>OY997591.1:5908514-7198514 GCA_963921825.1 Erodium maritimum
TGACCTGCACCATCACGGTCATCCTCACGGAACGGTGACGTGCGGCGTCACGATCTCTGTCATGGAGCCGTGACGTGCGTCGTCACGGTTCCCATCACGGATCTGTGACGGGTCTGACATCTACCTTCTTCTTCTTCCCTCAACTTCGTCCCCACGAATCCAAACCTCAAAAAATCTATTGTTGAGCTCCAAAACCTCGAATTTCAGCCCCAAAAACCTCAATACTTCAAGACCCATAGTTGGGTTCATCAAACTAACAAAACCCAAACCCTTTCTACTATAATCTTCCACTTTTCACTATAAATCATCCATTTAATCAAGGAAGAGCTTAAATCTCTTGATACCCAAGCTAGTTCATGCATTTTCTACCAAACCCACAACCAGGAATTCATCAAAAGAGGGTTTTAATAGGTACTCACCTTAAGAAATGAAGAGGGGATGAGAAATATGAAGGTTTTGAGAAGATTTGTGCTGGAAATCAAGCAAAAGCCCTCCCTTTTCTTCCCTTTCTTCTTCTTCAAGCAATGAAGCACCACTCTCTCTCTCTCTCCCTTGTGTATTTCGGCCAAGCAAGAGGAATGAGCTGAAATTTTGCTCCATGTGGCCTTTAACCTAAAAGGAAAATGCCCAAATTGTCCCCAAAGCCCCTTTCCTCTTTAGGCCCAAAAATGAGGGTAAATGGGTCTTTACCCACCCCTTTTCTTCTCCTTCAAGACTCATGGACATGTGTCCATGTGGGGTCCACCTCTACCCATAATTATTTTAGCACATTTAAATTAATCCGATAAAGCCCCTAATTTGACCCGGATTTGACTTTTTCACAAAAGTACTCATTTGAAAGGAAACGACCCGACTAAGCTAACCGTAACGACGAATAAGCTTTTTGGGTCCCGGAAAGATCCTGAATGACTCCTGGAGTTCTCGGTTGACTTTTCCGGAGGAAAGTCAACTTTTCCCAAATTCCACCGGTTCGACCGGTGTCGACCAGGGGCGGTTCTTACATAAATGGATGACCATCCATTGGAATATTGAAAACCCTAATATTTTCTAGTAGTTCTTGGAATTCAGTAATAAGAGCATGTAGGTACAGTCATCCCCTCATGTTTCGTTCTGAGCTAGAATGACGTTGAAGTCACCAATGAGGATACATTATTTGGTCCTTTATTGAGCCAGACCTCTGAGCTTTGTCCATATGGTGTGACAAAGACTCTTAATTAGGTGACCATAGACCCCTGTTAGCCTGAACAGTTCTCTTCTCGGTATAGTAATGGTGGTATCGGTGTATCGTTGATCAGTATTCCTCATCGAGATCACTACATCCGGTTCCTAGAAGAGAGTGATTCCACCTTTATGTCATTCCGGTGGTGGGACCCAGGCATTTTTTCGAAAGCCCAAGTTCCTACACAAGATCGCTGTATCTTCCTTGCATTGCATGCTTTCTAACAGGAAGAGAATTACATATGATATACCCTGATCATGACTTTGAGATGTTGCCAATGTGTCGTGGCTACTACTCCTTGGCAGTTCCACACCAGGATTCCCACCAAGAGGGCTGGTAAATGGATTGTAGGGTCCCTTAGTGGAAGCATGTGGGAGGTTGGCTGTAATTGCAATTGATCTCCTAGAGACAGGGGTGGTGCCGGAGGGGGATGGTTTACTGGGGCACAATCATGTCGGTTTGCCGAGGTCGTGGGAGGAGAGGATGTCGGGGTCGGAGGGATTGCATTCCCCATATGTGTATCTCAGTGCAAGGTGATGGCAAGCCTTGATAATAGATCAGCATTCAGGCTGGGCGTCACAATGGCTTGCACTTCCGAAGGGGGGATCGGAGATCGTCTTAATAGTAGAGGAAAAGTAGAGGAGTAATTAGGCCGTACCTTTTTATGTGGATTACACAGTGGGGGAGAGTTCTAGGCGGAGCATTACGGTCGTACCAGTAACGATCTAACGGGGGTGAAGGTTGCCTATTTGGCGGAGGCAGCGAGCAGGGGGTACGCACAATTTCAGCGAGGTCCGCTTAAGCGGGACGACTGGACAAAGCCCGAGACTAATGTTGATGATACCGGCGAGGGATATCATCTTCAGTTGGTGGTTGTACCAAAACTTCGGACAACGACACGAAAGGACGATGGGAACCCTAAGATCGACAAGGTTCTCTTTGGAGAGTAATTCATAAAAATATAGAGTAACTACTTGAATTAATACTTACTTACATGTTTTTTGTGATATTAGAATTTTGTTTCTCACTAGATTCAAGTTCAAATCTCATTATCTCTACAAAAATTATGACATCGATTTCAACTAAAACTCTCTCCAACTCCCAATTTGAAAAGATGCTATAACACTCTCTCTAAATACACTCAACGAAACATTTTTTTGGTGTAGAAATTACATTATTTGCTGTAAAATCTACACCAAAATGGTGCATCATAAATTTCATTTAAAGGCATATTGGATATAAGATTCTCTTATCGGAGGAAAAATGATTTGAATTGAATTCCATTGAATTCCAATTAAAAATTACCGAGTAATTAGCCAACATTTCTCCCTCCATACTCCAATTTAAAAAAAATAATATATTACAATATTTTTGTCTAATATGAATTGTGCCATAATCATATAATCTTCCATATATTGTATCTTATTATAACATCAGTGCCTGAATCAACCCACGTCACAATTGTTAAGAAATTTGCATGTTAATTGTATCTTAAACAGATAACCATTATATAAATCATAGATTGTTTGTGAATGAGTAATCAAGATCAATTTATTGTGTTGAAAAACTCAAATTACACATGAAGATTCAAGTAGCTTTGTTGTTGATGATGGCCCTTGTGCTCGCATCCATGGATTCGAGTATGGGAAAGGAATGCCGGGAGGATTTTCCAGAGCCAAATGGATGCGACCCCTCAGCTTGTAGCGGTCTATGCTACCAAACGTTCGCTGACAACGTTTCTACTTACGAGTGTGTTTCGTTGCCCGATGGGTCTCCTCTTTGCAGATGCACTTACCAATGTTGATTAGTGAGTGTGTTTCAAATAAGGGGTCTTGTCTTTTAATTTACTATTATGTTCATTTCTGTTGCGTCGTTGAGATATGCGCTAGTTGGAGTTTGTATTTTGAACTTTACTCTTGTTCCGTCTGGGGGAGCAATTATAAAACTTCATTGATTAAAAAAAGAAATAAATTCTTGTTAAGAGAAAGTCAATAAGTGTACATTTTGCAATCTGAAAATTAGTTTAGACATGAAGTTGATAAACATATTGATAAAAAAGGAGAGTAAGCTACGTGGCAAGAATTGCTAGTGGTTGCCTAAGTCTGCAAGAAAGCAATAAGGTTATACAACAAACAAATCAGTTTGTTGTATGATTAGAGAGATGAAGTATGATTGTGAATATTTTTAAGATGATTGGAGAAACTCTTGGTAGTAAAATGTGTAGCAAAATTTATTCTGGAAAGTCAATCGGATGTGTTAAAAAGGTTGAACGTTATTTAATCTACAACGAACACTAATATCGTAATAGTTAACATAATCCCAAAGATTTAGTTAACAATTGTAAATTCCCAAACACTTTAAATTAATCGAACAAACAACAAAGTGCATAATATAAACCAACACAACGATGTACATAATTCGACTACATGCCTACATTCATAGGACATACAATTCATATTATTCAAAAATCAGTCATGTAATTCACAAAAGAAAACCGTATGTTTCGTTATTAACATATAAAGTCGTTTGTTATAGAACAAATCGACAATTTAAATTAAAACAACTTTTTGTTGAAATTTAAATCGAAATAACTCATCTTCTTCGAGGTCAACCCTCGCAGTCGTTTGAGAGAGCACAAGGGGATGCTAGCGGAGAGGGTTGCTGGAACCTCAGGATCCCTGAGGGTCGGTCCTCTCGCTCATCTTTTTGTGTTTCTCTGACCTCCTCCGGTGGTTTAGAAACCATCAAAGACAACTCGGACTCTCTTGGCTAGGCTTCCGCTCGCAACCCCTTTGATTCCTCGTTAGAGCTGGGTTGTCCTAGTAATTCAGGGGACCTTTTGGCTTCTGTACGGGAAGGATTTTTGCCTCTCTCCTCGGATGCCACCCTCGATCTCATCGTTTTCGTCCCTGAACAAGACCCCTCTTGCCGGAGCTCCCCTATTGGTCTCCCAATCGTTGCTCGGGGCCGTCTCTCCCCATCAATGTTGTTTGGCGTGTTAATGGCCTCGGTTCCTCTGTCTCGTCTGCTCCCGAGCTAAGTACACGTGACTTCTCGTGTTTTCAGGCTGAGGCCTCCTTGCCGTGCCAGGTCCAGTTGGCCTCCTCTTTTCTGGGTCTAGTTGTGTCTTCCTCTACGCCAGTTTCTCAAGCTCCTACCGCCCTCTCTCAGCCCAATTCCTCCTTTCATCTTTTTTTATCTCAGGTATCCAATCCCCTTCTTAGGTCGGTGCCTCGTTCCCTCGGGCATTTCATTGTAAGATGCTTAAGAAGCCAACCCGTCATCACTCGGTCGTCTCCTTTCATGGAATTAATCTGTCTCGCTCTCTCTGCAAGAAGTCAGAGGCTAAGCGAGCGTGGGATCTTTGCAAATCCTTGGGTTTCTCTTCTTCGCAAGGCGAGGAAGCGGCTGTTAAGATTTTTGAACCTCCCTGAAGCTCTTCCTTTCCTTTGGCCTTTTTGATTTCTCGGCTTCCTTTGTTTTAGTCTTTTTGTTCTTTCTTCGTCTTTCTCTGTAATTTTCTTCGGATTCTGGTTGGGAAAAATAAAATTTAGTATTTTTCGTTGATATATTTTTTTTTGAAATAACTTGTGCTTTGAATGTACTTTATATGGTCAATCTCTTCTTTTCCAAATCTCACTATTACAATTAAGTTGGTATGCCTTGTTCTTTTTACATTTCATGCCTCTATAGCATAAGACCGTGTAGAATGTAGACGAATCAACAGATCGATTCGGCGTCAAAACTTGTTAAAAAATTGGGGTCGGATTCGTAGATTCTGTAGTGGAGGGTCGAATCTACACGTGTAAGGAGAAGATTCGTTAAGGGAAGAGAGGGGAAAGCAAAAAATAGAGAAAATTGGAGGGAGGAGAGAGACAGAGAGAAGAGAAAATCGACGTCGATGAATCTATATACTCAAAAGACATCAAATCGTCAGGTGAAAAAAATCAGAACCAAAACGTTAACAAATCTCTTTTTTCGTCATTTTCGACGATTCTTTCGATCTCCACCGTAGAAGACCTAAATGTTAATTTCTCTTCTATAAATTTTCTCCCAAGCCACATGTTTTTAAGAAAAGAAGTAAAGGACACGCACAAAACTTCCAAATCTAGCTGCTATGCTACAATACGTGTATGTACAAAAACTATGAAAACGAAACAAAACATCATAGTCAGAAGTCAATGGTGGGCTCTCCAATGTTCAGGTTCCTCTCTACCGTCCAAGGCAAGTTAAAGAGCTTGGCCATCACGAACTTGAAGATCTTGTTCACGTTTATATTGTGCGTCGCACTCGAAAAGAACAACGTCGCCTTCATCGCCTTCGCATACGCTCTTGCCTACAAAATTCACTCATTTTAATCAAGTCGGTCAATTTCAATTCCATTTCAGTTCATTTTCACCAAACGCATTATCGAAAGTTGAACTCGTTCGTTTTTCAACAACAAATTGGTCAATTTCAATTCCATTTCAGTTCATTTTCACCAAACGCGTTATCAGAAATTGAATTGCTAACCTGTGACACTTTCTGAGTTCCCCACTAGACATTGCTATATCTAATAATAACATTTAGTGATGGTGACCCACAATAATAAATTATTTCACTTACCTGTGTTATTATTGTCCACTGCAAGTCTGGTGGGAGTTTAACAAATTCATCGAATTTAGTTCCTATTAGTATTGGTATGGCTGTCTGCAAAATATTATAGCGTTATTAAACGTTATAAAATTGTTAGTATGAAACAAGTTTATATAGAATCTAACAAAAAATATGACTTCATGACATTTTTAAAGATTATGAAAGAAGAGGCTTGAAATTCGTAAAAAACAAAACAATAAAATGAGATTGCTGATTTCAATTTTCGTACACGTATATCACCGGCAAAAGAACACGTGAATGTGACTCTTATCGATTCTCTTAAGAAAACATTGCCTCAAATTCTGAGCAAGTATTCAAAATCCAACCAATGCTCATCATGGAGATGATTAAAACAAGTGTCAAAATGGGCAGCAAAGCTTTACACCAAAGCAACACTAACCAACAATAATGAACCCTTTTTCTTAGCAATTTGGTGGGCTTTTCTGCTTTTCTTTGAGTGGGAAAATCACTAGGAATCAAAACTTTCATTACCATGACTCATTCACAATAGTAAAAGGACACTCAAAAAAAGATTTAGAATAGAAAAAAAGAGAGAGGTTATCTTTATTCTTTAGTACCTGATTCCATTTTCTTGCTCGACTGTACCAACCACTTACGCTGCAAAAAAAAAACTCGATTCGATGAGCTCAAGAACAACAAATAAGATTCGATTCATCGCAAGCAAGTCGAGAGTGTGTACCTATTTAGTGTACATCGACTGGTAAGATCGAACATAAACAAAATTGCTACCGAGTCTTTACAAGCAATGGGTACATGGTTGAGAGACTCCCGATCACCTATTTCGATCCAAATTTACATTATTGGAAAACAAATTTCAGAGGAATAAAATAGAGATTATATCGGTCCAATAAATGTATTTACGTACCTCCAACGTCCCATATATTACAAGAAATTCGAGCATTCTGAATCGTTAACGTCTTGTCCATTAGATTCAATCCCGCCATTTGCAAGCATCCCTTATCTTGCTCATCTCCCACATACTTCATCTTCAAGAAATTATAATTCAGAACAAGAACATTCTCATTAGCACATGATTTAAATCTGACAAAAACTCTATTCGAACACGTGACAACACCTAAGACGAATTTTTTTGTAATGACGAAATTGACCTCAACTTACCTCCCCAGCCTGTTCCATTTCAGCAAAAAGCATCATGCGAATAAACTAAACACGGAGAGGTTGAGGCCTATTTGTTATTAAAAGAAAAGAGTTCATCTCACACGTCTATCACTTTTCCAAATAAATAATGTTTTTTGTTAAAATTAACTTACGAATCAAAACCTGACAGGTACAACAAACAAATATATTAGGAGTAGCACGAGAAATTAACTATTGTGAGAATATACTGTTCAAAAACTAACTATAAACTAGTTAGTCGATCAAATTAACACAATAGACTTAAAGACAATTATTAGAAAGTAATATTTTCCGTTAAAACTGACAAAAATCATTAGAAAAAACTTTCAGAACTAACCGTCTTAGAAACTCGACTTACCACAAAACTTGTCTTCCCAATTTTAGGATCACCCAACAAACAAATCTTCAAGATCACCAAATCCGGATCCGACCCATCCCGGACAGCCCCGGCGGGGCCCACGCCGCCGGCCTCCAACAAACACTCCGGCGAGGACGACGAGGAGGAGGAATCGTTCCGGTGAGGAGAACGAGAAAGGAGGCGATGGTACCCGGCGGACCGCCGGCCGGCGGAGCAAGAACGGATCCGGTCCCAGATGAACCGGAAAAAGCGCCGGAGAACGGAGACCTTGTCGAGTATGATCCACCGGATGTTGACGTGGACGACCCTCCGGACGAGCTGAGTCATCTTCCTGGCGGCGTCATGGAAGATCCTCCCGGCCATGGAAATATTGGGTTCCTTGTTCTCTCCTCATAGTACCGATCGAACAACCTTAGTGTTGGTTCGGTCTCTCGGGATGTGTTTTCGGGTCTTTTGTTGTTGGTAACGAACTTGAGCTACGAAGCCGTCTATGTTATAGGGCCAACGGTTGACCGGTACATGTATATATATATATATATATATATATATATATATATATATATATAAAGGTCCAAAATGCCGTATTTATATTCGTATTTATTTGAATTTCTCGATTTTAGATATATTTGATTGAAAATTCAGATAGAGATAGGTTTTTATTTATCTACGAGATATTTAGAGATAAATGTTGTAATTATCTATGGAGTTTGACACATGTGTGATGTGTCTCTCATTTGGTTTTAACCGAGGGGTAAAATTAAGATCTAATTATTGTCGAGTTGTATCGTTCAAGAACTTGCTGTTGACTTATTCGTCGATCAGATCAGTACTCTTGACTTATGATAATTCCACAAACTAACATTTTTCGTTAGAATTGACAGAAAACGTTAGGAAAAAATCCAAAAAAGTAACAAGTCTACAATTAGTTTTTGAGTTCAATAGTCATACGACAGTTAGTTCTTGGAGTTTTTTGTAACGTTTTTGTCATTTCTAACGAAAAATGTTAGTTTGTGAATTACCATAATTCAAGGGTACTGATCTGATCGACTAATAAGTCAGCAGCAAGTTCATGAGATGTAAAAATCGAGGATAATTAGTACAAGTTTTCCTACTTTAAATGATTGGCTTTTGGTGGGTTATAGGGGTATTTTAGTAATTTAGTATAAGGGTATTTTCTTAAATGTGGGTGTTGGGGATAGAACTTTGTCCACGTATAAATGGCATAAGCATTTTGTCTTCTAACGAGGGTGTGTTTTTGTTTATATTTTCGGATTCTGGAGGATATTTTAGTGGTTTGGTGAAAATTTGTTTTAAAATTCGAGTTTTATGAGCTTTATTTGACTTAAACGTGTTCTTGGAAAAACGAGACATTTCAATATTTTTTTTTTTCTTTTCTGGATGATGCTATTTACGAAGAATTTAGATCAATAGTTGAATTTTAGAAGTTTTTATTTTTATTTTTTTGACGAAATGTGCTTCACAGTTGATCTCTTCTAGATTGTACATCAGTGTCTTTTACCGAGAGTATTATTTTGATCATTTTTATCAATATGATTTTTTGATATTTAAACCGATCCTAAAACAATCTAAAAACTAAAATATAATTTTACAGCTCGGAAAAACAAAAGATCTAATATCTAGATATCACAACCATAAAACTTATGAACTTTTGCCATAAACCCAAAATATTAAATACACACTAAATGAAAAACTTGTAAATGAGTTTAAGAGAGTTAATTTTCTCGATCGAAATGATCTCATTTATCTTTCAATGAGCCAGGTTTTAGGAGCGAAAAGCTCTTGTCTAGGAATACAAGAGCACAATGATGTTCCAATAGGAGGCAACGCTTCCAGACTAATATTTTTAATAGAGTTTGAATATATATTATAAATAAAAAATCAAAAGAAACTGGAAAATAAATATAAAAAAACGCGCCTAAGTAATAGGGAAGCTCTGCGCCTAAACCCTAGGGTGGCGCAGATGTAATCGGCGGTCATGGCTCTTGCCATGGTCTTGGTTTTTATGATGATGGGTGATCACCATACCAATCCATGGTATGGACAAACGTAGCTCTATGTTTCGATTCTCTCTGAAATCGAAATGCTAGGGTTTTGCGATCTTATGGAGGCAACAGCAAGGATCGATACCAACGACTCTGGCAACATCCATAGTTCGAGCGGCGATGATACAGGACCACAGACGTACCATCGAAGTTCGGCGAGAGGACGGAGCAGTCGATTCCCGCAGTTTCGTCTGCCGGAATATCGAAGCGGTGTATTGAGGACGACGCCTGAACATGACCCAAGACCTCGGGTGGGAAGTCATGGCGAGAGGGGAGTGCGGCCGGCGACATCGCCGACATACTCACCGGTCTTCGCGTGGGTGACGAACCCGGTGATGTGGGATGAGATGGGTGTGGACCAAAGGGAGGAGGGTCACGCAGTGGGGGTGTTCTCTTCTGTATCAGAGAGGCAGCCGGAGAAGGAGGCGAGGCAACCGGAGAAGGAGGAGATGTCGCTGTCATGGACACGAAGGTAGGGGGAAGAGCCTGCATCTAGGGTTTCAGAACCGGAGCAGATGGGCTCGATGGGCCTGGGCCGAGGATGCGGACTAATGGCTGATGCACGCAAAGCGGGCAGTGGTGAACCGAGATGGGGCTGGGCTGAGAGGACCGCGGGCCGGGGAGTGGGTCTCGTGCAGGGCAGGCCGGGTCTGGATCGGGTCGTCGGGCAACGGGTCATAGGAGCTAGAGCGGGTAATCCAATGGGGTCGGATCCGGGTACGGGCCGGGGTCGGGGCCTGGGTTACGGGGCGGGCAGAGCTGCTTGGTTCGTGTCGGGTGGACAGGGACCCAGATGGGTCGTGTCTGGGCAGGCTCGAGTCGAAGGCGACCTGGGTTGCGGATCGGCGGCGTCAGATGGAGGTTCACACGTAGCAGCGGCGGGGGGCACAAGCACCCCCGCCTCCAGGAATGAATCTGAGGAGGCCCAGGAAGGGGGTGGTCGACTGTAACCTCTTCCTGGCTGTTAGATGGCGAGGGTTTCATCTCCAGTCGACACCTGTCTCCCTTACCAGTCTGGTGTCAGCAATCCCGCGTTCAGGAGCCCTAAAATTATCAGTCAAGGGAGGACGACGCACGCTGACTCACCGGGGGAGATGACAGTCCACCAGTATTCCCCTTTCACTCGGTTTGCTCGCCCAGTGCCTTTTGGTAGAAGTATGTTGTATCGGTATCTCAGGATGCTACCGCAGATATCCCCTTCAACCGCCCCTATGTCTTGAGCACAGTTTATATTTCTGTTATTGCTTTATGTTATTTAGTTGGATTTTGCCTTGTAAGATGAGTAAAGTTATGTGCTCATCGCCCTACTTCATATTCCAGTGATAATAGTACATGTTCTTCTAAAAAAACGTGCTATTTTTGTTGAGCGTATAAACGGAATTTTATTAATAATAATAATCATAAAAAAATGGAACTTATAGGAATAAAAAAAGGCGAGACATAGCCTCGAACGACACATTCGAGAAGTGAACTCTATGACTAAAATGACCGACTTATTTAGGTGAAAGTTGTGGGGTAATTTATCTTGACGGTGGGTGTTCGGTCGTAGCCCACTTTGGTCTTTTTCTGACTTTCGAACCCTATGATTGAAAATGCCTGTGGTGTCTAATAAACATACTGATCTCTCGGTGGAGATTGTCTCAGGGCAGTTGAGTGAACACCAGGAAAAGGGGGAGGTTGGGGGTCAGATAGATTCCGAGCCCGAGGGAGCGATATGTGGCTCCTCTAAGACACCCCGTGCTACCTTAGCAATCTCAACAACTGTTGATTCCAATCTCCTTGAACCTGAGCTGGAGTGTAAGGGTCCCGATCCAACGGATGGGGTTGGGGTGCCGAGTTTTCACCAGTTGTTGCCGACAAGATAAACTGTTAATTCCAATCTCCCTAATTTCGATTGAGGGTGTCAAGGTCCCGATCCAGCGGATGGGGATGTAGCGTCCTTACACGTAGTCCCAGAATGAATGGGTGCGCCACATTCATAGCACCAGAATCACAATCGGGCCTCCGATGAAACATGATGATAGTAGGGCGGTTGAGTAGATATGGAGGAAGAGGAGGTGAGGCTCGACTGTGAGCGGTTGTGGGATAATAGTGTTGAAGTATAAGTCCCACATAGAAAGTGTATGGAAAAATTGAACACTTGATAAGCATATTACTGCCTCCACCCATCAGTTTGAGCTTTTGGGTTGGATAGGGCTTTAACATGGTATCAGAGCTGGTTCGGCCCACGGCCTGTTTGTCGCCTCCACCCTGTGGTCTCCGGGCCATATGCAGATGTCCCCTCCTACACGTGAAGGGGAGTGTTGAAGTATAAGTCCCACATAGAAAGTGTATGGACAAATTGAACACTTGATAAGCATATTAGTGCCTCCACCCATAAGTTCGAGCTTTTGGGTTGGATACGGAACACCATGGTGGTGGGTGAGCGGGCGTTACCGCATAGAGGGAGGAGGGCAGACAGGGTGGTGTTGACGTCATATTATGGGGAAGGAAATTACGGCTACAATGGTTATGTGAAGATGGAGAGGAAAACAGGGAAGATAAGGATAACCCCTAAAGACCGATAAGAATATTTCGTTAAAATAAGAGAAATTAAACAAATTGTGATATAATATATCATATTGAAATAAGAGAAATCATCAATATGATAAATTTTGATTTGTGCATATATATTTTTAAAATATAATATTAAATACTTATTACAAAAACAGGAAGAATTTTCATTTATCATAAACAAAATATTATTTATGTAAACTATTCGACCAACTTCACTGCAACAATGTTACTCTCTTTCTCTATATCATAGGAGGAGCATTTTTATCGCACCACCCAAAAAACATGGTTATGACCATGGTTTTTACCATGGCTTATGTCATGGTTATGCTTCTCTCTCGTACATGTCTTCTCCCTTGCACCCTTCGTAGGGATCTTATGAAGATTTTTCTGCTAGGGTTTCGTTTGAGCTGCCTTTAGCCCCGCGACGTTGATCTTCTTCCGCCACCAACGTTGCGTCTTCCGACCTGTTTCGGTCCCTACTCTGCAACTCTAAGGGTTTCCGCCTCTGAGGCCGCCGTCCCTGATGCTGCCGCCGCCGTCCCTGAAGCCGCCTTCGTCCCTGGGTTCGTCGTCGCCTCTATTGCCGCCACCATCTAGGATGTTGTCGTTGTCTCTAAAGTCGTCCCTGAAGCCGCAGCCGCAACCGGCGCGCCCTTCTCCCTAGCCTCCACCGTCGCAAACGCATCTACCTCTTTCACGGTTATGAATCTGGCTGATTGAGCGTGTCCTTTTTACCTTATTTGAGCTTGTTTTTGCAGGTTCAATGCCTAGTGAACAGAGAATCATGAATTTTTTCAGGGAGGGAACCCCGATTCATGTATTGCCTCCCACTATTACTGTTGAGTTCCTTGACCAATTTTCGGAGCAGGAATTCCGGTATCACATTCTCAACCTCCGTCTTCCTTCCTTGCCTATACGGCATCCCAGCTCAGTGTTAGCTGGCTCATCCAATACCGTCAGAGACGGTTATAGTATGAAAAAGAACTGTGACACCATTGTATCTTTTGTTTGTTCTTCGTGGTTAGAAATTTATTCATGATACATTCAGATGTATTTGAATTTAAATTAATGAGTTGTACTTTCGCTAAAAAAACATTATTTATGTTAACATAAGCTTTAGATGTAATAATCCCACACCAATTATAATTTGTTTTTGTTTTTCATAGATTAGTTTGATAATAGCTTGAAAAATAGGGCACGTGGACAAATGTTTTTGCATCTGTAGATCTAGTGGCCTTCGAGATTGAATGACGAAATGAGTTGTCAATGGATGTAGCAAACAAATTAGATGGAACCATGTGATTAGCTTTTGGATGATCGTGAGAGTGCATGACTTTAAAATCCGAAAATATTGAAAGAACATTTGTACTAAATACTTTTGAATTTGTTCCTGCCAATTAGTACGAAAACAGTGAGTTTTTATTGGTGGATCTGGATCAAGAATTTACTAATGCTCCATGTGACTTTTTGGATTAAAGCAAGAGTTCACATACTGTCATAATGACACAAATATCCTCCATATGAATACAAAAATAGAATATAGAGGATAAAATTAGAGGATGGACTTCAATTTTATTGTTGACGGTCGCAATGGATCAGGTAATAAGAAATTGTGAGGCGTTGATTGAGGAATTTTTGATCTCAAAACACACACACTTCTCACCTGCAAATGAAGTCTAGTTTCTTAAAAAAAACGGCATAAAAGAGGAGCTTTCTGAGCAAGCCTAAAAAGACCGAAGTGTCTTTCCCCGTTTAGAAACCGTTACCATCGGTGTTCACCCGAGCTCCAGCCTCCAGGGCAGTGGGTGGAGGTGTGCCCTTCATGTCTATTGTTTGCTCAGTCTCTTCCTCCTCTCTTTTTGTCGCTCCCCGTAGCCTCTTTGTCCCCCTCCTTTTGCCTCGCCACCCGTACCCCGTTTACGGCTTTGCACCACCGGCTACATGGCTCATGTCCTTTCTCTCTGAATCTGGCTCTTATTGTCGGCTTCACCTACATTTATTCGGGGTTGTCTCGAGCTCATGCATTGGGATCAGATCTCATCTGATTGCGATTTGATCTGTCCGTGCTCCGCTGAAGAGTAACAAACTCCGGTCGTTGCAGTGGTCGTTGTGCCTCTCTTGGTTCCCTCTGAGGCTGGTCGACCTTGCCTTGACTACCCCAAGATGGGTTTTGCGTCGTTGGATTTTCGGGACGCGTGTACTCTGGTCGGGTCTGCAGATGCCACCTATGGTTAAAGTCCCCCGACCGGAGTTGTTTTCTAGTCGTGGAAGCGAGATTATCCTTCCTCTCATGCGTCTGAACACGATCATCGGTGAGCCCATCGCTTTCCGGCTACGACCTTGGAGGATTATGGGGCTTCATCGACCTCAGATTCTTGGCCGCCACGGCAACCACCGGACGAGATTTCCCCCTGACTTTGGTAGCCTCTAGAGTCCGGGAAAGACCAGGCCTAGGCATGTTTTTGGCGAGGATCCCCCGTCAAACCAAGCAAGCTTCATCACCTGGAACACTAGTCATCTCCGGCGAATCCTAGAGCCTCGGACGTGGGGGTCATCGGTTGAGCCCTCATGTCTGGTTGCTTTCCCCATCCCCATTGTCGTTCAGATCTGAACTTGCATGTCGACGAGCAGCACTCTAAGTACATCAAAGACAATGTTAAGGTAACTTTGCTAAGAGCTTACATGGGTGGAGACTGAAATCCACACTGGAGAAGTGCAGGGACCTTGACCTGGACCCTAGGAGGTTGGGGCCCAATAGCCAAAGGAATCCTATTGGGCCCAATAACCGACGCATCTTCCCAGATTTCCTCTTTGAGTACTATCTATCAGGGGGTCAAGCTTTGCGGGAGGTGTTTGGTCACCACTTCGCAGGTCAAGACAACCACCCCAAACGACTTCTAGTCTATTGGCTTTGCGATACTGAGCATATCTCCAACTGCCATTATTTACGACTATATGTAGAATTTATGTTATTTCCATCCACAAGTGTCGGATCACCTTCCTGGTTGCTCAGGAGGGGGTTCGTCCATATTCTTGGATTGTATTGGGTTTTATCGCTTGACTCTATCTCTCTTGTTTTGTTGTATGTCTTTGATATTCTGTGATTAATTAAACATTGACCTTTTTACTAAAAAAAAGTCTAGTTTTTTTAAAGACAATGACATACTTCTAGACAACTCCTCCAATGGGATATGTGAAGCTAAACCCCGATGCAAGTTTTAGATAAGATGATATGATTTTGGAAGAAGAATTCGGAATTGGGGTGGGCGAATAGGTGGATGCATAAGGACTGGTTAGGGTATCTCGATAAATTGAACACCGGTGTAAGGACGGACTGAACAACAAGGCGAGACAGCGAGACGGTCGAAAACTCTGAACGTGAGATTGGTTTCGTAGTGTTTCCATCTGTCGCAAGGAGTTCCACACGGACCTCCTTTTCATTGGATGGGGGGTACGGGGTAGAAATCTAGTGTCTCTTGGATGGCGACACAACTACAGGTAGTGGTAGCGGCATGCCACAAATGATTCTCCACCAGCACGCAAGAGGAAAGAGCGGGGGCACCAGGCCTGCTCTTAACTTGCATGCATAAGGTAGGAACAATGGGGCAAACGCGATGGGTGGCTTTCCCAACACCAGGGCCTACTACTCCTCCACCAGGAAACAAATCCACAGAGACGGGCGGCTTGGGTAGAAACAAGAAGACATGGCTTGGAGGACAAGGCAACGTGGAGGAAGTCGGCGACGCGATTAGGGTTTTTTTTGTTGTGTTTTGTTACCATGGTGGCTTTTTCCATCGTTATCACAATGAAGAGGTTACTATTGCATGAGGTGACGTGACTCCTTATGATCATGGATGAACGGTTTCTTGTGGCCACCGTGGAGGCGGAGGGATCCCGACGTACCTTCGGCTCTACGGTAGATGTATGGTTGGTTGTTGATAATGCAAAGAAACATCTATTTTTCGGCGGTATCAAGGAATATTTTGGGCGCACCAACAGCGGTGTCCCCTATTTTACTTGTCACTCTTGACTTTTGAGACAACAATGTAATTCGAGGATACCGGGTAAAAATATATAGGCCCCTGACACATTTGTTGGCTGGAAAAGTTCACAATATAGTGTGATTGAAATTATAAGATGGCATAAGAGATTGTCAATGTGAACTTATAAATTGTATATCTTCGAACATTTCATATAATTCATCTTAGGATGAGATCAAATAAAAGGGTTAAATATTTAAACTTACTCTTAAGTATTGGTTACGAACATTGCACTACCCATGTTTGCAAAATCACATATGCCTTACATTGGTCACGCGATTCTGTTAGTGAAAATGGACGAAATATTCCATTCCGTTAGCCATGTGATAGTTAGTTGAGAGTAAAATGATGATTTTGAACTTACTCATATCAACCTTATGACTTTAATAGGGGAAATTACCATTTTACCCTTATTTTTATAATAAATAAGGTTATTATAAAATAAGGATAAAATGGTAATTTCCCATATTAAAGTCATAAGGTTGATATAAGTAAGGTCAAAATCGTCATTTTACTCTCAACTAACTGTCACATGGCTAACAGAATGGAATATTCCATCCATTTTCACTAACAGAATCACGTGAGCAATAATTAATGTATGGCATATGTGATTTTGCAAACATGGCTAATGTAGTGTTCGTGACCAATACTTAAGAGTAAGTTTCAACATTTAACCCCAAATAAAATACTAAATTTAAAAAAAAATGAAAACAATAATAATTATAAATAAATCATATGATAAGTGCCAAAACAAACGTAAATGATAATTATAGAATTAGAATTATCAGAACCTATCATTATAAATTGGGTTAACTTCAAAAAACCGCATAAAACTATATACGTGTTTATCACCTACATACCCACTTCTATTTTTATTTCAGATGTGTTTATCACCTACATACCCACTTCTATTTTTATTTCAGATGTGTTTATCACCTACATAGCCACTTCTATTTTTATTTCAGATGGCACCCCAAACTATACATCTTTTATCACCGTTTCGTTTTCAGTCAGTTTTTTTGTTAGTTTTTTCAGAAATGACGAAAATACCCCTACCCTTATAAACCCTAATATCAACCATAACTTTCACATAATTACGAAAATGACATTACACATAAAATAAGAAAAATAAGAAATCAAATTAATTGTTATTTATTTTCATAAAATAAGAAAAATAATTATTTATAATTTATTTTCAAAAAATAAGGAAATAAGAAAAAAATTATTTTTAATTTATTTTCATAAATTATAAAAAATATTTATTTTAATTTATTTTCAAAAAATATTTATTTTTAATTTATTTTCAAAAAATAAGGAAATAAGAAAAAATAATTTTTCACCTAATAAAATAATTTTTGTCTATTTTCCACAAATTATTTTTTATTTATTTTCAGAAAATAAGAAATAATTATTTTTTATTTTCTGAAAATAAATAAAAAATAATAATTTCTGGAAAACAAACAAAATGTATTTTTTTAGGTGAAATTTTATTTTTTCTTATCTTCTGAAAATAAATAAAAATAATTATTTTTTTCTTATTTCCTTATTTTCTAAAAATAAATAAATAATTCTTATTTTTTATTATATCTGAAAATAAATAAAAAATAATTTTTTTTATTTTCTGAAATTAAATAAAAATAATAATTATTTTTTCTTATTTTCTGAAATTAAATAAAAAAAATATTTTTTCTTATTTTATGTGTAATGGCATTTTCGTAATTATGTGAAAGTCATGGTTGATATTGGGGTTTATAAGGGTAGGGTATTTTCGTCATTTCTAAAAAAACTAACAGAAAAACTGATAGAAAACCAAAAGGTGATAAAAAATGTATAGTTTTGGGTGCCATCTGAAATAAATAAAAAAAGAAGTGGGTTTGTAGGTGATAAACGTGCATAGTTTTAAGCGGCTTTTTGAAGTTATCCCTTATAAATTTATAAAATTATGTTAATTTTTTTTGTGTTTTTTTACCGAAAGGAACTTCATTCATAAGTAATAACTAAGAACACATGTATAAGTCAAGTTTTCAACTAACATATTGCGAGAGGCAACATCTCTATGCAACCTTACCCTTATATTTTTCAGCCGCCGCCCCTTTTCTTAGCCTCGCCTCTAGCAATGGCAGTGTCTTTCGGGCATGGTTGTCGTCGGTAGCACCCTCTCCTTCCCTCCTCTCCCTTCCTTTTTAACCTCAACCTTTCACCCCTTCCTCCCCTCTTCAGCTTCGATTCTTGCCTCGTGCTTCCGGGCTACCGCCTCTGGGAGTTGCTCGGTTGCCTCCTGCCAGAGTTTGCTCGTCTTGGTGGCGCGTGTGGTTGTCCGTTCCACATCTGATGCTTCCTCAGTCCCCTTCGTCCGGAGAGTCAGCGACTTTAAGGGAGTCGGTTTCTAGCTCTCCCACTCGTCCGACAAGATCTCGTCTGTTCCGTCCTTAGATCTGGAGCGGGTTGGGCTCGGGTTCGGATGGTGCGGGTTAGGTGTTGTCTGATTCGGGTCGGGAGCTGACGGGCCCGGATTGGGAGCTGTCGGGCCTGGGTTAGGTTCTATTGGGCCTGGGTCAGGCGCTGTCGGGCATGGGTTGGGCGTTGATGGGCTTGGGTCGGGTGCAGACGGGCCGAGTCGGGTGTAGACTGGACCGATTCGGGCTCTGGTCGTGAAACGCGGCGTGGTGTTCTCCGGTTTCTTTCGAGGTGACTTCAGGTGGCTTGTTCCGGATCTACCGTGGGAAGCGTTTCTGATTTCGGATTCGTTGTGCGTTTGGACTTGTCCCTCGTCGTCACGGATGGTAATTATTGTATCACCTTATGCTTTATCTGTGGCTTGTTGGAAATCTGTTATTCCCTGGATTCAGGATCGTTTCGATTTCCGTAGTATCCCTACCCTTTGTTAGAGGGGCTCGTCATTCTTTAGGTGTTGGCCTTTGACGGGTTATACTGGGTCTTTTGGCCTTGGAAACCATGGGGTCCTGTTTCTTTGGGTTTGAGTTCCAGGGATCTTTCTCTGGATTATCTCTGCTGATTTGCGATGTTGGTCGTCGGCGTGTCGGTGCCCATGAACTCGTTGAGTTTGGGTGCCGATGAGATACAACATTCTCCTCAAGCTCGGGTAAATTTATGGGTTTTTAGTGGAGGGCGGCTTGCTTATTTGCGTTTCATGGTTGCAAAATCTAGGTTGTAGACCTCTTTTTCTTTGTGCTTCATGGTTGCTAATTCTGGGTTTTAGACTCACTTTTTTAGCTCTTTTGTTTAGTGCTGAGATGATTGTCATATTAGGTTTTCAGACCATTGTCCTCCCTTGTTGGGTTTGTATTGAAGTTGTGCTTGTATGCCAGTTCTCGCGTGTTTCTTCTGTTTGCGCTGAAATTAGTTTGGTCTTCAGATTTATAATTGGCCCGCCTTTCCAATCTCTGGAATTAGTGAGTTTTATAATATTGTTTGCTGATAAAAAAAACTAAGAACACATGTAAAAAAGGATCAGTGGGAGAGTGGGAGCCATCCGGATACGCTCCTACAAGTTGATCCTAAAATCATAAATGATGTATACCAAATTTGACAAATGGGGCCAAATGTCTAAAATAGTAACTTAAAAAATTTGAATGACAAGAGAACCAATCCTAGCTCGAGCTGATACAAAAATGGGTGTCTAAGTGCTACTTGATCTTAACTGAAAGACTCTGAAATTTGTGTAGAAAGTGTGTGATTAGATCAGGGATCACAATAATTGGCGGAGGAAACCCGATAAGAGTCGGGATGATGTTTCTCCATAATGACCCATATCCCTGCATATGCCTCATTGGACATGGTGTGGCTGCACAACAGACCTCGCCATATTGTTGGAGATAACAAAAGCTCCTTCATCTATCTCTCCGATCGTGAAAACTAGTACATGAAAGAGGATAACCATCGCAACATATCAGCAATGCATGTATTAAAACACCGATTCTTTGAAATAAAGAATACGATGGGTGGAAATGATACATGAATGAGCATTCCTTTCGGAACCTCAAGAAGCCCCACACTGGGATGACCAACAGCCACAATGAATGAGTCCACATACCCTGAAGCAACTACGAGAAGCCCCACACCGAGGAAGACCATCAACTATAAAGAATGGGAACTCAGACCTTGAAGGAGACAACCACAAACAGAGAATGGGTACGCATACCCTGAAGCTAGCAATCACAAAATGAAAGGGTCTAGCATCCAAATTTGACAACCATGAAGCCCTGAAACGAGAAAGGTCTAAACTACCTAGATTTAACCACCTTGAAGCTCGAAAGGAAAGGAAGTTTCCAGCAGCCTATGACAACAACCAGCTAAACTCTAAAACCAAACCCAGCAGGAAAAGAAAAAAACTCCAAAGTCACTAGGCTAGCAAAACCTATAGATAAACACAATTGGTCTTACTAAACGAAACACATGGCTTCTAAAGAGGGCAGACAATGCCCGATGAACTCGCCGGCGGCCAACACCTATGAATCGACGAGCTCGACCCACGCCCGAGTCGAGAAGAAGAGAAACCAATACGCAAAGGAAAGCAAGAGAAACAGGGGGAAGCATTCTAACCAGACATGGTGAGGAAAAGAGCAGACCTCAAAGGACAACCCATCATACCAGATACCCTAGATCGGATAATACGCTCGGTCCTTTCTAAGTTCTGGTCAACACTGAGACACTCAAAGGAGAGGATCGATATTTCTATCGAGCATAAATACAGCCTAAAAACAGTCAAGAGTTTCCTCAAAGAACAAGTGGTTGTCACGAAAAGGCAAGTGACCACTACGAAGCCGAGAGCTGAACCAGCGAGCAACAGATAGAGGAGAGCCGCAACAATCCCAACTAGGAAAGTCTCACACGAGAAACCAAAACTCTACCAAGCATGCCCCATCACAAAAGAAAAACAGAAGAGAGATGACGAACAAACAAGCGCCAATTATCACCAAAAGATGGAGAAGAAAGACCACCCACTCAAGTCTGAAACATAACCAACTCCCGAAGCTGAGAAGAAATTAAATCAGCATACTTCAGCAGCAGCCACCAACAGCACCAGCACGAGCGCTCGAAAAGCAGAGAGCCAACAAGGAAAAACTTGAACTGGGTTGATAACGAGCACAACCTTCCAAAAAAGCAGCAGCAAGACATCACTTCCGGCATCCGAGACTGGTTTCGAGCTGAGCGTTCCGAAACCGTGATTGGTAACCCCTCGCCGGCCAGCACCAAGCGAGGACCCTGGGGGAAAGGCATGTAATTATACCGAGCACAAACCAACCCGAACGTCGACAGATCTGAAACCAAAGCAAACCTAAAAGCACAACGCCACGACCGAGCTTCCGACCAAAGCACTCCAACAAGCAGGCAGTAGTAAGTCCAGACTTCCGGGATCCGAGGTTGGACTCGAGCTGAGCGTTACGAAACCAAGGTCGGTAACCCCTCGCCGACCAACACCAAGCGAGGACCCAAAGGGGAAGGCCTGTAGTTATACGGAGCACGAGCCAGCCTGTACATTGACAAATCTGACACTAAAGCCTGCAGAGAAGCGGAACGCCACCACTGGGCTTCCAACACTTCGCGACGACGAGGGAAGAGACCAGATTCACAACGAATCAAAGATCGAAATGATCAAAAAACGTTTCCCATGATAAATTTGAATCAAGCCGCCTGAGAACCATCACGAACATGTTCTGAAAAAGCACAACATCCCTGCTTCCACCACCACAACACCGGCCGAAGACTGACTCCTCCACGAACTGGAGATCCGAGACTGAAACTCGAGCTGAGCGTTTCGATATCAAAATCGAAAAGCCTGTAATAATACTAAGCACAAGCGGAGTCAAACCCGGAGAGAGCCCAAAACCAAATCAGGCCGGAAATCAGTTCTGGTGTACTTGGACTCCCCCAGAACTAAGGTCCCGAGAAGCAGAAAAGACAGCGCGACAAACCGAGAAGCAGCAGAGATGAAGAAGAAGAAGTAGCCAATAAGGCCTTGTCCAAACCCAGCCCAACTTGGGCCCAGACCGGCTAGGCCCAAACCTTGATCCGGGCCAAAAACTGACTCGGCCCAGTCCAAGACCCGACCAAAAACCCAGTCCGACCCATGACCCAACCACTGATCCGGCCCGGCCAAAAACCCAAACCCTACCCAGGCCAAAATTGTCGCGTCCCTGACTATCAAAGCCGGACCCATCCGAGACAACCTCCACGCCGGAGTAGCGGCACCAGAAAGAAGGAAGAGGACGAGGAGGCACCCGCGTTGCAGGAGACAGGCCGAGCTTCAGCCACACAACCAGCCGATCTCCGGCCACAAAGCGAACAGATCTCCACAGGCATCACCGACGAGCAACAAACCGGAAGGGGCAAATCTGGAGGAGCTCGAAAAGAATGTCCCGGATCAGCCAGAGACGGAACATATCCGGGTCCCCCACGGCCAATCCGAGCTCCAACGAGTGTCAAACCTGCGAACCAGACCACGGAGAGCCTTGACTGAGCTATGTAGCACCGAAGCCGATTTCTCTGACAGAAAACAAGGCAGGTGAACAAGCTGACCGAGGAGCAGCGAGCCAGCTTCAAACCTAATAGAGCGTACTATATCATACTGTTTATCGTTAATATGCTCTTAAATCATGTGCTTGTACTCTAAAGAAGTGTTTTTAATTTGTACTTCGAAGTGTCGTTAGAAATTGGACATATATATTCAAAACCCAGCCGCTCTTCATTATTTCATATGGTGGAAGGTGGTCCATTTGAAAAAAGAACACCTATATAGGCATGTGTTATCGGTCCATATGGTTGGGTAAGATATAAAACGGTATGGGACCAAACCATGATGATTTTGTTTTAAATAACAATACTATACATAATTATGAGCTCAAAAAAGTCACGTGCAACGATCAAAAGGAGAGAACAAAAATAAATTATGGTCTCAAGATATACAACAGGATGATATTCGTCAGTAGTTGATCAACAAAGATCAAGTCTTCAGTATACTTTTTTTCTACGTGGTTTGTGGGGGTGAAAATGATGAGAGACAATTAGATTAGGTTAATAATTTGGTACACCATCGTATCAAATAAACAAAAGTTGCTTAGAAAAGGTAACATATTTATTTGGTTCGTTATTTTAGGTCTCCCTTTCAAATGTTGGTGTGACGAATCTTTTGAAGTGTGTAGTAAAGAGGTTGGTACTTCAGTATTTATACACCCTCAAACCTTGGCCGAAAGAAATTCGGAGACTGCTTACATCTTGGTTCACTGTAAATCAAGTGTTGGTGTCTCTAAGCAAGTGAAATTGGACATGGGACTTTTTCTGTCTTATTACGTCCGATGGACTCTCAAACTGTTCTAGTGTTTGTTGATGGAGATGATGTATCTTCTCATGATGTGGAAGATAGTTTGGATTCTACAAGCTCCTTGGTCTTGGATTGTCTTTCTTCTCTGATAAATGGTAGTGGTCATCAATTATAAGTGCATAGCTCCATAGCTTGTTTGATCATGAGTCAGAATATGAGCACTCATGCATTTCCTTTGCTTCAATTCAATCAGTTTCTCAACGCGTTAGTCTTACACGCTCGAGAACCCTGAACTCATGAAAGCAAATGAAATGCACACGAAAAGTCTTTCATAGACAAAATGATCGCCAGATAATCAATTATGCGATCAACCCTACCTTTTGAGGTTTCCACGATATAAACATATAGCACTATCTTGCTTCAGAACGCGCGCCTCCTAGGGTTACGTGACTTGAGAGTCACGATTATGCTGAATCTCTTATTTCCTTGTTCAGTAGAGTTTCCCAATATTGATCCATACGAATATGGTATATATCTTCTGATCTTGAAAAGTAAATCATCTTGTTTCCTAATACAAGGAGAACTCTAATAACGAGTATCTATATATATAAAAAGGAAACATATCTCACCGGATAAAGATGGAAGCGCAATGGATATAGTAAATAAATTCTCCTCGCGTGTACTGTCAACCATTAGCATGTCAATGAAATCTTGTGTTGACATCATCGTTTTGCACAATGATGTCTGCTAACATCCTCAATAACATCTTAGCTTGACCCAAAATGTCCAATCACATATGTAGCAATAAAGGTCAACATATCTACAAAGAAAAGAGTTCGTGTTGCTCGCCATCGAGGTTATGTTGTTCTCCCTCGCCGCTCCTACTTCGCCTTCCTCGACACCCTCTTGGCCCTCGTTTTGCAACCCCACAACCCTATGCTTCACAACGAGACCCAATCAATTGAGTGTGAGCTCAACAATTTGGAAAAGTTCCTGAACCTTTGCCGTTGTTGCTGCTCTCACCTCCGGCTTCACATGGCTACAATCCATCCTCTCGTTTCCATGGTCTACTCGGTGTGACTGGAAATCAAACCACAGGTGCCCTGAACTCGCCACGCATCGGTAGAAATTTCAAAGTCTTTAGGGCCGGAAAGCCCCAAACATTAGGAATCAAAACAGAAATAGCCCTTTTTCTTTGTGATTTACTAGACCAAGTTTCAGCGAGTTTGGGACCAAGTTCAACTCATCGAAGGTGATGTAACCGTCCCCGTTATGGTCGAACACATTAAGGGCCTCCCTCATGTCCTGATCCTCATCTTTCTCCTCTATGATGGACTGGTACAGAACCTCGATGAAGCGAGTCATGGAAAGAGGAAGGGAATCGTTCCAGATCTGAAGGACACCGACGATAAAGATCATCGTCGTCCCCGTTGTCGTGGGCCTGAGAAGAAGACTAGGATGAGGCCACAGAAGAAGACTATGGGCTCGAGCTCGAGCTCCAGATAGAGGAGACGAGCTCGCCACCACCGTCCTTCCATGACCGTGATCTCCTCACCGAAGCCACTCACCACGAACTCGACATGCTATGACTATGAGAGATAAATAAAAGATATACATAAAAGATAAAGAGAAAATATAGATAAGATAAGGTCTGTTAAATAAGATAAGTATATTAGTTTTTAAAAAATATTATTATTTTACTTTGATTTGTTTTTGTAATTATAATTATTTGAATTATCGAATAAGGTGGCTGGTGCAGACACGGCGCTAACACGACTCGTTGGCACGGCTCGTCGTGTCACGCGGTCGTGTCAGGGGGCGTGTGAGCGTGTCGTGGATGGTTCCAGCAACGACGCCAAGTCGTGTCAGCAACAACGCCAAGCCCATTTTGCTCCAAAAATACTTCTAAACATGGCTCTTTGACACTGGCCATTGGAGGAGCAGTGTCAGGAAGCAGTGTTATGAAGCAAAAAAAGCACTTCCTGACACTGCTCCTTGACACTACTAGTGTCAGCACCATTGCAAACTGTAATAGATGTGTGACCTTTATTTTAATTCGGTTTCGCTTGACATTTTAATTTTGGTGTTTTTTTATTCTATCCAAAAACCTTAAAATCCCACATGTTTGAAAATGACCATTTTGATATCTTTATGTTCGAGCTACGGATTTTTTTATTTGCGATTAAAAAACTAACGGAATATTCTATTCCGTTAGTCATGTGCCACTATGTGTCAGTTAAAAATCGTATTATTTGGGCATGTAAAAGGGTTCATCTGTCTATTACGATAAATTCGTGACATTTAAGGGAACAAATGGAAAATTCATGACTTATCATTTGAAACAGACTGTGTTGA
Organism: Erodium maritimum; assembly: GCA_963921825.1. NCBI lineage: Eukaryota > Viridiplantae > Streptophyta > Magnoliopsida > Geraniales > Geraniaceae > Erodium > Erodium maritimum. The sequence continues at coordinate 5,934,181 of OY997591.1, forward strand.
AATAAAATATGATATCTTGTTGTGTTGAGAGGGAGTGTTGGAAATTGTGAATGCACCAAAGGATAACTTCATTAACTGCAGACAAGTATTGAGATTATAATGCTTAAAAGACATATAAAGTCTATTAACTCTGTCGCCAATAACATTGACCACAAAGTCATAACTTCAAAACTTTGTTGCTAACCTAATCGGCTACAAAGCTTCATGGTTGATAATGATATTTTGTAAGGCTTTTAGAGCTAAACTAGCCTTCGGCACTTTATAGTTGAGACGGGAAAAAATACATACGTTTTCACATATTTCAACTCTACCTCTTTCTCATAAATTTTCGAATATAATTAGGCAAGGTTCTAAAAATCGGTAGACTCGTTAATTGAGTGACTAAAGTTTTCGGAGATTAATTGGGAGCTAGACGGAGATTAATCGGAGATTAATCAGATTTGTATTTTTTTAAATAAATATATTACAAACAAAGTGTATTTCATTATATTAAAAATGGTAACAAATATTTAAATAACTAAAAAATAACACAAAACAATTCAGAAGCACAACCTCTAATATCACTAATACCAAACAACTCTGCATGAGCATCTAATTATTTTAACTTAATCAATATACAATATAAAATTGTTTTAAACGTTTTGAAGGATCGATTAGGTTTAGACGGGTGACTAGACCGCACTCAACCGGAATTTTTAGAACACTTGCGATATTAGGACATGTAAAAGGGTTTATTAATCCGTTACAGTTTCCAACACTACATTCGTGACTTTTTTTTTTTGATCAGCGAAAGCAAATTGAAATTATCTCTTGAGAAAAAAGATACAAACAAGAACACCCATCCCAGCTACAGAACGAGAGTTAATGAACAAAAGAACAGCCAGAAGCTTAACAAACAAACATCACTACCCAACCCCAAAACAACAAAGCAATACAAAGAGATCTTGACCAAATAACCATGAGCATCAATGTGAATAAGCTTGAGCAACTTGATAATAAGCGGCCATGAGTGCAACCTTGTGGATGTAGATGTGCAACCTTGTGGATATGATGTATAAGTGAGTAGAACCATGGGCAACCTTGTGAATAAGCTTGTGCAAAATGAGAAACATGTGTGCAGCCTTGTGAATGTACTTGTGCAGCCTTGTGAATGTACTTGTGCAACAATGTGGAAATGATGTGTATGAGAGTGGAACCAAGAACAACCTTGAGGCAGTGCAGATGAGATTGAGATTGGGAGAGGGTTTGAATGACCATGAAGCCCGAAAAAAGACAGAAAAGAAAAAGCCACAACTAGAGACAGAAGAGAGTCAAAACGCAGCAACAACCTTCATCCCGAAACCCATCTTGACTAAACAAAGCAGGAAATAAAACAACTCCCTGTCCACAAAACCCCAGAATCCGAAAGGAGCAGAGGTTATGCAAATGCCGGTGGTCAGGACCACAACACGGCAGGGACATTAACCACCCAACTATCAAAACAAAGGTGTTCCTAAGGCCGAAGCCTCATGCTATCGCCGCTGGCCAACCCCAAAACGGCGATTCCAACCATAAAAATGGAAGGGCGCACAGAAACAACAATCATAAAGGATAGTGGAAGGAGAGGAGAAGCATACCCAACTTAGATAGCGAGGGGGGGAGAACAGGGCCAGAACAGAACAGCGACGGAGGCAACAACCCGAACCTGAGGCCGCACCAGATCAGAAACCGAACCAACCCATAACTCGAGACCTCCAAAGCCTGAAACAGCCCAAAAACGGAGAGCCCAAGCCCGGTTCAGCCCAAGCCCGAAACAGCACACCAAAGGTCCAGAGAAGCCCACGAAACAAGTCGAAAACACCCCGAGACAGAAGCGAACAACAAGACCTAGATCTGAGACGGCAAACGCCGATCAAACCTAAACCACCTCCGACGTAGCAGCGACAGTCTAGATCTGCGTCAAAACGTCCATAGAAGACGTCCAACGACGGAATCGTGGGCTGACGCCGGAGAAGACTACGGCGGAGGAGGAAAAGCCAGCGGGAGCAAGGCCCAAAACCAGGAAGAGCTTACCGGAAGGACAAAAGGAACCATCAACGGGCAGAGACAGGAGGAAGGGCAGAAGCAACCGAGCAACGAGCAGATCCGGCGACTCTACAAGGCGGCGCGAAGAGACAAACCACCAGAAGGAAGTTGCTGAGGCCGGAGAAACCAAACACCAGACTACCAAACCATCAGATCTAGGAGGAAACGAGCCCGTGAAGGGTCTCGAACCTCACCCAAACCAGATCTGAAGTTTGAGTCCGGCACGAGAGGCAGAGCTTCAAAGAAAGACGAAGAAGAGGAGAAGGGGGGAGGGCCTCCGCCGGTAACTAGCAAGGCCGGAGGCAGAGCCGGTCACCGACGGAGCGAGAGAGAGGGGCGGCGGCGAAAAGAAAAAGCTAGAGTTTTTGAGAGGCGGGCACGTCTTTCAAGTCAGAGAGATATTTGTTTCAGCCGTTTCAAGCAATTGTTCCCCCTACATTCGTGACTTTTGAGGAAAGAAATGAAAGTTTCATGGCCTCGGAGGAAACAATCAACCAATAACTGGCATGATCAACATGCAACCAATATTGTAAATAGCTTTATAATAAAGCTCAATGGACAGCTCCATGATTGTGAAAATAAATATTGTCTGCTATTTTCAGTTCAAATATAATTAAGATTTAATTTTCTATTATTTTCAGTTTAGTATAATTAAGATATTGGATGATACTAAATAACTACTACAACACTCAGCCTCACCATCACGTATTTGCCCACAAACAGGAAAAAACTTGTATTCCTTGTATCAATGTGAAGGAATAGGTACCAATATGCTTACGAGAGCCGGTCCTATTGATGTGTATACCACCTAGTTTGACCACGTTTAAAAGGTCGCTCTCATATACGAGTTCTTGGTAGTCTTATCTTTTAGGATTCTTCATCAATATTAGTGTTCAAATTGTTTAAGTATTATAATGCCATCGGCTCCTACATTGAATTCCTTTTCTTCATATTTTGTTGAGTTGATATGCTGGTAGAGTGATTATTACTCTGTTTCAGTTTGTTTGTGGTCAATTCGCAGCATATCATCCAAGAAATATCTCCAACAAGAATGTAACGGGATTGTAACATATGTCCCTCAAACAAAATAATAATGGTTGTGATATTCGAAAGCGTGTATACATTGTTGAACCTCGTAAACCAATCGAGTATTTTTTATTACTTTTCTCGCACATGAAATGATATCTCCTATTTTATTAGAATTACTTGTAAAGCAACTTAAAATCAATGGGACCCTATTGGTGGAAGGGTACAACTACATGACCATCATAAAGCTCATGATCATGTGTTTCTCACTACCACCCTTCCCCAACCCAACAACTTTCCAAAAGCAAATCACCCATAACCCTTCTCCATACCTAAAAAGCAAGCAAAATCCCCAAACCCTAGCTATCCTTAGGAATAGCAAACCTTAACCCAACCGAAACCCATCGTTTCTAATTCTCGATCCGAGCATAACCGAATCAAGTTTTAGATTTCCAAATCCCGAACAAGTTAGAGTCTTCCAAATATAATCATATCGATATTTAATATAATTATTTAGCTATAGATATATTTTAAATTCTCAAGTCCGTCTTTCTGAAATATAGGTTTCTCGTATCTGATTGGGACGAGGTGGGCAAAAACCCGCCTTGTTGCCATCCCTAACTACCCTATTTCTCTTCCCTTACCATTCAAGACAAATTGAAGACCCTTTAACACCTTACCAAGAATGGACCATAAGGACATGACCCTTACTTTTTAGGTCCCAAACCATTATTGAGCACTAATTGAAGGGCCACAAGATAATTAACACATCTGCTAAGTAGATCAGCACATAAATACACACTGTAATTTGCAGAAACATAACCATCCAAATAAATGGGATCACTCACCTAATCTAATCTCCTACTCAGAGCCTGAGATTATAATGTGCAACAAATAAAAATGACAGCTAAGGAGTTTTTAAGGCTTGCTGGTGCCTACAGTAGCTAGGAGCTTAAATGTTTTAACTGCAAGCACATGAATGCAATGACCAATATCACCATCACCATATTGTAAAGAGTTCATGTAAAAGCAAACTGAGTTATAATACAAACCCTTCTCTTCTTTCTCCATTTCCAATCATACAAAACATGTCTAAGCTCACCAACATGACTCCATCAACAAAAGTTCATGAAGAGATGGCTCAAGACCCTCCGGTGCAGATTGGTACAAAGGGGACGGTAGGATCACTTATTATGCAAGAGATTGAGTACTTCAGCAAGCTCGAGTTGAGGCGCAACAGCTCGAAGAAGCCAAAGCTTGATGTCAGTGACTTCAAACCGAGCAATGGACCTGTGACCCCAAAGAGGAAGAAGAGAGGAGGAAGCAAGCTTTTACCGGGCATATGTTCAATGGTGGAGGTTTTGGACACAAGCAGGCCAGTTGGGATATCGGGTTTCAGCTACAAGAACCTGAAAGCCGATGCCAAGAAGCTCCAGACTTAGATGACGCTCTCTGATAGCTTTGTGAAACCGAGCTTCTTGAGCCTTGTTGCCATTGAGCCAACCGGGTTTCCACACTTTATGTCCACAATTTCAACCATATTAGATCCTTTCTTGGAACTATCAGAGCCGATTATTGGAGCTCGGTTAGCTTTTCTTGCATACCCTTTTGTTTTCTGTCTAGTTTCAGAGTTTCTATGATTAAAGCTGCTAGCTTTATCAGACAACTTCCTAGGTTGTGGCCTTTTAGGAGTGTCTGAAACAGGAAGTGTCCGGGGTATTTGTGTTTGAGGCACAGACTTGACTGACTCTAATTCTCTTGTGATCAGAGAACTGATTGTTCCTGTTGATCCTACCTTGACTGATCCCCCACCGCCCTTTATAGCTTCCAATGTCTGAGACATTCTTTTTTTTTAACCTTTATCGATTATGATCAAACCAGTTCAAGATCCTGTCATGTAAGCAAAGCAACAGAGGAAATGCATGTACTTAGATAACTTGTCAAAGCTGAAATGTTTGAATGGTATCTCGACATCACTCAAACTAAAAATTTGAGCATCATAAACAGAAATATGCAGATGGGTCATTCCAAAAGGAGTCATATTTGACATGGAGTGAAGAGTTATTTACAAGGGCATCTGCAATGCAGGACGAATTGGGGGCGAATTCAACGGGCGAATCCGCAAAAAAGATTCATCGCCCCCGTTCAATTCGCCCACTGTGTGGTTTCTTGCCACGCAACACATGGCTATTTGTCCAGATTCTCCTGCTTAACCGCCTCCAATATTGTGGGAGGCTGGGCTAATCAGCAGCCTGGTTAATCCCTCCGGTGGGCTGGTCTTGTTGGATATGCTCAAACTCAAAGAAGCTTGTAAATTGAAATCTAGATTTTGCCTGCATGTTCTTGATCTCTAATCTAGAACTCTATTAAGTAATGGTTAATTGAGAAATCATTATGCTCTTGATCTCTAATCACAATAGGCAATGATAAAAGGATAAAGACTCATGATAAGCATCATTTCAGATCTTCAAAGTTCACCAACAATCACATAAAGCACAATAAAGCCCACCACAAGGTCCTTAATCATCACACCCAAAATCAAATCACTCAATCAACTCTATCCAAAACTACATTGTGATATGTTCATGCAAGAAATTGAAAAAATTGGGGAAGATTGAGGACACACCAAGAACATCCCCAAAATGGGTTTCAAAGAAAATCAAATTTTAATTCAAACACAAGCACCAAAAGCTTCCACAAAAAGAACCCTTAGCACACCAGAAATGGTAAAAACAACAAGATCCAGAACAAATAGAAGAGCAGAGACATTGTGAGTGAGATTAAAACCATACCCAGAAGCTAAAAATCTGAGCTTGAGATGAACTGGATCTGACCCACCAAACCAGAAGAGGATGCAAAATCAGGGAAGAAGATGAGAAGTTTCTATCCTTCTTACAAAAAACCCAAATGCAGAAAGGTGTTTGGAGCTAAGATCTTTGAGGCACCGTCGCGGAAATGTTGAGACGAGACAAGATATCTAAATCTATCCACTTTCTACCTAATTTTGGTGTCTTATTTGGTGTGAATCGGACAAAAGAAAAGAGGCACAGTAGAAAATCAGTTTCTGACCTTAAATCAATTTCATCACTGTCACTAGTTGTCGGACTGTTCTTGCTGTTGGTCAACGACATTATTTACTATAAAGTCTGTCTTCGATTAGGAATGATAAAACGTTTAGAACCTGCTGAGTAGTTTGTTTGTAGTCATGCTTTGTTGTCTAAAACAATTTAATTTATATGATAATAGTTTTCAGAAGAATTTTTTTTTTAACTTTTTCAGACCGTTCTGTTTCTCATTTATTAGATTAACATAATTGAAAAAAAATTAAGTTATTGAAATAAATTATGTATTGCAAGTTCATGTTTCTGGATTTTTACCTATCTCATAATGTGTATACTATGTGGTTGTGTTGTGTAATCTAGGCATTTGTCATGTTGTTTTCACCTGTGTTTTAGAAATCATGATTGGCCGTCTGTTTAGGTTCCATTTTATGTTTAGCCGGTCTTCTACCTGCTTAAGCGCCTAAAACCATTTTACATAGTATAGTGACTAAATTAAAATAAGAGTAATTTTCACCTCAATACCCTAACTATCGCTTTTTTCACCTCAATACCCTAACTATTTTTAGTACCACCTCAATACCCTAGAATGACATTTTTCGTCACTTTAGTACCCGCCGTCATCTTTCCATCCATTTTGGATGAAAAATGATTGAAAAGTCCAAAATACCCCTCACTAACAATCAAATTTTCAAAATATGCCACTGGTTTTAAAAATTTCTTTTTGTTTATTTATTTATTTTATAAAAATTAGAATTTCTTTAAAATATTAATTTTTTATTTTATAAAATCAGTTTATATTTTTTATTTCAAAAAATCATATATTATATAAAAAAATCATATTTTATTTTAAAAAATCATATTTATATAAAAAATCATTTTTTTATTTATAAAAAACATATTTTATTTTTAAAAATCTGTTTTTATTTATAAAAATCATATTTTATTTTCAAAATTCAGTTTTTATTTTTTTTAAAAATCAGGTTTATTTTAATTTTATTTACCAAATTACCCCTAGGTACTTTAAAACCCTAATTTCTACTACCTCTCTCTTTCATACCCTCATATTCTTTCATCTAAGCTTCAATCCTCCCAATCCCTTTCAGCCAATTCCTCCGACCAACCCAATCACACTTCGAACAAATCCTCCTCTAACCCCATCAGATACCTCCTCCGGCAGCAGCGCCCCTGGGCGTGTCCGTCGCCGCCCTCTTCTTCACAAGCCTCCCCTCCCCTTTAACGGCGCGACCGCGGCCACAAGAGTTGATCTCCAAGAGCGATGACGAGTATCAGGAGCGGCGGTGGCACGTGGGCGCCGGGGGAGGGTGTCGTTGGGGATGAAGAGGAAGGGGAGGCGGATCGTGGTGACGGGAGGGGTGAGGTTCGTGGGGAGCCACCTGGTGCACCACTTCGGGACAACTCATTTTTATTTTACATATCTGAAGCTCCACGTTGGCTTTTGGTATAGTTTTGGGGGATTTGGGGCATTTTGGGGTTTGGGGGAAGCTTGATTTGGGGCATGTTCAGAAATAATTTGAAATTGTTCTGGTGAAATTGATTCTCCTGTTCTTCAGCAAGTTTGAATGTTCTTCTGTTCTTCATCAAGTTTGAATGTTCTCCTAATTTTTGTTCTTCTGAAATTGTCCAAGAATTTCTCTATTTTTGTTGTTGAAAATGGAGTATTTTGATGAATTTGGGTACTGTGTATTGGATGATATTTGGCCATGGAAATTGGAGATGGTAAATTGAAGAAGGGTAGTGAATTGGAAAAAAAAAATATAGGTAGTGTTCTAAGGTTAAAGAAGGGTAGCAAATTGAAAAAATAAATAAAACGAATTTAATAAGATCTGAAAATTAAAACTGATTTTGAATAATTAAAACTGATTTTTAATAATTAAAATCTGATTTTTAAATAAAAAATGATTTTCTTAAGTAAATTCTGATTTTTTTTAAATAAAAACTGATTTTTGAAAATAAAATATGATTTTTATAACTAAAAACAGATTTTTAAAAATAATTTTTTTAAATATAAACTGATTTTATAAAATACAAAAATAATATTTTAAAAGAAATTCTAATTTTTATAAAATAAAAAATGTTTTTTTATAAAATAAATAAATAAATAAAAAGAAATTTTGAAAACCAATGGCATATTTTGAAAATTTGATTGTTAGTGAGGGGTATTTTGGACTTTTCAAGCATCTTACATCCCAAAATGGATGGAAAGTTGACGGCGGGTACTAAAGTGACGTAAAATGAAATTCTAGGGTATTGAGGTGCCACTAAAAATAGTTAGGGTATTGAGGTGAAAAAAAACGATAGTTAGGATATTGAGGTGAAAATTACCCTTAAAATAATTAAATAGTTGTGCTGAGTTGTTTGGTATTTGTGATATTATTAGGAGTTGTATTTTCTGAGTTGTTTTGTGTTATATTGTAAGTATTTTAAATATTTGCTACTATTATCAATATAATGAAATTCATGTTTTTTTTATATATAATAATATATCTATTAAAAATTTAAAATATATAAATAAATAAAAATTCAATTAATCCTTGCTTAGTCCCGATTAATCCCCAAATGTCCTAACCGTCCGATTAACACTATCGTTGTTAGAACTTTGGATTTTACTATCAATTCAATATCTTCTTGAAGTAGGTCTTCCATGAACCACTAACTACTCTCTCACTTTTGAACTAATCATTCAAGAGTTACTTAAACATTATTGTTTGCTCGGAATGGGATCCGACCAATCCCTTCGGATCCCGACCTTGATATGGGGGATTTACGGGACCATAAGGGACAAGTCAAAGCGAGGTGGTCCCAACATATGGGTAGGGTCTCTATGCTTGCATTCGATCTCTTGATTACATATGCATCCATAGTGGAAGTAGAAATTCGGGAGTCGAGCGTACTGAAGTTGGACCTGGGTTTGCGTTTCATGGCCCAAAACTATTGTACGGGCATTACGAATGAGAGGTGTGGACAGGATATTCCAAAACCAGACCCGCAAGGTTCCCCCCCCCCCCCCCCCCCCCCCCCCCCCCCCGCGCCCAAAATCCCATTCCTTCCTCATTTGTCTGGACATCCACACAGCCACCTATTGCTTCCCCTAGTTGACGACCCATTTCTGTTGTAATACCATCCCATGGTAGGTCAGATACTAGTGCCCATAGTTAGAGACGTGAAAATTGTGGGACAGTTGGATTGATCCCTGGTTTGAGGTCTTCTAGGATGAGTGGTACCCGTTTGAAAGACCATGACTCCCCACGTCTGATTCTATCTTTCTCCGTTTGGGAAGTAAAGTAGAACTCCGAGATGTCCCAACCAAGATCCTTGATGACCAAGCCATCATGATGCCAAACTATGTTCATGACCCCTTCCATGATTCTCTGGTTATAATAGTGTGCGCTGAACAGTCTTCCAGCTAGGTCAAATCTGTGTATGGGCTCGGATGCGATCGACCTCTAAATTCCTTGGGACACAAATAATAGCATCTTCCTCGTCTTTCATTCAGTGATGGAAGTAAGATATTTGGTGATTTCAAGAATACCTCGAACACATATTGTGCATGCTCTAATTTATAATCACGATTGACTCAAAAATCCATTAACATTCTTTTCTACAACTAAATTGAAATTGGAGAGAAATACATTTCAACTTGTCGATGATGGTGTGGATATGTTTGTTTAGGTTTGATTTATGTTAATGTGGTTTAGCAAGTGATAGTAAGTATTAACACCTATAATTTGCATATCTTAGTGAAACATCAAGGCCATTTAGTATCCTTATAATGCTTTGAGTTTCTGGAATGACATTGGTATATTTAGAATCTTAGTTTCATCCAATGCCTATAAATTAATTGATTGTCTTTGTTTAACTGTTAAGTTTGATTATTTACTTATTTTTGTATTGGCTGAATTTATTTTCATAGGTACTTTTTTTGAAGAATGGACAGAAGGTGAAATGAAGACGAAGATGTAACAGCCCGTACTTTTGATGAACTATGTAAGGTATGTGATGGTTATAATTTTGTTTAGACACATGATAAACAACTACGATATATTAAGGGCAGAATTTTTTCATCATTAAAGGAGGATTCTCAGTTATATTTGATCCCTCTTTTAATGGTTTTCCGTGTAGAAAAAAAAATGTCATTTATGTGTTATCCTCACTGTTTTTGGTTAAAATTTAGATGGATAGTCATCTGAGTTTGTTTGGACCCATACCGAAGGCCAAATAGTATAATAGTTGGTTGGTTAAAACCAGTAGCCAACCGACAAATCAACTGACTGGTTTTTTAACGAAATTCCAATTCCAGTACTGAGGCTGGTTTCAAAATCCTACAAACCTATTTGGGTTCATGAGGAAGACTATTGGTCGGTTAACCGACTCATGCCTACACCTAAAAGTATGTCTCTAGCTTTCACGGTGGGGCACTCTGGTATCGACTGACTGTTGCTTTGATTCGGTTTGCACATCTTATAATTGATTTAAAGCAAGTTACCTGAATGAACTCAGCAGACAAGCAAACCACCAGCACTACAATTGCTCTTACAAAGAGCTGATAAATCCATGGGCAAGTTTAAATATTTTCAACTAATCTCCAAAATGAAAAATAAGTACCCAAAACAGAAGTACCGTTAGAAGTATCATCAATCCCTTTATGTACACATTTGTAATGTACCTTCACAAAGACAGAAATATATAGCTACAAAGACGCCAAAACCCCTCTTCCCTCTCATACACAGAGCCAACCCAAAACTATCAATAGGCAGCAAACTTGTGACAGTCATTGGTCATCGTCCAATCGAACATTACACGAACGTATCGAACATATGCAAAATATGAAGACGGTTCTGTCCTTCAAACGTGATGGCATTTCCGAAACTAGCGCTTTCAAACCGGTATCTACTTGGCCGCATACCAATTCTGAGCACACTTGGCGTCCACAGCAAGGTCAACTTTGAGGATGTTCTTGCCCTTGAAAGGCTTTGACATGCAGTCCACAACTATGGCCTTGGCAATCTCTGCTGACTCCGTTGGCCCTTCGAGGATCACTTCATCGTGAACCTGTTTCGACAACTGTTTTAGTACATTTGCATATACACGGACAATGATAAGGGTTAATTATACTTGGCTACATCTAAGTTTACACCTTTTTCACCTAACTACACCTAAGTTCTTATTGCAACTACCTTAAATTTCAAAAGAAATTAACTCTTTTTTTGCCCAAAAATCAGAAAATGACAAAACTACCCTAGAGCTAATATAAAAAAATGTCATTTCCACATATTTTTAATAGATTTATCTTCAGAGAAGTCTTTTTACACAACCATGATTAGACTTACGTACACCTAAGTTCACATGTTTTTCACCTGATTACACCCAAGTTCGTTTTGCAACAACCCAAGGTTTCAAAAGAAATCACAAGCTCTTTTTGGGTCCCTCAGCTCTTTTTTGTCAGAAAATGACAAAAATGCCGTTGACCCTAATTTTTCCTATCTTTTTAATAGTTTTACCTCTTGAGGAGTCTTTTTACATCTATGCAGCCGATTTTTACACCTAATCAAATTGTTTTGAGTAGTCATGAAGATTTTTTTTATATTGGGGTCAAGGGCATTTCCCGGCAAAACATATTGTGATTTTTTTGGGGACCAAGGGTAGCGCAAAACGAATTTGGGAATTAGGTGATTAACCCTAATGATAATAATGACAGAATGGATGGATTCAAAATGAGATGAAAACAGAACCGAATAAAAGACTGTTTTCAAAGCCACAAAGAACTAAGCTACAGTGGGGAATGGATGAGGAAGCTAAACAGTAAACAATATTAACCTGCAAAACCAGCTTCCATCCTAGCTCCTTCAAACGAGCATTGGTTGTTATTTCTAACATGGCACACATGGCAACATCAGCAGCACTACCCTGTCAAGATGAACCCAAATCAAAATATCAGTCTGTAGGTACATGGAAAGAGAGAGAGAGTCAAGATGAACCCAAAAAATATCAGTGTCTGTAGGTACATGGAGAGAGAACCTATGGAGAGAGAGAGAGAGAGAACCTGCACTGGGGTGTTGATAGCAGCCCGTTCAATATGACCTTTCTGAGCACGAGTAGCCCGAGCAGTTGATGGAAAGTCACGCTTCCGGCCTAGCAGTGTGTAGACAAATCCCATTAGAACGGCTTCTCTTTTGCGCTTTTGCTGCCAAGCAAGGACTTCTGGCCTATCTTTATACCAGAGATTGACGATTTCTTGCGCTTCCTTCACAGGAACCTGAGAGAAATAGAGAAGCAATACACCATTCTTACAGATGAATCTGAGTTTGACGGATATAGTAACAGACATAAAATAAAAGGTTGAAAAGTAAATAAAATAAGAAGTTACCTTCCAATCACGTGCAAGGCCCACCGCTGTTTTACCGTAGGCGATCGAAAAGTTAAGCATTTTAGCTTTCCTTCTTTCAGAACCGAAGGCGTCCTGAAAAGAAATGTGTTATTAAATCTGCAAAGGAATATGAATTTCACAATTTCAGTTACTCTTAATGCACAATTTGGTCATGTAACTTCCACATTTTTAAATACCAATTTTCCCTCAAATTGAAAAAAAAAATTCTAAGATACGCATCACTTTCCTTGAATTAAAAATAAAATTGTTTAAATTTTTTTTGTTAAGTATTAACTTTTGTAATTTGAAGGGTATTTTTGACTTTTCCTTGATTTTAAGGGTGTCATTCATGGTGCAAAATAAAAGGGTTAATTACCTTTTGTACCCCTTTTCTATTGGTAACATACCTTTTGTACCCCTGCGTTTTGTAACGTTCAATTACAGTCCCCCCGTTTTGGTAACTGTCATTTAGTACCCTTTATGAATTGGTCACAGATCATCACAATGGCGTAAACTTGACCAAAATTTTGTCCAGAGCGTTACCAATACATCAGGATACTAAAAGAGTGTTACAAATAGAAAAGGGGTAATTAACCCAAAATAAAAATTGTTCACGTTACCAACTTGCAATAGCTTTTAGAAGACGCTAACTTGCAAAAAAGTATAAACCACACGGTCAGTTTTTTTGCAATTATCCCGAGAAAATATTATTTTACCTTAAGTAACGGGACTGGGGGTTTATCTTCACCAGGTTGTGGGTCCCACTCAAGAAGAACTTCTCTGTTTTCAACGGCTTCACGGATATGTGGGTACATATTCATAGCTGTCCTCGAATGGAAATCGCCACCAGCTTTAAAGGCCTCCAACATGCTCTGACAATCGGCAAGATGCGCGAGAATTCTAAGTTCCAGCTGAGATGTAAAGAAATATTCCCATCAACCGTGAGACTTCTTCAACTGTATAATTAGTTTCGATAAAAAAAATGAGATCACCTGTCCATAATCGGCAACAACAAGGGAGTTCCCAGGTGAAGCTATGAATGCCTGACGGATCTTATATCGATCCTTTTCCAGAGCTGGCTGATTCTGGTTCACATAATAATAAATATATCAGTTTCTTTATAGGGATAATTGCGAAAAAAGCACACTGAGGTATTCACTTTTTGCAACTTGAAGCCCTCTTCATTGGTAGTTGCAAAAAAATACCATAAACTTGTCTTTTTGTTGCAATTTGTATAAAAATGACGATTTAACCCTTAAGTTTAGATTTAAAAATAACGAGTAAAAAAATACAATTTTTCATATTTCTTAGTTTTCTTCCTCTTTGTACTCTACAAAGGGTGAGAAATTTAAGGGGTATGAAAATCTGAGTTTTTTATCTTTAATTATTATTTTTAAATTTTGCAAGGGTAAAATCGTCATTTTAATATGAAGTGCAACAAAAAGGCAAGTCCAAAAAGTGAATTCCTCAGGGTCCTTTTTTGCACTTATCCCTTTTTATTTTTAAATGTATGTGAAAAAATGTCAATAATAGCGAACTCATGTTTTCCAATCACGTATCAACTACTAAACGATGCAAACCAGCAAAACAGTCTAAAGTCAGTAGTAGTAAAAAGTCAACTTCTATTAAGAACCAACCTGTAAATTTGGTCTTCTAGCTGATAAACGCCCAGTCTCTGTGTTGATATTTAGTGAACAATGAACACGCCCATTCTTGCCCGACACATTACTCCCCTGTTTCAATAATGTCATTAGAATTTAAGAATATGTCATCCATATCCTCACAAATTTTCAAAATAAACAGTGCAAGAACAAATAAGGTGACTGGCATAAACTATAAGATCCTATGTTTCCAGGGCATCCAACTCAAAACCAATTGGTGACGAGCAGAGACACACATACAAATTATTAAGATGAGATTCCTTAAAAATACCTTTATGAATTGTCCACAAACAGAAAACTACCCTTTGATAAAATATGAACTTTAAACTACCTTTTGTTTGCGAAAATTGTACAGAATTGGATTTATGTTAGTTTTAACAAAATGACTACTTTACCTTTTGCCCTTTTGAAAAAGGGCAATTGTCACAAGTAATTATAATAGTAATAAATTAATTTTAAATTTTTAGATAAGTAATTAAAATAAATATTCATGTTCCATTTCAAGGACAATTTTGTCATTTTGAAAAAAAAACCATCCATTTTAACTGAATATTCTTGCATTTTCGACTCGTCTACTATAACAGAGTTTTGCGGAAGTGCACAGTGTTCCAAACCAAGGGTAGTTTAAAGTTCATATTTTTTGCATAGGGTAGTTTTACGTGTGTGGATAGTTCATTAAGGTAATTTTAAGGAACTCACCATATAAATTACTAACAAGCACACAGCCATGCATCTAGATGAGGATCTAAAATTTTGGCAGTTCTTATACAGAACTCAAAGTGATCAACAAAGTAGATAAGGCAGAAGAAAGAACCTGCAAGGGAAGAATGAAGTTGGAAATCAAAGAGTCTATACTGCAAACTTCACACAAAGCAGCAATAGCATGGCAAGCTTCCCTTGCCTCTTCCTCCTTGTACCCACTTTCCACAAATGCTGTATAGGCCGTTCCATAAGCTGATGTGTCCACATCTTCTATGACAGCAATTTCGGTATCATCATCCAACGGCAAGTCATCATCGCAGTCTGCAAAATCATAGTCAGCAGAAACCTTCCCAGCTAATGTCTTTAAAGCATCTCCACTCACTGACGGCCAACCGGTTGCTGTGAATATCTCTGTTGTCAACTCAGCACCAATTTTACACAGTGTGATATTGCGAAACTTAGTTGGGGTCTTCTTCCCTTCTTCGATAATGTTATCAACATTGGGAATTTTGAAAGTCCTCTCATCTGGAAGATATTCATTGGAGTTGTTTCTGCGACAAGAAATAAGCAAAATAGAGGTAAGAAAGCTTAACACCTAAACATAACTCAACAAAATACGGGTTCCCCGTTAGTGTTGTCAGCACATTTGAAGATAAAATAAAAATAAGATTTTTAGGGGGGAATACCCTTTTGAATTGCCCACTTATAAAGGGTAGTTTGAAGTTCACATTCTGTCAAAAGGTAGTTCTGTAGGTGGACAATTCAAAAGGGTAGTTTTAAGCAATTACCCCTAAATTAGTGATAAAGTTAGGCTCAAATGCATGTGTCAGCCTGAATGTAAATAAAAGGGATAATTGCAAAAAAGTACCCTGAGGTATTCATTTTTTGCTACTTGTAGCCCTCTTCTTTGATAATTGCATTAAAGTAACGTGAACTTGTCTTTTTGTTGCAATTTGTATAAAATGATGGTTTTACCCTTACAATGTAGATTAGCAAAAAACAAAAAATCCAAATTTTCATATCCCTTCATTTTCTTCTGCTTCGTACCGTACAAAGAGTAAGAAATTTAAGGGATATGAAAGTTTGGATTTTTTGTTATGTATTTAATTATTTTTAAATTTTAAATTTTCAAGAGTAAAATCATCATTTTAATACAAAGAGACTTAAAAAAAAATAAAGGAATGGTTAATAGCTGTAACATAACATACCTATTCTGCATGCCACCGAAAAAGAGCTGGCGTAACTGTGCATCGCTTCCCACATTCATATACTTCGCATCCGGGCAGTACTTCGATGCCCAATTGCGGAATCTATTAACTGCAATTTCTTGCTCTCCTTTGGCCACCTTCTCTAATTCAGCAAGATAACCTCGATCAACCAACATGCCCTCAGTTTCCATTTTAACAAGAACCTCACCAAAGGGTCGCCAATATTCTTCATAAAAATCAAACATGGTCTTCCCATGAACTGTGACTTCATTTAGTTTCCACGGCATTAGTGACAGTTTGCTCTTCAAGCTCTCATAAAGCTTTAATGTACTTATCGCATCTAAGGCAGAGTACGAGACCCATAGTTTATGTTCATTCCTTTGTAACTCCTCAACAGGAACCATAGTGACCATCTTGCCTTCAGTTCCATCTTTTTTGATCTTCTTCTTGCCAAATATGGTCTTCATTGATATCTTACCGATCAAGTCTTTTTCAGAGGGGCATAGTTTCACGCCAGACATGACCTTTGAATCACCAGTAAGTGCTTCAAGAGAATATCCACCTTTTGTTCGCCTCGATGAATCCCACAATCGTGCCATATGCATTGTGTCAGCATGAAACCCAGAAAGCTTGAATCCATAGTTCTCCAAAACATGATTGTCAAAGCTATAGTTGTGCCAAACCTGAGATAGAACCAGTGACTTTATAAATATGAGGGGTAACTTCATTAACACACCCACTTTGACCTTTGTTTATCAATAACACACCGTAAAGGTCATTGTGTATCAATAATACACTGTCACCTTTCGATATCATCAAAAACCCACTCAAAAATTGGGTTTTTGGCCCGAAACAGGGGTGGGTTTTTGTTTCAAAACCCACCTTTCGATGACTTTTAATGATAGCGAAATGTGACAGTGTGATATTGATATGCACTGACCTTTATGGGGTGTTATTGATAATGAAGGGTCAAAGTGGGTATGTAAATGATGTTTTCCTAAATATGATCGTAAGGAAAGAAAATGTGAATCAAAAGAGCTGCATAGAAAAAGAACAATAGCTGATCAAGAAGGAGAATAATGAAGGCAAGCTTACCTTTTTTATAGATGGGTCTTCGAAAAATGGAGCAAATTCGAGCAATATCTCTCTCCCCCCACCATCAAGAACATCAACCCAGATAGAGGACTTCCCGTTTCCAAAGTCAGCTTCTGGTCCAGAATAAATACTGAAGCATGTTACCTCTCCATGATCAACAGGTGTCTCTACCTTAACATCAATCTTGGCCACCTGTACAACATTGTCAACGCAAATGTAAGGATCAAAAACCAATATATCTATGAGCAGCATATAAGTTGAATGTTTTCACGCGTAAGTATAAATAGACAATTTTGAAAGAATATAACAGGACGGAATAATTGCAAAAACTTGCGGTTAACTATGTGCATTTTAATATTATCGGTGAACTATTACTTTTTTGCAAGGAACATCCCCCAACTATTTTCCTTCTGCAAATCCACTACCGAGGTTTATTTTCTTGCAAAAAGTCGAAAGTAATCATGCAAAAGTACATACATAAGGGTTCCAAATTACAAAACACATATACACAAGGGTTACAAATTGCTAAACACATAAATTGTAAAGGGAAAAATTGTCATTTCCAAAAAAAATGATATCGCGTGACTAATTTTCGTTTAAGATAACGGATTCGGAGACGGAAAATTGTTGGGGTATTTTTTGCTAAAAAAAAAGTTCACCTATAGTATTTGCAAAACACACATAATTCACCGCAAGTTTTTGCAACTATCCCTAAAAAGATTGTAACAGGATGATGAAACAAACCTCAGTATCACATGCATGTACAAGATGCTTGTATCGATCTGTAAGCATCCGAACAACTTTCTTTGCAGCAGAGACAGTATTGACAACAAGAACATCATCATAGATGCTACTAAGTTGTTTGTGCGAATCCGGAGTTACATTCTTTTTCATAGCGTGATCGATTGCATTTCCAACGAGTTTAGAATCCTGACCTTTTTTCACTTTGCCAATAGTTTTTCCGTTGATTACGCTGTTTTCATCAGACTGAACATGTCCTCCTCCGGTAGGCCTAGAATCAATCTTTTCTCTAACCTTCAATGATATTTCTTTCAAAGGTTCTTTATGCTGAACATCTATGTACGACCGGTCTTCCAATGCTAGTCCTGTCTCTCTCGCCTGAACAACCAAGTCTCCATCTTCTGTATTCACAATGACTTGAAAACTCGATCTAGTAGACGTAACCGGCCACGTGGGTTGACTCTTTTCACTACTGAATTTGTACAGTTGCTGAGGATTCTGTGAAACCCTATCCAGGCTCGTATCTTTTTCACTAGTTTTGCGCCTGATAGACTTGAACATTTCCTCTTTCAACTTTCTCAGATCATCACATTCTTGGCTCCATGTCTTCATATTGCTACTATGCCCAAGTACCTGACTTCCAAGTGGAGTGGCCCTTGGTGTAGAGCCTGAAGCACTTATTCTTATATCAGAAATAAACCCAGCTTTGTGACCTGGAGGTAGATTCATCCCTCTATAGGCCTGTTCATTTTCTTCCTCAATCCTTGCCCAAGAACCATCAAAAGTGTGTTTCCCAGAAGAGCTATCGGGATATGCCCGATGGACAAGCATCCTAGCTTTTGAAGAAGAATTTTCTTCCCCATTGTAAATTGAAAGTTCACCGGAGTAAATAAGTCGCTTCTCTTGCCATGCATGGGAATGTGAACTGTATTTCAAATGAAAGAAACTTCTGTGGGCAGTGATGTTTGGGAAAGTTCTTTGGGGTCTATGGGTCATGTGGCGTCCTCGTCTGTAATTAAATCAATGAAATGGAACATAAGTCTTCCTAAATCCTACTAGTCAAGAACAAGACAAACTTCTAAACAACTACTTAGATAAATGCTACATCAAAAAGAGTCCTAACTTCTATCCAAGCCCTCTACTCCACTAAAAAACACTCACACCATGTCTATCTTCAGTAATAACTACAAGGGATAATTGCAAAAACTTACGGTACACTACGCCTGTTTTGCAAATACTATCAGTGAACTATATTTTTTTTGCGAATGACATCCTCCAACTATTTTCTGTGTACAAATCCACCAACAGGGTTAATTTTTTGCAAAAAAATTGTATGTAACCATGCAAAAGTGTATATATAAGGGTTCTAAATTGTGAAACACGTACAATATAAAAGGCAAAACTGTCATTTCAAAATAAGTTTTGAAGTGGCGTGACTGTCTTAGGACTATTTTGAAAGAAAAAAGGGTTTGTCGATAGTATATGCAAAGCACGACTAGTTCAGCACAAGTTTTTTTCAATTATCCTAACTACAATCACAAAGGACCCAGCAAAATTACTTTCTTCACTATCATTGCAAACAAATTCTATTAAGAACCACACCACAAGCTTAATTCCACTACTGTATATGCCTCTCCAACACCTTCACCCCCAAACTACAATAGAAAAGTTCAAACCCACAAAAAAAAAATCATTATGCAACAACATTGCCGCGCCAATTAGAACCCTTGTATCCAAAAAACCCACACAAAAAATCAAAATTACAACAGAAAATAGAGAAGGAAACAAGCTCCATAACCTCTACATGGTAAATGAAAACTCTTAATCGAAAATTCAGTTCTCAGCACAGAACAAGGTATGAGTTCATGATATGATATGAAAAAAACAATAAAACACAAATTTACCAGCAAAACACCCCAAACCAACAAATGGGTCAGCAAAAAATCAAAAACCCAACACAGCAAAACCCACAGAAAGCTTAAGAAGAAGGCGACGAAGCGCAAACCTGTGGAGGGCTTTGGCGGAGGAAGAGGAACGGGATAAGTTGAAAAGGGAAGGCCGGGGCGGGATAAAGGGAGAGGAATGGGTGGAGACCCCCATGGCCATCATCATTTCAGTAACTCTCCCCAGCTTGCCGCCGCCACAACCGATGCTTATAGAACGAGCCGTTTTGGATGTGCCCTGTGGCAGACCCGTAAATAGAGTTGGGTTTCAAGGGCTTTTTACAAAGACCTCAACTTTTGTACGGAAGCGAGTGATCGGTGGTGGTGGTGTGCGGCTGGGAAGCAAAGCAGAGTGACGCCATGAAAGGGTTTTGAAGAAAGAGAGAGATTCGGGATATGCAAAAACGCTAAACCCTGTTCATGGGTTTTGGGTTACCGTCGAAAAGAAACAGAAATTAACGGGAAAATCAAAGGGTTTAGGAGAAATGGTGAAAAGGGTATGGAGAGAAGATGAACAGAGAGATGAAAACGGAAGGGAATCAGAGAGGAGACGAAGATTCAGAAGAAAATATGTGCCTCCATTGGCATTTTGTCAGGGCTACAAGTACTTGGCCTTAGAAGCTGCGGCTGCATTTTTTTAATGGTCACTGTGTGTTCTTATTTAACTTGGATGAGTAACTTAATCATCAAGGAGCAAGACATCCACCCTAACGTTAATTGTCTTATATACATGATTCTAAAAATCTTTAAGCACTAATCAAACGGTTAGGATCGTTTTGGGATTACTCATTGAGTGCATAGAGATTAATTATGAATTAATTGGATTAATCTACTACTAATCGGATCAGCTAATAAGAAAATAGCACCTAAACAAAACATGGTCGAGATTTTTAAAACACTATTTATATATAGATAGTTGTCAAATTTTATTATCTTTTATTTCAATTTTTTGAATTTTTGGTTCAAATTGTCATATTATAATAAAACATCGGATTATTTTGGTTATAGAATCGACGTTGAACAGTACAGTTCAAAACAGAACAAGAGAAATTAATTCAAAAAATATATACGATTTTCATTTGTTTGAAAACGGTTTTAAAAACAGAATTAAAAATGTATATTGAGATTAAATGAAAAAATATCAATTTAAAATAAATTAATTTTTAGACGTTTTAAAATAATTAATCCACATATATTTGTTTAGTTGGTCACTATCGTTCCTCTCTTAATATATTATGTTTGCCAACAACAGCCCGTTGTCATTTGTCCGTTGGCGGGAAAGCGTAACAGTCGGACCGGCGCATACTCAAACCCTAGCGCGTAGCGACCCTTGGTTGTGGGCCCTGATCCGACACGTGTCAATTGCTTACACCATATACGTTACACGTGCAACACGTGATCCACTTTTCACTTTCTATTGCCGTTTAATCATGACAAATGTCGTTTTACAACATAAGTGATCATGATCAATTGGTCTTTAAACAGCCAGGATGTGGAGGAGTTCAAGAAAAAAAAGGAGAAATTATATTTTTGAATTTTAATAAATTTATTGTTACGTATCTAAAGTTGTGCTAATTTATTTTGATACATTTTATTTTTGCTTATGAAAATGTATAGAAACTCTAACAAAAAACATAAGAAATTAGATTCCTTCAAACATGAACGGTTTCATCGTATTATTATCAATCAAAACTAGTCAAATAAGCAAATTTGTAAGTTTTATCAACACCGGACATAAGGTTTATCACTTCATTTTTCAAAACTAAACATAATTCAATTCTTCCCGCTTCGTTTGAATTCTCATTGGCTTCAAACTTACGTCAATATCTTTGTTTTTTCAAGCGTTTTCTATTAAGATCAGTGGTGAATATGTTTTAAAGCTAGGAAAAAATAAATTATTTCGGAGATGATTTATAAAAAATCTAGATAATTTTTCTAACGGCTTGAGTTGTCTCTCCAAAAGTTCATAAACAATATCCGTCATATTATCAATCAGCCCCGATTCATAAATCACTTCAGGCCTGCTTTCTAAACCGAAGTTTGTGTTACATTGAGAAAGAAACTGTCTATCCGAAAATAAACTAGAGCATAAATAATTGCTATATCCTCTATGTTTTTAAATAAATAATACATTTTTATGTTTATAAAAAAGTATTATGAACTTGTTTTTTATTGTTATTTTTATTAAATTGGCTAATTGACCCTTATAATTAAGATTTTTTATAAATAATAAGTAAAACAACAAAAAATATCAAAATTTTCTTCTTCTTGATCCATTATATTTTTAAGAGTATAAATTTGAATTTTTTTAGGATAATATTATCATTTTAAAACAACACAAAATACAACAAAAAGGTAAGTTAGGAGCATTTTTTTTGCAATTACCAAAACAAAAAGATACAAGTTACAAACGTGAATACCTCAAGGTATATTTTTGCAATTATCCATGGATGATATTAGTCGTTTAAGGAATTGTTCACTATGCAAAAACAATAACTCTATTCATTAACAAGAACACTTAACAATCTTCAATGTATAAGCCAAATCAAAAGAATTATTAAGAAAGATAATTGTGGTCTAACACTTAAGTACTTAACTCTATTCAGCTTTCTTGTGTAGATCTTCTCTTGAGCTTGGCAAAAAATTCCTCCAGCTTGGTAACCCGATCTTCAAGATCAAGCCCAGATCTCTGAAATTTACAGGCACTACCTTCTTCTCCATCATCATCATCACCATTGATACTGGCCTTTCCTTGCTCTGATCTCACCACTTTGCTCTCATTAGCACCTTCCAAGGTTGTCTCTGATCTTGCAACTTCTCGAGTCATCGAACTATGAGATCTTCTTGAAGAGGCCTCATCATCCCCAACAGAGTTCTGGCTGAGACTTTCATGTCCATCACACAATCCCACTTTGATCGAATCCAATCTCTTCTGAATCATGTTTTGATACAAAGCACCCTCAGTTCCATGAACCTGACCAAGAACAGACTCGCTCCACCACTCCAAGTACCTGATCGTTACATCAGACTCAAAAAGCCTCGGAGGAACATAAGACTTGGTAACAATTTCATGAGTTTCATTGGTTTCAGGAATGTCACAAGGAAGATCTTGATCGAAACCGAACTGCATAGCTACTCTATGAGGATGGTACTGCTCTACAAACCCAAGTCCCACCAGATCACACACCTTCAAGCATCGAATAAACGATAGCAACCTCTCATCTAAACCAGAATCAATCAAAACCCAACCTTCATGATCAGTGTAAAACTTATGAAGCTCCCAATTATGCAGGACATTAGTATAAGGCCGCCAGAGAAAATTCTCACCAGCTGAGTCAAGAACAGACCTTGCATTGTTGTCTACTTCAAGTCCTTCAACTCCATGCCATCTTGCTGATCTTGTGTCGCCTTGTTTCAATGAATTGGGGA
Organism: Erodium maritimum; assembly: GCA_963921825.1. NCBI lineage: Eukaryota > Viridiplantae > Streptophyta > Magnoliopsida > Geraniales > Geraniaceae > Erodium > Erodium maritimum. The sequence continues at coordinate 5,957,497 of OY997591.1, forward strand.
CGGGCTGAAGCTCGGGGAATCGCTCCCATCCCCAGAGCTGGACTAGCTGCAACGGAGACCAAAGGTTCAGAGCTAACAAATCATCACCATCATCATCAAACTTGAGTGAATCAATGATTGTCTCTTTCAACACAGTCAAGTCACTGTAAATGGCTGCAAGAACCGGTGGAGCAAGGGCGATTCGAGTCCCACGAGCAAGATGGATGGCTATTGAGAAGATGCTGCTCCTGATGAAGCCAAGTGAATAGGGGAAAACGAATCTGGATAGCCAAAGAGCAAGAAATGCTTCATGTTCAATGTCACTTCCACTTCCCATGAAGGTCTTGATCCAATCCTTGCTAGGTTCTTCATTATCATGTATAGCCATGGCAAGTCTCTCTTCTAGCTTCTTCATCTCTGTGGTGATGAGTGGGAGAGAAAGAGGCTGCCCAATGACAGAGAAGCCCCCCAAAACCATCACATCCTCGAGAGTGATTGTTGCTTCACCCCAAACAAACCCAAATGTTTTGGTTTCAGGGCACCATCTCCCAACAATCCCATAGAACAGATCATCAGACCTTCTGATTTCATGGGTTGAGCTCAAGATTGCTTCAAAGATCCCAGCTTTCTTCCACAGAGATTGATATTGGGGAAGCAATGAATCGACCCATTTGGTCCAATCCTTTTCTGGGTTCCTCCATCCCATGAAACCCACCTTCAACCTCCATTTCTGAGGCTCAAAATTTGGGGATGGAAGTGAAATAGAAGGAGCAAGGAGATTGCTCACCGGTTGATCCACAAAGGGTTTAAGGAAATGGCCTTTCCGACGAGTTGGGTATCCAGAGGTTGGAGAAACCAGAAGCTCCTCTCTCTCTTCCGCCATTGTTGCTTCTGGGTTTTAGGAGAAAAGCTCGATATGACACCAGAAGAGAATAAACCATCATCTGGGTATGAAGAATTGAACATTATAGAAGCTCTCTTCATCTTCGTAAATCCAATGGCCTCTGTTTCTCAGAGCAGAAACAACAACATCATGACCGTTCATGTCGAAATAGGAAAAGCAAGAGGAAATTTTCGATTTCGTCGTGTTCCTGTAAATGGCAAAGGCACGTTTCACGTCCCTGGTTTCAAAAACATATTTTCAAAATAAAAATTGGAGCTTTATAATAGGAGTTAGTCACACGGTCAAAATTAAAGTTTCAATTCATGTCTTATACATGGTGCAGAGTCAAGAATAAGGCATTTTTCTCCATTCCCGTTTTGTTTTTTTGGTGCATCTTTTTTGCTCTAATGAAGTGAAAGGACATGAAACATTAGTGTAATTCAGCATAAATGTGAAGATTGAGCTTGACATGTTATGTATTGGAAATCCTGATTCTCATACAAAGACAGTGATTCATTGAAGATAATTGTCAAATACTCAAGATCGTATGTGTTTTCTTTTTATCTGCAAAGTTTCGAGTAGCCTGTCAAAGATAAACTTGAAACCAAATGCATCATACGTGTCTAACATAAACACAACGAAACAGAACAGAGAACCAACATAAAAACAATGTTGAACGGGTACAAACCACCACCTGAGTGATCGAAACCACAAAAAAAAAATTAAAAAACCACCGTATTCATACCACCTCGTATTTGGATCGAATGGAGTTCCTGTAGCACATTATCGGATACCTATACACTCAGCAAAAGAAATTACAGAGAAACCAACCGACACGGCCTTCCCCACTCCCAAAAAAGTCGCTTGCACACTAAGATAATATGCAGTTGAGTATCTGGTGAACAAATTATAAGGTAGTTATTTGTCGTGTGATTACTTAATGTACACCCCATTGTCAAGATCGTCGACATCAAGGACAGAGCTAGGAAGCACCATACTTACAGAGATACGACGACTAGAGCTAGGGTTTACTCTCAAGTTGCGAGAGAGAATTTCTTTTCATACTGCATTTGATTGTTGTATTTCTTTATCATGCAGTTATTTAGTTACGAGCAATCTATATAGATAGTTATTTGTTCTCAACACGGATCAAAAGAACGTGAAACATAAGTTTAATCCAACAAAAACGTCAAGATTGAACTTGACATGTTATGCATTCATTAGTAGTTGTAATTGGGATACAAATACGAAGATTCATATAACATAAAAAGCCAAAAACTTAAACAACTCCGCCAACTCCTCCACCACCTACTCCAGCTCCCACTCCGGCACCAGCTCCCGCTCCGGCACCAGCTCCCGCGACGGCTCCTCCTACAGCGTCGCCTCCAACTCCGGCACCAGCAATAGCGCCCGCCCCAGCGCCCGTCCCAGCGCCAGCTCCAGCGCCAGCGCCAGCAGCATTAGCGTCAGGATTTCCACGAGACGCAGCTATAACTCCGGCGGCGCCTCTCATGGGAATATGAGGGGGTGGTTTATCATCAACATTGTGGAGGAGTAGCGCTCCGTCTCCGGGCACTGCTCCGGCCAGTAATGCCGCCGTGAGCTCACGTTCGTTACGTTGTTGCTCCTCCGCATCGGATCCGTAACAAAAAACAAGGCTCAGAAGAGCAAGACGAAGGATCTTATTGCAATGCATGTTATTTATTTTCGACGAAAATGGAAAATTGTGAATTATTATACGATTATTTAATGCAGGTGAGATGAGTTTATATAGCTTTGGAGATGAGTGATGAAGATGGTTACATGCACGTACGTTGAGGATCTATTTTGTTTTCGACCATGTAATGCTCCTATAATCATGCATTGGCCATCAACAAATGAATGGAATGTGAAATTTACAAAAAAAAAAAACACAGTATCACATTTTTGTCCTTTATAATCATACTCAGTACTCTAAATCTTTCCTATTTCATTTGCAATATTTTAAATATTTTTTATCCCATTTCAATACCTTAAACTTTCATTAATTCATTTAGGGTACCTTAAAATCTTTTTTGTGTCATCTCAGTATCTTATACTTTCATTAATTCTATTTTAGTATCCACCATTAATTTTACTCTACATTTGTTGGTCAGTAAAGAGTATTATAGTCTTTTTTTTAAACAAGATGTGAATTTTATTACTTGAACTGTTGTAAAATAGACATAAAAGCATCCAGAATTGTAAATTCGGACCACGAAAGGACAGGCGAAGAACAGGCTTCCCGGGCTAACCAGTGGACTGCTCCGTTCACTGACCTAGATATATACTCGAGTTTGACATCCTCGAGAGTAACTAACAGGGACCTGCAGTCGTCTACTAACCGGCCCAAAGGGGAGAAGACCTGGTGTGTGCCTTGAATCAGGTGCACCAAGTACTGGGCGTCGCTCTGTATGATGACCCTGGAGGATTGCGATGCTTGGATCCATTCCAGGGCCTGCCAAATCGTCATTGTTGGGTCTCAAGGTAGGGTTGGAGATGAACCAACTCGCAGCGGAAAATCAATGAAAACCAAGAGACGATTAAAACCATGAAACAACTAACAAAGAATGGATTCACAAGAGAAAAATTCAGCACTAGTTCTTACCAAAACAAGAACACCGGGTAACAAATGATTGGCTTGAGTCTCCAAGACGCCTACGTATCCACATGGGAATCAAAGTCACGTAGTTCTTCTCTTTGAGGACTCAAGAACACAAAAATGGAGGTGGGAACTTGCCAAACCCAAAATTGCCATGGAAGGGGGAGAGAAGTTGTGTTTCCTATTCTTGTCTTGTGTTTGTTATGTTGAAAAAAGATGACTTAAACATAACAAAACCCATATTTGTCCAACTAAAGGCATGGGACAAGCATGGTGACAAGTAAAGTGTAAATAGGACAAAGTATGGCAAGACAAGATTGGGTTAGGTGGTGAATCACCAACACCTTAATCCTTGTCTTGCTTACTTAATACTAATTAATCAAGACTTGATTAATTAGTTCCATGGGTCTTGGTTGCATGGGCCTTTCATGGGCCTCTTGGAACATGGCCCATGGCCATTTCCAACGAGGTCCCGTGATTCGCTCATCGCCTTCAAGCCTTCCATACCGGAAATGTCCAACATTATCCGACGCGATCAATCCCAAGACTCCAAGCCTTGTCTCGATCCGTAAAGTCCTATTCACTTACGGGCACATAACCAAAACCCAGTTTTGGTCATGTCCCGAGACAACTACCTTTTGGTCATTCTCCATAAATGTGTCAATGAGTTTCATCCTCCGGTGTGACCCTTAGGTTTATGCATGTCAATAGATCAACGTAAAATCCCGTTTTACTTGATCATATTTAAGTGGCAACTAACGAGACTTTAGTATTGCCTGACACTGCATAATGAATCGACCCTGTCGATTCTAACCTTTCCGTCATCCATGTCATTATCCTTTTATCTCCGATATCCTGATTGAGATAAGGCATAGAGCCGTCATCCTTATTATTCTCAATCACCGTTCCTTGATATGTGAGATGACTGAAGATATGATACCCAGTATCATGTGCATGACCATGCTATTCTTTCAGTCACTCTCGATCAAGCGGCCGAGAACCGATATCTTTCCCATACCTCAGTATGAGGGATAAATCCCTTAGCCGCCTTTCGTGTCACTCATGTAGCCTGTCCCCAAGCCAATCCTGGCCGTTATGGAAGCCTTGTTACGGACAACGTTAGGCTCAGGTCAAACTCAGTTGTTGACTACATAGCAATCACAAAGACTCCTTGGTGTAAGGATACATGACAAGCTACGACACTGAATATGTTCATGACTTAATCTATGGCACATATTCAGGGCGGGTCATCCAATATCATGTCCCACATGATATCTATGATCAGACTCCGGAATCCCATTCCAATGACTAACAGAACGTAAGCCATAAAGAGCCATCTTTCATACTAGTCGCTTCTAGTGAAGCTTTGTTGACTAGGGACCCATCGAGTGTGATCTATCTCGATCTATTGTTCTATTCGCATGGTGGGCATAGATCAGAGCACACATCGATATATTACTCCAACACATAAGTAATATAAAGCCGCTTTAATTTTATTGCTAACGATGATATGTACATTTGGACATTTAGGATTGAACTACGAGCACTAAGACTAACAGTCATTGCCTCCGAATATTCAGCGTTAACAGAACCACTTCCACAGCCGTTCTGTGCTTCCCGAACCCTTCCCGTGTCCGTGCGACATATCCAACTCCAGCCAAACTGACCTGAGTCCGCAAAAGTCGCTCCATCAACATTGATTAGGGACCAAGTAGGTGGGGGTGGTTTCCATTTAGTTTGCCTGTGTTGGGGAATAATAGTGGGCTTCGGATGACCATTCTGTGCTTCTGACCAGCTATGCTGATTACTGAGGACCGTGGCAACCAGCTCCTGTGGGGTGGAGGTAGCCTGGTCCCAGACCATAGCATTTCTTGCTTTCCATATCTCCGACAAGAAGAGACACGCTTTGCTCCGGGTCAGAGAATCCGGTAGTAGGAATAGGGCCGAAAGCCAATCATGCAGGGAGGATGCTGAAATAACAGGGATGGGTAATCATGCGCTGTCCCAAACCGATCTTTCAAAAGGGCAGGAAAGTAAAAGATGATCTGTAGATTCCTGGCCAGATTGACACATTGGACAAGTGTCCGAGATTGGGACAAAATTAGTGCGGAGGTTCATTGTTACCTGTAGGGTATCAGAAATAGCTCGCAAGAGAAATACCTTGATGCGTGGCTGAATGTCCTGGTCCCATATTCCTGTCCAAACAGTTGTCCCAGTCGAAACGTGCCAGCGACCGTTCTCTCTGGATAGCGCCCTGTAACCCTCTTTGATTGAGTACTCCCCTCGGATATTGAACTTCCGCGACCATTTATCTGTGTCACGGGGAAGAGACGAGGGCACCTGGAGAACATCCTCAACAAAGGACGGAGGAAGGTTTGCCTGTATCTTCTGTACGTCCCATTCGTGATCCACAGTGGCAAGATCCGACACCATTAGGGCTGGAGTGATGCAAGTGTGTAGTGGAATGATCGGGTTGTTCCCCATGAGCCATGGAGATCCCTCAACCATAGTAGAGTAGCCATCCCCAATGGTTCGGATCAAACCCCCTCGGAGCAGTTCCTGGGTACCTCGAGACCCGACCAGATCTGACTAGGTCCATTCCCTCCATCCGCTGACAGGAAGTCGGTCTTTGGGTAATAGCGTGCCTTAAGAATATGGGCAACCAAACAGTCGGGTTGAGAAACCAGCTTCCAACCCATTTTTGCCACCATTGCAATGTTCATGTCACGCATGTCTTTGAATCCCATCCCTCCATCCTCCTTCGGCCTACACAGTTTCGCCCAGTCCTACCAAATAATCGGTCGCGTGCCTCTAAGAGTACCTGCCCACCAGTACCGAGCTAGTACGACATGGATCTTGTTGATAGATTCCCTTGGGAATAGGAACACACTCATCGCGTAGATTGACATGGCTTGAAGAACTGATTTGATCATCACCTCCTTCCCCCCTGCCGACAACATCTGACCATCCCATGTTCCAATTTTGGCCACAATCCGATCACACAGAAATTGAAGGCTCTGGCCTTTTTTGCGGCCCAACATGTTGGGAACTCCCAGGTACTTAGTCGGACCAGAGATTTCCTGAATCCCTAGTATGTCACAGCAGACCGATCTATTGGCCGGTGTTGTATTAGTACTGAAGAAGATGGACGATTTACCTTTATTAATGACCTGACCCGAAAGATGACCAAAAGTTTGGAGTATGCTGCTCAACTGGGTTGCCTCCTCTCGGTCCGCCCTGCAGAAGATATAACAGTCATCCGCAAAGAAAATATGGGAGACCAGCGGAGCCCCTCTAGCCACTGAGACTCCATGAATCTGTCCTGCCCTCTCTGCCTGGCTAAGCATTCGAGACAAGCCCTCCATACAGAACAGAAACAGATACGGAGATAGAGGGTCGCCTTGCCGAATACCCCGTCCTGCTGTGAATGGTGCCGTATGTTTCCCATTAAAGCTCATTGTATATTCAATTGATCGCATACAGGCAAGTACCATAGCTCGCCACCCCATATCGAACCCAAATGCTCCCATCATGGATAGTAAGAAGGACCACTCAACCATGTCGTAGGCCTTGCTCATATCAAGTTTTAAAGCCATAAATCATCGTTGCCCTTGTGTTCTGCGCCTGAGAGTATGGATTATCTCATAAGAGATAATGACATCGTCCTGGATATGTCTGCCCGGTACAAAAGCCCCCTGATTTGTGGAAATTATTGGGTCCAGGAGTGGTTTGATCCGGTTCGCCAGGACTTTAGAAAGAATTCTAAAGATCACATTGCACAAGGTGATCGGTCTCAGTTCTGCAATCTTCTTCGCCCCCGGGATCTTTGGGATCATGATCAGGGTTGTCTTGTTGATGTCCTGGTCAATGTTACAGGTCGCCACTACAGTACGGACAAACTCTATGACATCGGGGGACAGGGTGTCCCAAAAGTGTTGGAAGAATTTTGGGTTCAGTCCGTCAGGGCCTGGAGATTTCGACGGTCCCATTTGGAACACTGCATGTTGCACTTCCATGTCCGTTACTCTCTTGGTCAGCTGAATGTTCTGTGCCGACGTGATCATACTCGGAACAGTCATGGGAAGATCATAGTCTTCAATATCGCCTACCGTGAAAATATTAGCAAAATACGAATGGAGTAAGTCACTCATTCCCGTATTCCATTGCACTTCCACCCCTGCCTCATTGATCAGCGACTTAAGCTTGTTTTTAGCTTTCCTTTTCGTAGACGATCTCTGAAAGAACTTTGTGTTACGATCCCCCTCCCCAAGCCAGTGTTGTTTCGCCCTCTGGCGGCAGAACTGTTCTTGAGTTGCCAGGGCCCTGTTGTACTGTTTCTGGATCGCCAATCTCCTCTTGATACCATGTCTATCGGTTCGGTTGTTCAGCTCGGCTAGTATCCTCTACAGGCGTCTGATCTGATTAATATTGTCCCGAAAAATTGTCTGGCCCTAGTCATCCAGCGAAAGTCCAATGTCCTTGATATGGTGCTTGATGTGACGGTCCCCCGGCTAACCCCACTGTGATTGGACCAACGTACTGCATTCGGGATGATCGAGCCACATGTTCTCAAAACGGAATTGACGAGGTCGGGGTTCCACTGGATCCTTCTGGAGCTGGAGCATGATGGGTTTGTGATCCGATGTTGAGACCCCCAGATTCTGTAACGATACATCCCTGAATCGAGCCCGAGCCTGCGGTGAGATGAAGGCCCTGTCCAGCTGACATTCCACCTATGACTCAGAGTCCTGACCCCGGACCCACGTGAATTGATACCCTTGTAAATGCACCTCTTCCACCCTAAATCAGAGGTGGCCTGCTGAAAACCTTGCATAAGGGCTAATGGGTATGCCCTCCACCTCGTTTTTCTGATGGGCGTAGGATTCCATTGAAGTCCCCCAGTAAGATCCACTCCACCGGCGCCGGAACTGTGGCAAGGTGCCTCAGATTGGACCAAGTCAAATGACGATTCTCCCATACTGGTTCCCCGTATATACCTGTGAATCGAAAAGGTGCCTTCTGCCCAAACTGAATGATCGTGTCAATATGAGATTGCTGCATGGACAGGACCGTGACCGTACATTTCTCAACCCAAAGCATCATGATCCCCCCTTTATTTGTCGGGGGACGGGGGCCCGTAGTGGCCTGTGGGACGATACCCGGGATACCTGTACCACCATGAAATCCTAACGTTCTTCTCAGGATAGCAAGACGGGACCTCGAATTACGAGAATCCACGTGCCGAGTTTCAATAAAAAATAAGATGTCAGGTTTGTGCCTGCCTACTAGGTCCTTCAATTGGCGACGGTTATGATTCGTGCTAAGCCCTCGACAATTCCAGGCCAATAGAGTCGGCATTGCAACACAAAATAGGAACCCGAGAAACAGAAGTAAACAGCGGTACCTGTCGGCGGTCCTGGTGGCTGAAGGATACTAGTGGTCGGAGTCTTCCTCGGCTTCCCGGAGAGAGGGAGACCCGGCTCCGACGGAAACGGGGTGTAGCAGTCAAGATCCCCGAGAGTCGATGGATCCAATGGCCGCAGTGCGATGAAGACGGCGGAGTCGACAACGTCAGGGTAGGGGACGGTGGACATCTGCGTCCAGTATGAACAGTGAAACCGGGATCAGGGGAGGTGAATCGCAGCCCTACCGAAGGAGATCAGAGGTGATCTCTGAGACCAGGAAGCGGTGGCGGTGTAGCGTGGAGTGGGGCAACGAGAGTGGGACGCCGAAGGTGCGACGAGGGTGCCAGAGACAGCGGGGGTGACGACGGTCGCCGGTGGCGGATGGCGTGACGACGGTGAACCCTAGAAAGGGTGAGTCTGTACCTCAGAAGAGGTGTTTGGAGAGCGTTTTAGAATCAAATAATCTTACTTATGTAACTAACAAATAATGACTATAACAATTGAAAATAAGAGTATTATAGTCTTTTATCTGTTTTGGATGGAAAATCAGATGGAAAGTTAACAGTGAGTACTTATATAGAATTAATGAAAGTTTAGGGTACTGAGGTGACACAAAAAATATTTAAAGTATTCTAAATGAATTAGTGAAAGTTTAGAATACTGAGGTGACACAAAAAAGATATAGGGTACTCTAAATGAAATATGATATATATTTAAGGTACTGAAATAGAATTATCTCTTCTTATTGTATGAAGTAAAATCATAAAATAAGAATAAATTAGCCATCAGACGCTTGAATTTACTAACGTCTATATTCCCCCTCAAAATGGATTTTCATTTGCTTTTGGGTACGATATGGAATGAACGATTAGATCGGGATTGGTTGTGTTGAATTCATAATAGAAAATACTTAGAGAACTTCGTTGTGGCCTCTAAGTAAAGGATTGGTTAAATTGTTAATCCATGCACTTACGAGTTGATAGTCTGTCTCGTCGGACCAAAGGATCTTGAGACGAGAAGTATTATGAGTGGGAGATAAGGAAGGAGTGGTACGGTCGTGTAGGACTGACGCACGAGAGTTGAGAAATACTGGGGATTACAACATGAGGTTAAAAGAAAAACACATTTCAAATATCAAAATGAGAGGAAGAATCGAGCCAACATCTGACAAGCTGTATTTCTTAAAAAGAGATATCTTTTTTTAAAAAGGTTACTAATAATGTTAAATGAGCTTTTGTTTACAAGTATGTAGGTGTGGATATAGTTCAATTATATTTTCTGATTTAATATAGATAAAAAATGTTTACTTTAAGAGGGTGATATTTAATTGAAATGTTATGATATAAGTGGATGGGTAATTATTGACAAATATTCTAAAACAACAGCACGTAGGAGATAAAACTATGTTTCGGGTTGAGAGTCAAGAGGTTAGGGTTGAGTCACTCAGGCTAGGGTTCCTCAACGTCAGCGATAATCAACTCTAGGGGTTGTGTCTGCTCGTTTTTATTTACCTATTGTTTTTTAAGGGTAATTTTGAATTTTTTTCTCACACAACATACAACAAAAATACAAATTCGATCAGGACACATTTATGTAATTAACAATTTAACATAGAAGGGGGCTACAATTTGTAACAAGTGATTACCACATGGTATTTTTTTTCCTGTAATTGTCCCTTGATACTACACAGATATTAATTCACACACACACAAAAAAAACTTTTGCTTGAACATATATATATCCAATGACTGAGTTGACAAAAACTAAGGTAGAAGCACCAACACATCTCTATGGTGCATGAAGGACTCTAAAGAATCAGACTTAAACAAGTATCTGAACAATGCTGTTATGATTCAAATCGATCTTCATTCTCAATTTTCACGTTGAGTACCGAATCCTGGTGCCAAATTCTTGTTGGAGCTCAGCTTTCAATTTCTCAAACTCAGCAAGACTTGGTTTCTTGGACTGTTTGACAAGCATGTCTGCAAATTCCGCCTTGAGCTGAGCAATCACTTTGTCAATCTCTCCTACTTCATCTTCTGGTTCAAGCTTTGGCTTCTTAACCATCCCATCTTCACCTTTCAAGGCTTGCATTGAAGCTTCACACCGAGCAATCTCTTCCAAAGACTTGTACCTTAACCCTTCATTGCTTGTTGTGGAACTTGAATGACCCTTGGACTCAATACATGAAAAAGGCTTTGCACCACCATTGCCCTTCTTGTTCATAGACCTTAGCTCCTGCGGAAGAAGAGATTCACATTCTTTAACAAAACTCCTCACTCTTCGCTTACTTTTGGGTTTCTTCACACATACCATAGCTCCATCTCCTGTTAATAATTGGACCTTTGAACTCGTAAGATTCTGTTTCCACCACTCTAAGTATCTAACAGTTACATCAGACTCAAAAAGCCTGGGAGGAATGTACAACATTGTACCAATAGGCTTACAGTAGTTACTCCACGCCATTCGCGGGGTTACATCAGGTTGAGGAACATCAAGGGGAACATCTTGATCCATACCAAATTGCATTGCTACTCTGTGTGGGAGGTATTGCTCTACAAATCCTCTCCCAACTAGTTGAGAGATCCTAATGCAGCGCGTAAATGACAGTAACTCTTCATCAACATGTACCCAACCTTGATGTTCTGTGTAAAACTTATTGATCTCCCAATTGTGCAGAACGTTAGTATAAGGCCGCCAAATGAAACTCTCACCAGCAGAGTCCAGAACAGACCTCATATTCTCAACTCCAAGTCCTTTAACTTTGTGCCATCGTGCTGATCTTGTGTCGCCATGTTTTAATTGGTTGGGAATAGGCTTAACTTGAGGAAACCTCTCCCATACCCAGAGTTGCACTAAGTGAAATCGCGACCTGAGGATCGGGGGCAATGCCACAGTGCCATCAAGGCCTGCATTGAGCTTAGCCCAACCAAGGATTGCTTGTTTCAACACAGTCAAGTCCCTGTAAATGGCAGCAAGAACCGGTGGAGCAAGAGCAAGTAGTCTCCCACGAGCAAGATGAATAGCAATGGGAAAGATATTGGTATGGATCAAATTCGAGGAACTGGGAAAGATGAATCTGCACAGCCACCAAACTAGGAACGCTTCATGTTCAATGTCACTTCCACTACCAATGAATTTCTTGAGCCAATACTTTTGACAAGCCTTATGAGCTTTACTCCTCACAACTTCCTTCCTAGTCACACCAAGTCTCTCTTCTACCTCCAACTCTGAGGCCACAAGGGAGAGAGAAACAGGCTGACCTATAACAGAAAAACCACCCAAAACCATCACATCCTCAAGAGTCAATGTAGCTTCACCTCAAGCAAACACAAAACTCTTGGTATCAGCACACCACCTCTCAATAATTCCACAAACAAGATCATCATCCCTCTTGATTTCATGGGTGATGCTCAGGATTGCATCATAAATCCCAGCTTGCCTCCACACAGACTCATACTGGGGAAGCAATAGACCCACCCATTTGGCCAGATTTCTTCCTGGATTTCTCCAATCCTTGAAACTGAGCATCAATGGCGAGTTCTGAGGATCAAAAGTACGGGAGGGAAATGAAAGAGACGGACTAAGGAAATCGCTCACTGTTCCATTAGCAAAGGGTTTGAGGAAATAGGCTTTCCTGCGAGTTGGGTTGCCTCCGATTGGTGAAACCATGAGTTCCTCTCTCTCTTCCACAATGCTTTGCTCTGAATCTTCCTCCATTAGAGCACCTCCAACGGTCGTGTCTACGCGTCGTTGCTGGCGTAGACACGACCGTGTAGACACGACTTGTCGTGTCTACGAGACGTGTCTGCAGGGTCGTGGCTGCGCGTCGTTGCTGGTTTTGGCAACGACGCTGCTGGTCGTGTCTGGCGCCAACTGCTAGTCGGCTAGCCAGTCACGACCCGCCACGTGGCGACGCCGACCCCCCAAAGCCCAACAGTTTTCTATAAATTCAGATCTGCCCCAATTGAAATCTCACTTCTCCTCTCTTCTTTCGAGCTTCTATTCATCTATTCTCTCCAAATCCTATAGTGTTTCATATTTTTTTTTTCCGATGGCTAGTCTTCCGACGCTAGACGAGATGAAGCAAATGACGGAAAAACAAATAGACGACGCGGTTGATAGGTATCTGGAGGCAACACAACAAGCATTGGAGGATCAACTGATGGCAGCCGTACAGCCAATGAGTGATGATGATGATGAGGCCGAGAGCTCATTGTCGGCGCCGAGACCCAAGCGGAGAGTGATTGAGCGCAACTGCGAAAATGCACACGAAGGGCTGATCCGTGACTACTTCGCGCTTCAACCGGTGTACAGCGAGCAACAATTTCGGCGACGGTTCCGGATGTCGAGGGACATGTTCATCCGGATCATGAATGGTTTGAGTGGCCGGTACGCCTACTTCCGTAACGGAAAGGACACTACGGGGAGGGCCTCTTTCACTCCACACCAGAAGTGCACGGTAGCACTTTGTCAGCTCTGTTATGGAAGTCCAGCCGATGCTTGCGACGAATATTTGCGAATGGCGGAGACCACTGCGCTGGACTGCCTGAAGAAGTTTTGCATTGGTGTCATCAAGGTGTACGGGCGGACCTATCTACGACGCCCGACCGTGAACGATACAAAACGGTTGTTGCGAATCAACGAAGACCGCGGCTTTCCGGGGATGTTAGGGAGCCTGGACTGCATGCATTGGGATTGGAAGAACTGTCCTGTGGCATGGGCTGCACAGTTCGCAAGTAGGGACCACGGGAACGTCCCCACAATCATGCTCGAAGCCGTAGCATCCCAAGACCTTTGGATCTGGCACGCTTTCTTCGGGACACCGGGCTCCAACAACGACATCAACGTACTCAATAGGTCTACACTATTCTCCCAAGTAGTAAAAGGCTTCGCCCCAGATGTGAAGTTCAAGATCGGCGGTAGAGAGTACGAAACCCCGTACTAATTGACAGATGGAATCTATCCTGCTTGGGCAACATTTGTGAAGTCCATACCTGCTCCACAAACGCCGAAACAAGGATGCTTTGCTAGATACCAAGAGGCGTGTAGGAAGGACATCGAACGGGCGTTTGGAGTTCTACAGGCCCGGTTTCACATCGTTACTCGCCCGGGTCGAATGTGGGATAGGGGCTCACTCGCAATTATCATGACTGCTTGTATGATCCTACACAACATGATCGTAGAGGATGAGCGTAGGTCGTGGCCCACTGATCCGCTTGAAGATCTTGTTGTCCCGGACCACACCGTACGTAGAGGACCACCCCCAGCGGTGACCAACGAAAGTATCTTGGGCCATAGAGCAAGGATTCGGGATCGGAATGTGCATCACCAACTCCACGATGATCTCATCGAACACATTTGGGCAAAATTTGGAGATGGTGGCCACAATTAAATATTAATCAGCAACGTTAATGTAATTTCTATTTTGTTTGTAATAAAATAATAGTTATGCAATTCGTATTTGGGTTTAATTAAAAGTGTCACAAATATTTGGGTGCTTTTTTTAATTTCCTGAAAATGTGTAGACACTGCTCCAGACACTACGTAGACACTACCATTGGAGGAGCAGTGTCTGGAAGCAGTGTCTGGAGGCCAAAAACAGTGGTTAGACACTGCGCATAGACATTGTGCAGTGTCTAACCATTGGAGATGCTCTTACATGCTAATGGGTTTTCGAAAAAAGCTCACTTTTTTCACCGGAAGTGAAGAAATCGTCACTTGGGTCTCTTCGTCTCTCTCAGCAGAAGCAACAAAATCGCGACCCTTGATCAGGAGGCGTAAAAGATGTATCACAGACCAACATGCGTCTCTGCCACGCCGATTTGCAGTAAAGGACATGGTCGATGCGTACGGAAGGTTTCAGGTCTGATTTCATGTCGAAGGTGCCGATAGCGATGGATTTGGAAGCTAGTGAGAGGCAAAAAGGGATGAAAATGGAGTTTCGGGGGTCGAATTACTCATGTTTTGAGAAAATTAGGTTGAAAATGGAAAACAACCGGTTTAAATTTGAAACCACAAAATGGTTTATCAGGTTAAAAAAATTGAATCATTGATCGTAAATTTATTAGGTTTCGTTTCCATAGTACTTTTTTTAGCACGAGATCGTGGAATTTATTACTTCTCTTAGCTCAACCCAAATGGACTTGTGATGTTTTGATGTTTGAAAATTCTATTAGATAAAGAGCATTAAGTAGTCGGACAGTTCTTCAGGAGAAGGAGGAGATTCAAGATCGGATGATGTGGCTCTACCTCAACACCCCCGTGAGTTCTTGAGGGACTCATTAGAGTTGACGAGCCTGTTTGGCAGACCTCGCGTCTTGCCCCTCACAGTCGTCCACCTTAATCGGGAGAGGGATTGTCCTAAGAAGGGATTAAAATTTCCCCTCTTTCCAACCCCCCCCCCCCCCGACACACACACACACACAACTGAGGGAATGCAAGGGCCTTAATGCTTCCAACTCTAGTTCGGGTTAGGCAGGAAGTCATGTTACCCTAGTGGCAGTACTCCGTAGGGCTCTACATGTAACAATCACGTTAGGGGGGCACGACCCGCTCCACGGGTACGCCGAAGTCTTAGGGGTCAAGATTGGATGGGCCGGACGCCTCAGTTTGAAGCTTGTGGGGAATACAGGCGCGCGACCGTGGTACAATGGCCTGGGGAGGAATCGGGTTTGACAAGTCCTGACAGACACATCTCTCGATATTGATAGCTTCCTTGGCCATCAGAGACAGGTCAAACGGGGTGCGGAGGATTTTTTCGTCCTCAGGCGTCATGGGAAATTCATATCGATGTGTCCAATGCAACCGCACTCAAAGCTGAAGGTCGACAACTTGTCATACTAGAGAATAGCCCTCACGAGGTAGGGGATCCTTAGGATGCTCAGTCAGATGGTGCACCAAAGGGGGCTGGCAAGATCTTTCCAGAACCGAACGTAGAGAGTCCCTCCCCGACCCGACCCAGTTAATCGGTCTCCATGTCTACTATCCGCCCAGGGCCTCGCCAATAGAGAATCTCGTAGTGGGGGTATTGGGACATGAGCACGGGCTCAACTGAGGAGACTTGGCGTGGTTGTTGTGGTTAGGTATTGGGACATAGGGCTGTGAGTGGTGGAGGACGAAGACCGGCTAGTGCTTGGTGGAGGGAGAACAACCAGAGACAACAACTGGTGCTCGGTGGAGGAAGAACGGACGGGACGAGGCTTATGTTGGTGGTGAATTCGCATAAAGAGAGAGAGGAGAATGAGAGTCAGTTGTGAGAGAGAGGAGGAGAAAAAGGCTAATAGTAATATTTCAACAACGATTGAAAAAGGCTACTTCAAAACGATGTCGTTTCACTTTCAGTACTCATCTAACTTATTGTATATGTCCGGTTTCAACATTGAGTGAATTTGTATTCAGTCATTGTTGAATATTGATCGTAACCCAAATTTCAGCAAGCTGTGTTTATAATTTACAAATTTATAGTCATTAGATTGACATTATTGTAAAACAATTATATAATATCTTTGATAAAGAAAACATTGATTTACACTTTGAACTGATAAAGCAATAAAAGAAAATGAGTATTTGCATTCTTTCCGGTTTCAACAGCGACTGAATTTAGATTAAGCGGTTGTTGAATATTCATCAAATCGAAACCCAAAATCGATTAAACGATGTCTATAATTTACAAATGTATAGTCATTAGATTGATATTGTTGTAAAAAAAATATACGTTGTTTCAAGTCGCTTAATAAGTTTGACACTTTTCATACCAATCTACTTTTGTAAAGATAAAACATATAAAGTAAAACTCAAATTACTATTCACCTAAGCTATTAGGCTATCGGGAGAATTTTAGTTAACTCGACGTTTTCATTTTCGCACAAATAACCCGCTTACTCATTTGGGCTATTAATTTAGTTATGACTAATATCGTTGGAGAATGCATTTGAGAGGCGTATCATGATATTATCACACGGGAGAGATGTTTAACCGGAAAGAAATAGAAATGATGCTCGTGGTCGGACTTTCTTGTGCACAAGGGGTTTTCTTTTCAGAGGGGATAAAAAGTTGAAAGCTTTTAGAGAAGATCAGACGACCTATTTTCATCCTCGGCTCAAATGCGCATCAATTAACCAAAAATCGGAAATTTCTCTAGAAGAAAGTTTTGGACGGTTGAAAGTTTTAACAACGAAAGAGTGTTACTTTAGTCGCAAATGAAAGTTTTAACAACGACCAAATGTTTGTTTAAATTGTAAGTTTCAACATCGAGTAAGACTATTTATGTCGGTGTTGAAACATTCAGTCGCGACTAAAGTAATATTTATTCGTTGTTAAAACTTTCAACCACGGGTCGATGTTTCAACAACCACTAAACCTTTTTTGGTCGCTATTGAAAGTTTCAACAGCGACCAACATTTTTATGGTCGTTGTTGTGCCTTTTTGGTGTACATTCTTTTCATAGTAATACTCTTTCTTTGTATTGATTTGATCCTTTGTGGATCCGTTATCTGGTTTGAGGTTGTCACATGTTCAATCCTTAGGTGTTTCTTCTTTAGGCTGAAATTAATCAGGTACTATGTCTTGTTTGGAGTATACTCGTGTTTCTCGTCTTTCATCTTTTAAAAAAGGGTAAACCCCATTTTCGTGCTGTAAAATAACTTTTTTTACACGTACGTACTGTAAAAGCAAATCCTACCAGTGATCTTTGTTTTCATTTTAAAGTCTTACCAATGACTTTTAGTTATTTTCAAAAAATACATGGCCTTTTTTGTAAATGTCAGCGTCACCTTTAACAAATTTCGTCATTTTTTTGGAAATTAAAGATCGTTTTCTAACAAGACTTGAACATAAAGGTCGTCACAGTATGAACTTACCACTTTCACCTTTGTCCACAGCACGAAAAGTTCGTTACCCCAAAAAAGGATAAACCCCATTTAAAAAATATGACTTTTTATATTTGTTTTGGTGATAAAAAAAAAATACACTAGACTTCGATTCCGGTACCTAAGGAATCTAGCTCAATTAGTTCACAACCTTACTTAATGCTTCAAAGTTCTTTAGATAATGTAGGGCGTAATCGAAAAGGTGAAAAATGTAGGGCTGCATTTGCAAATTTTAGCAGATAGGTTTATGGGCAAAATGTAATTATTTTTCAGAAGGAAGCAAAAACAGGAGAAAATTAAAAAAGATGCGGTGAAGGTGGATCGAACACCTGACCTTCAGATCTTCAGTCTGACGCTCTCCCAACTGAGCTATCCCCGCTGTTTGTTCACAAGCTCCATTGTTCAAATCAGTACTTAAAATTTATGCCAAACATAACCCATTTTTAATTTTACTTCAAACTACAGATGTTAAGTGCTGTGATTATTCCAAAGATCGATATTCCAATTCATATTCACAAAAATAATTTGTTTCCACACATATGCAATGACTATAAGAGTAAAATATTTCAAGTAGAAGCATCAGAAACAACTTTGATGCATGAAGCATTGTGAAGAAATAAACTTACAACAGTAAGGGAATTATGTTGTTTATGAACAACTTAAAACAATTGTCCTTGCAATTGATTTTAGGGAAGTTTTGAGGTATTCACTTTCTGTAAGTTGTAGCCCTCATCTTTGATATTTGCAAAAATATACCCTAAACGTGTCTTTTTGTTACACTTTGTGTAAGTTTGGTTCAAAATGACAATTTTACCGTTAGTCTAGGATTTCCATATTTCTTAACTTTTGTTCTTTTTAGACATGCAAAATGAAGACAGATAAGGGAGATGAAAATACCGATTTTTTTTGTGTGTTCTACTTATTATTTTTAAAGGATAAATTAGTATTTTAAAACAAATTTACACAAATGCAAATTCAGGAAACATTTATGCAATTAACAAAGAATGGGGATACAATTTGTAACAAGTGGATACCACGTGGTATTTTTTTCAAGGGATAACTCTGTTTCCTAACCTTTACAAACGTTTCATTATCAGATCCTAACCCAGGCAAACGTTTGGTCTCAATTCCTAACATAATAGGTTTGAAATTTCTCATAAACTATAAAAAGCCGTCCAAACTCATGATTCCGTCAACTCGTCGAACATTGGGTTCGGTTGCTTGAGAACGAGGATAAGTTCAACGTCGAGGAAGGCACCATGGGTAATGTACGCCAACAACGACAACGCTTGGATGAGTTGACGGAATCGTGAGTTTATACGGCTTTTTATAGTTTCTGAGAATTTCAAAACCTATTATGTTAGGAATTGAGACCAAACGTTGGCCTGGGTTAGGATCTGATAATGAAACGTTTGTAAAGGTTAGGAAACAAAGTTATCCCTTTTTTCAATTAACCCTTGATACTACATAGATATTAATTCACACACAAAAAAAACATTTGCTTGAACATATGTATCCAATGACAGAGTTGATTAAAACTTCAAGTAGAAGCACCAGCACATATATGGTGCATGAAGGATCCTGAAGAAATAGACTTAAAACCAGTATCCGAACAATGTTCTTATGATTCAAATCTACCTTCATTCTCAGTTTTCAAGTTGAGTATCGAATCCCGGTGCCAAATTCTTGTTTGAGCTCAGCTTTGAGTTTCTCAAACTCAGCAAGACTTGGTTTCTTGTATTGTCAAGCATATCTGCAAATTCTGCTTTGAGCTGAGCAATCACTTTGTCAATCTCTACTACCTCATCTTCTGGTTTAAGCTTTGGCTTCTTAATCATCCCATCTGCACCTTTCATTGCTTGCATCGAAGCCTCACACCAAGCAATCTCTTCCAAAGACTTGTACCTTAATCCTTCATGGGTTGTTGTGGAACTCGAATGACTCGTGGACTCAAAGTATGATAAAGGCTCTGCACCACCATTGCCTTTCTTGTTCATAGACCTCAGTTCCTGCAGAAGAAGAGATTCACATTCCATAACACAATTCCTTGCTTTTCGCTTACTTCTGGATTTCTTCACGCTATACATAACTCCATCTTCGGGTAACAATTGGACCTTCATCATTGATTCAAGTCTTGGATGTATAGTTCTTCCGTTCTCTTTTGAATCCTTCGTAGTCTGCTTTAATCTCTTTGAACTTTTGGGTTGCTGCAAAACATCCTCAACCCGACCCACAACATTCTGTTTCCACCACTCTAAGTATCTAACAGTTACATCAGACTCGAAGAGCCTTGGAGGAATGTACAACTTTGTACCAATAGGCTTGCAGTAGTTACTCCAAGCAATTCTTGGGGTCTCATTAGGTTGAGGAACATCGGCTGGAAGATCTTGATCCAAACCAAACTGCATCGCTACTCTATGTGGGAGGTACTGCTATACAAATCCTCTCCCAACCAGCTGAGAGATCCTAATGCAGCAAGTGAACGGCAGTAACTCTTCATCAACATGTACCCAACCTTGATGTTCTTTGTAAAACTTATGGAACTCCCAATTGTGCAGAACATTAGTATAAGGCCGCCAAATGAAACTCTCACCAGCAGAGTCCAGAACTGACCTCACATTCTTGATTCCAAGTCCTTTAACTTTGTGCCATCGCGCTGATCTTGTGTCACCCTCTTGTAATGAATTTGGGATAGGCTGAAGTTCAGGGAATCGCTCCCATACCCAGAGCTGCACTAAATGGAATCGCGGCAAGAGGGTCCGGGACAATGCATCAGTGCCATCAGCGCCTGCATTGGGCTGAACCCAACCAAGGATTGCTTGCTTCAACACAGTCAAGTCCCTGTAAATGGCAGCAAGGACTGGTGGAGCAAGAGCGATGCGCGTCCCACGAGCAAGATGAATAGCAATGGGAAAGATATTGCTGTGAACCAAACGCGAGTGACTGGGAAAGATGAATCTGCCCAACCACCAAACAAGAAATGCTTCATGCTCGATATCACTTCCACTACCCATAAATTTCCTGAGCCAATAGCCTTGACAAGCCCTTTTAGCTGTACTCTTCACAATTTCATTCTTAGCCACACCAAGTCTCTCTTCCACCTCCTTCAACTCTGTAGCCACAATGGGGAGAGAAACAGGCTGACCTACAACAGAGAAACCACCCAAAACCATCACATCCTCAAGAGTCAATGTTGCTTCACCCCAAGCAAACACAAAACTCTTGGTATCAGCACACCACCTCTCAATAATTCCACAGACAAGATCATCATCCCTCTTGATTTCATGGGTGGTGCTCAAGATTGCATCGTAAATCCCAGCTTGCTTCCACACAAATTCATACTGGGGAAGCAATAAACCCACCCATTTGGCCAAATTAGTTCCTGGGTATCTCCAATAATCCTTGAAACTGCGCATCAATGGCGAGTTCTGAGGATCAAAAGTAGGGGAGGGAAATGCAAGAGACGGACTAAGAAAATCGCTCACTGTTCCATTAGCAAAGGGTTTGAGGAAATAGGCTTGCCTGCGGGTTGGGTTGCCTCCGGTTGGCGAAATCATGAGCTCCTCCCTCTCTTCCACAATGCTTTGCTCTGAATCTTCCTCCATTACAGGCTAATGGGTTTTCGAAAAAAGCTCAATTTTTTTTACCAGAAGTGAAGAAATCGTCACCTGGGTCTGGAACGAGCTTAAACAAGGAACGCCTCTTCTTCTTCTTTCTCTCAGCAGAAGCAATACATCGCGACCGTTGATCAGGAGGCGTAGAAGATGTATTCGGTTCCGCTCCAGCTACTGGCTGCGTGTCCCAGCCACGCCGATTTGCAGGGAAGGACATGGTCGATGCGTACGGACGGTTTCAGGTCTGATTTCACGTCGATGGGCCGAGAGCGATGGATTTGGAAGATAGTGAGAGGCAAAAAGGGACGAATATTTAAATTTTGTAAGTTTTGGGGTCGAATTACTCATGTAATGAGAATTAGGGAAAAAAACTTGTTTATATTTGAAAACCGAGGAGAAATACGGTGAGAACCATGTTTTAACGTAAGAACCGCGAGAACAATTGAGTAGTTGACTCGTTGCTACGGTTCAAACTAAAACAGCACTTTTTAGTAAGTAGTGAAGGCTTTTTAATAAAACTATCATATTACTTTTTTTAATCAATTCACTAATTTAATTTTTCCCGCTTCGTTTGAACTCCGATTGGCTTCAAACTCGCGTCATTAGTTTTGTTTTTTTAAGGGCTTTAAATCAAGATCAGTCATGAATATATTTTGAAGCACATTTTTTTTTAATTTCGGTGTTGATTTATTTTTTTAAAAAAAACTGGGTAATTTTTATCAACACTTTGCTTTGGATTTATCAACACTTTTACACTGGTTTTATCAACACTTTACACTGGTTTTATCACCTCATTTTCCAAAACTGTTCATGATTTTATCACCTCATCGCGTGCTTTTTATGAACACTAGTTTTATCAACACTAAACACTAGATTTATCATTCAATTACTTGTGTTTTATCACCCCCATCACATGTTTTTTTGAAGCACGAAAAAAATATATCGGGGCTCGTTTTTAAAGAAATTATATCTGGGTAATTTTTATCAACAGTTTGCTATGGTTTTATCAACACTTGACACTGGTTTTATCACCCCATTCTCCAAAACTGATCATGATTTTTATCATCTCATCACGTGCTTTTTATGAACACCAGTTTTATCAACACTAAACACTAGGTTTATCATTGAATTACGTGTGTTTTATCACCTCATCACAAGTTTTTTTATCAACGTTAAACTCTAGTGTATCACACTTATTATCAAAATTGAACATGGTTTTTATCACCTCATTACATGTTTTTTATCAACATTTAGCACTAGTTTGGTACTCCGATATAAAACATTTATTAGTGAAGATTTATCAACACTCAATATTATTTTTATCACCTTTATTTAAATTTTTATTTTTGTGCTTCAAACTATATTCATGGTTGATCTTGATTTAAAGCCCTTGAAAAAAGAAAAATATTAGCGCAAGTTTGAAGTTAATCGGAGTTCAAACGAATCGATAAATATTAAATTAGTGAATTGGTTAAAAAAATGGACAATTATCCACATGACATCATGCTATTACAATTATGTCCTTACTTGTGTAGAGAAAGATGAAAGTGGCGTGTATATGGGTTGGATTGGGGTGATGATGTGCCATTTTGATAAGTGTTGGATCATAGGTGAGTGTGACTAGGACTGGTTCTCTCGGTTCCTATGTTAAGAGTGGTTCTCAATAGATTATCCCTCTTTGAAAACCTAGAAGAATGGTGTATCATCAGGAAAAACAAAATTGAATCATCGATTATCCATGATACTTTTTTTTAGCATATAAGAAATATTTATTGAATATTTGAACAGAGGATACATATAAGATCAAGCTAGAGTAAGTCTCTAGTCCGATAAAAATAGGCATAAAACTAACTAATCTGACTAATCAGTAGATGATTTTGTTCGCTGATCTCTTTATAAACTCGGGTTTATAATCCTTCATTTGAGAGAAAAATAATTAAATATCTTACATAATTTTGTCTATTGGGCAAATGGGAGGTTTGGTCAAATGGTGGTCATTTCCTAACTTGATTTGAAAATGTCTGTGATGTCTGATCTGTGGCGTTTAAGGGGATAACGAGCATTCAGGGAGAATACCAGGAATGAGGAAAAACAAGATGTCAGGTTTGCACCGACTTCGACATGGGTGAGGTTTGCGTCCCCACACACCTATGAGGTGTCAGAGTCCCGATCCAACGGATGGGGTTCGAGCACCAAATTTTCACCAGTTGTTGCCGACAGGAGCAGTTGTTAATTCCACTCTTCCTGACTCTGAGCGGGCTGATCCAGTGGATGTGGATGGAGTGCCTCTGTGCGGATTCCCCGAATGATCTATTGCACTACAGTTCTAGTGTTTGACCTTGGTCGGGCCACCGATGACTTTGGATGATCAGGGGAGGCTGAGAAGATAATTGATCTCAGTTGGTCCATAACAGAGAGGTACTAAATAGGCATGCGACAGAGACGACATAAGAGGAAGAGACAACAATCTGGTGGTACAGAAGACAATGACGGTGGTGGCTCTAGTGGTAGAGGAGGAGAGGACGGCATCTGGTGGCAAAGGAGGAGGTGGTAGTGCTAGGTCGTGAGCGATGATGGGGGGAGGGAATCAACGATGCAGGAGGCGAGGGCGTTGGTAGTGTTAGAGTTGGAGACGTTGGCGGCGAAAGCTTTGAGGACGACGACGTTAGGGGCAACAACGTTGGGGGGCTGGACGTTGGAGACAACTTTTTGGACGGCAGCGTTGAGGCAATAACGCCGGAGAACAAGACGGAGGCGGCACATGAGGCGGAGGAGAGGACTGAAGTGCCTTCTTCCTCAGGCCAACGACTTAAGAAAGCTCGTCGGTGGGGCTAGGGGCATGGTCACGAATGTCTCATACAAGGGGTCTGCGTGGAGACATTGGGTTTGGGTGGATGGAGGCAGACCATCACGTGATTGGGGACAGGGTTGGCGACAACATTAGTAGAGTGTTGATAAAATGAGCCATAATAGTTACAGAGAAAGAGAATGAAACAAATGTAGAGAAGAAGCCCTAGACTTTGATACTTTTCTCTATAATATTTTGTTTTCCTCTGGCGAGTAATCTTAAAACAAATAAGTATACATAATTAACCAAATATCTTGTAAGCTTATAGAGTTTCAAAAATACTTTTTGGGATTTGGACTGTTTATTAGCCTAGTCAAACCTTACTCCAATTCAGTTCAAACACAATTATGATAAATTTGAATATATCTTGTAATTCAAGTTTGGACTAGTTTATAATGGGAGAGAGAAATCAGAAATGCATCTATTGGTCAACTGCCCGGTGGCTGCAACTTGTTGGAGGAGGAGCGGTTTGTCCCTCCCAAAGAAGAGGGAGATTTTAGGGAATGGTTCCGAGACACGTTACACATGAACCCTCCGGCTAAAGAGGGAGAAGTAGGCTTCCTATTATGGGAAATCTGGAAGGCAAGAAACAGAAAAGTGTGGGATGACATTACACCAGTAGTAGAGTCAATCCACTACTCGTCCACATGTCTGAATGCAGGCTGGGTGGAAGCGAAAGCTCGATAGAGGTTTGGACGATCTAATCACAATCAAGGGAGCCAGGGAGCAGAAACTAGATGGTCCTATCCCCCTCAGGGCTACTGGGCTATTAACACGGACGAAACTCTATTCACAGCAACAGGACAAGTAGGTACAAGCTGGGTATGTAGGGACGATACATGCCGGATTATGAAGGCAAGATCTTCCTCCTTCCGGGCCCCCCAAGATCCAGTATGCTATAAGAGATGCGTTACAATAGGCAATTCAAAGGCCACAACAGAATGTCACCATTCAAAGTGATTGTAAGGTCATAGTGGATATGATCAACAAAAAGAGAAGTTCATCTTCTCCTATAGCGATAGTCGCTAGCGATTGTATTTCCCTTCTATCTAGACTCGAGAACGTGCAACTCGATTTTGTAAAACGGACAGCGAACAAAGCAGCTCATGGCTTGCCAGGGCGGCCTGTTCCTCCCCTGTCTGGGAATGACAAGGAGGGTTTATACCGGAGCCATTTCATCGGATTCTTATTGGCAGCATTTAAATAAAATATCTCGTATTCACTCAAAAAAATAATAATCTTATTTAACACTTGGGCTAATTACAATTAAATACATTTAACTAGACTTGTTTTCATTTTAGTACTTCTAATTAAAAATTTTGTTTGTCCAACATCTTGACTAATTCGGATTTTCTATGTTTATTTGGATGAAAAACAATGCAATTGACAAAAATGAAAATTAAAAACAGCTAGAAACCCAAACAAGTGATTTTTTTAGATACGATTGGTGAAGTGAAAACGTACCTATAAGTATAGTTTTTCCTTGATACGTCAAAGTACTTCAGATACTATTGGACATAAACGAAAGGGTGAAAAATGCAGGGTTGCATTTGGAAAATTTTAAAGATTGGTTTATGGGCTAAATATAATTATTTCAGAAGAGAACAAAGAGAGGAGAAAAGTTGGGGAAAATGAAAATAAACATGCGGTGAAGGTGGATCGAACACCTGACCTTCAGATCTTCAGTCTGACGCTCTCCCAACTGAGCTATCCCCGCTATTGATTCAGGAGACCCATTTATTATATATCTTAAAAGGTTTGGTTATTCCATAAATATTCCAATTTACATTAATAACTGCATATTCACAAAAAAAGTAATTTGTTATGAACAACAAGGGAACCAGTTAAAACAATTGGTCTTCCAGTTGATTGTAAGGATGCTTGCAAAATGTACCTTGAGGTATTCATTTCTTGCAACCCGTAGCTTTAGTCTTTGATAATTCTAAAAGTGTCATAAACGGGTGTTTTTGTTATACTCAGTATAAATTCATTTTAAAATAACTATTTTATTATTAGAAATTTAAAATTTAAGAATAATATTTAAAAGAAAAAAATCAAATTTTTTATATCGCTTAAATTTCATACACTTTGTAAAGTACAAAGCGGAAAAAAATTTAAGGAATATGAAAAATTCGATTTTGTTTTATTTTTATTTTTTTTATCTAAATTATAAGGGTAACATCATCATTTTATACAGGGATAATTGTCAAAACATGCACTTATGTTTCGTCCACAAACGAAATAGTGCACAATGTTTTGTCCACGTCGTCTGGCTACCCTTATGAATCGTCCACGCACTTCTGTTATAAAAGTGTAACAACAGAACCTGAATTGACAATTTTGCCCTTTTGGTTTGAAATTCAAAAATAAGAATTTCGTCCAAAAAAATGAGTGGCTGAGGATTGTTAGGGCAATTTCGTCCAAAAAAAATTTCAGACACAAGCACATGATAGCACGTGAGGCTACAGATTCGAATATTCTGTTAATTTTACTGACAAAAGTGCGTGGACGATTCATAAGGGTAGTCAGACGACGTGGACGAAACATTGTGCACTATTTCGTTTGTGGACGAAACATAAGTGCATATTTTGACAATTATCCCTTTTATATAAATAGCAACACAAAGACAAGCTATGATACTTTTTGTAATTATGAAAGAAGAAAGTCTTTTAGTCCCGAACTTGGATCGGGTTATGGGATATGTGTTGTAGCATTCGTAGGAGAGAACTCAAGATCTCATCTAACATTCTTTAGAAAAAATGCAAAATCCCGATAGAAACCTTTCGGCATTAGTTTTCTGGTTTATAATTCTTCTTGTGTCTTTCATTAAATGACCAGCATATAAATAAGTTGGAGTTCCTAACTAATACAAAGATAATGTAGCTTCTCATGATCACAACACTCAAGTAACTACCTATAACTAATAAATAACTACCTGCTAAATTAATACCAGTAAATCTGTTGGACTTATAACACAAAGCTACAAGTTGCAAAAAACTGAATACCTGAAAGTGTACTTGTTTACAATTATCCCTTAATTTTGACACACATGGAACAAGATTCAGAAGAGAATTAACTTTGTAACACCTCATACAGTAAGAATCTGGAATCAGACATGCATACATGTTCTTTTTCATATAGATATCTGCATATTCACAAAAAAAAACGTTTGGCAAAAGCTTTAAGTATAAGCACCATTTGATTCATGGAGGATTCTAAAGAAATAAACTTGAAGCAGTAAAGGAACTATACTGTAATGATTAGAATTCACCTTCATTCTCAGTACTCACTATTCATGTTGAGTGTCCAATCCCCATGCCAAATTCTTGTTTGAGCTCAGCTATCAATTTCTCAACCTCATCAGTGCTTAGTACCTTGAACGGGTTGTCGAGCCTATCTGCAAATTCTACTTCGAGCTCAGCAATAACTTTATCAACTTCACTCATCTCATCTTGTTCTTCTTCTTCAAGCTTTGGCTTCTTAATAACTCCAACCACGTTATCTTCTGGTTTAAGCTTTGGCTTCTCAATCATTACACTTATGCTATCTTCGGGTTTAAGCTTTGGCTTCTCAATCATTACATCAGGGCTATCTTCTCCACTGGGGCTTCCGGGGCTTGTAGTATTGACTCCACTATTTGAACCTTTCATTGCTTGCATTGAAGCTTCACTCTGAGCAATCTCTTCCAGAGACTTGTACCTTAACTTTCCACACCTTGTTGAAGATGAACAACTCCTAGACTCAGAGCATGAAAAGGGCTCTCCACCATTGTCTGCCTTGTTCATAGACCTCAGTTCTTGCAGAAGAAGAGATTCACATTCCTTCACAAAACTCCTCACTCTTCGCTTACTTCGTGGTCTCTTCACAATCACCACAGGTTTCACCTTCAGCACAGACTGTTTCCACCAATCAAAATACTTTTTGGTAACATCTGATTCAAAGAGTCTTGGTGGTATGTACAACCTACTATCTCCAATGGGTCTTCTGTAATTGCTCCAAGCAACATCAAGTTCCATGGCCTTGCTGAATCGAGGGACACAACCTGGAATGTCTTGATCCAATCCAAATTGCATTGCAACTCGATGAGGGAGATACTGTTGTATCCCACCAGGTTCAGATATCTCACTGACCCTTATGCATCGAGCAAACGACTCCAATTCCTTGTCTAACTCAGGACCAACCGAAACCCACTCTTCTTGTTCTCTGTAGAGCTTTGGATGTTGGCAGTTACTCACACCAGAAGCATAAGGTCGCCATTGAAAACAATCTCCAGCAGAGTCCAAGGCCACTCTCACATCACCAGCTGCTTTGAGCTTTGAAACTTTGTGCCATCTTGCTGCTCTTGGCTCACCCAATTCAATCGAATTGGGTTTAGGCCTCAATGTTGGGAACCTCTCCCACACCCAAAGCTGCACTAACTGAAACGGTGCCCAAAGTTCAAGCATCGAGGATCCACACTCGCCTCTATGATTCACAGACTTCACCATTTCTTGCTTCAACAAACTCAAATCCTTGTAAAGGCTAGCAAGAACTAGAGGTGCAAGTGCAATGGGAATCCCTCTAGCTAGACGGATGGCAATAGGGAACATCCTCCTCCCCATGTAACTATAACTGTGATCAGGATAGACAAATCTTGTCAACCATAGGGAAAGCAATGCCTCATGCTCAAGCTCATGGCCAGTCCCCATGAAGTGTTCAATCCATGCATAAATTAAGATGTGACGACGAGAACCAACCTTGGCTGCTTTGCTATAAGCTTCATTTAGATCATTCAAAACCATCCTCGTTTCATCAGATTCAATAGAACTAAAATGTGGGTCTCCTAGAACAGGATAGCCGCCCAAAACCATCATGTCCTCCAAGGTTATTGTGGCCTCTCCCCACGGAAATATGAAGGTGTTGGTCTCTGGACACCATTTCTCAGCAACCCCCAAAACCAAATCATCGCGTCTATTATATATTTGGTAAGTGGAGGTCATGATTGCATCAAAAATCCCAACTTTTTTCCATGTGGGTTCATACCTAGAACGCAAGCTATCGACCCATTCTTTCCATTTCTTTGGTGGGTTTCTTCTACCTTTGAAGGCAACATCTAGTGCCACTTTCTGATCAGAGAAATCGAACCTGGAGGAGTGAGGACATGGAGGAAGCTCTGAAACTGCTGCATTTCTGGAGGTTGAAGAAGGGTTGATGAAGTGGGCAGTTCTGAGGCTTGGGTCACCATCACCGGTGGGTGAGATCATGAGCTCTTCTCTCTCTTCAAAAATGGGGTCTAGTGGGGTTTCCATTTCTGAGATTTTCGGAGCTTTGAGTTGTGATCTGCAGAAGGTAAAAGAACCAAATTTCACACTGTTTGGCTGTGGAGAAAACGAGAGAAAGGGAAGGGAAGAAGGTCGGGTGTTGTTGGTACAGAAAATGAAATTGTTGCCTATGGTTATAAACCAGTTAACGACAAAATAAAAAGGTTGAGCTTTTCATAAATTTTCAGAACATATTTTGCAACAGAAAAGAAATTTGAAGAAGATAAAAGTACAAAACTGCCATAGTAAAAAAAAGTAGAAAAAGCAATTAAACAAACTCATTTGGTTGATCACTTCAGTTTATAACCGTAATTATGCAGTTACCCTAATTAACCCCATAATCAAAATTGCTTCTTTTTTTTACTATTTTCATTGACCCACAATTTTTCCAACAGATACTCAGAGAAAGCTTTCAAAACCCTCACCGTATATGGAAGCCTCCATGGTCTCCTCCAACTCATTTTTATTTCCAGGTTTGGTGAAATGGGATGTTCGGAGACCAGAAACATTTTTTTTCATGGGCTGAGACCAACATTTTTAGAGGATTTGCAGGTTTTGGAGGTGACCCTCTTCAAATCCTTCGATGAACAGAGAGTCAAAGGAGTCTGAATGAAGAGATTCATAGGCATGAAGCATTTCATGCCTCGTGCTTTCCCAGGGTTGTTCTCCCTAATTCATAGGATTCAGTTTGTGAGCATGTTCTTTTCATTGCAATCTGTTTGCTTGTCAAGGATTATAACTGCACTTGGGTCATTGTTGTTCTTGACCGCTTTGACTGAGGTTCAGGTTTGTTCAGAATTGTTGTTTTTGTTTATTCAGATGAATTTGCAAATATTGGTGATGATGTGTTAGTTTGGATTTGGGTATTGGAGATGTTTTCTGAATTGAGGGCTAAATCTAAATTCTGATAGAATTGCACTCTATTGCTTATCTGCTAATTACTTTGAGATTTACAATTTCTATAACTGATAATATTCCAGATCTTTTTGTAATATATTTTTCTCCATATGCAATCCATAGCTATCATGTGAACAAATCTCAAATTTAATGTCTCAGGTTGTGGACATTGTTAGTATAAAGTTGGAAGATTAGCTATCTCTCTTTCACAAACCTTAGTCCTGAAAATATATACATGGAGATTCAAGTGATCTGGGGATGTTGGAGAAGAAGAAGGCGACCATCCCAATGGACCCGTCGGATTAAGGTTTTACCAGAATATTTACAAGGTGAGATGTATCTAAGTTTTGCCGTCGATAAATAGTTTTATTTTATCAACAAGAAAGCCAGGGAATCTTACTAGATGTACCCACTGGGGTTCGAATCTCTGACCACCAGGTCAACCCAAGTGGGTGATATTCGATATATTTTGTGTGGAATAAAACACAACTAACGTTCAACGAATTGGCATGATAGCAACATAAATGCCTTTGATTTGGAGTTTACATTACTTTTCTGATCATCCACTGAACTAATCTGTTTTGCATATATGGTGTGTTTGTGTCAAGTTCTCAACATTGTTGTTTTAGTGAGTTCATGTTCTTCAATTTAAAGAACAAAACCGTTCTCATTTTGTCGTTGTTAGGTAGTGAACCTTTCTTTTCCAAGTAATTTGCAAGAAAAAACTAAAATCTTTCATATCTAGTTCAAAAGTGAACACATGGAGATATCGAATTAGCTAAATATATTATCATTGTTCCCTTCTTTTTTCAGATAACAAAACAATTTGCTCTATATTTGTAGTGAAGTGTTATCTAATCTAATGAGTATCTTGCTAAGGATTGTGTATTTGATAATTGTTAAATGATTGACGATTATGATACTCTGTAACTCCTTCTATCATAAACATTTTTTTTTTGGAATGACTGAGTTTAGAAAGTGGGAACTCAAATATGGAAAAAAATAGAAAATTAGTGAAAATAACTTTGACAAATATATCAATTCACCAATGGCATTTAATGATTCTCCGCCATTCACCCCTCCTTGTGCGTTCTCCGAGGATTGTCCGTTTCTTTTCTTTATGTATTAATAACTATCTCGAGTCCTCTTCACTCCTCCACAAATCATAATCCTTTGTATTCAGCATCGGTAGTCTCATTAGCTTCCGCTTGCACATTTGCTTCATTTTCAAGTGATTTTCAGAATATAACCCATCTGATCAAGGTTAAGTTTCGATTACCGTGTATTTAATTTGGGGCTGCGTGCTCAATTATATGTATTTAGTGAAGCATCGTTAAGAAATTGTATGCTCTTATTGATTTATCTCTTTTGGTTGAATTGTAGATTGGTTTCAGCATATAAACTTGCTTGATTGTTTAGTTTATCATTTTGTGGAAATGAGTTATGATCTGATTTTGAAGGACAATCTTGTCAAAGGACATCGCCTCTCTTTTAGTTTCTATTGGATTAGCTAATTTCAAATCAATTTTTGGGTTCATTTGTTACTGATATAATGAGTTCTCTAGTTGAATTTCTGAATCGATCTATTGATGCTTGTGGTTCAGCTCTTCATATATAAAACAGAAATGGCCCCAATGAGTAGAAGAGAAGGTACCGATGCCAATGCCTCTCAAAGAAAAAGCAGAAAGCCAGAACATGATAATGGTTCAAGCAAATACACTAGCGGTTTGCACCTCTTTAGGTTATGATTTGTTGTTGTCTTGTTTATATTTCATCATTCCGTTGCCTAGTTCTCTTTGTATGAGCAATAAAGCGGGAAATTATAACCTAACCCAGCCTAAGCCAACTAGAGATTAACTCCTGACCCCAACTCCATACCCGCTCTCAACGGGCCCACTGAGACTCGAACCTCAGACCTCAAGTAGGTGAGAAAGCTCACGTAACCACTAAGCCAACCCCAATGGGTCTGTTACCTAGTTCTTTATTTTTACCGATTCCCGCAGTTGCCCCCAACGGGCTCATCAAAACTCGAACCTCAGACCTCGAGGAGGTGAGAGAGCTAACTTGACCACTAGACCACACCCAGTGGGTCCATAGCCTAGTTTTTTTTTACCTAGCCTAAGGTTTAACCCCTACCGAATCCCCACACCTGCTCCCAAGCAGGTGACATTCTGGGATTTGAATCTCTGTCCTCTAAGAGTTGAGAGCTCATTTGACCACTAAGTCAACCCCGGGGGCCTGTTGACAAGTTCTTCTGCTACAAACAGAAACCATATAGTTTTTATTGGGTTAATTGCTAAAAACTACATTATTTATTGTCCACTTGCAAAAAACTACATTATGCATTGCATACGCTTTTATACTACACTATCTTTTGACCACAGTCGTTTACTGACCAAATTTGGAATATTCCGTTAAACTTAGGGACGTGGGCGATACATAATGTAGTTTTTCGCACGTGGACAATACATAAATGTAGTTTTTCGCACGTGGACAATACATAATGTAGTTTTTAGCAGTTAACCCTTTTTATTATTGGATCAGAAACCATATACTAAATAGACTGTCTTTGCTGCAGGAAAGAGTTCCACCAAAAGAAAAAAGGAAAAGCACAACAGGGCAGAGTCAAAGACAAATACAGAAATGTAAGCAAAGTCTTAAGTTGTTTGGGGACGTTGAACTCATATGATTGATTTTACCGTCTCAACTCAATGTATTAATTTAACATAGGGTGAAATAAACGAAGCGTGGAGATCATTACCAGAAGAGGTAAAGGAAACATATAACCAAGAGGCGAAGAATGAAAGGAAGCAATTCCAGGACGTTCACGGGAACCGTAAGAAATTTCAGGTATTAGAAATTTTTATACACAATTTAACATTACATGATTAATTTGTGAAACATATATTGAATCTTGCTTTCAGGCGGCATTCCAAACAAAGTGCTCCCCGAAATATTTTCAGTTGGGACTTGCAAACCTTAGTGACTCTCAAAGAGAAGAAGTCAAGTCAATGGGGTTTGAGTCTTTGCTAAAAATGACATGTGGGACTCTAGCTAGAGAGGTGTGCTTTGAACTCGTTAACTTGTTTGATCCTTGTACTCGATGCTTGAATATACTAGGCACGAGCATCATCATCACTGCTGAAGACGTGGGGTCTATACTAGGTATACCCGCTAGTGGCCGTGAAGTCCCGATAAGAGGACTCAAGGTTGAGGAGTTGAAGCAATCCTTTGGAAAATTGGAGTTCAAGGAGTATCCAAAGTTGTTCTCCTATGGCGCAGCCAAGGGACTATATTTTAAGAGGGCGTTCCTTCTGTTTGCCTTTGGTGTTTTACTTTGTCCCTCAACAAAGACACGGCCTAGCACCAAGCATTTGCATGCTGTTGTGGATGTTGAAAATGCCCTAGAGTATAATTGGGGAAAGTTCGTTTTGGATTGGCTTGTTGGGGGAGTGAAGTCTCAAAAGCCTTCTTTGGGTGGTAATACAAAGTTGAAGACTAAACCACCAAAGTGGTTTGGGGGCTGTTTATACTTTTTGATGGTAAGTTCGTCAATGATCATAGTACTGGTTTTGTCTTTGATTGTTGATTTTAAAATTTTCTGTTAGTAGGGAAATGACAATTCCTACCCTGAATTAATGCATGTTTTACAAATTACTATCCTGAAGTTTTAAGTGTAATACTTTACTATCTGGTGGTGTAACAAAATAGTAATTTAGGGTAGTGAGGTGTTACACTTTAACATTCAGGGTAGTGATAGTCCAGGGCAGTGAACTGTCATTTGCCCCTATAACAAACTCGTTGTAATTGCAGATATTCTACTTCCAAAAGTTCCCTCTCAACCCACATTATCTCGTTAGCAATACTAATGCAATAGAGTATTGGAGTAACGAGAATATTTATTATCGAGTAAAATACGAGAAAGAAGCTAAGAATAACCATAGCGAGGAGGTAACAACCTTTTTTGAGATCCATTCACATTTTCATCAGTTCAAAAGTTTTCAGATTTGCTTACTTTCTTGCAGGCCGGGCCATCAGATTATCGAGAGTCGATAAGTTCTGAAGATGGGTCTTTTGAGCAACAGGTAAGAAACAAAGTTTTGCTTATGTTGAGAGTTCAGTTAAATAGATAGGGATAATTGCAAAAAAGTATCCCGAGGTATTCATTTTTTGCAACTTGTAGTCATCTTCTTTGATAATTGCCCAAAAGAACCCTAACTTGTATTTTTGTTGCAATTTGTATAAAAATGGCAATATAGTTTTAAAAATAACCAAGTAAAAATCCAAAATAATGTTCTTCCTTTTTATACCGTAAAAAGAATAAGAGATTCAAGAGAATATTTAAAATTTCAAGGGTAAAATCGTCATTTTGAAACAAAATTATATAAAGTGCGACAAAAAGACAAGTTCAGGTACTTTTTTGCAATCATCAAAGGAGGGATACAAGTGAAAAAAGTAAACACCTCATGGTACTTTCTTTTTTAATTATTCCTAAACAGATATACACACAAGTTTCTATCTATTTGAAACCATGGTTCTTGATTTGCTCACCCAGGAGAGCATGACACAACACGAGGAGGCAGCAACTGCAGATGAAATTGTTGAGGAACTTCCTGTAATCGAAACCCTTTGGGATTACAGCTTCGTGACAAACACAACACAAGGCGGATCTTTCAACTCTTATCGAGAAAGTGCAGTAGAGGAACCGACTCTATCACCTATAGGCACTGATTCGTTCTTCGATGATCCTGCAAGCGAGGAAGATTGGTTACTTGAAACCCCAACGCAAGAACACCAGGTCAACGAAGAAACTCCATTAGAGGGATCGATGGACAATATTGCAGGTGAAGTAGACGAGTCTTTCTTTGATGATCTATCCGTGGAGTATGATAGGTTCTTCAACAATTCAACTCAAGAAGGCCAAGTTGGTGAAGAAACAACAATGGAGACATCTACGCCTCAATCACATGTAGATCACAACCTGTTACCAAATGCAGGCGAAGGTGCTCCTCAAGTTGTTGCCGTAAGCAGAACGGAGATGGCTGCAGTACAGCCGCGTGTAGATATTGACCGTTTCCTGGACGATCTAGCTCGAGAAAATGGCAGGTTCTTGGATAGTCGATTGCATGGTACGTTTCAAGAGGAAGATCGGCACTGTGGTTGAGTCATTCTTTTCAGTAATCCGTTTGCATTGTACCGTCAATGAATGATTGTCTAAGAAAAATACATGAAACCAATTGAAAAATGATTCGAATATAAATTGGAAAGGGATTGGGCTAGAAACCATTCGATATGTTGGACAACTATCGTCCGATAAAATATGTTCGGATAATAATTCTGATGATACTTTACTTTCCAACGATGTCGACAAATTGACTATTTTTTTTATCAAGAAGTATACCAAAATATTGTCTGAATATATTGTAACATAATACTTATTGTTCTGTTTATGATCATCCTCCCCGATCTTGAATCTGTAAAATTGGAGTGAAAATAGTGTTTGCTTAAACAAACTAAACGACCAAAACCACCTTCGGCTACTTTGCTATGTGTTCTTCAAAACAATTACCCCAAATCGATATAAAATTCTCCAAAAACGGACGTTTGAGTTCAACGTTATGGCTTTCCGAAGTTTTGCACTTGAAACCACTATACTAGAGTAATTTCTTTCAGAAGGAAGCAAAAAGAGGAGAAAATTAAAAAAAAAATGCGGTGAAGGTGGATCGAACACCTGACCTTCAGATCTTCAGTCTGACGCTCTCCCAACTGAGCTATCCCCGCGGCTGAGTCTAAAACCCCATTTGTCATATTAGTACCGAAATATATGAGATCAAATTTACCTCAAGCAACAGATGAAGAGCTGTAATTATTCCATAGATATTCCGATTCATATTGATACCTGCATATTCACAAACTAATTTGTTTGAACATATATGCAATGACTATAAGAGTAAAATCTTTCAAGTAGAAGCACCATTAAACAACTTCGATGCATGAAGCGTTGTGAATAAATAAACTTACAACGGTAACAGAACTACGCTGTTATGAACAACTTAAAACAATTGTCTTCATTTTTTGCAACTTGCAGCTCTCTTCTTTCATGATTGCATTTGATATAAAAAGGATTTTTTATTTCTTCTTCCTCATAAAGTCTGTACAGTACATTTGAAATTGATTTTTTTCCCCAAATATGAGTTCATTAACCGGCCATACAATTACTTTCACAATCACAAACTCCAAATTCAGAATCCATAGCTTCTAAAACAATGGTTTTCCGATTTGTATAACTCTGAACAACTTTGGCTTTCATATTAACTGCTTAAAATTCATGAATCAACCAAAAGCTCAATCCAATCTTTCAAGAACAAAGTCATATACTATAATTACCTTTCAAACCACAATCAACTCATTGATAGAAAATATAAATTTAACAAGATTAGAATGTTCCAGATAACAAAAAACTCCTTTTGGAATCACGTAATCCACCCAGAGAAGGGAAATAAAATCATGCATAGAGTTGAGAAAGTAAATAAGAAAATCTCCAAAAAAAATCGACTTTCTAGCAAACCAAACAGATTGGCACTGATTGAACCTCGTAACAAATTGTGGCACGCACCAGCACACAAAATGAAAAGGAATCGTTGCAATAACTAAGTGGTGGCTGGATGAAGAGATTTAGTACAAAATAAGTATCGTTGTTCATCTTTGACTTCACTTTTATACCCCATTTACTCATATACCCGGTTGTATGGTTAGTTAATAAACTCATATTTCTGGAAAAATGTCAATTTCAAATGTACTGTGTGGACTCATGAGGAAGACGAAATAAAAAGGATACTTTGGTCTTTGTAATTTGTTAAATGGATCATGTTAAGATTTTTAACCGAAACTTATAGTTTATGGGATATTGACCTATTACCAAGTATGTACATGGTAATAAAGTTGATAGCGGGTATGTCTTTGGGATAAAAGGTCATTGGCGGGTATATTTTTGTACTTTCCCCTAAGATTTTTAACTGAAACTTATAGTTTATGGGATATTGACCTATTACCAAGTATGTACATGGTAATAAAGTTGATAGCGGGTATGTCTTTGGGATAAAAGGTCATTGGCGGGTATATTTTTGTACTTTCCCCTTGATATAAATTTGGTATAAAAATGACGATTTTACCCTTACAATTTTAAATTCAAAAAATCCAAAATTTCATATCCCTTAAACTTCTTAATATTTGTAAGGTACAAAGAGGGGGAAAAATCAAGGGATATGGTTATTCGATTTTTCTTACATTCTTAAGTCTAAATTATAAGGATAAAATCGTCATTTTCATATAAATTGTAACAAAACCCAGGGTGTGTTTTTTGCACACATGGAACAAGAACCAGAAGAGAATTAACTTTCTAACACCTCATACTGTAAATATTCGGAATCCGATATACGTACATGTTCATATTCATATTCATATCTGCATATTCACACGCAAACAGAAAACTAAGCACCATTTGACTCATGGGGGATTTTAAAGAATAAACTTGAAACAGTAGAGGAACTACACTGTAATGATTAGAATTCACCTTCATTCTCAGTACTCACTACTCATGTTGAGTGTCGAATCCCCATACCAAATTCTTGTTTGAGCTCAGCTATTAATTTCTCAACCTCATCAGTGCTTAGTACCTTGAACGGGTTGTCGGGCATATTTGCAAATTCTACTTCGAGCTCAGCAATAGCTTTGTCAACTTCACTCATCTCATCTAGTTCTTCTTCTTCAAGCTTTGGCTTCTTAGTCACTCCAACCCCGCTATCTTCCGGTTTAAGCTTTGGCTTCTCGATCATTACATCTATACTATCTTCCCCACGGGAGCTTCCGGGGCTTGTAGTATTGACTCCACAATTTGAACTTTTCATTGCTTGCATTGAAGCTTCACTCTGAGCAATCTCTTCCAAAGACTTGTACCTTAACTTTCCACGCCTTGTTGTTGAAGATGAACAACTCCTAGAATCAGAGCACGAAAAGGGCTCTCCACCATTGCCTTCCTTGTTCATAGACTTCAGTTCTTTCAGAAGAAGAGATTCACTTTCCTTCACAAAACTCCCCACTCTTCGCTTACTTTTCGGTTTCTTCACTATAACCATAGACTTCACCTTCAGCACAGACTGTTTCCACCAATCAAAATACTTTTTGGTAACATCTGATTCAAAGAGTCTTGGTGGTATGTACAGTCTACTATCTCCAATGGGTCTGCTGTAATTGCACCAAGCAACATCGAGATCCATGGCCTTGCTGGATTGAGGGACACAACCTGGAATGTCTTGATCCAATCCAAACTGCATCGCAACTCGATGAGGGAGATACTGTTGTATCCCATTCCCACCAGGTTCAGATATCACACTGACCCTTATGCACCGAGCAAAGGACTCCAATTCCTTGTCTAACTCAGGACCAACCGAAACCCACTCTTCTTGTTCTCTGTAGAGTTTTGGATGTTGCCAGTTACTCACACCAGAAGCATAAGGTCGCCATCGAAAACAATCTCCAGCAGAATCCAAGGAGACTCTCACATTACCGGCTTTGAGCTTTGGAACTCGGTGCCATCTTGCAGCTCTTGGCTCGCCCAATTCGATCGAATTGGGTTTAGGGCTCAATGTTGGGAACCT
The DNA here is from genome assembly GCA_963921825.1 of Erodium maritimum. Taxonomy (NCBI): domain Eukaryota; kingdom Viridiplantae; phylum Streptophyta; class Magnoliopsida; order Geraniales; family Geraniaceae; genus Erodium; species Erodium maritimum. The sequence goes on from OY997591.1 coordinate 5,996,570, forward strand.
CTCCCAAACCCAAAGATGCACTAACTGAAACGGTGCCCAAAGATCAAGCATCGAGAAGCTAGACTTCACCATTTCTTGCTTTAACAAACTCAAATCCTTGTAAATGCTAGCAAGAACTAGAGGTGCAAGTGCAATAGGAATCCCTCTAGCGAGATTGATGGCGATTGGGAACATCTTCCTCCCCATTTTGTTATGACTTCGATAAGGATACACAAATTTTGTCAACCATACAGAAAGAAAAGCATCATGCTCAAGCTCATGGCCAGTCTCTATGAAATGTTCCATCCATACCCAAGTTGTAATCTGACCATTAGAACTACTAGTCCTGGCTAATTTTCTATAAGCTTCATTCAGATCAACCAAAACCATCCTCATTTCATCAGATTCAATAGAGCTAAAATGTGGGTCTCCTAGAACAGGATAGCCACCCAAAACCATCATGTCCTCCAAGGTTATTGTGGCCTCTCCCCATGGAAATATGAAGGTGTTGGTCTCTGGACACCATTTCTCAGCAACCCCCAAAACCAAACCATTGTCTCTACATATATTGTAAGTGGAGTTCATGATTGCATCAAAAATTCCAACTTTTTTCCATGTGGGTTCAAACCTAGTACGCAAGCTATCGACCCATTCTTTCCATTTCTTTGGTGGGTCTCTTCTACCACTGAAGTTAACATCTAGTACTAGTTTGTGATCAGAGAAACCGAACCTGGAGGAGTGAGGAAGCTCTGAATCTGCTGCATTTCTGGAGGTTGAAGAAGGGTTGATGAAGTGGGCAGTTCTGAGGTTTGGGTCGCCATCACCGATGGGTGAGATCATGAGCTCTTCTCTCTCTTCAAAAATGGGGTCTAGTGGGGTTTCCATTTCTGGGATTTTTGGAGCTTTGAGCCTGGAGTTAGGATCTGCAGAAGGTACAAGGGCAAAAGTTCACTCTGTTTGGTTGGGGAGAAAACGAGAGAAAGGTAAAGGAAAAAGGTCTGGTATTGTTGGTACAGAGTCCGGAAATGAAATTGTTGAGCTCTACCTTAATTTTCAGAAAAGCCTGACCCTGATTTTTTTTTTTGTAGATTATTTTCCTTCTAATCATAAGAGCACCTGCAACGGTCGTGGCAGGCGGGTTGTTGCAGAGTCTGCCACGGCTCTGTCCATATCGGGGCTTAGGAATATTGTGACACCTCGGAGAGGTTTTCGTTGGAAAGTTTTATTACGATGCCATCATAGGCTGGACAGGGCCTTAACGTTGTTCACTTGGACCGAGACATACTTTGGCATGGGCCTTCAAGACGGTGTGGGATTGCCTCGGCCCTTCTAGAAGCAAGTCAAGAGCGCGAGAGGACCACACGCCAGATGCCAACCGAGACTAGGCTATTCAGCCCACGAAGACCAGTACCGCGCAAGAGATGCTCTCCTTGGACCGTCCTCGCCTCTGCCCAAATGCCGGCATTGTCCTTTGGCCCGCAAGCTAGAGTTTCGGACCTCTCTTCACGCTTCCTCCTTTACTACCTAGAAGTCGATTCTTCCCTAAAGTAACAGTAAGGAAGATTCCATATTTGGCCTAGCCATCTTATAGAAAGACTTGTCTTCCAAGAAGGTTTGGCATTCGATGCCCATTTATATATAGGATCTTTAGGCTTTTATGTATACGTATTCGATTTTTAGATTTGTATTAGGAGTGGAGTCAGGTTGCGAACACTCTCGTATCCTTGTAGATTTTCGTTCTGTTGGCAATAAAACTATCTTCTATTAATATTTCATTCTTACTTAAAAGATACTCTACTCTCATATAACAATAGGCTTACAAACAGTTCTACATGTCGCACCAAACTAAATCCGTACTTAACATTTTAGATTGTCACAATATGCCTTATTCGCGAAGTGAGAGGGCCAGATGGAGCCAGCTTTGTCAGTGTAAAGAGACACTATTTTTTTTCTAATACTAACAGGTAACCTTAAAAAATTTGAGAGGCCACAATTAAGAGATGAAAAGAAATTCAAACGATATTGTTAGAGATTTCAAAAAATAAATAACAAAAACTTCAAAACAAAATTTGAGGGGGGCATGTGCCCCCGGTCGATGTGATTCTGTCACTACGGCCTCGAGGGTACTCTGTTCGTGTCAACTACAACAATTAGCCTTGTTCAAACAATAAAGTTGGCTAGAGAAATAATTCAATCCTTTAAAACGAACGGAGAGGAAAAGATACTGGCGAATCAATCTTTAGTACAACGAAGAACACTGACGTAAAAACGCAGCTTCAAAATAATTTCAACTAAAAAAGAAAAAACCAGACAAATGATCTTAGTACCGTATACAACCAACATGAAACAAACAAATGGTCAGTTCTCATGCTTGTCTATAACAAAATGTGCTACTTGAATTTATTATGTAAATATAACCAAATTACATCAATCAAGACAAAACAAAGACAAGAAAGAATCACGAGACATATATATCTAAAACAAGAAGGCAACGACAGTGGCCAAGGCTGCTACGAATAGACCGGCGGAGGCGGCCGTGGACGATGCGGAGTTGGCCGGAGACAAGCCAGCGGGAGTGGTGGTTCCGGGAGAAGAACCGGCGGCGAGGACGTTGATCTTTAACTCCTGGCCGGCGTTGCAGTGGCCGGGCTTGGTGCAGATGAAGTAGTTCATGCCGGGGGTGGTGAGCGTGATGTTGGCCGGTCCGCCGGTCGTCAAGATGATCGGAACATTGACGCTGACGCAGTTGTCGGCGGCTTCTGCTGACACTTGAGCGACGTCGTGCACTCCTGTTACGAAATTGAAGACTGTAACAGCATCGGCCGTAACGTGTTCATCAGCTTTTGTTGTTATTGTTCAAGTCAATCCACTCTAATAAAAGATGAACAAGAAGCCCGATATTCGATTGATCTTTTGGGTTTGTAAAAGCGATTTACTGTGAATTATTTTGCATTTACAAATATAGTATTTTTAACGGAATTTAGTCACGTGATATTAATTTTGTTTTGAAAATGACCGTCTTATCATGTGTGTCATATGTGTTTCCTTATTGCTAGTTCTATTGTATACATATTTTATAGGGAAAATATCAGACTGGTACCCTTAGCTATACGTTTTTAACACATTGGTACCATTAACTAATTTAATCACTAAAAAGGTACCTTAAGTTTCCAATCAGTAACACTTTAGTGTTTTCCGTCCATTTTTGGATGGAAAATGGTCATGGTGGTGGAGATGAAGGTTGGGGGAGAAACATAATGAAGGAGGCGTATGTATGAAATAAAATGGGGGAGATGAAGGTTGTGTATGAGAAATAAGGTAAAACAATAATTAGGGTTTGAACTTAGAGGGGTATTTTTGTCATTTTTTTAAAGTTTAAGGTCATGTGCATTTTCCGTCCAAAAATGAACGGAAAACACTAACGTGTTACTGATTGGAAACTTAAGGCACTTTTTTAGTGATTAAATTAGTTAAGGGTACCAATGTGTTAAAAACGTATAGTTAGGGTACCAATCTGACATTTTCCCTATTTTATAATTTGGAACTCTCATGTGTGTATTGTATAGGATACTTTTGACTTTCTGTAAAAAAAAATTAACTTCGTCACATATGTATTTACAAAACACGCATAGTTATTGCAACTTTATGTAATCATTCCCTACTTTATTAATAATCATAAAAAATCCGTTAAACTTATCTTTTTGTTATATCGTATGAATTTGTATCAGAATAAAATCTTATCCTTCATAAGTGATAATTTTAAAAGTTTTATTTAATGGTAAAATTGTCATTTTAAAACAAACAATATCACCGTAATAAAAAAAAAAAGAGAAAACGTCATTTTTTAGCGTAATTAGAAAAATTATTTGCACATCCTAATTGTGTTCCACATTTTGTGACATATCCTAACACAAAGGTGGTTTTTTGTTACAAAAAATAAGATCAATTAAGGTGGTATTTTGTTACCAAAAGTATTATGAAGGTGGTATTTTTTTTATTACAAATCCTAGCTCCTTTCTCATAATTATTTTACACGTGATTGATACTTTTTATAAACTTGTACCACCTTTTGCGTCAGGATCTGTCACATAAGGTTTTGACGTGCAAATGACATTTTCGACTGGACTAGGAATCGCCGTTATCCCTAAAAAAATTACAACTAGTAAAAACTTATTTCCCAAAAATATTTTTTTACATATATCCTTGATGTTAAAACTTAATCCAATTTGCCCCACAAGTTTTTACGAGAATCAAACTCCCTCAGAAAATGATGATTTTTGATGATCAAGACTCATCAAAAGCTGTAGACTCAAAATATTACTATAAGAATCAACTTCAAATAATTGATGTTAAAAACACCTCTAAAAAATCATTTAAGACAATCATACAATAATTCTTACCAAGAACATCGCCGACCACAAAAGTCTTGCCCATTGCCCAGTTCTCATACACATCCTCGTTGGCGTTAGAAGGCGTGGACCAGCCGGCGGCGTCACCGACGATGTAAGTCGCAGCTTCCGAGCTCTGAAACATAGCTGCGGTGACAAGAACCAGAGCCATAACCAGTGATCTTCCTCTTCCTGCTGCCATTGATACTTAGTGTGTGTATGGAGGCTCGGCTCTTTGTCTCTGATGGTGTGAGGTACAAGATATGTGAGTTGGTGTTGTATTTATAGAAAATATATATAGGAGGCCTCTGAGTGATGAGACGAATAAGAAGACGTTTTCGTCGGGTTGCCGCGTGAGGCCGCCGGAGGGAAATCGTCTGACTTGGACGGCGGTGACATGGTCAAACTGTTTTGCGTCTTGCTCTGAAGAGGTCAGTCCATGGAAGAACCTAAGAACTCAGTTACATTAAAAAAATATATATATGTTGTCAGATTCATGTCACGTTAAAATTAGAGTCTGGTGTGGTAATTATTTTGAAAGAAAATGGATGTCAAGATTTAATTTAGGAAACGATAGGTGAAAGAAACTTGTTTAGAGTGAGATATTGTAAGAAATGAATAAACCATTGTAATAAAAGACTGCGTTTGGGTTTTCCTATGTGGTCAGTTTGAGTTCAAGCCCAAAGGCTGGTCCAAATACAGTTGATTTGGGTATTGTACTTGTAATCCAGGACTTTTCAGTGGTTCAATCGTCATAATTGGTGGCAATTAGTAAATCTATCGGGAATCTTCAGAGTAGTCCGTGCTTAAACCTCCGAAGAATAAGGGTCGGCAGGCACTTTCTAAAACTTCGAATCGTCAGAGTCGACCTCCCAAATTTTTATTGGACTACTTTACTGCCCAACCCAAACCAGTTAGTTCTTGGAGCCCAGGTCAAATAGGTCGATGGCTCAAAGGAACAAAACATCAACTCATCATTCTCATTCATCAAACCAGATCAAGGACTAGGTCTTTAAGTCGTGAAAGGGAGGCTAGACAGAAGGACGGGGGCTCTTGAAGGGAAAACGTTCTTTGTTTCTTCAGGGTGAACCAGAAGTCTAGTTTGGTAGGGCTCCGATGTTGGGTTGCTTACATGACAACAGGATTGCTGTGTTTTGCAATTCGTTGTTTTTTTTTTCCAATTTTCGGTAGATTCTCACTATCTAAATTGTATCACCTAACTTTGTTATTACTCTTTGTAATTCGAAGTAATCAATAAAACTCTCATCTATCAGATAAAGAAGAAGACGATTCTCCTTACAAAGACTAAAAGATTGAGGTTAACCTGTTTAATACAAAGTTACTTGAAACAATGGTCTAAAATCAAGACTACAAAAATAACTAACTTAACTACTTGTTAAACATCAAAAAATAGAAGAAAAAAAACTACTATCTGAAAAAATAAACCAGAAATTGGCGTCGCCACCACACACAGTGTGCTTCAATGGTTTAAATAATGTATTGTTTTATCTAATTAAATTTCAGAAAAATAATAATTTGGTCAAGTCAGAGGTAAATATGTGTAATTATCATTACTAAAAAATCATATCATCTGAGGTCATCGAACGTCATCAGATTGTTACAATACAGTTGATGACTTCAAAAAAAAAAATTATGTAATGAGACGTTATTAGATTTATTTGAAAGAAAAGTTTTATTAGATCACAGTATATCACTGTTCAAAGCAGCTAATAAAACATCAGGAATACGCGTAGTACGTCAATCTAAATCAAACCAGTCAATAGTATGTCTGGCTAGAATGTGAGCAGCAGTATTTGCTTCTCCGCGAACAAAAACAACCCTAAAGTCCGGGTGTCCCTTCAGCTTCCATCTGATTTCCGTAATGAGCATACCCGTTGGAGAGATCAAATGTGACGAGGAATTGATTGCCTGAACCAAACCTAGACAGTCCGATTCAATAACTCCATTCTTCCAACCCATGTCTTTGATCCAATCCAATGTCGCGTCTATACTCAAAGGTTTCACAGTTTCAGGGTTAGTTGCACCTCCAAATAAGACAATCCGGGCTGATTTGGCCATGTCATCCGCCCCTCTACAAATTATGCCTCCCCCACCACGCATATCCCCCAAAATTGCCCCGTCCACATTAATCTTGACTCTCCCTTCCTCCGGCCGGACCCATTTAACAATTCTCGGGCTCACCTTTTGAATCACCCTTTTATCTACCGTCTGGGCTGGTCTCCAATCCTGTAACAAACGACCAGCAGCCTCCCTTGTTTCAGATGCCGTTCTAACCATCTGCTGCCAGACCTTGAGGTTTCTAGACCACCACATTTCCCACCAAAGCATGACAATCCGTTCCTGCCAATCCTCTCTTCCTATGTCCCAATTGTTCTGGAACCATTGTTTCATAGCAACCCCATCATGAGGTCTAATCACGTTCTCCAGATTCCATAACCCCCTAGCCACTCCACAATCAAATAAGACGTGATATTCGTCCTCATTCACCCCACAAAACGTACATTCGCCCTGAATAGGTACATACCTGCTTCTAAGATTGGAGTTCGTAGGTAACGACTCAGAGAAAACTCTCTATACAAAATGCTTCACCTTTAGAGGTACCTTGAGTCCCCAAATTCTCTTCTAGAATTGATCACGAACACCTAAAACCCCTGAAACCCACCGCCCCATCCTCCTTTGAATTGATTTATACACTTCCCTCACGGAGTACTGACCGTCCTTACTTCCCCACCAATACCACTCCATGTCTTGATTCGTTCTGGCAATAGGCATTGCCAAAGTAGCTTCTGCAAGGACTCCCGGCAGTTGTGCCCCCACCACTTCCCTGTTCCACCTTCTACCATTGTCCCTCAATAGCCGTGACACCAGCCAGGCTCCCACAGCCTCGCCCACCTCAATGCCCGTGACATCGTCTAAAGGGTACCAACTTGGGTCCGACACCCTGATATTTGAATTTGGCCTCACCCTACACTGCGCCCCTCGACGGACCACCTCTTGTCTCGCCATTATACTCTTCCATCCATAACTGCACCCAGCCTTTAAACTTGCTCCCAAAAAAATTGTGGTTGGATAATATTTTGCCTTTAACACACGGGCTATCAAACTATTCGGGTGTTGCGGTAATCTCCAGCCTTGCTTGCCTAACATAGCAACATTAAAATCTACAAGGTGTTTAAAGCCAAGTCCACCCAGAGCTTTATGATCACAAATCAGCTCCCATCTCTTCCATTTGATTCCTTTACCCGTTCTAGCATCATGACTCCACTAATACCGATTCATAATCGTTTCGATCTCCTGTATCAACTGCTGGGGTAGCAGGTAGACTGCCATAGTGTACGTTGGAAGGGCCTGTATTACTGATTTTAATAGGACTTCCTTACCCGCTTTGCTCAACAACAACTCATTCCAACCCTGCAGACGTTTAACAATTCGATTTTTAATGAAAACCAAACTCTGATACCTGTTCCTCTGTAATATAGACGACAACCCCAGATAGGTCCCCGTATCCTGCACTTCCTGCATCCCCAGAATACATATAATGTCTTGTCTTGTAATGTCAGGGGTATTTGGGCTAAATAAAATGGCAGATTTTTCAAAGTTGACCAACTGTCCCGAAACCCTCTCGTAGCTTAGCAGGACGTTCTTCCACGCCATTGCCTCTTGTACCGTGGCTCTTGAGAATAGGAAACTATCGCCTGCAAAGAACATGTGTGACACTCGCGAAGCCAGACGAGCTACGCTTATACCCTGAATTCTGCGGGTTGCCTCCTCCTTGGCAATTAGTCTGGACAGACCTTCTGCACAAATAATAAACAAGTAAGGCGAGAGAGGATCCCCCTGCCTAATACCCCCCTCTGGGACAACATACCGATTCGACGTCCCTCTGCAGTGACCCATAGCTTCGCAGTCCTCACACAGACCATAAGCAATTTCACCCACCTTTCTGAAAACCCCATTTTAGACATGACCATCTCTACAAAATTCCACTCAACTCGGTCATATGCTTTGCTCATGTCTACTTTCATGGCCATCTTTCCATTTCTTCCTTGTTTTTAATTTTGTAGATAATGTAGAACCTCCCCTGACACTACGATATTGTCTGTAATTACCCTCCCCTCCACAAATGCACTATGAGTCTCTGAAATTAAGTGATGTAAGGACCCCTTCAGCCTGTATATAATCACTTTCGTCACTACCTTATAGAGCACGTTGCATAAAGCAATTGGCCGAAACTCCATCATCCTTTCGGGCTTCTTCTTCTTCGGTATCAATACTAGATTAGTATCGTTCAAACTCCTAGGTAATGTACCTGATCGGAACACTTCCTGTACCATGTTGACCACCTCCTATCCTACAACCCCCCAGTAATGGTGATAAAAACCCGGGTTGTACCCATCGGGACCCGGAGCTTTCAACGCCTCCATGCTAAATACCGGTTTCCTCACCTCTTTCGACGTAACCGGTCTCATTAGCTCTACATTCTGAGCCTCAGTCACGGTTGGAGGTATCAAATCATAGATATCTCCCCCCCTCTGATCCATTGGATTTAAACAAGTCTGTGAAATAATGATGGATTACCTGTTCCAATCCGGCTCCCCATTCCCTGAATTCACCGTTCTCATCCCTCAACCTCGATATCTTGTTGTGGCGCTGTCTGGCTCTAGTTTTTGCCTGAAAATATCTTGTGTTTAAATCACCACCTTTATGCCAGAATTGCTTGGCTCGCTGTCTCCACCTCACATTTTTAATATGCAGCAACTCAGCTAATTTTTTACGGAGTACCTGAATTCTGCGCCCCCGCCCCTGGTCCCACCAACCTGTCCATTTCCTCCTGGCACTCTCTGATCTGCGTGTCCAGATTATTGAAGTGTTGCTTGGCCCACGCTCTGAATTGAACCGCTGCAATACGACCCTTGTCAATTAAACTTTTGTGAGGATTGTTCTCCCATACTGACTTCAAAATTTGTTCACACCCAGAGTCGGTCACCCAGCTTTGGTCGAATTTAAAAATCTTCTTGCCGCACGTGTGAGCCTCTCCTTTTCCCCATAAAAGATGATGGGTGAGACGTTATTAGATAGGAAGGCGCTAAAACCAAATCTTAAACAAACACGTAAAATAAAAAAAACTATATAATAATATTTTAAAAGTGTTTTTATGAACAAAATTTGTAGGTTACAAACTTAGAAATTTATAAGCATTTCACTCACAATCCAGATGTACATACTGGAGTCGAACCTCTGACCTTTATAAGCATACTGGAGTGAAATTTATAAGCATTTCACTCACAATCCAGATAGAGAGAGCTCTTTGGCCTCTAGGCCAACCCAAATGAGCCTAATTTGTAAATATAGTTACAAAATGGCCATTGAGATAACACAATAAAATGATGCTAATCTGCCAAAACGAAGCTTATCTCATGTCCTGCCACTGAACACCAAAAGTTGCACAACTACAACTGGGAGCAACAAATCAAAAGAAACTAAACATATAAACTCTCTCAACTCTACACCAGTGAAGATTGGACCCGGGACCGACCCCAACCCCAGCCAACCTGATTTGCTTCTGAGCCCTGACGCGAGCTCGTTCTCTGGTACTGCGCGTTCAGACCCATGTTTGCCATCAGAAGGCAGACCTTGGTGAGCAGCTCGCCGCCTCTTCTAAGCTGCTGAGCGTGGTCTCTCCATCCGCATTCACTTGCAGCATGCGTCAGCATCTCTAACCATACTCCAATTATAATCTCCCACCTGTCTTCTCTTCTCAGCAATTGCTTGGCAAGCCTGCACCCATCTGAAAGCAGCGACTTGCTCCGCTTTTCTCTGTTCATGCTTTCAAGTGGATCGTTCTGAGTGCTGGAATGGAGCAACACCTTGCAAGCTTCTGCTTCGTGCTTCAGCCCTTCTGAGCAGAATAATCTCATGGCCTCCTTGTAGGTGTGCTGGAGGTACCCAATCCGACCAATCCACTTAGGCAACATAAATGGACGCATCAACAGTATATATAGCATATAATCTGATAAGCATTTACTCCTCACACGAACCTCTTTCCCTTCTTTTTTGAGATCATTGTAGTAGCAGATATCTGTAGCAATGTGCCAAAGTAGAAGGCTGTGGTTAAACTCTACATCCACTACAGTCCATTTATATTTATCGAGGCACTTCTTCTCTTTAAGCACATTGTCACCTCTATAGGCCAAAACCTCGATTAGAAACTTGTCGTCAAACCCTTTTTCTTTGTATGCCTTGTATTTCTCTTGAACATAGTTGAAAATCTCAGTCTCCAAAGCATCAGTTTGCTCATCCTCCCATGCCCGGTTAATATATGTCTTCAACATAAAGTAGAAGCTAAACACTCGATCCCATCTAAGAAACTTGCTTTTCTTCTCTTTGAGGCAGAACTTTATCAGGTTGTGCTGTGCAATGCTTCCAAAACACCTCCCCTTACTTGTGAAAACGGACCTGAAACAACGGAAAGCTGGGCAGACAAATTTGGAAAACAGCTTGTGCTTGCTCTTGCTCAGCCATAGAAGTGCCCAGTCAGATAAAAGGAGCAAAACAACTGCATAACACTCCAGAGCAATAGCTCCGATTAACAATGCGTAAGTTATGGCTACATCAATGGGTGAATGGGTCTTCTTCTCGACGAAGATGAAGAAAGCAAACAGGGCAGAAACAGTGGTCAGGAAACTGAGGGCGCGGAGACAGAAACCCATTGTAGAATAGATCATTGTTGCTTTGGTGTAGAGAATATCATACAAGAAACCAAGCTCAATCTCTATGAGTTTGAAGGCATCTCTTGGTTTTTTCCCCTCAATTATGAAATAGCAGTACTGAGCATCGTCGATGCTTAGGCTGAAGTTTGCAAAGAGGTGTTTGAACATGCGAAATAAGAAGTAAGCTTCATGGAGATAAGAGTGAGGATCGTTAGATTGGGGAACCACTTCAGCTGAGGCAGTGGATGACAATGACTTGTCCAATTGCCTTTCACTTGTAAGCCCGGGAACGCGCTGGTAAGTTTCCTCAGCCGGAGTAGAAAGCAAGGAATCCTCAAACTGCTTTGCACTTGCAGACCTGAGAACCAAATTCCTCTCTACATACTTGGTAACACCAGCAATGAACATCAGAATGGTTACATATGTGATGGCAGTGTTTGTAAGAGACTTGGAGAAGACATATAAGGCAACTGTCAATTGGACAAGTAGCATTAGAGCATGTCTTAACCACAACTCATTGTCTTCTAGAGAGTATGCCGTGATGGTATCTGGGCCGCCGAGGTGTAAGAGAAGAAACGGTGCCCAAAATGCCTGCAGCGCGTCGTTTGGATTCTCTGAATTATCCTTAGCCTCGTCACTGCCATTGGCAAGGATACCAAGGGACACTGTGGCTATCCAATCCGCTGATAGATATGATAACCAAAGAATGATGCTAATCCAAGTTGTCCTGATGTACTTTCTCCTGGAACCTAACAAGATTAGTGAGAGCTGTACAGATAGGCTAAACAAGATAGACACCCTGATCTCCCATTTGCTCCATAGTAGTAACAGTTTTGGTGGGATTATTTCCATGGCTTTCCTGGAATACGGAAAGATTCGAATGCTGCCACAGGCAACTCACGAATGTTAAGAAACATGGAACTCAAATATCAATCAATCTTAAGCACTAAATACTCGATTCTTTAAATGACAATAAGATTGTTTGTACCAGGGTTTGAACCCTTGTCCTCTATCATGTTGAAGTAAGCTCTTAACCACCGGGTCAATTTAAATTCCTAACCTAATCCCTCTCCCCGCATTTAACCCACACCTGGTTCGGCCCAAGGCCCGTTTGTCACCTCTATCCAGTGGTCTCCGGTCCACGTGTAGATGTCTAGCCCTACACGTGAGAGAGAGTGTTGAAGCGTGTATCCCATATCGAAAGTATGTAGATAAATTAACCCCTTATATACATCTTGATGCCTCCACCCAACAGTTTGAACTTTTGGGTTGGATTGAGCTTTAATATGGTATCAGAGCTCTGATTCCTCACGAACCCGGGTTCAAACCCCACTATCTACAAAAAATTCTAATTTCTTCTCTATTAGTCAAATTTGTCCAAAATGAGCCTTCCCTTATCACAACTATCAGCTTGAGAGCTCTCTTCACCCTGAGGAGTTTTTTCCCCCTTTTCGGAATACTCCATTGGAGCTAGCCAATTCTTCTTCCTCAATGTCTAGGTTTGATTTTAAAGTATTGATCTACAGCCATGCTTATAAGGGTCAGAAAATTATACCCATTTCACAAAATGTTCCAATTCTTCTTCCTCGGTGTCTAGGTTTGATTTTAAAATATTGATCTACAGCATGCTTATAAGGGTCAGAAAATTATACCCATTTCACAAAATGTTCCTCCAAGTTCTTCCTATAATTATTTTCTAATTGGCTTAGTAGACTGGATTTCTGGTTGAATCAAGCATCTGAACAAAATATTAAAATTTGTAATTTAATAACACCTACAAATTAATTAGAAAACAACATTGTTGATTAGATCAGGGAGAGGAGAGAGCACCTTGTTCGTGGCAACGGCGATAATTAGCGTTCTATTTGTCAAAATCAGTAGGAGCGAGCTTCGACCAAATTAGAAACTGAACTGCATTGAAGGAAGTGAAACCCCAGCTCAAAATCAGTAGGCAGCGAGCTTCGTCCTTCTTTCACTATCGTCTTGAACAATCTCTGCTTCCTCAAACCTAGAAGTGAAGAAAAAGACAAGCAGAGTCTGGATTTGGTCAGTGTCGAACCAGACGAGACGACCACTCACCGGCTTCACAGTGGTGGAGACTAATCAGTGTGCTTTGGTTTTAGTATTTGTTTTTAGCGAAATTGCAGTTTTATTAGTGTCTAAAAAAGGAATACCAAGGTTATAAAAATCTATGTTTGAAGTAGGGATGGTAAGAGCACCCGCATCCGTGCAGGGCGTACGCACGAGGCCGGGGCAGAGGCAGAAGAGGAGGGTTCGGGGTTTGGGGTTCGGACGGGTGTGGGGTGCGGTTGGTGCGGGGCGTGCGGGGCGGGGGCGTGCGGGGGAAGGAGAAGGGTTTGGGGGGCAAGGGCGCGAGGACTATTCCATCCTCGCTGCCCCTCTGCCTCTCTGTCCACCAGTGGCAGCGTGCCACCTGTCCAAAACGAGAAAAAAAAAGACTGTTGCTCAGCAACGGTCTTTAACGGCTATATCTGTTTATTATTATTATTATTAAATAAAAAATACAATAAAATAATCAATTCTCCAACACTATAAATACCCCTCACCCCATTTCACCAAATCCACACAACAAACTTCATACTCTCTCAACCCTCACTCTCTCAAATTCATACCGTCCTTGCAAAATCCGATCGATAATGTCAGACGACGATTTCACTCAACCGCCGGAACACCAAGTTTTCAATACGGACGAGGAGGACAACACCGATCAAGAAGGGGCGAACACCAATCAACAAGGTGCGACCACCAATCAACCCGGGGCGAACTACGTACAGATGCTGCAAACCGGTTTCACCCCAACCGGTGGTTGGAACCCTGATATGTTCAACCAATACATGACCTCTGTTTTCGGCCAAGGTAATTATAATTTTACCCATTTCATTAAATAAAATATTAACCATTCCATTATCAAAGTTTGAATTATCCATTTGTACTTTGAATTAATATATAATTGTCAACGTAGGTGGAATAGGACAACCGGTCTAGCCACCGGGACAACCAGCCTACCAACCGGGCCAACCATCTAATCCAACTGGTCATCTTCCACCGGTGACTGGCGTATTCACACGCCCACTGTTCGACCAATTCAACATGGGGGTCAACTATTTCGGCCACCAACAATTCTCGGTGCCGGCCGCCACCGGAACCCGACTGTCGTCTACTTCATCATCAGTGGGACCGAGCACCCGGGAGACTGCAGAAAGGCGAACCAAATGGCCCCCTGAAGTGGATTTGCTCCTGATCAACGCCTGGCGACGCACAACGCGCGACCCCATACACGGAATCTCTCAAGATGGGAACGCGTTCTGGACCACGGTGAGGAGGCGCTTGTGCAAAGCTGGGAATTTCCCAATCGATCAGTGGGCGCTGCAAGCCGTCAAGAGCCATTTCAACAAAAGTGCTGGATAGATCAAATAAAAAAGCTTCAGAAGCAACTCGACAACGTTAATGGGGATACCTGATAATGTAATTTTTTTTATGTATTTTTTAAGTTATGTACTTTTTTAATTTTGCATTTTATTTTAATGAACTTTTATTTCTATTAATGAAATTTTATTTCTATTTTCTTTAGTAGTTGTCGATTTAAAAATAACGTTAACAATTCAGTTAACAGCTTAATTAATTACATAGTCAGCAATTATGAAAATCAAGCCCCCCATACAAGCCCCTCTGATGTGCAGCACACTTTTTTTTAGGGGGGCAGGGGCTTGAACCCTGCCCAGTCAGCAGAGGGTTCTGCCTTAGGGTTCAGGGTTCTGCCCCCCCCCCCCTTGATGTGGGTGCTCTAATGGGGCGGGGACCCTAGTCTCCATCCCCGTCCCGCTTCCCCGCCACTCACCCCGTCTCCGCCCCATCCCCGCGTTGACCCCTGTTGACCACGTCCCGCGGGGACGGGGCGAGGAACGGGGATTTTATTCCCCGTTCCATTCTCGCTCCACGGGGGATTTTATTCCTTATCCCGTTTCCGACCCATTCTCATTACCCGGAAAAACATACACATTTGAAATGACAATTCACAATTTATAATTTTAAAACAAAATAAACATCACATAAAAATGATATTATAGTTTACACATAACAGAAAATGTCTTAACGAAATATCTTATAACATAAAACTTAGAGTTCCCAACTTGACTTCATAATAGTACAAATAGAATCATCATGTCGGAAATTTTAAGTTTAACTTGTTATTCCAACTTTTAAAATATTTGAGTTGCGATTATGATTTGATATTGATATAAATGCGTATCATATATATATCAATATCAAATCATAATCACAACTCAAATATCTAAACAAGTTAAACTTAATTTCCAAAAATATACAGTGTTCTTAATACAATTTCATAGACAAAAGCTATAAACTTTATCACGGTATCAAATAAGAACAAATTTTGTATTAGCATGTTCTGTAAACGAAGAAAAGACATTGTTTTTAATCTACAAACATGACCACACAACAAAAGTTTAAACATGAGAAATGTTCTTAGAAAAATGTATTATTATTATATATATATATAAATTATAATGTTTTATTGTAAAATAATGGTACGGGGTACGGGGCGGGGCGGGGCGGGGCGCCCCGCAGGGCGGCCAGTGATTGCCCCATCCCCGCCCCGCGCCCTGCCAAAATCCCCGTTTAAAGCCCCGTACCCCGCCCCGCTTAAAACATCCTCATCCTGAATGTGCCCCGTGCGGGGCGGGGATGGGGATCCCCGTCGGGGGCGGGGCGTTTTTCCATCCATAGTTTGAAGGTGCCAAAGCCCTACCTAAGCGTTGAAATGGGCTCTATCGATCTGATTTATCTTCTTATGACGCTTTAGGCCGTTTGGATGGTATATGACCGATTAATCGCCGCTTAGCCAATTAATTAGCGGGTCGGTAAGACGTCGGGTCAGATTCATAATTAAAAAAATAGTTTCCAATCTTCTACAAACTAAGTGAGACTATAGAATTATGCTAGTTGAGTTGGTAGAGTATACTTTTTTCTGGTGATTCATCCTAAGTTTGATTCACGCTATTATACTTTTTCTTTAGTATTTTCAAAACATAAAAAGTGCACAAATCTGTACTAACTGAGTCGATAGTTATATGTACTTATAATCTTCCTTTTAAGAATTGTATGATATTTTTAGTTTAGTAGAATGTTTATTTTTTAATATATTTAACGTGATATTATTAATATTTTTTAAGAAAAATTTCAATATAATACCCTACCAAATATTCAGTTGTAATATAATACCGGAGACTACTTTTTGGCAATATAATACCCTAACAAACATTTCTTTTCACCTCATCAACCCGTGTATTTTGGAGACAATCTCCTGAATTCTCTCTCTTTTCTCTTCAATTTTATTTTTTTTAACGACAAATTGCAATTTTATTTATCATTAAGAACGATTACATCGAAATGCCTCGAGGAACATGCTCCTCGACCATGAAAGGTCAGTATAAGCGAACAGTGGTTCACTGACCTTTTTAGTACTAGATACGTCATGGACGGTATTGTGACGCCCCATGGGAAAAGACAGAAAGCAGGGGGGAGAAGAGAGTATCAGAGATCCTGAGGGACCTCAACAGTAATAGTGATGGCGGAAGGTAAAGCATCGTCTTGGTCGGGCCAGTCCCTGATGTTCCCCTCCTTGGAGAAGTCATTGATTCTCTGATCGCTAGGCATTGATCCTGCAAAGACAAACTCAAACAAAATAAACGAAACCCTTTCGATTAGCCAGAGCCATAATCGTGAAAGAGGAAGAGGCTGTAAGAACCGCCCCCGGTTGATCCCGGTCGAATAGGAGGTTTTTGGCGAAAGATGACTTTTTACCGAAAAAGTCAACCGATGACTCCGGGAGTCATCCGGGACCTTTTCGGGGCCCAAAAAGCTTAGTCGTCGTTACGGTTAGCTTAGTTGGGTCGTTTCCTTTCAAATGTCACATTTTGTGAAAAAGTCAAACCCGGGTCAAACTAGGTCGATTTTGGAATATTAACGAATAAAATATTATGGGCTGAGATATTTTGGGTAGGAGTGGTCCCCACATGGAAACATGTCCATATTAGCTTGTAGGGGAAGAAAAGTGGGTTAAAAGACCAATTGGTCCCCACATAAGGACAAAGGAGAGAGAGAGGGGCTAATGGACGAAAGAGACATTTCCACCTTGAGGATAAGACCACATGGGGCATTTTTTTCAGCATTTCACACCCTTGGCCGAACCCTATAGCTAGTGAGAGAGAGGAGGAAAACTCCATTGAATCTTGAAGAAGAAGCAAGAGAAAGGGAGCTCATTTAGTGTCATTCCTTCACCAATCTTCTCAAAAACATCACCATCTCATCATCCCAAAGGTAAGTAAACTCTTACAATCTCCTTCCAATCAATTTGGGTTTATGGGTTTCCATAGAAATTGCATGAAATGGTTAGGTTTTGAGCTAATGTTGTTAGATAATTGTTTTTGAGAAGAAAGTGAATGATTTATGTAGAAATCATTGGGGGGTTTTGTGTTTTTTGATGAAATTGGTGTTGTGGGTTTGAGTAGATATGACTTGAACTAGTGGGTTTTGGATGTTGGATGGTTTAGATGTTGGAAATCACTTGATTTGAGTTGTTTTTGATGAAACCCACCATGGGTCTTGAAACTTTAGATTGTTTGAGGTGAAAATTGAAGTTCTAAAGCTTAAAAATGGTGTTATGGAGAACCTAGAACTAGTTGGAGAAATTAAGTATTTTTCCAACGACCGGAGGCTCGCCGGAATCCGGCCACCGGAGGAAGGGATGACCGGCCATGGTCGGCCACCCTTGGAACCGTGACCGACCATGGTCGGCCACCCATGAACTATGACCGACCGGTCCGGTCCGGCCACCCACGGTCATGTGTGGCCGTGGGGTCCACATGGCCGGGTTTTGGTGGTTTCGTAATTTGAACGGTCGTAAGTGAACCTCGGGACGATGTTCTCACACCCGGAATGAATTATGGAGGTGATTCGTGAAATTTCGGGAAAAACGTTTAGAAACTTTAAATGCAAATTTAGAACGCTCGGACCTCGGAATTTACTTCCGTCGAGTGTGTTTAAACAAGTAAATTAACTATGCTTGATAGACACGAAAAGGGAAATTTTCGGAGTCCCGAGGGACGTTTTCCCGATTTCAGGCAAAATGGGCCTTCCGGGCCCATTTTGACAAAGATGAGCAATTGGGGGTAGTTTGGGTATTTTGGGTATTTTTCCCTCTTTAAAAACCAACCTTGAATGTTTACTAATTCTAGTATTAATTTATGATCCTAGACTCTATTCTCGAGCTCGGAGGAGGAGACTACTAGACGGCTTTCGTGACTAAGTGTTGGAGAACATTTGAGGTAGGGAAGAGTAGTAATTACCGCTTTATTTAAAGAATGCTAATAGTATGCATATAGGATGATTAATAACCGGAAGAGTCTTAGTTTGCATATAGGATGTGATTCGCTAGAATAACTACTTTCAATTATGGGAATTATCGTGCTGTAGAATGGCCATGTCGAGCCTTAGGATTGCGTGTTGGTTGTGTTTGATTATGGTCATTAGTCCTTGAAGGTTGATGCATATTATCTTCTTTGATTACTTTAAGAGTCATAACATGCTATATGGATGTGATACGAATGTTTGTTCTTGATATGATTGATCGAATGAATGTGTTGAATGTGAATTGAACTGTTGGCTTGTGATATGATCGGGTGAATGATAGACCGATGCGATACGGTGTGCTCGGTAAGTTGTACCAGTAAGTTTGTTGGTATGTGAGTTTGTTGTATTGTGTTTGGTATGTTATTGTGTGGTTTTGTTTGTGTACCCCGAGGTGTGTTTCCGGGAAGATACCTAGGCCGATGTGAGTTTCTGGTATGGTATATGGTTGTGTACCCCGAAGTGTGTTTCCGGGAAGACATCTAGGCCGATATGCGTTTTCGGTATGATGTATGATGTTACCCCGATGTGCGTTTCCGGGAAGGCGTCTAGGTCGATGTGTGTTTCCGGTATGACGTATGGTTGTTTACCCCGAGGTGTGTTTCCGGGAAGATATCTAGGCCGATGTGCATTTCCGGTATGATATACTATCTGCTTTACCCCGATGTGCGTTTCCGGGAAGATATCTAGACCGAGGGGGTATTACGGTATGATATATTTGTTGAGTTGTGTGTGATGATCGAATTCTCTTGAATACTTGCTATATGTTTGTGTGTTATTGGATCCGAGTAACGTTTGTAGCGGTCTTAGTAGCATCTTGTTCCGTTGTTCGTATATCTCTTCAGTTAGTGCTTTTATCGATGTTGTTATGTTTCCGTTGTTTTCTAATTGGGTGTCAGTTATGAGTAAGAGTTATCGATCGGGTATTTCTGGTAACGTAACGGAAGTCCTCTTTCCCTTTACTACTTTTTCCTACTGAGTGTAAGCTCACCCCCTTGTTTTTACTGTTTTACAGGTTTCGATCGTGAGTCGGTCTAGAGGACGTCTCAGAGCTCGGGAGCTCAGTGAGAGTCCGGGGAGTTATCTTTAGTAGAGACGTACTATACTTTTGTACTAGACCTTACTCCTTTTATTTTGGTTTTAGAATTTTGACTTATGATTATCAGAGTTGTTTATTTTGGAACTAAATTCAAAGATGTTTCCATTTAAATTCCTTTATTATATTTATTTTATTGTTACTTTAATACACGTCTCGAGTCCGGCCAAAACCGGATTTGGGGCATGACAGCGGTTGCGGCGGAGGAGGCCAGGGAGGGGGACACGTCGGCTGCGACAGAGCCGACTGATGCAACTTCAGGGACACCTCTAGGGCCGACAACAGCATCCGAGGCGGCGACAACAGAAGGGACGGCGGCGGCTTCAAGGACGGAAACAGCAACATCAGGGTCGGCGGCTGTAGAGACGGTAACCCCTGGGGTAGAGGAGAGACCGAAACAGATGGGGGGATGCTCCGTTGTTGGCGGGAGGCGGTCACCATCGTGGTGGCTAGGGGTGGTTTGAAAGAAGTCCTTGCAGAGAAAAACTTCGCAGGATCCAAGGGGAAAGTGCAAAGGAGAGATTGGGAAGAAGAGAGAAGAAGGATCATGGAATAAGCTATGGCAATTGCTATAGCCATAGCCATGGAGGTGTAGAGGGCGGCTGGACTCTCAAAACCCTTCTCTTCAATTTTATTTGTTCCTCTCTTGCAGTATTATTGTTTTCGGGGAAATTTTTGAACCAGTACAAATCGTTCTTATCTTTATGAATCGGTGTCTTGTGGTGATTTTTTTTGGCTTTATAAGCAACCTATTGTTTTCAGCCAGGAAAATTATCAGTGGGATGAAATTGGTTTGGTTCCGTTCTGATGGTCGGCGTCCTTCTCCTCCTTCTATGTTGATCTGATCGCGTGTTATGATACATATTGTCAAATTGTATCACAATCTTGTGGGGAACGTGTTCTCATTGCTCCATCGATTGTGGTAAAGAAGGCTGGGCGACAACTGCGTAAAGAGTGTGAATTAAGCAAGCCAGCAACTGTGAAGTCCAATCCTGAGGATAGATCAAAGAAGAGTCTGATCACAATTGCTTGATTTTGGTTTATTAGATGATCATTGTAAATCATGTTGGAATTCATAATCTAATGCTTTTATTTGGTAAGAGCATTCCTTGAAGCAGTTTAATGAATTTTATTTTAAAAATTATTATATTGGACAATTTTGTTTCACCATCGCCAGAATATATTGGGTTGTCAATGTCTTTCCCTTTGTTTTGGGGCAAGTGACGGTGCTGAATTAATGAATGTGATGATACCCATTATGTGTGTTTTGTATTTCAATTGCCTGAATTATGATTTTGAGTTGTTGTTTCTACTTCTCCACTCTAACATGTATGACTATACATTGTGTACAGAGGATCGCTTCATGTAATAACCACTCCGGGTCAACGCCTGTCAAACCTGCGAAAAATAGAAAGATTTAAAATTTTTAAGACAGACACTTAATTGAACCTAAAATGACCCCGAGGGTCATACCGGACTTAAGTTGACCCCGTTATCGACCAAAGTGAGTTCCGAGGGACTCAGGGCAACTTTCTGATCAATTTGGGAAATGTTGACTTTTCGTTGGAAAAGTCAACCGAGCGACGTTTTGGTCCATTCGAGGATCGTTTTGGATCCAAAAATATTAGCCGTCGTCGCAGCGGTCTTAGTTGAGCCGTTTCCTTGTAGCCCGTGAAGTTTCGTAATTTTTGGGAAAAAGTGCCCGTTCGGGGCCCGAAACGTCCGATTTTCGCGAATCTGATTGGAAAATATCTAGTAGATATTTTCTCAAAAGGTGTGGGACCCACCTTCCCACTTGTCCAACAAGTGGTGGTGTTAGTTTTGGGGGGGGGGGGAATGAAGAGAGTTAAAGGGGGGTTTCGGCCACACTTAAACAAAAGAGAAAAAAAAATAGAAAAAAGAAAGAGAGAGGTTTAGAGAGAGAAGAAGAAGGAGAAGAAGAGAGGAGCTAGGGTTGGGCCACTATTCACTTCATCTCCACCATTGGATCGTCTCAAGGCTAGGAGGAATCAAACTCCCCTCGTCTTCCTCTACGGTATACACCAAACCGATTCTCGTTTTGATTAATTTTGAAAGTTAATAGTTTGTGTAAAACTATTAGTTTAAGGTTGTTTTGATGTTGGGGGAGTGTTGGAGACGTTTTGGAGGTGTTTGGAGGTGAAATTATACGTTTCCCGGTGACCGGAAGCTCGGGAGGAGCTCCGGCCGGCCATGGGGTGGCTGGCCGGAGCTGGGACCAGCCACCACCATGGTGGCCGGGCCCCAATTTAAACCCTAGGGCCCACGGCCAAGTTGGGCCGGGTGGGGCCCACGTGCTCGGGTGATCGGGTTTTGTGTTCGGGTAGTTTAAAACGTTCCCCGGACCATTTATCCATAACCGAATCGAAATTTGGAGTTAAATTGCGAAAGTTGTAATTATCGGGTTTAGAAACTTTGAACGTTAATTAATTGACTCGGAAGTCGGAATTCGATTCCGTCGAGTGCCTTGGGACCCTTGAATTATTCTAAGACCGTAGAAACGAAAACGGGAATTTTTGGAGCCCCGGAAGGACATTTACAAAACCCGGGCAGATTCGCCATGTCGGGCGAATCGGGCCTTTTCGGGTCCAATATCGACAATGTCGAGTAATTGGGGAGTTTGGGAGTGATCGACATTGTCGGGGTTACTTTTGGGCGTCAGGTTTATTAAAATTCAGCATTATGCCTGCAAGCTTAAAAGCGTTTAAAATTGTGTTCTTTTAGGTCGTGCTGCGGACCGGGGCCAAGGAAAGCTAGGCGAGTGACGGAGATCACACCGGGGCTTATTTGGGCACTTTAGGAGAACACGCACGAGGTAGGGAAAAGTAGCCGGATCTCGGCCCTGACTAGGGAAAGTTAACAGTAGAATTGCATGTGACACTTGGGTGTCGTGGGTTAAGTAGGTTATCGAATATTAGTAATGCATGTGACACTTGGGGTGTCGTGGGTTAAGTAGGTGATCGAAGTATTGGAAATGCATGTGACACTTAGTAGTGTCGTAGGAGCAGAGAACTTAGCGTTATTAGGAGTACTAGAGGCATATGACCATGCCCGGAGGTTGATTGTGAAAATGTTGATATTAGGACTGTTGGAGGCATCGATTATGCCGGAGGTTGATTGTGTATTTTGTATCTTGGTTGTTGCTGTGTCTTGGGAGGCCATGAGAGCCCGTACTTTACTGTTGTGTCTTGGGTGGCCATGAGAGCCCGTACTTTACTGTTGTGTCTTGGGTGGCCATGAGAGCCCGTACTTTACTGTTGTGTCTTGGGTGGCCATGAGTGCCCGTGGGGTTGTTGAACCCGTGTCTTTTCTAGTTGGTGTGTCTTGGGAGGCCGTGAGTGCCTGTGGGGTTGTTAAGCCCGTGAGTTACTGTTGGTGGTTTTGAGTGGCCGTGAGTGCCCGTGGGGTTGTTGAGCCCGTGAGTTATCGTTGGTGGTTTTGAGAGGCCGTGAGTGCCCGTGGGGTGGTTGAGCCCGTGAGTTACTATTGGTGTGTCTTGGGTGGCCATGAGTGCCTGTGGGGTTGTTGAACCCGTGTCGTTACTGTTGGTGTGTCTTGGGTGGCCATGAGTGCCCGTGGGGTTGTTGAACCCATTTCTTTACTGTTGGTGTGTCTTGGGAGGCCGTGAGTGTCTGTGGGGTTGTTAAGCCCGTGAGTTACTGTTGGTGGTTTTGAGTGGTCGTGAGTGCCCGTGGGGTGGTTGAGCCCGTGAGTTACTGTTGGTGTATCTTGGGAGGCCGTGAGTGCTTGTGGGGTTGTTGAGTCCGTGTTTTACGGTTGGTGTCTTGGGTGGCCATAAGTGCCTGTGGAGTGTTGAACCGGTCTTGTTGCTGTTTGTTGAACCTTGCTTGTGATTGTGATTGTGTTTGCCCGAGGTTAGTGAACCCGACTTCGTGTCGGGAAGTGGTGTGGAATTTGGCTGGCTTACCTGACAAGGATCGGTAAGTTGCGAGCGTTCTTTGGCTGGCATGACCGAGTTCGAGTCTCGGGAGGTTGCGAGCGTTCTTTGGCTAGCCTGACCGAGTTCGAGTCTCGGGAGGTTGTGAGCGTTTTTAG
This sequence comes from Erodium maritimum, assembly GCA_963921825.1. Lineage (NCBI taxonomy): Eukaryota > Viridiplantae > Streptophyta > Magnoliopsida > Geraniales > Geraniaceae > Erodium > Erodium maritimum. The sequence goes on from OY997591.1 coordinate 6,020,287, forward strand.
GCGATGGAAAGGGCAGCTCCCCTTCCGACTAGCTATCAGAAAAGTAGCTCGGTTTATCGCCAACAGGTCGACCGCCTGGAGCCTGACAGGGATCGGCAAAGCGCGTGGGGCAGGCTCGAGCCCAGCCGGTTAGCAACCAACACTGAGCAGCTGACAGGAATGCGATCCTTTGCGATCTTGTTTGGTGTGTGATCCTTTGTGATCTTGGGTGTTGTGTGGTGGTCTTTGAGTCCTTGAAAGAGGTCATGATCGTTGTATCGGGTTTACTTTACGTGTCCGAGTGTTGAGTCGGCTGAGGAAAGTATTTATTGTGCAGGCGTCGGTCGGGTTACTTGAGTTTGTGTAATAACCAGTTTGTGTCAACGTCAGTTCATTTTGGGGAATGTTGACTTTTCGCTGGAAAAGTCAACCGAGCGACGTTTTGGTCCATTCGAGGACCGTTTGGGATCCAAAAAGCTTAGCCGTCGTCGCAGCGGTCTTAGTTGAGCCGTTTCCTTGTAGCCCGTCAAGTTTCGTAATTTCTTGGGAAAAGTGCCCGTTCGGGGCCCGAAACGTCCGTTTTTCGCGAATCTGATTGGAAAATATCAAGTAGATATTTTCCAAAAGGTGTGGGACCCACCTTGACACATGTCCTAATTGTGGTGGTGTTAGTTTTGGGGGGAAAATGTGTGGTGCACCATGGTGGCCGGCCACACATGTTTAAAGAGAAAAAAATAGAAAAATATGAGTTAGTTGATTTAATTAGAAAGAGAAGAGAGAAGAAGAGAGTTAGAGAGAGAAGGAGAAGAAGAGAGAAGGATTGAAAGCTAGGGTTGTGGAGTTGATCCAACCCTTGGATCATTTCAAGGCAAGAAGAAACCGTCTTCCCCTCGCCCTCCTCTACGGTTTGTACTAAACCGATCGTCGTTTCGTTTATTTTCAAAATCTAGGGTTTCGTTAATATGTTTGGGTTAGGGTTGTATTGAGGTTGGGGAGGTGTTGGAGACATTTTAGAGGTGTTTGGAAGTGTAATGGCACGTTTTCCGGTAACCGGAGGCTCGGGAGGATCTCCGGCCACCGTGGGTGGTGGCCGGCCGGCCATGGGGTGGCTGGCCGGAGCTGGCACCAGCCACCACATGGTGGCCGAGCCCCCCCCCCCCCCCCCCTTGAACCCTAGGCCACGGCCTAAGTGGGCCGGGTGGGGGCCACGTACTCGGGTGCTCGGTTTTAGTGTTCGGGAGGTTTACAACGTTCCCCGGGCCATTTACCCTAAACCGAATCGAAAATTGGAATTAAATTGGAGAAGTTGTAATTAACGGGTTTTAGAAACTTTAAACGTTAATTAATTGAATCGGAAGTCGGAATTCGATTCCGTCAAGTGCATCGGGTTCCTTGAACTATTCTAAGGCCATAGAAACGAAAACGGGGGCTTTTGGAGCCCCGGAAGGCAATTTATAAAAACCGGGCAGATTCGCCATGTCGGGCGAATCGGGCCTTTAAGGGCCCTTTATAGACAATGTCGAGTAATTGGGAAGTTTGGGAGTGATCGACATTGTCGGGGTTACGTTTGGGCGTTAAGTTCTTTGAATTTCGGTTTATTCGTGCTAGTTTAAAAGTGCTTTAAAATTGTGTTCTTTTATATCGTGCTGCGGACCGAGGCAAAGGGAAGCTCGTCATTTGACTGGGTTTACATCGGGGTTTAGTGGAGCGCTTTTGGAGTTATATACGAGGTAGGGAAAAGTAGCCGGATCTCGGCCCTGATTAGGGAAAGTTAACAGTAGAATTGCATGTGACACCGGGGTGTCGTGGGTTGAGTAGGTTTATTTAAATATTAGAAAAGCATGGTACGGGATTGTAGCGGTTATGAGAAAAGCATGTGACACTTAGTAGTGTCGTAGGAACAGAGAACTTAGCGATATTAGAATTACTGGAGGCATATGACCATGCCCGGAGGTTGACTGTTTAAATTTATGTTTTGGGTGGCCATGAGAGCCCTTGTATTATTGTTGAGTTTGGGTGGCCTTGAGAGCCCGTGTATTGTTGTTGAGTTTGGGTGGCCACGAGAGCCCGTTTTTATTATTGGTGTCTTGGGGTTGTTGAGCCCGTGAGTTACAGTGGTTGTGTCTTGGGAGGCCATGATGGTCGTGGGGTTGTTGAACCCGAGTCTTGACTGTTGAGGTGTCTTGAGTGGCCTTGAGTGCCTGTTGGTTGAACTTGCTTGTGATTGTGGTTGTGTTTGCCCGAGGTTAATGACCCGATTGTGTGTCGGGGAGTGGTGTGGATTTTGGCAGGTTACGAGCATTCTTTGGCTGGCCTGACCAAACTCGAGTCTCGACAGGTTCTGAGCATTCTTTGGCTAGCCTGTTCCGTGTCCGGATCCCAAAAGGTTTTGAGCATTCTTTGGCTAGCCTGATCCGTGACCGGGTCTCGGCAGGTTACGAGCATTCTTCGGCTGGCCTGATCCGTGTACGAGGCTCGGCAGGTTCTGAGCATTCTTTGGCTAGCCTGATCCGTGTCCGTGTCTTTGGGGGAGGTCATAATTGGTTGTGTCGGTCTACATTACTTTATCGAGTGTTGAGTCTGTTGAGGATGGTAACGGGGTGTGGGTCAGTTGAGTACTTGAGTTGGGGACTGTGCTCCCGGTGTTGGGTTTGGTTTTGGTGTTACTGGCTTTATCTACTAATTATGCCATAGTCAGTCTGTTATCCGTGGAGGTGAGCGAACGCTCACCCCTAGCTGTTTTTCCTACAGGCACTGACCACCGGACGGACTAGGTTAGCTCTTGAAGCTTGTGGAGCTGGGAGCGGAGTCTGGTCTTTATTTTTGTTGAGTCTAGTGACGGATATTGTACCTTGTCCACTTGTTGGGGCGTTTTTTTGTATTGTAAATATTATTATTTTGATAAACTAAATGGAAATTTCAGAGTTTTTATTCAAAACAGGTTGCAAGTATTTTACGTTTTTAAATGTTCACGTCCCGAGTTCGGTTCACTGAAATTGGGGCGTGACAGTTTGGGGATAGTGATCCCCGGTGTTGAGTTGGTTGTTGGTGTTACCGGCATTGTCTGCTAATTATGCCGTAGTCAGTCTGTTATCCGTGGTGGTGAGCGAACGCTCACCCCTAGCTGCTTTTCCTACAGGTACCGGTCGCAGGTTGGACTAGGTGAGCTTCCGAAGCTTGAAGAGCTAGGAGCGGGATTCTGGGTTTATTTTGAGTCTAGCGACGGATACCATACTTTTGTCCACTTGTTGGGACGTTTTTGAGTTGTAAATATTATTTTGATGAACTAAATGGTAATTTCAAAGTGTTCATTCAAAACTGGTTTCAAATGTTATATGTTTTTAAATGTTCGCGTCCCTAGTTCGGTTTTACTGAAATTGGGGCGTGACACTTCATGTCAGTGAAGTCGTTTATTTTGCACCACGAAAAGGAGGGGAAGAGGGAGGAGTCACCACCGGAGACGTCCATGGCCGGAGGCCATGGCGTCGTCGGTGGTGACTCTTGTGTTTAATACATTTGTTTATGTAGAGATCCATCCAAGAAATATTAAAATCAAGAGCATCGTACACAAGGTGTCTCCATCATCATCAACAATGTGCTTGATATAACAAAGTGAAAAGCAATGGGAAAAAAGCAGATTGATTCGGCGTCCTTCTCCTCCTTCTATGTTGATCTGATCTCGTGTTATGATACATATTGTCAAATTGTATCACGATCTTGAGGGGAACGTGTTCTTCTTGCTCCATCTTTTGTGGTAAAGAAGGTTGGGCGACAGCTGTGTAAAGGGCGTGAATTGAGCAAGTCAGCAGTTGTGAAGTCCAATCTGAAGTATAGGTTAAAGTCGGGTCTGATCACCATTGCTTGATTTTGGTTTATTAGATGATCATTAGATATCATGTTGGAAGTCATAATCTAATGCTTTTATTTGGTAAGAGCAGTCCTTGAAGCTGGTTACCGAATTTTATTTTAAAATTTATTATATTGGGCAATCTTCTTTCACCATCTCCAGAATATATTGGGTTGTCGATCTCTTTCCCTTTGTTTTGGGGCATGTGACGGTGCTGAATTAATGAATGTGATGATACCCACTATGTGTGTTTTGTGTTTCAATTGTCTGAATTATGATCGTGAATTGTTGTTTCTACTTCTCCACTATGACATGTATGACTATACATTGTGTATAAAGGATCGCTTCATATCATTGAAGTCTTTTATTTTGCACCCTGAAACGGTGGGGAAGAGGGATGAGTCACCACCGGAGACATCCATGGTCGGAGGCCATGACGTCGGCGGTGGTGACTCTTGTGTTTAATCTGTTTGTCTATGTAGAGATCCATCCAAGAACTATTACAATTAAGAGCATCGTACACAAGGTGTCTCCATCATCATCAACAATGTTCTTGATATAACAAAGTGAAAAGCAATGGGAAAAATCAGATTGATTCAACGTCCTTCTCCTCCTTCTATGTTGATCTGATCTCGTGTTATGATACATATTGTCAAATTGTATCACGATCTTGAGGGGAACGTGTTCTTCTTGCTCCATCTTTTGTGGTAAAGAAGGTTGCGCGACAGCTGCGTAAGGGGCGTGAATTGAGCAAGCCAGTAGTTGTGAAGTCCAATCCGAAGTATAGATTAAAGTCGGGTCCGATCACAATTTCTTGATTTTGGTTTATTAGATGATCTTTATAAATCATGTTGGAAGTCATAATCTAATGCTTTTATTTGGTAAGAGCAGTCCTTGAAGCTGGTTAATGAATTTTGTTTTAAAATTTATTATACTGGGCAATCTTCTTTCACCATCTCCAGAATATATTGGGTTGTCGATCTCTTTCCCTTTGTTTTGGGGCAAGTGACGGTGCTTAATTAATGAATGTGATGATATCCACTGTGTGTTTTGTGTTTCAATTGTCTGAATTATGATCGTGGGTTGTTGTTTCTACTTCTCCACTCTGACATGTATGACTATACATTGTGTATAAAGGATCGCTTCATGTCATTGAAGTCTTTTATTTTGCACCCTGAAAAGGATGGGAAGAGGGAGGAGTCACCACCAGAGACGTCCATGGCCGGAGGCCATGGCGTCGTCGGTGGTGACTCTTGTGTTTAATACGTTTGTTTATGTAGAGATTCATCCAAGAACTATTATAATCAAGAGCATCGTACACAAGTTGTTTCCATCATCATCAATAATGTGCTCGATATAACAAACTGAAAAGCCATGGGAAAAAGGAAGATTGAGTCGGCGTCCTTCTATATTGATCTTAACGCGTGTTATAATACATATTGTCAAATTGTATCACGATCTTGTGGGGAACGTGTTCTCCTTGATCCAACGGTTGTGGTAAAGAAGGTTGGGCGACAACTGCGTAAAGAGCGTGAATTGAGCAAGCCATCAGTTGTGAAGTCCAATCTGGAGGATAGATCAAAGTCAGGTCCGATCACCATTGCTTGATTTTGGTTTATTAGATGATCATTGGAAATCATGTTTGAAGTCATAATTTAATGCGTTTATTTGATAAGAACAGTCCTTGAAGCTGGTTAATGAATTTTATTTTAAAATTTATTATATTGGGCAATCTTCTTTCACCATCTGCAGAATATATTGGGTTGTCGATCTCTTTCCCTTTGTTTTGGGGCAAGTGATGGTGCTGAATTAATGAATGTGATGATACCCACTATGTGTGTTTTGTGTTTCAATTGCCTGAATTATGATCTTGAGTTGTTGTTTCTACTTCTCCACTCTGACATGTATGACTATAAATTGTGTATAGAGGATCGCTTTATGTCATTGAAGTCTTTTATTTTGCACCACGAAAAGGAGGGGAAGAGGGAGGAGTCGCCACCGGAGAGGTCCATGGTCGGAGGCCATGGCGTCGCTGGTGGTGACTCTTGTGTTTAATACATTTGTTTATGTACAGTCCATCTAAGAACTATTACAATCAAGAGCATCGTACACAAGGTGTCTCCATCATCAACAACAATGTGCTTGATATAACAAAGTGAAAAGGCATGAGAAAAAGGAAGATTCAGTCGACGTCCTTCTCCTCATTCTGTGTTGATCTGATCGCGTGTTATGATACATATTGTCAAAGTTTATCACGATCATGTGGGGAACGTGTTCTCCTTGCTCCATCGGTTGTGGTAAAGAAGGATGGGCGACAGCTGCGTAAAGGGCGTGAATTGAGCAAGCCAGCAACTGTGAAGTCCAATCCGGAGGATAGATCAAAGCCGAGTCCGATCACCATTGCTTGATTTCGGTTTATTAGATGATCATTGGAAATCATGTTAGAAGTCTTAATCTAATGTTTTTATGTGGTAAGAACAGTCCTTGAAGCTGCTTAATGAATTTTATTTCAAAATTTATTATATCGTGCAATCTTCTTTGACTATCTCCATAATATACTGGATTTGCGATCTCTTTCGCTTTGTTTTGGGGCCAATGGTTACATAATGCTACAACTGTGAAATTCTATCTACAAGACGTTATCATGACAATTGTCCATATTTATAAGAGAAAGTTTGTGTTTATAAGCAGAAAAATACATTCAAGTTGTTTATTTTCAGTACTCTTGAGTTGTTTATTTTAAGTACTCTTGATTTCATCTCTGAACTTTTTGCCCATTGCTCCAGAATTAGGTCTATTTAAATTTCCACTACAGATGGTGGTTATGGATTATGAGGAATTATATTCCGTAATTATTGTATACCAAATAAAACCAACGAACATCAAACCTGCATCTCCGTAAGAAAAATCACAACATGACAATGCAATCACCTAGTACCCTTATAAAAATTGATTTATAAAAATAAACTCAGATTTTTTAAATATTTTTTGAAATAAAATCTGATTTTTGTAAATTTTTAATTAAAATATCAGATTTTTTATATAGATTTTTTCAAAAAAGAATGATTTTGATGGAAAATTTTCAAAATTTAAAGATAAATGAAGGATAATTTTGAACTTTTGCAAATTGTAGGGTTTGAAGAACCAATGGTATGCTTTTGAAAATTTTATTGTTAATGAGGGGTATTTTCGACTTTTAATACTTTTTGGATGAAAAAATAACAGTCTAGTAATGATTAGGTACTAAACTAAAAATAAATGTTTTGGCATTGTATTATATTGCAAAAAAAAAAACAGTCTCGGGTATTATATTGCAAATAAATGTTTGTCAGGGTATTATATTAAAATTTTCCCTATTTTTTATATAGTATAATATAAAATTTGATAATATATAACAAAAAATAATATAAAAAAATAATCCGATTAATCCCCGCCTAGCGCCTATGGCCCCTTCCCGCCCGAATAGCGCCTACCATTTTTTACAACCTTTGGTAATACAATGAAGTGCTTTAAGGAATGATCTTCTGACCATTGAAAAACTGAAAAAGAACAAGTCTCCCTAGTGAGCCAGTGAGATATGTTCACAGTTCTCTTAACAAATTCGAGAGTTAGTCTTTCTTGTTGAATAAGCAATTGACTGATGAAACTTAAATTAATACACTGAAGAGGACTGTTAAAGGTGGTGCCTAAACACTACTTGATCCCATGGAAAAGACTATTTTCGTTTGATTGAAAACCGAACCTGAACTAGACAATTTTATTGGAACTATGGAACTGATGAAGACTGCTCAAGTTGTGGCATGAACGTTGCTTGATCCCATGGAAAGGATTCGTTTTGTCTGGTTGATAACCAACAAGACCTCATCAGTAACAACGGGGTGACATACGTGATTCAAAGATTCTTCCCAATAAAAGTCTCTGAATTCTTGGGTAAAAGCCCTGAATTGCCGCTCCCTAAACATAAATCTTGCAAAAAGGAACAAAACAACAAAAATAAAGCAAAACCATGCGATTATCTTGACCCAAATTCGGGATAGAGATCGAGAAGGAGGCCAAAGAGGTGGGTAGTTGATGGCGGCTTCAATGGAGGATGTAGAGGCAGCGGGGATTGCTCGGAGGAGGGGATCGGTTGTGGGCTCAGCGATGGTAAGGATCGGGACAGCGGCGGTGGTGGGTTATTTGACGGCGACGATGCGTGCGACAGGGGCAGAGCAGGGAAGGCAACGACTTACAGAAGGGTTGTTGTCGGGAGCGGAGGTAGGTGAGACCGGCGCCATTGAGATGGAGTGGAGCAACCAGACCAGGGCCGGGAGAAACGAAGACGATCCTATAGAAGGTCAACTACCTGCACTAGAGGCGCAGGAGAAACCCTAACAGAGCTAGAGAGGGCGACATCGCTATCTAGTTTAATAGGCAATCTGGTTTTAGTATTTATTATTTTAATTTCTACCCATTTTCAATTGTATATAAAATATAACATAACTTGTAAAATCGGAAGGGTTTCCTCTCTTCAGTTATCTTTGTGCGCCGCTCACCTTCTTCGATGTGTATTGTTTCCTCCATAAACCACAAAGCTTCTTACCTTCACAATTGCCCCCACTCGTCCCGAGAATTTTGTACATATGATAATTAAACAAACGACATTTAAACAAACCATAGGATAATTAAAACACTTTTAATCGTGCTAATGTAGAGATGTCACTTCAGCTGATCTTTGAGGAAGTTCCACCAAGCCTCTTTTGTCCATTTCCCATGATTCTCTTTGTAATCGAACACGGTCGTAGCAATGATCTCCTCCTCGGTTGCACCTTTCGGATATTTGAGACGCTCTCGGTGTATCTCATCAAAGGTCCTGGAGTTCTAGATGTTCTTCCCCCAACGATCCTTGACTTGTTTCTGCGTCTGGTAGGGGGGACGCATTAGCCACTATTCCATGAATAGTGTGTGTACACGCAACCCGAGAAACCGATAAAAAATCCAAAAAATCATGTGTTCATTAATATATAGATGTTGAAAATGCGTACATGGCGGATTAGAAAACAATTAACAACAATAAGATCAATTTTTACTAATGTGATGCCAAATCAAACTTGTCTAAATTGTTTCGCGATTTTCTATAAAAGCATGGCACGAGCATCATGTTCTGGCTGGATCATCGTCGAGGTGTCTTGGATATTGATTGTTGGTACGAATCAAGCAACCTTTGAATGGTCTTGTCTTTGCACTCAACCATCAAGCGCAACTCCACAACCTGACCTTGAAGAAACTTAGTTGTTTCATATCCATCGTCGTGGTCCGCCTCCACAGTCTGTTGTTTCTCTTTGGCTTTAGCCGTTCATTTTTCTGGCCGGTAGGACATTCCTCCCGTACAAGTGATGTCAACTCGTGTTCAGTTCCGCCGATCGATGTGTAGTTGCAATTGTTGTCTAACCTTGTATGCTTGCTTGCTTCACAATCTGTGTCAAGTTTCGGCTCCTCGATGCCTACTTGAAATTGAGGGAACTTCTTGACACCCCACTTGAAGTTATCCTTCACTAGGTTGTAAATATGTTGTAAAGAAAAATTGTGTTTCTCCTCTTCTTTGTAAGCAAATTTGGCTCCTTCCATGATTTGAGCATCGTTCCTCACACTTTGGTACGCGTCTGCAATTTGCACATATTTCCCTTAAATTTATCGACTTTTTTGTTAATCTGATGCCAGTGGTCCTTTCAGTTCTTCCATATGCGTGTTGAGTCGGTTGGGTTCCTCGTTTGTTTGACCTCCTCCCCGACTTGAGTCTAGTATGCATCGATATTTTTCGACTTCCCTCTGACGCTCTCGCGAAAAAGCTGATGTCTGGAATGGCTGTAGCGGGATCTTTATAGAACATGGTTCCGACATCGAATGATTCACCACAAGGCGCCTGAAACTATCATTTTGACAGCAGAAGTACATCCAGATGGATTGTAAAAGTTTCATTCTCCGGTGCCCAATTCCTACCTTTTGCTTGGTGATTTGACTTTCGATTGAGCGGGCTAATTCATCTTTGTAATGTAATATAAGAGGAAGACTTACTCTCTCAACATTATTGTTGAGTCATGCCTTTGTCAAATAAACCTCATCCTCAACGATCCATCTAAGCCTCGGAGGTGCAGTTGGTTTTGATTTCTTCGCCCAGCTCCTCGATGGCTTGGGCTGGCGGATTGGGAAGGTTGCTCAGATGCGAATTGCTACGACATCGATTGGGAATATTGCTCCTACTTGGATGGTTATGACGCCGATTGGAAGGGCTCGATGAGCGTGGTTAGTGATCAGATATGAGACTTAAGCCCTTCTATGTTGGTTGACTTGTTTAAATCTATATCCTTGAGAACTAATACGTAGTTGTTGACGTCGTCCATGGAAGAGAGCTAGAATGTTTTTGTAGAAAAAAAAGAGATGTGGAAGAGAAGAGGTGTAAATTATGTTTAGAGTTGATAGTGTATGGAAAATTTGAAAAAATATGCTTCCTAATAGCATCTATTTTATTTCTATACTAGTATAACTCAAAACTGGAAAACTATGCCTTTCAAACTTTTCAAGACAAAAATAACCTTCTAATTTATACAAAATCATTTATCTTACCTTCCCTATTTCTCGTCTTCTTCACCAATCCTTTAAAAATAAATTGATGTTTAATTCTTTTATTCGAATATATTTTCGAAATACATATTTATATATTACATAAAAAATATTTTATTACATATATTAATTATTAAAATCAGATTTTAAATTATAAAAAAATAAAAAATACAATTATTTAATTTAATAAAATTAAAATTTTAATTTAATAATTATTATAACTGAATAAAATATACTGTTTATAACATCTAAGTTTTTTTTAAATAAATTATTTTAATTTATATTATACATATATCAAAATAATATTATTTTAAAAAATTAATAAATTTTAATAAAATACTTTTTAAAATTAAAATTAAAATTTAACAATTAATAAAATTCGATTAAATACTTTTTCATGAAGTGTAAATTATATTTTAAAAATTAACATTATAAATTCGAATTATATTTTAAAAATATTTATCAAAATAATATGATTTTCCCAAACATATAAATTAAAATATAATTTTAATAATTAAAGTAAATTTAACAAAAAATAATATATATATATATATATATCATTGATTTTAATTTACAATATGCTTTTTTCAAAAATATTTTATATTTCATAGAATATATATTTGGTTCAATTTTATTAATTATTAAATTTATTTTTCTTTAAAAATAGTTATAAAAATAATCTGATTTTTAGAAAAAATAAATTAAAATCTGATTTTAATAATTAATAAAATTGAATAAGTTATTTTTTATATAAAATTTTAGTATATATTTCGAAAATATATTTGAATAAGTTAATTAGACCTGAATATATTTTCAAAATAAATGTGAATGGAAGATGAAAAATAGAGAGTGTGAAATTATGAATTTTGTATCAACTAAAAGAAGGTTATTTTTTTCTTAAAACTTTTGGAATGCATATTTTTCCAATTTTGGATTATGCTAGTATAGAAATAAAATACATACTATTTTGAAGCATATTTTTTTTCAAATTTTCCTTAGAAAATGGACGAATCGGAAAAACAATTGATCCAAAATAAAATTATAATTAATACTGAAAATTAGAATAAAAAATCCACAAAACCTATTTTTCTCTCTCGTGTTGAGAGCCTACCCTAGCCCTAGCCTGCCTTCCTCGCCGTTATGGAGCTTTCTACTGTCGCCGCCACTACTACGCCGCCTGGGGTTGTCGGTTTCGTCGTCTCCGTGTTCGATGGACCATCCCATGGACCTCCTCGCAGACCACGCCTGGGTCGGGGTTCAAATATGAATGGAAGTGGATGACGATCCCACAACCATCAGAACCTCTTCCTCCTCCTGTTCCCTTGGTGCCTTCGTTGATTCCCTGTCCGACCACCATCAACCCTTCTCCCTCTATACTCATACCACCTGCCTTCTCTATTCCGGGTGGCATGCCAGTCCCACCATCGTCCTTCTCTCCCTTTCCCAACGTCTCGGGCTCGTCCCCTCTAATAGTGGCTCCATCAGGTTTTTTGGGACCGCCGGAATCCTTTGGTCCACCACCGTTACCCTCTAATCCCCTTGTTGCGGCTATTGTCGACGGCACTAGGAGAGCCGGTGTTGGGAGCGACAGCGTGCATAGTCTTTTGTCTCGAGTTATCGTTCACCTCCCCGTGGACCAAACCCTAATGCCCGCCTCGGGGTTCATCACCGCTTGCACCACGCCTACTATCATCATGACCTGGCTCGGGTGCATGGGAGGCATGGCATTGGATCTGGGACTCCAATCTATTTTCCAGGCCACGGGATCCCTCCCCGTCTGAACCGGGGTCCTTCGGATAGGACCAGCCATGCCCTTGCTCTAGCGTTTGGGCCCTCTGCCGAACGATCTAGGGTTCAGCCCACCTCGATCCCATTGGGTCTCCTATCTTCTCGACTACCGGTGGGAGTGGTGAGGGACACGGTGGAGTACTCGAAGTCTGTCGAGGTTCTGACGGTGCATGCCCGGTATTGGGGATGGATTCGTGACGGCCACGGGGTGCGTGGGAGCATGGTGGAGTCCTTATCGCACTGGATCACTAGGCGCTAGAAGTGGAGACGGACATGGGCTTGGCTTTCCTCCGGCGGGACTAGGTCAGGAGCCGGCGGGTCAAGGATCAGAAGGTCGGCTAGGCGTCGGCCCTGTACACACCGACGTCTTCACGAGGCCCCCGAGGGAGCAGAAAGGGTTCGGGATGAAGAGAGGGTGGACACTGCACAGAATGAGATGACATTGGACCCGATACCTAATGTTGCACTATCTCCCCATAGAGGGGTCGGCCTAACACTACACCCGTTACCTAACCTGGGTTTCCAGGTCTCGGGTTGGGGTACTAGTCCGCGACCAATACAAGGCCATCTCCCACCGTGTTCTTTTGTACACGGAAAGATCAGGGGATCGGGATTTGGTCAACTTGCTGCCTGGACTACTGCCCCTCTAATCCCCCAGCATGGTGGGGCTGGAGGTGGGGGTGGCGCCAGTCGTCCGAGCAAGTTGTGCCAACCCCAATTCGTGCGGAAACAGTTGTTGGGAACCTTAAGAGGGGGGCACCAGTCGTCCGAGCAAGTTGTGCCAACCCCAATTCGTGCGGAAACAGCTGCTGGGAACCTTAAGAGGGGGGGCGCCTGGCACAGCATAGTCCGGCTCATCAATCGCGGGGATGAAGCCCCGTTAGGAGGCATGAGGAATCAAGGGAGCATCGGGGACTGGCCCCGGGAGGGGTCCCCACACGATGCTTTGCCTCCCACCATCACCATTATCGTTGAGGTCCCTTCGGATCTCCGGTACCCCATTCCCTCAACCCATCTTCTATCATTGCCCATAGGGCATCAAGTCAACACCGTCGAGGACAATTCTGCTGAGAAAAGAATGGCGAACATTCTTAAATGTTCTTATCATGTTCTTTGTGGTTAAAGAGTCTCTGATGCACTTTATTGTCATTACCTAATTTAATTAATGAAATATGCACCTTTCGCTCAAAAGAAAAATACTGAAAATTAGAAAAGACAATTATTTTTAGATCAGATTTTCTTGGTACGAAAAAGAGAACCGATTGGCCTCTAAATTGGACTTAAACTTGAATATTATTAGGCCTTTTGAATTAAGCTCATATTCTCTTAAATTTATATTATAGGAGCCATTTTTTAAATTTTGAATAAGTTAGATTATTAAAGTCGGTCTTGTTTGCCTTTGAAAATATTTGAAAAAGTATTTTTTTTTTCAATTTTTATCCAAAGAAAAATGATGGTTTTTGGTCGGATTTTTCTGTAGGTTAAGGTCTATATCAGAGTTCGTGTGAAAACTTATGGTCGTTTAAAGTTCTAATGAACGTTTGGACTTTTTTATACTCCAACCATTCTTTTTCTTTTTTGTTACAATTCCGCAACCAACAAAATTTGCAGAGGAAGATGCTTCATTGTGTTTTTGAGAAACCGGGCCTAAACAGTCACACCATTTTAGTCCTTTTTTTTTATCAGCAAGACAAATTTAGATTAAAGCCTCTAACGAGGGAATAGAGGAGTACAAGGCCGATCTTTCACTACAGATCAAGGCACAAAAAAGAACACAATGAAACCGGGGAATGAATGAAAACCTCACCCCCTAGAAGGTCGCAACCTTCATTTTCGGGCGGTAGCACCAATGAAAGTAGGATGCAGCCTACATATGACAAGTTCTAAAAACTGAAATAAAGTACCAAGAAGCCCTGAAAAACCAAACACCGTTGAAATACTCCCAAAAAAGTAGAAGGTCTGAAAACCGGCAGAAGCTACCAAGGATGAATGAATGAGAACCAAGAAGCCCTGGGGGAGTAAAATCCAACAGACGAATCTGACTGGAGAAATCCATACCTTATCTTTGGAATGCTGAACCGACTCCCATCTCAATAGTAATAACTAAAATGCCGGTGGTCAACACCACTAACGGCTGAGACAGATTCGAATTACCCTACCAACGCTAGCAAGAGGCTTCTATGAATGAAGCGAAACCAAATACTAAGTTAGCAAGAACGAATAGGAGAAGCTTAGCTTACCAATGGAGAAGAACGAATATAACTTCAGGTCTGAACATCATGGCATGAACCTGAGCCGGTCCGGTACTCGAAAGCGGTCAACACCGAGAATCGATTATAGGGGACCCGATATTTCTACCGAGCACCAGGCATGCCATTCTTTCAGACCTTGGCTACCACCGGTGAGATCCAAACACCTCAACCACATCCAAGCAATCCGGAGCCGAGCGACACCCAAAGCGAAATCCAAGAACCGAAAGCTTTCCCTAGCAACGAACCGAGATGTCACCACACGATCCCTCACGCCCCTACTTTCGCCGGAGAGTCCCTTTAATGAGAACCTCGTCTCAAAGCACGCCGACATGGTGCAGGTGAAGGACTTCAGTGGAAAAGTGTGACAACAGACTCGGACGCCTTCGAACTCACGGAGGGTCCTCTTAACGCTTCGGCCATCACCGAGAACGCAAGAAAAGAACCAGAATTTCTTCAAACCGGAGCCGAGAGTGGGTAGCAGCGGTTCTGCCCCTGGGAAGCCCGAGGAGACCGGGATAACCCATCGCACCACCAGGGAGGATCAAGGGCAAAGGGTGATGACTACTTTGAATCCAGAAGAGACCCGAAAAGGTTGAGGCGGACTCCAAGCAGATAGATCCCGATCAGACTGCAGAACTGACCCCCACAGATCCAACCACCTCTCACGACCAACCGAACTGCTCCAATCTCAGGGGAGAAAGGAGTCCCACTGCCAGAACAATCGGGGGCACCGGTAAAAACAGAGGCACCGGCACCGTGACGAGGGAAGGAGCCGAGGAACGACCAGATCCTGGAGAAGCAAGTACCCCGTCAAGCAAAACCACACCGAGCATCCAAACAACAGCAACTCGATCAGATCTGGAGGTGCATCTCCGACCACAACCCGGAGACGACACGCCAGAGCAGCCAAACCTGCGACGTTCGCGCCGGAGAAGCAGAAAGGAGGAGACAACCAGATCTGACGGAAGAGGAGATCCCCGCCGTTCACCGTCAGGACCCGAGTCCAGCGCTGGCTGAGGGCGCCGGAGAAGAGGAAGACAAAGACCCGAAGTCGCCGGAGCCGAAGTCCGACGAGGGTAAACTCGAACGAAGCCGGCCCAAATCTGCCGGAAGAAACCGGCCCAGATCTGTCGGGAGAGCCTCGTCGCTCAGGCTGCAGGCAAGAGACGGGATCGAAGCAGGTTGAGGGCGCCGGAGAAGAGCTTGGTCAGGGATGGAGAGTCGAAGTCGCCGGAGAACGAATCCGACGTCGGAGACCCGTGCGAGACCAGCGACCAAGGAGCAGCAAACCAGAAGGAGAGAAGGAGAGGGAGTAAGGGAGGGGAAGAGGAGAAGAGGAGTCCTCGCCGGCAACAGCCGTGGCCGTCACCGGCGAGGACGAGGCGGCGGCTGGCTAGCGAAGAAGAGAAGAGGGCACGGTTTTCAAGTCAGAGGCTTGTTTAGGGTTTTTTAGTGTGACCTGTACACATTAAAAAAGTTAGGTTTTAACTGGTGTTTAAGAGCATCTCCAATCGCAGACGGATCGGTGGCGGATAGGTACTGGCGGAGACGAAGCTGTTGAGTTTTAACATACATTAAGCAGCGGAAAATAAAAAATTTAATCTAAAATCCAAAAGCTGGATCCATGTAATTCGATTAACCGATAAGAAAAACGAATAGAAACGAGTACCTCTTGTAGTTTCGGTGATTGGTTCGAGCGGGGACCCTTGATTAGAAACGCTTCCATACTCTTTGCGATCGAAACACCTCTAACGAAATTTACCCTCTGTACGTATCCACACGAACAAGCTTTGATATAGTGTGCTAGCACTTAAGAATCTCAAAACAACTTTGAGATGCCAAAATGTGAACTGTGCAAGTTTTGGTAGAAGAACAGAGAGCTAAAAAAAATATCAGCCACACCTCCAAAAATAAACTAAAATTCCAAATAAGATTCACTCTGCCTATTTTGAAAAAGGTTTGAACATAGTATCTAAAACCCCCAAAAGTAGCAGCAGTAAATATTATTTCCCTGAAACAATGATGCACACTCAAATTTGAAAAAGAAACTTTGACCGTGACCTTCCTTTTAATATAAAACAATACAATTTCAATTTAATTAAAAAGACTACCAAAACATTTACTTTCATTTCTTTTAGCCGTGACCTTCTCAAAAAGAAATATGAATCTTATATAATTTACTTTGAAATTTAAAACTCTTTTGTTATGTTTTGACCGTAGCCTTCAAAACCAAAAGTGATAAAACTTTAACTTTCAAAACTTACGTTTCAAAAAAAAAAATTCAAAACTTATATTAAAATATCAAATCCCATATGATATTCATTCTACCAAAAATAAATTCTCATATTAAATATAACTTTTATATTTAAATAACAATCAAGAAAATATATATTTAATATATTTATCATATAAATATACATAAATATAGTTTCACATTTAATTAGGCTTTTAAAAAATCTAATTCATTTTTGTGCTTGCTCTATGTGTGACCCTACAGGTTCACATAACGTTGGTAATAGACCTAAAATCCCTATTTAACCCACAAGTCATAATTGGTCTCTAGCAAAACATTATGACTACCCAATTCAACCTTTTACCGTTAATATCTTAATCCTCTTGTCATCGATATCTCGATCGAATACAAGGTTTAGGATCGTCATCCTTATTTTACTCGATTGTTAGTTTGTTGATCTTAAGTAGACTGCAAGTGATAACTCATTATCGATTCGCATGACCATGCATTTCCACAGTCTCACTTATCAAGGGGACCAAACGATATCTCTCATATTTACATGAGTGACAAATCCCTTAAGTCAACCATATCTCTCACATAGACATTTATGTATCCAACAACAATCTTTATTATTGCCCGGTTAAAGACAACCTTGAATTGCGTTAAGACACACAACTATCTATGTATAAACCATGATGACTACAAGGTCAAAGGACTTAAGCCATATTACGGTACTGAGAAATACTCATGACAGTTCTCATGTAGTATTCTCACGGTGGGTCATCCAATACCATTTCCCTAAATGTTATCTGTGATTTGACTTCATATCCAATATGTATGATCAGTAAAACGTGATCATCAGCCAACATCATACTAGTCTTAGTATATCAGTAAGACCAGAGATCATTAGAATAATACTCTTTTCTTAAGAGTTTTACTATCAAGTTACGTACTTGATGATCTTAGAAAGAGTCGATTATTCATGCTATTAACATTTCACAAATGATAATAGTAGTGCCAATGTATTAATGAAATGATAATGTCATACATGAAAAGATTGGCCTAAGGAATAAAAGTAACAGAAGCGGCGGCGGATAGTTGGAGGATGATAGCGTCGGTTACGTTACCGACGACACTATCCGCCGGCCCTACGACTATATGCCCATTGACTAATGTTGACCCATGAAAAAATACATTTTTATTTTGAAGAAAACCAAATTAATTGCTAAATTGAACAAAATTTTGTATAAATATAGATGTTTAGCATAAAAAAAAATTCACATCTTCCATTACCAACTCCTCCAAACTTTCAAATCTAGTATTCTCTATTTTTTGTTCGAAATGGCGAGCAACTACGATGCAAGAAGAGAGGCTCGAGCGAATGTTGGAACATGCAATTGAAGATTGGATGTCCAATGAGGAGGTTAAAAGTTTGTTAGACGAAGCCATGGTCGCAGAACAACCACGGAAGAAGAAAAACTACATCAAGCGAGACCGGGTTGTTGCCAACGTATGTTTAATGCGAGACTATTTCAATAAACACCTCGTGTACACTGAAGTGCAATTTCAGCGTCATTTCCGAATGCCAAAAGATGTGTTCACCCGTATTATCCGTGCGTTGGAGGATAACGATGCGTACTTCAGTCAACAGGTGGACACTTTGGGTCAGGTATCATTATCTACGTATTAAAAATGTACTGCGACCATTAGACAATTATGTTATGGAATTGCAGCAAATGTGTCACGCCCCAAATCCGGTTTTGACCGGACTCGAGACGTGAACTAAAATAATAACTAAATAATAATAATAAAAGGAAAATAAACGAAATAAACCTTCGAATTTAGTTCCAAAATAAACAACTCCGATAAACATGAGTCAAACGCTCAAATCCAAACAAGTAAAAACATAGCTTAGCACGAAAATAGAAAGTACGTCTCTACTCCAAGTAATCCCCCGGACTCTCAATGAGCTCCCGAGCCCTGAGACCTCCTCTAAGTATACTCACCAACGAAACCTGTAAAACAGTAAAAACAGAGGGGGTGAGCTTACGCTCAGTAGGAAAAAGTAGTAAAGGAAAAAAAAACTCTCGCTCCGTCACCAAATTTCTCGATTAGTAACACTTACTAAAAAGACAACATAAATAGAGATCAACAGGAACACAACTTATTCGTCAATAGAAACAAACTAAAGAAACACACGAAAACCGAAATATAAGATAATTAAACCATGAGACTCCAATCCACACATGAGCTCAACATATCGTACCAGAAACGCACATCGGCCTAGATATCTTCCCGGAACACACATCATCGGGGTGAAACGAATACATCACACCAGAATACCCCTCGGTCCATATGTCTTCCCGGAACACACAGCGTCGGGGTGAAACAACATACATCATACCGGAAACGCACATCGGCCTAGGTGTCTTCCCGGAAACACAACTCGAGGCAACAACAACATACCTCATACCGGAAATGCACATCGGCCTAAAGGTCTTCCCGGAAACACACCTCGAGGTAAACAAACAATACCAAGCCAAAACACGTTACATCGAACTCATCATACCAACAAAGCTTACCGACACAACTTACCAAGCATGCCACATCGGTCTATCATTCACCCGATCATATCACAAGGCATCAATCATATCAAATTCAACACATTCATTCAACCAATCATGTCACGAAGCAACCATTCATATCACATTCATCATAATTCGTATAGTTTAATATGATTCTTAGATTAACCAAAGGATATACTATACACCGACATTTAAGGACGATTAACCACAATCAAACACAACCAACAATCAATCATAAGGCTCGACATGGCCACATGTGATTCTACAGCACGACAATTCCCATAATTGAAAGCGGTTATTCTAGATAATCACATCCTATATGCAAGCTAAGACTTTACCGGTTATTAACGTCCTATATGCATACTATTAACATTCTTTAATTAAAAGCGGAGTTTACTACTCTTCCCTACTTCGATCGCTTTCCACACGCTTAGTCACTTCGAGATGCCCAAAAGTCTCCTCCGTCGAGCTCGGGTCCAAAGTCTAGGATTACAACCAAACCGAGAATTAAAGCTAATTCAATTTTGGTTTAACGAGAAAATCACTAAATTAAGCCCGAAAGTCAAAACATGGGCTGAAGGGAAATTGGGCCGAAATGAGGCCCAATCCGGGTGACCCACAGGCCCGGTACCCGACCCGGCCCGTGCAGCACATCGGCCCGGAACCAGGCATGGTTCGTGCGGCACGCCGGCCCGGTACCTGGCACGGTTCGTGCGGCACGCCGGCCCGGTACCTGGCACGGTCCGTGCGGCACATCGGCCCAGGATCTGGCACGGTCCGTGCGGCAATCCGTGCCGAACCTGGCCCGGTCCGTGCGGCGTTCCGTGCCGGTCTGGGCAGGCACCTTCTTCTTCTTCCTCCTCAACTTCGTTTCTACAAAAATCCACGTCAAAAACTCCATTTCCAACCTTATTAAACTCCAAAATCAGTCACAAAACCCCCAAACTTCAATACCCATAATGAGTTTCCTTCAAACATCAACAAAACAATCATCTAAGTGCAAATAAATCAAAGACTAACTAGTTCAAGCAATTTCCATGGAGACCCATAACTTCAAATGGATTGAAAGGAGATTGAGAGAGTTTACTTACCTTGGAAATGATGAGATGACGAAGATGGTGATGTTTTTGAGAGGATTTGGTGAAGAAATGGCTCTAAAGGAGCTCCCTTTCTCTTGCTTCTTCTTCAAGCTTCAATGAAAGCTCTTCTTCTCTCCTCCTCTTGTATATTTCGGCCACACCAAGAATTATGAGCTGAATTGGTCCAAATATTGAGTCATATAACCTTAGGGTGAAGTCCCTAAAGTGCCCCCTTGCTCTTATCCTCTCAAGGCCAACTAATGAGGGTCAAATGGGTCTTTTTAGCCCCTTTTCTTCCCCTCGAAGCTAACATGGACAAGTGTCCATATGGGGGCCACCTCCACCCAAATTATCTTCAGCCCACTTAATTTAAATAGGCTTAGTCGTTAATTAGGCTTAGTTTGACCGAAAGTTGACTTTTTCATAAAATTAGTCATTTTAAAGGAAACGACCCAACTAAGCTAACCGTAACGACGGCTCAGCTTTTTGGGTCCCGGAAAGGTCCTGAATGACTCCCGGAGTCATCGGTTGACTTTTCTGGCCGACAGTCAACTTTCGCCAGAATTTACCGGTTCAACCGTGACCGACCGGGAGCGGTTCTTACACAATGGCCTGGACGAGTACCTAAAAATTGGCGAAAGCACGGCTCTGGAGGGTGTGGAAATTTTTGCAGGAGAGTTATTACTATCTTTGGCCCGACGTATCAGCGTAAGCCAACACAAGCTGATATGACTTACATTTTAGCGGTGAATGAACCGCGTGGATTTCCCGCGATGCTAGGTAGTCTTGATTGCATGCACTAGGAGTGGAAGAATTTTCCAACGACATTGATTGGCCGCATTCCATGAGGGATCATGGTAACAGACCAATCTTTGTTCTCGAGGTCGTTGTCATGCGGGACTTGCGGATTTGACACTCTCTTTTTTGGCATGGAGGGTTCCAACAACGACTTAACTATGCTTAACCATTTGGAATAAATATGATGACGCATAATTAAGTTTCATTCTGGTTTATTTCGATTATTATGTTAGAATTTTAATTATTTTCAATGAAAATGTCATTTCCATTTAATTTTTGTGCATTTAAATTTCATTTTATAATATTTATTTATGCTATCGGTCTACTCTATCAGCCAATAGAAAAAACATGGACTGGAAATGAATTTCTTTCAGCCTGACTGAAAGAGGAAAGAGAAGCATATTTATTAATTTTTAATTCAACCAGCCAGCAAATTGGTTAATGACTGCAGATGCTCTAAGATGATAGTAATATAAGTTGGACTTAGAGCATGTATAGTGAAGGGACTCACATATGGGACTTATGTGTGAAGCTCATGTGCTGACTATACAGAATTATGAGTCGAGCCCCTTAAATTGAGCTGTGTTCCACAATGTGAGACTCATGTATGAGACTTATGAGTTGAGTGGATGCTAACTGGATGTTGAATTGATATTTTGCTGAATTTATTAAATTCTGATTTAAAACAGTAATTACTAAATAAAATTGATAAAATTAATTAATAAAAAATAAAATTAACTAAAATGAAATTAAACTTGAATTTTTAGTTAATAAAAAATAAAATTAACTAAATACCAAATATACATTGATTATTTAATAAAATAATAAATTAACCAAATAAAAGTAGTACAATTTTATTGGAGTTTGTCAATATGAGGCTGGATCTTCTCACATTGCTAGTACAATAAAGACAACATTTTTGCATGAGTTTCCACTTGCTCCTCGATGTAGTCTGACACGTCCTTTTGCTGCAATTCATTGTATTCGGTGTAGTATTTGTCGAGTTTGGCGTCGAGCGTCACAACTCTGTCCGCCTTCTCACACCGGACCTTTTCCATTTCGATAATGGCTTGTAATTGGTGTTGTATACCCTTCCATTTCCTCTTCGTGGACTTCTGGCCCAACGGGCGCTCTTTTACATGCGGAGGGGAACTTGGGGTACTACCTCCCTCGCTCGGATCAGAGGATAACCTACCCGATTGGGACTCACCACCGAGAGCTGTAACATGTTTATCATCGGTGGGCAGACAAGTGGGTGAGGTTGAGCTATAAACACCGGATCATCCAATCGTCGCTGTACAGCCCCGATCGTCCCTTCCTCCGCTAAGAACTTGTCTTCGTCTGCCAATAGTCAAACCCAATGATCGAGGTTGAAATGTTTCGGGTCGTCGTCCTTCACTTTGGCCGCGTACAATCTTTTTGCCTCAGCAACGTACATTTCATCTTTCCATCCGCTTCGTACATTGGACGTCGACGTTCTAAAAATGTTGACGTACCTCCGCACCCGAGACGCATGTCTGTTCCAATGGCTCTTTATGGCTTTCCAGCCAAACTATTTTGGGTCAAAACACCCCTCTGCACAGTACTGTTTGGAAATTGTGCCCTAAAAGGAACTACCATCTTGGGAGTTGCCCTTAATTGGGTCTTTGGTTGTGCGTAGCCATATATGTATCAGGAGCGTGTCCACCTCAGGGAGCCATAGGGTTCTTCTATTTGTTGACACCTTCATTCGTTGTATAAGGCCGGCTGAGACGACATCCGGGTGTCGATGCTGCCGCCGACGTGTTGTTCGTGGTATTGACTGGCCTTAGGGTAGCCGTAATTGTTGATAGCGGCGTTGTAAGGCGGGGGGTCGAAAGGTGGTGTTTGGAATGTACCTTGGTTGGAATGTACCTGGATTGAAATGCATTTAACAACATTTATAAACAAAGTAATGAATGAAATGAAAGACGAGAGGTTGAAAGTACCTTGGTTCCAATGATCATGTAGTGGTTGAAAGCGCTAGAGTTTCAATCACCAGTAGGGTTGAAAGGTGTGTTCAACATCTCTTGAAGCCGCCTACTTGAGATGTGTTGACCTGATCAGCCGGATTGACTTGCTCCAGCGTGTAGTCTTGTTGCTCCGATGAAGACGGCGGTTGAGTCGAGTCGTCAGATATTATTGATCGGATTTTAGAGAGAGCAAGTGGATAATTTGAGAGTGAAATTTGAGAGAAAATTAAGAGAAGTATTGGTGGTTTGATAGATGGGATGCGAGATATTTATAGGTGGGTAAAAATTAGGTTTTCTGTTTTTATTTTAATTAAAAAAATTAGCCATTATCGGACCGTTGGGGAAATAGTCCGATTTCCCCCTTGGACGCCACGTGTCAACACCTGATTGGCGTGCCTGCAATTCGCGACCAACGACTCACAATTGTGAGTCGCGGTTCGCCCATGACTCGCGTTTCAATAAGTTGGAGTTGCGAACCACGAATATCACAGAGTGTGATTCACGACTCATTAAAACGCAATACGTGAGTCGTGGGTTGGGACGTGAATCGCTTGTTGCACATGCTCTTGGTTTACTCAACAAGATTTGTGACATGCATTCTACTTTTGATCTTTTAGGTGCTTTAAATCATAAGATAATTGTTATAAGAGAAAACTCCATGAACTAACTATCCTCAAGTATCACATCTCAGGAACATACTGCTGAGTTATTTGTCGATCAGAAACTAACTCCAGAGTTATGGTAATTACACAAAGTAACGAAATCTGTTACGTTGCTGACGTGGCACAAACGGAGACGACGAAAAGGCTAAACTACCCTCGAAAGTAGCCTTAACTATTTTGACTTCCACAAACTTCTCATTACACTCATTTCACCTCCATCCTTTCGACTTCACTCATTTCCTTCTGTCGTTGCAGCTCGATCTCAGCTCAAGTCTTCGAACCTCCATCGCAGATCGATCTGAGGTCTCCTCTTCGCAACTCCATCTCGTTTTGAAGCTTCAAGTAGAAGAACAAGTAACAGAACACAGATCATGTATGGTTTGTAAACCTGTCATGTTAGGGTTTCGTCAGAACATGTTCAAACTTGAATATTTAGTGGGTTTAGGTCGGGAATAGTAGAATGGGGATGAAAGGGGGTAGTTTGTAAACCTCCATCACGAATTTCGTTTTTTTTTTCTAGAGTTTTTGTTAACCCTGAAAGGGGGTAGTTTTTGGTTTAAGTAACCCTTGAATATTTGAGATGTACTGAGTATATGTTGTATTCACAGCTAAGGTTTGTGTTTAAAGTGAAGGGGGAATGTGTAGACACCCCAAAAATGTGTGATTTAGGGTTTGAACTGAATAAGGGTTGTGTATTTTAAAAGGGTTTAAATCATAGTGTTGTCTCTGTCTCCGGGTAGTCATTGAAAGCATTTAGGGCTACCATGAAAAATGCATAGTTGAAATCATTTAGGGTTAAAGGTAAAATTTTAGGGAATTTTTTAGCTGAACAATGGAGTATTTGGTTGAAGTTGATGCATGCAGTGAAGATGAATTTATTGGGTTATGTTTTTTCGTTATATGAATTTATGTGGTGACTATTATTATGTAATGTGTAGATGGGTAAGAAGAGGAAAGCCAGTAGGGGGTTAGTCGATGAATCATCAGATGATGATGGGGGGGTTTATGAGGCAGAGATGTTTGATGAGGGAATTATAGATGAAGAGTTAATGGAAGATGATGGTCCAGAATTGGAGGATACAGAGATAGAGTATCAAGGGGGTGATTTTGAAACTGAATTAAGATCTGATGACACTGATTTTGAAGAAGAGGATGAGGAAGAACATGGGATGTCAGACGATGAAGTAGGTTATGGAAATGAAAAAGTAGGTGATGAAGGAGTTGATGCAGCAGCAAATGAAGCATCGAAAATTGTTGTGGAAGATGACGAAGCAGAGGTCGAGGAGTGTGAAGCTAGGATTCATGTTGATCCAATGGAATTAGGTGCAAATGGGGAGAGAGAGGGACGAATGTGGGATACCCAAAGTTGTTTGCAGAAAATAGAACTACAGGTAGGTGATAGGTTCGTGAGTGCTCAATGGTATAGGGTTGTTCTACAAAATTACGCAGCAGAGAAGCGGTGGAATTATGTTTACAGTAGGAATCAAAAGGGAGATGGTATAGGGGTAGTTTGTCCAGAGGATGGTTGCAAATTTTACATTTGGTGTGCGTATATGAAGGAAGAAAAGGTTTATGCAATTAAGACCTTCCGGCAGAAACATAACTGTCAAACTGAACAAGGAGGCCTAAATATCACTGCTCGGTCCCTTGCTTACAGGTGAAGTTGTGTTTGTACTATACTTTTTTTTGAATTACGTATAAATGTAGTTATAGATGGTAATCCATGTGCATGGTGTCTACTGACAGGTACGCTGAGTACATAAAGGCCAGGAAAAAGGTTGATGTAGGTCAGTTGAATGCGGACATTCTAGAGGACATTGGTCTGGATGTTGGTATATGGAAGTGTTATCGGGTTATTGACCATGGAAGAGACTTACACCATGAAGATCAGGGGCTGCAGTACGCGATGCTAGAGAAATACAGAGACTAGATCTTGAAGAGTAACCCGGGATCGAGGTTCACTATCCTGACTCGTGAGGATGGTCCATGGCTGTTCAAGAGACTGTATATCAGATATGGAGCACAGAAGACAGGTTTCATAAATGGGTGTAGGCCCTTTGTAGGTCTTGATGGCTGCCATATGAAGTCGTACCATGGTGGGATCGTGCTAGCTGCAGTGGCAAGAGATGCAAACGATGAGATGTTCCCACTTGCGCTGGCGGTGGTTGAACAAGAAACCATCGAAACCTGGAAGTAGTTCATGTCAGAGTTCTTCGATGATTTTGGCAGTGGGGAAGAACAAGGATGAGTTTTTATGTCCGACAAGCAAAAGGTAATCCATTTCATTACCTACCTTAATTTAAATATCTGTTTTTAGTTACTAAATAAAGCCATTTAGTGATTAACAAAAATGTAGTTAATTTTGAAATAGCATAATTTAGTAAATACATAGTTGTATATAACCTATCTAAAATTTACTTAAATCTAAATAGGTTTAATTTAAAATAGCATAATTTAGTAAATAAATATATGTTTGTAGTTAGTAATGAAAGTTATTTAGTGATTAACCAATTGTATTTAATTTTGAAATAGCTTAATATAGGTTCAACATAGTTGTATATAAATATTAAATAGGTTTATTTAAATGTTAATATGTTTAGTTACATATTAAATTGTTGTATGTATTTATTTACTAATCATCTTTATTTAATTGTTAATGGACTTGTATTGACTTATTGCAGGGTTTAATAGAAGTATTCAGTGGACACCCTGAAATTGAGCATCGCCATTGCATACGACATTTGTACGAGAATTGGTTGAAGCTATTCAAGTCGCATCAACTGAAACTTCAACTGTGGAAATGTTCGAGGGCCACATCAGTGGTTTATGTTAGAGTGAGAACCAATTCCTGTTACAATTCCGGAAGGTCCAAGGCGATTTGAAAGGGTCAATCTTCCACCTCCAAGATATGGTATCCGGAGGTCACAATGAAGTCATGGTGGATCACGATGATCCAGCCACCTTTCAAGAAGTCGTGGATGGGCCCGACTCTGAGTTATGGCTGGGAGCCATGAGGGAGGAAATGCAATCCATGTCGGACAACCGAGTCTGGGAACCGGTTGATCCCATCAATGGTGTGAGGACCATCGGATGCAAATGGATCTTCAAGGTGAAGATGGACATGGATGACAACCCGCTGACCTACAAAGCTCAACTGGTGGCGAAAGGTTATAGGCAGATCCAATGGATTGACTGTGAGGAAACCTTCTCCCTAGTGGCTATGGTCAAAATCGATCCAAATTCTTCTTGACATAACTGCGTATCATAATTACGAGATATGGCAAGTGGATGTCAAAACCGCTTTCCTAAATGGAAATTTGACTGAGTACGTTTGTATGTCTCGACCCAAAGGTTTTGATGATCCGAAGAATAAGGGAAAGATTTATAAGTTGTTGAAATCCATTTATGGATTGAAACGAACTTCTCGGAATTGGATCCTTCGTTTTGATGAAGCTGTAATTGGATTTGGCTTAATCAAGAACGAGGATGAATCTTGCGTTTATAAGAAGGCTAGTGGGAGCAAGATTACCTTTCTGGTTCTCATTGAAAATGACATCCCAACCTTGCACGAGACTTAAGCTTTGTTGAGGAAGTGATTTTCAATAAATGAATTAGGCGATGCTTCTTATATCTTAGGGATTAAGATATGTAGAGATCGCACCAAGAGGGTCTTGGATTTAAGTCAGGGAACCTATGTGAACAAGGCATTGAGTATGTTCTTAATGCTCGATTCAAAGAAAGTACTCTTACCTACTATTCATGGCATTTATCTCAACAAGACTCGGTGTCCTAAGACAGCTGATGAGCTGAAAATGATGATGAGAATCCTATGCGCCTGGGGACAGGATCGATCATATATGCCATGACATGTATGAGACCGGACGTCTCGTAAGCCTTATGTTGTACCAGTAGACATCATTCTAACCCGGGGGAAAGATGATGCTGAACTAGTCGTCGAAGGATGAGTAGACGCTAGTTTTCCAAGACAAATCCAGATGACTTTAGAAGTCAGTCAGGATATGTGTTTACGCTGAATGGTAGAGCTTTAGCTGGGAGAGCGTAAAGCAAGATACCATTGCCGAATCTACGATAGAGGCCAAGTACATGGATGCTGTAGAGGCAGCTAAGGAGGCTATGTGGATTTGGAAATTCATGGTAGGGCTGGGTGTAATTAAAAACTCATCCAGCCCGGTGAATCCATTTTGCGACAACACAAGGGCCATTGCGCAAGCTAAAAGCCCATATCGCATAACAAATCCAAACATTTACTGCGGCGTATCCACCTCATCAGAGAAATACTGAACTGAGGTGAAGTGAAGATAACATATATTGCAACAGATGATAACATAGCCAACCCTTTGACTAAGGCAGTGTCACTGCCTGAACATGTTTGACATGTAAAGTCGATGGGGGACATATTGGAGTTTAGATTGGAACTAGGGCAAGTGGGAGATTGTTAGTCTTAGTGCCTGTAGTTCAATCCTAAATGTCCAAATGTATATATCATCGTTAGCAATAAAATTAAAGCGGCTTTATATTACTTATGTGTTGGAGTAATATATCGATGTGTGCTCTGATCTATGCCCACCATGCGAATAGAACCATAGATCGAGATAGATCACACTCGATGGGTCCCTAGTCAACAAAGCTTCACTAGAAGCGACTAGTATGAAAGATGGCTCTTTATGGCTTACGTTCTGTTAGTCATTGGAATGGGATTCCGGAGTCTGATCATAGATATCATGTGGGACATGATATTGGACGACCCGCCCTGAATATGTGCCATAGATTAAGTCATGAACATATTCAGTGTTGTAGCTTGTCATGTATCCTTAGACCAAGGAGTCTTTGTGATCGCTATGTAGTCAACAACTGAGTTTGACCTGAGCCTAACGTTG
Source organism: Erodium maritimum (assembly GCA_963921825.1). Taxonomy (NCBI): domain Eukaryota; kingdom Viridiplantae; phylum Streptophyta; class Magnoliopsida; order Geraniales; family Geraniaceae; genus Erodium; species Erodium maritimum. The sequence continues at coordinate 6,048,999 of OY997591.1, forward strand.
TCCGTAACAGGGCTTCCATAACGGCCAGGATTGGCTTGGGGACGGGCTACATGAGTGACAAGAAAGGCGGCTAAGGGATTTATCCCTCATACTGAGGTATGGGAAAGATATCGGTTCTCGGCCGCTTGATCGAGAGTGATTGAAAGAATAGCATGGCCATGCACATGATACTGGGTATCATATCTTCAGTCATCTCACATATCAAGGAACGGTGATTGAGAATAATAAGGATGACGGCTCTATGCCTTATCTCAATCAGGATATCGGAGATAAAAGGATAATGACAGGGATGACGGAAAGGTTAGAATCGACAGGGTCGATTCGTTATGTAGTGTCAGGCAATACTAAAGTCTCGTTAGTTGCCACTTAAATAGGATCAAGTAAAATGAGATTTTACGTTGATCTATTGACATGCATAAACCTAAGGGTCACACCGGAGGATGAAACTCATTGACACATTTATGGAGAATGGCCAAAAGGGAGTTGTCTCGGTACATGATCAAAACTGGGTTTTGAGTCATGTGCCCGTAAGTGAATAGGACTTTACGGATCAAGACAAAACTTGGAGTCTTGGGATTGATCGCGTCGGATAATGTTGGACATTTCCGGTATGGAAGGCTTGGAGGCGATGAGCGAATCACGAGACCTCGTTGGAAATGGCCACGGGCCATGTTCCAAGAGGCCCATGAAAGGCCCATGCAACCAAGGCCCATGGAACTAATTAATCAAGTCTTGATTAATTAGTACTAAGTAAGGAAGACAAGGATTAAGGTGTTGGTGTTTCACCACCTAACCCAATCTTGTCTAGCCATACTTTGTCCTATTTACACCTTACTTGACACCATACTTGTCCCATGCCTTTAGTTGGACAAGTATGGGTTTTGTTATGTTTAAGTCATCTTTTTTCAACATAACAAACTCAAGACAAGAATAGGAAACACAACTTCTCTCCCCCTTCCCTTGCAATTTCGGGTTTGGCAAGTTTCCACCTCCATTTTTGTGTTCTTGAGTCCTCAAAGAGAAGAACTACGTGGCTTTGATTCCCATGTGGATACGTAGGCGTCTTGGAGACTCAAGCCAATCATTCGTTAACCGGTGTTCTTGTTTTGGTAAGAATTAGTGCTGAATTTTTCTCTTGTGAATCCATTCTTTGTTAGTTGTTTCATGGTTTTAATCGTCTCTTGGTTTTCCTTGATTTTCCGCTGCGAGTTGGTTCATCTCCAACCATACCTCGAGACCCAACACTGAAGGGCAAGACAAAGGTTTCTGCTACTAAGGGCAAGGAGGATGTTATTGAGAAGGTTAATGAGAAGGACCATGTTAATGAGAAAGACAAGGTAACTGTGAAGGAGACGGTAATTGTGAAGGAGAAGGTTAATGGGAAGGTTGCTGGTCCTAAGGGTAAGGCCAAGGCCGTCAGTACTAAGGTGGTAACTACTAAGACTGATATTCCACCTATGAAGCCCCCTTTTAGAATATGCAAGATTGAGAAGGCATCACCAAAGAAATCAATCCAGAAGCAGCCCCCCAAGACTGATATTCCAACTAGGAAGCCCCCTCCAAGGATATGCAAGATTGAGAAGGCATCACCGAAGAAATGTGTCCAACAACAGGCCCCCAAGAAAGGCGTGTGTAAGGAAGTGAAGGGGAAGGTTGGTGCTCCTAAGGAAGTTACCATTGTGGGGGGGTCCCAGAGTGAGAATAAACCAGTGTTGAAGGCCCCTCACGTGAAAGTCAAAATTGAAAAGGTATCACCAAAGAAATGCATACCTTCACCAAAGGCCAAAAAGGTTACCTTCACCAATCTGGGTGATAAGGTCAGTGATGTGAAGGAGAAGGTTAGTGACGGGCCTAAGGGCAAGGAGATTCAGCGACCGAAGGTCAGTGCATGGGAATTTCGAAAGGAGATTAAGGCAATGTCAGAGGAAAAATGGAAAAATTCAAAGGTACTTAACATTCATTACCTGTTGTATACAAGTTTTGTTAGAACATAACCTCAGTTAGTTCAAATATATAGTTGAGTTAGAACATAACCTAGGTTAGTTACAATCAAACCATGACATATATAGTTGAGTTAGAACATAACCTAGGTTAGTTACAATCAAACCATGACATATATAGTTGAGTTAGAACATAGCCTAGGTTAGTTACAATACAACCATGAAAGATATAGTTGAGTTAGAACTGATGAGTTGGGTGTTAAACTATGGGTTTCAACATCAGAACTGATGAGTTTCAGATTCAGATATGGCCATGACTATATTTTCTGACCTATATTCCCACATACAATCTAGAGGTCAGGAGACAGATTCAAAAACTGAAAATAGGAACATAATTTTAATTTCTGGAATGGATAAAATGACATTTCAACATGCTTATGATGATTGAAGATGCTTCCCACATGACAGATTATGAAACAACGGTAATTTCAGAAATTATTTGGAGAGAGTACTTTGACAAAAGGTTATTATGCTTGAACATAGTTAACACATGACAGACCTAAAATTATTGGACTAACCTTCTTCCATGACATGCAGGATGCAACAGGATTTGAGAAATGGCTACAAGAGAAAAGGCTCCAATTTGGTCCAAAGGGAGCTCATCGAGGAGGAACTTCAAGCCAACCATTGCTGAAAAAAGACACAATGAAGGAGGGGCACAACTCTCAAACTTAGGTTTAAGTTTGTTGTGGTGTGAATTACCCTAGGTTTTTTTGTTGTGGTTGGGTGTGGCCATTATGGCCATTAACTATGCACTTTTTTGTTGTGTTGTGTAAATGGTGGCAGACACCATGTGCCACAGTAGTGCACTTTTGCCAATACCCATGTGAATATGATTCCCTTACCCTTGACATCTTTTCTTTGTACTGTGGTTGGAGTCACAGACTCATTTTCTGTAGCTTTTACAGGTATGTGAACATTTGGGTGGGTGTAATGTGATAAGATGTTGGTTCTTTACATATCTGCCCTTAAGTTGTTTGCAAAATAACATGGCACCTCACCTCCTTCTCTCCCTATAAAAATCCATGCACACCAACCATAATGACCACAGTTGAAGATGGTAAAGTTCCCAAAGTTAGATGATGAAGATGAAGCAAGATTGAGAGAATGGGAGAACAGAGGACCACAATCCTCTTCAGGGCACTCTGACCAATGGAACAAGGCGCCATCATATGGGCCTCCTACAATTGATCATTATGTCCACCCCTAAGAGCATCTTCCCGATTGGCAATACCCATACCCTTCAGACGATGAAGTTCAAAGCACTCTAAATCAATCCCAACACCAACTTGCCAACAAAATTCAACCTTCCTCGTCTGCCCCACCATCCACAAAACATCAACCTTCCTCATCCGCCCCACCATCCACAAAACATCATGCTTTCTCTCCTGCCCCACCTTCCCCAAAACATCAACCTTTCTCTCCAGCCCCACCTTCCAACCATTCTGAAGCTGATGTTGAGGACAGTGGATATGAAACAAATGTTGCATCCTCCCAAGGTAGTACTGGTACTCCTTTTAGTTTGTTTAGGAAACCATCTGTATGATCGACCTGCCAGTTAATGAAGCATTACCATAAACTAGTTATCCTCCACCTTACATCCACTATATAAAAGGGTTTTTGTTGTATTAACTGATTTTGCCACTAATTCATTACATTACTTGTCTTGCTACATAACTGATTAAGTACATCAACATTACCACACATTAAAAAGCCCCCTACAGAAGGTAGTATATGTCCTTCTTCCCCGACACAGAACTACCATCATTATGTAATAAACCTACAATTATACAAAAGACAAACCCATACACAAACCACATGCAGTTGGAAATACACTTTGCTTTTTTCCTATTCTTTCTTTTTTCCTCTCGTAGAGCTTCTTCCAATACCGTAATCCTGCCATACAGTTCAGGTACTGCTTCAACACGATCAACCCATAGGAAATGCTTACAACTTCGGTCACCCTACATCAAACAGTTCATTGTTACCACTTTAAATGCATGACAAACATAAACAATAAGGTATATCAGATCTTACATTGATGTATTTCCCACATCCATAAAACCTTCTCCCATGGTTGTTTCGTGAGTTTGAGGTGAGTATAGGAGCTGGTACTCCACAGTAGCACAACACCGACCTTTACCCTCCCATTTCATCATCCTCAACAATACAGAAATTCAGATCCACATTCAATGCATTTATATTGGGATAAAGTCCATACATTCAGTTCAACTAGTTCCGGGTTTTCCCCCTTTACATTGACAGATTTCCTACACTACAAAACCAATTTATACTAACAACATAGGTTTGACTGTAGCCTCAATTTGGGTTAACCAACACCAATCTTTTTGGGTTTGAGGTACTACTTCACTAACCCTATCCAACACTTTTTCAACATGATTTATTGTTGAGGATTGGTTTTGGTAACCCTAAACCAAGCAATTCTTTGTTTGGTTTAACTAATTGGGTAACCCTTGTTCTAATTTCGCCGTACCCTTAACCCACAGTATTAGGGTTTCAGTCGGAACTCCATATTTGTAGGGATTCATCAATCTGAAGCTAAATCAAGACAACAAGATGTACTCACCATTGTAGTTTCTTCCTCCGCTTGAGACTGCGTATTCTCTTCTCGAACTCGGCTGCTCTCCGGTCGATCTTCTCTCTCCTTCCTATAAGGCTTTCAGCTCTCACCTCGTTCCCCCCTTCGCTCGTCTCACCTCTCACCTCGTTCCTCCCTTCACTCGTCTCAGCTCTCCACTCGTTTCCTCCCTTCGCTCGTCTCAGCTCTCCACTCTTTTCTCCGTCTGTGTCGATGTGAAAAGGGTGCTAAAACAAGGTTGTGAGACGCTTTTTTCAGACATAAATGGAGGGCATTTTGGCCTTTTTCAAAATATCAACCCAGCACATGCCCCTCACGTGACTTTTCTGTTAAATTTAACAGAAAACGATGGTTTTTAAGAATTACATAACTCAAACGGTAGTTTATGATCGACAAATAACTCAACAGTATGTTCTTGAGCGGTAAAAGTCAACCATAGTTAGTTCCTGGTTTTTCCCCTTGTTATAACCATGTCAAACTTCATTTGGATTTACTAAAAATTTGATATTTCATACAAAGCTGTGTATCAAAAGAATGTTTCTCAAATGGAAAATGATAATAATTAATTAAATAGAAATTTATTATTATTTTTACACATGAAAATTTAATCTAAAAATAAAAATTGCTTCTTTCACCAAACAACCCTGGTGTTAAGGAGAGAAATAACTCTCATTGACCAAGAATACAGAACCCTAAGGGTTACAATATGAACCCCAAGGGTTGTCTCTCTTGGTTTCTCTGAAACTACGCCGTCGCAGCCATGGTTTCTATGATTTTTCTCCGATCAAGTAATGGTTTGATGTATACCATAAGGACGTACGCGTCTCTCTCGAATCTTATGGTTGTCTTTGAACCGATAGGTTTCTCTCCATCATTATTGGCACGTCATCACCGCCGTCAAAAGCTCCGCCCCCTCTCTCCCCACCCCACCACCATCGCCCACGGATCCGGCCTACCTCGATCCATGTCGCCGCCTCCGTCCACGGATCAGTCCTCCCTCTCTCCACGCCACCGCTGCGAGCCACGGATCCGTCTCCTCGCTTTCCATGTCGCCGCATCGGTAACGGTGCGCAACCACTGATCTGGCCGACTATGCACCAGCCCCACGTAGCTCCCGAACAGGCTCAATCAAACCCGAACATCAACGCGGCCACGACCGAAGCAATCTTGGAGGGTCACTGGATTTGGGAGCCGGGAGGAGGGATGTTAGGTCGGGATCTGTATCCTCGACATCCAAAGCCGGTCACCTCGAGACTGGACGACTCATTTTGGGTCGACCCGATGATGATCAATCTACTTTTGCGTGAAGTATCGGTGAAGTCACATCCGGAGCACCGAGCGTATGCTCCGTCCTCCTGACCACAATTAAACATTCCATCGACTCAAGCCGGAGAATTAGCAATACCAGGAGGCCTCGCTACGAAAGTTGTGGGGTTTCAGACGAATTGGCATCGCAAACTCTTTAGGTTATTATGATCGTTTTTCTGTTTTTGTGGTCTCTATTGGTTAACTATACAAAAGAGATCAAACAATACTGGTCAAGCGTGCCAGAAACCCTACGGGGATTTTGGACAAATACTCGAACTCAAGGTGAGGGACCCAAGTTATGTTCATGATTTTTGTCATGTTGAATAAAATTACTATGCTCTCGTTTTAAAAAAAAAACTCTCGTTGACCACCTTGGCAAGCCGTTGTGTTTAATTAGTCTTTAAAATATGATAGTGGAGAAACCATTAGTCTTTAAGAGCATCCATAGTGGTGGGCGAGGAGCTGGCAGGGAGGTGCTGGCGGTGGGCAGTCGGCGACGTGGAGCTGACGGGGAGCTCGCTGGCGGTGAGGATCGACGGGGAGCTCACCATCTCTTCTCAACGCCGGCGGTGAGCAAAATTGTGAAGAAAAAAGCCCTTACCACAAGTTCTTACCACCTACCATTGCATGATATTGACGTTTTGGTGAGACAAAAAAAATATTATTTTAATACTCACCGACAACAACTCCCCGCCAATACCAACGGTGAGCATTGTGGACGCTCTAAGTATATTCCAAAACCATAACGCAAAGCAAAAGAAACATATTGACACGTTCACAATGAATCGCCATAATCAAGAAGATAAGAGAGGTGAAAGTTATTAGTGTAAGTTTGGAGGTGAGTGATAATCTTTAATTAAAATCATTAAAACAATATCCCAGACATGCTTTTGGTCTCTACAGGAATCATAGGTCCCAATCAACCAAAAAAATTGTCCCACCATATTGTAAAGCGTCTAAATATGTATGAGAATATATACCTGCAATAATGTAAGGACTTTACTGCAGATGGTTCACATAGGGGCGGATACACGGGGTGGTCATCCCGTTTGCTCGTAGTGAGTAAATCAGTTTTTTTCGGTGAGGGGTACTATTCCATCAAAGTTGCACAAAATTTTCACACCACCAATCTTTTCTCTCCTCTTTTCAACTTTCATCCGATCGATTATGGATTTGTTCAGTTCGGACAAATTCGACCCGACGACAATCGATTATACGACTTTACGGGAGATCACTCGGGACCCCGAATGTTCCTTGTACGCGACGTTACAGTCCACCGTTTTGGAGGCTGAGGAGGAGATGATGAACCCGCTGAAAGTGAAGCACACTAGGAGGTACATTAACCGAGATCTTGCCAAAGCGAATCAACGACTCATGTTTTATTACTACAATAACACCCCGTTGTACACTCCTACTACATTTCGTCGGTGATTTTATATGTTAAAGGAAGTTTTTATGAAGATTATGGAAGGCGACGTCCAGTTCGACAACTTTTTCGTGCAGAGAAAAGGTTGTCGAGGTTACCTCGGGTTCTCCCAGTATCAAAATTGTACTGCATCCATCCGCCAACTGTCTTATGACTCCTTAGTAGATAGCTTGGACGAGTATTTGAAAATGTTGGAAACAATGGCCCTTAAAGTGCATGTATAGGTTCTGCTACACCGCCATACTCATTTTCAGATATGTATATATGCGGAAGCCGGACAAAAATGATATTGCTTACTTAATGTGTGTCAATGAAATGTGTGGGTTCCCGATCGCATTGGCATTCTCGATTGTATGCACCGGGGTTGGAAGAATTATCTGAAAGTGAATCAAGGAGTGCACGAGCGTAGAGATCATGTCGGGCTGGCAATTATGCTAGAAGCCATTGTCAGGCAAACTAGACCTCTGGTTTTGGCACGCTTTTTTCGGTATGTCTGGGTCGAACAACGACGTCAACGTTTTGAATCATTCCTCGTTATTCGCTCATGTGAAGGTGGGTCGCCAGTCACGAGTATGACATTCCTTACTATTTGGGTGAGAGATAGACCTCTTTTTGGTGGATTTTGTGAAGACCGTCCCTGCCCCACAGCTTCTAAAACACGTGTTATACGCCAAGAAACAGGAGGGCATTTTGGTTTCCTCGATTTCCGGCCCAACAATGAATAGGACACTGCAATCCCACCATTCACCTTGCTAGGTTGGAGCGCACAAAGCTGAAGTTGCTGAGATGCTTGAACTCGTTCATGAAGCAATATGTCGAAGTCATTACTTTGGACACCTCGGATTGAACCCTAGAAGAAAATATCAAACACAAAACTGATGATAGGGCTCCTTGCAGCTATGAATTTTAATCTTCACTAGCAGTCATTAAGTTTTTAAATAATATGCATGATGTAGGTTTTTGTATCCGTCAATTTTTCGGTCCATTTTGTACTCGTGCAATATGTTAGACGATGTACTCGGTTTGTTGTTATTTTAACGTATGGTGTTTATTATTACATTAGGGGCTGGTTTTATTATTATTTTAACGTTACATTTTTATCATTATTTTATTCATTTTGGGCCTATTCGGCCCACCGAAACCCTATGACTATTCTTCTTTCATTAAATAGCCATGAAATGGTCAGCTGCCTCTTTACCGAGAATCCCACAGTTTCGTTTCAATCTGAGTCCTTCTTCTTCCTCTTTCTCGATTCTACAAATCATCGTCGCAGAGCCTCCTTGCTTTTTTCTCCTTCCAATTCAACCACGTCGAATCCATGGCCCCATAATGGACTCTCGCGGAAGAGAATCGGTTGTGTATGACGGGGTTCACCCACGCCGACAACACTCGGGAATACTGGCAGGCGTGTTCACCGAGTGGAAAGAGCTTCATCAGCCACAACGACCATATCCTAGAACCCTAAAGCAGTGCAGTGATCATTAGCAGAAATGGAACGGTCGGGTTGTTACAGTTAAGACCGTTTTCTTACAAAGCCTCCATAAACTCAGTCCAAATGCCACCAAAGCCGAGGTCGTGAGTCATGTCTGCAGAGTCTATGGGTACAATGTCGGGAAACGTTCGTGAAGCAAGATTAATATGAGATGGTTCGTGAGAGCGAGAAATGGCGTAGGTACAACAAGTTTGCATGAGGCCCGGTATTTTCACCGCATTCGTATGCTATATTTATCGTGTTTGTTGTTTCGTGATCCGGACCCGTCATCGTTTTGTACTGAATATCGGACATTATATATATATATATATATGTTTTTGTTTAACTGTTTGTACAATTCTCGTTAGGGTATTTTCGTAATCACACTCAGTTTTTATTGGGTCCAAAAATTATAATCGGTCTAATGCCAAACCGTTCGATTAAAGTCTCTAAACTCTTCATGTAACGGAAAAAAAAAGGTTAATTAGACCCCTAAACGATCTACTAGGTGGTAAACCACATATGGTCTTAGAGCATCCACAGATGTGGTGTTATGGCGCTGACGGGGAGAAAACGCCGGCGAGGAGTTCGCTGGTGAGGAAGGTAGCCGTTAAGGTTATCGCTGGCACTCCTCGTTGGCGGTGTGGACTTGGACTGCCTCGGTCGCCGTGTCGGCCGTTGGCTGTCCTGCGCTGGCGACACGTGTCCATGGGCTATAAATATCAACTCATCTAATTCATTTTTCACCCACAATTCATCATCTCTTCTCTCTTTTCTCCCTTTTATTTCACATTTCTAGTAGAATGTCGTTCGATCTCAACGAGCGGGGTGCGATTTATAGGTCGTTGGAGGACGACCCGATGATGCAACTCATCCAATACGTTATCTTTGGGAGGTCGTTAGAGACCAACCCAAATTCCTCCAATACGTTCACGAGCTCTAAATCGTGAATTGTTGTAATATCGTTTATGTTTGTGCTAATTATCGTAATATGAATAAAATTATCGTCTTCAATTATAATATATTTATTTCTTAAAAATATCTTTTTTGTGTATACCGTCGGCGGCTCCCCGCCGGCAACAAAACCCCCATTGTGGCTCTCGCAGGCGGTAAGCTGGCTGGGAAAAGAAAAAAGAGTTTTTTAATCATCCCCGCCAGCGTCATCTCGCCAGCTGCCGGCGAGATGGTTGTGGATGCTCTTAGGGGAATTACAAATATATGAATGATTGTATGTACGTTTTCACTTATATACACTGACTTACAGAGGAGAAATCTAACAGAAACTCCTTTTATCCTAAAAACTGTGTGAACCAATCCTAACCACACACCATTTAGATCCAACATTCACCATAATGCCACAGCATCACCCCAATTATACCAAAACTCACGCCACTTTCATTCTCTCTCACACAAGCAAGTGTATAATTGTAGTAGCATGGTGCCATGTGTACAAGTGTTTATTTTTTTTCTTAACCAATTCACTAATTTAATATTTACCGATTCGTTTGAACTCCGATTAGCTTCAAACTTGCGTCAATATTTTTCTTTTTCCAAGGGCTTTAAATCAAGATCAGTCATGAATATATTTTGAAGCACGAAAATAAAAAAGTTATATTGGGGTGATAAAAACAATGTTGAGTGTCGATAAATCTTCAATAATAATTTTTTTTTTATATCGGGGTATCAAACTAGTGCTAAATAGTGATTAGTGTTGATAAAACTAGTGCTTAATGTTCATAAAAAAACATGTGATGATGTGATAAAAATCATGTTCGATTTTGGAAAATGAGGTGATAAAACTAGTGTTCAGTGTTGATAAACCCAGTGTATAGTGTTGATAAACCCAGTATATAGTGTTGATAAAAATTACCTAGACTTAACTTTTTTTTTAAATCAGCCCCGAAATATGGGTGATAACCTAGAGTTTAGTGTTGATAAAAAAACATGTGATGAGATGATAAAACACATGTAATTTAATGATAAACATAGTGTTTAGTGTTGATAAAAGTAGTGCTTAGTGTTCATAAAAAACATGTGATAATGTGATAAAAATCATGTTCGATTTTGGAAAATGAGGTGATAAAACTAGTGTTCAGTGTTGATAAACCCAATGTATAGTGTTGATAAACCCAGTGTATAGTGTTAATAAAAATTACCCAGACTTAACTTTTAATAAAAATCAGCCCCGAAATAAGGGTGATAACCTAGAGTTTAGTGTTGATAAAAAAACATGTGATGGGATGATAAAAACACATGTAATTTAATGATAAACATAGTGTTTAGTGTTGATAAAACTAGTGCTTAGTGTTCATAAAAAAACATGTGATGATGTGATAAAAATCATGTTCGATTTTGGAAAATGAGGTGATAAAACTAGTGTTCAGTGTTGATAAACCCAATGTATAGTGTTGATAAACCCAGTGTATAGTGTTGATAAAAATTACCCAGACTTAAATTTTTTTTAAAATAAGTCTCGAAATAAGGGTGATAACCTAGAGTTTAGTGTTGATAAAAAAACATGTGATGGGATGATAAAAACACATGTAATTTAATGATAAACATAGTGTTTAGTGTTGATAAAACTAGTGTTTAGTGTTCATAAAAAACATGTGATGATGTGATAAAAATCATGTTCGATTTCGGAAAATGAGGTGATAAAACTAGTGTTCAGTGTTGATAAACCCAGTGTATAGTGTTGATAAACCCAGTGTATAGTGTTGATAAAAATTACCCAGGCTTAACTTTTTTTTAAAAATCAGCTCCGAAATAATTTTTTTTCGTGCTTCAAAATATATTCATGACTGATCTTGATAGAAAGACCTTGAAAAAACAAAACTAATGGCGCAAGTTTGAAGCCAATCGGAGTTCAAACGAAGCGGGAAAAATTAAATTAGTGAATTGGCAAAAAAAATGATGGTTTTACTAAAAAACCCTTACCACTTACTAAAAAGTGCTGTTTTTTTTTGCAGTCAACAAATCAATTGCATCTCATCCATCCATTCTTAAAATGAATGGCTTGGATTGGTTCACGCAGTTTTTATGTTAAGGAGTGGTTTCTATTTGATTTTTCCTCCTGACTTACAAACTTACTAGATGAGGAACAATATATTTTTTTAAATTTTACGTTAGAAAATCTGCTAGTTAATCGTTTATTTTCTTGAAATACTGAAAATGCCCTTAGATTTTTAAACCTAATCTCTAAAATAACCCTTACAACTAAAAAGTCTGATTTTTTTAAAACATTAAATTATAATTCGATAAATATTTTTTTAAAATATTTTTATTTTTGAACTGAAAAATTGAATTTCTATATCAGTTTTTAAAAGACATATATATGAAATAAATTTTGAAAAAAGACCTTCGTGTTACTCTTGACGAGGGCTTTGGCTAGCGAGGGCGAGCTCTGTCGGAGACTCTGTTTGGCTTTTACCAGCGAGAACGGCGGATCCGGTCGCTCACGACGATGGTCACATGCATGACAAACACGACGAGGTTGAAGCCAATCTCCCAAACTTTGGTTCCAGATCCGACAAAATGAGTAGCATGTCCGAGTGTTCGTCTTCTTAAATCATATCTACTAAGGTTTTATCTGTAGCAAATTTATTACTCAATCGTGACCAAAACTTCGACCAAAACTTCGGTTACTTGATCTAAATTTTCGGTTTAACTTTAACAGATAAAGATACGTAACCAATACTTTAAAGGGGAAACCATAGGCCCTAACCCACTTTGAGGTTTTTTTTGGCTATCTTAACTGGGTTTGAATTTTTTTTGTACTTTCTAACTGTGATCTTTCCATTTTTTGCACAAACTAACAATATCCGTATTTTTTTGACGATTCCGTTAGGAAAATGCTACTGTGCACGTGACCAACACATGTCCAAAAAACTAACGAAATCGTCAAAATAAGCGGAAATGGTTAATTTGTGCAAAAAAATAGAAACAGTTGAAAAGTATAAAAAAAGTCAAACCTAGTTAAAATAGCCAAAACAAACCTCAAATAGGGTTAGAGCATCCACAACCATCTCGTCGGCAGCTGGCGAGATGGCGCTGGCGGGGAGGATTAAAGAAGTATTTTTTCCTTTCCCAACCAGTTTACCGCCTGCGAGAGCCACAGTGGCAGTTTTGTTGCCGGCGGGGAGCCGCCGTCGGTATAGAAAAAAATGATTTTTTTAATGTATTGTTTTATGTAGCATTTAAATATTAAATGTAAAAACAATAAGTATTAATCGAGTCAAGTTCAAGTTCGATCAAAGCTCGATCAAACAGCTTTGCCTTGCCTGAGAAGACGATTAAGATGGCGGGAAACACAAGTTCCGGAGTTAACATTTACAACTTGAGAAAAGTGGTCATCACACCAAACGGCATAGAAAAAAAGGACCGTCCGACAAAATAAAAGGATACAAATAAAAGCATAAACATCACAGATAAGAGTACAACTGTTGAGCTCCCGAAGAAGATACTGAGAGAAGACGAACAATAATTGAATGAACTAGAACTGAACTTAAAACCTAATGAACGATAATAGAATCTAGGCGTCTCAAATTTATTCCAGATGTGTTCGACGAGATCGTCCTTCAACCGGTAATGTATGCGTTCATTTTGCATCCTCACAATGTTTCCAAGTATGACATTGGTCGGGACGAAGCCTCCTCGTGTAATATGTGGTTGACTTGGACCACCTTCATCTGTTTGTTCAAGGTACCCGTCGTACGTATGACGTTCAGCCCCAACTAACATATTGTGCAGTATAATGCACACATTCATGACCAAACCGATGGACTTGGGAACCCACAAGCGACTCGGTTGTTTGATAATGTGAAACCGAGCTTGGAGTACACCGATAGCTCATTCCACATCCTTCATGCACGCTTCTTGGACTTCAGCATACTTTTTCTGTTTCAGAGTTTGAGGTAATGGAATTGTTTTCACGAACACTGGCCACGAAGGGTATATGCCATCAGCAAGATAATACGGGAGTGTGTAGCGGTTACCATTTATCGTGTAGTCAACCGGTGGTTTCCAACCGTTGATAACGTCCGCGAATAGTTTGGAATGGTTGAGCACCGTCAAATCGTTGTTCGAGCCCGCCATGCCGAAGAACGAATGCCAAATCCATAAGTCATGAGTAGCAACCGCCTCGAGGACAACGGTTGGTCGATTACCGTGGTCCCTACGGGAATGTGTTCCTTGAAGTGCCTTTGGGAAATTCTTCCACTCTTAGTGCATGCAGTCAAGACTTCCAAGCATGCCCGGGAACCCTAGCGCTTCATTCACCGCCAAAATGTGGTCCAGATCAGCCCGTGTAGGCTTACACCGGTATGTAGGACCAATTACTCTATTGATTCCACTGCAAAATGTTCGCAAACATTCCAAAGACGTTGTGTCCCCTATCTTCAAGTACTCGTCCAACCCATCAGTTGTAATTCCGTAACATAACTGCCTAACGGCGGCAGTACATTTCTAATAAGGAGAAAATGAAACTTGACCCAATGCATCTAACCTTGACTTGAAGTAATCATCGTGCTGCTCCAATGCATGTACGATACGGAGGAACACAACCTTTGGCATTCTGAACCGACTCCGAAAATGCACCTCCGTGTACACAGGGTTGGTGTTGAAGTAGTCCTTCATTAATCGTTCGTTTGCGGCTACCCGGTCACGTGCAATGTATTTTCGCTTCCGTGGTGGAGAATCGACCAAAGCGTCTTCTAACAATCCCCCGTCGATGTCCAGACAGTCTTTGAGTATCTCGTCCAAAAGGGAATTCAAATCAACATCGTCGGGTAGGTTGGCCATGTTGACGGACGAACAAGAATGCGGGTCGGGACGATGATTTTTTAGAAGGATTGACACCCTGAGAATTAACTCACAAAAAGGGCGCGGCAAGCGCACCGATCGTCAAGTAGTATTTCGGTTTTAAGTCCGGTTATCGTACCCAAGGGAGCAGTAAAACAGTCACTCGATTTATAGTATGTTATTAATCTGTTTCTGAGAATAATTGGTTTTTGTTTTGAAAATTCTAAATGACAAGTTGTAAAGCAAATTGAAATAAACTAAGAACGAAATTCAAGTGTTGTGAAATTCAGGAAAGAAAGGCTATCTAGGGCTTTTGACGGGGTCACAATATGACTGTTGACTCGCAGGGGTTTGTGTTTACATGTGCGAATAAGGTAAGTCTAAAGGTAACGGAAGTTCTCTCAGCTGGTCCTAAACATCTTTCGATCGAATTAGGTCCCTAATATAATCTGACCACCTAGTTATTTCTAATCTGGGTGTAGTGAGACATACAGCATTACGATTCATGAACTCCTCTAGCTTTCAGTTTACATGCCTATAGCTGTTACACTCGTGTTAACCTAGCTTTCTTAGAGACTAAATTTAAACCCGAGTTACATAATCCTTAGTCCTTTTATCACTCTCAGCTTTCGATTATTGAGTGCTAAAACCTAATCAACTATCAAGTGGCCAGTTTGATGAAGCATTAAATCCAAATTATGTAAGCATTATCCTAAACACAAATTGCACATTGTAACTACAAACCCATTGAATCAAGTACTCATATTGCTTCCCTTAACCCTAGATCAATGGAAGCTTAGCTCATGATGGAGAAGAAGAACAAGAAAAGTAAAGAAGAAGACATGTAGATAAACATATTATAATTAAGTTTGATACACAATACCCAAGTATGAAATGTAAAATCACAATAGTCTTCAATCCTAGCTCTAAGATGCACTCTTCTTCCTTCAAGCTCCAAGCCCTAGCTCCAAAGTGCTCCTTTTTGCTCCCAAAAATCGTAACCCCCAAAATTATGCCTTCAAATTGTTTAAATAGGGTTTCAGAAAACGCAGGTCTGGATACGAGTGGTACGGAGCGTGATATGGAACCTGCCCCATTCCGGCCCTCTAAGAGGCACGGAACGGGTCATGTACCGGCCCTTGAAGTGGCACGGTACATATCACGTGCCGGCCCTTCATGTGATACGGGGCATTCCATGTGCCGGATCAAAACAGAGAGCATCGGTATTTTTTCTTCAGACGCACGGTAACCGCACGGAACATTCGGCCTTCCGGCCCGGTACGCCATACGGGATGGGCTGTGTTCCGGCCCGGTATCCCATACGGAACGGGCTTATTTCCGGCCCGGTATCCCATACATTCCGTATAGCTCTGAGGATCCAAAGCTATCTGCCTTTTCTTGGCTCGATCTTCTGTCCTGCAGCTGCTTGGTTTATTTGTTCACCAATACCCTCGTTTTGCTCCAAATTCCTGGAAACTCGAGACTCAGGGCTCACTGCACAATAGTAAGAAGAAATGCATTAAACAACCTATTCCCGGGACTGAAAAGCTTAAGATGTGGGCTTAAAAACATCGAAAACGATGCATTTTTGCGTCCACATCAACACCCCACACTTAAACTTTTCTCGTCCCGAGAAAACCAAACTAATAAAACAGCAAATGATATGTCCCGGTTAAACCCCGAGGTTCACCTCGATAGGAGGAGTCCGGGCCTCCTTTATTCAAAAACAGGAAAGTAAAGATGCACGTGCAATGCATGAACCTAAATCTAATGCATTCCTAAAACACGCTACATGATGCATGCAAAGAGGAACGAAAGTAGGCGATAAAATGAGTAATCATGCACAGTGGATCATAAAGATTTTCTCAGAGTCATCACATGCCACAAGACTTTACACTTATCAAAGAAGCATATAGACTAATGAATACCTCAAAGTATGACGCTACTCACATTAATGATTAACTCTGTTCATTTAGACTCGCATTTCTTCATTCACAATAACCGGGTGTTTCCCTTTTTCCCTTTACATGGACTTTAGAGATTCATACGCTATCATGATAGACCCATCTCCACTAATTGTAAGGAATCATGGTCATTGAGAATCAAAAAGGTCTTTGCAAAAGCTTGTAATGTAAGGCTAGGCAAAGGGTGTGGAAGAGATATGAAAAGAAGCTAAAATAGTACCTCGTGACACAAGTGCTTCAACTCACACCCAAGAATATATCACACATCCCAAACCCCGTTTAAGCACCATTCTCCATTTGCATTTTCTCCCCCCATTTTTCTTTTACTCAATAGCTAAGTGTAGCACTAATTTGCTCATTTTTCTTTTTCTTAGCTATCCACATCTACATCACCATTATTCAACCCATCTTGCATTACCCCACACTTATCTTTTCCACAGGAAAATAAAATTTGATATTGTTCCCTCTTTTTCTATATAATTTTTTTTTCGGGGTCAGGCTACAAATATTTCTCCCAATACAACCCAATGGCATATAAATACAAACTTTTTCTTTCTTTCTTTCTTTCTTTCGCTTACTCAACATCCCAAATAATAACCCCTCTCAATGAAGCACCTAAGCCAAGAGATAAAGGTTCAAAAATAATGAGGATATAACACGAAACGAAAGGCACATAGGATTCTATTGTTCGGGTTAGAAACGACAGGCTAAAGCTCAAATAGGGTGACTAAGAGATATAATCATGCAAAGGTAGGCAATTTTGGCTCAAACGGTCCATAGATGGCCTAAAATCATTTTCTCAAATAACCATGTTCCTTATTCTTATTTCGCCTCGAATGGGTCATACATGTAGTTCTAGACTCAATTTACCATGCATCGGAATCAAGGAAAATAACCCTAGTTATAGCAAACACTTGAAACACGAGCGAACGAGCTAAACATAATGCATGTGCTTTCATACTTGTTCGATTCATTTAAGCCCATATACAACTTTAACTCATGCAAAGAAAATAGCATTTACGACCATTCAATCATCGAAATCTCAAGAACATCTACATTTTACTCACATATCACCAGAACATATTTTTTGATTTTTTTTCGAATTTTTTCAAATTTTTTGGATTTTTTTCAAAGTTTTTATGACACGAAATGATGCATGAACACACAAAATAAAACACAATGCAATGCAAGGTATACCCCACCCCACACTTGAAACTCAGCACTGTCCCCAGTGTTACTCTAAACACATATCTACACATGCACACGATGGATAAATAACTAAAGAACACCCCACACTTATGATCAGCAGGTATAAATAGTTCACACAACCTATATGCTTTTTCTATCAGCACGACAAATTAGGCACTCATGGCCCCCAAATAGCATACGAGAAGTAAATAGCGATAGCCAATACAAAATAGGAGGGTAAAGAGATACTGCCCCTCGAAGAATCGCTACGTGAACTGCACTGATGGTGGATATCCTCGTGCATGGATGGGTGGACAGCTCTTTGCCCAAGAAAACCTCCAGGAGGTTTGGCACCCAATTATGCTCCGCTGCTCTCATTTCGCTCCCCCACGCCATGTGTTGGGTTGCCTCCCAACCAGCGCATTTGTTTAACGTCGTTAGCTCGACGAAAAGGGTGGGCACAGAAGCCACCCAAGCATTGCTCCAGAAGCCACTGATCGGCAGAGCACCTGCTAGACACAGACTCAAAAACAGAAAACACATTAAAACTCAAAAAAATAAAAAGATAGAGCTTCTCCATAACCATAGCGCCCGAGCACTGCTGACAACATATAAAACCAGTTAGACACACAGCAGTCATATAAAAATAATAATGGAGAAACTCAACACCTATATACAAAAGGATATAAAGTGACCCGCCTGTGGGGCGGGTCTCACTGGTTCCCTGAGGAACCCCCAGGTCGGGACTGGTACCAAGGTGCCTCCATCCGCTGCCTAATCCAATCAATGTAGCCCGGCATATCCTTCCAAAGATCCACTTGCCCTCGGATGTGCTGAATATCAGTGGACTGACTCTGGAGAATAGTGTCATGCCTGGCCTGGCCCTGTCGCAGCTCACCTACCTCAACCCGGAGCTCAGTCACCTCTTCCTGCAGAGCCATCACTCGCTCCTCTAGTGTCGGATTACCCCCAACACCCTCATACAGCTCTTTCTTGCTGAAAATGACTCTGTCTATGTAGTCCCCCTGATGGGGGAGAGGCATGGCTTCCTCTTGTGGATCCTCCCACATCCCGAGAGATTGTGCCAATTGGGTAGCTATTGCAGCACACCCAATTTTCCCACTTTTCTTCCTGCTCTGTTCCTCCAAATACTCCAGGATAAAGAATTCAAATGGAGCTCTTCGTCCTACCTCAAAGTAGTACACGATCCTGATCTCCCGATGTGTGAGAGTATGAGCATTGTCTGCCCTACCAAAAATGGTGTACAGCAGAACCCTATGGAAATATCTCAACACCGGGGATTTCAATCGAGTAGCATTCGGACTGTTGTTAAAGCCATCCCCAGGCTTTGAAATATGTAACCAACATTCCGCTACTGTGGGTGGGTCGGGTATATCTCCCTCATAGGGGGTGAACCCAAGAGCCATCCCAAACTCCCTTTGGGAGAGTCGGAATTCTCGTCCACACAACCGGAAACACACGACTCTGTCGTTAGTGGCCCTGGCCCATCGAATGCTAAATGATGCCAAGAACTCCAGTGTTAGGTTCCTATAGGAACGAGGATACCAAGTGGAAAGAGTTGACCAACCGACTGCCTCCAGCCGGTTGATAAACTCATCCCTACACCGGAGTCCTGTTTGCACAAAGCCCAAGTCGACAAACTTGGGAGTCATTATTTCTCTTCCCTGTAGAAGCTCGAGTCGTGTGTTCCAAACAGAGTTATCACTGAAAATAATGCAAGGAATACCAGGGGTACCTATATCCGAGTTCGGCGAACGAGGACGTGGTGGCAGTGGACTTGTGTCAACCAATTTTCCACAGGTTGCTCTTGGGCTTCTTGATTCTGTGCTTGGGAGCTGGATCCTTCCCCTGATTTGCCCTTTCGAGTTCTCTTCCTTGTATAGCCGATTAAACCCGACATCTTGGAACTCTGCCCTTCTCTGGTTTGGAATGGAATGTAGAACGGGGCGCGTCACAGAGCGTGCCGGAACACGATACGAAACGGATCAGCTGGAGGGCCGGTTTACAGCACGGGACGAGCTGCTTGCCGGGCCGGTAATGAGCGCGGAACGGGTCGCTTGCCGTGCCGGATTACAAAACGGGAAGGGTCAGCTACCGTGCCGAAGCGCAGAACCAGAGCTTCGCCGTAGACGCTGGATGTGTACCGGAGTAGTCTTGGAACGGCCCGGAATGCAGCACGGGAAGACTCCCTGACGCGTCGGATTTCAACACGGGACGGGTCTGGATGCCTGTGCTCTTCCTTGTGAAGCGATGGGATGCCGGAGTGAAAGGGAAGGAGGGGGGCCGTGTGCTGCTGGTTTGGATGAAGGGAAGTGAGGGTGAGAGTTTGTGCAGGGTTTTGGTGTGGCTGTGGAGTGGAGATGAAGGTGTAGGTGTGGTGGAACGAGGAGATAAGGGGAAATGATAAGGTGGGGGAAATAAAAGGTGTGGAAGAGCAGAGTTAGGGCTCTCACGACTTCTAAGGGCTGGTTTTGGTCTGTCCCGGTATGCGACACGGACCGGGTTGTGTTCCGGCCCGGCATATATCACGGAAAATTCTATCTTCCGGCCCATTTTCTGCCCGTACCATTATGTAATCCAGCCCTTTACGTGGCCCTTGGCGTTCCTCTTTCCGGCCCGGTATGGCACCTGGTCCGTGCTACGTGGAGGCCCTTGGTGTAGCCCTTTCTGTATTGCTTAGAGGATCAGAACAGTGGCTATTGCTTCTCTTTTTCTCCTTCAGACCCCTAACCTTGGTACCTGCAGTGACAGACATCCTTAATCAGATCAACTTAACACAAAATAAATAGATATACACACCTCGGGTTGCCTCCCGAGAAGCGCCTTTGTTTAGAGTCGTTGGCTCGACTTAAAGGCGGTTTATACCGCCTCTACACCTCAATTTCAGGCTGTTGCAGGAAAAATACTTCCTGATTCCCAATCATACCACCGTAGTAGTGCTTGATTCTATGCCCATTCACTAAAAATGGGGCCCCTTTTCCATCGGTGATCTCGACGGCTCCCTTAGAGAGAACCCTCAATGCCCGAAAAGGCCCACTCCACTTTGAAACGAGCTTACCATCTATGAGCTTAAGTTTAGAATTGTAGAGCAAAACCCGGTCTCCTTCTTTGAATTCTCTATGATTGATGTTCTTGTCATGCCATGCCTTTGTCCTCTCCTTGTATAGTGCGGCATTGTGATAGGCTTGAGATCGGAATTCCTCCAATTCATTTATCTGCACTACTCTGTTTAAACTACAAGCTAGGCGATCAAAGTTAAGAAATTTAATTGCCCAAAAAGCTTTATGTTCTAATTCAACAGGTAAATGACAAGATTTCCCATACACAAGTCTATAAGGTGAACAACCAATAGGGGTTTTAAAAGCAGTTCTGTAAGCCCAGAGAGCATCATCAAGCTTGGTAGACCAATCCTTCCTAGATGCATTGACGGTCTTTTCCAAGATGCTCTTTAATTCCCTATTGGTCACTTCTACATGACCACTAGTTTGGGGATGATAGGGTGTGGCCAGTCGATGGTGGACTCCATAGCTAGCTAAAAGTTTCCAAAAATATTTGTTGCAAAAGTGTTTTCCACCATCACTAATTATTGCCCTAGGTACACCAAACCGAGAAAAAATATTTTTCTTTAAAAAGGCTAATACCGGTTTATGGTCATTTGTGGGCAGAGCCACTGCTTCTGCCCATTTGGATACATAATCCACAGCCACAAGAATATATTCATTACTATTCGAACGTGGAAAAGGTCCCATAAAATCAATTCCCCAAAGGTCAAATAATTCTATCTCAAGAGAGATGTTCATTGGCATCTCCTGCTTCCTAGAGATATTACCTGTGCGCTGGCATCGATCACAGCATTTGACATATACATAGGCATCATGAAAGAGTGTAGGCCAATAAAAACCTGACTGAAGCACCTTACGAGCTGTTCTGGCAGGACCAAAATGGCCTCCTACTTCTCCCCAAGACAGTGGAAGAGAATCTCTTGGATTGCAGAGTCGGGAACACATCTCCTTATCATTTGATCTGCACATACCTTAAACAACAGAGGATCATCCCATATATAATCTTTTGCATCATGTATAAATTTCTTTTTCTGGTGGGATGTTAGATCCCCGGGTACTATCCCTGAAACCAAATAATTTGCAAAATGTGCAAACCATGGGGCTTTTTGGTCATCTACTTTATAGAGGTGTTCATCAGGGAACTCCTCATTTATAGGCATTTTAGTGTTTTCGTAGGGATTTTCAATCCTAGATAGATGATCAGCAACTACATTTTCTACCCCTTTCTTATCCTTAATTTCTAAATCAAATTCCTGCAACAAAAGAATCCATCGCAGTAATCTGGGTTTAGCATCTTTTTTACTCAGCGAATATTTCAGGGCAGCATGATCAGTATATACTATCACCTTAGACAAGATTAGATAAGAGTGAAATTTTTCGCATGCAAATACAACAGCAAGTAATTCCTTTTCAGTTGTAGCGTAATTTACCTGAGCTTCATTCAGTACTCTACTAGCATAGTAAATTGTATGGAATACCTTGTCTTTTCTCTGGCCTAGGATAGCCCCAATAGCTAGATCACTAGCGTCACACATGAGTTCGAAAGGTAGAGACCAATCGGGGCTTACCATAACAGGTGCATTTACTAACTTCTCTTTAAGAGTGTTAAAAGTAGTTAGACAAGCATCATCAAATACAAAAGGAACATCTTTAACAAGTAAATTACTTAGTGGTTTAGATAGTTCTGAAAATCCCTTTATGAATCTACGATAAAAGCCTGCATGTCCTAAAAAGCTTCTAACTCGTTTTACTGAATCAGGTGGAGGTAATTTCCCAATCACATCCACCTTAGCTGTGTCTACCTCAATCCCTTTTGAGGAAATTTTATGTCCTAAGACTATTCCCTGTGTAACCATGAAATGACATTTTTCCCAATTAAGCACTAGATTTGATTCCTCACACCTCGTTAATACAGCATCTAAATTACTTAAGCAATTGTCATAAGAGGAACCAAACAAAGAGAAATCATCCATGAACACTTCTAGATATGTGCCTACCATGTCATGAAATATTGCAAGCATGCATCTTTGAAATGTAGCGGGAGCATTGCATAAACCAAAAGGCATTCTCCTATAAGCGAATGTACCATAAGGACAAGTAAAAGTAGTTTTCTCTTGGTCTTTAGGGTCTATGGCAATTTGATTATACCCGCTATAACCATCTAAAAAGCAATAATAGTCATGTCCTGCTAATCTCTCTAACATTTGATCGATAAAAGGTAGGGGAAAATGGTCCTTACGGGTGGCATCATTTAATTTCCTATAATCAATGCATACTCTCCATCATGTAATGGTCCTAGTTGGGATTAATTCATTGCTATCGTTTTTTACTACTGTAATTCCCCCCTTTTTAGGCACACACTGAACTGGACTAACCCATGCACTATCAGAAATAGGATAGATGATACTTGCATCTAGGAGCTTGATTACCTCCTTTTTCACTACTTCTTGCATCAGCGGGTTCAGTCTTCTTTGCGGCTGCACACTCTGCTTGTAATCATCTTCCATGAGTATCTTGTGCATGCAAACGGCTGGACTTATCCCTTGGATGTCTGCAATGGTCCATCCAAATGCCTTCTTATGCCCCTTCAAAACTCTCATCAGCTTTTCTTCCTGTAGAGGTGACAATGCAGCAGAAATTATTACAGGTAAAGTGTTATTGTCATTTAAAAATACATATTTAAGAGACTCAGGAAGGGTTTTCAATTCAAGTTCTGGGGCTTGTTCAATTGAGGGCTTCAACTTTGGCCCCGAAGTTGATTCCAATGTGATAAACTTGGGGGTTTTACGAGTGTTCCAAGGTGGACAAGCCTCCAACATCTGGATCACTTCATCTGCACCTTCCTGTGAAGATACACACAGTTCATCAATACTGCCTACTAAACATGCCTCAAGAGGAGTCTCAAATTCACACATATTAAAATTCTCTTGAATAACATGATCATAAGCATCGATTCGAAAGCATTTATTATCAGGACTAGCATGTTTCATAGATTTAAACACATTGTAGACCACTTCTTCCTGACCGTATCTCAAAGTCAGCTTACCTTGTTCCACATCTATAAGGGCTCGAGCTGTGGCCAGAAATGGCCTACCCAAGATTAGACGAATCTCATAGTCCTCAGCCATATCCAAGATTATAAAATCAGCAGGAAATATAAATTTGCCTACTTTGACTAACACATCCTCAATAATACCTCTTGGATATTTTATGGACCTATCTGCTAGTGCTAGGGTTATTGATGTTGGTATAGATTCCTCTCCTAATCCCAATTTCTTAAAGACAGATAAGGGCATTAAATTTATGTTGGCTCCTAAGTCACATAAGGCTCTAGCAAAAGATAGTTTCCCCATCTCACATGGCAAAGTGAAACTACCTGGGTCTTTAAGTTTAGGGGGTAACTTATTTAGTAAAACTACGGAGCATTCTTCACTAAGATTCACTGTCTCATGTTCCCCTAATTTTCTCTTGTTAGTAATGATATCTTTAAGAAATTTAGCATATATTGGCATACTCTGTATAGCATCAAGAAAAGGTATATTGATTTTTAACTTCCTAAACATGTTCAGAAACTTAGAATATTGCTTATCTAATTTATTTTTCTTGCACACAGAGGGAAAAGGAAGAGGTGGAGTCCTCGTTTCTGTCTCAACCAAGGACTCCCTTACCTTCTTACCTTTGGCGGGCCTTTGATCCTTAGTAGACTCTGAGCTTGCATTTTGCTCCAGTTCCTCAACATTATCTTCTTGCTCCGGAGTCTTTGCTACCTCTGGCTCCTCTGCTGCCACAGGTCCTTCTAGCTGCTTCCCAGACCTTAAAGCTATTGCATGAGCTCCTTCCCTAGGATTCTTCTCAGTATTGCTGGGTAGGCTTCCAGGTTCTCTCGTATGCATAGCTTAGGACAATTGCCCAACTTGAGTCTCCAGAGCTTGGAAACGGGCGCGAGTCATCTTTTTCTCTTCCTCATCTTTCTTATTCTTTTCTTCAAATTGAGTCAAAAGTGAGAGCATCATCTTTTCCATTTTTGAGGAAGACTCTTGGGAGTTGGCATTCTAGGAATTCTGTTGATAGTGCTGATTTTGGTTCCTCTGTTGATAACCCTGCCCTTGAGTTCTTTGTGGATAACCAGGGGGATTTGAATGCTGTCCCTGAGGTTTCCATGAGAAATTGGGGTGGTTCTTCCACCCTGAATTATAAGTGGATGAGTATGGGTCATTTATCAACGGATCAATCTTGGCCTTGGACATGCCCTCCAAGTAGTTTGCAGTTTCCTCTTGTGATGGATCCCCCATTTGATCGAATTGACCGAACTGTCTTTGTATATGATCCACCTTTTGTGTCATGATTTGCATCTGTTCCATCATCTTGTGCATAATCGAGGAGTCTACTGCATTAACTGTGCCTGGTGGCAATCCTCTCTCAGAGTGCCATGCGTTGTTGGACACCATCAAATTCAGGAGTTCGACAATTTCTTCTGGTGTTCGTTGTACAAAAGACCCACTCGCTGCGGAGTCCAACTGAGCTTGACTTCCTGGATTCAATCCCGCATAGAAAGTCTGCATGTATAACCACAAGGGGATGCCATGATGGGGACATTGCCTCAGGTAACCTGAGAAACTTTCCCATGCCTCAACCAGCGACTCATCACCTTGTTGCTTGAATGAATTAATTGATGCTCTTAGCTGCACTGTTTTCTTTGGAGGGAAGTATTGGTTCAGAAACCGTTCTGCCAGCTGATCCCAGGTTCTGATGTGGCCTGGTGGGAAGGATCTTAACCAATTACTCGCTTTATCTTTCAATGAGAAAGGAAAAACTATGAGCCGTATTGACTCTTCTGTGACTCCATTCGTCTTGAATGTCGCGCAGATCTCTGAAAAAGTTGTAAGATGGCCCAGAGGATCCTCGTGTGCATTCCCATAAAACGGGTCACTCCTTAGCAAATGCAAGAGTGAGCTATCAATCTTGAATTGATTGGCTGCAAATGTTGGGGTTGCAATACTTGATCCACCCCCAAAAGAGAAGGGGGTACCGTACTCCATCAGTACCCTTTGTCTTGGTGCTGCTTCAATCACAGGTAGATTGTTTCCTTGCTGCCCCAAGTTTGCTTGTTGATTCCTACCAGGAGGTTGTGGCGTGTGTTGATCTGTGTCATCTTGCCTCAACTGATTGATGAGGTCATTCGGGTCGTTCCCAGGTGGGAGGTTCATTGTGGCTGCTTTCCTCTCCCTTCTCAATAGCCTAGCGTTCCTCTCAACCTCTTCAAGATCTGCAGTAAATAGGATCGGAGATTGGTGAGATCGCAAGTGCATAAAAACAAGTTAAAAATAAAAATAAAAATAAGTGAAACAGTCTCAACACAGATTAGAAATATAAAGTGTTGCCTTAGTTGCTCCCCGTCAACGGCGCCATTAACTTGACACCCTGAGAATTAACTCACAAAAAGGGTGCGGCAAGCGCACCGGTCGTCAAGTAGCATTTCGGTTTTAAGTCCGGTTATCATACCCAAGGGAGCAGTAAAACAGTCACTCGATTTATAGTCTGTTATTAATCTGTTTCTGAGAATAATTGGTTTTTGTTTTGAAAATTCTAAATGACAAGTTGTAAAGCAAATTGAAATAAACTAAGAACGAAATTCAAGTGTTGTGAAATTCAGGAAAGAAAGGCGATCTAGGGCTTTTGACGGGGTCACAATATGACTGTTGACTCGCAGGGGTTTGTGTTTACATGTGCAAATAAGGTAAGTCTAAAGGTAACGGAAGTTCTCTCAGCTGGTCCTAAACATCTTTCGATCGAATTAGGTCCCTAATATAATCTGACCACCTAGTTATTTCTAATCTGGGTGTAGTGAGACATACATCATTACGATTCATGAACTCCTCTAGCTTTCAGTTTACACGCCTATAGCTGTTACACTCGTGTTAACCTAGCTTTCTTAGAGACTAAATTTAAACCCGAGTTACATAATCCTTAGTCCTTTTATCACTCTCAGCTTTCGATTATTGAGTGCTAAAACCTAATCAACTATCAAGTGGCCAGTTTGATGAAGCATTAAATCCAAATTATGTAAGCATTATCCTAAACACAAATTGCACGTTGTAACTACAAATCCATTGAATCAAGTACTCATATTGCTTCCCTTAACCCTAGATCAATGGAAGCTTAGCTCATGATGGAGAAGAAGAACAAGCAAAGTAAAGAAGAAGACATGTAGATAAACATATTATAATTGAGTTTGATACACAATACCCAAGTATGAAATGTAAAATCACAATAGTCTTCAATCCTAGCTCTAAGATGCACTCTTCTTCCTTCAAGCTCCAAGCCCTAGCTCCAAAGTGCTCCTTTTTGCTCCCAAAAATCGTAACCCCCAAAATTATGCCTTCAAATTGTTTAAATAGGGTTTCAGAAAACGCAGGTCTGGATACGAGTGGTACGGAGCGTGATATGGAACCTGCCCCATTCCGGCCCTCTAAGAGGCACGGAACGGGTCATGTACCGGCCCTTGAAGTGGCACGGTACATATCACGTGCCGGCCCTTCATGTGATACGGGGCATTCCATGTGCCGGATCAAAACAGAGAGCATCAGTATTTTTTCTTCAGACGCACGGTAACCCGCACGGAACATTCGGCCTTCCGGCCCGGTACGCCATACGGGATGGGCTGTGTTCCGGCCCGGTATCCCATACGAAACGGGCTTATTTCCGGCCCGGTATCCCATACATTCCGTATAGCTCTGAGGATCCAAAGCTATCTGCCTTTTCTTGGCTCGATCTTCTGTCCTGCAGCTGCTCAGTTTATTTGTTCACCAATACCCTCGTTTTGCTCCAAATTCCTGGAAACTCGAGACTCAGGGCTCACTGCACAATAGTAAGAAGAAATGCATTAAACAACTTATTCCCGGGACTGAAAAGCTTAAGATGTGGGCTTAAAAACATCGAAAACGATGCATTTTTGCGTCCACATCAAGGATGAATAGTGAGAGTAGAGAGTTTGTGATTTAGTTGGTCAAGGTAGGTTTTTATAAGGGTTAGGTTGGTTTATACATAAATGTTGTACTTATGGTGTGTGTTATTTTAAAATAAAATTACAAGGATCAAGGTTATTCTATTGGACATTTAGATTTTCTTGGATAATATTGGTGTGTGTTATTTTAAAATAAAAATACAAGGATCAAGGGTATTCTATTGGACATTTGGATCTTGGTGGATAATATAGCCGTTGGCGCCGGCGTGAACTGCCAGCGAGAAGATCCTCGCCAGCGACGTACCTGTTGGACAACTCACTTTCCGACATCCATATCATCTTGTTCCGATCATCAATTTCGGCAACACATGTATCTGTTATGTTCACATCATTTCGAACTTGAATGTAAGATGTATGTTTACGGAAATACGTTGAATATTGAATGAGATAATCGCATGCAAAGTTAAAGAAAAACATGGATTAATGACATGCATTAAATGACATTTAATGCAAAACCACATTGCCCACATTACACTTTTCCATACACTTTATAAAGTTTGACAATTGGAATAAGGTCGTGGCCTTGGGTCACCACTAATGTGTAATGGAGAGAGCCCACGCGCGCTGCCGTCGCCGTCCGTCCGGTCTGGTCTGGGCCTGAGCCTGAGTTTGGGTCATGGGCCTGAAGTCCTGGGTCTTGGGCTTTGAGCTTCACGAAAATCCTATCTTTTTGCATGCAAGACTCAGCAATTAATCTTCCCAACTTTATGTCAAGATTCATTATCTTGCATCTGGTCAAGTTTGAATCAACGTGACCTTTGGTGAAAGAATCTGATCAAGTTTTAAACAGACATGCCCTTTGGTCAAAGAGTCGCAATCTTTCTGAAAGGGCATCTTGTCTACTATTTAAGGGGTGTTGAGGGGACAGAAAAATCACTTCCTTTTCGATTCTTCTTCTCTTCTGACATTCTACAATTTGAGTGCAAGTCGGGTTTAGGTCGCCAGACTCCATTAGTTGAAGCACTCGCTAGTGGTTTAGGCCCGTTTTATCTTGGGAGACACTTGCCCATTCAACCTTCAGTGCCGTAGAGGGGGCAATTTTGTCTTAAGGAAACAACCTTCTGCTGGACTCGGACTTCCTACACAAACAACCTATCGACTTGGTGGTAAGTATAATATTGTTCTTTTATTATTGGGGAAAAACCAGGAACTAACTATGGTTGACTTGTACCGCTCAAGAACATACTGCTGACTTATTTATCGATCAGAAACTACCGTTTGACTTATGTAATTCTTAAAAACCATCGTTTTCTGTTACATTTAACAGAAAATTTGACAGAAAAGTCACGTGAGGGGCATGTGCTGGGTTGATATTTTGAAAAAGGCCAAAATGCCCTCCATTTATGTCTAAAAACGCGTCTCGCAACCTTGTTTTAGCACCCTTTTGACATCGACACAGACGGAGAAACGAGTGGAGAGGTGAGACGAGCGAAGGGAGGAACGAGGTGAGAGGTGAGACGAGCGAAGGGAGGAACGAGGTGAGAGGTGAGACGAGCGAAGGGAGGAACGAGGTGAGAGGTGAGACGAGCGAAGGGAGGAACGAGGTGAGAGGTGAGACGAGCGAAGGGAGGAACGAGGTGAGAGCTGAAAGCCTTATACGACGGAGAGAGAAAATCGACCGAAGAGCAGCCGAGTTCGAGAAGAGAAGACGCAGTCTCAAGCGGAGGAAGAAACTACAATGGTGAGTACATCTTGTTGTCTTGATTTAGCTTCAGTTTGATGAATCCCTACAAATATGGAGTTCCGACTGAAACCCTAGTATTGTGAGTTAAGGGTACCAGGAAATTAGAACAAGGGTTACCCAATTAGTTAAACCAAACAAAGAATTTCTTGGTTTAGGGTTACCAAAACCAACCGTCAACAATAAATCATGTTGAAAAAGTGTTGGATAGGGTTAGTGAAGTAGTACCTCAAACCCAAAAAGATTGGTGTTGGTTAACCCAAATTGAGGCTAAAGTCAAACCTATGTTGTTAGTATAAATTGGTTTTGTAGTGTAGGAAATCTGTCAATGTAAAGGAGGAAAACCAGGAACTAGTTGAACTGAATGTATGGACTTTATCCCAATATAAATATTGAATGTTGATCTGAATTTCTGTATTGTTGAGGATGATGAAATGGGAGGGCAAAGGTCGGTGTTGTGCTACTGTGGAGTACCAGCTCCTATACTCACCTCAAACTCACGAAACAACCCTGGGAGAAGGTTTTATGGATGTAGGAAATACATCAATGTAAGATCTGATATACCTTATGGTTTATGTTTGTCATGCATTTAAAGTGGTAACAATGAACTGTTTGATGTAGGGTGACCGAAGTTGTAAGCATTTCCTATGGGTTGATCGTGTTGAAGCAGTACCTGAACGGTATGGCAGGATTACGGTATTGGAAGAAGCTCTACGAGAGGAAAAAAGAAAGAATAGGAAAACAGCAAAGTGTATTTCCAACTGCATGTGGTTTGTGTATGGGTTTGTCTTTTGTATAATTGTAGGTTTATTGCATAATGATGGTAGTTCTGTGTAGGGGAAGAAGGACATATACTACTTTCTGTAGGGGGCTTTTTAATGTGTGGTAATGTTGATGTACTTAATCAGTGATGTAGCAAGACAAGTAATGTAATGAATTAGTGCCAAAATCATTTAATACAACAAAAACCCTTTTATATAGTGGATGGAAGGTGGATGATAACTAGTTTATGGTAATGCTTCATTAACTGGCAGGTCGATCACATAGTTGGTTTCCTAAACAAACTGAAAGGAGTACCAGTACTACCTTGGGAGGATGCAACATCAGTTTCATCTCCACTGTCCTCAACATCAACTTTAGAATGGTTGGAAGGTGGGGTTGGAGAGGAAGGTTGATGTTTTGGGGAAGGTGGGGCAGCAGAGAAAGCATGATGTTTTGTGGATGGTGGGGCGGATGAGGAAGGTTGATGTTTTGTGGATGGTGGGGCAGATGAGGAAGGTTGAATTTGGTTGGCAAGTTGGTGTTGGGATTGATTTAGAGTGCTTTGAACTTCATCGTCTGAAGGGTATGGGTATTGCCAATCGGAAAGATGCTCTTCTGGGTGGACATAATGATCACTTGGAGGAGGCCCATATGATGGTGCCTTGTTCCATTGGTCAGAGTGCTCTGAAGAGGATTGTGGTCCTCTGTTCTCCCATTCTCTCAACCTTGCTTAATCTTCATCATCTAACCTTGGGAACTTTACCATCTTCAATTGTGGTCATTATGGTTGGTGTGCATGGATTTTTATAGGGAGAGAAGGAGGTGAGGTGCCATGTTATTTTGCAAACAACTTAAGGGCAGATATGTAAAGAACCAACATCTTATCACATTACACCCACCCAAATGTTCACATAGCTGTAAAAGCTACAGAAAATGAGTCTGTGACTCCAACCACAGTACAAAGAAAAGATGTCAAGGGTAAGGGAATCATATTCCCATGGGTATTGGCAAAAGTGCACTACTGTGGCACATGGTGTCTGCCACCATTTACACAACACAACAAAAAAGTGCATAGTTAATGACCATAATGGCCACACCCAACCACAACAAAAAAACCTAGGGTAATTCACACCACAACAAACTTAAACCTAAGGCTGAGAGCTGTGCCCATCCTTCATTGTGTCTTTTTTCAGCAATGGTTGGCTTGAAGTTCCTCCTCGATGAGCTCCCTTGGGAGCAAATTGGAGCCTTTTCTCTTGTAGCCATTTCTCAAATCCTGATGCAGCCTGCATGTCATGGAAGAAGGTTAGTCCAATAATTTTAGGTCAGTCATGTGTTAACTATGTTCAAGCATAATAACCTTTTGTCAAAGTACTCTCTCCAAATAATTTCTGAAATTACCGTTGTTTCATAATCTATCATGTGGGAAGCATCTTCAATCATCATAAGCATGTTGAAATGTCATTTTGTTCATTCCAGAAATTAAAATTATGTTTATATTTTCTGTTTTGAATCTGTCTCCTGACCTCTAGATTGTATGTGGGAATATAGGTCAGAAAATATAGTCATGGCCATATCTGAATCTGAAACTCATCAGTTCTGATGTTGAAACCCATAGTTTAACACCCAACTCAACTATATAGTTCGTTGACTGTTCACATAGGTTATGTTCTAACTAAATTATATCTTTCATGGTTTTATTGTAACTAACCTAGGTTATGTTCTAACTCAACTATATATGTCATGGTTTGATTGTAACTAACCTATGTTATGTTCTAACTCAACTATATATTTGAACTAACTGAGGTTATGTTCTAACAAAACATTTATACAACAGGTAATGAATGTTAAGTACCTTTGAATTTTTTCATTTTTCCTCTGACATTGCCTTAATCTCCTTTCGAAATTCCCATGCACTGACCTTCGGTCGCTGAATCTCCTTGCCCTTAGGCCCGTCATTAACCTTCTCCTTCACATCACTGACCTTATCACCCAGATTGGTGAAGGTAACCTTTTTGGCCATTGGTGAAGGTATGCATTTCTTTGGTGATTCCTTTTCAATTTTGACTTTCACGTGAGGGGCCTTCAACACTGGTTTATTCTCACTCTGGGACCCCCCCCCCCCACAATGGTAACTTCCTTAGGAGCACCAACCTTCCCCTTCACTTCCTTACACACGCCTTTCTTGGGGGCCTGTTGTTGGACACATTTCTTCGGTGATGCCTTCTCAATCTTGCATATCCTTGGAGGGGGATTCCTAGTTGGAATATCAGTCTTGGGGGGCTGCTTCTAGATTGATTTCTTCGGTGATGCCTTCTCAATCTTGCATATTCTAAAAGGGGGCTTCCTAGGTGGATTATCAGTCTTAGTAGTTATCGCCTTAGTACTGACGGCCTTGGCCTTACCCTTAGGACCAGCAACCTTCTCATTAACCTTCTCCTTCACAGTTACCTTCTCCTTCTCAGAAACCTTCTCCTTCTCATTAACCTTCTCCTTCTGCTTCTCATTAACCGTCTCCTTATCAGTAACCATGTCCTTCTCATTAACCTAGTCCTTCTCATTAACCTGGTCCTTCTCATTAACCTTGTCATTCTCAATAACATCCTCTTTGCCCTTAGTAGCAGCAACCTTTGTCTTACCCTTCAGACCATCAACCTTTGTACCAGCAACCTTCGGCTTGCCCTTAAGACCAGCAACCTTAGGACCACCAACCTTAGGACCATCAACCTTAGGACCACCAAACTTCCCAGTTACCTTCTCCTTCTTGATTACAGTGCTGGTCCTCTTCATCCCCAAATTGGTTTTCTTCTCAGCCTCAAATCCTGCCATAAATGATTTCACCCTACCAAACACAAACTCTCTTTTCTGTTTGCTTCGGACTGATTCACATGGTGATGGTTGCCAAAATTCCTCACCCAACACCCTCAAAAACTCATCTACTTCTTGCTTAATCTTCTCATGTTCAATTACCACTTCATCTATATCTCCTAATCCAACATCTCCCATAATCCCGTCATCATTTTCTCCAAGGTCTGTCCCAGTACCCCAGCCATCAACATCCATATCTTCTCCTTCTACACATTGTCCATGATTGCCCTCATCACTTGCCACAGCTTCTCCAGGATGAGCTTCATTACTTTCCATAGTAGGAGCATCTTGGGGATTGGCCTCACTTCCCATATCAGCAGCGTCTTGGGTATTCGCCTCACGCCTTCTTGCTTCGGTCCAAAGCCTCTTCCGTAGTTTGGCTTTCTCTAATCTAACAGCAGGTGAAGCTCTCTTCTTATCTAGGAGCGGTGCAATGACTTCTTCGGACTTCCCTCCAACTCGGTATTCATGATTGTTAGGTGCTACTTTCCCTTCTCCTCCTTGCTTGGTAGGTGTAGGATTCTAACCGTAGTCCTTCGTGCTACAGCTACGTACATTGTGGCCCTCAATTATGCACCTGCAACGGAGGATAACATTCTTCCTCGAATATGTTATGTTGCCATGTTCATCAACCTGTTTGGATCTCTTCCCACTTTTGCTAGAACTGCCTCTCTCCAAGCAACCCTTCTGTCTACCTTTCCTAGGCCTTCCCGGTTGCTTACGCACATTTGGAGGTAATATACGACCTTCCAACCTCAGCTTCGTAAACTGACTCAGCCCCACCACTGGGTAGATAAGACCTTCGTACGCCTTACGGAACATTGGAGTTAAGTAGTAAGGATTGACTACTTTTCCAACCTCTTTGTTCGCCTTCAACAACGACGCTGCACCGTGGAGGCAAGGAATTCCTGTGGGCTGCCACTGCAAACATGAGCATGTCTCCTCATATATGTTCACTGCATAAGTTTCCTTCAACATCTCTACCTCGAACAAGCTGATCCCACTCTAAATGACCTTGCATTTCCGTGCCTTTACAAGTAATTCATCCAGCCGGTCCTTAATACGAGGTCACAACAGACAACCTTCACCTCCAACCACATTTCGCTTCTTATTGAACCATTGCATCAATTTCTTCCGATAATATTCGAGGAAATTCAAGATTGGGAGCTCCCTACCTTGCCCAATCCAAGAATTAAAGGACTCACAAATGTTGTTGGTCTGAGCTCCACACTTTGCATGAGTACTGAAAAACGCCTTGCACCAGTTCTGGGGGGTCTATCAATGAACCACTTAAACGCCTTCTCATCAATTCCTCTAAGTTCCTCCATACAAGTCTCCAACATCTCAACTGATGTGGCCCTCGAGCATTTCCATAGTTGAAGTTTCAGTTCATGCGACTTGAATAGCTTGAACCAATTCTTGTACAAATGTCGCATGCAATGGCGATACTCAATTTCAGGGTGTCCACTGAATACTTCTATTAAACCCTGCAATAAGTCAATACAAGTCCATTAAGAATTAAATAAATCTGATTAGTAACTACATACAACAATTAGTAACTACATAAAGCTATTTAATATGTAAATAAACATATTAACATTTAAATAAACCTATTTAATATTTATATACACCTATGTTGAACCTAGATTAAGCTATTTCAAAATTAAATACAGTTGGTTAATCACTAAATAACTTTCATTACTAACTACAAACATATATTTATTATTAACTCAATAAACCTATTTAGATTTAAGTAAATTTTAAATAGGTTATATACAACTATGTATTTACTAAATTATGCTATTTCAAAATTAACTACATTTTTGTTAATCACTAAATGGCTTTATTTAGTAACTAAAAACATATATTTAAATTAAGGTATGTAATGAAATGGATTACCTTTTACTTGTCGGACATAAAAACCCATCCTTGTTCTTCCCCACTGCCAAAATTATCGAAGAACTCTGACATGAACTACTTCCAGGTTTCGATGGTTTCTTGTTCAACCACCGCCAGCGCAAGTGGGAACATCTCATAGTTTGCATCTCTTGCCACTGCAGCTAGCACGATCCCACCATGGTACGACTTCATGTGGCAGCCATCGAGACCTACAAAGGGCCTACACCCATTTATGAACCCTGTCTTCAGTGCTCCATATCTGATATACAGTCTCTTGAACAGCCGTGGCCCATCCTCATGAGTCAAGATAGTGAACCTCGATCCCGGGTTACTCTTCAAGATCAAGTCTCTGTATTTCTCTAGCATCGCGTACTGCAACCCCTGATCTTCATGATGTAAGTCTCTTCCATGGTCAATAACCCGATAACACTTCCCTATACCAACATCGAGACCAATGTCCTCTAGAATGTCCGCATTCAACTGACCTACATCAACCTTTTTCCTGGCCTTTATGTACTCAGCGTACCTGTCAGTAGACACCATGCACATGGATTACCATCTATAACTACATTTATACGTAATTCAAAAAAAAGTATAGTACAAACACAACTTCACCTGTAAGCAAGGGACCGAGCAGTGATATTTAGGCCTCCTTGTTCAGTTTGACAGTTATGTTTCGGCCGGAAGGTCTTAATTGCATAAACCTTTTCTCCCTTCATATACGCACACCAAATGTAAAATTTGCAACCATCCTCTGGACAAACTACCCCTATACCATCTCCCTTTTGATTCTTACTGTAAACATAATTCCACCGCTTCTCTGTTGCGTAATTCTGTAGAACAACCATATACCATTGAGCACTCACAAACCTATCACCTACCTGTAGTTCTATTTTCTGCAAACAGCTTTGGGTATCCCACATTCGTCCCCCTCTCTCCCCATTTGCACCTAATTCCATTGGATCAACATGAATCCTAGCTTCACACTCCTCGACCTCTGCTTCGTCATCTTCCACAACAATTTTCGATGCTTCCTTTGCTGCTGCATCAACTCCTTCATCACCTACTTTATCATTTCCCTCACCTACATTTTCATTTCCATAACCTACTTCATCGTCTGACATCTCATGTTCTTCCTCATCCTCTTCTTCAAAATCAGTGTCATCAGATCTTAATTCAGTTTCAAAATCACCCCCTTGATACTATATCTCTGTATCCTCCAATTCTGGACCATCATCTTCCATTAACTCTTCATCTATAACCAAGGTTCTAAAAGTCGCTAGGCGCTAGTCGGGCGGCTAGGTCCTTCAAGGATTAATCGGGGACTAAACGAGGATTAATCGGGGATTAATCGGATTTGTATTTTTTTATTTCTAATAGATATATTATTATATATAGAAATAAAATATGAATTTCATTATATTAAAAATGGTAACTAATGTCTAAAATACCTAAAAAAAAATACCAAACAACTCAGAAGCACAAACTCTAATATCACCAACATCATAACATCTAATTATTTTAATTGAGTCAATACACTACCCAAAATTGTACGAATCGCCTAGGTGGCTAGGCGGGTCTGCTAGGCGTAGGCGGGCGCCTAGGCGGCGCCCAGTCGGGATTTTTAGAACAGTGTCTATAACTCCTTCATCAAACATCTCTGCCTCATAAACCCCCTCATCATCATCTGATGATTCATCGACTAACCCCCTACTGGCTTTCCTCTTCTTCCCCATCTACACATTACATAATAATAGTCACCACATAAATTCATATAAGGAAAAAACTTAACCCAATAAATTCATCTTCACTGCATGCATCAACTTTAACCAAATACTCCATTG
Organism: Erodium maritimum; assembly: GCA_963921825.1. Lineage (NCBI taxonomy): Eukaryota > Viridiplantae > Streptophyta > Magnoliopsida > Geraniales > Geraniaceae > Erodium > Erodium maritimum. Next base: position 6,085,915 of record OY997591.1, read on the forward strand.
TTCAGCTAAAAAATTCCCTAACATTTTTCCTTTACCCCTAAATGTTTTCAACTATGTATAATGCATTGTAGCCCTAAATGCTTTCAATGACTACCGACACACAGAGACAACACTATGATTTAAACCCTTTTAAAATACACAACCCTTATTCAGTTCAAACCCTAAATCCCACATGTTGTGGGTGTCTACACATTCCCCCTTCACTTTAAACACAAACCTTAGATGTGAATACAACATATACTCTATACATCTCAAATATTCAAGGGTTATTTAAACCAAAAACTACCCCCTTTCAGGATTAACAAAAACCCTAGAAAAAAAACGAAATCCATGGTTTATTCAACCTTTCATCCCCATTCAACTATTCCCGACCTAAACCCACTAAATATTCAAGTTTGAACATGTTCTGACGAAACCCTAACATCACAGGTTTACAAACCATATCTGATTTGTGTTCTGTTACTTGTTCTTTCACTTGAAGCTTCAAAACTAGATGGAGTTGCGAAGACGATACCTCAGATCGATCTGCGATGGAGGTTCGAAGACTTGAGCTGAGATCGAGCTGCAACGACAGAAGGAAATGAGTGAAGTCGAAAGGATGGAGGTGAAATGAGTGTAATGAGAAGTTTGTGGAAGTCAAAATAGTTAAGGCTACTTTCGAGGGTAGTTTAGACTTTTCGTCGTCTCCGTTTGTGCCACGTCAGCAACGTAACAGATTTCGTTACTTTGTGTAATTACCATAACCCTGGAGTTAGTTTCTGATCGACAAATAACTCAGCAGTATGTTCCTGAGATGTGATACTTGAGGATAGTTAGTTCATGGAGTTTTCTCTTTATTATTTCTGTTGTTCTTGATTTCAGTTGCCTACAAGCTTAAGACAAAAAAATTGCTCCAACACTTTTGGTTTCTGGAAAAAATATCTTAATATGTTTTTTCCCTCTAAAACCATAATTATGGCTACTGAATCGAACTTATTTTCATCATCTACCCCGCCACTGACATCTCCACCAACGGCAAGCATAGTTGCTGGTTCGGTGCTTCCAATGGCTGTGTCTCCTCATGGTGAGAAACCAGAGAAGTTCAACGACATGGATTTCAAACGATGGCAGCCACATATGCTTTATTGGCTGACCACTCTTGGCGTCAACAAGTTCCTCACCGAGAAGCCTCCTTTCATAGACGATGAGTCTGACAAAGATACATTAATGGCTTTCGACGCTTGGAAGAACTCTGACTATCTGTGTAGGAACTATATCCTCAACCGTCTAGAGAATGAGCTCTATGGTATCTATTGTGGATACAAGACTGCCAAGGATCTCTGGGCATCCTTGGAAAAGAAGTACAAAACAGAAGATGTTGGCATGAAGAAATTCATTATTGACAAATTTATGGACTTCAAAATGATAGATTCCAAGACGGTTCTCAGTCAAATACAGGAGCTACAACTGATCATCCATACCATCTGACACTCTGAGAATTAACTCTCAAAATGGCACGGCAAACGTACCAGTCGTCAAGTAGTATTCGGGGTTTAAGTCCGAGATATCATACCCAAGGGATCAATTAGACAAGCACTTTAGTTAATTAATCCGATGGTCAAGCTATTCCTATACGATGTTTGGTTTTGGTTTGTAAAATGTAATTTCAAACAAGTAATGAGAAACAATGTGAATGATCCGAAAATAAGCACAAAGTCACAAGTGATTTGAATAGCAGGGATAGAAGGCGATCTAGGACATCAACGGGGTTCGAATGTGATGAATGATTTAACGGGATTCGGTATACATTTGCAACTAATATTATTCTAAGGGCAACGAGAATTCTCTAAGTATAGTCCTAACCATCTCTCGATCGTATTAGGACCCTAACATACTCGGTCCACCTAATTATCTCTAATCTAGGTGTAGAGCGGTATACATCATTATATTCTATGAATTCCTCTAACTTTCGGGTTTTACTCCTATGGCTATTGCACTCGTGTCAGTCTAACCATATTCTGGCTTAGATTAAAACCCGAGCTATCTCATTCCTTTTCCTCCTATTAACCTCATTTCTCAATTGTTGGTTAACACGATTTAAACATTTCCCACGTGATCAAGGCGAAAAGGCATTACGAACAGAATGAGATAAACAAAATCCTAATACTAGTTTAACAATTGTATAACCCGAACAAGTTAATTCTACTCATCACATCTTTACCCCTAGCCCTAGATCAATTGGAGTTTAGTTCGTAGCAAAAGAATAAGAACACAAGGAGATGAATAAACCACTGAAATTCATATTAAACAATAAGAGTAATACCAATATCAAGTTTGAATCCAATCTACACAAAACCTTTGATGTTCTACTCTCTTGCTTTCGATCTTCTCTCCAAGTTCTCCAAGCTCCAAAGTATGTTTTCTCCTCAATTTCGTGATCCCCTTGAATTTGACCTAAATTCCCTTTTATATGACGGGTTAACTCTGATTAAAAATAGGAAACGCAGCTGGAAATCGCGTTTTTGACGCTTGCGCGATCGCTTGCACGCCGTGCAAGTTTCTGGTGCATTTAAGTTGCACGGCAACTTGCACGCCGTGCAAGTTTCTGGTGCATTTATTTGACGCCTCTGTTTAGAGTGCACCATTTCTTTGCACGGCGTGCAACAAACTGGTGCATGTTACTGACACTTCTGTCCAACTTTGAAATTCGCTCCGTTTCACTCCCGAATTGCCCCCTTTTGCTCCGAAAACTTGATGAACCCTGAAACAAGACCAAATACACAATATGAGAGTAAAATGCATCATTTCATATTAACTCGGGACTAAAAAGAACATAAATGTGGGCTAATGACATTCAAAATAGATGTATTTTATGTCCACATCACTATCCATGATGAGGGTATGTCTCTTAGCGAGTCATTTCAAGTGGCTGCAGCTATTGAGAAATTACCCTCAACATGGAGAGACTTCAAGAATTACCTGAAGCATAAGCAGAAGGAAATGTCGCTGGAAGATCTGATTGTTCGCCTGAGGATTGAACAACCGCAAGTCAGAGAAAACCTATGGAAGCAATATGGTCGGAAAGACCAATGTATTTGAGAAGACAAATTCTCACAAGAGGAAGCATACTGATAGTGGTCCAATCAAGATGAAGATTGGGAAGTTCATGGGAAAGTGCAACAATTGTGGAATCAAGGGACACAAAACTGATGTGTGTCGCAAACCCAAGAACTTCAAGAAGCAAAAGAGGAACGAGGCCAATGTCACTGTGCACCTTTTAGACATGAGTCTTTGTGCTATGATTACTGAATGCAACTTCGTCGGCGTTTTCTCCACGCCAACGCCATAACGCCTCCAACTGTGGATGCTCTTAGGACCCATGATTACCCATACTTTAAACAACTAAAGTTATTTTACTTTTCGTGATTTCTCCTTGTCTGCGGGTATTTACCCTCCTGCATCAGATAACGCGGATAGCCATCCATTTTGAGCTTAGAGCTGAAACCCTAGAGTTTGGGATAAGGTTCTCAACCATTTCCAACATGTTGCCCAACGAAGTCCTCCATCCGCAGGTACACGCATATCTTTCTCTGCCGATATTAGAAGTTTCATCTTTACTTTCTTTGAGAGTTTGAATTTTGAATCGAGCACCTGCCTATGCTTAATTAAGGTGAATACGAATCAAAGTGCATATACGGCTCATCATCTACTTGGTCACTGAATGCGTATACATCTGGTAATTTCTTGACCAACCTCTTAGTATATTGACTTGTGATACAGATCTGATACTATGTATGCTTAATCTTCTGCATTTGCATGATGGGTGTAGTTCTATTTGTTTGATCAACAAGCATTTGTGAGATCCTCAGTTAACTTGAACATTGAATCAGTGAATTTGGTCAAGTGGGTTCTCTTGCCTCTTTGATCGAATCTTAACGGGTCAACGGCTTGGGAGCAGGTGTCAGGTGGGGGTTAAATCAGGGTTAACTTTTTTTTGAACGAGGGTGCAACTCTTATATTTTGAAATCAATTACAATGCTGTGCATCGAGGAACATGTTTCCCGATTACGAAAAAGACAGTTTTAACGAACAATGGTTTACTGATCCTTCTAGTATCAGAACCGTCCGTCACAGACAGTATTTTGACCCCCCATGGGTACAAAAAGAAGATGGATGGGGAGAAGGGGATACCAGAAATCAGAGATGTCAACAGTAATGATGCTTGTGGGAGGCAAAGCATCGTCTAGGGACCTCTCCCAGGGCCAGTCCCTGATGCTCCCCTCCCTAGAGAAATCCTTGATTCTCTGTTCGACAAGTATTGATCCTGCAAAAACAAACTCAAATAAAACAAAAAACACCCTTTCGATTAGCTAGATCTATAATCGTGAAAGGGGTCGAGGAGGTTGCGGCGGTGAAGGCCTGGGAGAAGGACGCGCCGGCTGCAGCTGCAGATCCGACGACGACGATTTCAGGGACGACTCTAGAGATGGCGGCGACATCAGAAGCGGCGACGACAGCAGGGATGACGACGGCTTCAAGGATGGCGGTGACAACATGAAGGACGGCGGTTGTAGAGACGGAAACCCTCGGGACGGCGGATTCAGAGGTGCTTCAGGGGCAGCGGCGGCGACTGCTGAGACGTCGGCGGCTTCAGGCGGGTTGAAGGTTGGTTGACGCCGAAGTGAGCCAGACGACAATCATCGAAATTGTAGAGGGAGAACTGAACAGAATTGGGAGGCGTCGGTGGTGGTGGGGGAGAGTCCACGGCGCGGTGGCTAGCGGCGGTCCAAGAGGAATCCTAGTAGAGAAAACTCTCGCATGACCCAAAGAGGATGTGCAGAGAAAGGGTGGATAGAGAAGAGAAGAAGAACCATGACATAAGCTATGACAATTGCCATAGCCATAACCATGGGGGTGTGTAAGGCGGCAGAATTTTCAAAACCCTAGCAGAGCAAATATTGATGATTAGTTATATCAGGGTTAACCTTTAATTTACCCTAGCTTTTTTTTGAAACGATTAATTTACCCTAGCTAGTGTTTAGTTAGAAATAGATTAGGAATTTATGATAAAAAATGTGATAAACTAACTTGCCTGGTTATTAAAAAGAGTTCATTATAATTACATATCCTCATGTTGGCACGATTATCTGATACATAATCTCATGTTTTTTTAACTGATACATACTCCCATGTTTCATGCTGTAGCGATTAGCTCTTTCCGTTAGTGACCGTTAATCTTTTTTTTAAACGATGGAAATACCCTCAACTACCTACCAATATTACAACCCTGTCATTCCTTTTCTTTAATTATTTTATTTATTTTATTTATTTTTTAGTTTTAACTCATTTTCTTTGGTTGTTTTTTTTATTTTTTTCCTCATTAATTTATTTAAAATTATTTTTTAAAATTTCATTCTTTTTAAATCATATTTTTATTTGGAAAAACTGTTTTATTTTTATTATTTTATTTATTAATTTTCATTTGTTTTTTTATTAGTTTTCAAAAATTCTTTTTATTTTAAAAATTATAATAATTTATAATAATTTTATCTTTTTATTCAATTCATCGGTTACAAATAAAGCAAAATTCAGAAGCAAAATTTACAAAGCTTTTCAGCTTATCCAATCCCTACAACGGAAAAGAAGAACAAGAACAATTGATTGTTCAAAAGCAAAATTGAACACAAACATTAATATAATGTAGGGATAATTGTCAAAACATGCACTTATGTTTCGTCCACAAACGAAATAGTGCACAATGTTTCGTCCACGTCGTCTGCCTACCCTTATGCATCGTCCACGCACTTCTGTCATTAAAATTAACAGAATATTCGAATCTGTAGCCTCACGTGCTATCATGTGCTTGTGTCTGAACTTTTTTTTGGACGAAATTGCCCTAATAATCCTCAGCCACTCATTTTTTGGACGAAATTATTATTTTTTAATTTCAAACCAAAAGGGCAAAATTGTCAATTCAGGTTCTGCTATTACACTTTTCTAACTGAAGTGCGTGGACGATTCATAAGGGTAGCCAAACGACGTGGACAAAACATTGTGCACTATTTCGTTTGTGGACGAAACATAAGTGCATGTTTTGACAATTATCCCTATAATGTAATTACCACAACACTTTTTTGGACAAAATTGATCATCATAGTTAATTTTGAAGTTCTAACAATAACTTTGTTTATGCTAAATGTTACTACCAAGGAAAACTACAAAACATCGACACCTAAAACATGATTATGACGGGTTCATACGAGGACATAAATTATTTTAGCTCTGTTCATCGGCATTTGCGAGTTCTTTCTCCTCAGCTGCAGCAGCCATCAGCTCGCCAAAGTTTGCTGTCTTCCCAAGTAATATCTCAATCTATATGGAAAAAGAAAGACACTCAGTTGAACAATAGTTGAAAATTGCATTATGGTCCTATTGTCCAGCATGTATGATGATAGAATTCTTTAAATAGTTATACTGATGGAATAAGCAAACACATATTAACTGGATTAAACAAAAATTCACACACAACACAATCAAAAGTTTACGGGCAATAGATATCTATTCAGCAGATAATCCATGTTAATCCTTTAAATCTCAGTTTGCCCTCAGCTTGAACTTGGTAAATCTCCCAAAGTTGCGAGGTTTAGTATATCTCCATATCAATTTCCAAACTCATTGCACTCTGACAGCCTGACTAAAATAAGTCCAGATAAAGACTTCACCTTATTAACATGGATTGTGAAATTAAACCCAATTCTTCACTTTAATATGCATTATCTAAGGCACAATTTCCAGATATCCATTGCCACTACTAGCAGGACTGAAACTGTGAATATCAAGTGTAAGAGGTTATTTCTACTAAAAAACTGTGAATATCAAGTGTAAGAGGTTATTTCTACTAAAATAGACGTCTTTACTTCATTAATCAATACTTTTAAGAAACTACTCATTTAGGTAGGCTTCAAAACTTGTATAGCCATGACGAGGCATACATAGTTATACCAGTGCTATATGATTAAGTTTTAAGCATTTATTTTACACAACAAACAAGGATCACTTCCATGATACATCCAAAATGAGACTGGTGCTTTATATTACGTACCTTGGCTTTCTGAACGGGCCTTTCCCTAGAATTTTCCTTCATGTCAACGCTAGATGTCTTGATTTCTGCAAATTTATTTTCGATATTAACCAACCCAGAACTTGATAGACAACTCAGAAATGAGAGAAATATATGGATTAGTGATCTCACTCTTACAAATTGAACCATGAACCAGGGTTGGCTCAAACAAGTGAAATCAAAAATCAAAACCCATGGTGGTCCCATCTCCTTGTTCTCGACAAAAATCAAAACCCAAAAATTTGAAATCAATACCTAATATTCAAAATCCAGAAATCGAAATCACCCAAAAGACGAGTTGCGAGTTCGGTCGTGTTGCAGGTCGGAGAGGCACCAGTGAGACGAGGTCGTGTTGCACGTCGAAGAGGCACCGACGAGCCAACAATTTAAAATCTAGAACCAACCTCCGGCGAGCTTGGTCCGGCGAACCAAGAGCTTCCTCCAGACCTGTTCATCGTAGGGGAGGAGGCGTTCAGTTCGTCGTGCTCTGTGGAGGATGCATGGAGCTGGATCTGAAAGAGGGAGAGAGCTCTTAAGCTCACTTAGATGCAAAGTGATTTAAGGTTAGATGTATTAGTTTTTTTTGTTGTTTTATAATTAAGCAATAAATTATTTTATTATTATTATTATTATTATTATTTTGATTTTATAATTTTGATTGTATTTTATTAGGGATAATTATAATTACTGAGGGTATTTTAGGTATTTCTAAAAAAATAAACAGTAAACGGATAGAAACAACTGACAGAAGCGGCTAATCGTTACAACATGAAACGCGAGGTATGTATCAGTTAAAAAAATGAAGGTATGTATCAGATAATCGTGCCAACTTAAGGGTATGTAATTGTAATTAACCCTATTAAGAAACTCAGTTTTCAGTTTGATTGTAGCATGAAAGTCTTGTGTTTTGGATTTTAGTTGTGGCTCGTGTGTGGAGTTCACTAGACATGAATATGATATACTCGTATGTATTATTAAATCAATAATTATTATGTTGACTAATCCGTATTGTCTAACTTGTCCACAATATGGGTTTTATGCTGATGGTTGTATATTCATGGTTGGCGTATATAGGAATATCAGTTTAAACATCTTTATGGTTAATATGCTGTAGCATTCTGATATTTGTTTAGCTATCTTTTGGAACATGCATGTGTCAGATTGGATGGTTTTGAGTTACAAGTTAACAATTCCCGGATGGTTTCGAGTTACAAATTAACAATCCCCTCTTGCACGCAGTGCCACTGATCATACACTAATACTTGTTGCTGATTAAGAAGACTACAATTCACTCTGCAATTGCAAAAGGTACTCCTTCCATATATTAATTACGCAAAGAGTATTTTTCTGGTTGACGATTCTTATAGAAAAACTCAGCTAAGAGAAATTTAATAGAAATCTCCCTTATCTTAAAAACTGTAAGAACTCATCCAAACCATTCATTTCATAAATACACAAATGGATGGATGAGATGCAAACACAATACATTTGAATAAGTGGTATGTTTTTTTTACTAAAATTGTCATTGTACTTTTTTTACTAATTCATTAATTTAATCTCTTCCGTTTTGTTTGACCTCCAATTGACTTCAAACTTGCGCCAATATTTTTATTTTTTCAATGACTTTCTATCTAAATGAATGATGAATATATTTTAAGCATGATTTTTTTTTTATATTTCGGGGCTGATTTAATAAAAATTAGGGATAACTTCAAAAAGTCGCATAAAACTATACGCGTTAATCACCTACATACCCACTTCTATTTTTATTTCATACGACCCCCAAGCTATCCATACTTTATCACCGTTTGATTTTCTATCAGTTTTTTCAGAAATGACGAAAATACCCCTACCCTTATAAACCTTAATATCAACAATGACTTTCATATAATTACGAAAATGCCATTACACATAAAATAAGAAAATTAAGATATCAAAATTAATTTTTATTTATTTTCAGAAAATAAGAAAAAATAATTATTTTTTATTTATTTTCAAAAATAACAAAAAATAATAATTATTTTATTTATTTTCAAGAAATAAGGAAATAAGAAAAATAATTATTTTTTATTTACTTTCAGAAATTAAGAAAAAATAATTTTTCACCTACAAAAATTATTTTTTGACTATTTTCCACAAATTATTTTTTCTGGAAATTATTTCCAGAAAAAATATTTTTTATTTTTAGAAAATAAGAAAATGAAAAAATGAAAAAATAATTATTTTTATTTACTTTCTGAAACTAAGAAATAATTATTTTTTATTTTCTGAAAATAAATAAAAAAATAATTTTTTTTCTGGAAATAATTTCTGGAAAACAAACAAAAAGTATTTTTTTAGGTGAATTTTTTTTCTTATCTTTTGAAAATAAATAAAAAATAATTATTTTTTCTTATTTTCTAAAAATAAATAAATTATTATTATTTTTTCTTATTTTCTGAAAGTAAATAAAAAATAAATTTTTTTTTTGAAAATAAATAAAAACTAATTTTGATTTCTTAATTTTCTTATTTTATGTGTAATGGTATTTTCGTAATTATGTGAAAGTCATGGTTGATATTACGATTTATAAGGGTAGGGGTATTTTCGTCATTTCTGAAAAAACTGACAGAAAAACAAACGGTGATAAAATATGGATAGTTTGGGGGGTCGTATGAAATAAAAATAGAAGTGGGTATGTAGGTGATAAACGCGTATAGTTTTATGCAGCTTTTTGAAGTTATCCCAAAAAATTATATCTGGGAGATTTTTATCAATACTGAACACTAGTTTTATCATATCATTTTCCAAAAATGAACATGATTTTTATCACCTCATTACTTGTTTTTATCACATCGGTACATGTATTTTATCACCTCATCACATGTTTTTTTATCAATACTGAACACTAGTTTTATTAACACTAAGTTTATCACCAAATTATACGTGTTTTATCACTTCATCACTTGTTTTTTCTCACCTCAGCACACATGTTTTTTTATCAACACTGGACAATAGTGCAGAGACTGTAATTTGTCTTTTCTTCTTCACCTTGTATCTCTCCTTTGGAGTTATTATTGGGTTGAATAAAATATGTTTTTTTTGCTGATAAAAAAAAACACTGGACACTAGTTTTATCAAAACTGAACTCTGGTTTATCACCTTAATTATCAAAATTGAACATGACTTTTATCACCCCATCCCTTGTTTTTTTATCACCCGAGTGCATGTGTTTATCAACATTTAACACTAGTTTTATCAACCCGATATGAAGCATTTATTAGTAAAGATTTATCATCACGTTTTACTACTCTATATAACTTTTTTTTTCGTACTTCAAAATATATTTAATATGTTACTTGATAAATAGCCATTGGAAAAAGAAAAGTATTGACGCAAATTTGAAGCTAATCGAAGTTCAAACGAATTGGGAATAATTAAATGGGATAATTGTCCAAAACTACCCTAAAGTTTCGTCCACAAATGAGTTGATGCACAAAGTGTTGTCCACGTTGTGTGGCTACCCTGAAGTTTTGTCCACGCTTTTGGGGGTGCGTTGAAGTTTTGTCCACGCTTCTATTCAATCCGGGAAGCACTGCCCAGAGACCCCAGACCATCATTCTGAACATCCCTGTTACGTCAAAAATAAAAAAGTTGTGGACAAAACTTCAGGGTAGCCACACAGCGTAGGCGAAACTTTGTGCATCAACTCGTTTGTGGACGAAACTTTAGAGTAGGTTTGGACAATTATCCCTAATTAAATTAGTGAATTGGTTAAGAAAAGAAAAAGCCATTTTTCCACTTGGCACCATACTATTACAATTATACACTTGCTTGTATGGAAAATGATGAATTGTGCGTGTACTTTAGTGTTTTTAGGTTGATGATATGACATAATGGTGAATATTGCATCTTAGGTGTGCGTGGCTAGGATGAGTTTTTATAGTTTTTTTTAGGATAAAAAGAGTATCTAACCGATTTGTCCTCAAAACTCAACTATCAAAAACTGATGAAAAAGGAGGAACCACAACCACATAAAACGAAGAGTAACCACCGGCGATGTCCATGGCCAAAGGTCACGAATGTCGCTGACATCGACCAAAGGAGGAGGAGGGAATGCTTTTAGGTTTAGGGTTTTGCATCACCTACATTTTCGATTCAACATTCATTCTACTCCCCGCATTATTTATTCATTTAAGGGATAATTCCTTTTTGTATCCTTTTTCTATTGGTAACGTACCTTTAGTTACCTCACGTTTGCTAATGTTCAAAAAAACATTCATACGTTTTGGTAATTTACAATTGTAAGGAAAAACGGACAAAGTATTCTATTCCGTCAGTCACCTGACCTCACGTGACTATAAGTGAGAAATTTCCTTCCCATTTTACCCTCATTGAATATGAACCACTCATAATAAGTAGATGAAACCCCAAAATTGCCCTTGTGTAATTCCTCATCACACATTTAAAACTTATCTGTTTTGTTTCTACTTCTCACACCACCCTTCTCACACCAACACATCGCTCTCACCATGAAATCCATCTCTCTCACCACTTCACCCATTCTCAGCTTCTCTTATCTCACCTCCTTCGACCTCACCTCCTTCGACCTCGCCTCCTCCGACCTCGCGCCGTCTTCTCCAGCTGAGGATGCCACGGGTCACGCCCCCGACCTCACTGAGATTTGAAGCAGATCTGATGGTGAAGCAAGTACGATGACCTTCATCACGACCGACGTTTGGCTCTGATTTGTCTCTTTCTCGGGCGTGTTTGTCTCCGGCGTCACGGTCTTTGTCCGAAGCAGGGCTCACCACCTTCATAATTTCGCCTCCGGTGAGACCACGTTGCACCAAATCTCGCCTTTTGTCTCACTTCTCCCAATTTCTTCTAAAACCCTAGCTCTATGATCCATCTCTGAGAAAAATTGATGGTCTCGTCGTGCTTTCTTTCCAGTGGCAGCGGGTCTGGTAGAGCTCTAACTGGAGCAGAACCTGGAACGAAGAAGATTTCATTTATGGGTGTTTTTGTTTTGGGTGATCTGAGAAGATATTTGAGTTGGGTATTGGCGTATTGCAGTAATCTTGTTCAAATAGGATCTGAAATGGGAATGGGTACTGGTTTTGTTTTTTGTTCAAATCGTTGGATCTAGAAAAATCTTGTTCATCTTGTTATTAGTTCATCTTTGTTCATGATGGACTACACAAACAAACTGCTCAGGTACGGTAGTGCCGGATAAGACAAAACGTTCTGGAGAAGACGAAATAAAATAAGTTAACTAAGTTTGACAAAAAAAAAGAATTAAAAAGACAAATAAACGAAGTTTTTTTAAATTTCTGAAATAAAATTTTAAGATAACAATGAAAATTCAAAAAATTAAATAAGAATAATTGGGAATTAATTATATTACAAATTATTAACTAAAATATTATTGATATTAGTAAAATAGTCTTTCAATTGAGTAAATATAAATTTGAATGTGGAAGGGATATTTGTCATTTCAAGTCCTTCTGCTAGTTTTTCCTCACAGTTGCTAGTTACCAAAACATAGGGGTGTTTTTTAAACGTTATCAAATATAAGGGTACTAAAGGTACGTTAAAGTGTACTTATTTTTCTTTTTCAGGTTAACTGGTGGATGGTAAATATATAGGAAAATGGCAGATCAGTTTGGCATTCCCATTGGATCTAAGATATCAGAATATTTGGCTGAGCCCTTACTAATAAGGCCCCTCCGTCCCTAACTAAGTTGTCAAGTCGTAGAACAGCTGTCTCTGCAATAGCAGGTACTCCTTCAATACATTAATTTCCTCTTTTCTATTCCTCTGCAAATTTGATTTAATTTTTTTTATAAGTGTAGCTGTTCTTCATCTTCAGGTTAATTGGTGTATGATACACAAATAGAAAATGGCAGCTGATTTTGGCATCTCTATTGGAGCTAAGATATCAGAATATCTGGTTGAGCCTATACTAATGAGGCCCTTCCGTCCTATTTTCTGCTTTCAAAGCATTGTTGATGATTTTCAAGATCAAAACAAGAAGCTGAGTGCAATTCAGGAGAGGGTGGGAAGTGAGGTGCAGTGTGACAAAGATAATGCTCTAGTAATCAACCACCATGTTGAAGAATGGTTGAAAAAAGTGAATGCATCAATGCAAGAAGTGCGGCGCGTAGGGAACGAGTTGGATGAAAATAAGAGCTGTTTCCGCTATAGCTGGTGTCCCAACTGGACTTGTCACTACAGCTTCAGCAAGCGAATTTCTAAGATGGGAGCCACTATGAAGACATTGTGTGAAGAAGGTACTTCATTCAGCTCACTCTCGCACCCTCCAACTCTTCATCATGATATTATTGGATCATCCTTATCTACTGCCTTAATCCATTCTCGGTCTTCAAAATCACCTTTCGATGAAATCATGGAGGCGCTAAAAAGGGATGACGTCAAATTGATTGGACTATCTGGCGAGGCAGCTGTAGGGAAAACAACGCTAGCCAAACAAGTGGCAGAGGAAGCTGAAAAGCTCTTCAGACGTGTCATAATGGTTCAGGTTTCTCAATGTCCATATATTAGAAGGATACAAGATCTCATTGCTGATTTTTTGGGTCTCCAATTAGGGAATTTGGAGAGTGAGCATGGAAGAGCAGCTAAATTGCAGCAAAGGTTGAGAAATGGTGAGAAGATCCTCATAATTTTTGATGATGTGCATAAAGAGTTCAACTTGGACGCAGTAATTGGAATCTCCTCATCAGACAATGGCTGCAAAATTCTATTGATTACCCATGAAGAGGCTAATTCATTAAGCTCAATCTTGCACCGTCCAACTCTTCATCTGGATATTATTGGATCATCTTCATCTACTACCTCTATGCATTCTCAATCTTTAAAATCAGCTTTTGATGGAATCACGGAGGAGCTGATGAGGGATGATTTCAACTTGATTGTACGCGAGGCAGGAGTATGGAAAACAACACTAGCCAAACAAGTGGCAGAGGAAGCTAAAAAGTTCTTTGGACGTGTCATAATGGTTCCGGTTTCTCAGTATCCATATATTAGAAGCATGCAAGGTTTCATTGCTGATTTTTTGGATCTCGAATTATGGAATTTGGAGAGTGAGCATGGAAGAGCAGCTAGCAGCAAAGGTTGAGAAATGGTGAGAAGATCCTCATAATTTTTGATGATGTGCATAAAGAGTTCAACTTGGACGCAGTAATTGGAATCCCCTCATCAGACAATGGCTACAAAATTCTATTGATTACCCATGAAGAGGCTAATTCATTTAGCTCAATCTCGCACCGTCCAACTCTTCATCAGGATATTATTGGATCATCTTCATCTACTGCCTTTATGCATTCTCGATCTTCAAAATCAGCTTTTGATGGAATCATGGAGGAGCTGAAGAGGGATGATGTCAACTTGATTGCACTATCTGGCGAAGCAGGAGTAGGGAAAACAACACTAGCCAAACAAGTGGAGGAGGAAGCTAAAAAGTTCTTTGGACGTGTCATAATGGTTCCGGTTTCTCAGTATCCATATATTAGAAGCATGCAAGGTTTCATTGCTGATTTTTTGGATCTCAAATTGAGGAATTTGGAGAGTGAGCAAGGAAGAGCAGCTAAATTGCAGCAAAGGTTGAGAAATGGCGAGAAGATCCTCATAATTTTTGATGATGTGCATAAAGAGTTCAACTTGGACGCAATAGTTGGAAACCCCTCATCAGACAACGGCTGCAAAGTTCTGTTGACCACCCATGCTGAAATCCATTGTCTAAAATTTGTGCGTACACAAAAAGACTTTCGATTGGGTGCCTGGTCAGTAGATGAAGCTTTGAGCTTGTTCGCAAGAATTGCTGGTGTCAGTGATGAAGTCATGATGCATGGTGTGGCTAAGCATGCTCTTGCAGAATGCAATGGCCTTCCAAAAGCTATCGTAGCAATGGGAATGGTTCTGAATGGAAAAGGTGTCCTCAAATGGAGGGAAACTCTTCAACAACACAACATTGCCAAGTTTAGAATCATTGATAGTCTTAAGGAATGTGTCAAGAAGCTTAGCCTCAGACAGGATATGGTGAACACTAAAATCATTATGGTAAAACAGAAAATTTATCCTGATGTTGAAAAGTGGATTAAAGATGTGGAGAGGGTCATGAATGATGTTGAGCAGTTTGAGCACGAACTGAATCTGAACAGGTGGTGTTATGATGAGCTTGGTGTGGCAACCAGAGTAGAGGCATTGACGACCTTGTTTAAGGATCTACTGGAAGAAGGCAATCTATTGTTTCCATCTGAAGATTTTCTGTTTTCAGAGGCTGCAAAATCTGCTTTCGATCAAATCTTGAAAGCATTGAAGACAGATAGCATCTATATGATTGGGTTATATGGAATAGGAGGGATAGGGAAAACAACATTGGCAAGCCAAGTGCACAATGAAGTCGTAAGGCAGAATGCACTGGCCGTCATGGTTACTCTCTCTCAGAAACCAGATGTGGGAAACATGCAGGAAAAAATTGCGGACTTTTTGGGTTTCAAATTTGAGAAAATGACACTGGATGAAAGAGCAATCGAATTAAAAAACAGACTGAAGGATAAAGAGATCCTCATAATCCTAGATGATGTTTGGAAGCGATTCGACTTGGGATCCATAGGAGTAACACTTAATGATTGCAAAGGTTGTAAGATTCTCTTGATAACTAGAAGGAGAGATGTGTGTTCGTCCATGAATTGCCAATCAGAGATTCAACTACATATGTTCTCTCAGGATGAATCTAAAAAATTCTTTAAGAAAAAAGCGGGATTATCCGATGAGTTGGAGCTTGATGACGTGGCAAAACAAATAGTTGCAGAATGCAAATGTCTTCCTTTAGCCCTTGAAACGGTGGGAGCGGCGTTGAAAAATAAAGGTAAACATGAATGGGTAGAAGCATTGGAAAAACTAAGAAATGCAAGGCTTGTGGACATCATTGGGGTTGATAATGATGAGAAAAATGTTTACAAATGTCTTCAAGTTAGTTATGATTATTTGAGTGATCAACCACAAGGTTCGGCAGCACAGTTTATTTTGTTGTTATGCTCCCTTTTCCCACAAGACTATGCAATCAAGGCAGAGGATCTGACAAGATATGCATTTGGGATGAAGTTATTTGAAAAGGTTAACTCAATTGAGGATGCCAGGAGAAAGGTTCTAGTGACGATTCGGGTTCTGAAGGGTTCATGTTTGTTGTTAAACATTTGGGGTGAAGAATATGTTAAAATGCATGATGCCGTCCGTGATGTTTTGTTATGGATTGGAGGCACAGAACCTCAAGAAAGGAACACATTGACAGTGAGAGACAGTGTCAGTTTGAAGGACCTGATCAGAAAGAAGAGCTTCCAGAAATGCAAAACATTATCATTTACTTCTGACGTCATCCCTAAGTTTTCCGAATATAGTAAGTTGGAATTTCCAAATCTTGAGCTTGTTTTAATTTTTATCAAGGAGGATCATGAATTTGTTGTGCTTGGGGAAGGATTTTTCAAGCATATGAAACTATTCAAGGTTTTGGATGTTAGGAGTTCTTGGAGACCAACAAGGTGCAAGTTCGCAATGCCCCAATCACTTCATTGTTCGGAAAATCTTCGTACCCTAATGTTGAGAAATTGTGTGTGTTCAAATAGTTCTATTCTAAGAGATTTGAGAAAACTGAGAATTTTATCCCTACACAACTGTATAATAGATTGTGGAGTAGAAGTAGTGTCAGGATTGAAGAAATTAAGATTGTTGGATTTGTCAGGGTTGGAGGCAGAAAGAAGGATGTTGACTTCCTATATCATAGAAATGTTAGTCAAATTAGAGGAGTTACATGGTTACAGATTTGAGAAAAGCAAGGATGAAGAAGGGACAAGTAACAGGCTATCTGAGTTGAAGTTACCATCCAACTTGGTTGTAATGTCAGTGGAGGTTGAGGATGTGAAGTTTCTTCCTATGGACTTTTGTTTCCCAAATTTACAAAGCTACAACATTCATATCAGTGACAAGCCGTCAAGTATAAGACAAGTCAGACATCTAGAGCTCAGTGGCGACATTAAAGATGAGTCAGTGATGATACACACGTGTAAGAGGTTGTTTCCCACTGTGCAAGTGTTTCGCTTGAGCTATTGTAATGACTTGTTTTCTCTACCTGCCTCGAACCGTCTTGCCGAAGGCCTCTCCCTTAATATGGAATGTTGGTTGAAGGTTGGAAATGTCGTTAACAGTAGCCCTAGCACGGTGCAAATACTGTCATTGAAGGAATTATATCTGTGTGAGTTGTATATGAAGCACATATGGGAGCGGCCTACAAGGTTATTAAGCTTATGCAACCTGACTAAAGTGGAGATCATCAATTGCCCAGAACTGATTTGTATCTTTTCATCACCGTCTCTTGCTACAAGCCTGCAGCAACTGGAAGTTCTCAAAGTAGAAAGCTGTAATAATTTGGTGGAAATTTTTTCAAGGAGAGAAGAAAGAGGTGATGTTGATTTTTCTACTTGTTGCTGCTGCTTTTCTAATTTGAGAGAGCTGGAAGTGTCTGGATGTGATAAAGTGAAAACAATATTCCCATTAATGAAGTCAACAGGCACAGCTCCTTATCTTTATCCTCAAAGTCATCCTTGTCGTCTTCCCAAGCTAGAAAGCATTGTTCTGCAGGGGAATGGCCGATTGAAGCACATATGGAAGGGGCCTACAAGATTAGCAAGCCTAAGCAACCTGACTAAACTGAAGATCATCGACTGCCCAAAACTGATTTGTATCTTCCCAAACGACATACTCTTCCACTGAGAAACAAAGTAGTATTAGAGTCTGTTGGGACTATCAGATTGTGATTTCACTTCGCTCTGAACTCGTTTAAATGTGATATCAGTTACAGGTTGTCTGAAATTGTATACAGATATGTTTGCTGTCGTAAAGTCAAAGTCAACTACAAGCTCCCAAGTCACACAAAGGTAATGATTTATTTTGTTTCCTTTATGTCTCAAAATTAGTTCTCAATTGAAGCGAGGTATGGTTTAAGAATTTGAACATCAAACATTAAGAATTTTGTGCTGAACTTTAATTAAAGACTGATTATATATAACTGTAAAGTGATGAGTGTCATATAGCATTCCTATTTGTTGTGTCAAAAGTGCAATACAAAATGATGGTATTGGTAAATTAATTTCATAGTTGAGTTGTACGTACCTAATAAATATTGACATTTTGATATGTATCTTAACTAATCTACAGGAATTGAGGATTATCAGCTTGTCCAACATTGAAGGAGTAGAAGAGTTAATTCAGTTTCCAAGGCAAGATGGTGGTGATGTTGATCAGACAACTCAAGCAGGATTTGAAGGAGGTTTAGTTTGTAGATCTGGAAAATGAATGATAATTTGTGTCGATCTCTTTTCGTTTTGTTTTTGAACTGATTATGCTTTCATTGTTATTTATTACCTTTCCATTGGTTTTGTTTTTCAGATTCGAGGACTGTCTTTCATAACCTTTTATGGTTAAATTACTGTTTGGAATAAATAAAGTTCCAAGACTATGGTTTTTGTCCTCTGAATTTCAATTTCCAAACAAAATGTCGCATTGCATGGAGTGTAAAACAAGTTAAGCAGTTATGTTATGATGGAATCCGACTGGAGGGGGAAATCTGCGTCGAATCTTAGTTGTAGCGTCTGGTCTGTGTTGAATCTGTAAAAGCGCAGATTCGACGTCGAGGGTTTCGTAGACTTAGGCCCCTGTCGAATCGGCAGATTCGGGGCCTAGATGTATCTGTAAAAGCGAACCATACGATGCCGCGTGGCACGTTTCGGCCTTAAATGGGCTCAACGGTTCGTCTTCCTCACTACCGCTTCTGCAACATTTTCTTCACCAATTACCATCGCAGAGCTTCCTGACCTCTACATCGCAACCCTCCAGCGTTTATCCCACAACGTTTCCCCCCGGAACTACTGATTCGTTCACCATCTTAGGTGCGCCACCACCGTTTCCCCACGAGCCCTACCTCGCCACTCACTTCAACCATTCCCGAGTTTCTGCCGTTTCGATTCCCCTCCAATGGCCGACCAGAATCGTCTCCCAGTTTCTTCCACGGTGCTGGTGTCGAGCTCAATTCCCCCATACCACGGCCAACCAATACTGGGAACTCAAATCTCGTCAATGGTGTTGTTCGCACGGTTGAACGTCAACTCGCCGACAATGATACGCATGTACCAAAAATAGAGTCGGCTCGAGGAATCCGTGTTGGTGTGTGCATGGCTCAGACAGTCGAAGCAAGGTGGGGATGAATCCGACGATGCGTTTTGGCAGGCCATATGGGGGGAGCTCTCCTACGTGACCCGGTAATCCCTCACGACTAAACGGTCCGTCGCGAACTGCCAATATCATTGGACCAACATCAATCGGAAGGTGAAGAGCTTTAATGAGTGTTGGTCGGAGATGAAACACATTTACCAACCCGGTTGGACCGACGCGCAGGTGATGGACATTGCTGAGGTGGTGTACCACGAGAGATACAGACATGAGTTCGTATGGTAGCATTGGTAGATTCTTGTGCGGGACCATCCGTGCTGGATGGAGCTGTAGAGACACTCGTAATCAAAGATAGCAAGTAAGGCGCCAATAGGTTGGAAAGAATAAGGTCGTCCAATGACAATACAAGATGGCCAACCCTTGGCAATAGAGGAAGGCGGAGCCGAGGATGGCCGAGGATTTGAAATTGTGGTCGCACCTGTGTCAACCATAGCCATCTCCGGCAAAAGCCGAAGGTCGTCCTCTCACAATAAAAGACGGTCACCTTCAGGAACAAAGGACGAGGTGGTAGAGACGGAGGAAGACCTGTAATTGTGTTTGGAGGTGTAATGTGCAGGACGACTTCTAATTGTACCTTAGTTGTCCGTAATAAAAAAAAATGACGAGTGACGTTGGTTCCCTGATACCATTGCTACAAAACACAGCTAGTATTTACCAACCCGGTGACCGTCTGTTCGACATGGTCTGGTGACAAGAGTTGTTGTGTTCTTGTAGCAATTACATTAGCGAATCCACATTACTTTCCATCTTTGATTATGATATGCTGAGAAAACAATCTAAAGTCGTCCCTCATATTACACCCCCAGACCAGTTACTTAAGTCCGGGAAGCTAGTTTTCGATACCTAATAGTATTAACTTTCGAGTTGTAATGTGATGACATCGATTTCAACATGTTCTCATATGAATAAATGTATTTTGGTCAGGTCGGGTCTTCTTGCATTTTGATAAACACATCGATTTGAATAAATTTTCAAGTTTTACTGTACACAATAGACTCGGAATAGACTAATTCCATCTATTCCCACTTGACCCCTTAAAACAATAGATCCAAATAATGGGTCGAATCTCCATCTACTTTTCCAAAAAAATTGCCCAATTAGACCGGGATTAGACCGAATCGGTCTAATCCCATTGTGGATAGTCTTATAAATATTGGAGACAATTCTACTTTTCCTTTATCGACCAAGAGTGTCACGCCCCAAATCCGGTTTTGACCGGACTCGAGGCGCGAGTTAAAATAATAATAAAAGGTAATACATAAATAAAACTTGATAAGGAAAATATCCGAGTAAAACAAATTCCGACTCAAACGATGCGTCAAAAGCTCGAAATATAACGAAATACGATAGGTTCAATACAAAGCGACAAAGTACGCCTCTGACACAGACACCACCAGACTCTCCACGAGCTCCCGAGCCCTGGAACGTCCTCTAGATCTACTCATCAAGGAAACCTGTACAAACAGTAAACAAGAAAGGGGGTGAGTTTACGCTCAGTAGGAAAAAGTAGTAAGGTAAAAGAAACCCCAACTTGGCAATAAAACCCAATTTGTACAATTATCCAAAGGTTCCGATTAGTACGATTAACTAAAAAGACGCCAAAGTCAAAGATCAACAAGAATTGCAATGCTTAATAAAACAGTAACTCCAGGAGATAAAAGGAGAGGCAGTTTATTCTTTAATAAAACAACTAATGAAAGCACGTATAACGTCAAATAGATAACTTAAACCACAATACTCCGATCCACCATTGGTCAATGTATCATATCGGATTGCCCCTCGGCCCAGAGGAGACACATATCGTCGAGGCTACCAGAAACATCCCTAAGGGGACACATATCATCGGAATTCTCGGAAATGTCCCCAAAGGACCATAGATCATCAGGGTGAAGTAAGATGTCCTCCCGGAAACGCTCCCGCAGGAACGCATACCCTCGGGGTGAAGCAACAAGTAACCAATCCCCTCAGGGTAAACAACCTCACGTCATACCGGAATTCCCTTCGGCCTGGACGTCTTCCCGAGATTCACATCGGGGTAACACAATACCGGAATTCGCATCGGGGTTATCAAAATCATCAGCCTAGGTACTACCCTACACCGGCATTCCCCTCGGTGTAGGTACCATATCGGAACACAACCCCTCTTAGAACACACATCAAGGAAACAACATGTAGCATAAAGTCATAGTACAACCACAACTTAGCAACCCAACAATCTTATCACAACACGCCACAAAGAACTCACATTAACAATGGCGCTTACCTGCATAACTTACCAACCACGTTCCATCGGTCTATCACTCACCCGATCATACCATTTGGCACAATTAAATCACAATCAACAATCACTCAATCATTCATAACACGAATCAACCATTCACATACAATCATCATAATTCTTCTAGTTTAGTATGACTCTTATATTAATCTAAAGGCGGAGTATGCATCAATACCCAGAACGAACAATCATCAATAAGTACATTCAACAAGCAATCCTAAGGCTCGACATGGCCATTCTACCAGCACGACAATTTCTTAAAGTATTGAAAGCGGTTAACTAGTGAATCACATCCTATATGCATACTAAGACTCGTCCGATTATTATTGTAATTGAAAAGCGTGTATTCTAGTGAATCACATCCTATATGCAAACTAGGACCTTTCCGGTTATTATTATCCTATAGGCATACTATTAGCATTTAGATTAAGACTGGAGTTTGGTACTTTTCCTTACCTTGAAAACTCCAACGCTCAAATACTCCTAGTTGCTGACGTCCTGGCTAGCTTCCTCCTCGTCTTCTCACGGGGTCCCAAAGTCTTCCTCCTTCCTCGAGCTCGGGTCCACGGTCTTGGATCACAATTAAAGCTATAATTAATAACTAACCAAAGACGGTTTTAAATTAAATTAACTAAAATACTCTTAACGACAACACTTGGGCCAAAAGGGCAAATTGGGCCCAAACTAGGCCCAACTCGGACAACCCACATTTCTGGAAACTGGCCCGGAATGGGACCCGTTCCGTGCCCCTCAGAGGGCCGGAATGTGACTCGTTCCGTGCCACTCAGAGGACCGGAATGTGACCCGTTCCATGCCACTCAGAGGGCCGGAATGAGACCCGTTCCGTGTCGCTCAGAGGGCCGGAATGAGACCCTTTCCATGCCTCATTCCGTATCAGATCTGGACAGCCCCAACCCCTTCTTCTCCAACTCCGTTTCTACGAAAAACTACTCCAAAAACACCATTTTTACCATCATCAAGCTCCAAAATCAGTCAACCAAACTCTCAAACTTCAACACCCACAATGGGTTTCCTCCAAACATCAACAAATTAATCAAAACCAATCTAAACTTCACTATTCTTCACCAAAAACCATCATCTAACAACACTAACACACAAACTCAACAAGTTCTAGCAAAAACCCACAAAACCCACAACTTGAAAATGATTGAAATGAGAAGTTAAGAGTGTACTTACCTTTAGGATGATGAGATGATGAAGAAAACAAGCTTTTGGAGAAGAAATGGTGTAGAGATGGTCCCAAAATGACTCATTTTCTTCCTTTCTTCTTCCTCAAGTCACAAGGCTTGCTCCTCCTCTTTCTCCCTTGTGAATTTCGGCTGCACCAAGGAAATGAGCTGAAATGGTTTGCTCCAATTGCCTTAAAAGACCTAAAAGTGGTAAAGTCCAAAAGGGCCCTTTAGTTTTTATCCACTTAAAGGCACTTGTGAAGGGTAAAAGGTTACTTTTAGCCTCTTTTCTTCCCTTCCAAGCTAACATGGACAAGTGTCCATGTAGGGACCACTTGTCCCTAGCCAAAAATCCAGCACCTCAAATTAAATCGGATTTAGTCGATAAAAAGTCTCGGTTTGACCAAAATTTGACTTGTTCAAGATTACAGTCAAACGAAAGGAAATGGCCCAACTAAGCTAACTGTGATGACGGCTAAGCTTTTTGGGCCCCGGAAAGGTCCCGAATGACTCCCGGAGTCATCGGTTGACTTTTCTGGCCCAAGGTCAAACTTTGCCAAAAGCTACCGGTTCAACCGGGGGCGGTTCTTACAAAGAGCATCCACAGTGGTAAATCACTAACTATTGGTAGTGGTAAGTGATGTGACCGTAAAATGCATCTATTCTAGATGTTTTTAGCCCACATTTGTAAGCTTTTCAGTCCCGGGATCATGTGACTTAATGTATTTTTCTCTATATTTATGTAATTGTTCTCTCTTCATTGGTATTTAGAAGTTTGATGTGAAATAACGAGTTTTGGAGCTAAATAGAGCAAAAATCAGCTTAAGGAATTTTGGAGCCTGGCTGATCTTGTGAAGGGCATAACTTTCGCATCCGAACTCCGATTTTCGCCCGTTACCTATCAAATCGAAGGGAATTCAAAGATCTACAACTTTGAAGAAGAATTTGATGTTGAAAATGCATCGATTATTTGCACGGCGTGCATCTAACCGTGCATACGGGACAGAGGCGCCAGAATTGTGCACCGGTTATTTGCACCCCGTGCAAGCGACAGTGCAAACGCTAAAAACGCGTTTTCCAGCTGTGTTTCCTATTTTTTATTAGTTTGGACTCTCAATATAAAAGGGATATTAGGTCATTATAGGGGGGTCACGAAATTGAGAAGAAAAACACACTTGGGAGCTTGGAGAACTTGGAGAGAAGATCGAAAGCAAGAGATTAGAACATCAAGGTTTTGTGTAGTTTGGATTCAAACTTGATATTGGTACTACTCTTATTGTTTAATATGAATTTCAGTGGTTTATTCATCTCCTTGTGTTCTTATTCTCGTGCTATAAACTAAACTCTCATGATCTTGGGCTAGGGGAACGATGTGATGAATTGATTTACCTTATTTCGGTTATGCATTTGTTAAACTAGTATTAGGATATCGTTTATCTAATTTTGTTCTTAATGATTTGTTGCCTTGATCACGTGATAATTGATTCAATCTTACTAACCAACAATTGAGAAATGAGGTTAATAGGAGGAAAAAGGGATTAAATAGCTCGGGTTTTAATCTAAGCCAGAATATGGTTAGACTGACACGAGTGAAATAGCTATAGGGTAAAACCCGAAAATTAGAGGAATTCATAGAATATAATGCTATATACCGCTCTACACCTAGATTAGAGATAATTAGGTGGACCGAGTATGTTAAGGTCCTAATACGATCGAGAGATGGTTAGGACTATACTTAGAGAATTCTGGTTGCCCTTAGAATAATATTAGTTGCAAATGTATACCGAACTCCGTTAAGTCATTCATCACATTCGAACCCCGTTAATGTCCTAGATCGGCTTATATCTCTGTTATTCAAATCACTTGTGACTTTGTGTTTATTTTCAAATAATTCATATTGCTTCTCATCACTTGCATGAATTTAATATTTTCTGAAACAAACCAAACATCGTTATAGGAATAGCTTGACCATCGAATTAATTAACTAAAGTGCTTGCTTAATTGCTCCCTTGGGTACGATATCTCGGACTTAAACCCCGAATACTACTTGACGACCGGTACGCTTGTCGTGTCATTCTAAGAGTTAAATCTCAGAGTGTCAGTAAGCATTAGTTTTTGTCTCCAACCATCCCTCCTTACCATTAATTCTTCCAGTGGTAACTTCCACCATCAGTTAGTGGTAGCTCAAGAAAAAGTTAAGCATTTTTTTTAATTTTCAAACCACCTCTCCCTATCATCCCTCTTACCTCGTTGCATAAATTACCTATAGCTACACATTCTCCTCATTATTTATTATTTTATTACTTCTCTTTCTTCAATCTCTCTACCACCCCTCCCTAATAGTAGCAAACCACCCATCACTGTAGATGCTCTAAATCAATCATATGTGTTGATTTGTCGCGCCGATAAACTAGAGCGGCATGGAAGGGTGTTGCGACATGGGCCACTAGGCTGGCTGTTGTTGCGGTGGGCCTGTTTGATGCTGAAGTGAAAGGAGGCCCACATGCGTCTGCAAATTGTAAAACGTTGTTGGGACAGTAGATGGGTGGTGAACGTTGAACCGGGGCTGTGTAGGAGAAGCACCCAAAAGACCTTCAGAAGAAGAAGAAAAATAATGGTTGCCACGACCTGAGCCGAGGCTGTAACCACGCCCCCGGCCTCTAAATTTTCCTTTGGCGGAATTAGGTGATTGGATAAATTGGTTGTAGAGGAGGGTGGATGGATCAAGTGATTGGTTGTGTCTATTTTCAGCTAACAGTAACATAGATCGAACTTGCGAGAAATTTGGAACATGATTTTGGTGTTGAATTACCTCGATTGTGCTATTAAAAGAGTCAGGAAGGCCATGTAATGCTTGAAGCACGAGATCCTGATCAGAAATTTGTTGATCAATTTCTGCAAGAGAGTTCGAGAGAACCTTGAGTTTCTGAAAATACTCGGTGATCGATAGAGAGCTTTTGTGGAGTGAACGCAGTTGTTGTTGCAATTGGAGCGCTCGAGACATTTTGTTGTCTCGGAAAATGGAATCAATGGATGTCCATAATTCGAGAGCTGTGGCACCCATCTTAAACACATCAGAGAGAAAATCAGGATGAATGGTTGCGTAAAGCCATGTGATCACTAGAGCGTCAAGGCGGATCCACAAGTCGTCTGACTCGGTAGAAGATGGAGATATATGGGAAAACGACTCGAGAAATGGAGGGTCAGGTGGTGCAAGAGAGGAATAATGGTAAATAAGGGGAGAGAGATCATCATAAGAATTGGCTAGAAAATCAAAGGAGTCGAGCGGAGTGGAGGAATGGTATAACGAATAGGGAAAAATTGTTTCATCGAAGGAAACATGACGAGAAATAATAACGCATCCATAGGAGAGGTCAAGGCAACGAAAACCAGGATGATTTGAGGAGGATAGCCTATTAAGAGGCAGTTGGGGAGAAGGTTGAAAGGAGACTTGAAGATAACCCATTATGAGATAGATGGGAAGCCCATGAAGAAGAGAATTGAAATAGAGCTCATTAAGAAGAGGCTTGTAGATAGCCCATGTAAAAGGAGTATAAGAGCTGACTCATTATGGGCAAATTAAATAAATACAATTCATTCGATTGTTCCAAACTTTCATGTATCAGAGCTTGATTCCTCACGGATCCGGTTTCAAACCCCACTCTTTCCAAAAATTCTAATATCTTGTGTATTTATCTAATTTGCCAATAATGGGCCAACCCTTATACTCCTTTTACACGGGCTATCTACAAGCCTCTTCTTAATGGGCTCTACTTCAATTCTCTTCTTCATGGGCTTCCCATCTATCTCTTAATGGGTTATCTTCAAGTCTCCTTTCAATGGGCTCCCCAACTATCTCTTAATGGACTATCCTCCTCAAATTTTCTCATCGGGCTTCCTACCTACCTCCTAATGAGCTATCCTCCTCAAATCTTGTAAAGACCGCCCCGGTTAAAAGAATTATTATTTCAAATTGTTCGATTGGAACGTCGAGGTTGAAAAACGGGTTGAAATTTGGAATGATTGCAAAAGAAAAAAAAAGAAAGAAAAACAAAAAAAGGGAGAAAGAGAAGGACTTGGGCCGGAACAGGCTTAGGTCAAGTCAGCAGACCGAGCCCAAGCCCGCACCGCGCGTGCCTAGGCCCAAGCCCAGGCCCACTACCCCCCCCCCCAAACCCTACACTTCACCTTCTTCTTCCTCGTTCTCGAGCACACCTCCCGAGGCACTTTTCTCTCTCCCTCTCTCAGATCTCCCTTGCTCTCTTTCCTTCTCTCGCGCTAGAAGCCGCCTCACCTTCACCGTGCCTCGCTTCATCGTGCGCCGCCTCAGCTCTCGCGCATCGATTTCACGACGGCAACGAGGCCTAGACGCCGCCGTTCTTCTCTCCTCTCTTCGAATCGCGCCGGCGACGGAGGAAACGACGAGGGTTCGTGACCTCTCTCGCTCCGTTCACCTTCTCCGACCACGCACCGCCAAAAAACCCTCGGAGCCGAGCTCGATTTGGCGAGCTTCACTGGAACGAGGCTTGTCGGACGCCATCGCCGTTCACACGCTGGCAAGAGCTCGAGCTCTCGCCAGATCTGGGATGGAGGAAGTTGGACCACGCGTTGGCCACCGTCTCACCTTCCTAGCGCATCTTCCAGCCACCGTCGTCCCTTCTCCGGGCTTCCCTGCCACCAATTGCCAATTTGTCGAGGCCGAAGACCTCGTCGGAGCGACATCGAAGATGCCAGACTCGAGCCAGGACGGCTTGGGTCAGGACGGCCTTGGGCCAGGACGGACCCTAGGCCAGGGTGATGCTTGGGCCAGGCCCAGGCCTCTGGACTGGGTTCTGGACTCGGGTCTGGACCGGGTCTAGGTCGGGTCTAGAGCCGGGTTCGGGCCGGTTCTGGGTCAGGCCGGGTCTGGATTCTGGACCGGGTCAGATTCGGGTCCAGTTCTCGGATTCGGGTCGGGCATATTAATTAATTATCTAATAAATTTAAATAATTTAAATTGGAGATTTAAAGGACTAAATTGATAATTAGAGGACTAGTTCGGACTGTACCGGGACTGATTATGACTTTTACCTGTTAAATTCAGACTTTGACTTCGCCCGAGAAGACCGGAGGTAGGCCCGGACGTCAGCAGATAGGAGACGTAGCTGTTTGTTCTTCTTGAGGTAGGGAAAGTAGCGAATACCGGTTTAATTGCGGAAAGTTACTAGTATGCATGTTAAGTAATTAATAATAACCGGAAAGTACCTAGTTGGCATATAGGATGTGATTCACTAGAATAACCGTTTTTAATTACTAAATAACCGGACGAGTCTTAGTGGCATGTAGGATGTGATTAACTAGTTTAGCCGCTTTCAATATTCTGGGAAATTGCCGTGCTGGTAGAATGGCCATGTCGAGCCTTAGGTTGTGTGCTGATTGAAATGTCTGATCTTGATTGAGATGCTTGTTGTGTGACTTAGTGTCGATAAGATTAAGAACCAAGTTATAACTTATTCGGTGTAACATGTTGTTGCTATGTGTGGGCAAGTGTGTCGTGACTGATTTGATGTGAAGCATTGGTTGTGATATGGTCGGGTGAGTGATAGACCGTCGTATCGTGTAATTGTGGTAAGATTGTGGGCTTGGTGAGCCGTGTTTGATCCGTGGCATTACGATGCGTGATTTTATCTTGATGTGTGTTCCAAGAGGAGTTGTATTCCGGTATGGTACCTGCAACGAGGGGGTGTGCCGGTGTAGGGCAGTACCTAGGCCGACGATGTGGTCACACGTATGTGCGTTCCCCGGTGTGTTATTCTGGTACGATGCCTACATCGAGGGGGTATACCGGTGTAGGACATCTAGGCCGACGGTTGTGATTGGGCCTACGGGTCGTATTGGGCCTACGGGTCGTGTTTAGCACTAGGTGTCGTGTTTCTACCCCGATGATCTATTGTCCTTTGGGGACATTTCCGAGAGCTCCGATGATATGTGTCTCCTTAGGGATGTTTCCGGTAGCCTCGACGACATGTGTCTCCTCTGGACCGAGGGGCAATCCGATATGATACAATGACTTTCCGGTATGATATGATGGAGTCGGGCTGTGTACAGCCGGCGGAGTTCGGGGACTACGGTACGGGACGTGTGCTGGTTGCTTTTGTGTGTGGTACGTTTGCTGTTTGGTTAATGTTTTATTGTGTGAAAGTGGTCGTTTGAGTGTGTTGTAAGTTTGTTTATGAGCCCCGGTTTGGCAGTTAATTGTGTTGTAGTGTATGCCCTAATTGGACGGTTACTCGTGGTGGTGAGCCGATGTTCATTACCTTAACTACTGTCTCTACTGGGTGAAAGCTCAAGTGGTGAGCCGATGTTCATTACCTTAACTACTGTCAAATCCGGTTTTGACCGGACTCGAGACGTGAACTAAAATAAAGATAAATAACAAAAAAAAGAAGATAAATTTTGATAAAGTAAAACTCCAAGTAAATCTCATAAATGAGTTCAACCGAAGAGTCAAAGTTCAACACAGATAAATACGACATAGTTTTGAACAAAACGAAGGTATGTCTCTAACAAGATAACACCCAGACCCTCAGTGAGCTCCGCAAAGAAACCTGTAAAACAATAGTAAATACGAAGGGGGTGAGCTTACGCTCAATAGGAAAAGCATTAAAGTAAAAGAAACCCCCGTTAAAGCATAAAACCAAATAGTATTATTCAAGTTTATAATTAGAACGATTAAACAAAAGGTGCTATAAATATAGATCAATGAAATTTCCAATGCTTTAGAGAAAGTAACACTCAAGGAAATGAACGGAAAGAGATCAAATTTATCAAGGGGATTAATTAAAGAAGCATACAAATACTGAAATATTTAATATCAAATTCCACGACTCCGATCCGTACGTGGACTGGTACATCATGTCAGAATGCCCCTCGGTCTTTAGGAACACTAACAACGGGGTTTCCGGAAAAGTTCCCTAGGAACGCACGTTCTCGGAAGTCCCTGAAATGTCCCCAAAGAACCATAGATCATCGGGATAAAGTGAGTCTCTCCGGAACACGTAGCATCGGAATGAGACAATAAAATACCGTGCCGAAACATCCATCGACCTCGGTCTTCCCGGGACACGTAGCATCGGGGTGGAACCAGTCTTTCCGGAACACGTAGCATCAGATAAGACAATAATATACCATACTGGAATGTCTCTCGGTCTAGGTCTTCCCGGGACACGTAGCATCGGGGTGGAACCCGTCTTTCCGGAACACGTAGCATCGGATAAGACAATAATATACCATCCCAGAATGTCTCTCGGTCTAGGTCTTCCCGGAACAAGTAGCATCGGGGTGAAACAACAATGTAAACGTATCGGACCGGCTTACCCTCTAGATCGGATATCAGCCTGGAAACACCCTCGGCAAGTAAACAACAAAGGCACGCAATACCAGACAAATCACGATACAACAAACTCATGTTATCCACCAAGCTTACCGGCATAACTTACCAATCACGTATCATCGGTCTATCACTCACCCGATCATAACACAAGTCAACATTCACTATTGCGGCTCCAAATACACTCTGGTCCTGACTGCGGTAACCCGATCCACAAACGCGGGGCGAAGTCCTCCCTCCAACCGTCTACAACGGTGAGTCTCGGTCGGCAACATCTCCGGTGCAAAGCGGGATAAGGACATAACTCCCGCCTCGTACTCGAAGGTCGACATCCCTCCCTGACGCAGTTCCAGGAACTGCTGATGCCTGTCCTCCTGGGATGACTGTGGGGAGTACTGCTCTGGGAACAATTCTCTGAACAACCGAAAATCATCCCCAACTCGTACCTCCTCGCGATACCACTCATGGTATGCACCACCCTCCAGCTGGAATGGGGTAAAGGACACTCTCATGTGCTCAACTACGATCCCCGACGCATCCAAGTTGCGGGTGATCTGTCCTGGCCATCTCTCGGCTGCCTCGAGGTCTGGCTCCTCGGAGAAGACTGGTGTGTCCGGCCGGCGAAAATCTCTCAGAGCCCGTGCCATATAGCTGTCAGCCTGACTCGGTCGCCCAAAGCGGCTGCAGTGGCGGCAGGCACGGTCTCGAGTGTCGGTGCTGTAATCCCATGTTGAGCGCTGATCGCTACAAGAACCGCGCGAACCACCTCCTCTAGAGGGGTCGCCTGAGTCGGCGTTGTGACTGAAGGAGCCCTGGGCGGTAATCCTGACGGCCCGGCCTCATCTCTCTGGTGCTCAGTAGAAGTAGCACCCTGGGCGCTAGATGCCCCTGCCTGATCAGTGGCAGGTGCCTGTCCCCGGCCCCTTGCTGGGTGTCTCCTAGTGCCTCTTGGTACGTAAGCAGACGCCATGTCGTATATCCACTGCATGGATAACGCACCTGTTCAGTTTCTTAGATTTCGAAAAAGCAGTTTGCTTAAAGCAAAAACGTTAACACGCGTTTCAAAAGGGTCATACTCGGACCAACCAACAGTACACTTAGTCTTAGTAAAGTCATATAAAATACTTCATATAAGCAGAGAAGCCTGCACCCTTGTGCGTCTCATAGAATCAATTCACACAATTCAAACATCTCTCACAGGAGGCATAGTTTTAAACAAGTCACACAACAACATACCGGACCGGCATACACCTCGGTCGGGTATCTTCCCACATCATGGGGTACAAGATCACAACAATTTCACAAGTCCTAACGTTACTCAAATTCTTAGGTTTTTACCACTTTTCTCTTTCTATCACAACATCCATGTTGATCTCGCGTCGTTACAACCCGATTCAGGCGTCCCCAAATCTCGTTGTAACAACTTGACATCCCCCTATCACGTTCGACTACAGTGGCGCCCCTGAGTCAACCCATGATAGTATAAACACTTCAGTTTTGAAGAAATTTCGGTATGACCCGTTCGTATAGTCCATTAACCATCCGCTTAAGCGGGACTTCCAATAAATAACCCACACAAGCATACATTCAGTAAACCAACCACCCAAGTACTCAGCCTATATATCACCATTACACAACTCGGGTCTAGGTAATTACTCGATTACCACCCGGCCAAGTCAACATTCCAATCCAACCAATCATTCAATCTGTGGCCGACCAAAGCGGCAATCCAATAACGATCAATTCCCCAATACACACACGTCATAACCAACTCGAGCATCGCCCGTTAACCAACCTCGATCTCAACCGATCAGCATCATGGATCCACCCAGGTCTACAGCCACAGGGAGCAAGATACAAATCAAGCAAGGCAATTAGCCCAACATAAAGAAGGCAAGACTTAGACAAACCACTTCAACACTCGAGACTCTTACCGTTTCGACTCTACGCATCAGATAAATCCGACCTGCGTCACCGAGCACTACGACTTTGACCACCTAACTCTACCCACCTAATTGACGTACGGTCTGAGGTTTTGAAAACAATTTCAAAATGAAACCAGGCTCTGATACCAAATTGTCACGCCCCAAATCCGGTTTTGACCGGACTCGAGACGTGAACTAAAATAAAGATAAGGGTTATTTACGATAAGGTACCCTAATGTTTCGTCCACGAACGATAAGGTACCCTAATGAATTTTGTGTCCGATAAGATACCCTAATGATTCGTCCACGAACGATTTGGTTTAAAATTGGCATATTCCGTTAAAAACTAACGGAATATTCCTCTAAATTAGACATTTGCAGTTAAGTGGGGTGTGAAATGACGATTTTACCCTTTTCTTATTTTAAGCTTATAAATTTGATAGACAAAATTACCATTATACCCTTAATTATATAATACAATAAAAATATAATAAATAAATAAATAAATATTTTTTAAATTTTTTTAAAAAAATTAAATGTTTTAAAATAATAATAAAAAAAGTTTAAAATTTTAAAAATATTAAAAAATTAAAAACAGTTTTAAAAAATCAATTTTATTTATATTAAAAAAAAGTATTGTTCACCCGTCGTCCCCGACCTCCCTCCGGCGTCGCCTCCTCCTCCTCCGCCGTCGTCTCCGGCCACCCCGTCCACCGTCGTCGTCCCCAGCCACCCACCTCCTCTCACCGCCGCCTCCTCCTCCCTCTTCCACCTCTCCCAGTCCTCGAATCGAAGCTCTGCGATTCGAGGACTGGGAGAGGTGGAAGAGGGAGGAGGAGGCGGCGGTGAGAGGAGGCGGGTGGCTGAGGACGACGGCGGTGGACGGGGTGGCCGGAGACGACGGCGGAGGAGGAAGAGGCGACGCCGGAGGGAGGTCGGGGACGCGGGTGAACAATACTTTTTTTTTTAATATAAATAAAATTGATTTTTTAAAACTGTTTTAATTTTTTTTAAATCTGAATTTATATTTTTAATATAAATAACTTTTTTTAAAACATAGAAATGATTTTTGAAAATAAAAAATGATTTTAAAAAAATAAAAACTGATATTTAAATATAAAATCTGATTTTTTAATATACAAAAAAACTAATTATGAAAAAAATAAAATCTGATTTTAAAATATAAAATCTGATTTTTAAAAAATAAAAACAAATTTTTGAAAAAAAAATCAGTTTTTAAAAAATATAACTTTAAAAATTATATATAATTTAATTATTTTATTTTGAAAATTACAATTAATTAGAAAATATAAATTAAGGAAAAATAATCACTGAGGGTATAATGGTCATTTCACACTTAAGTCAAAAGTCAACTGAAATGTCAAAGGGCAAAATAGTCATTCTACATAATTCTGTTAGTTTTTTAACAGCATTAAACCAAATCGTTCGTGGACGAATCATTAGGGTACCTTATCGGACATAAAATTCATTAGGGTACCTTATCGTTCGTGGACGAAACATTAGGGTACCTTATCGTAAATAACCCTAAAGATAAATAACAAAAAAATAGATAAATTTTGATAAAGTAAAACTCCAAGTAAATCTCATAAATGAGTCCAACCGAAGAGTCAAAGTTCAACATAGATAAATACGACATAGTTTTGAACAAAACGAAGGTACATCTCTAACAAGATAACACCCGGACCCTCAGTGAGCTCCCGATCCCTGAGACGTCCTACAGCCTACTCAGCAAAGAAACCTGTAAAACAACAGTAAACACGAAGGGGGTGAGCTTACACTCAGTAGGAAAAGCAGTAAAGTAAAAGAAACCCCCGTTAAAGCATAAAACCAAATAGTACAATTATTCAAATTTATAATTAGAACGATTAAACAAAAGGTGTTGTAAATATAGATCAATGAAAGTTCCAATGATTTAGAGAAAGTAACACTCAAGGAAATCCACGGAAAGAGAACAAATTTATCAAGGGGATTAATTAAAGAAGCATACAAATACTGAAATATTTAATATCAAATTCCACAACTCTGATTCGTACACTAACTGATACATCATGTCAGAATGCCCCTCGGTCCGGAGGAACACTAACATCGGGGTTTCCGGAAAAGTTCCCTAGGAACGCACGTTCTCGGAAGTCCTTGAAATGTCCCCAAAGAACCATAGATCATCGGGATAAAGTGAGTCTCTCCGGAACACGTAGCATCGGAATGAGACAATAAAATACCGTGCCGAAACATCCATCGGCCTCGGTCTTCCCGGGACACGTAGCATCGGGGTGGAACCAGTCTTTCCGGAACACGTAGCATCGGATAAGACAATAATATACCATACCGGAATGTCTCTCGGTCTAGGTCTTCCCGGGACACGTAGCATCGGGGTGGAACCCGTCTTTCCGGAACACGTAGCATCAGATAAGACAATAATATACCATACCAGAATGTCTCTCGGTCTAGGTCTTCCCGGAACACGTAGCATCGGGGTGAAACAACAATGTAAACGTATCGGACCGGCTTACCCTCTAGATCGGATATCAGCCCGGAAACACCCTCGGCAAGTAAACAACAAAGGCACGCAATACCCGATAAATCACGATACAACAAACTCATGTTATCCACCAAGCTTACCGGCATAACTTACCAATCACGTATCATCGGTCTATCACGCACCCGATCATAACACAAGTCAACATTCACTATTACATTCATCACATTCATCCAACCAATCATAACACGAACAACCATTCATATCACATTCATCATAATTCAATTAATATAGTTTGACTCTTATCTTAACTTAAGAACGGAGCATGCATCTGCCTTAAGGCGAACAGACATCAGTAAATACAATCAACAAGCAATCCTAAGGCTCGACATGGCCATTCTACCAGCACCGCAATTTCCCAAGATATTGAAAGCAGTTAACTAGTGAACCACATCCTATATGCATACTATGACTCGTCCGATTATTATTATAATTGAAAATCGGTTATTCTAGTGAATCGCATCCTATATGCAAACTAGGACCTTTCCGGTTATTAATTATCCTATAGGCATGCTATTAGCATTCTTAAATTAGGAGTGAAGTTTACGGCTTTTCCCTACCTCAAGAAGAACCAACCGCTACGTCTCCTAGCTGCTGACGTCCGGGCCTACCTCCGGTCTTCTCGGGCGAAGTCAAAGTCTAGGTTTAACAGGTAAAGTTCATAATTCAATAATTTGTCCTGAACCGGATCCAACCCAAGTCCGATCCGGATCCAGGCCCAACCTGGATCCAGACCCGGTCCGAACCCGGAACCGGATTAGACCCAGACCTGACCCGAACCCGATCCTAGAACCGACCCAGACCCGGTCTAGAGACCTGGTCCTAAACCCGACCCAGACCCGGTCCAGAGACCTGGGCCTGCCCCAAGGTCTGGTCCAAGGTCCGTCTTCTGTCTTGTCCGGCCCAAGGCCCACTCTGTCTCGTCCGACCCAAGGCCCGCGTACAGACGAGGAGCTAGGGTTCAGGCTTCTCCGTCAGCGGCGGCATCGTCAAGAAGCTCGGAGGGAAAGAAATCGAGTTCTCGCCGGCGAGGGCTCGTGTTTTGGAGCTCGGGGCTTCGGATCTGGGGTGGAAATCACCCAAATTGAGCTCGGGACCGAGGTTTTTAGGCGGGGGTTCGTCTGAGACGGTGGAGCGCGACCTGAGACGACGCACACTGCGTGGTTCTCCGTCTACGACGCGACTCGCTACGTCACAGGGAAGAGGAACAGGGAGATGGGGTCTCTGGTGGTGAGGGTGGTCGTGGGTGGAGGGATATGAGGTAGAAAAGAGGCTTTGAACTCAGGCGGCGACGGCGTGTCCATATCTGGTACGCGAAGCTCGCAGCAACTCAGTCCCGGACACGGCGAGACACGGCGGCCTCAGCTCGGTCCCATGTCGTGGTGGTTGGTTTCGAGGCCGGGAGGAGCTCGAGTAGTCGTCGGCGTCGCTTTGTCGAGCGAGAGAACAGGATCGAGAGGAAGGAGAGAGAGTGAAGGGATGGATCTGAGAGAGAAGAGCGTGCCTCGGGCGGCGCGCATGAAAATGAGGAAGAAGGAAGGTCGCATTAGGGTTAGGGGCGCGAATTTGGGCCTGGCGCATGTTGGCTCGGGTTCTCTGAACGGGCCTGGCAGCAATGGGCCTGGCTCAGCCCAATGTTTCCTTCTCCCCCCCCCCCTTGTTTTTTGTTTTTCTTTGCTTTTCTTTTGAAATCGTTCCAATTTTCAACCCGCTTTCCGACCTCGACGTTTTAATCGAACAAAATTAATAATTTAATTCTTTAATTCGGTGCGGTCTTTACATTAGTCGATCCATGATGCCGGCCGGTTGAGATCGAGGTTGGTTAACGTGCGAAGCTCGGGCTGTTTATGACGTGTTGGTTGATTAATTGCTAAGTGGGTTGCCGCATTGGTCGGCCGTTGCTTGATTGGTGAACTTGAAATGTTGACTTGGCCGGGTGGGTAATCGAGTAATTACAGAGACCCGAGTGGTGTACTTACGATGTTTTACGTGGTGTGTACTTATGGTGTTGTGGTGTGCTTTATGTGCTGAACGCCGTGTGCAGTTTGTTTATTGAATGTCCCGCTTAAGCGGATGGTTAATTTAATTTACTAACGGGTTATGCCCGATTTTCTGCGTAAATGGAAGTGTATGTACCATCACGATTCGGCTATAGGGGCCACTATAGCCGGACGTGAATGGGGGGATACCAAGTGGTTACAACGTAATTCAGGGACGCCTGAACCGGGTTGTAACGACGCGGTGTCAACATGAATGTTATGTTAGAAAGAGGACGTGTTAAGAAAATTGAAACTAAGTATATGTTGTACATTGTGGAATTGCGGTGTGGTGTAAACGGTGGCCTGTGTGACTTATGTGTGAATATGCTGCTGAGTGTGAAATTGTGTGTAACCGCTGCTTGTATATATAATTTGTGTGAAGCACTAGTGTGCTGACTTCTCTGTTGTGCGCTATTGTGTGACTACTATACTGAGTATACTACTAGTACTAGTACTGCTGTTGTGGGCCGTGTGTGCGCTAGTTATTCTAGGCGCGTTGTTCTTTCCGAGTTACGAAACTGTGCGTTATCCGTGCAGAGGATTTACGACATGACACGGACTTATGCTCCGCGAGGCACGAGGGGACGGTCCGCTAGAGGCCGAGGACGATCATCGACCGCTAGGTCGGCAGGGGCGACTAGTGCCCAGAGTGCGCCCGTTGAGGGGCACGAGAGGGCTGAGACAGCCCAGGCGGTAGCTCTGGAGGAGTTGACCCGTACTGTTCAGGGCTTAGTGGTAGCCCTTGCCTAGAGAGAGGCCACAGCTCCGATCCCGGAGACTGTGCTTGCTGTCACTGCAGCCGCGACCATGAGGCCTAGCCAGGTCGACAGTCACACCGCTCAGGCGCTGCGAGACTTCCGCTCCAGGGAGCCAGACCCCGAGGCAGCCGAGAGGTGGCTAGAATGGATTACCCGCAACTTGGACACTTCAAGAGTTTTGGATGGCAGTAGGAGAGCGTCCTTTGCAGCGTTTCAGTTGGAGGGGAATGCTTATCATTGGTGGCAGCGCTAGCAGGCGCGCGTGGGGGATGACTTCTCGCTGTTTGGGCAGCGTTTCCTTGAGCAGTATTTTCCACAGTCAGTATCGGATGAAAGGCACCAGCAATTCCTGGAGCTGCGCCAGGAGAGTATGACAGTCTCCGAGTACGAGTCGAGATTTACTTCCTTGCCTCGATTTGTTCGGGAGATGGTACAGACGGAGGTTCTTCGTTGCCGACGGTTTGAGGCAGGTCTCCATCCCGCGATCGTAGATCGAGTCGCTGTTATGAGGACTTAGGTGTATTCAGACCTGGTGGACCAGGAACTAGTCGTGGAGCGACGTTTCCGCGAGACGGCTAGAGTTCGGGAGGTCAGGTAGAGGCCGAGCGGCTTCCTGAGTCCATCTGAGGCCCGTGACCCGAGGAGGCAGAGGACCTCAGAATCATTCCAGTCCCAGACACAATTGAGAGGGACACAACAGGTCGGGTCAGTGGCCTCCGTCGCATCTGCTCCGACAGAGCGGGCATGTTTTTGGTGTGGACAGCAGGGTCACACGGTGCGAGACTGTTCGAGGGACAGGCCTGAGGGGAGGCAGAGCGCTGGGCCACCGTTATGCCACCAGTACGGATGACCGGGACATTTCGTGGCTAGGTGTCCTGATCGAGTTGGAGAGATGTCGGCTCCGCGACCACAACAGTCGCAGACTGGGCAGTCGCCACAGTTCCAGCAGCATCAGGCTCAGACGCAGAGAGCTCGGAGACATGCAGCGAGCGCGCCAACGCCGAGGTAGAGAGCCGTGCAGCAGGTGGCACTTCCACCACTCCCGAGAGGAGGACCTCAGGCACCGCGGGGCAGAGTGTATGCGATTGCCGACTCCCGAGCATAGAGGCAAGAGTCCGAGCATGATATATTTCATGGTACGTGCTTACCATTTAAATTTTGAGTGTTGTTTTATTTGTTATTGGGGTACCCCAATCGTCTTTTTCTTCTTGGTTGCTGAAATGTTGGGACGGAAATTAGAGTTGTTGAGCTCACTCGGTGCCCTGGGCACACTAATGAGGGTGCAGCGGGCCGACTAGTGTCAGTCGTGAGTGAGAAAGTTAAGAGGACCGAATTGTGAGGTATCAAGCGTTCTTCAGGTTGTCATCAACGATCGGTACCCAAGCGGCGAAGGGCCGCAGAAATACCTGTACGCAACCAGAACGGTCAGGGGAGATAGCCGAGTGACGATGAGATCAGAGTAGCGCAGCGGAAACGTGGTGGGCCATGACCCACAGGCATCGCGCTCTTCTGTTTTCTTTCCACTTGATGAGACATGGGAAACCCAAGAGTAGAACCTTGACACGATCCTTATGCTTTGACACCCCGGCTAAGTACGTTGTGGTTTGACGAGTGTGCGTCGTATGTGTGAGATTAGAGTATTGGACCGTTCCTCTTCTTAATAACCTTTGTGTTAAACTTGACGACTTTCGATGTTATCCTGGGGATGTACTGACTCTCAAGACGCAAGGCGTCGATCGATTGTGACCGGCGACCGATGACAGTGCGATCGGGCAATACGACAGCCACATAAGTACGGACAGTAGAAGCGAAGTTTGGATCGAGGCACGTCAGCTGTCAACAAGTGAAGGCTAAACGCCAACGTTCTGCGAGGACTAGTACGACCCCTACGAGAGCACCGTTTGATGGAGTCCGGAAATAGTTAACCGAGTACGACTACCACAACGCTTTCAGGCCAGTAACAAGATGGCACCGTGCGAAGCAGTGTATGGTAGGTCGGGTCAGTTGCCCAAGCGGGGCACAGTTGAAGGCTGAGAGTTGACCCTTGTTGAACTTGAGTTGTTCGAGAAACGATTGAGAGGTGGCATGGGTTGTGAACGGTTGAGGACCGCGCAGGGTCAACGCGGAAGCGCGAGGATGAGGTACGCACGAGGTACCCAAACCCGTTCGGACCCTGAGGAAATGGTAATTGTAGTATCCTCAGTTTTGTGGTACTTTGGGTGGAACGACTCGTAAGTGTCAACGGTAAGCGCGATATCACTGGTGGGGTCACATTCGTTGATCGATCATGACTGTGTGTTACCTCTTGAGGAGTGTCGTCCTAGTAAGGTCTGACGAGTCGGAATCTCGAGGTGCACACGCCTTCCGACAAGATGTTGATAAGATGTACTGTCGCTCCGAACCGAGCAGTAAGGGTGAGGTCCAATGTCAGGATGGTTGATTTTGCGTGTTTTTTCCTTGTGTTATCGTGTGTGGTTGGTCGTGGCGTAACCATATTTGGAGTCCGGTGTCGATTGTCCGAGTAACGGGACGTGGGCTTCTTCTGTTTTGTTGTGTGCGCGATACTTGGTTAAGTGAAGTGAGTAGTCGAGGAGAAATGTCGGTGGGTTGGATCCGTTTTAAGTGCGATGTGAGAATTGTTCCGGTATGATACCTATACCGACGGACGGTTCGGTGTAGGATATCTCGACCAAGCTGCGTGTGTCGGTGCGATGTCTCTACCGATGGAGGATTCCGGTATCGACTAACTGGTTTAAGTGTTTTCCGTGTGCATGAGGGATAATGGACTGGGAGTTTTTAATCGGACGTTCCTTGAGATAGGGTCAACTGGAGCGCGTTCGTTTTAAATTTCGAGGACGAAATTCTTTTAAGGGGGTAGACTGTAAAGACCGCCCCAGTTAAAAGAATTACTATTTCAAATTGTTTTATTGGAACGTCGAGGTTAAAAAACGGGTTGAAATTTGGAACAATTGCAAAATAAAAGAAAAAGAAAAGAAAGACAAACAAAAAAAGG
Source organism: Erodium maritimum (assembly GCA_963921825.1). NCBI lineage: Eukaryota > Viridiplantae > Streptophyta > Magnoliopsida > Geraniales > Geraniaceae > Erodium > Erodium maritimum. Next base: position 6,126,425 of record OY997591.1, read on the forward strand.
GAGAAAGAGAAGGACTTGGGCCGGAACAGGCTTAGGCCCAGTCAGCAGACCGAGCCCAAGCCCGCACCGCGCGTGCCCAGGCCCAAGCCCAGGCCCACTACCCCTCACTCAAACCCTACGCTTCACCTTTTTCTTCCTCATTCTCGAGCACGCCTCCCGAGGCACTTTTCTCTCTCCATCTCTCAGATCTCCCTCGCTCTCTCTCCTTCTCTCGTGCTCGAAGCCTCCTCGCCTTCACCGTGCCTCGCTTCATCGTGCGCCGCCTCAGCTCTTGCGCATCGATTTCACGACGGCAACGAGACCTGGACGCCGCCATTCTTCTCTCCTCTCTTCGAATCGCACCGACGACGGAGGAAACGACGAGGGTTCGTGACCTCTCTCGCTCCGTTCACCTTCTCCGACTAGGCACCGCCAGAAAACCCTCGGAGCCGAGATCGATTTGGCGAGCTTCGCTGGTTTCCGGATGCCATCGCTGTTCGCACGCCGGCGAGAGCTCGAGCTCTCGCTAAATCTGGGACGGAGGGCGTTGGACCGCGCGTTGGCCACCGTCTCACCTTCCTGGCGCCTCTTCCAGCCACCACCGTCCCTTCTCCGGGCTTTCCTGCCACCACCCGCCGTCTTGTCGAGGCCGGAGACCTCGCCGGAGCGACCTCGAGGATGCTAGACTCGAGCCAGGACGGCTTGGGTCAGGACGGCCTTGGGCCAGCCTAAGCTTGGGCCAGGACGGGCCTTGGCCAGGACGACCTTGAGCCAGCCTGAGCTTGGGCCAGGGTGACCCTTGGGCCAGGCCCATGCCTATGCACTGGGTTCTGGACTCGGGTCTGGACCGGGTCTGGGTCGGGTCTGGAGCCGGGTTCGGGCCGGTTCTGGGTCTGGACCGGGTCTGGGTCGGGTCTAGAGCTGGGTTCGGGCCGGTTCTGGGTCAGGTCGGGTCGGATCCGGGTCCGGTTCTCGGATTCGGGTCGGGTCCGGGTCGGTCATATTAATTAATTATTTAAATAATTTAAATTGGAGATTTAAAGGACTAAATTGATAATTAGAGGACTGGTTCGGACTGTACCAGGACTGATTATGACTTTTACCTATTAAAATCAGACTTTGACTTCGCCCGAGAAGACCGGAGGTAGGCCCGGACATCAGCAGCTAGGAGACGTAGCTGTTTGTTCTTCTTGAGGTAGGGAAAGTAGCGAATACCGGTTTAATTGCGGAAAGTTACTAGTATGCATGTTAAGTAATTAATAATAACCGGAAAGTACCTAGTTGGCATATAGGATGTGATTCACTAGAATAACCGTTTTTAATTACTAAATAACCGGACGAGTCTTAGTGGCATGTAGGATGTGATTAACTAGTTTAGCCGCTTTCAATATTCTGGGAAATTGCCGTGCTGGTAGAATGGCCATGTCGAGCCTTAGGTTGTGTGCTGATTGAAATGTCTGATCTTGATTGAGATGCTTGTTGTGTGACTTAGTGTCGATAAGATTAAGAACCAAGTTATAACTTATTCGGTGTAACATGTTGTTGCTATGTGTGGGCAAGTGTGTCGTGACTGATTTGACGTGAAGCATTGGTTGTGATATGGTCGGGTGAGTGATAGACCGACGTATCGTGTAATTGTGGTAAGATTGTGGGCTTGGTGAGCCGTGTTTGATCCGTGGCATTACGATGCGTGATTTTATCTTGATGTGTGTTCCAAGAGGAGTTGTATTCCGGTATGGTACCTGCAACGAGGGGGTGTGCCGGTGTAGGGCAGTACCTAGGCCGACGATGTGGTCACACGTATGTGCGTTCCCCGGTGTGTTATTCTGGTACGATGCCTACATCGAGGGGGTATACCGGTGTAGGACATCTAGGCCGACGGTTGTGATTGGGCCTACGGGTCGTATTGGGCCTACGAGTCGTATTGGGCCTACCGGTCGTATTGGGCCTACGGGTCGTGTTTGGCACTAGGTGTCGTGTTTCTACCCCGATGATCTATGGTCTATGGGGACATTTCCGAGAGCTCCGATGATATGTGTCCCTTTAGGGATGTTTCTGGTAGCCTCGACGACATGTGTCTCCTCTGGACCGAGGGGCAATCCGATATGATACAATGACTTTCCGGTATGATATGATGGAGTCGGGCTGTGTACAGCCGGCGGAGTTCGGGGACTACGGTACGGGACGTGTGCTGGTTGCTTTTGTGTGTGGTACGTTTGCTGTTTGGTTAATGTTTTATTGTGTGAAAGTGGTCGTTTGAGTGCGTTGTAAGTTTGGTTACGAGCCCCGGTTTGGCAGTTAGTTGTGTTGTACTAGTATGCCCTAATTAGACGGTTACTCGTGGTGGTGAGCCGATGTTCATTACCTTAACTACTGTCTCTACTGGGCGAAAGCTCACCCCTTACCTTGTTGTGTTTTAGGTCTTGAGCAGAAGTTTTACTAGCTGGATGCTCGATGTTTGGGAGCTAGCGAGTGTCTTAGACTAGTTGTCTAGAGACGTACTATCTTTTGACTTTTAAACTCGTTTGTTATTTAGTTTTTTCGAGCTGTGACTCGCGCTGTTATTCGAATGTTTTAAACTGTTATTTGAGACTCGTTTTGGAATTTAATCGTTTTATTTCTTCATCCTTTAAGTTCACGTCTCGAGTCCGGTCAAAACCGGATTTGGGGCGTGACAAATCTTCTCATCGGGTTATCCTCAGATCTACCTCCAAACCTATAAACAGACTTATATGTGAAGGCGCGTATTAGAATATAACTATAATCAGGTCTTCAACTATAAGCTTGAGCTTTTAGTTGAGTTAGTTTTCTAATAATATAGTCTCAATTGACTATCTGTAGGAACTTATTGAATTCAACTTTTAGTGTTTGTCTTTCCTCTCAAGTTGTTATATAGCTATCGGGGATAGAAACCACGTTTACAAATTACACTGCACACTAGTGAACTATGAAATTCACGACATGAAAAATGAAATCTTTCGTTTGAATAAAATTTAACACAACTAAAAAAAATATTATACGTCTCCATCATCAACAAGAGAAATTAAAGGAATAAATAACACAAAACATTGAGCATATGTAAGAGCATGTGCAATTATGGGATGCCCGAAATATGCTGAAACTGAAACTTCTAATTAAATATTATACTAGGCATGGGGCACCGCACGATGCGCGGTGCATAGCGTGAGAGAGGACGTGTGATATTTGTGTTGGAGAAGCAATTTGGTTGTTATTATCATTTATTTATCTGATTGTCAGTTTGTGCAAATTGTTTATTTTCCGATCAAATTTTTTCAATCTAAAATAATAAAGGCTCGATCAGTTAAGTTAGTATAACTATGAGTTCATTTGACCAATTACAAAGAAAAAAAACACGATTGGTTAATTTTGCAAGCCAAAAGGACTGACCAAATACAATTACAACCAGGTAACTAAACAGTAAACATACAAAAAAAGCACAAGTCATCTAACCTATAATAAAACATTACATTTGAATAAAAATAAAAATAATAGGCAAACCTAGCTCTTTTTATGAAGGATGTAGAACTCAGAATGTAATGTATTATTATAGAGGGGGAAATTCAGAAGTATAATATCTCGGTTTTAATGAACTTTTAACTGAAGTACACAATACCCACATTCACATTCAAAGAGGTGCATAGTATATGTAGCACCCAAGGGAGAAGCCAATGTCAAACAAAAATACGTTTTTTCTATAGGTCAATACAGGCACAAATAATTAAACAAAAAACGAATCTTAAAAATCATCTGATTTTTTCGAATTGCAATACTCATCAGCCATGATGATCGGCTAACACTCACAACCACTACCACTGTCGTCGTCGCTGCGTTGATCTGTGAACAGAACCTTTTACAGAGAAGGAAAAATAAAAAAAGAAGATAGCACCTCTTCTTGTGTAAGTGCCACTTATTCTTATACAAACCGTAGACTATACAATTACAATTGCATTGTTAAAGTGAAATCACACCCATCTGAGTTTTTGATTAAGGCAATTTCAGCACAACCAGAGCGGAGATCACCATGTTAAGTCAGATAAAACTCTAAAGGTCCTCTATTCAAGGAATTTTCTGTATCCCCATATTATCTTAATATAATGTTGTGCAACATAAACTAATGGTTCTACTTATGTCCACAATATCAGCATACCCTAAATTGTATCTCTCATTCTTTTTTTCTTCCTAGTCTAAATTTCAGCACACCCAGATGAATATCTAACAATATTAACCCAAAAAACATGACCAAAAAATGAAAACAAAGCATACCCAGAACGCTCGACAGTGAATTCTTCGGAAGCAATCCTGATCTACCCAGGAGATGAGTTCATTACAAACTGTAGGCAAGATTAACCAATACACTCCACCACGTGTTCTTGTCACGCCACCTTCATTTGCATGAACCTCCATCCCTTCCACCTGCATTTTATAGTAGATGAAATAGTATGGTATCAAATCAGGTACCCAACAGATTACACAACCCATTAGTACCATCATCATTAAAATCCAATTTAGAGGACATCTAAATAAAGTCACCCATGTGGAGGAACTTAATAGGGAAAAGCGTAAAGAGAGAAATATAATTATTAAAATCAATGTCATTGTTACTCAAAATCTGCATTGTGCAGTAATTGTTTAAAACCAATGCCAATTAACCACCCAGTGCATAGTATATCATTTCATTTAAAATAAAAATCTATTAGCCATTAAAAACCTGTAAAAAGGTTGCGAAGAGTAACAAACTGTACCAGTATAATTTCACATGCCGATTTCCGCTATATGAAATTCAATAATGACGTTCATAATTTAATCATTATTAGGGATAAAAAACGATGTAATGCTCCAACAATATATGATCCAAACATAGCAAACGAAACCCAGAAATAAACCCAAGAAAAAACGAAATATCGCTAGCAGAAAATTGAGGTAAGAAACATTACAGGAAAAGCGAAGGCGAAAAAAATGGAACACTAATGAAATATAATTTAATACATTTATCTAACAAAAATAGAATCATGGAAAATCAATCCAACTCAATGAAGCTGAAATTGCCTATTACCATCAACACAGAAATCAATTTCAAAACTAATAATATGGTTTCATACAACAAACTATAAGGAACCTATCATATACCAGATGCAGCTTCATATCATTCAATAATTATTACATAAACATCAAATATAGAGAAATTAGTTGGAAACAAATGGTTAGTGCAAATTAAAGAATCAATTGAATAAAAATCCATCCTTTTTTTAAAGCATGTACATAACGGCAAGCCGAACCCCAAAATTCAGTTTGGCCAACACTCAACATGCTTGTTTAGTCGGTACGTTCGGTAAGTGAAAACTTCCAAAATCAGTCACGTATGTGTTCAAATATAATTAAGGGCCAAAATGGTTTAGCAAAGGGCATTTTGATTCAAATCAAGCAACCACCTCGATGAAGCGAGCTGAATCCCAAAAATCAGGTTGGCTAATATTCAATAGCCACAACGAATAAATATAAATAACAGTTTGGCCAACATTCAACATGCTTGTCTAGTCGGTATGTTCGGTAAGTGTAAACTTCCAAAATCAGTCACATATGTGTTCAAATATAATTAAGGGCCAAAATGGTTTAGCAAAGGGCATTTTGATTCAAATCAAGCAATCAACTCAATGAAGCGAGCTGAATCCCAAAAATTAGGTTGGCTAATATTCAATAGAAACAATAAATAAACATAAATAACCATAAAAGGGCAGCAATACATTACCATTAAAACTCTAGTTCTACAACCAGTTTCATCGGAACAACAGTGAAACTAAAACAAATGCATAAATCAATGAGTACCAAATCCTAAACCATAGTTGCAACCACCAAATTCAGGATTAGACATTGAAAAAGCACACAGATACAAAATTCCAGACAGAAGAACATACAACATTTGGTCACAGAATTTCAACAAACCAAATGAAAGTATAATTTCAGGGACCTAAAGATCCAGACTTTATGAAAGTCACTATTTTTATCTACTACAAAAATGAAGCATGTATTCATTATTACTTATTTAGGAAGGTGGTTGTTGCTATGCCCAGTTTTTATGTTTTAAGCTCAACTCACAGTTTGTTCAATAAATTATGTTATCGTTAAATTTTAACAAAAAACAATAACCCACAAAAAATCATTTGTCATCCCTTCCACACTTTATGCAAAAATCATACAATTATGATTATCATCCAGACTTTCCCATTTAGGCTCAACAATTACAAAATAAAAAAATCCATAAAAGTTATTCCAATAATCTTAGAACATAAAATAAAGCAAGTAATGTAAGCTTTTGCTTCCCATCTGTTGGCTTCGCATGCATATATGTTTAGTTCTGGATTTTCAATTTTCAGTTCAGGTTTCTTGTATTAACAGTAATAATCTTCACTACCAATTTAGTTAACTATAAAATAAGTCAAATTGAATCAACATACAACAAAAATGCATCAGGACCTAATTCGCAAAATGGAAAACATCAAACGGCGAACCCCGATTTATCAAAAATAACAAAACCCAAAAGCCAGGAACAAACTAATCATAATAAAGTCCTGCATACGTTTTAAAGTCCTACATCCTTTTCTTGTACCTATCTTCTGATTACTGGTAATAGGGAAATGGAAAATATGGGCTTAGCAGGAATTGGGTGTAATTTTCTTTTATTCTCATATAATATTTGTTCAAATTAATATGTTTGGACTTGTTAGCATAGCAAACTTAAAAAATGGCTATACTACGGTTCCAAACAACCAAAATAAATTGGGTCTTTTAAGCTCAGTTTCTATTCTATTATGTAGTGCCACCACTGGTTGAAATATTATTTTATATTCATGTCTGATACTCATAATCAATTCATTAACTTAAATCTTGCTCTCATAGCTAGCCGTAATACCACTGTAAACACTTACCTTGTGGTTTTAGAATTAAGAGTTTGTTTATGAGTATATGTTGGTTAGAAGTTTTTTGTACCCATCATAAGAACCTGATATTATTTATAGAAATTTGACAGCAATGTGAAAACAATCCACCAATACCAGAAGCGAACTAATCCGACCCAGCAAAACCCCAAAAAACGAAATCCGAAAACATAATCGATAAAACTAACCTTATAAACCTAATTGAAGATGATGCAAACCATATAATCGAAGAAAACAAAAGAGATGGGATAAGAAATTATTACTCGAATTAGCAACTGAGAAGTATGGGAAGTAATCGAAGGCCGGTATAGATTTTGACGGCGCTGTCGAGATCGAAAGTGTCCGGTCGAGAATTGGCAAGTCTCGAGAGGGTTGCAGTCAAATGTGAGTGTTAGCCGATCATCATGGCTGATGAGTATTGGCAAGTCTCGAGAGTGTTGCAGTCAAAAGTGTCCGGTCGAGAATTGGTCGGTAGATTTCGGTCCTTCATGAATCGTCTCCTTTCAAAGGGCTTCAAATCTGAAAGAGAAACAAAAAGACTATAGCAATAAAGGAATTAAGGAAGGCAGAGGAAACGAAAGAGAAACAGTAAGGAATGAGAAGGTGGAAGGTTACGCGAATAGAGGGAGAAGTATAGAGGAATAGTAAGAGGAGAACTATGCCACGCTGGCATTAATCCTCCTGTTACATTAGTAAGGATTTATGGGGCTTCGAAGCTTCAATATTGAATTGTGATACTTTTCATTGGTGCAAAACTTGCAGAGATTCTCACAAATAAAAAATTAATAAAAAACTTAAAATAAATTAATAATTGATAAGTAGTAAAGCATAAATATATATATACAAATTTAATAAATAAATAAAAGAATTAAAAAGAAACAAAAAAATTGAATTAATAAAGAAAATATAAAAAGAAATAGAGAAAGTGGAAAAAATACAATGACTTATTTTTTTTTTGGATTGCCACATGGTGAAGCCTGATTGGCTGGAACAGAGGGTTCATGTCTGGAACCCTAGACGCGTGAGGCTTCAGTTGTGCGAGTGGGGCACCGAAGCCCGCGACTTCCCTCTCAATTCGCGTCTGCAGCCACGCGAAGCCTCCAGATGCAACTTCGACCTTTTCCCCAGTGTTGCACATGCCCTAATATATCTAGCATACAATATTAGCCGCTCCGAGGAGAAATCAATAGATACCATCATTTATCTTAAAAAATGTGAGAACTCATCCAAGTCATCCATTTCATAAATGTATGGATGAGATGCAATTTACTTGTTAATTTTATCTTAAAAAACACAACACATTTGGGTAGGTGTTAGAGGCTTTTTAGTAAAACCGTCATACTATTTTTTTAATCAATTCACTAATTTAATCATTTCCGCTTCGTTTGAAATTTGATTGGCTTCAAACTTGCGACGATATTTTTATTTTTTTTCAAGGGCTTTCCATTAAGACCGGTAATTAATATATTTTGAAGCACGAAAAAAATTATATTAGGGCTGATTTAAAAAAAATACATATGGATGATTATTATCAACACTGAACATTAGTTTCATCAACATTAAACACTAGTTTTATTACCTCATTTTACCAAAACTGAACATGATTTTTATCACATCGGTACATGAGTTTTATCATTTCATCACATGTTTTTTTATCAACACTAAACACTAGTTTTATCAATATTAAACACTAGGTTTACCACCATTTTACATGTGTTTAATCACCTCATCATTTGTTTTTTATCACCTCATTACATGACCATATCACATGTTTTTTATCAACACTAAACACTAGTTTTATCAACACTAACTCTAATTTATCACATCATTATCAAAATTGAACATGGGTTTTATCACCTCGTCAATTGTTTTTTATCACCTCTGTAATTTATTTATCAATACTGAACACTAATTTTATCACCATGATATATATGAAACATTTATCAGCCCTCAACACTAATTTTATCACCCCGATACAATTTTGGGTGTTTTTGAGGTGATGCTGTGGCATTATGATGAATTTTGGATCTTCGGTGTGTGTGGTTAAGATGTGTTCTCACCGTTTTTAGGATAAGAAGGGTTAGCCGATTTTTCCTCCAACCCCTCCATGAGAAAATAAATTCATTATTTGGTAATTGAAAAAATTTAGAGTTCAATTTTTAGTGTTTGACTTTTTTAGTCAAGTTATTATAAATTAGGGATAATTACAATTACCTACTCTTAAGTTTTACACGATTATCCGATACATGTACTTTTAACTAATGCATACCCTTATGTTTCAAACTTGTAACGAATTACTCATTCCGTCTAAATTTTTCATCCATTTACTATTCACTTTTTCTTAAATACCCAAAATGCCCTTAGTTATACAACCCTAAATCCAACCCAACCCTAAATCTCCTTCCAAACCTAAATTCAACCCTAAATCTCCCTCCAACTCTAAATTCACCCTTATTTTTTAATTAAATATTTATTCTAAAAAATAGATTATAAAAATCAATTTTTATTTTGTAATTCAGTATTTATTTTTTGGGAAAATTTAATTTTAACACCCTACCAAACATTTATTTTCAAAATAATATTATGACAATTTTTTTTCAGTTTCATACCCAAACCAAGCATTTATCAACACTTTGCTACCTAAGCGTCAACTTTCCGTCCATCTGGACGGAAAATGGTTTGGATTCTTACAAAATGACAAAACTACCCATAACCTATTTTTAACCCTAATCCTCTTTCCTTTTAAGTGTCAACCACCATCATATCCCCAACTCACAACCTTCACACAACCCCATCGCGTGTGGGCGTGCACGTCTTAGTCTGGCCAACACCCTCTGCCTCCGACCATGGAGGTGGTGGACAACCACCAGCCGAAGCTCCTTCATCTCTCTCCGATCCCCATCAGCTGGAGCGCGTATCTGATGCACCAGAAAGTAGTGGTGCAAAAATACGCGACCGTCCGACGAGGTATGACCGGTGGCTCTACTGCAAAATTTTGTAGACCATGAGGCTTTTTGTGTACGGGGTTTTTGGGGTTTGGTGATTTTGAGGCTTAGGCTAGCACGTTTCTTGTGGGTTTATGATAAGGATTTGGTTATAATAAATCCCCTCTTCTTCTTCCTTTTTTTGGTTTGGTTGAGACCCACGAACACAGCCTAATGGTTGTAGGCAGATTTATACGAGGGATTCATAAATTAGGGATTAAGAAAATTAAAATTTTGTTTTGGATTTGTAAATTGATTCAAGTTGTTAATTATACTGGTAATTTCTTGTTTTCAATTTCTTTGTTTTTATAGATTCTATAGATCTGTAAATTAGTACTATGAAAATGGGTTTGAGTTTGAATTTTTGTTTGAATATGTCAACTTTTTTTTTGATAGGCTAAGAAATTTATTAGGCAAATCTTCTATAAGGCTATAGAACAAAGCAAGAAAGGATCCAAATAGATCATTTCCTCAGACCATTACCAGCTCCAAAGAGCGAAATACAAGATGGAAAAACAAGAAATACAACGTCTTGCTTACTTCCTACCCGGATTCAAACAAGTGAATCGATTCGAAACCAGAACATGTGTTAAAACATGTTCTGAAGTCGGATCCAAATACTCCTTGTTCCTCCTGTCCTCGGCGTCTTTTTCAAGTGCCAAAGCACACAGATTAACAGGTTTATGGCCAACTTTCGAACTGTAATTCCACTTGCCCGAGCTATCTTTCTTGGCAACGTCCACAATAAAACGTCCCGTTTTAACCCTTTATCAGCAGAGGTCCTGTCTCTTGTCTGATAGACCACGATTGGTGCAGAAATCATCTTCGAGAGACCCTTCTTTGGACGTCCACGTTTCTTTGGCTCTGCCACCGGTTTTTCCAAGGCTTCCTTCCAAGGACTTCCTTGAAACCCGACTTCCAGAAACGGTTCATTATCTCGATGAAGGTTATCTTTTGGTGGGCCCGAGCTCGTCGAAGCTGGACCAATATCATTCCCAATACGATGAAAAACTGTAGCCAAACTCGGATCGACATGGGCTAACGAATGAACCTGTGCCGATGGGCTTAAAACAGGCCCACCCAAGCCAACCAGATCAGTTCCTGGGTCAGGCCCGACTTGACAAGGGCCCATTTTCAGTTCAACTTCTCCAGGTCCACTAGTACGCCCAAGAGAAACGTCCTGACGCAGTTTCGTAGCCGGAGATGTAGCGTCCGTGATTAACGGTGAAACATCAGATTAATTCGAATTTGGAAAACCAATCGAGATCGGGATCCCTCTCGAAATCGACGTCCCTTGAATCACGAGGTCAACGGTAGAGACGGGTGCGGCTGAAACTGATCGGAGCTGACCGGAATCTTCACGAGGCGGCGACGCAGAGAGGGTCACCGGCGAAGGCCTGGGAGCCTGACTAGAAAACTCACGAGGGCACTCCTGCCCCTCACCCAGCGCCTGAAACAAATCACTGGAGTGAGATTCTGGAGCAACTTTCAAAACAAAGCTAGTGCTCTGTTTTCCATCTCCAACCGGAGCGATCGTCGGAGACTTCACGAGACACCGCGAAAACGCCAGGAAAAGGACATGTCCTTTCAGGTTAAACCCATTTAGCGATTCCACTGCCTGAGAAGCAGCAAGATGCGACGAGAAACGAATGAAACCAAAAAAGAATCCTTTCCTGTTTGGTCTCTTCAACAGTGAAACAGATTCGATAACGCCGAAAGATGAGAACAAACCACGGAACGAATCTTCTGATGTAGCGAAAGGTAGGTTCCGTACCTATAACTCAGTGTCACTCTCCACAAAACGAGCTCGTGACCGTCGCCGACGATCCGTTTCACTGTCCCTAAACACCGCCCCGTCCAAAGCTTGGTTCTGACTTGCAACTAAGAATTGAAAAATAATTTTATTGGAAGAGTTATTATCATCCGAGTACCCTAAAAATACTTGGTTTTCATCCGAGTACCCTAAAAATACTTTGTGACAGATAAATACCCAAACGAAACATTGTGTTTCAAATCAATACCCGCCGTTAGTTTTCCATCCATTTTGGATAGAAACTTTTATTGAAACAAAACCTATTTCTAAACCTTATCCTTTCATTCTCGAGCCGCCACTCCCCTTTCATTTTTTCTCTTCAAATCAAACACAAACCTTACCCTTCCATTCTCCCTCTCAACACTTTGCAAACCCACTTCTGGAGTCTAAAATCTTGAGGAGGAGGCTTATTAGGTTCAGTGACAGACCTTCTGCTACTAACTCTTCCTTGCAGATCTCCATAACCGAGACTCTAGAAGTTGCATAGACAACTTTCTCCTTAATCTCCATGGAGCTCGAATCGAGCAAGGTCACGAGGGCGGGGACGAGACCCTGAGCTACACCGACCACCACGTTCTTATCGTCCTCATAGAGCAAGTCAAGAACCGAGTCCATAGTCGAGCTCCTCGACTCCGAGTCTCCGATCTGCAACCGAGTCACCAAGCTCCTCGACTTGTGAACCCAACAAAACCCACCCCCGATTTCGTCAAAACCTCAACCATGACCACCATTTATCTCTCTGTGAAAATTATTTTCGAAATTGGGTGAGGTAAGGAATTTTTGGGGATTTATACCAGATTCGAATCTGTGCTGTGGAGAGCTTGGGTATGAAATGTTAAGTGACATATTATGAGATAGAGATGGTATTGAACATGAGATTCAACTTCTAGCAACATCTGATTTCTCAGATCTGGGATGGGATGTTGATGAACTAGGTTTGGTATGAGATGGCGTGATTGGGTAGCAAATTGAAATAAACAAATGTTAATAAAAAAGAATAAGTAAATTAAATCAATAAAAGTTAAAAAAAGAATAATTAAAAAATAGAAAAAAATCAAAATATGATATTTTTAAAATATTTTTTTTAAAAAATAAAACACTGATTTTTTAAAAGAAAAACTAATTTCTATAAAATAAAACTGTTTTTTTAAATAAAAAATGATTTAAAAAAAACTGATTTCAAAATAAATAAATCTGATTTTTAAAAATTAAAACTGAATTTTTTAAATAAAAAGTGATTTTAAATAAATAAATCTGATTTTTTAAAAATAAAACTGATTTTTTTTAAATAAAAAGTGATTTTAAATAAATAAATCTTATTTTTAAAAAATAAAAACTGATTTAAAAAAAATAAATGGATGGAAAATTTGAGGGGTATGGGTTTGAAAATTTGACTGTTGGTGAGGGGTATTTTAGACTTTTTAAGTATTTGGATGGAAAAATGGATGGAAAAAAAACAAAAACTAACGACGGGTACTGATTTGAAAATAATGTTTCGTTTGTGTACTGATATGTCACAAAGTATTTTTAGGATACTCGGATGAAAACCAAGTATTTTTAGGGTACTCGGATGATAATAACCCTTATTGGAAAGAACTAACCGTTTCAAAAGAAGAATAAATGAAAATTAAGAAAAAATAAAAGTAAAGAGTTCATAAAAAAAGCAAAGTCAGTTAATTTTTTTTAGAAAATCGTTTTTATGTTTTTAAGGATAAATGACATAATGGAAAAAAAGAATTATTTTTTTAGAATTTTTATAATAAAATATGATTATATTATAATAATTATTTTAAAGAAATTTAACAAAAAAAGAGAATAAATAATAATTACAAGGTATTTTTATGAAATTTTAAGAATTAATAATTAAAATAATAATTATTAAAGGTTAAAGGTTAATGAATATTTTATTAAAGATTAAAATAATAGAAATAATTAAGATTACATCATGTAAATGTCATGTTTTTTACCAGACAAGAGCCAAAACATCGGCTGATAAAGGGGGTCATGCGGGAAGCTTCACTATTGACATCGCTAAACAAAGCAAAGAAGGAACGTGGAGCTTTACCAAGCGATTTGTGAAAATGCTGTTGCCAATTCCCAGGCTATGAATCCACATAGCAGGTTGAGGTTGAGGAGGACGTCGAGGATAGCGAGTTTGAGGCTATTCCGGAAGTGACTCCAGGAGAATCAACTCCTGTTTCGGTATCTAACCGATTTCTCTGCTTGAATCCGGATAGGAAGTAGTTAATTTGCTCTCTATTCTGTTTTTGTTTTCTTGTTGGCTTTACGCCTGTATTGGCTTGGGGAAAATGTCTTTTTAAGGACCGTTTTTCTTGCATCGTTTTACTTTCTTGTAGAACGTTTGCCTAATAAAATCTTTTCGCTTATAAAAAAATGTCATGTTTTGAAAATTTGAAAGATAATGAAATGTATTATTGTTATTTCATTCATTTTTAAGTTCTGAAACTCCAATGACATGCTTTTGAAAATTTGACTAATTGTTAGGGGTATTATAGACTTTTTATTTATTTGGAATGGAAAGTTAACAGAATCTGATGGTTAGGTATGAAAGTGTTGATAAATATTTAGCTTAGGTATGAAACTGCAATTTTTTTTATTAGAGTATCATTTTGAAAGTTGGTAAGGTGTTATATGAAATTTTTCCTAAAATAAATTAAAAATTAATAAAGTAATAGAAATATACAAAATAAAAAGATTAAAAAAAATAAAGTTATAAGGGTATTATTGACATTTCATGAGTGCCATTATTTTGAAAATTTAAATATTAGTAAGAGGTATTATAGACATTTAGATATGAAAGTGTAATTTTCTTTTTTTATCAAGATATCATTTTTAAAGTAAATATTTGATAAAATGTTATATTGAGATTTTCCTTTTTTTTTAAAAAAAACTTTTTGCGATTCCTTCTTTGTCGGTGGGTATTTCCTCTGCGCATGTATGCAGATAGCCAACCATTTTGAGGTTAGAGCTGGAACCCGAGAGTTCGGGGTAAGGTTCTCAACCATTTCCAATAGCTTGACCAGCGAAGTCCTCCATCTGCAGGTACAGGCCTATCTTTCTCTGTTGTCGATGTTAGAAATTTCATCTTTACCTTCTTTGAGAGTTTGAATTTTGAATTTTGAATCCAGAATCTGCGTATGCTTAATTAAGGTGATTACGAAACAAAGTGCATATATGGCTCATCTACTTGGTCACTGAACGCGTATATATCTGGTAATTCCTTGACCCACCTCTTCTTATCTTCTTATGTGTACTTGCGATACAGATCTGATATTGTATACACACGCTTCTATGGTTAATCTTTTGCATTTTCTTGATGGGTATATTTTTACTTGTTTGGTCAACCAACATTTGTGAGAACTTCAGTTTAATCTCAACATTAGATCAGTGAATTTGGTCAATTGGGCTCTCTTGCCTCCTCGATCTGGTGCAAGGTGTGGGGTTAGGTTAGGGTTAACCTTTAATTAACCTAGCTAGTGCTTAGAGCATCCATAACGTTAGCCTTTTACACTGTCGGGAAGCTCAAAAGGAAGACAATGTAAAAAGTAGGAGAGAAAAATGATTTAAATAATACTGGTGGTAAGAGGAGGTGGTAAGTTAGCACGAACTAGTATTACAGGGTAATTCATTTTATTCCCATTCCAGGACGGCCCAGGCCCCTATCTGATTTCAATCGGCAAACGAAAGTTTACCTTACTTATTTTAAGAAAAGAATTCTTTCGTTCTGCTGTCAAAAGTAGGGGAAAGTGTCTGATAGGCAAGTCGGCTCGAAAGGGACACGTGTAGTTGGGTCAAAGTAGTATTCGCCTAAGCTGAAAATATTAATTTAATATTCTAATAGTCAATCTTACCACAATTTGCTTACTGTTAGCGTTGTGGATGCTCTTAGAGCACCCACAGTGGGCGACGTTTATTCCACGAAAAGGGTCCTCAATCTGGTGCAAGGTGGCGTTAGGTTATGTATGTAAATTGAGTTTTACCTGTCTTTTTTAAGTCACAACTCCTCTGATCTTCTATCTACATCAATTTTGAAAATTTATCCTTTATTCCTCTGATAGATCACCAATCTGCTGAACACATACCACAATATCTTGCTAATAAGTACATGGGTCAAAACCAATTGTCTAATTTTTTGGAGCAAAGTGTTGTGAATCACTTGACCGCATTAGTCAGGTTATACGAAAGAGTTTATAAAGGACGGGTGACGGCTCCAAATTCGTCAAAAACGAACTTACATAGATAGAGGTTGCAAGGAATCACATGCACCAAAGTATTGTCGAATGATGCTTTTGTTCGTATTATGAAGGGTTTGGTACGATACAACTGATACTTTCGACAAATACCTAATAGCATAGGTAAGCCTGGTTTCTCTCTCCAATGCATTACAGCTATTCACCAACTATATTATGGAATGTCAGCTGATACCTTGATGAGGACTTACGCATGGGTGAAACAACGACTCTGGAGCGTGTCATATGGGGTCATATAAGGGCGTCGTTCATCTGCTTAGTCCAATGGAAGAAGTGCCCAATGACATGGAAATGAATGTTCTCAAGGAGAGACCATGGTAATGTCCTGACAATTATGTTGAAAAATGTTGCAACTCAAGATATGCGATATGACACTCGTTTTTCGGTATGATGGGAGTGAACAACGACATCAATATACTTAATCAACAAATGTTCTTTTCGGACATCCTATATGCTTGACATCCACCGATGCGCTACATGGTCAACAATAACGAGTACACTATTCTTTATTACTAATTGGTGCTATTTACCCACATTGGCTTGTATTTGTAAAAACAATAACGTCGCTACAACTCCATAAGCACAATGTATCCATTGCAACTTAAGAAGGGGTGAGGTCAAATTTGGAACGAGTATTTGGGATTCTACAATCTTGTTCTAACTAGGATGAGGGTTGTTTCTTTTTCGTTGGCCCTAATTATGTGTGGACGTGGAGCAACCATTCGATCGAGAAAGGATTCAGGGACAGATGGAGGCTAAACGATGAAGAGAAGAAAGAAAATGTGAAATGAGGTGTGTGGATTGAATACAATGTTGAGGTATTTATAGGGTGGAGGAGCTCATTTTTGCCAAGTAATCGTCAACTACAATGTGGCCGCACATAATTTTATTATTTTGAACTTCTAATTATACATAAAACGAGGCAAATTGCAATAGTAGGTATGAATTTTTTTTACTGGAATTTGGAAACCGAAATCTTCATTGAGATTGAAAAACAACAAAATACAAACTAACACATGCAAGTTTAAAACACCCAGAGGAAAAACACGGGAATCAACGAAATTACATTCCAATTTTTGTGGCAAGACTCGTTAGAATTGCGAAGTGGGCTTGAAGCTGTTGAGGGGTATAGTTGGAGGTGTCTTTCGCCTTCGCTTCCATATACAGGTCGATCAACGGCTGTGTCTCGGCGAGTAACTTGCAGTTCTGTTTTGTTGCGCTCACGACGTACTCTGCTAGTTGTTTTTGAGTTACTGCTAGCTTGTGGACTTCGTTGGACAATTTTGTTTCTAGGGCTTCATCTACATTGCCTTTCCGTCTATTTCTCGTCGCCTTCTGACCTTGACGCCAGACTTCTCTAGCGATGGAGCACGTATCGACCTCCGTCCCCTCAGTCTGCTCACTTGAAATGTAGGACCCAGTCTCGTCCAGCCTGGTTCTCGTTGTCTTCGCTTTCAGCAGGTGGAGCAACGTGTATGGCATTCCACTTTTGTTGGTCTTTCACGAGTCTTCACCAGTGTTTTCATGTGAACTCGTGGTCCTCCTCTCTTTTGTATATCTCTTTCGTAAGTTTCATGACTTGGTCATCAGACCTTCCGCTTTGGTAACGTTTACCGCCCGTGTCCAACAACCATGAAACTCCACGACTTTTGAATTGATCAGTTGCCAATCATCCTTGCAGTACTTCACGGGAGGTCCGGATCATCGACCCTCGCAAGCTTCTGACCTCTTACTCAATATCCTCGTTGTGATTGTCTTTTTCCGTACCGTTCCCAAATAACGGGTCTAGCGTTTCCAGCATTAAAGTGTGGCGCAAATTTCATCGTCGTCGGGAAAACGCTAACGCCGAGCGTTTTCCTATGTTTTGGTCAGCGTTTTCAAAACACCGACCTTATTTCGCCTAGTAAGCACCCTTCTCTGTAGCTACTTTAATAGCATTACAGGACAAATTCTTTTAGCATGACTAAAAGAGAGGAGAAACTGAAAATGTGCTTTTAGCCAAGCCTTTACTAAAGCATTGTGAATTCTCTTAATTAGAAGTAGATTAGGAATTTCGGATAAAAAATAGGTGATAAACTATCTTGCCTAGCTATTAAGAATCCCAGTTTTTGGTTCGATTGTAGCGTGAAAGTTGTGTGTTGGATTTGAGTTGTGTTTTTTTTGGATGTACTCATATGCTATTAAATCAGTGATTATTTGTTTTTGGATGAGAAGTTTTAGCTGTACAATATTTATATGAAATGTGGAAATCCCATTTCTTGAATGTTCCTCTTTCCGTACTTAAACATGGTTACAAGTGGAAAATTTGTAACCAAATTAACTAATGATGAAATAGGAAATACATAACTTGCCCCTGACTTCTCGGGACGCTTTGATTCCTGCCTCTTCCTTCGGTAATTCAGCTTCCAAAACATATCGACAACCTCTTCTCTCAAGCCTCTGCTTGTCATCAACTCGTTCCCCTCCGTATTGCCTGTTCCTGTTCATAATGTGTATAGTGATTGTTATCTTCAACATTTGTATGATGGCACTTACGGGACGGTTTTCGCTGCTATCCCTAGCTGCATTATTTTAAAGGTTAAATCAAAGCAATGTTAAATATAATATGTGCAGCTATGCGTACCTGATTACGCTCTTTTGTAACTTCCAGGTTCTACTCCTAGTTTTCTGAATCAAATGGATGGCAGAACTCTTCATATCATATTGGAGCAATTGGGACGTTTTTTTTCTGATGAGGCAGGGCCTCGTCGTGACTATGCAGAAAAACTATTTGACACCCTGAATCAGATTGCGGCTTCTGTCTACAATGCTGAAGATGACGATGAAAGGAAAAAACATAGGGAAGAAGCTGTGAAAAGTTGTTCTGCACAAATCATAGAGGTATGCTATGAATTGGAAGATGCAGTGGATAACTATGCTACCAAAGTCTCGATCTTACGCTATCGTAAAGCGTCACAACGGTTCCTATCAGCGTCATATTTATTCAATGGGCCGGTCCTGCAATCTTCATTCCGTACTACTATCAAAGCCCTACAAAGAAAATTGGAAAACACGATTGAGGACCTCGATAAGAAGCTCCGTGAACAAAAAGTCGAGAAAGATAAAGATGGTCCCCAAACAAGGCTGGATACAGCTGCTTATTCTTCTGTTGACAAGAGAATGGAAATTGGACGCAAGGGTGATTTAGATAAATTGAAAAAATTACTGAACAATGAAGAGCCAGAGGGCCGTGTTCGTGTCATACCTATATTAGGAACTGCAGGTATTGGAAAGACTACTCTTGCCCGATTAATCTTCGAGGACAAAGAAGTTGCGGATCGTTTTCGCATCCGAGTGTGGGTGCCCATCTTAGATGACTTCAATGTCATAAAGATTCTCAAAGCCATCATCAAAAGTTCAACAGGCACTGCAACTTTGGCTAATAGGCTGCCTGCAGTAGTTACACAATCTCGCAAGTTAAAATTGGAGGGAAAACAGCTGCTTATCGTGATGGATGATGTGCAGAATGCAGATGATGCAAAGTGGAATGTCTTACGAGACCATCTTGTTAGCCTGAAAACCAAAATTACAATTTTGGTTACTACTCGTTTTGAGGAAGTGGCAAGCAGACTAGGCAGCATTGATAGTACACATCAACCGGAGGAACTTTCAACTGAAGAATGCTGGCAACTGTTAAGTACAATAGCACTTTCTCGAGCAAGTTCATACGAAAAGAAAGAGTTGGAAGCTATTGGTCGACTAATTGTGATAAAGTGCAACGGCTTGCCTCTAGCAGCTAAACATTTGGGCGATTACTTGCAGTCTAGAAATACAAGTGAAGAGTGGTTGAATGTCTTGAACAGTGAGATATCAGATCTTGATGACTTTGATAAAGGGTTCTTCCCTTCTTTCGGGCTCCCTAATCCAAACAATTTGTCCCCTGCCACAGTGCCCAAACAAGATAAAACAGAAACCCTCCCTTTCATTGACCATGAGGTGTTTGGTCGCAAAGAAGAACTAAAGGGTCTGCTAGACAAGTTGCTCCCGGATGACCAACATGAGAAGGGACATTTTCATGTCATCCCAATAGTAGGAATGGCAGGTATTGGGAAGACCACTCTCGCCCAGTCAGTCTACAATGATCAAATGGTTGCGGATCATTTTGACTTGAGGTTATGGGTGTGTGTCTCAGATGATTTTGATGTCACAAGGATTCTCAAACAGATAACTGAAGATCTTACAGGTACTGCTGCAACAAGTGATTTAGTGGACATACTAATACGATCTCTTCAAGATCAGATTAAGGGAAAGCGACTTTTTCTTGTGTTGGATGATGTGCGGACTGAAGATTATAAACAAAGCTGGGACGAACTAAAAGGCCACCTTTCTGCCGTTGCCCAAGGAACTACAGTTTTGGCTACCACCCGAACTGAGAATGTTGCAAAGATGATGGCTGCAGCTGATCAAGTGTTCCCTCTAGAAAAACTGAAAGAAAATGATTGTATGGAGTTGTTTAGGGCCATAGCGTTTTCTGGAAGAACTGGGGAAGAAACTAAAATTTTGGAAGAAATTGGTCAGAAAATTGTGGCTAAGTGCAATGGCTTGCCTGTTGCTGTGAAGACTTTGGGGGGTTACATGCGGTTCAAAAATACAAGAGAAGAGTGGCAGGAGGTTTTGGATAGTGATATATCAAGCCTTGGTGGTACTGAAGAGGATCTTCTTCAAATTTTTGAGTCGAGTTTTAACCATTTGCAACCGAGTTTGAAATTATGTCTCTCGTATTGTGCTGTTTTCCCGAAAGACCATTTAATAGAGACAGACATGTTGATTAAACTCTGGATGGCACTAGGGTATCTTGACTCAAATGTACCTGGGCAAGTAGAAGGGCCAAACGAAAATACAGAAATGGAAAAGTTAGGCCACGAGTACCTCAAAGAGTTACAGATGCATTCTTTCTTACAGGATTTCAAAAGGGATGATGATACTTGCAGGATGATGTGCAAAATTAATGGTGTTGTGCACAATTTCCTTAGCACTATTCGTATGCGTGAATGCATTACAAAGAAGGTTGATCGTTTTAAAGATGCAGAGATTAGTCCGTATGATGAAAAAGCCCGTCATTTAAGTTTAACAGTTGTTCCACGGTCTCTATTTCCAGAATCTATAACCAAGGTAGAAAAGCTGCGCTCCCTATTGGTTTGGTCTCGTTATGCAATTGTGACTACGGTATGTCTTCATGATCTATTTCAGCGTTTGAAATGGATACGGGCGTTGTGTTTCAGCTGCTGTTCAATTACAAAAATTCCAAGTGAGATTGGGAAATTGAACCTGTTAAGGTACCTCAACCTGTCTTACAGTCGTAATCTGAAGAAATTGCCCAAAGAAGTGTGTGATTTATATAACCTACAGACCTTAAACCTCAATGGGTGTGATAGTCTTGAGAAACTGCCTCAAGGGATGGGAAAGCTTACCAACTTGAGACATCTTGAGATTCTTTGGACTAAAAGTCTTAGGTTTCTGCCAAAAGGAGTTGGGGATTTAAGCTCTCTTCGTACACTGAATCGCTTTGTTATAAATCGTAACAGTGGCCATAATAAAGCATGTAATCTTGGAGATCTACAGAATTTAAACAAACTAACTTGGTATCTTGGCATAGAGGGGTTGGGAAATGTGACTAATGTTGATGAGGCAGGCAAAGAAATTTTGAAAAGTAAGGAAGGGCTTGCTGGTTTGGATCTTTGGTTTTCTGGAGTTCAAGTGCATGAGATCACTACTGCAGTAGGATCTGAAGTTCAAATCGAGGAAATCAGCTCAGATAATCTTCGCCCTGAAGATCTTCTCGGCGCCTTGGAACCACCTTCAGACTTGAGATATTTAGGGGTATATTACTATGGTGGCAGTGAGTTCTCCAATTGGATGGCATCATTGGCCAAGCTAAGGGAGCTTATACTCTTTGAATGCAGAACATGCACGAAATTGCCTTGTCTGGCAGAACTTCCTCTCCTTGAATCATTTGAAATCTGGGAGATGGAAAGTGTAACAGAGATAGGTCTTGATGCAGCAGAGTCAGTGAACAAGCCGTTCCCGAAGTTGGAAAGACTTTATATTCATAACATGGCACAGTGGGAAGATTGGAAAATTAGCCCAGGAGAAAAAGATGATATTGCAATGATGCCAAGTCTTCGATCTCTAACCATTCAAGGCTGCCCGAAGATAAAGTCGTTGCCTTATTACCTTCGGAATTCAAAAGAACTACGTGAATTGAGCATCTCAGGGTGCCCCAACTTGAGGCAAAGTTGCCAAAAGGAGACGGGAGAGGACTGGGGTAAGATATCTCACATTCCAAACATCAAAATTGATGGAGAAGTAGTAAAAGGAGATGGTCATCATGTTTCAGACTTTGCTTCCAGTTCTAGTAAGTTCAACCGTCAAGTTACAAGGCTACGAAGTCGACTTGTCAAGGATTAATTTTTCCTGCAACTCGTACCACCAAGCTAAGGGTATGTTCTTGTTTTGCTCTTACCTTTTATTTCTTATATTGGGGAACATTTATGTAGTCTCCGTGCATTTTGGCAGCTTCCAATTTGTGCCTATTCTAAATCACATCCCCAGTTTAATCTCTTGGCTCACCACCAATAGACAGCCTTTTGGTGCATAGCATAATCCCTTTTGATTCCTTGAGAACATCACTGTTCTTCCACTCTTGCAATTCTTGATAGCTTCATCTCTTGGCGCACCACCAATAGACTGCCGTTTTGTGCACAGCTTAATCCCTTGGTGTTGGTTTCGGGTATTTTGTCCTGTCATATAATCTTGTTTATCTTCTTTGTCTCTGTTCTCGTGTATACAACCCCTCTTAGGATCCCCACTGTTCTTCCTTTTAGGCCCAGAGTGAGTTGTTCTCATTTTGGTAACTCATTCTCTTTTTAACATATTGTCTTTTGGCTGATCAAAACAATAGTAAAGTTAAACCGTACAAATTCAAGTTCTGAAACATTTTATTCATTGATGTGTTGTTGCCCGCTTAGGTTGGCCTGATGGTGAAGAGAACTCTTTCATATCCTTGAGGTCACAGGTTCGAACCCAAGTGGATAAATCTCATTGAGGTTAAACTAAGCTAGATTAGGATTTCCCTGTTTTTGTTTTCTGATAAAAAAAATGCATTGATGTGTTGTTTGTCTGTCAGGTGCTTCTCGGATCAACCATGAAACATTGATCCTGGTACTGCAGTACTCTGCTAAGACTATGCTTTTTTGTTTGCAAAGTATGATTAGTTTGTGTAATAACTGTGTTCTGTGGTATTTGCTGGGAGCAAATATGTGTATATATATCCCAAACCTTGTTATCATTTAGTGTATTTGAGTCCATAAACACTATTTCCAGATGGATAGATTATTGTGCTATAGGGAAAACAGATTCAGTAAAACTACTTTGGACTTTTACGTGGTTATCCTTTTTTATGCATTACGTTATGCGTTACGCGTAAGCGTTTTCGATTCTGAATGATTGGAGAATGTTTTGTTTTGATAAACAAATTCCAGACTTTTGAAAGAGGATTACATGAGTTTCCAAAGTCTAAGAGAAGTTTGAAATCATTTTGGGTTGGTTGGTTGACACAAGTTTAATTTTTTTTTTGTTGTTGTTGAAGAAAATAATCATTTTCATTACTCAGCATCAATTGCCAGTAGCCCCAGAAGAAGTTCTTGCAATAAATCATATATAGTTCCACTCACGAGCTTGACGAGCTAAATAATTCGCCACCCCGTTTGCATCTCTATGAATGTGTGACACCTTGAACCTCGGTAACTGCCTCAGGAGTCCCTTATAATACTCAATAATCGCACCTAAAGATTGGACTCGCACCTGTAACCTGATTAGCGGTGACGAAGTCCGTCAAGGGAAAGTACTTCGTTTTTAATATCCTCACAACCAAGCTCATCGGCTTAGTGTTATGGGCCTTGCGGACCGTAACGGAGTGGGCTAAACACACCAAAGTTGACTGATTGACGGAAGAGATCCGGGATCAGATAGCAAATATTCGGATGACTCGCGATTCTCAGCAATTTCCGATTCTCAATCACGATTCTGGTGCGAAAACTTCGGCAGAATTGTTGGTTAGTGATGATGCTGCGGATATCACGCCTATGATACAGGATTGCGTTTACTCTTCTACTAATTCAGTTGAGGTCGACGTGAATTTGGAACCTGCGACAGAAGATGGGTGTGTGGGCTCGCTTGGGCCATTGGGCTTGGCTGAAGGGATTGGTACAGCCCAAACCGTGTTAGTGGATTCGGCGCCTGTACAACTTATCGCAGCCAGTACGTGTGAGATTGGAGAAGCAAATTTGGACTTGGCTGATTTGAGCCCAATCTCCAGCCCATTGGTTAATTCCAAGAGCCCATCGACAGGTTTGGGTGATCCAATAGAAGCTTTTCCAAT
The DNA here is from genome assembly GCA_963921825.1 of Erodium maritimum. Lineage (NCBI taxonomy): Eukaryota > Viridiplantae > Streptophyta > Magnoliopsida > Geraniales > Geraniaceae > Erodium > Erodium maritimum. The sequence continues at coordinate 6,150,844 of OY997591.1, forward strand.
TCAGGCTCTCTGCGAGCCAAATCTTGCGACGAATACGTTTGGTGATTCTTCGGAGGGTAGTCCTTGGAAGGAAGTCCTACTTAAATCGTCAAAACGAGTGAGTCGGCCTCCCAAACACTTGTATGACTTTTATACCATGAAGTGTAAACCGAGGAATCGCTCTTTGGAGCGGGAAAGAGTTGCTCGTCCCGTTGATATTGGGAAACAGGTAGAACTTGGCAGAACTGGAAATTCTTTAGTTGCAGTTTCGCCTCATGGAACCGATGCTTGGACTACAATCCGTGAATTGGCTTCCAAAAAGAAAGATGCGATTAATCGTACCTGAGGTCGGGAGGCGAGGTTTCACGGGGTTTTCTTTTTTTTTTGTTTCCGTGTTTTGTTTTAGGAAAAAGGTTTGGCCTTTTAACTCCCCTTTATGGAGTTCCTGTGTAAACGTTTTCTTTTACCTTGATTATCCTTTAATCAGGGCATTCCGGTTCCTAAAGGGCATTCCGGTTCCTTTTTAGGAATCAGTCTTATTAATAAATTCTTCGAGCTTATAAAAAAAAAGTTGTTGCCAAGTATGGCCGGCTAGGGTTGAGGATGAATTAGTTATTTCCTTTTAATAATTATCTTTTAATTAATGAGTTGTATTAGGTGTTGGTAATAAGAATTGTAGTAGGACTTGGTGAACAAGTAATCTCCTTGGGTATATATACCAAGAGATTATATTGAATAAAGTGGACTTGAGAATTAATTAAATACTTTGGTCTCTCCTACAAGGTCCTCGAGTTCCCTCGATAATCATGAGTTTGTATCAAAAGGTCTTTGGGTTCCCTTCTAACGAGCCCGTATCCTTATCCCATAACGCGATCGATCACGCAGGGTCATAACATATTGGTGTCAGAGCCGAGCGTTATGGACTCCGACCCCTCTCTCCAGCAGCAATTCATGGCGTTCCTAGCAAGATATGAAGCTGATTAGCGGGAGCTAGAGGAATTGGCGCTGCAGGTTCGTGCGCTGCAAGTTCGTGCGCTGTCCGCACCTCCGCAGGAGACGATCTCATCCCCGGCTGGCCGACAACAACCACCACCAACTCCGGCAGCCACCACCACCAGATCCGGAGCGCAACTCCAATGCCAAGCAAAGCCCTGTCAGGAGGACAATTCTGCAGGAGACTTGTCACGCCCCAAATTCGGTTTTGACCGGACTCGAGACGTGAAATAGGAATAATAAATAGATAATAATTTAAATGAGATTTAATGAAAATTAACTCGTAAAAAATTTAAGTTCCAAAATGGAAATTCCGATAAATAATAGATAAATCGACCATTCAAACGAAACGGGTTAAAACTATGTTTAGTAAAGAAAAAGAGGTACGTCGTCTACAACACCAACCACCCGGATCCTCAAGGTACTCCCAAGCCTTGAGTCAACCTCTAAGTCTACTCAGCAAGAAACCTGTGCAACAGTAAACATATAGGGGGATGAGCTTACGCTCAATAGGGAAAAACAGTAAAGCAAAATAACCCCGTTAGTATAAAATCCAGTAGTACAGTAATGAAGTTTATAAATTTGAACGATTAAACAACATGTTGTAAATATAGGTCAATAGGGTTTCCAAGCCTTGAAGACGGTCACGTTTAAGGAAATCAATGGAGGATAACGGATGTAATAGGGAAAATGATTAAAGTAACATTCAAACCCAATACACAATTATCATCCCTCAAAACTATGATCTGTACCTTAACTGGTACATCATATCAGCTTCCCCTCGGCCTCCAAGAGACACGGTCATTGGGGCTCCCGTACAAACAACGGACAGCAAAACATACATACACACAAATCAACAATCACGCAATAACTCATCAACAATGTACACACAATACGCCCCCCTTAATAGAACAGATCTTACCCTAGCACAATTTACCGACACTCGGTCGGAGGGAAGGCGCACCCTACCACGGTTCATAGCTCGTTTTACCAACACCTAGTCGGAAGGTAGGTACACCTTGTCACTGGCAATAGCACGTTTTACCGACTCCTAGTCGGAAGGTAGGCACCCCTTATCACAGAATCGCATCACGTTTTACCGACACTCAGTCGGAAGGTATGTCACGCCCCAAATCCGGTTATCGCCCGGACCCGAGGCATGACGGGTAAGAGAAGGCAATAAAGCAAAGAAACAATATTAAATCTCGAAAATCTCCAGCGAGTACTCCAATCCATAACCTCAAGTACAGTAAGTAACCCTCGGGGGGTGTAGTAATAAGTTTTTACCAAACTGTTTTTAAATAAAGGAAATAAGCATGAAGTCTCTATGAACCCACACCGAGAAGCGCCCAAGCTTCTACTCCTCAATCAAGCCTGTAGACACAACAGCAAAACAAAGGGGTGAGCTCACGCTCAGTAGGGAAAACGCATAACAAGGTAGACCTTAACTCGAACAAGATCAACAATAAAGTTAACAGAAAATAACTTAACAAAACAAGGGCAATAAGTAAACAAATCAATGCCGTGGCACATGAAGTCACCACCCTCCGATCCACATGATGTGTCCTCTCGGATTCTCCCTCAAATCCAGAGGAGACGCATAACATTGAGGCGACCGGAAACAACCCTTCGAGGCGCTTATCATCGGGATTCTCAGAAACGTCTCCAAAGGATTTTATGTCATTGGGAACCCAGGGCCATACTCCCGTAGGAGCGCACACGTGGGCAATTTAATAAATAACCAATATATCATCCCACACCGGACTCCCCAACGGTGTAGGTACCATACCATAACAACAATCAACTCTATCTCACCCTACACCGGACTCTTCAACGGTGTAGGTACCATAACGTATCAGCCATAATTCCATAACATCTTAGCAACACGCTTACCGAAACTTAACACCAACCAATCCAACCACAGTTAAACCACTAACACACATAGTTCACCCATCACCAATTCCCATAGCACACAGTACACAAATCACTAGATCAATTCACACCAATCACACAATTCCAACTTACCGTTCACTTACCAGTTTCGAACCACCGGGGCATCGATCACCTGATTGCACCGCGCGGTACAACCAGTCATACTCGATGCCCCCGACAACCAATCAAGTAAATCAAGTAATCATTTGAATACAAACAACGAGCAGGTACGAGTCTGATCAACCAATTAATCATAAAGCCTTCGAAAGAGCATTTAAACATGCAATTTCACTAGTTTCATTAGACTCTTTAGCCTATCCACTAAGCAAACAACAACCAAGCATGTGATCCTAACACGCAACTAATCCGAGTGCTTTGCCAAGGCTCCTCTACCAGACAAACATATCCCAAGTATTGAAAGCGAATTATACTAGTGATTGGCATCCTAATCGGTCACCACTAGACACTCCGGTTATTAGTAATTGAAAGATGATTAAGCTAGTTATTCGCATCCTATATGCATATCTAGGACCTTTTCCAATTTTATTAACCTAGCATGCATACTAGGCATCGTAAACGAGAGGTTAAGGCTTTCCCTACCTCAAGGTCCTCCTTGTCAACGCTTTGGTGAAGTCCGGTGATCACCACCTCGCTCTTCCCTCGGGCCTCGGTGTGATCCTTGCTCCTCTAGCTCGATCCCCAAGGTCTTGGACACAAAGAAACACTAATTAGGTTCCACTTAAACAGTAAGAAAGACCCCCAAAACCCTTCCAAAGTTCAGCTCAAAACCAAGGTGTAAACACTTCAAAAAAACCCCAAGAAACCTACACTCTGGTGGGTCGCGGATCTTGTCACGGATCCGTGATGGCAACCCTCACGGTCACCGTCACGGAGCCGTGACGTCGCCCGTCACGGGATCCGTCACGGATCCGTGACGCACCAGGGCAGTTTCGCCCTTCTTCAACCTCCAGCTCCAAAACTCCGAAAAACTACCTTCAAACCCAGAAATTTCTCCAAGCTAACCCCCAAAACGGTCCAAATCCATCATTACTCCTTTACCCATGGTAGGAATCAATACACAAACAAGTTTTCCAATAATTCATCAAATCAAACCCACTTCAAAAACTCCAAACCACCATTGATGTCTCCACAAAAACTTCACCAAGCTCTTCATCAACACCAACTCCCATCATTTCTACTTAACCCAACATCATCTAGCCATTTTCACCCAAAACCCAAGGAAAATAGATGAAGAGAAAAGATGAGTAGAGAGTTCCATTACCTCTAGAATGTGAGGATGAAGAAGATGCTAGTGTTTTTGAGGGTGGAAGGCTAGAGGATGACTCCAAATGGTTCCTTCTTCTTAGATTCTCTTTCAAGCTTCCATGGGAGCTCTTCTCCCTTTCTTCTTCTCCAATTTTCGGCTACAACAATGCAAGTAGGAAATGATTTTGCTTCTCCAACACATATAATACCTAAATGTTGCAATGACTTAAAGGCCCTTGAGCTAGAAATCCATGTAGGAGCTTTTGGGAGGGTAAAAGGGACAATAACTATCCCTTTTTCTCTCATTCAACCAAAATAGGACAAGTGTCCCTCTAGCTCATTTAATTTCCCCACTTAAATTCCAGCACTTTTAAAATTGAAGCTTTAGTCGATATGAAGTCTCGTTTTGACCAAAATTGACTTTATGCAATATTATATTCAAATGAAAGGGTTTTCTTCCCTGAAGCCAACCGTGATAATGGCTACTTCGTTTGAGTTCCGGAGAGTCCCGAGTGACTTCCGGAGTTACCGGTTCGACCGGAAGCGGGTCTTACAAGGTAGGCACACCTCAATACGTTCAACAACACGTTTTACCGACTCCCGGTCGGAAGGTAGGTACACCTTATCACAGAATCGTAGCACGCTTTACCGACTTCTAGTCGGAAGGTAGGCACACCTTAACGGGGGATCACCCATAATAGAGGACATACCAAACAGTCATAGCACAGTCATAGCTTAGCAACTCACAATATTACCACAACACACCACAAGAATTCATATTAACAATCACACTTACCGGTCTAACTTACCAATCACGATCCATCGGTCTATCACTCACCCGATCATACCACTCAGCATAATCAATTACACTCAACATTCATCCAAGCATTCATTCAAGTATTCATTCAAGCATTCAATCAATCAAGCATCACAATTAATCTAGTTTAATTTGACTCTTATCTTAGCCTAAATGCTAAGCAAACACGACATGTGAGGCAAACACAACCAATCCTGAGGCTCATCACGGCCAATCTACTAGCACGGCAATTTCCCAAGGATTGAAAGCGGTTAACTAGTGAAACGCATCCTATATGCATACTAAGACTCGTCCGGTTGTTGTTATAGTCGAAATACGGTTATTCTAGTGAATCTCGTCCTATATGCAAATCTAGGACCTTTCCGATTATTAATTATCATGTAGGCATGCTATTATCGTTACTTAAAACATGAGTGGAGTTACGGCTTTTCCTTACCTCAAGACGATAACACAGTTGCGTCTCCTAACTGCTGACGACTGGGCCAACTCCGTCTTCTAGGGAGAAGTCCAAGTTCTCGGGCGAAGTCCAGTCTGGGTTTAGCAGATAAAAACAATGTTCAATCAGTCCCGGTATTTGTCCAAGGGTTCTCTGATTTGTACAATTAGTCCTTTAATCGTCCAATTTAAATTAATTAAATAATTAATTAATTAATCTGGTTTTTAAAATAATTAATTCTTTAAAGTCGGGTTGACCCGGACCCGAATCCGACCCGGATCAGAGCCCGAACCCGGTCTAGACCCGGTCTGTGCCTGAACCCGAGTCCAGATCCGGCCCGACCCAGGACCGGCTCCAGGCCCGAGTCCGGACCCGTAACCAAACTGAGTTTAGACCTAAATGGGCCGATGCCTGGTTAGGTCCGTCCGAGGCCCAAGGTCCACTTTGTTCTGGCCCAGAACCTGGCCCAACTCGGACTGGTCCAAGGCCTGGCCCGCTAGGGTTCCGGTCTGGTCCGTACCCGACGGGGTCGACGACGGCCAGGTTTCTACTCCGGCCACCGCCTACGGAGTCAGGGGAAGCTGAAGGAGGCGGCCAAGCTCGGGAAGCAATCCCCTTCGTTGCTCCGGCGAGGACTCTCCGGAGATCTGTGCCTCGGAGACCCACGCCTTCTCAGGGCTCACACGAGCTCGGGCGGAGCTTCACGGCGGCGTCCAGAGAGAAAATGGGGAGGGAAGCTTCGCGAGGGAGAGATTTCAGGGGGGTTTGGTCGGGAAAGAAAGAAGTGACGGAGAGGGAGGCCCGACTGCGCGATCTGTCCCGTCGCCGGTGCGATTCGCAACCGGGAAAGGGGACCTGATCGAGTACGTCCAGCGACGCGGTGCAGTTTCTGAAACTGGGTGTAGCGACGGTACCTCACATGCACGGTTCTAATCGAGACCGGAATAGAGAGGACGACGGTGGTGGTCGGGTATCGAGTGTGAGAGAGGAGAAGGGAGGTTGAGATGAGAGAGGAAGACGAGATCGAGAGAGAAGGGAAAGCTCGAGAGCGAGAGAGTGAGATCTGAGTGTTGTGTCTTGGGATTTGTGAGGCTGCGCAAGGAAGAACGAAGAACAGGACGTGCTTAGGGTTCGAGTTCTGGGCTGGAGCTCGCGTGGGTCTGGCTTTGCACGGTAAGAGTGGGCTTGGCCCTGAACCAACGAACTGGGCTCGGTCTTCTGACCGGCCCAGGTTGACCCAAAAGCTTCCCTTGTCTTTTTTATTTATCTTTAATTTTTGCACTCGATTCAATTTTTCGGTCCGTTTTCAGTTCCGACGTATTTCTTTTCTTTTCAACATACTTGTATCAAAGATTTACCCCAACGTTTCAGTTTTCAAAAACATACCCTTTTAAAACAAGCCGGGTTTTACAAGACTTGGCTGTCCGAATCAATTCTTTATCTGGCACAACACCGATGAATCAGCAGGAGGATTCTAAACAAGCACTGAAGAGACCACAACTCTCTGGAATATCAGAAGAGCCAACTATGCTTCCTATTGAAACACATATTGGTGACGTGGCACTTTGGGTGGTAATAAGCAGTGAGCGGTTTATATTAAAAAAATTCTGAACTTGATTGAGGACGTGACGTAGCTGCCAGCATAAATACGAAGGACATCAATCCGTCTAATGCGCTTGAGTACAAGCGTCATCTGCGAGGGGGGAGTGATGTTATGGGCCTTGCGGACAGTAGTGGAGTGGGCTAAACACACCAAAGTTGCTGCCAAGTATAGCCGACTAGGGTTGGAGATGAATTAGTTATTTCCTTTTAATAATTATATTTTAATTAATGAGTTGTATTAGGTTTTGGTAGTTAGAATTGTAGTAGTACTTAGTGAACAAGTAATCTCCTTGGCTATATATACCAAGGGATTATATTGAATAAAGTAGACTAGAGAATTAATAAAATACTTTGGTCTCTCCTACGAGGTCCTCGAGTTCCCTCGATAATCATGAGCTTGTATCAAAAGGTTTTCGGGTTCCCTTCTAACGAGCCCGTATCCTATCCCATAACGCGACCGATCACGCAGGGTCATAACACTTAGTCATGATCCTCTAGCCTTGCTTCCCAGTTACTGTCAAGTTGAAATCATGCAAATGCTTGAAATTCAGTTCACCCTTGAGCTTGTGATCACAGAAGTTTCCATGTCTTCTCTATTGAATACCACACCCTCCCCTCAAACCATGCGACCATCAAAACTTGTTTACAGCCACCTCGATTTCCTTGATCAATGAAAGAGGTAACATATACACACTTATTGTATAGGTAGGGCGTGCCTGAATTACCGTTTTTAGCAAAACCTCTTTCTCAGCTTTGTTTAATAACAATTCGTCTCAGCTTCCCATACGCTTCTGCATTCTCTTTTATGTATCAGAATGCTTGGTACGTGCACCGTCCTACCATAATAGGCAGTCCAAGACATTTCCCCATATCCTCCACACTTCTTATACCCAAAATATTACGCACCCTACTCCTTACCTCCGACCCATATATGGGCTAAATGATACGGAAGACTTACTTATGTTCCTTTTTTTTTTGCCTCGAGGCCTCCTCCAAAGTATTTAACAACTTCCTCCAGTGTTTTGCTTCAGCTTCGGTGGCATGACCAAAAAGTAAACTATCACCTACAGAAAGTAAGTGAGAAACTGAAGAAGCATCACGAACCACCCGAGTTCCGTGGAATAACCCTCGTTGCTCCTATGCCTCAATCAATCTAGATAGTCCCTCTACACATATGATGAATAGGTAAGGTGACAATGGATAACCTAAACGTAGTCCCCGTCGTGGGACAATCGGCCCCACCCTCCTACCTTCTACATTGACCAAGGCTTTATGGTCCTCCGTACACAATTCATCACCAATTGCACCCATCTCCCCCGAACCAATACCCAACATGACACATTCCAGCTAGTCTTAGTCTGTTCCATCAGGAGCCTACCGCATATCCACCTTCAAAGCCATCTGACCCACTTTACCCATCCTCTTATTTTTCTGTGCGTGCAGAACTTCACCCGAGAAGATGATGTTCTCCATAATGAGTATGCCCTTCAAAAACGCACTCTGAGACTCAGATTTTCAATTATGTAAAATCCCCACCATCCGCCTCATCATCACCTTCGAAATGACCTTGTACGCCACATTACACGAGGCTATTTGTCTAAATTCCCCTATCTCCTTCGGGTATCTGGTCTTCGGAATTAAAACAATGTCTCATTCAACTTCTTCGGAATACTACTTGTTTCTGAACACCTCTTGAACCACGACCGACCAGTATCTCTAGAAGAACCCCAAATTAAAACTATCCGGCCCTGGAGCTTTCACTGGTTGCATATCAAAAACCACTCGCCGTACTTCATACTCATTAGTTTGAGTAGTTCAGCCTCTTGATCAGGTGACACCGTCCGGGGTACCAAAACGCTGACTTCATCTACTCTTGGGTGTTCCTGCATAAAAAGATTAGAGAAATAATCATTAATGACTTCGCCCTGAGCATCTCCTCCTGAGCATCGTTCAATGGTTTTACACGGTTTCTCCTTCTCCTAGATGTGGATTTTTTTGGGAAATATCATGTTTTTCGATCACTCTCTTATACCAATTTTGCTTCGCCCTCTGACGCCACATATCATCCTTTTTTTCCAGTAACTTTGTTAATTGAGTTCGCAACTCGTGAACCCTTTCTCCATTCCGTTGTTCCCATCTACCCTTCAACCTGTTCATTTTCTTCCAATAGCTCCTAACAGATGCGGCCGTGCAGGAGTAGAACCATCAGCCCGAACAACTCCGCTTGAATTATCCACTACTTTACTACCCGTGTAGAGGCCAACGAGATCAACCTTACTTTACCCGCCGTCCAAGACTTGTGAGGGGCACCCAATTCCGACTAGTAGACCCAAGCCGAACGAGTACCGTACTCGTGACTGTCACCCTTATCTGTTAGGTCTACACCCATGGAAACCGCTCCATAATCGGGGACTGATGGTGGAGGAGGAAGTTGGAGGCGACCAAGATACGTGGGACAGTCGGGGGGAGGGGGGGCTCGTGCACGACCCATGTTGTTCCTCATTCATTTTACGGTGGAAAACACCCTCATATGCATACACCAATCGGGGTATGAAACTAGAGAGAGGACTCCATCGATTCAGGTTCAGGCGAGGAGACCTCGAAGACTCGAAGATGGAGTCAGATCATATCAACCATCGGAGGTAGTCAATGACTACCCCCTAGTATACTCCTTAGACGTTTGTCGAGACAACACATGCATGTTCAAGTCGAGACAGGGAAAGCTTTGTGAATGTTAAACGTCAATTACCAAAAGAATAGAGAACCACCCCTTACTTTACTCAGAAGAACGGTGTTCCGACCGTCATAGAACTTTACTTTCTCCTTTTCATTATTCTAGTTTTATTTCCACTATGTGTGACGTTTATGATCTTCTATTTCTGAATTAATAAACTTCATATCTTATGCTAAAACTAAAATTCTACCCGAATCTTAATCGTCCCATATACTCCCATACAAATGAGTCATTAACCGCTGGGGACTCTTCTGTTGGGTCCGGTTGGGGGTGGTCGTGAACTCTCGGCCAAGACGTTGACAAATGGAATCTGGCTCTCGGAGGATGCTCTAATTTTGAGTCATGGCCTGACTCAACCAAGGCTTGGATCGATGCCTTTGATTCCGACTACTACTCCTCCGTCCATGATGGTTCTACAATTTGGTCCATAGAAAATGCTCGGCGGATATTGGTTTGAGTAGGGAATGATGACAATCTCAAATTATGCATCGAGGTCCAATTACTACCATCCATGTCTCGACTCGAGTAAATATAAGTTCCAACTATGCGTCTCAAATCTACGATGAGGACTCATGTGGGTGAGGTATGGTAGTTGCTCAAAGACTCATGTGGGACTAATTTTTTTTAAGCTGCGACAAGAATACAATGTTAAAACCAGATCCCACCCAAAAACTTAAACTAATAGAGAAGATCTCAATACACTTCTTATCTCGTGGAACATTCAATTTTCAAACTAGCTCTCGTCCCGAGGTTAAGCTAATATACATGTCAACATTTCAAGAGCCCGATCACACTTTCACGTGACCCTAAGAGCATCTACATATTACCCATCACCATCAACACATCGCGTATCATGCAACGCAAGGATGTGGTGCGTGGTTCGCACCACGCACGATGTGGCGTGCGTGGTATGCGAACCACGCACCACATCGTCACGGTGCGTGGGGCATGGTGCGATGCACGCACCGGAAAGCTGGTGCGTGGGTCACGCCCGGCCAATGGCCAGTTGACATGTGGTATTATCGAGAAAAAAAAATCGGACTGTTTGGCAACAGTTCGATTCAACAGTAATTTTTTTTAAAATAAAATTTAATAAAAAAAATATTTTCTCCTTTCCTCATTCATCCAACACACACCATTTCTCTCAAAATCCTCTCAGCTTTCACTCTCAAATTTATCCACTCCATCTCTACAAAATCCGATAAAAAATGTCTGCTGATTCGAGCCAACCGGCAACCTCACTGGAGCGACAAGATGACATGCCGGACAACGTCAATCCGCTCCTGATCTCAACATACCTCAAGGACCAAGCTTGCAACAAATGTTCAACCCTACCGGTCTTTGGAACGAACAAGTTTTCCATCAATTTTTGTAACAAGGATGGACCACCGGTACTTTGAATAATTTCTCGTCTTTAATTAATTTTGATTGCTTATTTTTTTTATTAAGTATGCTAATTAATATTTATTATGTATGCTTAATTTTTTTATTAAGTATGTTAATATTTTTGTTGTACATTATTTTTTAATTAATGTTTTCATTAATTAATTTTTATTACTATTTTCATCTTAGGTCCACCACAACAATCGGACAATCCATCGATTGTTCAATTTTGACCGCCAACTTTAAATTACAAAGCCTCGATGAAAACCCTAATATCAACTACTATAGGTACCCCGAGAATACTAAGTACCACCAACAACACGTCGGTGGCAGCAACGGGACCCGGATATCCTCCACATCGTCCTCTATTGCGCCGAGACGACCAACGAAGCCGTCCGTAGAGAAGCGAACCAAATGCCCCCCCCCCCCCCCCCCCCCCCCCCCCCCCCCCGAGGTAGAAAAGTTCTAGGCAGATGAAAGAACGGCAAAGGTGATGCGATGACACTTGAACGAGGCCGATAGCTACAACAGTACCCCACCCACTTCATTTCCCACCAATGATGACTATGACACACCTCTCAGTGATGATTCCCAACCTGAAGGGGAATTCAACGATCCGCTCGAGGAGTAAAGTGCCCCAATTGCCACTCCGCGTGTGCAAGAGCGCCCAATTGGCAACAAGGTCGCAAAGAGGAAGGGGAAGGGGGTCATGGAGAAAGCAACTATCATCGCCCAAATAGACAACGCACGGTGTGAGAAGGCCAAACTTGTGTGCGAACTCGACCATAAATCCGTTCACTACTTCACGAAAATTGAAGAATTGGAGAACATGGACGTGGAGGAGTTGACCTAGGAGCAACATCTCTTTCACGCGAAAAAGATGTCTTTCTTCACCGCACAACTTGACAGGATCCAAAAACAAATTGACGACCTCCAGAAGTAAAATTGTAATAGTTTTCAATGCATAAATAAATAATTTGGTTTTTATTGTTTTTTTTAAATTACAAGTTCAAGTTTAAATTATATTTTAGTTAATTAATTAATTAATTTTATCATATTTTTTAATTTTACTTAGTATTTAGTGTTTTAAATATGAATTTAATAAATTCAACAAAAGTATAATTGATTATCCAATCAGCATCTACTCAGCACCTCTACAAACCATAATCTCATATATGATACTCACAATGTAGTGCTCTCTCAAATTTAGGGGTTCACCTCCACAAATCATCCTAGTCACCACATGATGCTCAGTACATGATCATCACACATGATCCCCACGATATACATGCTCTAACACACCATACAGTGCATGTCTGTTTTAAGTTGTCAAATTATGAGGCTAATGAGTTTTTCTTCCCACTAAATCTGTACATAATATAATATTGAAATCAACGAAATAAACTAGCATTGTTCTTTTGGAGAGAAAATAATTTCATTAAAGATTAGAAATCCAAATATTTCGAAAGTTTCTCGGGTAAACATCCGGCCACTAATGAACTGACTATAGCATAACGTTCTTTATGTTTCAGGAGGCCTAGATATTGTGCCTGCCTCGAGACTCGAACACAACATTCATAACCTTAGAGCATGTATATCGTGAGGCCAGGGGTTCGGAGTCAGGGGTTCAGAATCATGTGCTGATTAGGATGAATTGTGATGCGAACCCATGAATTTAAAAGAATGTGTAGGGTTAGGGGTTTGTAGAAATGCTGAGTGGATGCTGACTGGATAATTAATTATACTTTTGTTGAATATATTAAATTCATATTTAAAACAGTAAATACTAAATTAAATTGATTTTTTTTAATAAAATGAATTAATTAGCTAAAATGAAAATTAAACTTAAACTTATAATTATTCGGAAAAAAAGAAATTTAATAAAAACCAAATAATACATTCACGATTCGAAGTGTAAATCAATTTTGGTATAGTCTCGATTCAAAGTGTAAATCACTGTTTTTTGTGTGATCAAAGACATTAAATAAATATTTAGAACAATACGAACCTAATGACTATAAATTTATAAATTTTGGACACCGTTTACACAAAACCGGATCTAAAATAATTGTATTAAATTTAATTAAAAAAGGAAAAAATGCAACTGACCACGTGGCGTGCGTGGATTGAATGCCGGCGAGGTATACGGACCGTGCATCACGCACCGTGAAAACGGTGCGCGAAGCGAACCATGCACCACAATTCACGTGGTTCGTGCACCACGCACGCCACGTCGTGCGTGTCGCACGATATGCGTGCTCTTAGTAGGTAATCTTATACTTGTTAATCTCATATATCACTTGTACCAAACTTTAGGCTTGCATTGTTATCTTGCAATTGCAGACGTTCAAATTCACCTGAACTTGTGGAGTTCGGTAAAGGTCAAATCAATCAAGCCCGTGATGTTGTCCGAACCCACCTTTTTTGTTTCATTTTTCTTTTAATTTATTTATAAATACTCGCTCTCTCCCCTAATTTCTCTTACATTCCATTTCTTCACCTTCCTTGTTCCCCCTCTGTACACATATGAGAGCAGAAGCATACTCGAGCTTCGATTGTTGTAGTAATGGAGAGCCCAGATTTTTTGGATAGACCTGCTGCTGCTGATCATCATCGTGGGATTCCCTCTTTGGGCACAGCTATTGTTGATCATCATCCAAACCTTCTTGTATGGTAAGCATCGGTTAAACGTGTCAACTTAAACGTAGTCATTTGCAGTTTACCTTTTTTTAAAACGAAATTGAATATGAAGAGGATAGAAGTAAGCAACCAACCATGCAAGAAGGTTTGGATGATAATCAGTAGCAGCTGTGTCCAAAGAGGGAAGCCCACGATGATGATCAGCAGCAACAGGTCTATCCAAAAAATCTGGGCTCTCCATTAGTACAACAACAAGCGAAGCTATCAACATGAACAACCTAGAAAAGCTGGAGAGAGAAGCTCTGCGGCTCTCTCTCTAGAAACCCCTCCGTCCTTTCCTCGCCGCCCTCTCCGCCTTCCTCCCTCTTCGCCGGCTTCAGCCTCGGCCTTGGTCGCTGCCGGCGAAGCACCCCTCTCCTTGCCCCCTTTCCTCCCTCCCCTCTCCTCCTCTTCTTCCCTCTGGCCCCCTCAGTTCTTCCCTCCAGATCTGGCCGTCCCTGCTCCGCCCTGCCGCCGCCCTTGCTTGCCCCGCCTTCTCTGGGTCTGATGGTGCTTCTCCCCGCCCCTCACGATGCGTTGTCGTGGTGGTGGTCGGGGGCTCGCTTCTCCTTTGGGGTGTTGGCCCCGGCGAGTATCATGGCCTTTTGGCCCATCTCCTCCATCTAATTCAGGTTGGTCGGTCTTGTTTCTGGGCGGCTCACCTCTGTCGCTGTTGTTGCGGTACTGGCCGCCGGCGTCCATCTCTCTCCTCTGGCTTTCTCGGCGTCGTCTTCTCGCTGCCCTCGCCTGTTCCTGCTTCCCTCGCCGCCCCGTTTCGGCCGTTACGCCCGTCCTCCGGCTTTGTTGTTGGTTTCTGCTCGTCCCTCCTTGCGGTTGCGCCGCGCTGGTGGTCGAGGGCTCGCCGCCGTTTCTGGGTGCTGGCCCCGGCGAGTCTTCCTGCCCTTTGGGCTTCCCTTCAGCGGGTTGTGGTCCGGGGAGGCGTGTCACCGCGGCCTGATCGGCCCTTCCTGGACGTCGTCTCTTGGGGTGCTGGCCGCCGGCTGCCCTGGATCTCCTGATCTTCCCCGGCGTTGGTCTCTGGTCAGGTGCGTGTGCGAGTCGCAGTGTCCCAAGGCGCCGTTTCGATTCCCGTGCGTGGAGGTTGCCCCTTCCCAACGCATTGGGTCTCTTGGCTTTCTTCTTCTTTTTGGGCCTTGGGTCTTGTCTGTACCCTCTTGCCTTCGGGCTTTCAATAAAAAATCGTTTTTTACTGATAAAAAAAAAACCAATCTAAGCTCGAGTATGTTTCTGCATCTGCTCTCATATGTGTACTGAGGATGAACAAGGAAGGGGTAGAAATGGAATGTAAGGGAAATTAAAAGGTCCCTTGGCAGGGAAATGTGGAGACGTCGTTTAGACTAAACCAGAGTAACGTTGCTGCATCTTCCTCATTGGTCTTATAGTCTTAAAAAATGTCTAAATAGTGCATTACACGAGCACTATATTGATTTTCTTCTCCAGCGGTCCAGCTACCTCAGCCCCCCACTACCTAGTATTTTTCAGGGCAAGTCCGTTTTGGGGTTTGGATGAAAAAGAAAAGAGTTTTTGGAAAATGAACTCACAAAGAAAACAGAGGACTAGTCCTATTAGGCTATAAGATGAAAAAGATAGATAGTTAGTATTTTGGAGGTAATGAAATTTGAACTCCATTCACGATATAAGAGGACTAACTCAACTAAGAGATCAAGCTCATGATTGAATACTCAATTATAGTTTTACACTAACAATCTTATCAACACCCACACAATAACAATACATCACTAGTTTCAAACCTCAAACCTGCAGTTATTACTAACAAAAGAAGTACATTACACTTGTTAAACTTGACTCACCTCTTGTATTTCTGTGTGTTCTTCCATCTCCAGGCTTGGTTGAGCATTAAAGAAATCTTCAATGTTCTTTGGACATTTTTCCACCTTTAACCAGTGCTTTTTGAAATGGGGCTTCAATTGGTATTTCAGTGGTAGGCAAAGGCCGATGAGCTTTGGCAAGTCTTTGAGTCTTAACCACTCGAGTTCAGGGAAGAGCACAGTAATATTGCTGCCACTGTCAACATTATCATCTTCATCACCTGTGACGACATGCTCTAAATTACTGCATTGCTCTATGGTAATGAATCTTAGTTTCAGCATACTTCGAGCAATGGAGGTTGTGAAAAGGTGCTTCAGTTTGTTGCAGTGTTTCACAACTATTGCATTCAGATTGGAGAAGTAGACATTTTTTGCAGGGCCTTTCCATACAAATTTAAGCTCTTGTAGATTATACAAGTTCAACCAGAACAAATCAAAGGTCAACGGTTCGTCCTCCTTTTCTCGTTGAAGCTGGATTACCTCTTCTACTTCTCCTTTGATTTTCTCCAAACTGATAGTCCTTACCTGTGCAGTAACCAAATAAACCAAGACAGCTTCAAATCAAATTCACTATGTTTATAAAACATATACAATATCTAGTTGGATTTGGTATCTTTTCTTCTCCCAAAATATAATTTTTCTTGGCAAAATATTAAGAGACCAGAACCTTACTAATGCAGCATCCAAGTAGTGAAAGTCAAATGCTTACAATTGGATTATTAATTCTTAAAAACTGTTATATGGTCCACTTATTTTGGGATAAACAGAGTAATTACCTTCCTAATATGATGATGATTGATCATTCATTAAAGGATATCTAAATAGGAAACTACAGATGATCTAAAACAAGGAATAGTTAAGTTGAATAACTTGTGCATGTGGTATTACTAAAAATAGAATCCTAACTGAATGTTAAATTAAGATGTTTTGAGCAAAACAACAATTTCCATAATTCAAAATCCACACTAGATGGTAAAGAGTAGCCAACAAAATCTAGATCCATTTTAACCATGCAATTTTGATATCAACAATCCACATGTAGACTAAAAGAAAAAAGAAAGTACCTTCGCAGGAGCTTGGAGTTGATTGTTTAGCTGTGAAAGAAATTGTGAGGAGATCTGAGGACACCCCGACACCACGAGAACTTTCAGTGTTGCTGGAACAGCCTGATCCATCACACTTCCTTGATTTGTTGCATCCACCATTCCGTGGCTAAATATATCCCTGAGTTCTGGATTGCTTTTCAGATGAAGCTCTTCTAGATTTGGAAGATGAGAATCACAAAGTGAGAATATTGTTTTTAGTTTCTCACATTGAATAACCTTCAAGATTCTCAAAAGTTTCAAGTGCCCGACCATTTGATTTTTCAAATCCACCATTTCATCGCCAAATATACCCGTAAGTTCTGAATTGTTTTCCAGATGAAGTTCTTCTAGTTTTGGAAGATGGTGAGGAGTCGCGAGGCTTGAGAATATTGTTTTTAGTTTCTCACATTGAATGATCTTTAAGAATCGTAAACTTTTCAAGTGCCCCTCCTCTTTCACGTTGTCTACAGCATCGTCCGAGGTAACATTTTCTAATTCATTGCATCTCATTATAGTAAGACATTCCATTTTCACTAAGCTTTTGACGATTGAAGTTGTGAAAACTTGTTTCAGTCTGTAGCAGTCTGTCACTGTTACCCATTTAAGAGAGGAGAAGCACATATCTTGTGAGAAGCCGCTCCATATACGCTCGATGTCAGCCTCATCTCTCAAACTTAACCCTAGCAAATTAACTTCTTCTCCTTGAAGCTGCATAATAAATTTTCCTCCTTGGAGGTTGTTCCGGCCAATGCTCATACTAAGTTGCTGTAGAAGAAAACATACACATGTATATGGTCTCAATCATGAAACACTGACAATCAAGAAAGTACACTCATTTCTTAAGAAAGTAAGTTATGTGTGGATTATCAATAGTAACTTCGCATGAGTTAGTCATTACCAAACAAGTGTCAAGTGGAAGCAGGCATAGATATGATTTGAAAATTAAGAGTATTAGTCCTTACTTTTTATGATAAAAAATATCGAACATAACATTAATTTTTATACATATAAAGGAATAATATTTGTTTGACATATATACATATATAGGGGTGAATTTCGGAATAAACTCATCTTATGGTGCAAACGACAAACCATTGGAAATTATTGTACAGTGTTGGAAATTATCCACAGTTTGTACATTGAGTTAGAAACTTGTTCACATTTTGTTGGAAACAAAGGCCACAATGTTTTCAATACAACTTACAATAATATCCAACGGTGGATAGTTTGCACCACACAAGGTGGTTTGCACATGAGTCTTACTATGTATGTATGTATATATGTCAACGTCGAATATGTTCTACTTTCTAACATATTGCGCATTGATTCTTAAGGTTTGTAGTTTGCATGTTAAGGGGAGGCTGATAAATTAATGCTAGTATGTATATATAGTTGGTCTCCGGTACAAATCACCGTTTGGGGTGCAAACTACGAACCATCGTTTACGTTGGAACCAGTAGCACATTTTGTTAGACCCTCTGTGAACATACACAACATACTATGTTTCCAATCATAGTTTGCTCCACAAGGAGGGTTTATACATGAGTGTGCACCCCTGTATATCTATCTATTCATTGGGAATTGAAAGATCAACACGAGAGCAACTGAACAAAGAGAAAAGACAAAATGGAATGTTCATATCTTGAGGATTAAATATTAGGATCATGTACCTTTCCTGCTTGAGCTTGCAGTTGACTTTGCATGTTAGCAACAAAATATGTGGAAAAATTAGGACAGCCCGACACCTCCAGCTCTTGCATTGGTTGACATTGTGAAAATAAAGAATCCCAATCTTTTCACAGCCAAGATGATGACAAACTCTCTCCTTGCCAAAGACTAATCAGATTTGGTAATTCTTCAAGTTTCACTTTGTCAAGTAGAGGCAGGTAGAAATCTCTTCCATGCCAATCTCCCTCTTCCTTATGGTCACCAAATACATGCTTTAATTTGGGGAGCTTTGACACTTTGAGCTCTTGCAATTGTGCAAGACCACGGGCCATGAAAGCGGGGAATAAGAAACTTGAAATCATTTCACACTCAGTCACCACAAGTTCTTGTAAGTGTGGGAACCATGAAACACTTGCTTGACCAGTTGATTCTATCTCCTTGCCCCTGTCCTCATCTGTAGATATAATCTGCACCAAATTGTTGCACTTGCTTATTTTGAGAACTCGGAGCTGCACCATACTCCGAGCCATGGACATTGAGAACAGAGATGTTACTTGGAGGTTGTCAACTTCAATGATCCTTAATCGCTGCGAAGACCCACAAAAGGCATTGATTTTTTTAAATGTAAAGAGTAGATTAAAAAGGGCCAAAGGCCACAGCCTGAAACAGGCTACAGATAAGAGGACCTATTACCCGAACAAGTTGGGCCAACTGGAAAAACATCAAACCAACCACTAAAGTAGCAGTATAAATATAGACGCCAATTCATTCTACTAGATTACTGCTATACCTCATTGAAATATTTATTGGGGACATCGCATATTAACATCCTAAAACATATAATTATCCCATTTCACTTTCGAATAATTAAATAGTTGACATTGTTAATAAGGTTATATATGAATCATTCTTATGTGAGAACGAAAATGCAAATTTCTCCTAGCAACAATTTGGAAACTAGATATTTTTCAAATTATATAGGGATAACATCGATTCTTAGCCCAGTTGGAAAGATCATTTGCACGTCTTAACAGTGCTCCACCTGCTCCACCTTCTGTGACGAAGGTGGTATACATTTACAAAAAATACCAATCACGTGTAAAATAATTATGAAAAAAGGGGGCTAGGATTTATAAAAAAAGTACCACCTTTATGTTACTTTTTGTAACAAAATACTACCTTTATGTTATTTTTTTTTGCAACAAAAAACCACCTTTATGTTATTTTTTTTTGCAACAAAAAACCACCTTTATGTTAGGGTCTGTCACAAAAAGTGGAGCACAGTTAGGATGTGCAAATGACCTTTCTAATCGGGCTAAGAAATGACGTTTTCCCAATTATATAATCATCATTCTCATTTCCTTGCATTACCCAATTTCCGTTCTAAAAATGGGGTCTAACAAAAATAGAACTTCAATCTTTTTGCGAAAAATGGTAATTTTGGTAACCATTTAGTAAAATGTTACAAGGAAAATGAAATACAAAATTAATTATAATTACCTCCAGTGATGGAGCTTGAAGATGAGTTGCCACAAAATGAGTGTTGGGTATCTCAGGAGGATCTGTCACCACAGCCATGGTTGCAGAAATTGCTCAAGTTTTCCGGTCAGGCGCCTGAAAATGCAACGACGACCCGAGTTACTATAGTGGGGCGGAGCTAGTCAGCATCAAGGCCGGGCGAGGCGTGGTGGGTCGGCCAAGGCGGAACAAACCCGATCTACTCCGTTTGTCTCCAGATCGAGTCGAAGGCGCTGTGGGTCGTCGGCGGCGGACAAATCCGGTCTGCTCTAGTTCGAGCCGTAGGTGTGAGACGTTGAGCAACAGTGGCTATGAGATGTTGAAGCAAAGGGGTTTTCGTTTTGTCCTGGTCTATGTGTGATGGTAAGTATAAGAAAGTTTTGTCCACCAACAAAAACATGGTACATTTTTGTCTATGTTTCGCAATAGAAAAAAAAGAAGATAATTGTCTAAAACTATCCTAATAATTCGTCCACAAATGAGCTGATGCACAAAGTTGTGTCCATGCTGTGTGGCTATTCTGAAGTTTTGTCCACACTTTTGTGGGCGCATTGAAATTTTGTCCACGCTTTTGTGGGTGAATTGAAGTTTTGCCCACGCTTATTCAATCCGGGAAGTACTGCCCAGAGGCCCCATACCATCATTCTGAACATCCCTATTACATCAAAACTAAAAAAGTCGTGGACAAAACTTCAAGGTAGCCACACACCGCGGACGAAAGTTTAGGGTAGTTTTGGACAATTATCCAAGAAAAAACGAAATAAAGATGTTTAGATAGAATGGTTTGAACAATTTTTGGAGAATTCAATAAATTTGTAGGCAATACATACTACATTCTAAAATTGTGTGAGCAATTCATAATGCATTCTATAGTTGTGTGGACAATACTTTGGGGTAGTTTTCGATAAATTACTTGTTATGTTTTTCTAAAAAAAATCGATGGGAAAAACTTCAGTACACTCACAAAACATGGACAAAAATTTATGCATATTTTCGTTTGTGGACAAAACTTCAATGCACTTTTTGACAATTAAACGTAAAAATTACTACCCCTTTTGATTTTAAATAGGGGTGGGTAAAGTGACCGAAAATAGGAACTGACAAATACCGTTCGTCAGAGGCATTGGAATCATCGAAACGAAAAACGTAACCGCTTGAACTGATGAGGAAAGCTTCTAGCTGACAATCTTTTCGACGAGTTCCCGTTATCTTAAAGAAAAATCCACGATGATTTTGGGTTTTCAATATTATATTATTATCAAAAAAGAAAAACAAAAAAAAAACATTTACTCTCATATTGGTCCCTTAGGCTCACTCATCCAACCTACACAATCGATGACGTATCAACATCATTTGCACCTCCGAACATCAAATGGATTATTGATGAGAGGAGGAACGGTTGGAAAAGGCATGACTTAATAATTCTGTTGATAACATCAGAGGGAAGGCGAAAAAGACCAAATCATATTGGACTCAAGTCGGGGAGGAGGTCAGACGGACGAGGAAACCATCTGACCCAACTCACATTTGAAATAATTACAAGGACCATTAGTATCAGGTGAATAAAAAGGTCAACAAATTCCTGGGTCTTTCGGTGCAAATTGCGGATGCGTACCAAAGAGGGAGGAACGATGATCAAATCATGGCCGAAACAAAAATTGCTAACAAAAACGAGAAGAAACATGAGTTTTCTTTGAAGCATGTTTGGATTATAGTGATGGGTCACCCCAAGTGGGATGTCAAGAAGTTCTCTTCATGCCAAGTAAACCTTGACCCGGAACACGACGTAGAAAGTGGAGCAAGCAAACATACAAGGTTAGATGACAATTGAAACTACACATCGACCGAAGGAATCGAGCACGAGTTGACCTCACTGGTATGGGAGAAACGTCTGACCGGACAAAAACAATGCGAAGGCTAAAGGCAAAGACAAAGGCAAAGGGTAACAACAAACTGAGGAGGAGGATACCGATGATGGATGTCACGCCCCAAATCCGGTTATCGCCCGGACTCGAGGCATGACGAGTAAAAGAAGACAATAAAGTAAGAAACAATATTAAATCTCTAAAATCTCCAATGAGTACTTCAATCCATAACTTCAACGCACAGTGTAAGTAACCCTCAGGGGGTGTAGTAATAGGTTTTACAAAACTGTTTTTAAGTAAAGGAAATAAACATGAAGTCTCTATGAACCCACACCGAGAAGTGCCCAAGCTTCTACTCCTCAATCAAGCCTGTAGACACAACAGTAAAACATAGGGGTGAGCTCACGCTCAGTAGGGAAAACGCATAACAAGGTAGACCTTAACTCGAACAAGATCAACAATAAAGTTAACAGAATATAACTTAACCAAATAAGGGTAATAAGTAAACCAGTCAATGCCGTGGCACATGAAGTCACCACCCTCCGATCCACATGATGTGTCCTCTCGGATTCTCCCTCAAATCCAGAGGAGACGCATAACATTGAGGCGACCGGAAACAACCCTTCGGGGCGCTTATCGTCGGGATTCTCAGAAACGTCTCCAAAGGGTTTTATGTCATTGGGAACCCAGGGCCATACTCCCGTAGGAGTGCACACGTGGGCAATTTAATAAGTGACCAAAATATCATCCCACGCCGGACTCCCCAACGGTGTAGGTACCATACCATAACAATAATCAACTCTATCTCACCCCACACCGGACTCCTCAACGGTGTAGGTACCATATCGTATCAACCATAATCCCATAACATCTTAGCAACACGCTTACCGAAACTTAACACCAACCAATCCAATCACAGTTAAACCACTAACACACAGAGCTCACCCACCACCAATTCCCCATAGCACACAGTACACAAATCACTAGATCAATTCACACCAATCACACAATTCCAACTTACCGTTCACTTACCAGTTTCGAACCACCGGGGCATCGATCACCTGATTGCACCGCCCGGTACAACCAGTCATACTCGATGCTCCAAACAACCATTCAAGTAAATCAAGTAATCATTCGAATGCAATCAACGAGCAAGTACGAGTAAACTCAACTAAACATAAAAACCTTCAAGAGAGCATTTACACAAGCAAATCCACTAGTTTCATTAGACTCTTTAGCCTATCCACTAAGCAACCAACAACCAAGCATGTGATCCTAACACGCAACTAATCCGAGGGCTTTGCCAAGGCTCCTCTACCAGACAATCATACCCCAAGTATTGAAAGCGAATTACACTAGTGATTGGCATCCTAATCGGTCACCACTAGACTCTCCGGTTATTAGTAATTGAAAGACGTTTAAGCTAGTTATTCGCATCATATATGCATGTCTAGGACCTTTTCCAATTTTATTAACTTAGCATGCATACTAGGCATCATAAACGAGAGGTTAAGGCTTTCCCTACCTCAAGGTCCTCCTCGTCAACGCTTTGGTGAAGTCCGGTGATCACCACCTCGCTCTTCCCTCGGGCCTCGGTGTGATCCTTGCTCCTCTAGCTCGATCCCCAAGGTCTTGGACACAAAGAAACACTAATTAGGTTCCACTTAAACAGTAAGAAAGATCCCCAAAACCCTTCCAAAGTTCAGCTCAAAACCAAAGTGTAACCACTTCGAAAAACCCCCAAGAAACCCTCACTCTGGTGGGTCACGGATCTGGTCACGGATCCGTGATGGCAACCCTCACGGTCACCGTCACGGAGCCGTGACGAGTGCCGTCACGGACTCCCTCACGGAGCCGTGACGTCGCCCGTCACGGGATCCGTCACGGATCCGTGACGCACCAGGGCAGTTTCGCCCTTCTTCAACCTCCAGCTCCAAAACTCCGAAAATCTACCTTCAAACCCAGAAATTTCCTCAAGCCAACCCCCAAAACAGTTCAAATCCATCATTACTCCTCTACCCATGGTAGGAATCAATACACAAACAAGTTTTCCAATGATTCATCAAATCAAACCCACTTCAAAAACTCCAACCACCATTGATTTCTCCACAAAAACTTCACCAAGCTCTTCATCAACACCAACTCCCATCATTTCTACTTAACCCAACATCATCTAGCCATTTTTTCACCCAAAACCCAAGGAAAATAGATGAAGAGAAGAGATGAGTAGAGAGTTCCATTACCTCTAGAATGTGAGGATGAAGAGGATGCTAGTGTTTTTGAGGGTGGAAGGCTAGAGGATGACTCCAAATGGTTCCTTCTTCTTTGATTCTCCTTCAAGCTTCCATGGGAGCTCTTCTCCCTTTCTTCCTCTCCAATTTTCGGCTACCACAAGCAAAATGAAATGATTTTGGCTTCTCCAATCCAATATAATACCTAGATGTAGTAAAAGACTAAAAGCCCTTGAGCTATCAACCCAAGTAGAAGCTTTTGGGAGGGTAAAAGGGACAATGACTACCCCTTTTCCTCTCATTCAACCAAAATAGGACAAGTGTCCCTCTAGCTCATTTAATTTCCCAATTTAAAATCCAGCACTTTAAAAAATTGAAGCTTTAGTCGATATAAAGTCTCGTTTTGACCAAAATTGACTTTATTCAATATTATACTCAAACGAAAGGGTTTTCTCCCCTGAAGCCAACCGTGATAATGGCTACTTCGTTTGGGTTCCGGAAAAGTCCCGAGTGACTTCCGGAGTCACCGGTTCGACCGTAAGCGAGTCTTACAATGGATGTGCAGATAAGTATCTAAGTGTTCAAGAGACGGAGATGCGCATCATCGTTACATGCAAATAATAGACCATCAGTAGTTTGCTTGATTCATTCGCAACAATTAGTAACCAAGACACCTCGATGATGAGCCGGCCGGAATTGAATGCTCGAAACATTATTTTATAGAGCATTGTGAAACAATTGGGACAACTTTGAATTTCCATCGGATTGTAAAAATAGATGATCGGTTTGTACGTTTTTTCAAAAAAATTAAGGGAAAACTAAAATTACATACCCGTAACTTGGCACGATTGTCTGATACATACGCTTAAGTTTTTTTTAAATGATACCTACACGCATGTTTCATCTTGTACTGATTGTCTCCCTGTTCAAATTTTTCATCCATTTACTATTCATTTTTTTTCTTCTGAAATATCGAAAATGCTCTTAGTTATACAACCCTAAATCTAACTCCAACCCTAAATCTCTATCCAAACCTAAATCCAACCCTAAATCTCCCTCCAAACCAAAATCCAACCCTAAATGAGTGGCAAAGTTGTGTAATATTGTAAGGTAGTTAAGGGTATTTTCGTAGTTGAACAAAAAAAGACTGTTAGAGCTGAACGGAAGGGAAAAATCATTACAAGATGAAACATGCGTGTACATATCAATTTTAAAAATAACTTGAGGGTATGTATCAAACAATCGTTCCAAGATACGGGTAGGCAATTGTAGTTTTTTCAAAAATTAATGAACGTATGATCGGTTTCTCGTCATCCGTACTTTGAATACTATTCGAGGAATAGTGGCTGCCCCGTCTCCCCTACGACGACACAACCGAAGCCTCCCTTCCTATAAAAAGCCTCATCCCTCCTTCATTTCACCCACTCACTTCTCTCCAATCCTCTCCTCCTCCATACATTTCTCCTATTTTTTCTTCTCCAAAGAATGAGTTCGTCGGCTGGTGGCCCATTATGGTTCGACGAGAAAGAAATGCGTCTCATGATCATGTGGATAGAACATGCCTAGGTCGGAAGGAAATATTGGGAGAAACTTTACCTCAATTTCGTAGCTTTGGGAGACAAAGAGTTTCCTATACGGACATTGAAACAAGTCAAGGATTATTGTGGCAAGAATAGCCAGAAGTGTAGGCACTTTGATGAGATCTACCGGGACCGTCTCAAATATTAAAAATTAGCAACCGAAGAGGAAATCATTATTGGGACAGAGTCCGATTATGAAGACAAACACGGGAAATTCACAAAACATGCTTGTTTAAACAGGCTTCCTCAAAGATTAGACGAAATGACGTTTCTATATTGTCGTGATTGAATAGTTGAACCATCCCATGTTTATTTAAATATTGTTTTTTCTTGCTTAAAATAAAATTCGTAGTTTATTTTGGGATTTTTTTCAAAATTATTAAAATAGCAAAAACAACTTAAACAAGCCCGGGTTTACCACTGTGAATGCTCTAGGGGAAATCTCTAGTGGTCAACACTAATAAAATCCTTGAACCTAAACAACTCCACATGCCAGATTTAGCAAACCAATTCCGTGTTCAAACCATCTTTTCTTTTAAAATATGAACGAGAATCGAAGTTCGTGGTTTAATAGATGTGAGATCAAAGAGAACATTCTCTGGCTTCCCACGACTTGGTTTCGATGACAGGTCTCCATTGGTGTGAGACCTAACACAATGTGAACATGCCTAACTCTCACGAACGAAGCTTCAACGAAGAGTCACGTGATTGGGACCAACAATTATAAATTGAGTAAGATCTGGAAAGGATGATGGAGAAGAAGGCGGTCTGCCCGAGTGCGAATGAGACATTGGCTAGGCGTAGAGGCACATAGAGGAGGATTGAAGAGAAAGGAGCCCCGACTGCTTCAATATTTTTAGAGCCATAAAAACCGCCAACGGAAAGGGATGCTTGGTTAGCATTTCTAGAAAGGGGAATTTTTGAGAGAGGTAGAGAAGTTCGGTCCAACAAGATCACATGTTATTAACGTCAGTAAATTGTTTTGCTGAATAGAATAATATTGATAGTGCTACAATCAACTTTAGCCTCTTGAACAGTCCTTTTGTTTTTTTTTTTTTTTGACTAAAAATGTGCAATTTCATTAAATTAGATTTCAACTACAAGTGAGTGCATCAAGAGTAAATCCGTGACCACGAAATATAAAAGAGTCATTATACTATATAGAGCCCTAGAAGGTCTCTTTATAAAAAACTCTATGACAGATGATCTGGTACAATCGGTCTTGGAAGAACCATAAAGACGAATTGAAAATGAAACTGAACTAGGACGAAACCAATGATTGCTGCTCAAGGTGTAGCCTTCATGCTCCATTCTCTATGTTAAACCGAACCTACGATCATTGATTTCAAGAGGAGGCAGAGTTCTTTTCAGGGATTCCTCCCAAGGCTAGTCCCTAGAGCACTGAATTGCTTTCATTCCTCTTGACGGGGTTGCTTCCCCGCCCTATCTTGATCTTATCGGGGCTCCCCAGGATAGACCCTCTGTAGTCCTCCAATATCTGTGCCCTTTCTATCTTTGTTGCCAAGTAGGAGACTTGGGTTCGAGGGGCTTCCTAAGGTGCGGCCGATCACCAAGTTCTTCCAACCGGGATTGACTAACCGGGCTTGTGTAAGTGAGTGATACGAATATCGGGTCCGAAAATTTTGTGAAACGCAAGAGGAGTTGACAACGTAGTGGGCGATCTATGAGGTGCCAGAAGTACACCTTTACCTTTCCGCCCCTACAAAGGCCCCACTTGTCACACAGAACCGTGACACAGAGGCCTAGGGCCGAACCAATGGTTTCCCACATAGCCTTGGTTCTGACTGTTGGGGGAGGCCATGGGCGTGAATTCAAAGTTAGAGCTGATCTAGAGCAGGCGGCTCCCGCACCATCGGGTCCAGATCACCGAGGAGGAGCGACTATCTATCGAAATACCAAAGTTCATTACCTCGAACCCGATATCGAGCTTCTGAAGCCCCGAAGTAGAAACTGGGTCCTATGTCTTTAATCACGAGAACATCTGTAGCTTTCCTCATGCCTTCGTTATTATCTGAAGTACAGTTTCCTTCTAGGGTGGCTTCGTAGAGTTTGCCCATCATAGCAAAGCTCTGGAGAGCCTGGACCGAAAGACTCACTGGAGTATACGGTACGAGCACCTCTAGTTCCTCTTCATCGTCCAGAGAACAGGACGAGAGTCCATCCTACATCACACTCAACTTGGGACCATACTCGGATTGGGAAGTTGCCTCCTTGAGAGTCGGTTCAAAAAAATGGAGTAGAGGTTTTCAGTGGAGGCAGGGCGGTGTAGTGAGGAAGGCTGCGATGACCGGGATCCTAGATGCATTGGGGAGGCCGAGCTTCTCGAGTAGAGAAAGCACCTCTCCACTCCCTTCATCAGTCATCAGAGCTTTACCCTGCCGGGGGTCCCGATAGAACGGGGGTGAGGGGTCAGGGGTCTCATTCTCTATCTAGGCTGGAGGGGGTGGATAGGCCCACCCGAGATGGACTCGGAAGACCCACTCGAGAAGGGCTGAGGAGGTTCACCAGGATTGGGCTGGATAGACCCACCGAGATGGGCTGGGGAGACCCACCAGAGTTAGGCTGTGGAGGCCCACCAAGAATGGGCTGCAGAGGTACCTTAGCAATCCCTAGGGGTTTTTTCTTGGTGGACAAGCCACGAGGGAGAGCGCCGAGTGTGGCACCGACGACGGTGGTGACATCACCGAGGGCAACATCTTTACCCAGAAACTGGTTGGCAACAACTGCCCCACTGAATGTGGTAGGTTGTTGCGTAGGGCGGTGTAGCCCCCGCATCCTAGATCCGTTTGCTTGAGGGAACGACCGAGGGTAGAGCAATGACAGTAGGGACTTTGGGCTTGTCTGGGAGGCCAAAACGAGGTTTGATCACCAGGGTCGATGTCCCGACTGAGAACGCCATGATGGCCAGTGACGATGGTTGGTTAGTCGATGCCATTGGTGGGAGTGGCGCAGACGAGACCGGTAGCAGCGGTGCAGGAGAAAGAGAAAGAGAAAGGGGCAGCATATCAGGGTCCTGAGAGGGTTTCTTGGGTTTTCGGCGTCGTTGACCTTTTAATGGGGATGTAATATCGGAGGATGAGATTTGTGGCGGAACAGGTGATGAGGAATGCAAGGATGCAGACGACGATGGGACAAGACTGGCAGGGCTCAGCTCTTCAATGGTGGGAGCAGGAGTAGGGGTATGTAGCACCATAAATTAGGGCTAAGATTTCCTCGGGAGAGTTTTCTCGACGAGAGCGACAAAAGAAGATTTTTTGCTATGAGTTTCATGAAACAATCCTTTTGTTTAGTAGGTACAAGAAGACCAAGTCTTAGCGTTTCTTCTACAATACAATCAGTTTCTCAACCCTAAACATTGGAAAAAAATCCAATATCAAACTACATATATCCGTTAAGTTATAATAAGATTTTGTCATTTCTTCTATGAGAACATTCGACTCCAATTCTTCGTCTGATAAACAAGGATTCTTCATAAGGAATTCACGTGATTCATCTTCCAACAACAAATTTAATTTGACAATTTATGAAATTACAAACGTTCCATGTTGATTCTTCAAGAGAATTTTACTACCTTCGCATTAAGCTTAATCTTAAGTCTTCAAACTCATTGAGGATTGCATGTTTCTTCTTATCTTTGAGCACGTTAAATTTCCCATTTCTTCCTTTTCCATCTTTTGTTTGAGCCTGACATTCAAAACTTTTCCTTTTCTTATATGTTTCTCGCTTCTGGCCTTTGAGAGACAACAACCATGATTGTATTATCAGAGATCTTGAACTTTTCAACCTCCATTTGCAGTTATACTGTTAGAGTTATTTTCTCGATCCTTTCCTTCCAAACAATTCAATGACTCTGACATCGTCACTCTTTAAAGCCTCTAAGATTTGATTGAATGATAATATATTGGCGTAATGTTTTTATAGTGGTTGTAGTCTCGAATAGTTGGTTGTTGAAGCTATAAGGACAATATTATCTCGAACCCTAGCTATTGCGGAACAAAGTCGATCTGATTATTATTGAGGGCTAAAGCCATAGTTTAATCGATATCTTTTTTTCTTATAAAATTATATGATATAAAAAATAATTAAATTTGCTCATATAGAAAGATTATACTAGATGACATTGAGCAAAAAATCTTTAAAGTCTATTTATGACAATCAAAATTTGAAATGGAAGATGGAGATTAATTTCTAACAAGACATCATCGACAAATAAGATTTACTATCTATAAATAAGATATATTCATGTCAAATTTGGATGTGATAAGGTCAAGGTAATTCTAGACAATCGTACCAAATTATACAAACTTATATGTAACATCATGTATGACTAACTATTTTTATCAATTTTTAGAACTTTCCACACTTATTATATTTTTTGAAAACTAAATACACGCTCTAACAATGGGCAATCAAATTTGACCGGAAACAAGAAAACCATTCAGAATCAACACAAACAATGCAATATGGTAGTTTTTTTTTTATCATCAAGACAAATTTAGATTAAAACCTCCAACGAGGGAATAGAGGAGTACACGCCGATCTTTCACTACAGATCAAGGCCCAAAAAAGAACAACACACAGAGAAACCACATGGGACTAAATTGAAAACCCCACCCCCTAGAAGGTTGCAACCTTCATCTTCGGGCTAACAATAAGCCCTAATTGAAAACAGCCATGTAGACCAAATTATAAAACATTAAGCGCTTGAAGACCTAATACACCAACAACCCAGATCCCCCCTACACTAATTCAAATCCGGAATTACAACAACCCCATAATCTCTAACCAGTAATCCTAGGGGATTGCGAGGTTTTGTTGACGCCAACATGCCCGGCCGAGAACCACGTTCCAAACACCTAAATTAAGAAGGAGAAAACAGAGGGCAAAAGCCCGATGTCCTCGCCGGCGGCCAGCACCGAGATCCGACGAGGCCGGTCCACCGAGGTGGCCAGAAACACCAGTTTTTCCTTTATAATAAGAAGATGAGGGAGATGGGGAAGAAAACGAAAATAAATCAAGAAGGGATGAGAATCAAACCACTTCGACCAAGCCCTAGATCGGATAGCCACGCCTATCAGCGAACGAAGCTACTTCCTCACGGCCTCACGGCCTCACGCGTCCCAACTTTCGCCGGAGAGCCCCTGAGCAGAGCGACCCGAGCCCTTGCCACTCCGACATGCTGCAGGTGAAGGACAATAGTGAACCTCGTGCGATGGCAACTTCAGACGATTTCGAACTCACGGCGGGTTCTCGAAAATGCTCCGGCCAACACCGAGAATGCGGGAAGAGAACCAGGATTTCTCCATGCCTGAGCCGAGAGAGGGGGGCCACGGATCTGACCTTGGGAAGCTCCAACAGGCCAGAGAAACCTGAGAAGCCACCAAGGAGAGCCAGGGCTGGAGAGCGGCGGGCCAAGTCGGCGGAGCAAAGGCAGAAGTCATAGATCTGGCATGGAGAGCCCAGATCTACGAGCAGAGCCCCTCATGGACTCCGATATGCTGAGAGACGAGCCAGATCCGAAGGTAACCAAAGAGACGGAAGAAGGACAGAGAAAGGGAGGGGGGGTGGGAGGTAAAGGCTCGGATCGGCAAAGATGGCCTCAAATTAGGGGCTATCAACCCTCAAACGAAGGAGAACCGCCTCCCACATCCAGATCTGAGGCCAAAGTTCCGAGAGCCTGAAACGAAGGGAAGAGAAGAGGGTTTAGAAGAGAAGGAGCGAGGGGGGGGGGGGGGGGAAGTTAAAGGGAGGAGAGGAGAGGAGGGGAGCCACCGACGACAAGGACGAGAACGTCGCCGGCGGCCCCGAAGAAGACGAACTAGGGTTTAGGTTTTTATAAAGAAGGCAAAGCGAAATGAAGAGGGAAAGAGGCAAGAGAGGTTTTTTCCTTTAATGCAATATGGTTTAGGGTTTTATTGCATTATGGTACCATGTTATATTATATACCATAATGCAATATGGTAGTTATGTGAGAATTTTTAGGAGCCAAATATAT
This sequence comes from Erodium maritimum, assembly GCA_963921825.1. Taxonomy (NCBI): domain Eukaryota; kingdom Viridiplantae; phylum Streptophyta; class Magnoliopsida; order Geraniales; family Geraniaceae; genus Erodium; species Erodium maritimum. The sequence goes on from OY997591.1 coordinate 6,182,478, forward strand.
TAAATACCAAAATCCAGTAGTTAAATGACAAAAACGTCACAGGACAAGCTCAACAACATCCTTATTTCCTTAGCATTTACGGCCAATCTAAATCCACTTACGTGTTATTCTATGAAGATTGAAGAAGTCTATAAACAAGCTAGTGTTTATTAATCCCTCTAATCTGTAACTAAAAAAATTATAAAAAGTAATATTTTGTTCTTATGTTCATGACACGTATATGATCTTTCCTCTTCGTTAAGCATCTTCATTTTTTTATAAATAAATTTTTATAAATGCTCCCCCAAAGATGGGAAAGGGAGTAATCTATAACTTACAAAATCCATCCGGTGCGCACAAAACCTCGCACAAAAAAAAAAACAGAAACAAAAAAGAACACCACACCTTCTATTAGGATTGAAGGGAGCTATGGCAGCAAACCAAGGGCATCCCGGACCATTCCGTGGTCGAAACCTTGAATTGAGCCAGCCTAACCATCTCACCAACCCCCAAGCTACTAATTACACATTTGACACCACTTTCTCCACTACCGGTACCTCGTGGATGGAAACGAGACGATTCCTTTCCAGCTACACCTCCCACAAGACTAAAGTACAAATCGAGTTCCCCAAGCTCCTAGTGAATCTCAAAACCCCGGCCCAAATCAACCACATAAATTGGCATTGGGGCAAAAGATGGATATTATCATCGAAGGTTATCATAGAGAAGGGACGCCAACATCGATGCACGGGGATATTCACTCCCCCTCCTGTAGGAACATCGTTGTAAGGACTGCCTCTTGGCATGCCAACAAAGCGAAAGTCGCCACCTTCGGAGGTGTCCCTAGCGTCAACAACACATTCACCCATGACTGCCACGTGCTTTAAGGACCCCACAACGAGGCCATCTTCCCAACAGAATACCCCTTATTGCTCAGTGCTCAAGCACAAGAGTCCTCCACTTCCTGCACAATCCAAATAGCTCGTAGAATATTCTCCAGCTCACCTTGTAGTAGTACCGACCTCTCGGTAGACGTGTGAACATCAACACCCACCTCTCACCTACATAGAAGGTCGAGACGCTACCATTCTGATCCTCAGAAATATGAAACAGGCGATGAAACTTTTCCTTCAAAGAGGTCGCCTACCCAGACATCGAGCCGGAGACGAACCTGGTAACCCAAACCCAAGGTCCACTAGAGAACCGAGCTACCAAAAAACATGCGGAAGCTATCATCCTTAGAAAATACCTAAATGTGAGCTAGCCACGAAATCTGATCATCCACCTCCACCCTCCCCAAGTCCCACTCACACAACTCTGAGCTAAACTGCACACACACATCCTTCTTCCGAAGAGAATCCTCTTCAACTGTGAACCTCCACTACCACTTTGATAGAAGGCTTTCATTAATCTTTGACATACTCCAAAGACCCATCCCATCTTGTTCCTTTAGGAAGCACACGACTGACCATCAAACTTTATGAATCACCCTCTTTCCTTGCACACACAAAAATCACCTTTGCCACTTCTCCATCTCCATAATAAACCCTCTTTGTGCTCTCATTGCTAACATATGCTGCAATAACAGAGCAGACAGGGTCGAGTAGTTCAAAGTGATCCGCCCTTAGGAATCTCGCTTGCCACAATCCAAGTTTCTTCTTATACTTAGCGATGATCGGCTCTCACATACTCAATCTCCTCGGGTACGCTCCTAGGCTAAACCCTAAATACGGGATAGGGAGGTTTCCTATCTCGCACAATAGCACCAATGCCACCGCCTCCTCATCCAACATGACCAGATTGAACACTACGCAATTGGATTTGGAAAAATTAATCTTTAATCCTGAGCAGAATTGAAAACCCAACAAGACATGTCTCAACTTCCCAACCTTTTCCAGGTCTTCCCTAATAATAATTATAGTATCATCAGCAATTGTAGATGCGAAATAGATGGGCCTCTAGTCACCCCTACTCTTACTGTCCACCAACACCTAATGTAGCCCTTCTACAACCAACACAAATAACAATGGAGGAAGGCGGCACCCATGCCTCAGGCCTCTACCCATCTCGAATTTATGAGACAGGGACCCGCTGATCAACACTACTATGTGAGCATGATGAGATTCCGATATCCACCATTTCCACCTCTTCCCAAATCCCATTGTCGTGAGGAACGACTCTAAGTAGTCCCAACTGACCGAATCATAAGCCTTATTGAAATCAATCTTAAAGAGAAAAACCTCCTCATTCTCTTTACTGATATATTGAACAAGTTCAGATGCAATCAAGACTCCGTCCAAAATCTTCCAACCTCTAATAAAATCCGACTATGTATCACCCACTCGTTTGTGAATAACTCGACGAAGTCTCAACGATAGAACCTTGACTAGGATCTTGTAAACCGGCGAGACAAGACTAATTGATATGTATTGCCTAAAATACTGAGGGTCCTCCACCTTATGGATCAGGATTTAAAAGGTCTAATTCAGCCCTTTCCCCAATGTCCTCTTTTATGAACTCCCGTGCTTTCTATGAAAAAAGCATGGAAACACATTCGTACCTAACACCTTCACCCCCTACTTCTCGAGCGCATGAAACACCTCAACCTCCATAGAAATCGATTCCAATATACTTGTTGTGTCCGGGAGATCCTCTTAAATGGAAACACCGGAAGGTACCATACCGGACCACCCCACACTGAATTGAGACCCAAAATGTCTCGCCGTCGCTGTCCTCACCAACCTGGGATCCGAGAGGGTAACCCCATCCACTAACACTTGAGAGATTTTGTGCCTTAAGGCCTAAAAGTTCGCCACCAAATTGAAAAGTCTCGAACATATATCCCCTTATTTAGTCTACTGCACGCAGGCCTTATGACTCCATAATTTCACTAGAAACTTTATCTTCTAAATAAACAAAGCGGAAGCCATCCCCTTTCCCCCAATTCCGCGAGGGTGAGGTCACGAGCCTCCAACAACAGAGGTCTCAATGCTTCACCTCCTTCACCAGGGTATCAACATCATAGTCCAATCTCCTAAAGGCCGAAAGATTCCTCTCCTCTAAAAGAGGCTTAAGTTCCTTTAACATCCTCCACAGAACATGACACGGTACACCGGCACAATTAAACTCCGCCTAAGCCAGGTCTTCCAAGATCCAGTATCAACCTTTCATCCTCCAACTAGATATTTAGAAACTTGAATGGCCGAGCTCCCCAATCCAACTCCTCCTTATACAACTGAATTGGCCTATGATCCGAGATCCTTCTCGGGTAATTATTTTGTATCAAAGTACCAAAAAGACTCAGGACCTTAGCATTGACCATGAAGCAATCGAGCTTTGAGGACCTCTACGCTGGTCCGTACCAAGTGAATTGTCCCACCACCATAGGCAAGTCAATCAAACTTGCCCTATTAAAAAGCTCCTCAAAAGCTGCTGAATCACGAGACATAGACACACACATCCCCTCTTTTCGTGAGGACCCATGATATCATTAAAATCATCCCCAGTTGATGGACGTAAATGTGTCCTATCTAATTTGGCCATTTTCTCCTATAAAAACACAACCTTTTCAGAGAATGAAAAAGAAAGGCATCAAAGCCAAAGGGCAAAGCCCGAATACTCTAAGGATCAAACTATTTTCGGTTCAACAGAAAAATCAGGTGGTCTGAACAGACTCAGCCACGAACCAAACACCAGTACAACTACAAGATAGAGCATTCGTATGTCAGGAACCTCAACAACCCAACAAAGGTGCGATGAATACAAAGTGAGAGCATTCTTATGTAAGTAACCTCAATGAACAGTCTAATTACTAGATTGTACAACCATGAAGCACAAAACAAGTAAACATGAAAGAGGTCTAAAACCCGGATTCGTCTACCATGAAGCCCATAAAGCAAGAGGTCTAAAAATCCAGAATTTCCAACCATGAAGCCCCAAATAAATGAAAGGTCTGAAAACCCCTGATTTGTCAAACTTGAAGCACAAAAAGAACCTCCGGATAGTAAAAGCCATACCTAAATCAAACAAGTAAAACATAATCTATCTTATCGAGACCAATAACTCAACAAGTAATATGAACGTCGACACGCCTGCATTCAACACTACTGAACGATAATGATTAACCGGAGTTCAAAAGCCACCGGAACACTTAAATCCTATAACTAAATCCAGACGACTTCCAAATAGACAGGAATGCCAAAACCACCCGTCGGGGGCCAACACCACAACCGACGAGCCCCCGCCAACCAAAAGACGGGAAAACATAGAGATCGAACTGAATTTAGATTAAGGGAAAGCGAAAAGCTTTGAACAAGAATGAAATAAGCAGAATAAGAGAGAGACCTTACCAAAGATCCAACCTTGTACTGTCAAATTACCGTTATGCCACGAAACTAGTCGACCTCCTTACCGTTGGGCATTTCGAACCAACACCGGAAATCACTGAGCCGTGGCCAACACCAACAGAATCCACGCACGATCGCCTCTACCAAATCATTAGGATCTACAAGAAATGGTTGTGAAACGCGTCCCACTACAAGATGAGGAAGAGACAATGTGACTCACCGGAGATCCGAGCTATCGTAGTAGCAGCCCGACCTTTAAGGGGACGAGCTTCCAAAGATTCGGACGAGACTTGTAGATATATACCGATCGACGACTTGAGAGATCGAGAAATAGTTCCCACTATAGATCCAGCCCATATCGTTGGAGCCGTAGACGAACGGTCAAAGGAAGCGGCGAGAGTCCGAATTGGGGAGGTCCATAGGAACTTGGGTCGATTGGCACGTGCGCGATGCAAGCCTGACCCCGGCCTCCAACAACAACACCACATTGAGAAGGAAGACGGTGAAAGAGACGTGGCCGACGCCTTCGTCGTTCCAGCAACAGAGACACGTAGACAACACCAGATCTGAGTCAAGAAGTTCTCGTATTTGGAAAAGCATATATGTATGCACGTAGAGCGCTCGCGGAGGACTAGTGCCGGAGAACCAACATAAGCGATGTCGCGGCGTAGACGGGCGGAGGAGGAACCCTTCGAACGAAAGGAGAATCCGGTAGTGGTAAAGGACCAGGAAAGGTAGATGATAGAGAAGGCGAGCTACCCGAGGCGACACTACTGGCCGGAGCAGGATATCTTCAAGCAAACAAAGCGGGTCGAAATCAGAAACCGACGGGGAATAAGGGTGGGAGAAGAAGGATGGGTAAAAGGAGGTCACCGACGACGACACTCTAGATCGGAGACCTCGACGCCGCCGACAGGGAGAGGAGCAACAATGGAAAGGTACTGTTGAGCTACAACTAGGTTAAGGAAGGTTGTGAGAAAACGATATTGCCTTGTCCTTGTGGAGTTAATAGTGATACAATTTATTATTCATTAACATATTTTCTTACTATATTTTTTCCCTAATGTTTTTCAGTTATCCTTTGTACCCACCCTACTTCTGTAGCGCCACTCTTAGTCTCTGATAGTTGAAATTTATACAAAAAAACCTCATTTTCGTCTTATATATTTGATATTATTTTCACGTCTGTGCTATACGTGATTTTCATTTTCAAGTTTTGTCACTGACATTTTTTATACTTTCAAGTCTTGCCGGTGATTTTTAGTTAGTTTTCAAAAATAAAGATCGTACACAATCAAGAAGTAAAAAGCGACATTTATCTACGTATCGGAATGATAATATTCCTAGATTTGTATATTAACGAGTGGGAATGGATCTCCAGCCATCGGATGATGGTTTATAGAACTATATGTATTGTAAATCCTCTGTAAACAAGTTATTAGATTATTGTAACCATATATATACGTGCACTCGATTGTGAGCCACATAAAACACATCCAACAACAACGTTCCTCGCCAATTTTGCAACACACACATATGTCCACGGATCATCAATCTTAAACCATCCTATAGACAATCGAAACAATACAAAGTAAAAAAGAATAATCAGTTCAACAGTTCAACGCAACCTGATCAGAGCTCGCATGCTCAGTCTCTTCAATCCACTCAGGATGAGGCTCACTCCAAGACCGAGGCCTCACCCCAACCTTAAAGAACAAAACCATCTCCAACGCCTCGAACACCTTGTTCCTGTCCAGCCACTCGTTCCAAACCCCGCTCACGATGCAGTAGTTGTTGTTATACGGCGGCCGGTGGTGCGCCCCGTGCTGCGTCCGCGACACGAGCACGCCGGCCTCCTGCAGCGCCACCACCGCCGGCGGCAGCTTGCTCCTGGTGCCGTGTGCCCACGCGTGGAACTGCTGGCTGAACATGATGCAGCCGGAGCACACGGCGACGAACCCGTGGACCACCGGGTCGTTGCAGAGGAGGTCGATGGGGAGGACCACGAACGTCACCACTCGAGCCAGGGCGTGGAGGTTGTTGGCGAATTGGCGCCGGGTGATTGTCCAAGGCCACTTGTGGTGGCCTTGGAATGCTTCTATTTGGGCGCCGAAAATAGGGGTCGACGCGCCGCCGTAGTTGTCGATCCCCCAATGGTACACTCCGGATCCCAGGTCGGCCAGGACGTAGCCCACCACGCCCGCGATGGTGGGCTCCAGCCAGACGTGGGATCCGGAGGCCAGGATGACTGACTTGGCCAGGGAAGCCAGCACGGTAGTGCACCCGCCCGCCAGCCATGCCCGATGAGCCCAGGTGGAGCGCAGGGTGTGGTCGTTCTCGGGCATGAAATGGCGAGCGGGTGCAACTACTGTAGATTGTTCGGTGGTGATGGTAAGCCGGCCATGGTTAGGGTTAGGCTTCTGTTTAGTAGCGACGTTGGTGGAGCACGAGACATGAAATCGGAGGAGTGGGAGGCGGATACGGCGGTGTTGGGAGGACAAAGGGTACTTGGGATTTGCTAAGGTGGCCATTGGGGAAGAAATGAAAACAATGGGAAGAAAAATGTAATGTATAGGTGATAAAATTGTGGTTATGGGCTGATGGAAGAGCTAGAAATGTTGTGGACAATAAGGGTGGAGCGTGGGGATTTAGAGAACATGGCTCCAATTGAATATCATAAGCTTGCCACGTAAATAATAACTATCACATACTACTCACCAACTATTTTATTTGGGGTCATGTATCATGTGGTCCATACACGTAAGCTTCTCTCTATTTTTCATTTTGATTGTGGCTTGTGAGTTTAAAGGAGCCATTCAATGAATAGGGTTTGAATTGGTTGGAGAGCTGACTATATTGTTATGCTTTTTATTTTTTATGGTGGTGTATCATATAACGTAACGTGTCCGTAAAGTATATGAGCATTTTAATAGATACGTGGTTTCGTGTTTTAGTTCTTCATGGATGCTTTAAAGAGAGCATAAATATTGCATGGTTGAAAATTCATTACTGAGGGAGTTTGGGGATTGACTTGAAGCATCTTCTAACCAAGAGATTGAAGTTCTTAAGGTTTTAACTCATTGGAGTTTGAGATTTCTTCTCCTTATAGTACAGTTTTTCGTTATTGTCTTAATTTTTTTATCAACAAAGTAAATATGATATTAAAACTTTTTCGGAGTAAAAAAAGAGTACGGAAAGGGTCTAGGTGCATAACGCAAACAGACAAGAGCATGCCACATACATCTCAAACCAAGAAATCTGATCGGTTTAAAGGATAAAACCAACGACCAACTGTAGTAAACAAACCCGAGTACTGATATGAAAGCTCAGCCTCAAAACAATCACAAGAAGGGATGAATACACAATAAAAGGTATAAATACCGAAATTTTCAAACATTAAGAGCATCACAGTAAGCTATGTCTATAACGCTGATTTTCCTATCATGAAGCACACGAAATTAAACAAGGTCAAAACCCGGATTCCAAATCATTAAGCACAAAACGATATCGACATATACCCAATCGACTGCCATAGAAAATACAACACACTGCCTCATCAGGACCATCAATCTCTCACACAAACTAGAATGTGTTCACTACCAAATCGGCAGCCAACACCGCAAATGACAGAGACAGAACAGAGGAAAATAGCCACCAGAAAACTATATACCCAATATTGAATCTCAAGGTAAACAACTAAAAGGCACAATGGCCAAACCACTCGCCATCGGAGACACCCTGAACCAGCGAGCCCTAACCACGAATATGGAGGAAAGCCGATGAATACTAAGTAGGTAACAAAAAAATGACAATGAGGGGGAAACAAATCTTAAGCATAAAAGTTGGAGTACCAGTACCAGCAACACGACGAATCACCAGATCCACGACGATAAACAATCGAGGAGATGAAGAAACGCGTCACACGAACAGATCTAAAACGAAATGCCAAACATCTAATCGAATCCCCAGACGTAGCTATGTCAGTTCCACAATGATCAACGCCCGGGAGGGTGAAGAAACAAGTCCCACAACCAAAACAGAAACTAGTCACCCCCAATTACACGAGAGAGGCTCCACCGACATCACAGTGGGGAGCAGATCTTCAGTAAAGTCGAGAACTCCAGTGGGCAACACCAGAACCGGACCGAATTCTGTGAGCCTGCTACCACCGCAGTCACCATGCCTCACGAGCAAGCAACGATGACTAGAACTCCAGCCACAGAGGCTGGATCTGGAGATGTCACGGTTGAATGTCGAGAACAGGGGTAAACCACGAGGAAAGGTTGGCAAAACTGATCTTTGGAAAGATAGGTGTTAAGCATCCAACGACGAGTTCCAGCAACCCAACCCACTGCCCATCAAGGACCACCACAAAATAGGTGATTTCCAGAGCAGATGACCATATCTCAACTCTAGTGAGCCAAAAAGGAAGGGATGGGTGAACTCCGACGACCCAAGACCTTCAAATCCAACGAACGAGGTTGGAAAGTTACTAAGCTTCTGGCGACGAGCTCTGGATACCCAAACCCACCACACACAAATAAAGACAACTAATAACGACAGAAGAGTAGCACTCGAGCTTGACCAGCAACAAAACTAACCGGAGCCACCTACACCGACGAGGAGGGGCCATATCTCTTGCCATAGAGGCCAGAGATGATAGGGGAAAACCGAGCAGAGTCTTCAGGTGAGACTTCGGCCAAATAGAAACCCTTGAGAAGGACCTACTCCGGCGACCTAGAAGCATCTAAGTCTGGCTCCGAGCTTTCGGCGAACTTGAAATGCTATAAATTCTAGACCTGGCTCGAAACTTTCGATCGAGCTCCTGCAGACGAACACCCTACCACAACAACGATATAGGGAGAGGAGGCAAAGAGTAGAAGCTCCCCAGCAGCGAGACTAGGAGGTTGAGGCAGAACAAGAGAGATCGGTCAACGAACACATCAGAGACAAAATGGATGAGAGCTGAGTGGAGTGAAAAGGGAAGGAGAAGGAAATGGGTAGGGGAAGGTCACCACCAACAACTTTCTTGGCCGGAACCATGGTCGTGGCGGATGGAGACGAAGAGAAGGGGTGGCGGCTTGGATTTCAAACGAGAGGTGAGTGAAAAAGTGTTTCAGACTACTTCTTTCTATTTTTTTTATCAGCATATGTTTTATTGAAGGAACAAGTTTTCAAACTGAGAACAAGTCCAAGGGTAGCCCCTCAAATACACCAAAGAGCATGCTTGTTCAACACCTCAAAACCAGAACCAGAATCCAAACAGTGGGTACAACCTTAACCGAACCAAAACAAAGAACCCCAGGGTCTGAGACACACCTCAAGAACCCCAACAACAGTCTAAGAACTAGAATTACAGACTTGAAGTACAACACTAGAAAGCCCCCATTACAGCTTGAGAACGCCTCAACGGCACCTCCAAAAAGAAATACCAATAGAGGTCTAGAAACCTTGATAAAACAGTGAAGCAAACAAAGACCTAATATGAAGGTCCACACAGAGACTAGGACTCTTACCCTAGCAGATAAAACCACCTTGAAGAAAACCAAAGCCAACCAGGGAGAAAACCGAAACTAAAAACAGAGAAAGTAAGACAAGAAAGTGTACCCAAAAATTCCAGGCTGTCGAATCTTCAAACTCCAAAATAGAACCAAAACCAAACCAGTGGGGAGAAACCAATCACTCGGTTCTCCATTACCCGAAGGTAGCACACCTCCAGCCAGCACTAAGAGGCTAACCAACGGAGGAGAACCGACATCTACCTAGATGCCGAGTGATACATTAACCCCCAAATAAGCCCCTACTCCCCAAACCCCCAATTGAACCATACAACCGTCGGCCAACACCAAAACGGCCGATCCGACATCTCTGAAAGTAGAGACCAAAGAGTTGAAGGAGGAAGGACTTACCTAGTGGAAGGGCCCGAAGCTTGTACCAGCCACGCGCAACCTAGAACAGATCAAGGCGAAGACAAACTCGGCGATGAGAACTCCTCCACTTCAGTGAATCTTCAGAACCAGACGCCTACAAGGCAAACCCCTCGCCGGTAGTCCACTCGCTCCGACGAGGCCCGGAACCCCTACGACTAAGAACACGAGGAAGAGGATAAAGTGGATATGGGGTTGGAGAACTCAAAAAACCAAGGTCTCTAAGCCTAGGGACAGATCTGATGCTAGGCGTCCAGAAACACGACGATCTCCACCAGGAGCGGTGGAGAAACGTCTCCCACTTGTAGATCTGGAACAAAGAATCCGTCGGCGTCGAAGACAACAACGACTAAAACAAGGGGGACAGAAAAACGAAAGGGAAGGAAGATGGAAGCCACCAGCGTCATCTCTGGTTCCCGGACGAACTAGATCTGACGCCGGCGTCTTCAAACCCCAAAAATCCGATCAAAACCACACCCCCGACTCTTACGATCTTGTAAGACCTACAACCTGAGCGAAGAGCACAGATCCAAGCCCAACCATGACCGAGAAGAGTAGATCTGTCGTCCTAAGGACCAGATCTGAAGGGATGAGGCGGTGGCGACAGACAAGAAGAGGTAAAGGAAGTCAATAAGGGAAAGGAGGAGAGGGAAAAAAATGGGGAGGGGCTGAGAACTGAGGGCGAACGGTGGCCTTGGTGGCCGAAGCCTCCATAGCCACCGCGCGCAACGGCGACAGGAAGTCGGAGAAGAGGAAGGGGTTTTTTAGAGAGAGAAGCTCTCGAGTTGAGAGACTTACAGATGGTTCTTCCTTTTTTTACTTCTTTCTATTGTCTTAACTTCTTACTGAGTTGTTTAATTTTTTTTGTTTGATGTAATTAGTTGTTTGATGTGGAATTTGTCTCCAGTAGTTACTGTTAGCGTTTATGGTACCAAGAAAGGTTTGGATCTCGGAAGATAGAGATAATTAGAGAATAGATAAACCTCTTTTTGGAGGACAAATTATGAAAAGAGTCGTATGTTCATAATTTATTGCTAAAAAACCTCCAACCATGTTATGTTTTGCAAAAAGACCTCATTCTTTAATGAATTTTTAATTATTCTTCTTTTGCCCTTTTTTCGAATTTTGATTTCCCCCCGATTTTGAAAATTTGAAAATTTCAAATTTTGAAATTCCCGCCCATTTTTTTGGCCCCCAGATTTGGCAATCCCGCGGCAGATTGGCCCAATAGGCGGCGGGATGACCCCAATCGGAGCGGATTGGCCCCCAATCAGCTCCGATTGGGATTGGCTCAATCTGTCGCGGGATGGCGCTAATCGGCGGCGTATTGGCCCCAATCAGCTCTGAATGACGGTAGATAAGAAGAAAGAAGAAAAATAAGGGGAAGAAGGGTTGAGAGAAAAGAAGATGAAGAGAAAAATAAGGCTACCGTGATTGCGTGACAACCTTAATGTGACAACGACGAGTGTAGGTAGGAGAAATAAGGAGAAGAAGAAAAAGATTGAAGTTTAAAGAGAAAGAAGATGAAGAAAAAAGAGAGAAAAGTTGAGAGTAAAGAAGATGAAGAGAAGTGATTATGAGGTGATTGTGTTGGTGTTGGGGAGTTAAAAGGATTAAAAGATGATAATTGAAGGGTATAATCGTATTTTTGTATGTTTAGAAGAGCTGCAAAATTACGGAGATTACCTATCAAATAAAGTATCATGGGAAGACCCTTTACACCACTTCCTACCTTTTTGGATAAGCCATAAAATACTTTATTTTGATGTAGACAAAAGCTATATAAAATGGTTACAAGACCTTTCAGAGAAGGATGCTGAAACGCTTACAAGAGTACAAAATGGATGAGAAGATACTCATCTAGTCTCGAGTTAGAAGTCTAAGAGGAGATTGTAACCATAAAAGGGGAGACATGCACAAGTATAATGGAGCTGAAGTATTCGATGTTGCAAGAAATGGTTTCAGTGGGTTCAATTATCCTAATAAAGAAAGCTAAGTTGCGATATAACTAGAGGAACTAGAAGCTCAAAAAGAGAAGCCTTAACCAATCTGTGCAACAATTCCGAAAGCATATTTCAGTTCATAATATTTCTTAGCATTGTGACTTTGGAGGGTTCTAGAGAGAAGTGCTCTGACTTCTCTCTAGAATACAACCCTAGCTTTTTCTTACCTAGCCGTCGCCGTCCTCTTCTCTCCACCGCCGACGATCTCTGCCTCCGTGGAGGTCGCTGGCGGGGGTCTCGTTCCTCCCTCTTTCTCTGGTTTTGTTTGGTGTTCTTTCACGGGGCGTTCCAGAGATGGCGTGATACATTTTTCTTCACCGGCGATGGTGAGGATTCTCGCAGATCTGTTCGCCGGCGTTGATGTGGTGGCTCTTCCTCTCTTGTGGCCGCGGTAGAAACTCGGTGGTTCGTCGGCTCCGACAAAGAGACTTCTCAGATCTGGTAGTGGGACGTTCTTCTACACCGTCTTTGGCGTGGATCTTCGCAGATCTGACGATTCCTCTTCCCTGCTCGCCGGCTCGCGATCTCTTCGTGGCTTCTCTCCGCTCGGGTCCGTCCCTTGCCGATTTCAGAGCCTTTGTGGTTGGGCTCAAGGAGGTAAGATCTGCTCGTCTATTAGGCCAGCCTCGCTCAAGGTAGAAATACCTGTCTTTTCCAGTTGAGACGTTTTCTGGTGCTGGCCGGAACGTCTGGAGGACATTGGGTATAGGCCGGTCTTTTGGCTCGGGCTTGAAGGTCTGCTTTTTAGAGTTCTAGACTGATTCCTCTCTTGCTTGGTATATCTTCTTCCTCTACCCCTTTCCTAGCACTCTAAAACTTTTGATTTCGCTTCTTCTCGTCCTCTGTTTGGGGCGAGCTCGCCGGATTGTGGGTGATTCCGCCGGCGAGGGTTTATGGCTTCTTAGCCCGCTTCAGAAATCATTAGTTAGGGCTGCTTTGAAGCTAGAGGTAGGCTTTGCTGTTAGCAGTGTTGGCCGCCGGCAATTAGTGCCGATCAATTCATTCTTTGAAGGTTGGAAGGCCTATTGAGCAGGAAGAGGGGATTCTCTTGCAAGTTTAGGGATTAGTTCTACTGTTTGTTGGTGCCGGCAGTTTGGAAGCTTTCTCCCCAAATGGTTCTTCATGGTGGTTCATCAGGGTGCTCAAGACCCCTTTTTTCTTACACTGTGTGCTTATTGTTAGTCATTTCGGATTATAGATCCTTGTTTTTTTGGGAGAGTTGTTTCTGATTGTAGTTGCTGTGTTGTGTTGTTGCTGGTTTAGCTTGGTTGTTCATCTTCAGGGTTTGTACACCCGTCTTCTTGATTGGTTTAGGTTCTAGTTTGGCCTGTGTTGCCTTGTTGTAATGTTGTATCTCCTCTTTTCCCTCGAAAGAGGTTAATTTTAAATATGCTTTGCCAATAAAAAAAAACAATTCCGAAAGCATATGAGAGATGGACCATTGGACCTTTAAGAGTTGAATGTCAATGGGAAACAAGCCTTTAGGTTCCCCTGGCTTAAGATTTTCTTTCATATTTGGGTTGATAGAGGACATTCTAAGATGATACGAGAGAAATCCTCAAAGATAATGGTGGAAAAATTGACACAATGAGGTACATGTTGGGCAGGATTAGTAAATATTCGCTTCTAATATCTGGTGGAGCGCCCTCTTCGCAGACATCTCCTGCTTCGTTTTCGAGAATTTCTCGACCCGATTTTTGTTACTCGTACTTATACAAAACTACCTGCGTTTTGTTATAATTGTGGGATGATAGGTCACATGGTGACCGTGTGCGGCCGGGAGGTGGTGGGTACTCCCCGGTTTGACTCCTCGATGCTAGAATTCCAGAAGGACCGTCAACCCAGGGTATATACCACATATTGGGATGATCAGGTGCCTCATGTAAAGACCGCCTCGTTTTAATGATTTAAAAGAGTAAACTTTTTCGCAAATTGAAACATCGGGGTGGGAAATTGCAACGAGTAAAAGTTTAAAAAGAAAAAAAAATAAATATAAAAAAATAGAATTAGAAGATTTGGACTGAGTTGGAGATTGGGCCAGGCTTGGGCCCAATCAGGAGACGGGCTCACCCACTCGCGCGCCCAGGACCACGGAACCTGAGACCAACCCTAGCGCACCTTCGTCTTCTTCTACCTCGCGTGCACGTGTCCCGAGACAACAACACATCGCCTCCTTTCTCTCCCTCGTTTCTCTCTCTCCATCGCCGGAGTTCCTGACCTCCCTCTCCTCCCCTCTCGCTCGACACCACCACCGCCTCACTCCGCCTTCTTCTTCCTTTCTGAGAGCCTCAGAGCAACCCATTGCGCGCGAAATCGAACCAACGCCAGAGATTCTTAGGCGAGGTATTCCGCTCCGAGCTCGATTCATGCGTTCCAACGACGGGAAACGCACGGTTCGTGCCCCTCGCACCTCTCCCTTTCTTCCCCGAGCTTGCCGTGCCTGAAAACCCTCGAGTTGAGCTTGTTTGGGTTAGACCTAGCCGCAACCCTCGCCGGCGAGCTTGTTCGTCAGATCTGAGGCGGAAGGACGTTGGGGCCGCGCGTCAGCCACCCCCGCCATGGCCACAGCGTCGCCAGTGACCTCACGCCCTTCTCCACCTCCTTTCCCTCCCCCCTCGAGCGCCCTTGACGCCGTAGACGACGGCCGGAAAACTGTAACCTCGCCGGAGCTAGATCCAGCTCAGTCTCAAGCCTGAGCAGGCCTTAGGCCAGGCTGAGCGTTGGGCCGGATGGTCCTGGGCCAGGACTCAAGCTCGGGCCAGATCCAGGCTGGGCTTGGGCCAGGCCCAAGTCTCTGACTCGGGTTTCTGGACTCGGGCCTGGACCGGGTCGGACTCGGGCCTGGACCGGGTCGGACTCGGGTCTGGACTGGGTATGGGTCGGGTCTGGAGCCAGGTCCGGGTCGGGTCTAGGTCCGGCAGGTATGGTTTCTAGACCGGGTCGGATCCGGGTCTGGTTTTCGGATCCGGGTCGGATCTGGGTCAGCAGTTTTAATAATTAATTAACTTAAATTTAAATGACTTAAAATTGGTTAACTAAAGGACGTTTTGGACAAATCCGAGGACTTTGGACATACCGCGACCGATTGGATTTTTTAAGCGTTAAACCCAGACTTGGAATTTGCCCGAGAAGACCGGAGTTAGGCCAGGACGTCAGCAGCTAGGAGACGCAACTGTGTGATCGTCTTGAGGTAGGGAAAGTAGCGGATACCGCTGTAATTACGGAAAGTTACTAGTGTGCATGTTTAGGAAATAATAATAACCGGAAAGGTCCTAGTTGGCATATAGGATGTGATTCACTAGAATACTCGCTTTCAATTACTAAATACCGGACGAGTCTTAGTAACATGTAGGATGTGATTCACTAGATTACCTGCTTTCAATATTTGGGAAATTGTCGTGATGGTAGATGGGCCATGTCGAGCCCTAGGATTGCGTGATGTGTGCTATAACTGTTGTGTGAGAGTCTAAATAAGATTATACTCGGTGATGCATGTTGTGACTGTGTGTTGGCAAGTGTGCCGTGTTTGTTAAAACGTGAACTCTTGGTTGTGGTATGACGGGGTGAGTGATAGACCAGCTGTGTGCTATGTTGAGACGGTCCGGTTGATAGACCGGGACCAACTTTGGCTTTGTGCTGCTTGTTATATCCTTGTTATGTGTTCTAAGAGAAGGCGTAACCGGAGTGGTACTTACACCGAGGGATAGTTCCAGTGTAGTGTATCGAGGTCAAGGATGGCGTGATCAGTACCCCGATGACTCGTGGTCCGGGATGATGTACGACCGAAGTGTGTGCCGGTCCAGTACGCATGACGAGTATTGCCCCGAGTCTATGTGACGGGAAGACATCGGACTGAGGGATTTCCGGTCGAGGATGTTACCCTCAGTCTCAGTGAGAAGAAGATATCGGGACTGATGTTGAGTGGTCCAGTACGATATAAGAGGCTTAGTGCAAATGGCTTTGTGCATTCTATGACGTTGGAAACTGTTGTACGCTATCTGTGTGTGTGTCCCACTGTGTGCTTTATACCTGTTGGTTGGCTTTGTGCGTATTTCTAAGTATGTTTGTGACTTTGTGAAAGTGATCGGTAACTGGGTGTCGGGACCGAGGCTTTGTCTTCCGGTACAACATAAATGGAACGGGCTGTGATAGCCGGGGAGGTTGGAAATGGTTGTACTAGGTTATGGGTGATTCTGCTATGTGTGTTGTGCATGTTGATTGGCTTTGTGCGTTGTTTTAAGTGTGATTTGAGTCTTGTGAGAGTGTTTGGTGACCTGAGGTGCTGTTATACCGGATTCCTGTGTTGCCGTGTGAGTTTGCACGTGTGATCGGTTGCGAGATAGCCGTGGGCGTTGTTCACTGAGAATTGTTAGGCGGTGAGTGTCAAGAGCTAGTTGGGAAAAGTGGTGAGTTCGGTTCATTGTTAGTTGTTTTACGGGTTGTGCCTGAGTGAAGGTCACGCGTTGTCTTGGAGTAATTGTTTAATTTGACTTTTAATAGTCGTGCTTTACTAGTATGCCCTAATTGGACGGTTACCCGTGGTGATGAACTGTGGTTCAGAACCTTAACTACTTTTCCTACTGAGCGAAATCTCACCCCCTTACTTTGTTGTGTTTCAGGTGTTGAGTGGGATATGTACTAGCAGGATTCTCGGAGCTTGGGAGCTGGCGAGGGTTTAGCTAATGTCTAGCAACGTACTTTATCTTTGAGCTGTTGACTCATTTGTACTTTTGGAGCTTTAAATTGCATTTGAGACCGTTTATTTATTTTTATTATTTTATCTTAAGTCGCGTCTCGAATTCGGTCAAAATCGGATTTGGGGCGTGACAATTTGGTATCAGAGCCTGGTTTCATTTTGAAATGATTTTTTCAAAACCTCTGACCATACGTCACCTAGGTGGGTAGAGTTGGGTCGTTAGGTTGCTGTGTGTCGGTTACGCAAGTCGGAGATGTCCTATGCGTAAAAACGAGACGGAAAGAGTCTCGGGTTAGTGAAGCGTCCGACCAGAGTGCCGTAGACTTTTGGTGAACCTGTGTGATTATTGTTATGATTGACTTAACTGTTGTCCAAGATTGGACTTGGCCGGGCGGTAAGAGTGAAACTACCGATACCCGAAGTGTGTAGTGTTGAAGGCTGTGTGCAATTGAGAACTGGTTGTCCCGCATAAGCGGATGGTTGACTTAATTTACGAATGGGTTTTGCCCGATTTTCTGCAGAAACTGAAGTGTATGTACCATCACGATTCAGCTATAGGGGCCACTATAGCTGGACGTGAATGGTGGGATGTCGAGTGGTTACAACGTAATTCGGGGACGCCTGAACAAGGTTGTAACGACAAGAGATCAACATGAATGTTATGTTGGAATAAGAATGTGTAAGGAACTTGAACTGAATCGAGATTTGAACTTTGTGAAGTTGTTTGGAGTGTAAGTGGTAGGCTGTATGATTTAAGTGTGAAAGTATTGCTAAGTGAAACTAGATGTAACCCTGCTGTGTGCATATATGATCTGTGTGAAGCACTAGTGTGCTGGCTTCTTTGCTATGTGCTATTGTGTGACTATACTATATTAAGTATATTATTACTATGAGTAGTACTGAGTGAGCTGTGTGCGGCGTTAGTTATTATTATAAGCGCGTGTCCTTTCCGAGTTAAGAAACTGAAATCTGTGTGTTGGCCATGTAGAGGATCTATGTGATGGCACCGAGTTATGTTCCTCGAGGCATAAGGAGACGGCCAGCTGGAGGCCAAGGACAGCAGCCTACTGCTGAGTCTGCTGGGGCAGCTAGTGCCCATGGTGCACCCGCTGAGGGGCATGAGAGGGCTGAGACAGCCCAGGCGACAACTTTGGAGGAGCTGACCCGCACCATTCAGGAACTGGCAGCTGCCTTTGCCCGTAGAGAGGCTACAACTCCTACGAGGCGAGGTTCACCTCTCTGTCTCGCTTCGCTCTGGAGATGGTGTAGACGGAGACCCTCAGGTGCCGACGTTTCGAGGGAGGACTCCATCCTGCGATCGTTGACCGGGTTGCTGTGTTGAGGACCCAGGCGTTTTCTGATCTTGTGGAGCAGGCCTTGACCGTGGAGCGATGCTTCCGAGAGTCAGCTAGACCTCGGGAGATCAGACTGAGATCGATCGCGTCTTCGAGCGCGCCCTGGATTAGAGGACATCGCGGAGTTTGGGACTAGCGACAGTCCGGGTTTTTCTTCTGTTTTGACTTTAGAGGCGTACTTTCTGTTTTAAGACTTGTATCTGACTCGTTGTGGTTTTATTACTACTTTTTATTGGAACTGCTTTTGAACGTTTACATCGTTTAAGTCGCTGATTTGTTATTTCCTAGTTCGCGCCCGAGTTCGGCCAAGTACGAATGTTGGGCCGGAAGTGGGAACAGTGTACCTTGGCACACTAACTGGGGGTGCGGCGGAGGACCGCAGAAATATCAGTACGCAGCCAGAACGGCCAAGGGAAATGGCCGAGTGACGATGAGATCAGAGTGGCGCAACGGAAGCGTGGTGGGCCCATAACCCACAAGCATCGCATTCTTCGGTTTCTTTATACTTGACGAGACGTGTGGGTCTAAGAGTAGAACCTTGATGCGGTCCTGGCGTCTTGACACCCCGACTAAGTATTTTGTGGTTGACGAGTGTGTGCAATGTATGGTAGAGTGGGAGTACCTCACAAGGTATCCGGAAACAAATCGCCGAGTACGACTACCATAGCGCTTTCAGGCCAGTAACACTATGGCACCGTACGAAGCATTGGATGGTAGGTCGGGTCATTTGCCCAAGCAGGGCACACCTGAGGATTAACAGTTGACCCTTGTGGTCCTGAGCTGATAGAAAGGCGACTGAAGGGTCGCGTGGATTGTGAACGATGAGAACCGCGCAGAGTCGACGCGAAAGCACGAGGACAAGGTACGCACGAGGTATCCAAACCCGTTCGGACCCTGAGGAATTGGTAAACTTGGTAACCGGTCGACCCTTGGATAGATGGAAAACTGATGCCCTGGTCCTTCTTGGGCACATAGATAGAACATGACTTGGAGCTCAAACTAAGTATGAAGTTGGAGCAAGAACTGGGGGAGTTAAGAGAGGGTCCACTAGGGAACCCTGGGACAATCAGGACAAGACGCACAAGCTGGCCCGCATGGAGGAATGAAAGGCATTCGGTGCTCTATGGAATGGCCTTGGGAGGGGTCCCTGAACAGAGCTCTGCCTCCTCTAGAAATCAATGATCGTAGGTTCGGTTTAATACAACAAATTAGACATGAAGGCTAAACCTTGAGTAGCAATCATTGGTTTTTTCATGACTTAGTTTTATTTTCAGTACGCCTTTATGGCACTTCCAACACCGGTTGTACAAGATATTTTGTCTTAAAGTTTTTTTGTAAAGTGTCTTACTAGGGCCCTATACAGTATAGTGATTATTTTCTATTTCGTGGTCAGGGACTTCCTCCTGATGCACTCATTTGTAGCTAATATTTAAGTTAATGAAATTGCACCTTTCATCCCCCCAAAAAATGCATCTATCCCCGCTTCCATTTCTTCTAGTCCTCTTCTTTTTTTTGTTCTACTTTTTTTTATATGCAAAATATTATTAGAGATACCGTCTTCCAAAGTGGAAAATAAGGATAAAAATATATAACTCTGACGGGGATCAGACAAAGACCTTCACAAAAAACACTAACACAAATATTTTGCTTATAAAAGGACCTTACAACGTAAAAGAATAAAACCAACCGAGTTTGAGCATCCGGGAGCCTCGCCATCAAAGGAGTCGTCCCTAATACATGGGTTCCGAGAGGTACCCACACACCTTAGTTCACCCAAAAGCCTGAATTTCAAACCAGAACCACTAACACAAACAGGCGACCACCACCCAAGAAATTTGCTCCAAAAGCCACGCCACCCTTATGACAGACCACAACTACGAATTGATCAGCCATTGTCTCCAGCTTCGTTCCATGCGCCACTCGAGTAGTAATACTTTTATTCAGTGTCCTCCAATTCCAGTTGACATCCTTCGTCTGAGGAAAAATCCTCTAGTTGATCTTTCACATAATCATCATAAACTAAAGCTTTGTGGCTTACTGACTTGACCAATTTCCAGTGATGAACTCTGAATTCTCGTTCTCTACTGATAAATCTAGGCTTGGCTTCGTAAGAACGATACACTAATCTGGGGTTAGAACGTGGACGATGTCCTCTAGCTAAGTTTTTTTTTGATCAGCTGAAGTTTTATTAAATGGTCCCATTTTTCGAAATGAAAAAAGGCCAAGAGCTAAAAATAGCTCCAAAAGTACATAAACCACACTAAAATTAAACCCAAACAAGAGACTTGTGTCCCAAGATTACTAATCTAGACCAAACCCCCAACCCTAAATTGAGAACTACCCTGAAGCTTGTGTTGCAAGCAACTATGAAAATAAAAAAACCGGTAGCTTGGACCGTACGCCAAGTCTGATGAATGCCCATTTCTCCTCCAGTTTTGTTTGTACCAGGACAAGTACCATAACCAAAGTGATAACAAGTCTTGTGTGTACTGAATTAAATCAAACCTTGTGATCTACCAAGAGCATGTTCTTGTAAAAAGTAGCATATAGGAGTGCTTCTAATGATGCAGAAAACCCTCCAGAGACTGGTAATGTACCCTGATATCCTGTTGTAACAGAAAAACGAGACTTATGCCCTTAAATCCTAACAAAACAAGTCAAAAAGTCAATACCAGTCCAAAATATCACTCGCTAAACTAAACAGACTTAAAACTAAAAAGAACCCCCACTCAGATCAGTCTGCAAACAAAAAAAACCCCTCTCAGATCATTAGAAGAATAGAACAATAGAAGTACCTTACCAAACTCACATTCACTCCCCCAAAACCACCCTCAAAACCCTCCCAGAACCCCATCCCCCCAAACCAAATCCAATTCAGCTTAGTAAAAAAGGCCATAAAAACACCAGTTCTCTTTCTCCTTTGAGAGTCCCATGATCCACCCAAGTACTACCTCTTAACTCCGTGGCAAAGTTTTGGAGCTGTGATCCAATGTTGGAATGTAAAAGGCTTATAAATGTTGAAATTTTCCCACTCTATATTGAAAGTGTAGCTCTGAATTTTTTGTAAGACTGTCTGATGATTAACCAATACTTGATTGAAAATGAGATCATTTCTGGCCAACCAAATATGCCAAATGGTGACAAAAATGGTTGTTCTCCATTGCTTTATAGAATCAGTAGAACTGATATCTGACCAGGCATATAAGAAACTCAGGAAGTCCCCCAGCATCACAGTAGAAAAACCCCACCAATGCAGCACTGCAGTCCATATAAGCCATGATCTGTGGCAAGTAAGTAATAGATGATTGATCTCCTCAAAGTCCAATCCACAAAATGGACATAGTGAATCCAACAGGTTGAAATATATCCCTCTTCCATCTAAAAATAATTTTGTAGGTATGGCATTGTGACAGGCCAACCAAACAAAAGCTGAAATTTTTGGTGGGAGGTTAGGGGACCAGAGCAATCTTGCCCAAGGTTGAGGCTGAGAATCAGAATCAGCTAGATGCCAATACATCTTTTTCACTTTAAAACCTGCCTCATGCAATTTCCACACCACCTTATCTACCCCAGTTTCTTGTAGAGTAAAGAGATTAAGCTGATCTGACAGAAGATTGAACTGGCCTAGCTCCCAGCCTCTTAGAAGTCTTCTAAAATTCAGAACCCAATCACCATTGTTCCAATAATGCACCACCTTGTTTTTCTTATGTAAAGATAACTGAAAAAGCCTCTGAAATCTGTCTTTCAAAGGGACTTCTAATAACCAGATATCATTCCAGAAGTCCACTCTTTCACCATTATTTATAAACCATTCAATCCCAGAGAAGCCAACAGCACTACTGAATTTTTGATCACTCAACAAAGCCTGGACATGGTTGAGGAAATTTTGATTCCCTACTATCTTCAACAAAGAAAGGTCCCAGTCCTCTTTCCTCCAGCCATACTTGGCAGAAATGAATCTCTTCCATAAAGAGTTAGTCTCCAAAGCAAACCTCCACCACCACTTGGCCAAGAGTGCATAATTCATCACAAAAAGGCTCTTGATCCCTAGGCCCCCATTATCTTTAGAGGTGCAGACCTGTCCCCATCTGACCTTATGAAGAACTTTTTTTGTCACAGTCCCATTCCACAAAAATCTTCTTTGCCATTTCTCCATTTCTAGTATTACCTTTTTTGGGGCTTTAAAGAGGGACATGTAGAACAAAGGAAGGGAGGATAGAGAAGATTTAATCAGTGTAATCCTGCCACCAAAATTAAGAGTTTTGGATTGCCACAGATTCAACTTCTTTTTGAATTTTTCAATAATGGGGAGCCAGGTTTTGTATTTCCTAGGATTAGATCCTAACTGAAATCCCAAATAATCCAATGGGAGATTAGAAGTCTCACATCCCAGGACTTGTGCCACTAGCTCAATATTCAAAGATGCAGGGTTGATCAAGATACCTTTAGATTTACTGAAATTGACTTTCAAACCAGAAGCAAGTTGGAAGGCCATCAGAGAGGATTTTAAGTTATGCAGATGAGATTCTTTGGCTTTAAGAATGATGAGTGTGTCATCAGCAAATTGTAGGTGAGAGATCATAGGTCCTGTAATTCCACAGGTCACTCCAGCCAACTTGCCTTCTGAGATACCTTTTTCCAAGATCAAATGAAGGCCCTCAACTGTAATAGCAAATAGAAAAGGGGAAAGAGAGCAACCTTGCCTCAGACCTCTTGATAGTTTAAAATCTCCTGAGGGAGAGCCATTTATCAGTACAGACCCCCAAGCCTTAAAACAAGAAGACATCCAACCTCTCCAAGTAGCCCCAAAGCCCATAATTTTCAACACATTGTTCAGATAAGTCCAGTCCAAGTGATCATAAGCCTTCTCTAAATCAGCTTTAAATAATATAACCTCTTCTTTAGATGCCTTGACTGAATGAAGAACCTCAGTAGCTATAAGTATGCCATCAAGAATTTGCCTCCCTGCTATAAACCCTGTCTGTACATCACTGACCAATTGATCCATAACTGTCTTTAGTCTAGCAGCCAAGACTTTGGAGATGATTTTATACAAGGCACCCACCAAGCTGATTGGTCTATATTCATTGAAAGAGGAGGGATTGGAGACCTTAGGTGTTAGAGTAAAGAAAGATGAGTTAATTCCCTTGCCCAATAAACCAGTTTTGTGGAAATGCTGGCAAAAGTTCAGTATGTCATGTTGCAAGAAATCCCAGCCCTTTTGAAAGAACAAGAGTGTGAAGCCATCAAGACCTGTAGCCTTGTCCCCATCACAATCCATGACAGCAAAATGAACCTCTTCAATATTAAAAGGCCTCTCCAAGAAGACTGACTTGGCTTGTGATATACAGCTGAAAGGGAGGTGAGAAATATCCAGGACAATAGCATTGGTCTTTTGGAATCTAGACCCAAAATGAGATACTGCAGCCCTTTTAATATCAGTAGGAGAGGACAGTGTTTGGCCCTCCTCACTGATCTGAGAAATCTTCTTCTTTGTTGCAGAGAAATTGGCCCACAAATGATAATACTTGGAGTTTCTCTCCCCTTCTTTAATCCACTTTGTTCTAGACTTCTGGCACCATAACTTTGACAAGTCTTTGATCTTCTGTAATAGTTGAGCAGTACAGAGGGATCTCAAAGCTCTTTCCTCTTCAGTGAGGACCCTAGATTCCACCAGCCCATCCAAAACATTGATTTTCTGTTGTAATATGTCAATTGAGGTCTCCAAATGTCCAAACACTTCTACATTCCAATGCTTGAGAAAATCTTTTAATTTCTTTAGTTTAAGCCAGATGACAATATGAGGCTCTCCCTCCTCCTTTAGCTCAGACCAGAATTTTGCAACATCAGTTAAAAAGAGAGGGTGATCCAGCCAGGCATTCAAAAATTTGAAAGGTCTGGGACCCCAATCTAGAAAAGGATCAGACAAAACTACAGGTTTATGATCAGAAATGGACCTGGGTAAGCAATTTTGAGCTAAATTTTGAAACTTGTCCATTACTTGGGGAGCAAGTAAGAACCTATCCAGTCTGGATGCAACAGAATTGGTCCCAAAACAAGTGTATTTCCCACCTATCAAAGGTAAATCAATCAAAGGGGCCTCCAGGATGAATTTTTTGAAGCTCCTGATGGATGACCAAGATTGGGAATTGCCAGTTTTCTCAGTCAATTGCAATATGGCATTAAAGTCTCCTGCACAGATATAATAAGGTCCCAACTGTGAGATTTCCTCAATAAGCACTGACCAAAGAGCCCTTCTTTCCCTTGGATTGCATGGAGCATAAACATTAATGATAGACAAACTAATTTTCCACTCCTCAGAGTAACCCTTCCACAACAAAGCATTCTGTATAGGTTTAATGGACTGCATTTTAAAGACTTCTGTATTCCAGCAAATACAAATCCCACCAGAGAGGCCATTGGAATCAATTGCAGCAATCTCCCACCCATCAGGAAGGCCAATGGATCTTAGAAAATAACCAGGTAAATGTTGTAATTTTGTCTCTTGGATCAATAAGAAACCAGGTTTTTGTTTCTGTAATACTCCTCTCAAAACCTTCTGCTTGTGCACAGAAGATGCTCCTCTCATGTTTCAAGAGAGGAGCTTCATCTTTTGATTAGATAGTAGTGAAAGCTCTGGCTTGAGACTCTATCTCATCCAGACACACTTCCTCTTCACCCTCTAAATCAATGAAGTCATCTCCAGAATCAGCCTCAAAAACCACCCTTTGATTTATCTCAGCTTCTAAATTATCAAACTGGTCTATAACCAAATCATCAGCTACAAAAGCCTTTAAACCTAAGGCCTTGCAATAATCCCAGGGGCTTTGAATCACTTTTGCTGCAGGTGAGATAGTAAAATCCTTCTTCTTCTTGTTATCAGCTAGAGAGATCAGTGGTGTTTCCTTTCCCCTCCTGGACCTTGTGTCATAAACATAAGATACCAATGGTTGCTTTGATTTTCTCTTAGAGTTCTTGTGTTTTGTTTGAGGAGTGGTGAGCTGTGTTTTAGTTAGGTTTTCTTCAATTGTGGCACAAAATGACTGTTGAGATTGTATTCCCTCCAAAACCATTCCGCTTTCAACTAATAGATTAGATGGTGGTCCCAAGGATTTGATATTTTTTTCAACTCTTACCATCACATTAATGGCTTCTCCTTTCTCAACACTAAAATCTGCACGTTCAGTTCCCAACATTGGGACAGTTTCTTGGCCTGACAGATGGCCCATTTCCTCAATATCCAGTGGACTGAACCTATTGGTTAATAAAAGATGATGTTCTTCCTCAACCTGCAGGACTTCAAGAGTATGAGAGAGAGGAATTGCAGGAGAATTACCAGAGGAATGTTTGTTGTTTGCCATAAATGGAGAAGAATCATAAGTGTCCTTTGCCACAGCAGTAGATAATAAATCTTCATCATCAAGTTTGTCTTTGAAAGACCTAGACTCATTCTCATTGTCTTCTAGAAATGCTTCAACCCTAGCCTCTACTTCCTTCAGAATCTCTGTGAATAGAGCAGAGTTTGGTGACAGAATGGAGGGTTGTTCTTTTAACACCCCAGTGTCCTTCAATATCTCAAAAAAACTCCTCCTTTGAGGGGCAGGGAGATAAAAAAGAGACCTTTTTTCTTTTCTCCAATTTCTCAGATGACTGGGGAAGTGGACTAATCTCCTTCTGTAAAGGACTCATTGGTGTCATTTCCGGAGTGGTAAATTGGCTTGATGGAGCTTCCTCATCACCAGAGGAAGAGGTGGAGGTGTAAGAGGGAGGAGGATCCCATTGAGGTAGTAAGTTCTTATCAAAAGAAGAGATCAAAGTATGATATGTAATATTCTTCAAACTCAGGCTAGTGTTCTTGCTAAAAT
This sequence comes from Erodium maritimum, assembly GCA_963921825.1. Lineage (NCBI taxonomy): Eukaryota > Viridiplantae > Streptophyta > Magnoliopsida > Geraniales > Geraniaceae > Erodium > Erodium maritimum. Next base: position 6,208,649 of record OY997591.1, read on the forward strand.
CACATAATTCTGCTGCATGAATCAAAACCAAGGCCTTATCAAGATGATAGCCTTTAATTGTCTGTGGATGGGTATAAACTAAGTCTCCTACTCCCTGTAGTGATCTTTCCATTGTCTCCTCACACCAACTATGGAAAGGTAGGCCCTTGATCGAAACCCACTGAAGTCTTCCACTCCTTTGACACCATCTCTGGGAATTTGGTAGCATAATCACCCAATTATCTAACCAGTTGGAATTTTCTTTGAGCATTAATCTCTCAAACTCTTCATCAGGAAATGTAAGCAATACACATCTTTCTCCCAAATCTCTGACCTCAATATCAACTACTCCTTCTATGGCCATCTCCCTAGCTATCCCTTGTGCACTGAGGTTTCTCCATGAAATGGCTACATGAGATGTTTTCAATTTCTTTTCAAACTCAGTAACAACAGAACCCACCACTGGTGGAATGAAAGAGTCCCAGTCCACTTTGTTCTTGTAATGTGTGGCCACATTCCCCATTTCCACTTCTTTCTCCTTCCAAAAGTTCAACTCAGTTGAATCCAGATGATGCTTTTCTTTTTTTCTCCATGCTTCTGTGATGAACACTTTAAAGCTACACAAGTGCCAACCATTATACCACTGGATGACCTTTCATAGTTCTTCTTCAAGTTTGAATATGATGAATGCAAAGTGTCTACCTCTCAAGTTTGGTTTAGTTGGAGCTTCAATGGTCAAAATCTCTCCTGCCTCTTTAAATTGTTCTTCCAACCAGAGAGGGGAAGAGTTTGGTGGAATGTTGCTAATGAAGGCCCAATACTCTTTCCCACCCAGCTTCACATTTTCCCATCATTTGTCTCCTTCACCTCCAATTTGTGGCCCTAATCTCCTTCTCCATCTCTTTCCAAAGTCAGTGCTTTCGTCTAAGAACACCCCTCTCCTATGCTTGTTACTCTGTTTCTGAGACTGTTTAGGAGTTCTCGAGACACCTTCAAAACCAGGTGGTGACCCTGGCTCCGCTCTTGATGACGATGGATCTTGCAGAGGCAAGTTCTTCTTTGTTTTGGAGTTCAGTAATCTAACCGAGCCATCCGATTTTGTCGTGAAGAATAACTTCTCGCTATCAAACATGTTGGTGCATTTGAAGGTTTCCTTTATATATTGCCGATCTTCTGACGACGTTGGAGTTACTTGTACTGCCGGAGACACCAATGGAGGGGTTGGTGAAGATTGGTGTTGTCCCGTGAGTTCCTCTAGTGTGAGGCCCATGCTCTGGGAACAGTATAAGAAGTGCAGAAACTTTGTCAGGTCAGTCCAAGAGAAATGGAGTGAATCCGAGCAAGAAATCAGAAGAGAAGCCTTAGAAACTGTTGATAAGGAATGGTGGTTCTATGGCCCAGAACATGGCCATCATGAACACAACACCAATCCAAAAGCCAGGATGAGACGGATGAAGAACAGAGGATGAACACCCAAGTTGAAAACCCAGAAAACACTAAATTGACACTATAGTGATCTTCAAATCTTCATGTTGTTACTGTTGCAACTTGAGAGAACTTGTTGTTATTGGTTTTGTTCAAACTGATACTATTTGGCTTCTCAACTAGTCCCAACCGTTCAGGTTTCCATTGAGTAAGCACTTCAGAGACTTTTACATCCCATACTATAACATTGAACACCTGATTTTGGATTATTAAATCAAAATCTTCAAAATCGATTTTTATTTCTTGTTCTATAATCTTTAACTGGATTTCTACTGTTAGGAATACTTTTAACAACTTTATTATCTCTTTTGTTTTGTTTCAAAGGGTTGGATTTATGGAAGTCTGTTCTGTTAAACTTTCTCTATTTATGCTAATTACTGTGTCCATTATACGGTGTAGCTGCACTATAAATTATCTGGAGATCTATAGTCGAAGACTCCTCTATGAAGTTTTTGGATTAACAAATAATTTACGCATTGGTTGCTTGGGACACAAGTAAGGCCGGTTTCTTGGTTTGGTTTTGGAATTAAGCAGTTTTCTCTTCTTCCCTTGGGTCCATCTCTTGTGTGAATTTCTTCTCTGAAGCCCGGACTTGGGATGGTTGTTTAGTCCCTTCACTCATTTTGTTTGCTTATCGTTTTCCTCTTGTATTGTTTCCCATTTGTATTCCCTTATAAGTCTACATATGATCGTCTTGTGGTTGCTTTTTTGAAGATCTGTACCTGGATCTTGTAACTTTTCTTTCACCTTAAAAGAGGTTTCAATTAATTTTGTTTTGCCGATAGAAAAACAAATAATTTATACGTTCAAGTTTGTCTATTTTGTACTTTCAAAAAGTTTTATGTTTCTTGCAAACTGAAAGTTATTTTTCATCACTTCTTCCACTCGTTCGTATAAATCCAAATAAGAGTTTAAACAACAAGTTGATTCGAAAATATTGATTTATTTATTTTTGAGTTAATTGCCTTTTGTGCCCATTTTCTATTGGTAACATACCTTTTGTACACCTACGTTCAATAACAGTTCTTCTGATTCGGTAACTGTCATTTAGTACCATTTATGAATTGGTCACAGATCATTTAATACCCCTTATGTATTGATAACAGAACATGTAATACCCCTTATAAATTGGTCACACATCATCAAAAAAATTTCCAGAGCGTTACCAATACATCAATGTACTAAAACAGTATTACCAATAGAAAAAGGGTATTAAAAGTAATTGACCCTTTATTTTTTTCATTTAGATATTGTAAATAGGCTTCATTATCTAAATACATAGTCACATGAGGAAGGACTATAGTCCATACATATTTATCTAGGTAGTCATCCATTATTACTTATTATTACTTAGTACAACCGTTTTTAAACAGACTATCATAGATCACCATCAAAGCTTGTAGGTACGATCATGTTAAACTAGTCTTTTTTTGGTGCTATTTTAATAAGAAGTCCTTTGGCAGGCACAGGCAGAGGATCCCTGGCATAAAAGTTGTCCGAAAGTAACTTCCACTTGAAGCGAGTGACCAAATAATGGAGAGTGATGAGGGTCTCGACCCTAGCAAACTCGTATCCTGGACATATCCGAGCCCCCCCTCCAAATGGAACGAAGCAGTAGGGAGGAACTTGGGTCTCAAATCGAGCTGGATCGAACTTTTCTGGTTCGGGGAATATGCTTCCGTCCATATGAGTCATGCTCGACGCCCAGAATATCTATAGAAATAGAAGGGAAGTCTTTAAAAGAAGTACCATATGAAAAAACGAGGTAAATATATGTGTACAGGAGAAACACTAACTTGTACTTTGAGCTATTATCAATTTATTATTTTGTATTTTAATTCGTATCATTTCATTTCCGTAAGTAAAATTTTCCTAATTCGAGGTTCAATGAACTTCAAACTATACTCAATTCGATGGGAGAGAAGTGGGTTCGGGGTCTAGAATACAGAGCTTATGATCTAAGGGTAGGGGTATTTTAGAGATGTCTGAATTTTGTAAGTATTCTTTTGTCTAAAATTACTTAAATTAAGAAAAACTTTACTTTATGATGATAAACGAAAGGTGTATCATTAGGGGTTAGGGTTTTATAGATTAGGGTTCGGGAAGAATTTTTTTAGAGTTTAGGCAAGCGTATTGTAGAAATTTCAGAATTTTTTTTAGGGGTTTTCTCCCCCAAATTATAAGAAATTAAGAAAAACTAACCGAAAACATTACCTTTTGACAATAAGAATAAGGTATAAGTACATTTTTTTTAAATGTAAAAAACAATAGAGTTAGGTTAGCAAAGGTGGTCATGATCACATATTTTTAAGGCTTCCCCAATACGAATATTAGAACCAGACCAACACCTCATATTAGTTATGTAGGATAAACATTTTTACTTACTTGCCATCCTTTAGGAATGATGTAACCTTCAAACTCTATATCTCTCATAGCCGTTCTGAATCCACCAAAAACAGGAGGAACCACTCGAAGTGTCTCCATTGCCACTTTCCACGAGTACTTCATCTTGACCAGATCTTCCCATGTTAGGGGCTCTCCTTCGGCCTTGTCTTTCGCGATGTCCTCGTGTTCTACATTGAAAAGTTCGTACCATTATTTTTGTTCACAACGTGATCCTGCTAACCTCTATGTAGCTCAGTGGCGGAGCCACATGGTGCCCGGGGGCACCTGCCCCCTCAATTTTTTTGAAAAATTCTTGTATGTTTTTCGATTTTTTTTTCAAAAATACTCCTTAATTCCTTCTGATTTTGTAGTTGTGCTCCCTCAATCTTTTTTTTCAGTCACATATTTACACTGAAAAATTTCGATACCCCCTCACTGAAAACGCTAGCTCCGCCACTGATGTAGCTAAGAGACGCAACATTTAAATATCGTGACATACCTTTAAGAACGGCCGCATAAATTGTTGGATCGTTGGCGAGGAGGCGAAGGATGAAGGTGAGAAGAACCGAAGAGGTGTCGTACCCCGCGACCATGAGGACCACAACATTGTCCACGATCTCGTTGACTGTCAAGGCGGCTTCCTTGTCTTCCCGACGGAGGCTGAGCATGTAAGTGATGAGGTCTTGGCGTGAGGACGCGTCGTTTTTCTTGAGCTCTGCTCTCTTCTCGCGGATGAGGCCTCTCACCATCTCTTGAACCCTCGCGCTTGTGCGGATGCTGCCGTTGTAGCGTGTGAAAGGCAAGTTCACCGGCACCGCCCATATTCCGTCGATCATCTTTTGAAAGCAAACTAATAACGAGTCTCTTTGAGTTCCTCGCTCTACCCCGAATAAGAGTGAGCAGATTATGTTGAATGTGAGGATCTTCATCGACGGCAAGACCTGTGAGCAACATGTTTGGGTTGTTAATTTAGAGGCCAATCATAGGTATTTATGGACACTTTTTTTTTATTGTCAGTTTTATAAATACCAAGCCTTTAAGAAAAAGGACAAGGCAAAGGGTAAAACCCTCAAAGCTTATAAACAAAAGATACTCAATTAAGAGCACCTAGAGCACCAAACTTGTGCGACAATCAACTTAAAACAAGAACAGGATGGGTCAAACAATCCTATACCCAGATTTTCTAGATATGAAGCAAACAAACAATCGAACAACAAAAAACCCAACAAGGGGTAAATCGAAATAAACGAGAACAAACAAAAATAAAAGGTCTGATACCTAGATTTTACAAACTTCAAGTCCAATAAAACACCTCAAACGATCTTCCTCACCCGACAGCAACACCTCAAGAAACGTCTTGTAAAAAGCACCCACAAACAAGCCAAACTGTGAGGTGCACCCTATCTCATCAGGGTCATCAACTTGGAGAGTTAAATGACCACCGACACGCCGACGGCCAACACCGAACCGACAAAGATAGGTCAGTAATTATAAACTACCGAGAATACTAACTCCCTATAATCAAAACCGACAGTCTTCAAACACAGGCCCAAAGACCAAATGTACTCGCCGGAGGCCAGCACCTATATACCGACGAGCCCCTACTCACTGAGTAAGGGAACCGAGAAAACTGAACGGAAAAAAATTATAAGGACAAGTCCGTGACTCACAAAATAAGGCAGTTCATGAGCATAACTCAGTAAAACACAACCAGCCAGGAAAAGGCCAAGAGTGGTTACCGCATAAACTGAAATCAGTCACAAAACACGACCACAAACCCGTGTAGAGCTTCGGCGACACGAGCACGAACTTGCCGGAGAAAGGTGGCTAGCAAGAGACCGACTTCAAACCGACCAGAACATCCGGCCACCACGAGACAACCACTTTCACATGCTTTAACCGTTCGACACCCAAAGACGAAGAGGAAAGTGAAAAGAGCAAGCCAAGTCGAAAACCACCGTTTAGAGACCAAACCGAAACCTACAATCTGCCGCGGACGAATCGAAGCTGTGGAGGCCCGAAACACCTACAACTCCCTGTTGGGTCTCGAGGTAGGGTTGGAGATGAACCAACTCGCAGCGGAAAATCAATAAAAACCAAGAGACGATTAAAACCATGAAACAACTAACAAAGAATGGATTCACAAGAGAAAAATTCAGCACTATCTCTTACCAAAACAAGAACACCGGTTAACGAATGATTGGCTTGAGTCTCCAAGACGCCTACGTATCCACATGGGAATCAAAGCCACGTAGTTCTTCTCTTTGAGGACTCAAGAACACAAAAATGGAGGAGGAAACTAGCCAAACCCGAAATGGCCATGGAAGAGGGAGAGAAAATGTGTTTCCTATTCTTGTCTTGTCTTTGTTATGTTGAAAAAAGATGACTTAAACATAACAAAACCCATACTTGTCCAACTAAAGGCATGGGACAAGTATGGTGTCAAGTAAGGTGTAAATAGGACAAAGTATGGCAAGACAAGATTGGGTTAGGTGGTGAATCACCAACACCTTAATCCTTGTCTTGCTTACTTAGTACTAATTAATCAAGACTTGATTAATTAGTTCCATGGGCCTTGGTTGCATGGGCCTTTCATGGGCCTCTTGGAACATGGCCCGTGGCCATTTCCAACGAGGTCCCGTGATTCGCTCATCGCCTCCATGCCTTCCATACCGGAAGTGTCCAACATTATCCGACGCGATCAATCCCAAGACTCCAAGCCTTGTCTCGATCCGTAAAGTCCTATTCACTTACGGGCACATGACCCAAAACCCAGTTTTGGTCATGTCCCGAGACAACTCCCTTTTGGCCATTCTCCATAAATGTGTCAATGAGTTTCATCCTCCGGTGTGACCCTTAGGTTATGCATGTCAATAGATCAACGTAAAATCCCATTTTACTTGATCCTATTTAAGTGGCAACTAACGAGACTTTAGTATTGCCTGACACTGCATAGTGAATCGACCCTGTCGATTCTAACCTTTCCGTCGTCCCTGTCATTATCCTTTTATCTCCGATATCCTGATTGAGATAAGGCATAGAGCCGTCATCCTTATTATTCTCAATCACCGTTCCTTGATATGTGAGATGACTGAAGATATGATACCCAGTATCATGTGCATGGCCATGCTATTCTTTCAGTCACTCTCGATCAAGCGGCCGAGAACCGATATCTTTCTCATATCTCAGTATGAGGGATAAATCCCTTAGCCATCTTTCGTGTCACTCATGTAGCCCGTCCCCAAGCCAATCCTGGCCGTTATGGAAGCCCTGTTACGGACAACGTTAGGCTCAGGTCAAACTCAGTTGTTGACTACATAGCGATCACAAAGACTCCTTGGTCTAAGGATACATGACAAGCTACGACACTGAATATGTTCATGACTTAATCTATGGCACATATTCAGGGCGGGTCGTCCAATATCATGTCCCACATGATATCTATGATCAGACTCCGGAATCTCATTCGAATGACTAACAGAACGTAAGCCATAAAGAGCCATCTTTCATACTAGTCGCTTCTAGTGAAGCTTTGTTGACTAGGGACCCATCGAGTGTGATCTATCTCGATTTATGGTTCTATTCGCATGGTGGGCATAGATCAGAGCACACATCGATATATTACTCCAACACATAAGTAATATAAAGCCGCTTTAATTTTATTGCTAACGATGATATATACATTTGGACATTTAGGATTGAACTACGGGCACTAAGACTAACAATCTCCCACTTGCCCTAGTTCCAATCTAAACTCCAATATGTCCCCATCAACTTTACATGTCTAACATGTTCAGGCAGTGACACTGCCTTAGTCAAAGGGTTGGCTATGTTATCATCTGTAGCAATATAGGTTATCTTCACTTCACCTTAGTTCAATATTTCTCTGATGAGGTGGATACGCCGCAGTACATGTTTGGATTTGTTATGCGATCTGGGCTTTTACCTTGCGCAATGACCCTTGTGTTGTCGCAAAATGGATTCACCGGGCTAGATGGGTTTTTAATTACACCCAGCCCTGCCATGAATTTCCAAATCCACATAGCCTCCTTAGCTGCCTCTGCAGCATCCATGTACTTGGCCTCTGTCGTAGATTCGGCAATGGTATCTTGCGTTACGCTCTCCCAGCTAAAGCTCTACCATTCAGCGTAAACACATATCCTGACTGACTTCTAAAGTCATCTGGATTTGTCTTGGAAAACTAGCGCCTACTCATCCTTCGACGACTAGTTCAGCATCAAGGTACGCATCAAAGGTCAGCTCGAATATGAACGGAGGAGCTCGAACTCATCCGTACTAGATCCAATTCCGGCGTACACCGAGAAAAGGCCCAAAAGGGGAGGACCGGTATTTCTACCGAGAACGAGCACAAACTTCCAAGTAGACTGCAACAAGACATCATTTCCAAGGATCGCAGGCTGAATTCGAGCTGAGTGTTCCGAAACCGTGATCGATAACCCCTCGTCCCATCTCGGTTTTACTGATTAGAACCGATAATCGAAAGTAGAAAACCAATAGGATTTTGTGCATATTAGTTGGGGTTCTATTCGGTTTGGTGGCGAAAGGTCACACTAATACCGGTCAATAGACCAATGCACACCCCTAACATGGTCTATTAAGCTAAGTTTTCTATCACAACCGTGTTTCACACTTACACATATATAACAGTAATAGAATTGGTATGAATCGTGTTGTATATTGTTTTCGTGTTCCCTATATATACAATGACTTATCCTTAGCTAAGGATACTTATATATTCAAAATACAATATTTGAATATATACTAACTAACGGAAACAGATATGCTAACACACGCCCGTAGTCAGAGCGGGAGGCTCACGGACATTCAGACTATTACGAAAATCCACGAACAGAACGTGAGGTAATCCCATTGTAAATACCGCCCCGGTTAAAAGGATTAAGATTTAAATTTTTTTCGACGGTAACGTGGTGGTTGGAAAACGAATCGAAATTTGGAACAAATGCAAAAGAAAATAAAAAAGGGAAGAAGCAACTTGGGCCAGACTGACTCAGGCCCAAGCCCAGCACGCTGAGCCCACTACCTCCTTCAACCCTAAACTATTCACGCTTCTCCTTCCTCAGTTCGAGCACGCACCCCGAGACCTCTCTTCCTCGCACAGCCTCCCTCTCATCTCTCTCCCTTCTCTCACCGACGCCGCCCTCGCACCGTCCCGAGCACGAGCTCTGCGAATCCAACCACGACGACCACGAGACCGAGACGTCGCCGCTTCTTCCCCGTGCCCAAATCGCACCGCACCTGTGAAGGAGCTCTCAGCACCGGTAAGCAATGCACCGGCCTCGTCCTCCCCCACCTGAGAATCGTGCACGCGAGATCTCTTCTGCCGGAACTCCTCGCGACGGATTCTACCCCACACCGGAGAGCTCGACCCAGATCCGCCGTCCCGAGCTAGAGTTGGGTCTGTGAGGGCGTAAATCCTCGTTGGGCGTAGGTCGTCGGAGAGACTCACCGGATCTGCGAAGGGAATCAAATCCCAGCGACGCCGTGGCTCCTCCGAGCTCCATACCGCCGCCGCTGCCGGCGGTCTGAAACAAACCCTAGCCTCCGTCCCTCCTTCGTCCCCAGCTCCGTAAGATCCAAACAAGACGGGCCTTGGGCCAGGGTGACCTTAGGGCCAGGACACGGGCCTCGAACCAGGACGTTCTGGGCCGGACAGGTCTCGGTTGGGCCTTGGGCTAGGCCAGGCCTCGGGCCAGGCCCAGGTTCCAGAATCGGGTCTGGACTCGGGTCTGGACCTGGGTTTGGTTTGGGTCTGGGGCCGGGTCCGGGTCAGGCTTGGGTCAGGGTTCTGGACCGGGTCGGATCCGGGTCGGAATCGGGTCCGGTTTTTTGGATCCGGGTCGGAACCGGGTCAGGAAGAATAATTAATTATTAAATTAGTTTAAATAATTTAAAATGGAGGATTTAAAGAACTATATTGATAATTAGAGGACTGATTCAGACTGTACCGGGACTGATTATGACTTTTACCTGTTAAAATCAGACTTTAACTTCGCCCGAGAAGACCGGAGGTAGGCCCGAACGTCAGTATCTAGGAGACATAGCTGTTTGTTCTTCTTGAGGTAGGGAAAGTAGCGAATACCGGTTTAATTACAGAAAGTTACTCGTATGCATGTTAGGTAATTAATAATAACCGGAGAGGTCCTAGTTGGCATATAGGATGTGATTCACTAGTTTAGCCACTGTCAATATTCTTGGAAATTGCCGTGCTGGTAGAATGGCCATGTCGAGCCTTAGGTTGTGTGCTGATTGAAATGCCTGATCTTGATTGTGATGCATGTTGTGTAACTTAGTGTCGATAAGATTAAGAACCAAGTTATATTATACTCGGTGTAACATGTTTTTGCTATGTGTGGGCAAGTGTGCCCTGACTAATTTGATGTGAATCATTGGTTGTGATATGGTCAGGTAAGTGATAGACCGACATCTCGTGTAATTGTGGTAAGATTGTTGGGCTTGGTGAGCCGTGTTTGATCTGTGGCATTACGATGCGTGACATTATCATGATGTGTGTTCCCAGAGGAGTTGTATTCCGGTATGGTACCTGCACCGAGGGGGTGTGGCGGTGTGGGGCAGTACCTAGGCCGATGATGTGGTCCCACGTATGCGCGGTCCCCCGGTGTGTTATTCCGGTACGATGTCTACATCGAGGGGGTATGCCGATGTAGGACATCTAGGCCGACGGTTGTGATTGGGCCTACGGGTCGTGTTCGGCCTATGCGTCGTATTGGGCCTACGGGTCGTGTTGGGCCTACAGGTCGTGTTCGGCCTACGGGTCGTATTGGGCCTACGGGTCGTGTTTGGCACTAGGTGTCGTGTTCCTACCCCGATGATTTATGGTCCTTTGGGGACATTTCCGGGACTTCCGATGAGATGCGTTTCTAGGGAACGTTTCCGGTAGCCTCGACGACATGTTTATCCTCTGGACCGAGGGGCAATCCGATATGATAAATTGACTTTCCGGTATGATAAGATGGAGTTGGGCTGTGTACAGCTGACGGAGTTCGGGGACTGCGGTACGGGACGTGTGCTGGTTGCTTTTGCGTGCGATACGTTTGTTGTCTGGTTAATGTTTTATTTTGTGAAAACGGTCGTTTGAGTGTGTTGTAAGTTTGGCTATGAACCCGGTTTGGCAGTTAGTTGTGCTGTACTAGTATGCCCTAATTGGACGGTTACTCGTAGTGGTGAGCCGATGTTCATTACCTTAACTACTTTTTCTACAGGGCGAAAGCTCACCCCGTACCTTATTGTGTTCCAGGTCTTGAGCGGGAGTTTTACTAGCTGGGTGCTCGATGTTGGGGAGTTAGCGAGTGTCCTAGAGTAGTTGTCTCTAGACGTACATTTTTTATTACTGTTTTGACTCGTTTATTATTATTTTCTTTACCGAGTTGTTGACTCGTGTGGATGATCGAAATTTTAAATTGATATTGAGACCCTCTTTCTTATTTAAATTACTTTATTATTTATTTTTTTAAGTTCACGTCTCGTGCCCGATTAAAACCAGATTTGGGGCGTGACAATTTGGTATCAGAGCCTGGTTTCAGTTTGAAATTGTTTTCAAAACCTCGGACCGTACGTCAATTAGTTGGGTAGAGTTAGGAGGTTAAAGTCGTAGTGCTCGGCGACGCAAGTCAGAAATATCCTATGCGTAGAGTCGAAACGACAAGAGTCTCGTTTGTTGAAGTGCGTTGTTTAAGTTTTACCTTACTTGATTTGTACCTTAATCTCTGTTTGCTGTACACCTTAGTGGATCCATGATGCCGACCGGTTGAGATCGAGGTTGGTTAACGAGCGATGCTCGGGCTGTTTACGACGTGTTGGTTGAATAATTGTTAAGTGGGTTGCCGCCTTGGTCGGCCGTTGTTTGATTGGTGAATTTGAAATGTTGACTTGGCCGGTTGGTAATCGAGTAATTACAAGGACCCGATTGGTGTACTTACGATGTTTTGCGTGGTGTGTACTTTTTGTGTGTGGTGTGCTTTATGTGCTGAACGTTGTGTGCAATTTGTTTATTGAATGTTCCGCATAAGCGGATGGTCAGCTTAATTTACGAACGGGTCATGCCCAAATTTCTGTAGAAACTGAAGTGTATGTACCATCACGATTCAGCTATAGGGGCCACTGTAGCTGGACGTGAATGGGGGGGATGCCAAGTAGTTACAACGTAATTCGGGGACGCCTGAACCGGGTTGTAACGACGCGGTGTCAACATGAATGTTATGTTAGAAAGAGGACGTGTTAAGAAATTGAAACTAAGTTTATGTTGTACATTATGGAATTGCGGTATGGTGTAAACAGTGGCCTGTGTGACTTATGTGTGACTATGCTCCTGAGTGTGAAATTGTGTGTAACCACTGCTTGTTTATATAATCAGTGTGACGCACTAGTGTGCTGACTTCTCTACTGTGTGCTAATTGTGTGACTACTATACTGTGTATACTACTAGTACTAGTACTGCTGTTGTGGGCCGTGTGTGCTCTAGTTATTCTAGGCGCGTTGTTCTTTCCGAGTTAAGAAACTAAACCCCTGCGTTAACCGTGTAGAGGATTTATGACATGACACAGACTTATGCCCCGCGAGGCACGAAGGGACGGCCCGCTAGAGGCAGAGGACGATCATCGACCACTAGGTCGGCAGAGGCGACTAGTGCCCAGAGTGTGCCCGCTGAGGGGCACGAGAGGGCTGAGGCAGCCCAGGCGGTAGCTCTAGAGGAGCTGACCCGCACTGTTCAGGGATTTGTGGCAGCCCTTGCACAGAGAGAGGCTACAACTCCGACACCGGAGGCTGTGCCTACTGCCGCTCAGGCGCTGCGAGACTTTCGCATGCTGGGCACACCAGTATTCTCCGGGAAGCCAGACCCCAATTCAGCCGAGAAGTGGTTGGAGCGGGTGACCCGCAACTTGGACACTTCAGGAGTTTTGGATGGCAGCAGGAGAGTGTCCTTTGCAACGTTTCAGCTGGAGGGGGATGCTTATCATTGGTGGCAGCGCGAGCAGGCGTGCGTGGGAAATGACTTCTCGCTGTTTGGGCAGCGTTTCATTGATCAATATTTTCCACAATCAGTATCGGATGACAGGCACCAGCAGTTCGTAGAGCTGGGCCAGGAGAGTATGACAGTCTCTGAGTACGAGTCGAGATTTACTTCCTTGTCTCGATTTGCTCGGGAGATGGTACAAACAGAGGTTCTTCGTTGCCGATGGTTTGAGGCAGGTCTCCGTCCCGCGATCGCGGATCGAGTCGCTGTTATGAGGACTCAGGTATATTCAGACCTGGTGGACCAGACACTGGCCGTGGAGTGACGCTTCCACGAGATGGCTAGAGTTCGGGAGGTCAGACAGAGGTCGAGCGGATTCTTGAGGCCATCCGAGGCCCATGAACCGAGGAGTCATAGGACCTCGGGATCATTCCAGTCCCAAACACAGCTTAGAGGGACGCGACAGGCCGGATCAATGGCTTCCGTCGCACCTGCTCCGACAGAGCGAGCATGTTTTCGGTGTGGGCAGCAGGGCCACACGGTTCGAGATTGTCCGAGGGACAGACCTGATGGGAGGCAGAGTGCTGGGCCACTGCTATGTCATCAGTGCGGACGACCTGAACACTTCGCGGCTAGGTGTCCTGATCGAGTTGGGGAGATGTCGGCCCCGCGACACCAGCAGTCGCAGACTGGACAGTGCCTCAGTTCCAGCAGCGTCAGACTCAGACGCAGAGAGCTCCGTGGCAGGCAGCGAGCGCGCCAGCGCCGAGGTAGCGAGCAGCTCAGCAGGTGGCACTTCCACCACCTCCAAGAGGCGGACCCCTGGCACGGAAGAGTCGGGTGTATGCTGTCGTCAATTCACGGGCAGAGAGACAGGATTCCGATCATGAGATCGTTCATGGTTTCGAGCCCGTTTTGGATTAGAGGACATCGCGGAACTTGGGACTAGCGAGAGTCTGGGAGTTGGTTGTTTTGACATTAGAGACGTACTTTCTATTTTAAGACTTGTAATGTGACTCGTTTTGGTTTTATTACTGCTAGTTATTAGAACAGCTTTTGAACATTTACATCGTTTAAGTCGCTAATCTGTTACTTCTTAGTCCGCGCCCAATTTCGGCCAAGTACGAATGTTGGGACGGAATTTAGAACTGTGTACTTGGGCACACTAGCTGGGGGTGCGGCGGTGTCGACTAGTGTCAGTCGTAAGTGAGGAAGTAGAGTAACATACCGTCTTCTTTTCTTAATAACCTTCCTGTACTGGACTGTCTTTCTTCAAGCGTGTTGAGAAAGTGAAGAGAAACGAATCGCGAAGTATGAAGCCTTCCTCGATGGTTTACAAGTGATAAGTGCCCAAGCGGCGGAGGATCGCAGAAATACTAGTACACTGTCAGACCGGCCAAGGAAGATGGCCGAGTGACGATGAGCTCAGAGTGGTGCAGCGGAAGCGTGGTGGGCCAATAACCCACATGCATCGCTTTCTTCTGTCCTTACACTTGAGGTTTAACAATTGACCCTTGTGGTCCCGAGTTGCTCAAGAAGCAGCTGAAGGGTCGCGTGGATCGTGGACGTTTAAGAACCGCACAGAGTCGACGCGGAATGGCGAGGATGAGGTACGTGCGAGGTATTCAATCCCGTTTGGACCCTGAGGAACTGGTAATTATAGTGTCTTCAGTTTTGTGGTCCTGTGGGTGGATCGACTTGTAAATTGGTTCGATTGGTAGTATGTGAGCGAGTGACGGTAAGCACGAAATTGCTGGTTGAGTAACCATCGTTGATCGATCTTGACTGTGTTTTACCCCCCGTGGATTGTCGTCATAGTAATGGCGGTTGTGTTGGGTGTTTCGAGGTGCTCATGCCTTCCACAAGATGTACTGTCGCTCCAAACCGAGCAGTAAGGGTGTGGTCCAATGTCAGGATGGTTGATATTGCGTGTTATTTCCTTGTATTATCGGGTGTGGTTGGTCGTGGCATAACCACGTTTGGAGTCCGGTGTCGAGTTTCCGAGTAACGTGACGTGGGCTTCTTTTGTTTTGTTGTGTGCGCGATACTTGGTTAAGTGAAGTGAGTAGTCGAGGAGAATTGTTGGTGGGTAGGATCCGTTTTAAGTGCGATGTGAGAATTGGTCCGGTATGATACCTATACCGACGGACAATTCCGATATGGGATATCCCGACCAAGCTACGTGTGTCAGTGCGACGTCTCTACCGACGGAGGATTCTGGTATCGAGTAACTGGTTTATGCTTTTCCGTGTATTTGGTGACAATAGACTGGGAGTTTTAATCAGACGTTCCCTGAGATAGGGTCATTTGGAGCGCGCTCGTTTTAAATTTCGAGGACGAAATTCTTTTTAGGTGGGGTAGACTGTAAAGACCGCACCAGTTAAAAGGATTAAGATTTAAGTTTGTTCGATGGTAACGTCGTGGTTGTAAAACGAATCGAAATTTGGAACAAATGCAAAAGAAAATAAAAAAAAGGGAAGAAGAAACTTGGGCCAGGCTGACTCAAGCCCAAGCCCAGCAAGCTGAGCCCAAGCCAGCACCGGGCCCAAGCCCACTACCTCCTTCAACCCTAAACTATTCATGCTTCTCCCTCCTTCCTCGCGCAACCTCCCTTTCATCTCTCTCCCTTCTCTCACCAACGCCGCCCTCGCACTGCCCCGAGCACGAGCTTTGCGAATCCGACCACGACGACCACGAGACCGAGATGCTGCCGCTTCTTCCCCGAGCCCAAATCGCACCGCACCTGTGAAGGAGCTCTCAGCACCGGTAAGCAACGCGCCGGCCTCGTCCTCCCCCACCTGAGACTCGCGCGCGCGAGATCTCTTCGGCCAGAACTCCTCGCGACGGATTCTACCCCACGCCGGAGAGCTCGACCCAGATCCGTCGTCCCGGCTCAAGTTGGGTCTGTGAGGGAATAAATCCTTGTTAGGCGTAGGTCGCCGGAGAGACTCACCGGATCTGCGACGGGAATCAAATCCCAGCGTTGTCGTGGCTCCTCCGAGCTCCATACCGCCGCCGTCGCTGGCAGTCTGAAACAAACCCTAGCCTCCATCCCTCCTTTGTCTCCAGCTCCGTAAGATCCAAACCGGACGGGCCTTGGGCAAGGACACGGGCCTCGAACCAGGACGGTGTGGGCCGGACATGTCTCGGTTGGGCCTTGGGCCAGGCCAGGCCCAGGTTCCAGAATCGGGTCTGGACTCGGGTCAAGACTAGGGTCAGGACTCGGGTCAATACCTGGGTTTGAGTTGGGTCTGGGGCCAGGTCCGAGTCAGGCTTGGGTTAGGGTTCTGGACCGAGTAAGTTTCGGGTCCGGTTTTCGGATCCGGGTCGGGCAGAATAATTAATTATTAAATTAATTTAAATAATTTTAAATGGAGGATTTAAAGGACTAAGTTGATAATTAGAGGACTGATTCGGACTGTACCAGGACTGATTATGACTTTTACCTGTTAAAATTAGACTTTGACTTCGCCCGAGAAGACCGGAGGTAGGCCCGGACGTCAGCAGCTAGGAGACGTAGTTGTTTGTTCTTCTTGAGGTAGGGAAAGTAGCGAATACCGGTTTAATTACAGAAAGTTACTAGTATGCATGTTAGGTAATTAATAATAACCGGAAAGGTCCTAGTTGGCATATAGGATGTGATTCACTAGTTTAGTCGCTTTCAATATTCTGGGAAATTGCCGTGCTGGTAGAATGGCCATGTCGAGCCTTAGGTTGTGTACTGATTGAAATGCCTGATCTTGATTGTGATGCATGTTGTGTGACTTAGTGTCGATAAGATTAAGAACCAAGTTATATTATATTCGGTGCAACATGTTTTTGCTATGTGTGTACAAGTGTGTCGTGACTGATTTGATGTGAATCATTGGTTGTGATATGGTCGGGTGAGTGATAGACCGAAGTCTCGTGTAATTGTGGTAAGATTGTTGGGCTTGGTGAGCCGTGTTTGATCTGTGGCATTACGATGCGTGACATTATCATGGTGTGTGTTCCCAGAGGAGTTGTATTCCGGTATGGTACTTGTACCGAGGGGGTGTGGCGGTGTGGGGCAGTACCTAGGCCGATGATGTGGTCCCACGTATGCGCAGTCCCCCGGTGTGTTATTCCGGTACGATGTCTACATCGAGGGGGTATGCCGGTGTAGGACATCTAGGCGACGGTTGTATTGGGCCTACGGGTCGTGTTGGGCCTACAGGTCGTATTGGGCCTCCGGGTCGTATTGGGCCTCCGGGTCGTATTGGGCCTACGGGTGGTGTTTGGCACTAGGTGTCGTGTTCCTACCCTGATGATCTATGGTCCTTTGGGGACATTTCCGGGACTTCCGATGAGATGCGTTCCTAGGGAACGTTTACGGTAGCCTCGACGACATGTGTCTCCTCTGGACCGAGGGGCAATCCAATATGATACATTGACTTTCCAGTATGATATGATGGAGTAGGGCTGTCTACAGCCGGCAGAGTTCGGGGACTGCGGTACGGGGCGTGTTCCAGTAACCGTGTGATACATTTGTTGTTTGGTTAATGTTTTATTATGTGAAAACCGTCGTTTAAGTGTGTTGTAAGTTTGGTTATGAACCCCGGTTTGGCAGTTAGTTGTGTTGTACTAGTATGCCCTAATTGGACGATTACTCGTGGTGGTGATCCGATGTTCATTACCTTAACTACTTTTTCTACTGGGCGAAAGCTCACCCCTTACCTTGTTGTGTTTCAGGTCTTGAGCGGAAGTTTTACTAGCTGGGTGCTCGATGTTGGGAAGTTAACGAGTGTCATAGACTAGTTTTCTATAGACGTTCAATTTCTATTACTGTTTTAACTCGTTTGTTAATATTTTCTTTAACGAGCTGTTGACTCTTGTGGATGTTCGAAGTTTAAAATTGATATTGAGACCCTCTTTCTTATTTAAATAACTTTATTATTTATTGTTTTAAGTTCACGTCTCGGGTCCGGTCAAAACCGGATTTGGGGCCTGACACCCTTGGTGAATGTATCTGCAATCTGAGAGCGAGTAGGAACATGAAGAACACAAACATGACCACGAGAAACCTTCTCCCGAACAAAATGGATATCAAGCTCAATGAGCTTGGTGCCCTGATGTTGAACAGTGTTCCCATTGAGGTATATGACGCTTACATTATCATAGTAGTCCAGTGTGGCCTCAGATACTGGACAATGAAGCTCCAAAAGAAGATTACGAACCCAGCATGATTCGAAACCACCTGATCAACTCCATGGTATTGTGGCTCAGTGGTGGAACGCGAGACCGTAGGCTGTCATTTTGAGGAACAAGAGATAAGGTTATCCCCAAGAAATACACAATATCCAGAGGTGGATTGACGTGTATCAAGATAGCCTGCCAAGTCAGCATCGGTGTATGCAACCAGATTCACAAACGGAGAGGCATATAAATGAAGGCCAAGATGTAAGGATCCTTGAATGTAACAGATGATACGCTTAAGGGCTCCCATGTGACCCACATGAGAATCGTGCCTATGAAGGCACACCTACTGAACAACATATGCAATATCGGGACGGGTGAAGGTGAGATATTGAAAAGCACCAACAAGACTCCTATATAGAGTCGGATCAGAGATAGGTTCACCGGCCGAGGCACCGAGCTTGCCTTTTGAGTCAATCGGGGTGGATGATGGAAAAAAATAATCCATCTCGGCTCGATGAATGATGTCCTCAGCATACTTCCGTTGAGATAGGAAAAGACCATCTGGATGACGAGTGACCGTGATGCCCAAAAAGTGAGATAGAGACCATGATCCGTCATGGAAAACTCATAAGCTAATAGCTCCATGATGGATAGGCGATGCGAGTCACTCAAGGTAGTGAGAATAATGTCATCCACGTAGAGGAGAAGGAATGTAGTGTCACATCCTCGACGATATATAAATAGAGAATGATCCGTCTTGTTGTGTGAAAACCCTATAGTGGCAACATAATCAGTGAACCGTTGATACCATACCCGGGGAGCCTACTGTTAGTCTTAGTGCCCGTAGTTCAATCCTAAATGTCCAAATGTATATATCATCGTTAGCAATAAAATTAAAGCGGCTTTATATTACTTATGTGTTGGAGTAATAT
This sequence comes from Erodium maritimum, assembly GCA_963921825.1. Classification (NCBI taxonomy): domain Eukaryota; kingdom Viridiplantae; phylum Streptophyta; class Magnoliopsida; order Geraniales; family Geraniaceae; genus Erodium; species Erodium maritimum. Next base: position 6,227,600 of record OY997591.1, read on the forward strand.
ATCGATGTGTGCTCTGATCTATGCCCACCATGCGAATAGAACCATAGATCGAGATAGATCACACTCGATGGGTCCCTAGTCAACAAAGCTTCACTAGAAGCGACTAGTATGAAAGATGGCTCTTTATGGCTTACGTTCTGTTAGTCATTGGAATGAGATTCCGGAGTCTGATCATAGATATCATGTGGGACATGATATTGGACGACCCGCCCTGAATATGTGCCATAGATTAAGTCATGAACATATTCAGTGTTGTAGCTTGTCATGTATCCTTAGACCAAGGAGTCTTTGTGATCGCTATGTAGTCAACAACTGAGTTTGACCTGAGCCTAACGTTGTCCGTAACAGGGCTTCCATAACGGCCAGGATTGGCTTGGGGACGGGCTACATGAGTGACACGAAAGACGGCTAAGGGATTTATCCCTCATACTAAGGTATGGGAAAGATATCGGTTCTCGGCCACTTGATCGAGAGTGACTGGAAGAATAGCATGGCCATGCACATGATACTGGGTATCATATCTTCAGTCATCTCACATATCAAGGAACGGTGATTGAGAATAATAAGGATGACGGCTCTATGCCTTATCTCAATCAGGATATCAGAGATAAAAGGATAATGACAGGGACGACGGAAAGGTTAGAATCGACAGGGTCGATTCGTTATGTAGTGTCAGGCAATACTAAAGTCTCGTTAGTTGCCACTTAAATAGGATCAAGTAAAATGGGATTTTACGTTGATCTATTGACATGCATAAACCTAAGGGTCACACCGGAGGATGAAACTCATTGACACATTTATGGAGAATGGCCAAAAGGGAGTTGTCTCGGGACATGACCAAAACTGGGTTTTGGGTCATGTGCCCGTAAGTGAATAGGACTTCACAGATCGAGACAAGGCTTGGAGTCTTGGGATTGATCGCGTCGGATAATGTTGGACATTTCCGGTATGGAAGGCATGGAGGCGATGAGCGAATCACGGGACCTCGTTGGAAATGGCCACGGGCCATGTTCCAAGAGGCCCATGAAAGGCCCATGCAACCAAGGCCCATGGAACTAATTAATCAAGTCTTGATTAATTAGTACTAAGTAAGCAAGACAAGGATTAAGGTGTTGGTGATTCACCACCTAACCCAATCTTGTCTTGCCATACTTTGTCCTATTTACACCTTACTTGACACCATACTTGTCCCATGCCTTTAGTTGGACAAGTATGGGTTTTGTTATGTTTAATTCATCTTTTTTCAACATAACAAACACAAGACAAGAATAGGAAACACATTTTCTCTCCCTCTTCCATGGCCATTTCGGGTTTGGCTAGTTTCCACCTCCATGTTTGTGTTCTTGAGTCCTCAAAGAGAAGAACTACGTGGCTTTGATTCCCATGTGGATACGTAGGCGTCTTGGAGACTCAAGCCAATCATTCGTTAACCGGTGTTCTTGTTTTGGTAAGAACTAGTGCTGAATTTTTCTCTTGTTAATCCATTCTTTGTTAGTTGTTTCATGGTTTAATTGTCTCTTGGTTTTCATTGATTTTCCGCTGCGAGTTGGTTCATCTCCAACCCTACCTCGAGACCCAACAGTGGTATCAGAGCCGTGCTACCTTCGGGATTCACAAGACGGTGTTCAAAGTTTCGGTTTTGCTTGAAAGTTTCGTTTTTGGCATGTTGTTTTGCTAAATTGTTTGATAACATGTTTTAAATACTTGTTTATGGATTTAATGCATGTAAAATGAATTTTTGAAAATTATTTCAAATCTGGAAATTTTGAAAAAAATTTGATTTTTCGGGTCTCGGGAGCGGGACTCTCGGGGAGCCGAAACCGGGACCGAACGGGGCTCCGTTGGACGGAGCTAGGCCAAGCATGACCATTGGATGGTTGATATGCCAAGGCTAAACCGTTTTGTTAGTTATGACGAGTTTGGAACCGTCATGACGAACTCGAAGATCAAATGTTCAAAAGTTTCATTTTTGAACGGTTTCGATAAACCGAGCATCAAAAATTTTCGAAACTTGGCTATTAATTAAAACCGGAAAATCACATGATGTTTGATAACATTCTTGTTTGATAACACGATGTGTGATGTGATGTTGGCATGGTGTACATAATAGCCCCGAGCTCAATTTAATTATTTATCGCTTTTCACGGCCTGCGAGCCGTTAGAGTTAACGTGTAATTATTCTTTCAAGGTGTGGTCGTCGAACCACTTGTTTGTAATATTTATTTATTCCCGACCTGCAAGTCGTGTATTAAATTGTAATATTTTACTCAAGACGAAGAAAGGGCGAAAAAGTCATTTGGTGGCTTTTCGGGTGTTGGCATCGGCTTGGAGTCGGTGGAGCTCAAGAAGCTAGTGGGAGTTAGTTTAGGGGGCTATTATGTGCACATTTATCGCTTTATGCTTGGTTTAGTTTATGCATGATTAATTCTATGTGTTTTAGAATTGCATGCTTAACTTTATTTACCGAGCATATCACCTCACATGCAAAGATAAAATTGGAATTTTAATCCTTGTGTGTGAACCCTTAGAACCGTCATTGCATTGGATGTAGTTGACGGGTTCAAAGGAAGAATTACATTGGATGTAATTTGAGGCATCATTGCATTTGGAATGTAGTTGATGTGCTCATCGCATCTAGGATGTGCCAAAGTTTTGAACACAACTGGACAAGTAAAAGCGGGTCATGTCCGATACCTCCCAATCATCAACACCTTACTACCTCCCCGTCCTATGGTTGTCGTGCGCATTAGCGGAGCATCCATGGGGAAGCGGGGTAGTAGGTTTGGACAACATATGTGGGTGTCGTGCGCATTAGCGGAGCACCTACATAGTGACGAGCCATAGTTGAAAATTGGTGGACCCGACTACGATTCTCGGCCTGAGGTTGAGCTAGGGTAACAGATAGGGTAAGTCGTGTACATAAGTACATACCCTAGCCAAGAGTCACATTGGATGTGATTGGATGGAGTCCTACCTACATAGCTCGATTAAGTGGTGAGCATTAGTTCAGCTTAATCGAGTGAATCAAGGATCTTGGTTTCAGATTCTAAAGGTTTAGAATTGATTGTTGGTGTTTAAGCTTGATCTTCATAAAATTTATTCAGTTTACTAATTGAATTTTATCTGTTGTAGATCAAATGGCAAATTCAGCGAACATTAATAGTTTGTCATTAAAAACCATTCTTGCCAGGGTCAAGCTAAATGGGACAAACTATTTGGACTGGTACAGAATTTTGAGGATAGTCCTCAAGTCTGAACGCAAAGAATATGTCCTTGACAAGGCTGTCTCTAAGACCATATCAGAGTTACATGAAGTGTCATCAACTGCTGAGAAGAATATCTCAGGGATCTGGGATCCAAGGATATTCTGATGGTCAACAAGGGAATTGGAAGTGGCAAGGGCTGGGCCCATGCGCACTTGGCAGGAAAGATGAGACACCTGAGAATGTCTGCTTCTACTGCTAACAGCCTGGTCATTGGAACCGGGATTACAGGAAGTTCACGGCTGATCTGAAGAAGGGCAGTGGGACTGCGCCTTCATCAAATAGCCTGGATGATCTGAAGAAGGGCAGTAGGACTGCGCCTTCATCAGGAAACCTGGATGATCTAAGGAAGGGCGGTGGGATCGTGCCTTCATTCGGTATTAACTCTATAGAGCTACATCTCTCTACTTCCAAAGATTCATGGGTATTAGATACCATGACTGAATCTCACACATGCACTAATATATGGTGGCTGAGAGTAGGAGAGATTTGGAAAGCACGAAACGGACCTCAGAGTTGTGGCAACTGCTGTAGGATCCATGAGTCTTGCTTTGCCAAGAGGCCTTGTCTTAGTATTGTATAATGTATATTGCATACCTACTTTTAGTAGGAATATTATATCTGTATCCGTGTTTGACAAGGAAGGATATAATGTTAATATTGGAAATGGAGTTTTCAATGTTCTATGCAATGATATGTTTTATACCAGTACTGACATGGTTGGAGGATTGTACATATTAGATATGGGTAACAATGCCTCAAGTTCTATATATTCCGTTAATACCAAGAGGTCTAAATCCAACGATTTAAACCTAACTCTGTTATGGTAGTGTCATTTGGGTCGCATAAACAAGAAGCGCCTATCAGCACTTCAGAAGTGCGGGCTTTCAGGTTCATTCGAATTCCATTCGATCGATAGGTGCAAGGTTTGTTTGATGGGCAAAATGACTAAAGTGCCCTTTATCGATCGCGATGAAAGGGCGGGTGAATTATTGGGGCTGATACACTCGAATGTGTGTAGACCAATAAGTTCACTTGCCAGGAGGGGTTTTAGCTACTTTATCACATTTACTGATGATTACAGTAAATATGGTTATGTCTATTCGGTGAGACATAAGTCTGAAGCTTTTGATAAATTCAAAGAGTTTAAGACTATAGTAGAAAACCAGCTCGACAAAGGTATTAAGGCACTTCGATTGGATCGGGGTGGAAAATACTTGACCACAGAGTTATTAGATCATCTAAAAGAGAATGGGATCCTTTTGGAATGGACTCCTCCTAGGTCACTGTAGTTGAAAGGTGTAGCCAAACGGAGAAATCGGACATTGTTAGACAATGGTCTGTTCCATGATTAGTTGGACTGATCTCCCAATCTCTTTTAGGGGTTTTGCTCTAGAGACGACCGCATTCATAGTGAATCGGGCTTCGACGAATGGTGTGGAAGGGACACCATTTTAAAAATGGTACGGGATGATGCCCGCTTTGTCCTTCCTAAAGATTTGTGGTTGCGAGGCTTATGTGAAACATTTGGTTTCGACTAAGCTCGAACCAAGATCTGAGATATGCACCTTCGTGTGGTATCCCAAAGCAACAAGGAGATACTATTTCTACAATCCCAGTGAGAACATGGTGTTCGTCGCTTGGGGTGAGGTCTTTATGGAAAAGAAGTTTTGTTTCCAAAGACGTCATTGGGAGGACTGTGCATCCCGAAGAAATTCAGGATGGTACAGATCTGTCTAAACCAATTGGCAACCCAGTAGAAAGGAGCCAGAGATTGTCGTAGAGTAAGAACCAATTCCTGTTACAATTCCGGAAGGTCCAAGGCGATTTGAAAGGATCAATCTTCCACCTCCAAGATATGGTATCCGGAGGTGACAATGAAGTCATGGTGGATCACGATGATCCAGCCACCTTTCAGGAAGTCGTGGATGGGCCCAACTCCGAGTTATGGCTGGGAGCCATGAGGGAGGAAATGCAATCCATGTCGGACAACCGAGTCTGGGAACCGGTTGATCCCATCAATGGTGTGAGGACCATAGGATGCAAATGGATCTTCAAGGTGAAGATGGACATGGACGGCAACCCTCTGACCTACAAAGCTCAACTGGTGGCGAAAGGTTATAGGCAGATCCAATGGATTGACTATGAGGAAACCTTCTCCTTAGTGGCTATGGTCAAAATCGATCCAAATTCTTCTTGACATAACTGCGTATCATAATTACGAGATATGACAAGTGGATGTCAAAACCGCTTTCCTAAATGGAAATTTGACTGAGTACGTTTGTATGTCTCGGCCCAAAGGTTTTGACGATCCGAAGAATAAAGGAAAGATTTATAAGTTGTTGAAATCCATTTATGGATTGAAACGAACTTCTCGGAGTTGGATCCTTCGTTTTGATGAAGCTGTAATTGGATTTGGCTTAATCAAGAACGAGGATGAATCTTGCGTTTATAAGAAGGCTAGTGGGAGCAATATTACCTTTCTGGTTCTCATTGAAAACGACATCCCAACCTTGCACGAGACTAAAGCTTGGTTGAGGAAGTGTTTTTCAATAAAGGACTTAGGCGATGCTTCTCATATCTTAAGGATTAAGATATGTAGAGATCGCACCAAGAGGGTCTTGGATTTAAGTCAGGGAACCTATGTGAACAAGGCATTGAGTAGGTTCTTAATGCTCGATTCAAAGAAAGGACTCTTACCCACTAGTCATGGCATTCATCTCAGCAAGACTCAGTGTCCTAAGACACCTGATGAGCTGAAAAGGATGATGAGAATCCTATGCGCCTGGGGGCAGGATCGATCATATATGCCATGACATGTATGAGACCAGACGTCTCGTAAGCCTTATGTTGTACCAGTAGACATCATTCTAACCCGGGGGAAAGATGATGCTGAACTAGTCGTCGAAGGATGAGTAGACGCTAGTTTTCCAAGACAAATCCAGATGACTTTAGAAGTCAATCAGGATATGTGTTTACGCTGAATGGCAGAGCTTTAGCTGGGAAAGCGTAAAGCAAGATACCATTGCCGAATCTACGACAGAGGCCAAGTACATGGATGCTGCAGAGGCAGCTAAGGAGGCTATGTGGATTTGGAAATTCATGGCAGGGCTGGGTGTAATTAAAAATCCATCCAGTCCGGTGAATCCATTTTGCGACAACACAAGGGCCATTGCGCAAGCTAAAAGCCTAGATCTCATAAACAAATCCAAACATGTACTGCGGCGTATCCACCTCATCAGATAAATACTGAACTGAGGTGAAGTGAAGATAACCGATATTGCAACAGATGATAACATAGCCAACCCGTTAACTAAGGCAGTGTCACTGCCTGAACATGTTAGACATGTAAAGTCGATGAGGACATATTGGAGTTTAGATTGGAACTAGGGAAAGTGGGAGATTGTTAGTCTTAGTGCCCGTAGTTCAATCCTAAATGTCCAAATGTATATATCATCGTTAGCAATAAAATTAAAGCGGCTTTATATTAATTATGTGTTGGAGTAATATATCGATGTGTGCTCTGATCTATGCCCACCATGCGAATAGAACCATAGATCGAGATAGATCACACTCGATGGGTCCCTAGTCAACAAAGCTTCACTAGAAGCGACTAGTATGAAAGATGGCTCTTTATGGCTTACGTTCTGTTAGTCATTGGAATGGGATTCCGGAGTCTGATCATAGATATCATGTGGGACATGATATTGGACGACCCGCCCTGAATATGTGCCATAGATTAAGTCATGAACATATTCAGTGTTGTAGCTTGTCATGTATCCTTAGACCAAGGAGTCTTTGTGATCGCTATGTAGTCAACAACTGAGTTTGACCTGAGCCTAACGTTGTCCGTAACAGGGCTTCCATAACGGCCAGGATTGGCTTGGGGACGGGCTACATGAGTGACACGAAAGACGGCTAAGGGATTTATCCCTCATACTAAGGTATGGGAAAGATATCGGTTCTCGGCCACTTGATCGAGAGTGACTGGAAGAATAGCATGGCCATGCACATGATACTGGGTATCATATCTTCAGTCATCTCACATATCAAGGAACGGTGATTGAGAATAATAAGGATGACGGCTCTATGCCTTATCTCAATCAGGATATCAGAGATAAAAGGATAATGACAGGGACGACGGAAAGGTTAGAATCGACAGGGTCGATTCGTTATGTAGTGTCAGGCAATACTAAAGTCTCGTTAGTTGCCACTTAAATAGGATCAAGTAAAATGGGATTTTACGTTGATCTATTGACATGCATAAACCTAAGGGTCACACCGGAGGATGAAACTCATTGACACATTTATGGAGAATGGCCAAAAGGGAGTTGTCTCGGGACATGACCAAAACTGGGTTTTGGGTCATGTGCCCGTAAGTGAATAGGACTTCACAGATCGAGACAAGGCTTGGAGTCTTGGGATTGATCGCGTCGGATAATGTTGGACATTTCCGGTATGGAAGGCATGGAGGCGATGAGCGAATCACGGGACCTCGTTGGAAATGGCCACGGGCCATGTTCCAAGAGGCCCATGAAAGGCCCATGGAACTAATTAATCAAGTCTTGATTAATTAGTACTAAGTAAGCAAGACAAGGATTAAGGTGTTGGTGATTCACCACCTAACCCAATCTTGTCTTGCCATACTTTGTCCTATTTACACCTTACTTGACACCATACTTGTCCCATGCCTTTAGTTGGACAAGTATGGGTTTTGTTATGTTTAATTCATCTTTTTTCAACATAACAAACACAAGACAAGAATAGGAAACACATTTTCTCTCCCTCTTCCATGGCCATTTCGGGTTTGGCTAGTTTCCACCTCCATGTTTGTGTTCTTGAGTCCTCAAAGAGAAGAACTACGTGGCTTTGATTCCCATGTGGATACGTAGGCGTCTTGGAGACTCAAGCCAATCATTCGTTAACCGGTGTTCTTGTTTTGGTAAGAACTAGTGCTGAATTTTTCTCTTGTTAATCCATTCTTTGTTAGTTGTTTCATGGTTTTAATTGTCTCTTGGTTTTCATTGATTTTCCGCTGCGAGTTGGTTCATCTCCAACCCTACCTCGAGACCCAACACCTACTTAATACCATAGAGAGACTGGCGGAGAAGACAAACATAGTCTGGATGAGTAGTACTGTGAAATCCTTGCGGCTGATGCATATAGACAGTTTCAGTCAGATTACCATGAAGAAATGCATCTTGACGTCCAGTTGGAGAATGGGCCAGGATCGTGATAGCGCAATACTCAAAACAGTCAGGATGGTAGCTGGTTTAACCACGCGGCTAAACGTCTCAGTGCAATCCACGCCAACTTGTTGAGAACTCACATCACCTACGAGAAGAGCTTTATAACGCTCAAAAGAACCGTCAGAACGAACTTTATGACGAAAAATCCACATAGACCTAACAATATTAACAGTACGAGGACGAGGTACAAGATCCCATGTATTCTTCTTAATCAAAGCATCGTACTCGTCACGCATGGCAAGGCGACGATGTGGGTCAGAGAGAGCATCTTTGGTAGATTTGGGAACTGGGGATGGAGAGGTAGAAGTAGTGAGGTTAAATAGTGTATGAGTTTTGACAATTCCTGAACGTGAACGAGTTTGCATAGGATGAATGGGTGGTGGAGGAGCAGTAGGCACGCCGGTCATAGGTCGATCAGATGTTGGAGTGGTCAAAACAAGGGATGACTCTATGGATAAAGGTGAAGTAGGAGGTATGGGTACCGGTGGGGGTGGAGGTACTGGTCCAGAAGGTGTGATATGAAGGTCGGGGCAATGTGTTGGTGAATAACAGAGGGGTAGACAGGTTCAAAAAATCATACGTAGTAGGTGAGGAGGGGTTAGTAGCAAAAGGAAATGTCGTTTTATCAAAGATAACATACCAGAAATTAGGAGGGACTGACGAGTGTACCAGAAGTGTACGAATTATGTTATTGATAGTACGAAATTTACGTTCTGCACGTCCATTTTTAGGAGATGTATACGAGCAAGAGAAACGGAAGATCATGCCAAAATCCGAGCAAAGTTTCTGAAGTGATCCATTGTCGAACTCCTTCCCGTTGTCACATTGGAGCACTTTGATGGAAATCCCAAACTGAGTACGAACATAAGAGTGAAAAGATTTGAAAAAAGAATAAACTTGTGATTTAGCATGCAACGGGAAAGTCCAAACAAAATTTGTAAAATCATCCACCAACAATAAATAATAACGGTGTCCTGCAGAACTTAAAACCGAGGACGTCCATAAGTCCCCATCAACAATGTTAAAATGAGAAAAAAGTACATGAACGAGATAATCGAAAAGGCAATTTAATGTTTTTCCCAAGTGCACAAGACTGACAAAAGCTAGAATGTGATCCGCAATAGGCAAGATTATTACGCCGAAGAGCATCAAAGACCGGGGCACCAGGGTGACCCAAACGCGAATGCTAGATAGACAAAGAGGAAGCCAAAAAAGATGATGTTGCAACTATAAAGGAGGAAGACATCGAAGACACATGATAAAGATCTCCTAAGCTATCACATCTCAGCATAGCTTTGCTCGTTTGGAAGTCCTTCACAGAGAAACCAAACAGATCAAATTCCACAAGACACATTATTATCAGTGATAAATCGGCGTACCGAAATAAGATTCTTAATAATGTTGGGAGAATGAATAACATCATTTAGGGTAAACGAAGGATGATCGGGTGTTTAAGATGCACTACCATAACTCACAACTGGAATATGATTATCGTTACCTACCACAACATGACGATTAGAGTTTGAATTAAAATAAAAACGAAGACCACCTAAGTGTGAGGTCATATGGGAGGTCGCACCTGAGTCCATGTACCATTGATCGAGTGGATTGAACGTCATAGAGTTGAAAGCGGCATCAATATTAGTGGGGACGTTATTCTCATTCCCATAGGTGGAGGAGGGAGCTCTAGATGCTGGACCACTGCAGACATAGGACTAGGCTGAGTTCTGGTGCTGAGGTGGGTCCTGACCTCGTAGGCTAGGGAACGGGCCGAGCAGGCCCTGCGAGGGAGCCTGCGGATGCGCATTCTCTAACGTGTTGTTGCCGCTGAAGGAGGAAACAGTCAGGCCAAGAGAACCAGACCAAGGAGCCCGCGAGTGTGCAAGGGAACCGGGCCATGCATATTGAGTTGGATAGGGGCACGACCCAACCTGTCAAGGCCCAAAAAAATTTGGTGAAGGTAAAGCCAATTGCGATGGTAGGTTACCGCGATGCTGAGACGTTGTCATCTACGATCTGCCATTTCCGTCGCTTTGCTTGCGTCCCCAACCGGGTCGATCACCACGCCGGCCACGTTGATTTGGCGTCCTTATTAGCCAAGTGTGAGACAAGAGCAGATTGTGTTCCCGAAACAAGCAATTGCTTCTGTTTCCGAATCTCCTCCAAAAGAAGTTGAGACCGAGCTTCGTGAAACAAGGGCAATGGGTCTCGTTGCTGGATAAGGGCGGCAACATGGTCATAGGAAGAGGAGAGCCCGGTGGCCATTTGCACAACCAACCGGTTGTTGGAGACGGGATCCCCGACATTGGTAAACTGGTCTGCATTGATTTTAGGTCTTGACAATACGCAGAAATACCAGTAAATACATCTAACCTTGTGTTGGAAAATTGATTCTCAAGGTGAACAATTTGTGTGTGACGATTGTCCTGGAATATGCCCCTCAATGCAGACCATGCCCAAGCAGTACTGTATCCGGTTCGATGATTGTTTGCAAGAGATCGCCGGAAATGGTTCCATAAATCCACTGAAGCACAACTGCATCAACTCGGAACTATAACTCAGTATTTGGAGTGGTAGAGAATTGGGGCTCCTAAGTGGAAACGGGGGCAGCATGGATGGATGCCTGCGAGAACGAATCTGATGCTTCAACACCGGGTAAAATATGGTGAGTAACTTGAAATGCCCTGCAATGGATCTTGAACAATTCTGCCCATGTCAAGGATGATAGGAATAGCCAAACGAATGTTCGAGACTGTGAGAGCCGGATGAGAAGACATGGCTGCCTAAGATAAGTGTCTCTGTAATTATAAAACTCAAAAAAGAAAATACCATTTTCAGTCCTCTCGTCGGTTCAGTGTTCAACTCTGGAGCTTCCATTTGACGAGGAGGAAATTTTTCAGGCAGTCAAGGACTGTTGGAGTGAAAAATCTCCGGGTCCGAATGGTTTCACTATGCTTTTCTTCCAGCGGTGTTGGGATATTGTTGGACCTGACGTGGTTCGATTTGTACAGGAGTTTCATGAAACTGGAGTAATTGGGAAGGGATTAAATGCAACTTTCCTCACCCTAATACCGAAGGTTCAGAATCCTGAACAATGTCGGAACTGCGACCTATTAGCTTAATATCAGCTCCCTACAAAATATTTGCGAAAGTACTGGCTAATAGACTGAAAATGGTGCTGCCGGATCTGATTAGTGACGTCCAAAGCGGTTTTGTTGCTGGTCGTCAGCTGGTATATGGTGTGTTGATTGCCTCCGAGACTTTACCGTTAATAAAGCAAACCAAAGTGGAAGCCATACTTCTCCAGCTAGATTTTGAGAAGACATACGATAATCTGAGATGGGATTATATTGATTCAGTGTTTGTGGCAATGGGTTTTGGTTCTCGTTGGCGGAATTGGCTTTCGTCCTGTTTCAAGGCCACTCTTTCTGTGTTAGTAAATGGCTCACCTAGCTCTGATTTTTCCATTTCGAAAGGTTTGAGACAAGGATGCCCTTTGTCTCCTTTCATTTTTTTTGTTGGCAGCAGAAGGCCTTCATCAAATACTTTCACAAGGGTTAGTTTTGGGGGATTTCGGTGGTGTTCGAATTGGAAGGGAAAATTTTCTGGTTTCTCACTTGCAGTTCGCAGACGACACTCTCCTCTTTGTTACGGGTACTGAAGCTCATTTCCGAACACTTAAACATACTCTTTCAGGTCTCAGAATCAACTATGCAAAATCCAGAGCAATTCTTTTGAATGGTTTCTCTATGTCTGATGAGCTGGTCCAAGATATTTTTGGTTGCTTGGTAGTTGATCTTCCGGTCAGATATTTGGGTTTTCCGTTGGGGGCGAATCCAAGGAAGGTTAAAACGTGGGAACCTGTTGTTAAGAAATTTAAATCCTTCATGGCCCTATGGAAGACGAAGTTGCTTAATTCTGCAGGACGTTTGGTTTTAATTAAATAAACATTGTCAGCTTTACCTGTCTTTTATATGACTTGGCAACGCCGGTTCCTATGGTCTGGTAGTGTTGCTCGCATGGTATTAAATAGGGTGGCTTGGCATAAGGTCTGTAGACCTAGGGTAGTGGAGGTTTGGGCATACGTCGATTGGAACAGGTCAATGACAGTCTGTTAGCCAAATGGTACTGGCGGTTCGCTTCAGAAACAGACTCCTTTTGGAAACGATTTATTTGTGAACAGTTTAGTTGGAACACGGACTCATGGAACCTCTCGGTTGTTGACAAACCGGCTTCATCATATATTTTTAATGGCATCATCAAACTAGCATCCAATCCTCAGTTTGCTAATCTTTTTGGGAACCAAAGTCTGCACTGGAAGCTGGGTAACGGTACTCGTATTCGTTTTTGGGAGGACACCAGGCTATGGGGTACACCCTTATCACATTGCTTTCCCCGTCTTTATTCTATGTCTACCGCCAGACAGCAAAAAATAGCCTCTGTCATTGAGAATGGTATGTGGAACTTATCCTTCCCTCGGGATTGTTTTGTTTGGGAGGAAAGGGAGGTCGAGGTTTTACTAGATGCTCTAAAGGCAGTACTTTTTCGTCCGGAGGTAGCAGATACAGTTGTCTGGACTAAGGCGACATTGTTTCGATCTAGTTTCGTTTATGAGCTGTTGGAGTCTCAGGTACCGGACCCCCCTTTTTGGGCAGATTTTTTGTGGATAAAAAGATGGCCTCCTAAATACTCGATGTTGTTGTGGTTGATCTTGAACAATGCTATTCCGTCTATGGTGTTCTTGGAAAGTAGAGGGAGTCGGGTATCTCTTAATGCAATGCTGTGCAAATCTTGTAAGCTGGTGTTTGAAGAATCAGATCATATTTTCCTGCATTGTTCTTTTGGTTGGACTTTTTGGTCTAAGATTTATAACTGGTGAGGAGTTTTTTGTGTTCATTCCAGTACCGTCAGCTCTGTTCTGCACGGGTGGATCGGTTTGTGGCCGAGTACCTTGAGACTAAACTGGTTGAAAGTTGTTTCAGTGGGTATGTGGATTCTCTGGCTCCGCAGGAATTCTTTGGTCTTCAACTATACTACTGAGACTGTAGGGGAATCTTTTCTAAAGTTACAATCTCTCTGTTATTACTTGTTGCCTGCGGGTGGGGCTTTTTCTCAGGGTACTACGTTCGTGGCATGGCAATCTACCCCGAGGAGTTGCTTCTTCTAATCTCTGTTTGGTCGTACCCGATTTAGCCGTTTGTTATTTTATTTGGCTTTTCATATTTTTGCAGTTTAGTTTTGGCAGGATAAATCACCTTGATTTTCCTGTATCCATTGTACTTCTTCTATTATCAATGGAAATTCACCTCGCTTATCAAAAAAAATACCAATTCTGCAAAAACAGAAGGTGTTTAACGTGCTACACAGTATAGAAAGAATAGTATAGCAAGGAATTAGAAATAGAATAGAGTTGTAGCTGAATTAGGATTGTCGGCTCTGATACCGTAATAGAATTGGTATGAATAGTGTTGTATATTGCTTTCATGTTCCCTATACATACAATGACTTATCCTTATTCAAATATATTAGCTAAGGATAATTATGTATTCAAAATACATTCAATAAATGAAAAAAAAAACAAATCATGGAAGTGGAAGGAATCTGTAACAGAGCCGGCCCTAGCCTTGGCTAACGCGCGAACGGAGAAGGAGTACGCTGGAGACCGGAGATCCGGTCGGCTTCCCTGGCTGGCGTCTTCAACCCTGTCTTCGTGGTAAGGTACAACCTTGTCTACCTGTTTCGGCTAGTTCTATTTTGGTGGTGTGAGGGCCGACAACCGTTGCGGAGTTTGCGCGGGGGTGTGGCGTCCGGGATCTGCGAGTGTTCCGGCACGAGGGAGATCGGCGTCCGGAGTGAGACCGATTGGGCTTTGCCGGAGGACTGGGTCGTTACCGGGACTCTCGACTCGACGGGAGGATCGGACTGGTGAGATCGCCGGCTGTTCGGTAGGGGTGTGGTCCGAGTCAGTGCCTCGAACTGTGGATCTTGCTTGGCTGTACTGTGGTGATCCGGGAAGTGTGGTAGTCAGAATAATGGTGGCCGGACTTGGCGCTCAGAGGACATCGGTGCTGCCCATGGTCAGTCGGTGGATTTGTGTGGTAGGCTGGATCACTGATGGTGGGTACAGTCTGAGGGTGGGGCTGACGACTGCGATCACGACGTGGGAGCAAGAGGTACGTGAACCGTGGCCACCGCCGGTGAGGGTGCCGTTGGTGGGGTGTGCGCTGTCTGAGGCCGGAGGACGGGTGGAGACGAAGGCGGCGCTACCGGGAATGAAAGCACGGGAGGCTAGGGCTCCGAGAGATTTATCTTGGGCCGAGATGGGTGGTCCGGCACTCGGTTGGGTCGGGTCTGGACAGGGCCGAGTCGCAGGCAACCTGGGTTGCGGATCGGCCAGGGGCAGGGTTCCGTGTCGGGTCTCAGGGCGAATTCGGGGACCGGGAAATGGAGGGACACCACAAACGGCGAGGGGCGGAATGCTCCCTCGCCTAGATCAATGAGTCCTTCATGGTCCAGTGGGGGGTTTTCCGGTAATACCGCCTCACTGGACGTGGGGTGGCATCGATTCCACCAAATTTCGGCGCGACATTCTTCAATCAGATCGGGAACCAGCATTTATACGTTTTTAAAGGCCCTCATTATCATCCGATGGGGGACGACGTCAGCTGTTTTCTCGGGAGAATGTAAAGTCCATCTGAGCCATTTCAGTTCCTGGTTACAGGACTGCTGTCCGGGACATCACTCTAAGGACCCAGTATTCTACTGGAGCGCATCTCAGAGTCGATTTATGTCCAATCGGATCCCCTTTTCACTCGGCTTGATCGCCCAGTGTCGTTCCCTAAACGTGGCTGGCTCGCCTCGTCCCCATTGGAAGAAGCATGCTGTATCGGTGTTACCAAACGCTACCGCATATATCCCCTTCGTCCGCAACCTATCACTAGAGCTGAATTTATTCGTTTCAATTATGTTCAGTAGTTGGTTTTGCTTATGTAGGTGGAGTACGGTTGAGTACCCACCAAACTATCCTTTTATGATCTAATACAATTGCACTGTTTATTCTAAAAAAAAATGTATTCAAAATACAATTTTTAAATATATACTAAACTAACACAATCAGATATGCTAACAAAAAGCACTATCTATTATGAGTTATTCTTCAAATGTAAATTCATTTCACTCGTTTGATTAAGTGGATCTTTTTGTTAGAATAAGGAATTTTTGTATTAATATAAAACCAGTCATTACAACGGTTATAGCCCATAATAGGATAATTATCCAATAACCCTTAAACAAAGGAATCAGTCAAATAAAAAATGATTGTGGTAACCAATAAATATAACTAAAACAGAAAATGAAATCAGAACTATGACAGAAATAAAATCCAAAAATGCCAAAGTGCCAAGAACCTTGTGTTGGGTCTAATGTCCCCAAAAACTTTAATGTTTGTCCAGTGCATTGTTATACAGGATGATGATCGCTTCCCATTATAGGATTCTCGATCTATCCGTTCTCCCTTTAAGAATAGCAAGAAGACTTCGACACCACATAATCTTGTTAAAATATAATTATAATTGGACCTTCAACTATAAGCTTAAGCTTTTAGTTGAGTTAGTCCTCTAATATGGTATCAGAGTTTGGTACTTTACGGGCAGAGATTTAAACCCCACTCTTTACAAAAAAAAAGTACTACTATGTTCTCAATTTATCAAAATTTCCCCAAATGGCCAACCATTTTCTCTCTTCTCAATGGGCTCATCTCTTCTTCTAAATAATTCACTTGTAAACCTGTAAATGGGTTTGTCCTTGAGGGTGTGTTAAAATGCAACTATAATTGGGCCTTCAACTATCAGCTTAAACTTTTAGTTGAATTGGTCCTCTAATCAATCTTTCGAGAGTTTTCATAAAACACTTCCCGACCTCATCTATCCGTTGTTGAGTTAATTGAGGGGTTCCTCTTCTTTATTGCCCTAGATTCAGACCGAATTTCCTGCACAATACGATCGCTTTCAGATTCCTCTATCCACATATTTTTTTAAGTTATACCTCGCCTGAATCCCTACTAGTTCCTTCATCCCCATATTAATCAAAATATGGAGGTGATTGGAACAAACGTCATCCAGATAAAACCTCTTGAAACCAATACCTGTCTTGCTTCCATCTTTTTTGGGAGTTTAAATCGTGCTGTATATCTCATTGATTTGTTGTATTTGTATACAATGTACAGATAAGATAATCACATTCAAAACCTATACAATATCTTATAAGAGTTTGATTTATTTCAAACTCTTAACCATATCACTAACATGCCCCCGCAGTCTGAACGGGAGGCTCGCAAACGTTCAGGCTGGACCAAAAATCAAGAAACAAAACCCTCGGTAAGCCCTTGGTGAAGACATCTGCAAGCTACGAACGGGATGGGACGTGAAGCACTCGAACGTGTTCCTTGGCGACCTTTTCTCGAACAAAGTGGATGTCGAGCTCAATATGCTTGATACACTGATGTTGGACGGGATTACCAGAGAGGTAAATTGCACTGATGTTGTCACAGTACACCAGCGTAGCTCGGGAGAGGGGACAGTGAAGTTCGAGCAGAAGGTTTCGAATCTAGCAGGCTTCGGACACAACATTGGCGACACCTCGGTATTCAGCTCGGTGCTCGAGCGAGAGAGAGTGGGCTAACGTTTGGAGGACCAGGATATTAGGTTGTCCCCCAAGAAAACACAAAAGCCAGAAGTAGATCGACGAGTGTCTGGACAACCTGCCCAATCAGCATCGGTGTAAGAGACGAGGCCGGAGATCGGTGTGTAGTATAAGTGAAGACAAAGATGCGTTGTCCCTTGAAGATACCGAATAATGCGCTTCCGAGCGCCCATGTGACTAGTCCTCGGATCATGCATATGGAGACACACTTGCTGCACTGCATATGAGATGTCTGGTCTCGTGAATGTGAGGTACTGGAGCGCCCCTGCAAGACTGCGATACAAGGTCGGATTCTCGAAGGGAGAACTATCATCGGCACTGAGTTTCCCTTGAGTATCCACTGGAGTCGCGGAGGCAGAAAAAGAGGCCATACCAGCACGAGCAATTATCCCGGTAGCGTATTTCTGCTGAGAAAGAAATAAGCCACCAGGATGGCGAGTGACGACGATGCCCAGGAAATATGACAGGGGACCCAAATCCTTCATCGCAAACTCGGAGCTGAGCCTAGACATGATGGATAGCCAAAGAGACTCGGTCGAGGTGGCCAAGATGATATCATCAACATATAGCAGTAGATAAGCCACATCGGTTCCACGACGATTGATGAACAAGGAATGATCAAACCTGCTGTGAAAGAAACCAATCGTAGGGACAAAGTCAGTAAAGCGTTGGTACCACGCCCTAGGTGTCTGTTTCAGACCATAGAGAGAACGGTTCAACAGGCAAACATGGTCAGGATGTGTGGAGCTGCGAAAATCAAGGGGTTGGTACATGTAGACTGTCTCGTAAAGATTCCCATGCAGAAAACCATTCATGACGTCGAGTTGATGGATGTACCAGGACCGAGAGACAGCAATGCTGAGCACAGTGCGAATGGTCGAGGGCTTGACCACGGGGCTGAATGTCTCATCGCAATTAACACCAACCTGTTGAGACCTGCCATCACCTATAAGACGAGCCTTATATCGCTCAAAAGAACCGTCGGAACGAATTTTATGACGAAATATCCACATGGAACGATTAACATTCACTCCTACAGGACGTGGAACCAGAACCCACGTCTTATTATTAATTAAAGCATTAAACTCGTCTGTCATTGCAAGTTTCCAGTTAGGATCAAGTAAAGCATCTCTAGGACTACGGGGAATAGGGGATAAAGATGTGGTGGAGTGGAGATCAAAAATCACCTTTGGGTTGGTTATACCGGACCTGCTCCGTGTGACCATCATATGTGATGGTGCAGAGGAAACAGGGGGCAAGGCAATATCTGTTGGTGTGGACTGGGCCGGGGCGGTTCTATTGAGGAGGGTTGGCCGGAACTAATGCTGACCGAGAAGGAGATTCTGGCTGGGAGTGGGTTGGGCTGGTTGTAGCAGCTGGACGAGGCCCACTTCGTTGGGGAGACGAAGCCGAAGACCGAGAAGCGGATCCGGAGGCCTGTAGACGCGGTTCAGCATGCGGGTTGGATGAACAGGCATGGACAGGTTCCATAATGGGCTGAGCCGGTGGGTCTGGGCCAAAGAGCATCTGGGTCCGAGTAGCTGGTGAGATTGGGTCGGATAGGAAATCATAGGTAGGCGGGGATGGTGTGAAGGATGGTGCAAAAGGGAACACCGTTTCATAAAATAACACATGTCTCGAAATAATAAATTTGTTTGCTTTTAAATTAAAACAAATATACCCTCTATGATTCGGAGGAAACCCGACAAAGACACACGGAGTTGACCGAGCCTGCAGTTTGTTAATTGTGGTAGAGGCAAAAAGTGGAAAGTACAAACAACCGAAAACACGCTTGTGAGAGTATGATGGAACAAGACGAAATAGAGCAAAAGTCGGAGACGAGAAATCAAGCAACTTAGAGGGGAGAATATTAGACAGATATGTGAACATAGATAAAGCATATTGCTAATAAGACGGAGGAATGGACGCATGAAGGAGTAAAGTACGAACCATATTATTGATACTCCTGATCTTGCATTCTGCACGTCCATTTTGAGACGAGGTGTGTGGACACGAGAAATGAAATACGAGGCCAGATGAATCACCGAAAGTACAAAACGAAGAATTGTCAAATTCCCTTCCATTATCACACTGAAAGCTTTATATATTACTACAGAGAGAATTAAACACCGGAGACCCCGGATGACCCAAACGAGAATGCCACAATCCTGGAGAAACAATTGAAGAAGCTGAAAAAGGAAATGACGAACGACACGAAACATTATTTGTGCCGGGATACAAATCGCCTATGCTATTGCATCTCAAAACCAGATGTCCCGTCGGAAAATCCTTCATAGAAAAAACAAGAGGGTCAAATTCAATCGAGACATTATTATCACAAGTGAAACGGCGTACATAAACTAAATTTTTAATAAGCTTAGGGGCATGGATAACATTGTTTAGGGTGTAATTAGGGTGAGTAGGAAATAAAGATGCTTGACCATAACCAGAAATAGGAATGTTATTTCCGTCACCAACAATAACAGAACGAGCAACGTTTGAATTAACATAAAAACGCGATGTACCTAAATTCGCTATCATGTGAGAGGAAGCACACGAATCCATGTACCATTGATTGTCCGGAACTTGTTGCATGGAAAGATTGGCCATAGCACTGGAGATGTCGGTCGGCACTGCTAAGTGGGCCTGAGATGGGGAGCTTGGTCGAGAGCCCAAAACGCCCTGCTGCCCATGTGTAGCTGACGGCCCACGAGCCCACGGACCTGGATCGATCGGATACGGGCAAGGCGGCATGTGGAGAGGCTGCTGCTGCTGACCGGGCCAGACATGTGGTTGTTGTTACTAGGCCCAATTCGGCGGCCCATGTAAGAACCACTCCCGGTCGATCCCGGTCGAACCGGTGAATTCTAAACAAGTTTGACTTTCGGCTAGAAAAGTCAACCGAAGACTCAGGAAGTCATTCGGGACCTTTCCGGGGCCCAAAAAGCTTAGCCATCATCACGGATAGCTTAATTGGGTCGTTTCCTTTCGTTTGAGTATAATATTGGGGAAAGTCAACATTAGTCAAAATTGGACTTTATATCGACTAAAGCCTAATTATTTATTGTGTTGGAAATTAAATTGGAGACTAATGGACCCTACTTGGACACATGTCCATAAAGTATTGGAAGAGAGGAAATGAGTGGTCTTGGACCATTATACCCTCCTAAGGGCCTCAAATTGGGAAAATATCTAAAGGGGCCTTTGGTTTTTTTACCAATTAGGCCTATTAAAGAAAAAGAGAGCAACAAATTCAGCATAATTGCTAGTGTTGGCCGACCATATAGAGAGAAAAAGAGAAGAGGAAGAGAAATGGAGTCTTGAAGAAGAAGCAAGTGAAAGGAGGCAGGCACCTTGGGTTCATTTTCTACCACTTTCTTCTCCAAAATCTCACCAACTTCTTCATCTCATTCTCCTAAAGGTAAGAACACTATCTAAATCTTTTTTCCTTTCATTTCATTTCTTGGGTTTTGCTTGGTTCTGCTAGAATTTGTTAGGTTTTGATTGGGTTAGTGTTAGATGGTGTTGTTGAGAAGTATTTGTTGATGTTTGATGGAAATCCTTGAGTTTTATTGATTTTTGAAGTTGGAATAAGTTTGGGATTGTTGAGGTTTTGATGATTCCTACCATGGGTAGAGGAGCTTTGGAGTTATTCATCTATTTTGGGAGTTGTTGTGGACTGAAAATGGAGTTTGGGTGTTAATTTTCGGGAAAAAGAAGCTGGAGGTTGAAGAAGGGCGAATCTGCCCAGACCTGCCACGGATCCGTGACGGATACCGTGACGGGAGGCGTCACGGCTCCGTGAGGGAGTCTGTGACGGCATGCGTCACAGTTCCGTGACGTCATCCGTGATGGGTGGTGTCACGGCTCCGTGACCCATTCTGTGGCAAATCAGTTTTGGGTCGTTTTGGGGTGTTTTTCCGTCAAATTCGTCTTTGTTATGAACTGGACTTTGGGGATGTTTTTGGGACTTTGCTTGCTTCTTGGTTAGATCTTGATTGGTTGATTGATTGATTGATTGATTGTTTACATGATTGGTTGATTCATTGGATGTTTGAATAATTGAATGCTTGAACGGATGATCGAGTATGACTGATTGTGCCAAACGGTACGATCAGGTGATCGATGGACCGATAGATCGTGACAGGTAAGTATAACGGTAAGTGTAGAGGACTAAATGAATGTCTTTAGTGTGTTGTGGTGAAAGAGTAATTCGATAAGTGTTGGTTGGTTGATATGTTATAGTGTGATTCTCTTATTCTTGTTCTTGAGATGTTTGGTTGTTCGGTACGGTATTGCGGGGCATTGGTTATTGGAGCCTACGGGCATTGGTATTGGAGCCTGCGGGGCATTGATAATTGGAGCCTGCGGGCATTGGATATTGGACCCTGCGGGGCATTGGTTATTGGAGCCTGCGGGCATTTGATATTGGACCCTATGGGGCATTGGTTATTAGAGCCTGTGGGCATTGGTATTGGACCCTGCAGGGCATTGGTTATTGGAGCCTGCGGGCATTGGATATTGGACCCTGCGGGGCATTGGTTATTGGAGCCTGCGGGCATTGGAGGTGGACCCTGCGGGGCAATTGGATGGGTTACCCTGCGGGGAAATGGTTACTTGTGGTTTCACCCAAGTGTATGCGTCCTGCGAGAGCACTACCTTGGTTCCCAATGACATATGGTCCTTTGGAGGCAATTATGAGAATCCCGACGATAAGCGTCCCTCTGGGATTGTTTCCGGTGCCCCGATGTATGTGCCTCCTCTGGACCGAGGGAAAATCTGATATGATATGGATACTCTAGTGGATCGGAGTATGGGAACCGATGTGATACCAGAATCTATCCGTGGATCGGAGGCTTGAGAAAGAAAGTGGTTGGTGTGATATTACTTGCTCCCATTTTAGTAGTTATGAGATAATTATAGTACTTTTCACGAAATCTTTTTAAGTTACTGTCATCTTGAGAATGCAGTACTATTCTTATTCATTGTGATGACTAGTATTTCATTGATTAATAGTATTTAATTGTTATTTGCGCTGTCATGTTAAGGCAGTTTTATTAATAAACTAAAGGCTAAATTGTTTACGATTTTCCCTACTGAGCGCAAGCTCACCCCTATGGTTTTTCTTACTGTTTTTACAGGCATACCTGATGTTTGGGGAATTCGAGGCCCGGGAGCTTCTGGACATTTTTGGGATTATTCTAGAGATGTGTTGGTCTTTTGTACTAAACACTATATATCTTGCACTTTACGTTGAGCTATGACTCATATTTGAGGTTTTTGGATTATTTATTTATGAGGATTTGATGGAGTTTATTTGAAATTTTACAAGATCTATTACTTGTTCATTATTTTCTATTATTAACTCAACTCACGTCTCGAGTCCGGCCAAAACCGGATTTGGGGTGTGATAGCCCAGACCAGTAGTGATGCTGCCCATTCCAATAAACAGGTTGAGGTGCAGCCCAAGACTGCTGCGGAGGAGGCCCACCAGGAGCAAGATGGCGAGGTGCTGACCTCGGGTTACCGTGAGAGTTTTTGGACAGCTGCCGACGTCCACGAGCAGTCTCACGACCCCGAGAGGAGCCACGAGCCGGGGGACGATCATTCTGATCATTACCGTCCTTAGTATGAGGAGTCTGAACATAAAGAGCCTAGTTGGATGACTGCAAGGAAGCATGAGTCTGCTTCATTTTTCGGGTCTCCTCTAATACCAGACGGGACAGGGCTTAATAAAATAAGGGAAGCGGGTCGCTTTGCTGGATAATGGTGGCACCGTTATCGTATGCCTCCGAAAACCCTGCAACAAGTTGGAGAACCAATCGGTTGTTGGAAACCGGAGCTCGCATATCCGATAACTGATATGCAGCAGTTTTCAACTCTTGGCAGAAACCCGACACATTAGTATAATCATCCAATTTAATATTAGAAAATTGATGTTCAAGGTATACGGTACGAGAATGTTTTTTTTCCTGAAAAATGAGCCGGAGAGAATTCTAGGCTTGAGCAGCAATAGTGTCCGGTGCAATAATAGTTTGAAGGAGATTGTTCGATATTGTACCGTATATCCACTGAAGGACCGTGGCGTCAAGGCGGTCCCAAATATCACTAGGGACATCTGATCGGGAAGCAGTAGCAGCAGATGGAGGACTGGTGGCCGAACCTGTCGCAACTGATGTCGGTGCCGGATCTGCCGTGATTGGAGAGGAGTAGGAGTCTGTGGCCTCAGTTGTTGTGGCAGAGGCGTCTTCAGCAGCAATGTCAGGTGAAGGAGACGTGACCGGAGCCGGAACATGGGCATCAACGGGAGTTGCGACGGACGTCGGGAGGATGTGATAGAGGACGCGATATACACGATAGTGTATCTTGAACAGCTCGGCCCAAGACGAGTATTGTCCTTTATCCATCTCAAAGGTAATAGGAATAGAGCTCCTAATATTGGAGACAATGAGCACCGGATAGAGTCGGATGTCGGCCATGGATTCCGGCGAGAAGAACAAGAAGTCGTCTGTGAGTAAAATGGAGAAAAGAAGACAGAATGCGCAGAAGCTTAAGAGAAAAGAAGAGGTTTAATCGAGATTAATCTCTGATACCATTTTGGGAGTTTAAACCGTGTTGTATATCTCATTAATTTTTTGAATTTGTATACAATGTACAAATAAGATAATCACATTCAAAACCTATACAATATATTATAAGAGTTTTGTAAGAACCACCCCCGGTCGATCCCGGTCGAACCGGTGGATGTCGGCGAAGTTTGACTTTCGGCCGGAAAAGTCAACCGGTGACTCAGGAAGTCATTCAGAACCTTTCCGGCGCCCAAAAATCTTAGCCGTCATCACGGTTAGCTTAGTTGGGCCATTACCTTTCGTTTGACTTTAATATTGGTTAGGTCAACTTTCGGTCAAACTCGAACTTTTTATCGGCTTATTCCGATATAATCTTGGACTGTTGGTTTTTAATTAAAAGAGAGTGGCCCTACTATGACACATGTCATTAGTTGTTTGGAGTATGAGAAAGAGGTTCCATTGACCTTTATACCCTCAAAAATTGCCTTTAAAGGGATAAGACCTTAATGGGCTTTTGGTACTTGCAACACAATAGGTCATTTAAGGCATTGAAGCAAACCAATTCAGCCATTTATCCTTGTTGCAGCCGAGTACCACTAGAGGGAGAGAGAGAAAGAAGCAACCTTGCTTGAGGAAAAAGAAAGGGAGAGAAATGAGCCATCTTCAAGCCTTTTCTTCACCAAGTAATCTCCAAACCTCTTGTTTCTTCATCATCTCCTCATCCTCAAGGTATGGATGCTCTTAGCTTCCCATTTCATCCACTTTCTAATTTAAGTTTTGGCTTGAACTTGAAGAACTAGCTTCCTTGGTTGTTGGTTGTTGTTGTTGGAGAAGGATTAGTGAAGTTTATGTTATTTTTGGTTGTGATTGTTGAAGTTTTGATGAAACCCATTGAGGGTGTTGAGGTTTGGAGGTTTTTGATGGCTATTTTGGAGTTGGGAGAAGCTGGAAATGGAAGTTTTGGTCTGATTTTCGTGGAATCCGAGTTGGGGAAGAAAGGGGAAGGTTCGGGTCTGGTTCGGCACGGAATGGGACCCGGAACGGGCCTGGTGCCGGCACGGCGTGCGGCACGGAACGGGCTGGGTACCGGCACGGTACGCGGCGCGGAACGGTCCAGACTCCGGCACGGTACCTCGCACGGTCCGTGTCTGATTCCGGGCCGGTGCGTCGCACGGTCCGTGTCTGGTACCGGGCCGGTCTGTGGCGCGGCCAGTGTCTGATTCCGGACCGGACCATGATACATTCCGTATCAAATTCCGGGCCGGACGGTGACATGGGATATGCCAGATTTCGGACCTGAGTTCCAGAACTGTAACCCTTCCTTTTGAGCCTAGTTCGATCCCAAATCCGTTCCTTTGACTCGGGGGTTGTTTTCAGAAGTTTTGTTCGGTAATTTAAGTTTGAAGACCGCTCTGTTTAGCTTCTAATTTTAGTATTGTTGTGATCCAAGACCGTGTACCCGAGCTCGAAAGGAGAAGGAGACTTGGACCCGAGTGGAGACGGAGAGGACGCTAACCCGGACTTCTATAGCTAAGAGTTTTATTAGAGGAAGACCTTGAGGTAGGGAAAGTACTAAACTCCTCGTGTAATTTAATACTTTAGCATGCCTCTTAGGTTAATAAAATCGGAAAGGTCCTAGATTGTATATAGGATGCGGATAAGTAGAATAATCGTCTTTCAATTATTAATAACCGGACGTGTCTAGTATGCATGTATAGGAGGTGGATAACTAGTTTAACTCGCTTTCAATACTTGGGAATTTGTCGTGCTGGTAGAAAGGCCGAGATGAGCCATAGGATTGGTTGTGGTTGCCTCACATGCATTGCTTGCTTAGCCTTTAGGATCAATTAAGAGTCTAACGAAACTAGATAAATGGTATGGTTGAATGATTGAATGATCGAATAAATGCTTGCATGATTGAATGATGAAATGAATGATTGAGTGTAATTGATTGTGCTAAACGGTATGATCGAGTGAGTGATAGACCGATGGATCGCGATTGGTAAGTATATTGGTAAGTGGAAAGGTATATGGATCTCTTGGGTTTGTGTGATGAACTTGTGGATGTCTAAGTTGGTAGTACGATGTGTTGGCATGTTATTCTCTTGTGTGTGTTTTGGGATGGTTATTGGTGATCCGGTATGGTACCTACACCGTGGAGGATTCCGGTGTGGGGTAGTATCATAACTGATAGAGGTTTACCTTGCAGGGCATTGGTTGTGGACCCTGCGGGGCATTGGATGGTTGAGCCTGCGGGGAAATTGGATGGTTTACCTTGCGGGGAATGGTTACTTGTTGATTCACCCGAGTGTATGCGTCCTGCGGGAGCACTACCTTGGTTCCCGATGACATATGGTCCTTTGGTGGCATTTCCGAGAATCCCGACGATATGTGTCCCTCTGGACCGAGGGAAAATCTGACATGACACGAGTACTCTTGTGGATCAGAGTATGGGATCCGATATGACACAAGAACCTGTTCGTGGATCGGAGTATTGAGGATTCGAGTTGTTGGTGTGATATTTACTTGCTCCCATTTTAGTAGTTATCAAATATTTACAGCGCTTTTCACTTATTCTCTTAAAAGTTACCGGTATCTTTAAGAATGTGATATTGTTCTTATCTTTACCCATTTCACAGCATCTTATTGACTAAAAGTATTAATTGCAAGATGTGTCGTCGTGCTAAAGCAGTTTTATTACTAAATTGGAGGTTAAATTGTTTATGATTTTCCCTACTGAGCGTAAGCTCACTCCCTATGTTTTATCTAATGTTTGTACAGGCGTGCTTGGGGAGTAGTGGACTCGAGGCTCGGGAGCTTCTGGATAGTTGGGGTGTTTAGCTTAGAGACGTGTTGATCATCTGTATTGAACCTCATATTTGACGTACTCTATTTTGAGCCTTGACTCCTTATTTACGATTTGGAACATATGATTTGAGTATGTGAGATTTGAAACTCGTTTGGTACTTGAGTATTTGATCGGAACCTATTTGAGCATTTAACCGGTTTTATTATTATTTTTGTTACTATTTAATTGTCAACTCAAGTCACGTCTCGAGTTCGGTCAAAACCGGATTTGGGGCGTGACAATTTTGTATCAGAGCCTGGTTAATTTTGAACTTGTTTTCAAAACCTCGGACCGAACGTCAATTAGGTGGGTAGAGTTAGGTGGTCTAAGTTGTGGACTCAATGACGCAAGTTGGAAACACCCGATGCGTAGAGTCGGAACGACACAAGTCTTGATTGTTCAATGTTTGTTTAAGTTTGAATCTTTTATACTACGATGGTTGCATTCCTTGAATGGTATCCTTGCCCTATTGGCTGTATGTTACAGTGATCAGTGATGCCGAACGGTTGAGAGTGGGATTGGAGTAACGAGCAATGATCAAACTGCTAAAAATTTGTTGTTGAGTAAACCTTGTGTTAAGTGTGTTGCCACTTTGGTTGGCCGTTCCTTGATTGATAAAGTTGACGTGTTGACTTATTGAAGTGTTGATTTGTTGAAGTGTTGAGTTTTTAAGTGTTGACTGTTATTTAAGGATTAAAATTGAAGGGTTGATCCGAATGGATGTTAATGGAGTAAGGGGTGGAAACCCGAGTAGTACTGGCAGTAATTGACGGGATGTGTACTTTTGATGATTATGAGAACCTTATGTGCTGAATGCCTTGTGAAATTGATTAGTAAATATCCCGCTTAAGCGGATGGTTAGTGGAAAATACGAACGGGTCATGCCGAAATTTCTGTAAAACTGAAGTGTTTGCACTACCACGGGCTGACTTAGGGGCGCCACTGTAGTCGAGCATGATAAGAGG
This sequence comes from Erodium maritimum, assembly GCA_963921825.1. NCBI lineage: Eukaryota > Viridiplantae > Streptophyta > Magnoliopsida > Geraniales > Geraniaceae > Erodium > Erodium maritimum. Next base: position 6,255,194 of record OY997591.1, read on the forward strand.
ATGTCAAGTGGTTAAAATGGGATTAGGGGACGCCTGAATCGGGTTGTAACGACGCGAGATCACATGAATGTTATAGGAGAAAAGTAAGGGGTTGAGATTATGAAAAGAGTGAGACTTTTGGGAAAGAAATTAAGGATATACACTGTGGAACCTGTTGTATTATGATTTGAACCCCACGTGATGGGAAGATACCAGACCGAGATGTCTACCGGTCTGGTATGTTGATTGTGTGATTGTTTGAAACTGTACCTCCTGTGGGAGTTGATTGCATTACTTGCTTGATGTGTGAGACGCACAAGGTGCAGACTTCTTTGTCTATATAAGTATTATATATGGCTATACTACGTACCTTCGATCCAAGTAGGATCCCTTTGAGGCGCGTGAGGACGTCCCTTTTTGCTTAAATCGAATCAATTGTGTTCAACTGAATTATGAACTTGTACGTTATAAATGCAGCGAGCATACGAGATGTCCCGTGTTTATATTCCGAGAGAGACCAGGAGCCGCCCAACTGTAGGGCAGAGCCAGGCACCAGCTATTGGGCTGGCAGGGGCAGCGAGTGCCCAGGGTGCTACTTCCACAGAGCACCAGAGCTTTGAGGCTGGACCGTCAGGGTCACCACCTAGAGCTACTATAGTCGCAGAGCCGACTCAGACGGCCCCTATTGATGAGGTGGTTCGCGCAGTACTAGCAGTGCTCAGCGCTCAGAAGGAGACCGCATCACCGGCATCAGAGTCTGTTCCTACTGCCGACGCAGTCACTACTGAGAGGCCAAACCAGATGGATAGCTACACGGCCCAGGCTCTCAGGGATTTTCGTAAGTTGGGTACACCGATCTATTCTGGGGGTTCAGACCCCGAGGCGGCTGTAGTATGCTTGGAGCGGATTACCCGCAACCTTGACACTTCTGGGGTTTCTGAGGGACGTCTGAGAGTCTCTTTCTCCACCTTCCTGCTCGAGGATGAGGCTTATTATTGGTGGCAGTCTGTGCAGACCAGAGTTGGTGAGGAATTTTAAATTTTCAGCCGACTGTTCCTGGAGTAGTACTTTCCTCAATCTGTTCGAGATGATAGACACCAGCAGTTCCTGGAGCTGCGGTACAGAGGGATGACCGTCTCAGAGTATGCGGCGAGATTCCTATCCTTGTCTCGCTTCGCACCTGAGATGGTGCAAACTGAGGAGAGTCATTGTAGGCGATTCGAGGGCGGGCTAATTCCGTCGATTGTAGATAGAGTTATTGCTCTTAGGACTGAGGTGTGCTCTACACTGGTGGATCAGGCCTTAGCTGTGGAAAGACATTTTCGAGAGACCGCCAGGGCGCGGGATATCTGGCCGAGACCGAGTAGGTTCCTGAGGCCGACCGAGGGTCGTAATACGAGGAGGCAGAGGGTCTCTGGGTCATTTCAGCCACAATTTCAGCAGGGTAGCATACGCCGGGGGGGGGGGGGGGCAGTAGCATCTGTTGGACCTGCCCCGTTAGCGTAGTTGTGCCCTTTGTGCAGACAGCAGGGTCACTTAGCCCAAGACTACCCGAGGGGCAGTGGACCCGCAGATGGGCAGGTTGATCGCCCACAGAGGTATGGGGAGAGACAGCGGGTCGAGCAGATGGTGTGCTATCAGTGCGGCCGACAGGGGTACATTTCCTTTACATGTCCTGATCCGGTTGGAGTAGCACCTGCACCTAGACCTCAGCAGGCGCAGCCTCTTCAGGCACCTCCTGGCCGACCATGACAGGCACAACAATCGAGCGCTCCGCGTCAGGAGGCGGGAGCAACAGCCCAGAGACACCAGACTAGACCCAGCAACAGGTGGCACTGCCACCACCACCGAGAGGAGGAAAACCGACATGGCAGGGCCGAGTTTATGCAGTCACGGATGCCAGAGCTGAGAGACAGTACGCCGGCCATGAGGCTACAGAGGGTACGTGTTTACTTTTTAATTCATGGGCGTCTTTTCTGTTCGACACTTGAGCATCCCATTCGTTTATTTCTGCTTCTTTTGCTCTTTTATTGGGATTGAGGGTGGAGTTCCTTAGTAGACCATTGTGTCTTGATACCCCGGTTACGGGAGAGGTAGTGTTGAACACTGTTTGTCGAGATTGTGAGGTCCGAGTGGCGGACTGCCCCTTTGTTGGTGACCAACTCATTTTGGAGATGACCGCCTTCGACTTGATCTTAGGGATGGACTGGCTTGCGAGATATCGAGCGACGATCGATTGATATAGATTGTGAGGAGCTATCAGGTTTACCGCCAGCGTGCGAGGTGGAGTTTAGGATCGATCTGATCCCAGGTACGGCGCCGATTTCTATGGCCCCGTACCGGTTTGCACCAGCCGAGTTGGTCGAACTAAAGCGACAACTTGAGGAACTCAAGCAGAAGGGTTTCACCCACCCGAGCGTGTCCCCGTGGGGAGCACCCGCCCTTTTTGTGAAGAAGAAGGGTGGAGCTTTGAGGATGTGCATCGATTACCGGAAGTTGAACCGAGTGACGGTGAAGAACCGTTATCCGATGTCGAGGATCGATGATCTGTTCGACTAGCTGCGGGGAGCGAAGTACTTCTCAAAGATTGATCTTTTATCTAGGTACTACCAACTGAGGGTTCGAGAGGAGGACGTGGAGAAGGCTGCGTTTCGGACTCGGTACGGACACTTCGAGTTCTTAGTGATGTCGTTCGGGTTGACGAACGCACCAGCCGCTTTTATGGACTTGATGAACGACATCTTCAGACCGTACTTGGACCAGTTTGTCGTAGTGTTTGTTGACGACATATTGATTTACTCGCCTAGTGAGGAGGCGAATGAGGAGCATCTGAGGACAGTCTTGACGCTTTTACGCACTCACCGGTTGTCAGAAAACCTGGAGAAGTGCGAGTTCTGGCTCGCAGTGGTGAAGTTCCTCGGGCATGTTGTGTCCCGAGAGGGTATCTTAGTCGACCCGACGAAGGTCGATGCAGTTTCGAAGTGGGCACGGCCCAAGAACGTATTAGAGGTTAGTAGCTTCCTGGGTTTGGCAGGGTATTATCAACGATTCGTCCAGGACTTCTCACATTGGCCGCACCTATGACAGCGCTGACCCGCAAGGGAGCAGAGTTTCTTTGGACTGTCCAGTGTGAGCACTCCTTTACCGAGCTGAAGGGTCGATTGACTACCGCTCCCTTGTTGATTGTACCAGAGCGGGGAGTAGGTTATGACGTCTATTGTGACGCTTCAGGAGAAGGACTGGGTTGTGTATTGATGCAATCCGGGAAGGTAGTTGCCTATGGCTCGAGGCAGTTGAAGATACATGAGCGCAACTACCCGACCCACGACCTAGAGTTAGCAGCAATGGTCTTTTCTCTGAAGAGCTGAGGCATTATTTGTACGGTGAACGGTTCCGAGTGTTCTCGGATCTCAAGAGCCTCAAGTACATTTTCTCTCAGCGCGATCTGAACATGCGTCAGAGACGATGGATGGAGCTATTGGAAGAGTATGACTTCAAGCTACTCTATCATCCTGGCAAGGCAAACGTCGTCGCCGACGCCCTTAGTAGGAAGTCCACCCACTGCATTGCTAGTATATTGGTCCGAAGTGGGACATGATGGAGGAGTTGAGCTCATTCGGACTGGAGCTAGAGGAGATCACGGATGGTTTGAATTTGTGTGTATTGGTGGCTCAGCCCACCTTAGTTGCTCGGGTACTGGAGGCACAGGCCGAGGATGCCGAGACGGCAGGGATACGAGAGCGGTTGATCGGAGGTGATGACACCGAGGGTTGGGAGCAGAGCGCTGATCATGGTTTGCGTTACCGAGGACGGTTGTTTGTGCCGCAGGGTTGCAGAGATGTGGTGTTGAGGGAGTGTCATCACTCCCGTCTTGCGGTGCATCCTGGTGGCACCAAGATGTATCGGGACATCCGACAGCAGTTCTGGTGGAGCGGGATGCGTAAAGCAGTTGTATATTTTGTTTCGAGATGCCTCACCTGTCAGCAGGTGAATGCCGAGCACCAACGTCCCGCCGGTTTACTTCCGCCTTTACCGATCGCAGAGTGGAAGTGGGAACGTGTCACTATGGAATTCGTCAGTGGCTTACTGAGGTCGCCAAGAGGGCACGATGCTATTTGGGTTGTGGTTGATCGACTGACCAAGTCGGCGCACTTTCTAACCATGCGGATGACTGACACAGTTGATAAGTTGAGTCGGTTGTATGTTCGAGAGATTATTCGCCTTCATGGGGTACCGATGTCAGTTTTATCCGATATGGATCCTCGCTTCACATCCAGATGTTGGAAGAGCCTACAGGAGGCGTTGTGGACTAACGTTTTGCTTAGTACTGCTTACCACCCGCAGACAGATGGGCAGTCAGAGCGCACTATACAGATTTTGGAGGATATGCTACGAGCTTGTGTGTTGGAGTTCCGAGGATCATGGGAGGATCATTTTCCTTTGGCCGAGTTCGCCTACAACAACAGTTATCAGTCCAGCATTGGGATCGCTCCATTTGAGGCTCTGTATGGCAGACCGTGCAGGTCACCCGTGTGTTGGGTAGAGGTAGGAGAGCGGAGCTTGCTTGGTCCCGATATTGTTCAGGAGACGACCGAGAAGGTCGCGTTGATTCAAGAGCGGTTAAAGACCGCACAGAGCAGACAGAAGAGTTACGCAGATAGACGACGTCGACCTCTTGAGTTCTCGGTGGGTGATCACGTGTTTCTGAAGGTGAGCCCGAAGAAGGGACTGTTGCGGTTCAACCGCGGCGGAGGCAAGCTGGCCCCGCGGTTTATCGGACCTTTTGAGATTCTGGATAGAGTTGGAGCTGTGGCATATCGCCTTGCATTGCCGCCGCAGCTTGGAAACGTGCATAACGTGTTCCACGTATCCCAGTTACGGAAGTACACTGCAGACCCTTCCCACGTTATTGAGTGGTCAGACCTCTAGGTAGCTGATGCTGTCTCGTATGAGGAGCAACCAGTCAGGATTTTGGGTACGAAAGAGAAGGTTCTGCGGAACAAGACTATTCCACTCGTACTAGTGCAGAGGGGACACCAAGGAGTTGGGTCAACGTGGGAGCGCGAGGATGAGGTTCGCGTGAAGTATCCCCACCTGTTCGACCTTTGAGGTACTTCTGTCTTTTTAATTTCGAGGACGAAATTCTTTTAAGGGGGTAGATTGTAAGAACCGCCCCCGGTCGATCCCAGACGAACCAGTGGATTTCGGCGAAGTTTGACTTTCGGCCAGAAAAGTCAACCGATGACTCCGGAAGTCATTCGGGACCTTTCCGGGACCCAAAAGCTTAGCCACCATCACGGTTAGCTTAGTTGGGTCGTTACCTTTCGTTTGACTGTAATATTGTTGCGGTCAATTTCTGGTCAAACCCGAGAATTTTATCGACTTTTTCCGAATTTATTTGGTTGGCTGGAATTTTATGAAAAGGAAATATCTCCCACCTTGACACTTGTCATAAAAGGATTGGAAGAAAGGAAAGTGGGCTTAAATGACCTTTTACCCTCTCCATTTTCCCTTAAGTGGATAAAACCTTGAAGGGCTTTTGTCTTTTTACTTCCTAGGTCATTTAAGGCAATTAGTTGAGACATTTCAGCCAATTCTCACTTGTTGCAGCCGAGTACCACTAGAGGGAGAGAGAGAAAGAGGCAACCTTTCTTGAGGAAGAAGAAAGGAGGAGAAATGAGCTATCTTCAAGCTTCTCCTTCACCAAATCATCTCCAAACCTCTTGTTTCTTCATCATCTCCTCATCCTCAAGGTATGGATGCTCTTAACTTTCCATTTCATCCACTTTCTAGCTTGGGTGTTTGTGGGTTTTGGATTGGGGTTAAAGAACTTGGTTCCTTAGTTGTTGATGGAGAAGAATTAGTGAAGCTTAGGTTGTTTTGTTTGTGTTGATTGAAGTTTTGATGAAACCCATTGAGGGTGTTGAAGTTTGGAGATTGTTGGTGGCTATTTTGGAGTTGTTTGGAGCTGGAGATGGATTTTTTGGTTTGAATTTCGTGGAATCCGAGTTGGGGAAGAAAGGGGAAGGTTCTGGTCTGGTTCGGCACGGAATGTGATCCGGAACGGGCCTGGTGCCAGCACGGCACGCAGCACGGAACGGGCTGGGTACCGGCACGGTACGCGGCGCGGAACGGTCAAGACTCCGGCACGGGACCTCGCACGGTCCGTGTCTGATTCCGGGCCGGTGCGTCGCGCGGTCCGTGTCTGGTACCGGGCCGGTCTGTGGCACGGTCCGTGTCTGGCTTCGGACCGGACCGTGATACGTTCCGTATCAGATTCCGGGCCGGATGGTGACACGGGACGGGCCAGATTCCGGGCCTGGGTTCCAGAACTGTGACCTTCCCCTTTTGAGCCTAGTTTGATTCCAAGTTCGTTCCTTTGACTCGAGGGTGGTTTTCAGAGGTTTTGTTCGGTAATTTCAGTTGAACACCGCTCTGTTTAGCTACTAATTTTAGTATTGTTTTGTTCCAAGACCATGGGACCGAGCTCGGAGGAAGACAAGGATTTGGACTCGTGAGTAGACAACGAGAAGACTAGCCCGGACTTCTACAGCTAAGAGTTTTATTCGAGGAAGACCATAAGGTAGGGATCACTAGAATAATCACTTTTCAATTATTAATAATCGGCCGAGCCTAGTGTACTTATAGGTTGTGAATAACTAGCTTAACTCGCTTTCAATACTTGGGAATTGTTGTGCTGGTAGATGGTCGTGATGAGCCTTAGGATTGTTTGTGATTGCCTCACATTCGGTGTTTGTTTAATTGTTAGACTAAGTTAAGAGTCTAATTAAACCATACAGATTGCATGATTGTATGATAAATGCTTGAGTGATCGTTTAATTGAATGCTTGGATAATTGACTGCATGTATGTTTCAGTGTAATTGATTGTGTCTAATGGTATGATCGGGTGAGTGATAGACCGATGGTTGGTGAATGGTAAGTATATCGGTAAGTTTAATGTTATTGGATTTTTCCTTGTGATGTGTTGTGATAAGAGGGTGTTTAGTTTGCTTGGAAAGTTTGATGGTCGGTTATGATGTTACTATTTTGTGGATCTTGGAGTTGGTTATTGGTGATCCGGTATGGTACCTACACCGTGGAGGATTCCGGTGTGGGGTAGTATCATAGCCGATGGTTGGACCCTGCGGGGCATTGTTTGTTGGACCATGCGGGGCATTGGTTGTTGGACCCTACGGGGCATTGGTTGTTGGACCCTACGGGGCATTGGTTATTGGACCCTACGGGGCATTGGTTGTGGACCCTACGGGGCATTGGTTGTGGACCCTGCGGGGCAATTGGATGGTTTACCCTGCGGGGAATGGTTACTTATGGCCTCACCCCGAGTGTATGCGTCCTGCGGGAGCACACCCGGAAGTTTACCCTGTTTTCCCCCGATGATCTATACCTCGATGATCTGAGGTCCTTTGAGGACATTTCCGGAAGTACCGATGATATGTCTTCCCGTAGGGACATTTCCGGTAGCCCGATGATAGGTGTCTCCTCTGGACCGAGGGGAAATACGACATGACACAAGACTATTGTAGATCGGAGTGTCGAGGCTTAACTTTTCATCGTGATATTTAAATGTTCTTTCCTTAACTTCCTAATAGTAATTGTCACTTTCTTAAACGTTAATTACTCGTTTGTGTCCTTTACTTGAGTATCTCTTTGGTTATGCAAGTTATTGTATTTCGACATCAATTGTGTTATTTCATTTTGTTTTTAACTTGTTAAAGGCGGTGTTCTTTATTATTTTCCCTACTGAGCGTAAGCTCACCCCTGTTTGTGTATTTACTGTTGTTACAGGCGTGCTTGGTGAGTAGTGGACTCGAGGCTCGGGAGCTTCTGGAGAGTCTGAGCGTTGTAGTCTTAGAGACGTCTTTGGTCATTGTAGTGAACCTTACATTTTACTTGTTTTACATAGAGCTTGACTCTTAACTACGATTTGGAACTTGTTTTTCTATGGAGTTATTTGATCGGAATTTAACTTGGAGGCGTTTTATCGTTTAAAGTTTACTTTTCTATCGTTACTTAATTGTCAACTCAAGTCACGTCTCGAGTACGGTCAAAACCGGATTTGGGGCGTGACAGATTCCGAGTGTTCTCGGATCACAAGAGCCTCAAGTACATTTTCTCTCAGCGCGATCTGAACATGTGTCAGAGACGATGGATGGATCAGTTGGACGAGTATTACTTCGAGCTACTCTATCATCCGGGCAAGGCGAACGTCATCACCGACGCCCTGAGTAGGAAGTCCACCCACCGCATTGCTAGTATATTGGTCCGGGAGTGGGATATGATGGAGGAGCTGAGCTCGTTCAGGTTGGAGTTAGAGGAGATCACGAATGGTTTGACTTTGTGTGCATTGGTGGCTCAGCCCACCTTAGTTGCCCGAGTACTGGAGGCACATGCCGAGGATGCCGAGACGGCAGGGATACGAGAGCGGTTGACCAGCGGTGATGAGACCGAGGGCTGGGAGCAGAACGCCGATCAGGGTCTGCGCTACCGAGGACGGTTGTTTGTGCCGCAGAGTTGTAGAGATGTTGTGTTGAGAGAGTGTCATCACTCCCGTCTTGCGGTGCATCCTGGGGGCACCAAGATGTATCGGGACATCCGACGGCAGTTCTGGTGGATCGGGATGCGTAGAGCAGTTGCAGATTTTGTTTCGAGATGCCTCACCTGTCAGCAGGTGAAGGCCGAGCATCAACGTCCCGCCGGGTTACTACAGCCTTTGTCGATCGCAGAGTGGAAGTGGGAACATGTCACTATGGACTTCGTCAGTGGCTTACCGAGGTCGCCAAGAGGGCACAATGCTATTTGGGTTGTGGTTGATCGACTGACCAAGTCGGCACACTTTCTAGCCATGCGAATGACTGACACAGTTGATACGTTGAGTCGATTGTATGATCGAGAGCTTATACGCCTTCATGGGGTACCGGTGTCAGTTGTATCCGATAGGGATCCTCGCTTCACATCCAGATGTTGGGAGAGCCTACAAGAGGCGTTGGGGACTGACGTTTTGCTTAGTACCGCTTACCACCTGCAGACAGATGGACAGTCAGAGCGCACTATACAGATTTTGGAGGATATGCTATGAGCTTGTGTGTTGGACTTCCGAGGATCATGGGAGGATCATTTGCCTTTAGCTGAGTTTGCCTACAACAACAGCTATCAATCCAGTATTGGGATGGAACCATTTGAGGCTCTTTATGGCAGACCGTGCAGATCGCCCGTGTGTTGGGCAGAGGTAGGAGAGCGGAGCTTACTTGGTCCCGATATTGTTCAGGAGACCACCGAGAAGGTCGCGTTAATTCGAGAACGGTTAAAGACCGCACAGAGCCGACAAAAGAGTTACGTAGATAGACGACTTCGACCTCTTGAGTTTTCGGTTGGTGATCACGTGTTTCTGAAGGTGAGCCCGAAGAAGGGACTATTGCGGTTCAACCGCGGCGGAGGCAAGCTGGCCCCGCAATTTGTTGGACCTTTTGAGATTCTGGATAGATTTGGAACTGTGGCATATCGCCTTGCATTACGACCACAACTTGGAAACGTGCATAACGTGTTCCATGTATCCCAGTTGCGAAAGTACACTACAGACCCCTCCCACGTTATTGAGTGCTCAGACATCGAGGTAGATGATGATGTCTCGTACGAGGAGCAACCAGTCAGGATTTTGGGTACGAAAGAGAAGGTCCTGCGGAACAAGACTACCCCACTCGTACTAGTGCAGTGGGGACATCAAGGAGCTGGGTCAACGTGGGAGCGCGAGGATAAGGTTCGTGTGAAGTATCCCCACCTGTTCGACCTTTGAGGTACTTCTGTTTTTAATTTCGAGAACGAAATTCTTTTAAGGGGGGTAGATTGTAAGAACCATCCCCAGTCGAACCGATGGATTTCGGCGAAGTTTGACTTTCGGCCAGAAAAGTCAACCGGTGACTCCGGAAGTCTATCGGGACCTTTCCGGGGAACAAAAAGCTTAGCCGTCATCACGGTTAGCTTAGTTGGGCCATTACCTTTCGTTTGACTGTAATATTGGTTAGGTCAACTTTCGGTCAAACTCAAACTTTTTATCGGCTAATTCCGATATAATCTTGGACTGGTGGTTTTTAGTTAAAAGAGAGTGGCCCTACTTTGACACATATCATTAGTTGTTTGGAGTATGAGAAAGATGTTACATTGACCTTAATACCCTCCCAAATTGCCTTTAAAGGGATAAGACCTTAATGGGCTTTTGGTACTTGCAACACAATAGGTCATTTAAGGCATTGAAGCAAACCAATTCAGCCATTTATCCTTGTTGCAGCCGAGTACCACTAGAGGGAGAGAGAGAAAGAAGCAACCTTACTTGAGGAAAAAGAAAGGGAGAGAAATGAGCCATCTTCAAGCCTTTTCTTCACCAAGTAATCTCCAAACCTCTTGTTTCTTCATCATCTCCTCATCCTCAAGGTATGGATGCTCTTAGCTTCCCATTTCATCCACTTTCTAATTTAAGTTTTGGCTTGAACTTGAAGAACTAGCTTCCTTGGTTGTTGTTGTTGGAGAAGGATTAGTGAAGTTTATGTTAGTTTTGGTTGTGATTGTTGAAGTTTTGATGAAACCCATTGAGGGTGTTGAGGTTTGGAGGTTTTTGATGGCTATTTTGGAGTTGGGAGAAGCTGGAAATGGAAGTTTTGGTCTGATTTTCGTGGAATCCGAGTTGGGGAAGAAAGGGGAAGGTTCGGGTCTGGTTCGGCACGGAATGGGACCCGGAACGGGCCTGGTGCCGGCACGGCGTGCGGCACGGAACGGTCCAGACTCTGGCACGGTACCTCGCACGGTCTGTGTCTGATTTCAGGCCGGTGCGTCGCGTGGTCCGTGTCTGGTACCGGGCCGGTCTGTGGTGCGGTCCGTGTCTGGTACCGGGCCGGTCTGTGGCGCGGTCCGTGTCTGATTCCGGAACGGACCATGATACGTTCCGTATCAGATTCCGGGCCGGACGGTGACACGGGACGGGCCAGATTCCGGACCTGAGTTCCAGAACTGTAACCCTTCCTTTTGACCCTAGTTCGATCCCAAATCCGTTCCTTTGACTCGGGGGTTGTTTTCAGAAGTTTTGTTCAGTAATTTAAGTTTGAAGACCGCTCTGTTTAGCTTCTAATTTTAGTATTGTTGTGATCCAAGACCGTGTACCCGAGCTCGAAAGGAGAAGGAGACTTGGACCCGAGTGGAGACGGAGAGGACGCTAACCCGGACTTCTATAGCTAAGAGTTTTATTAGAGGAAGACCTTGAGGTAGGGAAAGTACTAAACTCCTCGTGTAATTTAATACTTTAGTATGCCTATTAGGTTAATAAAATCGGAAAGGTCCTAGATTGTATATAGGATGCGGATAAGTAGAATAATCGTCTTTCAATTATTAATAACCGGACGTGTCTAGTATGCATGTATAGGAGGTGGATAACTAGTTTAACTCGCTTTCAATACTTGGGAATTCGCCGTGCTGGTAGAAAGGCCGAGATGAGCCATAGGATTGGTTGTGGTTGCCTCACATGCATTGCTTTCTTAGCCTTTAGGATCAATTAAGAGTCTAACGAAACTAGATAAATGGTATGTTTGAATGATTGAATGATCGAATAAATGCTTGCATGATTGAATGGTGAAATGAATGAATGAGTGTAATTGATTGTGCTAAACGGTATGATCGTGTTGGTCATCTGTATTGAACCTCATATTTGACGTACTCTATTTTGAGCCTTGACTCCTTATTTACGATTTCGAACATATGATTTGAGTATGTGAGATTTGAAACTCGTTTAGTACTTGAGTATTTGATCGGAACCTATTTGAGCATTTAATCGGTTTTATTATTATTTTTGTTACTATTTAATTGTCAACTCAAGTCACGTCTCGAGTCTAATCAAAACCGGATTTGGGGCGTGAAAAGTTTGATTTATTTCAAACTCTTAACCATATCACTAATACTTACTTCTTGTCTATACCCGTTGAATCATGTGAAGCAATGGCCTCGATGTTGCAAATCCTTAATGCTAATTGCCGTAAGGGCTTACTTCTTTCACTTGTTGTGAAAAACAATATGTCTAAACCTCCCAACCCTCCGCCCCCAAACCCCTTGACCTCCGACCGTCCATCTCCCACCCATTACTCTCGCCTCTTCATTTGCAACCTCCTGCTGGATTGCCCTTGTCTATTCGTTTGCAAAAAATTGGATGAACAATCGATGGAGAAGTTAATATGGCCTTACTCTTGTCTCTTGGGTCTGGAATGGGAAATTCATTGCCATTAAAGCATTGAGAAAATCTTATGTGCACTACCGGCGGTGGAGCTTGTTGTTGCAATAACATGTGAAGACCGCTCCGGTTTTAAACGGTTTAAGTTTTAAGTTTTTATTCGATCGGAACGTCGAGGGTAAATTTTGGGTTTAATCTCTTATTCGTTCAAAAAAAATAATGGTTTTTGAATCAGATTTAAATATAAAAAAAGAAAAAAAAAAGAGAGAAAGTCGGACCTAACCCGGCCAGGCCATACCCGGCCGAGCAGGCCTGACCCAGCTGAATTGGCATCTGGGTCGAGAGGCCCAAACCGCTACTAGAGGCCCGTTAAGGCCTGTGCTATTTAAGCACGAAAATTAGGGTTAAACCCTAATTCTCACTTCAGCGCAGCTTCCCTCCTCGTTGTCTCTGAAACCGAGCTCGTCCGACTGCCTCCCCCCTCACCCTCGCTCCGACCAGCTCCGCCTTCGCCGGCCACCCTCATCTCCACCCTCCCGAATCCACCTCTTCTCCCGCTTCTCACACCGCCGACGCCGGCCCCGTTGGTGTCGAGACCAATTCGGGGATCTCGAAGAAGAGGGCCACCGGCCCGAGCCTCTCTTCCTCTCCCTCGAACGTCCACGCCGGCGCCGCCCAAGCGCGCCTGGGACACGACTTTCGTCCCCGAGCTCTCTCGGTCCTCTTCTCCTTTTTTCTGCTTCACAGCGTGTAAACCGAGCCCAATCGTCGGGCTTGTGCAGATCTGAGACGGGCGAGAAACCGCCGTGCTCAGCCCTTCCGCGCCGTCCCTTTCTCCTACGGTGAGTTCACGCCCGTGGGACCTCGACCGGCAACGGCGCCGCCGGTGGCCGGTCGAAGGTCAACCGAGTTCCCCTCCTTTTCCCTTTTATTCTCGTCCCGAGCTTCTTGTGGATCTGGATGGATTTGAAACCAGTTTTGATTCTGGTTTGAGTGAAGCAACATCACGGAAATAAAGAAAGAAAAAAAGAAGAAGAAGTTTAAAATGGAAAAAAAAATCAGTTTTACAAAAAGGGTTTTAAAAGAAAAAAAAGGGAAAAACGAAATCAGATATGAATTAAGAGTGTTTTTAACTAGAATTGGATCGATATCATTTTTGGAACTGGACGTTTAAGCGGACCTTGAACGGGAGAAAAATTGGAACGCTAAATCGGGCTCGGGAATCGTGCATCGAAACCCGTAGCTCGAGGCTCGATTGCTCAAACCCGATTCGTCGTAATCCCGCTTTTAGCCCGCTCGAGTCTAAAAGACAACTTTTGAAGTTAAATCGAAACCGTTGTAACCTTTTAAATCATTTTGGGAAACCGGTTTTAATTGTGGCTTTCGTTTTAAATTAGAGTCCGACTTCGATCGAAGAGAAGACCGGAGTTAAACCTAGACGCGGACTTCGCCCTAGAAGACGGTGTTGGCCCGGTCGTCAGCAGATAGGAGACGTTGCTGTGGTATCGTCTTGAGGTAGGGAAAGTAGCGAATAACGGTTTAATTACGGAAAGTTACTAGTATGCATGCTAGGTAATAATTATAAAATCGGAAAGATCGTAGTTTGCCATGTAGGATGCGAACAACTAGCGTAGACGTATGAACTGTGAACATTTACGTTTTCTGTCTTGGGAATTGTTGTGCTGGTAGTTTCGGGCCATGACGTGCCCGTAGGATTGTTTGCTGAGTGCTTCTGCTAGTGTGCTTGTGTTGTTTGAACGGATATTAAATAACGAACATGAAAACGGATAGGATTGAACTAGTGATGCATGCTGATGACCTGTGTGGTTATTTCCTGTTAATTAATATGTTGAACTGTGCGACGGTTGGGGTTTTGATACCGGTTAAGCCGGTGGGGTTACCACGTTGAACGTGGGGTCGGTAAGTGTTGGTAAGTACGTGACGGTTTGAGTGTGCTTAAGAGTTCAATAAGATTATTGCTTGGTGTTGCATGATTGTGATTGTGTGTGGGCATGTGTGCCGTGTTTGTTGTAATGAGAACCCTTGGTTGTGATATGGTCGGGTGAGTGATAGAGCGACGTGCCATGTATTTGTGGTAAAACTGTTGGGCTTGGTGAGCCGTGTTTGATCTGTGGCATTTCGATGCGTGATTGTTATTTTGTTGTGTGTTCCTTGAGGATAGTATTCCAGTTGAGGTTGGGCCTACGGGTCGTGTTTGGGGCCTACGGGTCGTGTTTAGGGCCGACGGGCCATAATATGGTTGGGGCCTACGGGTCGTGTTGGGCCAGCGGGTCTTGTTGCATAGGGCCGACGGGTCGGAGCCCGTCACATCATATCATCTTGCATAGGGCCGACGGGTCGGAGCCGACGGGCCACATCATATCATATTGCATAGGGCCGACGGGCCAAATCATATCATAGTGGGCCTACGGGTCGTGGTTGGGCCTGAGGGTTGTGTTAGGCCTACGGGTCGTGATGGGCACTGGGTGCCGTGTTCCAGCCTCGATGATCTAGGGTCCTTTGGAGACGTTTCCGAGAGTCCCGATGGATGTGTCCTTCTAGGGATGCTTCCGGAATTCTCGACGTTATACGTCTTTGTGACGTTATGCGTCTCCTCTGGATCGAGAGGTAGTGTACAGCCGGTGGAGTTCGTGTATTGCGGTGCGGGACGTGTGGATTATTGGTTTGTGGGTTGGTTGTGTTTGCTGTTGTTATTGTTGATTGTGTGGAAGTCGTCGTTAAGAGTATTGTAAGATTGGCTATGAACCCCGGTTTGGTAGTTAGTCGTGTTGTACTAGTATGCCCTAATTGGACGGTTACTCGTGGTGGTGAGCCGATGTTCGTTACCTTAACTACTTTCTCTACTGGGCGAAAGCTCACCCCTTACATTGTAGATTTTCAGGTGTTGAGCGGGATTTGTGCTAGCAGGACACAACTGAGCTTGGGAGCTGGCGAGGGTCCTAGGCTAGTAGGTCTAGAGACGCGCGTTTGTTTTTTAACCGAATTTTGTATAATGGGTTTTGTGAGCTGTTAACTTTGTCAATTGTTTTATTATCACTTTTGAAATTTTATCTTTCGTAATTTTTACCGTGTTTATTTATTATTTTAGGTTCACGTCTCGAGTCCGGTCAAAACCGGATTTGAGCGTGACATAACAAGTCCAGCTTCTTCTTCAACAACTCCAATTCAGATCTCATTTCCTCCATAACCACTAATTTGCAGGTGCCTCAATAACTTTCTCATAAGACATTTGTAATCACACAGGCGCAAGGAGAAGGGCTCTAATACCCTGTCAAGTAACTAATTAGTTCTAAGGTTGAATCAGATTCGGAAATGGAAGAAAGCAGCAAGCTTTGAATTGATTTCTAAAACGATCGATTACATAAGAGACAAGCTTTAAGAGCTCCTTTTCCTAATAGTGGCTACGAGATATTCAATGGAAAATTCAATGCTCAACCCTAGACATTGGTAGCAATATATAGGAGGCAACAACTATAAATTCGGACACTGAATTGATACCAACGCCTACACCAGGTCGTGCTCTATTGCAGGACCACAAGGAGGAGGAGCTGACTTATCCTCTAGGCTGTAGAGGCCAATGGAAACAAAACGCGTGACAGGGTAATGGTTGAAACTAATGAACTCGCATTAAGTGATACGGTGCATTTTATTCATCGTCTTCATAAGAGAGGAATGGATAACTTGAGGCGCAAGTAACCGTGACACATTCAGTCTAATCATGAGCTCACTGGTCACTTTCCTCAGTTTCATTGAAGTTCCCTGAAGATGTTATTACTCGGTAACACGGGGTTCTCTGGTGTTCTACCCGATTCAATTCAAAACATCGCATTCTTGATAGTGTTTAGTGTCAAGAATTGCCATTTCTCGGGGCCGATTCCATCTTCAGTTGGCAGGCTCATGTGCCTCAGCCATCTAAATTTCTCATTCAATCGTTGCAATCTGAAAGACTTCAGTTTGGCTTGGTCTGCTAAACAACCTCCAACAATTATAGGGGTAAAACCAAGAACTAAATATTGTCGAGTTGTACCGCTCAAGAACTTGTTGCTGACTTATTAGTCAATCGGATCAGTACCCTTGACTTATGGTAATTCCACAAACTAACATTCACCGTTAGAAATAACAGAAAACGTTAGGAAAAACTCCAAAAAGTAATAAGTCTACAGTTAGTTTTTGAGTTCAATAGTCATATGACAGTTAGTTCTTGGAGTTCTTTCTAATGTTTTCTATCATTTCTAATAGAAAATGTTATTTTGTGTAATTATCATAAGTCAAGGGTACTGGTCTGATCGATTAATATGTCAGCAGCAAGTTCATGAGATGTACAAGTCGGAAATAATTAGTACCTGGAGTTTTTCCACAATTATATTTGGACGGACTTAATGTTAGATAGGGAGATTCCACCTTCCCTAGAAAACCTAGCCTATCTTGAGTGGTGATTCGTGTCGTTTAACGGGTCATATCCCATTTTGGATTCAGAACCTTACCCAATTGAAATATCTTGATCTCGGGTATAATTTTCTACATGGTCCTCTTCAAAAATCCATTTTTTCTCCACTTGTTAACTTAGAGTACCTCTACCTTGTTCTTTTTTGTGGAATCGGTCTTAATAATAAATTTTTCGAGCTTATAAAAAAAGAGACCTCTACCTTTCCGGGAACAGTTTGAATGGAAAGATGGAGTTTGGCATGTTTCATGGGCTGAGAAATCTAACTTCATCTGTATTTGGATATGGTAATCAATTGTCGATTGTTGATTACAATGGCACACTTCCAAATCTACATGTGTTAGACTTGGCTTCATGCAACTTAGGCAAGTTCCCAAATTTCCTCAAGCATCAGCTGAGCTTGAGTGAGTTATCTACAATAAACTGACAGGAGAGATGCCAACACTCTTGTGCAATATGAACTTGCTCTCTTCCTTTGAGTTGAGTCATAACGACTTAAGCGGTGGACTTCCTCGTTGTCTGAGCAATATGAGTAATTTG
Source organism: Erodium maritimum (assembly GCA_963921825.1). Taxonomy (NCBI): domain Eukaryota; kingdom Viridiplantae; phylum Streptophyta; class Magnoliopsida; order Geraniales; family Geraniaceae; genus Erodium; species Erodium maritimum. The sequence continues at coordinate 6,272,405 of OY997591.1, forward strand.
TCCCTGCTAACTCTCAATAACAACAATTTCTCTGACACCATTCCTAAGATGTGCACGAATGGAGCTAGCCGTTTGGAGGGAATGGTTCTAAGTGAAAACCAACTGTAGGGGAAGACTCCGCGATCGTTAGCCAATTGCACAATGTTGAGAGGCATTGATGTTGGAGGGAATCAAATCGATGATACATTCCCCTTTTGGATGGGGGAGCTTCAAGGGTTGCAGCTGCTCATTATTCGATCAAACCGGTTTCAAGGTCCAATGATTTGTTAGTTAGGTCGAGTTGTTTAGTTGGAGTTGTTTTTTGGGTGTTGTTTGGCTTAGTATGACTGTTATTAGTGCGAGTTCTTTTTGGATTCATTTTATTCTTATAGAATTAGGTATTTTTTGTTATACCAGTATAATTAGTTTTCCGCTTAGTTCTGCTAAGGTTCGAGACTTCTCAAGTCTAGTCTCCTCTATGATGCCGACGACTTTCTCTATGAAGCCGTCGCTATGCTTTAGGACGCCATCGGTACTTCGAGCATCCATTGCTCTTGTCTTGGAAGCTCTAGCTGGATCTCGAGCACCGGCGACTGCACCACAACCTGTTGTTGTAGCAGTCGTCGTGCACCCTGCAAGCGAAGGAAAAGTTCTCCCTCGTGCCACAGGGCTCGGTTCCGGCTCCCTCTCCCGGCTAATGTTCCGTCCCTCTCCGTTGTCCTGGCACACATCCTCACACGTTGGCCCCCATCCCTCCTCATCATAGGGGCCTTCACTACTCTCCCGGTTACGAAAATCTGTTCCGGGGGTTGTCGTCTGTTTCCCATGGCCTTTCTCTGGGTGTCCTGCCGGGCGGCGCGTTCCGGTGGTTGTCGTCTACTTCTCCAACGCAGATCCCGCAACCTCTACAACTGCCAGGGAAGCCGTCATCATTGTATCCGCCCCCGTGGCCTCCACCGAGGCTTTTTTCTCGATCTCTAGCCTAGTTCTGGGGTACGATGATTTTCTGGTTTTGCTTTATTTTCCCTATGTTGTTCTTTATTGCAAGGATGCTGATTCGAGAGTGAAGGTTCGGGGCTTCTATCCAAGGATTCAAGGAATTTTTCGGGAGGGGATCCTGAATTACATCTACTATCGTCGCTTTGACGTCCACAGGTTCGGTGCTACAACAGAAGAAACGTGTCGCCTTCGGGGGACCCAGCGGTCTACAGGACCTACCTTGAGCAGTGTTCGTCAGTACATCTACCATCGTCACTCCGACACCCACATGTTCGGTTTTACAGTAGAAGAAACGTGTCGCCATCGGGTGACCCAGCGGTCCACAGTCCCTACCTTGAGCAGTGGTGTTATTCGGTAACCTTTAATTTCTGTTTTCCCTAGTGGCTCCTTCAAAAAATATGTCCTAGTCGTTAATGTTAGTTTAAGAGTAATTGTGTTTGTCCCGTCAGGGCCCCAAGCATGTACTAGCTCTCTTTAATGGAATACGAAGTGCACTCTTACTCAAAAAAATGTATTTTTTGTTATAATATAATTAATTGGGCTTTTTAACTATCAGTTTGAGTTTTTAGTTGAGTTGGTTTTTTAATATGGTGTCAGAGTTTGTTAGGGTTCAAACCCCATTCTCTACACAAAAAAAATACTAATTTATTCTAAATTTGTCCAGATTGTTCTTATCTCTCTTCTCAATGAGCTTGTCTTCTTAATCTTTTAGTTGAGTTGCTTTTCTAATAATTTTTACATAAAATTGTTGATAAAATAAAGCAACTGAGTTGCAGAGCCAATGCTGCTTAGGATTATTCCATGCATGTATCAAGTAACGCAGCTGCTTTACTAAAGTTTAAACAGACTATCAAAGCTTGTAAGTACGATCATGTTAAACTAGTCTTTTTTTGTTCAATTTTAAGAAGAAGTCCTTCGGCAGGCACTGGCATAGGATCTCTTGCATAAAAGTTGTCCGAAAGTAACTCCCACGAGAACTGAGTGACCAAATAATGGAGTGTGACGAGGGTTTCCACCCTAGCAAATTCGGATCCTGGACATATCCGAGGCCCCCCGCCAAATGCAACGAAGCAATAGGGAGGAACTTGGCTCTCGAATCGAGCTGGATCGAACTTTGTTGGATCGGGGAATATGTTTCCGTCCATATGAGTCATGCTCGAAGCCCAAAATATCTACAGAAATCGAAAGGTAGTGTATTAAACTCAAATTATGTGAGGGGCATTTTGATCATTAAAACTTAAACTATGATAAATAAAAGGGGAAGCATGGTTCCTACCATATTTTGAGCTTTGTTTTCGCGATCTTAATTTATCTTTCGTCGCATTTCTCAATTATGACATTTACATTTTTTGCGCGGACTATCGTTTGTCGTTATAATTAAAAAGGACATTAGTTTGGGATGAGAAAAGTACAAAACGCTCTCAGCAAAAAATGTTATTCCGTGTAAAATATGGAAAGGTCATAGTTGGGAAGTGCAAAAAAAGGTCAAGCCCAACTTCAGGTTATTGACTTTTGTTGAGGGCATTTTTGTCTTTTCCCATTCAAAACTAATGTCCCTGTTAAATTTTAACGACACACAATAACCCGTACAAAAAATGTAAATGTCATAGTTGGAAAATGCGACGAAAGATAAACTTAAGTTAGGATCACGAAAACAAAATTCAAAGTAGGTTAGGAACCATAGTTTCCCCCAAATAAAAAAAAATGAAACTAATTTAGAACTAAAGACTCCTACTTATGGTAAAGGGTGAATGTTTACTTACTTGCCATCCTTTAGGAATGATGTAACCTTCGAACTCTATGTCTCTCACAGCCTTCCTGAATCCACCGAAAACAGGAGGAACCATTCGTAGTGTCTCCATTGCCACTTTCCACGAGTACTTCATCTTGGCCAGATCTTCCCATGTTATGGGCTCCCCTTCGGCCTTGTCTTTTGCGATGTCCTCTTGTTCTGCATTGAAAAGTTCATACCATTTTTATTCACATCGTCATCTTGCTAACCTCTAAGGTGATGCATAAAGTTGTAGCTACCAGAGAGGCGCAACATTTAAGTAGGGGGCAACCATAGTTTCTAATCTATTTTGAATTTCATTTTCACGATCTTAATCTGAGTTTACCTTTTGTTGCATTTCTCAATTATCACCTTTTCATTTTTTGCATTTCCCAACTATCAGCTTGAGCCTTTAATTGAGTTGGTTCTCTAATATATATAGATAACAGTATCAATTTCCGTCAACATTAACAGGGACGTTAGTTTTGGATGAAAAAAGTCAAAAATGCCCTCAGCAAAAATGTTATTTCGTGCAAAAAATGGAAAGGGCATAGTTGGAAAGTGTAAAAAAGATCAAGCCCAACTTCAGGTTATTAACTTTTGTTGAGGGCGTTTTAGTCTTTTTCCATCCAAAACTAATGTCCCTGATAATTTTAACGACAAACGGTAGTCCGTGTAAAAAATGGAAAGGTGATAGTTGGAAAATACAGCAAAAGATAAACCCAGGTTAGGATCGCGAAGAAAAAAACTCAAAATAGATTAGGAACCATGGTTTCCCCATTTAAATATTGTGACATACCTTTAAGAATGGCGGCATAAATAGAGGGATCGTTGGCTAGGAGGCGGAGGATGAAAGTGAGTAGAACCGCTGAAGTGTCGTATCCCGCGACCATGACGACCATAACATTGTGCACGATCTCGTCGACCGTTAACGCGTCTTTCGTGTCTTCCCTACGGATGCTGAGCATGTAAGTGATGAGGTCTTGGCGTGAGGACGCGCCTTTTTGCTCGAGCTCCGCTCTCTTCTTGCGGATGAGGCCTCTCACCATCTCTTGGACCCTTGCGCTTGCGCGGATGCTGTCGTGGTAGCGTGTGAAGGGTAAGTTAACCGGGACCGACCACATTCCTGCGATCATCTTTTGAAAACAAACCAAGAACTCGTCTCTTTGAGCCCCTCGCTCGACCCCGAATAAGAGGGAGCAGATTATGTTGAATGTGAGGGTCTTCATCGTTGGCAAAACCTGTAAGCAACATGTTTGGCTTATCGCTTTTCGTTCATCTGTCTGACTCTTTTGTTACCCCGTGATTTGGCAATGTGTGATTCCCAATATGGGACTCACATAATTATTTTCTTTAATGTAATATCTAAACAAATATTGGTAATGGGCTTAAAACACAAGGAAAAAGTTGTTCTTGATTATCTTCTTATACTCCATTCGGAAAAAACTCTAAAAACAGACGGTTATTTGGCTATTGAAATTAAAAACTATCTATAGGCAAATTTGATTAGCAAATTCATACGGTACACTTAAGGTAATTACGCAAGCTAACATTTTCCGTTAGAAATGACGGAAAACGTTAAAAAAACTCAAAAAACAACAAGTCTACCGTTAGTTTTTGAGTAAAAATGGTCATATGACAGTTGGGTCTTTGATTTTCTTTCTAACGATTTCTATCATTTTTAACAGAAAACGTTACTTTCTAACAATTACCTTAAATCTACTGTGTTAATTTGATCGACTAACTAATTTATAGTTAGTTTTTGAACAATACATTATTATAATAGTTAGTTCCTAGTGTTACCCCATCCAGAAAAAAAAAAAAACCTTGGACAATATTGTCAAGCCACTGTAACGAACACTTGTCGTGTAGAAGTAGAAGTGGTCCTAATTTCATCTGATCTGCAAAGTCCATAACCATCATTATTGGTAGGCTCTATGATGGATAAGGCCACACACCAACCAACTAAGTACTCTGTATACTCTGCTTCTTGAAGAAGAAGGTCGTGAGAAGGCTCAAGAGTGTCAACAAGACTCCTAAACAATCTTCATATCTAAGGCTTAAGGCATAAACGCATCTAAATCTTATATACAACTATAATTGAATTTTTATCGATCAGGTTAAACTTTTAGTTGAGTTGATCTTCTAATACAGACGTACCTCGAGTTGTTCCTTCCCTCGCCAGTGTGATTCAAGATGGTTTTTGATTTCTTCATCCATCTTCCCCACATACTGCTTCAAAGAATCAGGCTTCAGGAAGGACACGAGCGCGTCTCTCACGCGCTTATGATCTTCGGGACCCAATTCGAATATATTTCTGTCTCCTAATATCATCCTCAAGGACTGAGGCTGCTGACCAGCAACCGTATTGCTGTCGCCGGCGAACACAAGCTTGTTCGCAGCTTGTCCGTGGATGAAAACAGATGGTTTTCCGAAGAGGGTCAGCTTCGAAACAGGGCCGTACTTGTTTACTCTTTGCTCAAGCCATTGCTCTGCAGTGTTGGCTCTCATGGCCCAGAGGAGGCTCAGGCTCTGCCCTATTATGGGCAGTCCTAGACTCCCCGGAGGGAGATTTTTCGGGGACGGTCTCCGGTGGATCAGGAGGAAGAAGATGGGGATAAGGAACAGCAAGACAGTGAAGAAAATTGTCATATTGTGATGTGTAGTGTATGATGGGTGTGTTTCTGGTTGTTTTGTTATGAAATGAAATGAATTATTTGGTTTTGTAGGGGGTTATGGAGAGGTGTCAATCTTGACTATTTGTGGAAGGGGAAGATAGAGTGTAGAAACATATCTAAAAGAATGGGTAGCAATCCATAAACAATTCAGAATTTAAAAATATTAGAGGGACCCTATGTATTTATTGATTACTGACATGTACTCTCGCTGTCGCCATGAGAGCAAAACCATGGTTATGGCTATGGCATTTGCTATGACATGTATTATGGTTATACTTTTTCTTCGTATATCTCTTCTATCCTGTAATTCTTTCATGGGTCCTACGAGGGTTTTTTTAATTGGATTTTTTCGAGTCGCCACTAACCATTTTGATGTTGGTTTTCTCCCGCCATTAACGAAGTGTCTCCCGATCTCGTTCGGTCCCCCCTCTGCAACTCTAATGGTTGACGTTTGGCTCAACTCAACGTCAATCGACCTCACTATCTCGGAGCCCTGAGATCTCGAAACCGCAGCCGCCGTCTCTGATACTACCGTCGCCGTCTTTGATGATGTCACTGACGTATATGATGCCACAGCCACCGTCTCTAAGGCCGCTACTGGCTCGTTCTTCTCCATAGCCTCCACCGACGCTCCCTCCTCGACTCCGTTCTTGATTTTGGATCAGGCTACTCGAGTGAGTCGTTTTTTATTTTATCTGACTTCGTCTTTGTAGGGTCAAACAGAGCCTCGCCAGGAGGAATGTTAGATTCTCCATGGTTCAGGGACTGGCTCCGGGACGGGTCCTTGGTGAAAGCTCAACCTCCTACTACTGATGCAGTTCTTGGCCAGGTTTCGGGGCAGGATTTTCAGTATCGTTTTCTCATCCCTCATCTTTCCTTCCTACCTATATGGAGCTTTAATACCGTCTGTGACGGTTCTAATACTTTAAAGATCAAATAATGTTATGTTCTATATTTGTTCTTCCTCGTGGTCAGGAAGTATGTTCTCTGACGCACACCTTTATAGTGAATTTCTGATTTATAATATTGCACCTTTAGTAAAAAAAAACTGTGACTTCTATTACTATGAACTAACCATAAAACATTAAATGATTGATGTGTTATTTTGTAATTGAATTAAATTACCTACATAATTTTAAAGACTATTTTGTTTCTCTTTATCATTTTTTAATAATTTATTAGTGATTTAATTTTATTATATACTTATAAAGTAATAATTATTTTTTTATAATGTTTTATAAAAAATAATTAAATTACCCTTTATTCTTTTTAAAGGTTTTTTTTAATCAAATTTTGGTTTTGACATTTCTTTTTTATCTTGACTTTTTATTTCTTTTCTAAAAATTAATAAAAAAATGTACAATTTATTTAATAAAAAATTAATTTTCATTTATTCTTTTAAAAACAAATAATTTCTACACTTATTTTCGAAAAAAAAATATTTATTTATTTACAATTTTCTAAACAATAAACATAAGGTTGATCTTTTGGTTTTTCTTGAATAAATTATTTATTAATTTTATATTGATAGAGATGTCTAACGAGACATGAAATGTTCCGTAGGAATTTGATTTGATTATCAATCGATTTTAACTCGAACATTTAAATAATCGAGTTCACACCAATTTATTCACAACTCTACTTATCAAATACTTGAATAAGTCGAATTTTTTTTATATTAATTAAAATTTAGAATATTAAATAATTACTTAAAAAAAATAAGACATATTTGGCTCTGCCCCTAAAGACAAGCATCTTGTAACAGTCTACACCAAGTTTCCAGGTTTGACTGGTTGTTATAAATGTGAAGTAGGTGAACTTGGAAATTGATAGCATATGCATGGTATACGTGTGCTCGAACCTTTCTTGACTTCGTTGTTATTGGAATTGGAATGAAGTTTAAGCAAAAGTCATCTAAGAAGTAGGTGAACTTGGAAACTAAGGGCATGCGCAGCCGGCAGCTTCTGCACGCCGGAGCGAGGAGAAACCTCAGGAGCCGGCCCCTAAGGCTACCGAAGCCTCACGCGTAATCAGAGTGCCGACGACCACCGAAACACCGGGATTAATGCACTCGAACCCAATCTCGAGCCTCTTTGGTGTCGAAGTAGAATGCAAACATCCCGGGTTTGACATACTTGATTACCAACCCGACGTCGAACGACCCCACGCTTTGCTGATAATTTAGAGCATAAAATCTTTCAAAGGAGGGCGCAAAGTTAGGAGTTTTCCGACCATACCGAAGTGCTGGCGAGCTAGAAAGACAGGGTTCACCAGGATGTATGGCACGATCACCTCCAAACTTCCTCATTCATGATAGAGAAAGTCGAGAGACATTATAGAGAGTAGCCATGTGTGATAGCACCAAAGGTGGGGGATTGTGGAACGGAGGGGACTGGTGGTGCGGATGGGACGGAGGTTAACATCCCCGGAACCACCAGCGAGCCCTATCAAAACGACTGTAGGAGGATTGGAACAGCGCCATTAAGTGGCGATGGGAGCATGACTGAGATATACAGAGACGTCTAGGGCGCATTCCTCACAGACTCAGGATCGTCGGGAGGAGAAAGAGTGGGCACCGGAAGAGAGTTGATTGGAGAAAAAGCTAGGGTTAGAACCCTTGCACGTTGTCTCCTCTTTGGGTTTTTTCGAGAGGGACGCCGAAAAGGTTCTCCTCAGAGAGAACGGCACAAGTGAAATGGTCATCATGGGGTTGTCGATGGTGATAGACGTTGTTAGAGGACGAGACAGAGGCGGATTGGATTGCTTCAGCTTCTTCTTCCTTCTAGCTTTAAAGGGGCTGATGACTTCGTGCGATGGACATGGTAGCATGACCAGACCGACAATCAATGACCCATCCATTGGTGTGGATAACGTGCAGCAAGGAGTCTCATTGGAGGAGACGACGGTAACGTGATGACAGAGAGAGTATGCAACATGACTAGGACTAGGTTAAGACTAAAGGGGCACACGACAAACGTGAGAGTTTTTTTTAAACCTTTTTTACGTTTCTCATCTGTGACTTTTTCACAATTTACACGGAGTATCAATTACCGTAAAGGTAATGCCGTCGTTAGTGTTTCGAGCACGTGTGGTTCACATGACCTGTAATAATTATGTAAATACCATTTTTGCCCTCATTTTTTTTGTTTGAAAGGAGTGAGTACCGAGAAGAAGATGAAGGACGAAGGAGAGAAGAAGGTGATGACAAAAAAAGAGAGGGAGCTCTATAAAAATACCAGTCACTCCTCTCATCTTCTACATTCACGCTGGATCTACAGAAACAATTGAGAGAGGGTGAAGCGTTGTTTACAGAGAGACAGGAAAGAGGAGTTTTTTTTTTTTTTTTTTGCAGAAACAAATCGTGATTTAGAGAGAGAAGAAATCATTTTTTTTTTGCTTTAGTTTGAGAAAGATAATGAATCTTGGAAGAGGAGATTTGATTTTTTTTTTTCTTCTGAAATGGTGAATAAAATAAAAATAAAGGGATTGGAGTTTCTAGCTTGTTAGAGATGAAGTGAAGGGAGGATGAGAATTTGGGGGTAATGGCATGTGTTGAAGGTTGAAGTTAGGTTGAAGGGCATATTCGACATTTTACACCCTAAATAAAACTGAAAAGTCTGTGATTTTGGACAATAATTTATAGTACGTGTAAATTGTGAAAATGTCACATGTGGAAAATATAAGAGAAAGTCAGTCACAGTTAGATCAAATTGGGCATTTCCCCTTCATTTTATTAAGTAAAAACTCTAGGAACTAACTATCTCCGATTTATACATCTCAATAACTTGATGCTTACTTATTTGTCGATTATATTAGTACCCTTGACCTATGGTAATTACACAAACTAACATTTTTTGTTAGAGATGACGGAGAAAGTTTAGACTCCAAGAACTAACCGCAACATGACTATTGAACTCAAAAACTAACCGTAGACTTGTTAGTTTTTTAAGTTTTTCCTAATGTGTTTTTTGTCATCTCTAACGGAAAATGTTAGTTTGTAACAGAAAATGATAGTTTGTGTAATTACCATAAGTCAAAGGTACTGATCTGATCGATAAATAAATCAGTAGCAAGTTCTTGAACGGTACAACTCGACGATAGTTAATTCCTGGTTTTACCCCTTTTATTAATGATCATATATCAGAAAACATACCATTATGGATTTAGTTACACATACCATACTTTAAGTCGAATAAAATATATCAGAAAACATAGAATCTGAAAATCTTGATGTATCTTAATAAGGGGAAACTCTGGTTTGTAACCTTCTTGAACGTATCATTATTACGTCCTAACCCGAGCTAACGTTTCGTTACATTTCCATACACGAAAGGTTGGAATTTTTACAAAACCTGATATGAACCGTTTAAATTAACGATTTCGTTAACATGGGAAGTCAAAAGTCGAAACTACAACTCCATTCATGTTAACCTTTCAGCTGTTGGATATGTATACTAAGTGTTATAATTGCATGTTGATCGGGCATGGGGAGCTGAAAGGTTAACGTGAATGGAGGGGTAGTTTCGACTTTTCACTTCTCATGTTAACGAAATCGTTAATTTAAACTGTTCATATCAGGTTTCGTAAAAGTTCCAACCTTTCATGTATGGAACTGTAACGAAACGTTGATTTGGGTTATGACGTGATAATGAAACGCTCAAAAAGGTTAGGAACTAGAGTTTCCCCTCTTAATAACAAGACATTTAATTTGTATACCATGCTTATCCAGTTCATGACATACCTTGATTTGTTCCTTCCCTCGCCAGTGTGATTCAAGATGGTTCTTGATTTCTTCATCCATCTTCCCCACATACTGCCTCAAAGAATCAGGCTTCAGGAAGGACACGAGCGCTTCCCTCACACGCTTATGATCTTCAGGACCCAACTCGAATATATTTCTGTCTCCTAATATCGTCTTGATCGACTGAGTCTGCTGACTAGCGACCGTGTTGCTGTCGCTGGTGAATACAAACTTGTTTGCCGCTTGTCCATGGATGAAAACCGTTGGTTTCCCGAAGAGGGTCATCTTCGAAACAGGACCGTACTTGCTTACCCTTTGCTTAAGCCATTGCTCTGCAGTGTTGGCTCTCATGGCCCAGAGGAGGCTTAGGCTCTGCCCTATTACGGGCAGCCCTAGACTCCCCGGAGGGAGATTTTTCGGGGACGGTCTTCGGTGGATCAGGAGGAAGAAGATGGGGATGAGGAACAGCAAGACTGTGAAGAAAATTGTCATACTGTGATCTGTTGGGTGTTGTGTGTGTTTCAGGTGGTTTTATTGAACAATTTGGTTTTGTTGTGTAACAAAGAGGTATCAATTTTTGAATATTCTTTGTAGTATGTGAATGTCTCTGACAATGGTTTCTGGTAAGGTGAAGACAAGCATGCTTGTAACAATCTGCAAGTTCTTTGTCTTAACCGGTTGATTCATGCGAGTTTGAGTCTTTTTCTACTTGGTTGTTATTGGTACAAAGTTAAAACAAGAAACAGTTATGTAAGATGCTCAGTTCTTAAGTATTGAATCTAACGAATGTAAGGACAAAAAAAACTGTAGGGTTGACTTGTAGTGTTAGTAATTGTGTAATCCCTTGCCATAGTGTTTATTTATAGATTGTGAAGAGGTACCATAACTGAATTATAACTGAATGGTAACTACATTGATAACTACACATAACTGTTAATACTCCCCCGCAGTCGAAGCGGGAGAAAGATGAACGCTTTGACTGGAGCAACTGAGTTGGGGAAGGGGCTTCTTGAGCCGAGTTCATGCCTCGTAGGCAGAAGATCTGATTTGCGGATTGGACACCGGGACTCGTAGTCCATTCTTCGATGGTGTCGTGTCGTCGACATGAAGGATTACCGAGCAATTGATCTCTTGGAACATTGCTAAATGACGAACACATTTGAGAAGATTCTGAAAGCAATCGTATTGCTTGTTGCAAGGTGGTAGGGAGGAGATGCGTACATTGCTCCTCGTATTGGTGGAAGAAGGTTGATTTGGTGTGACATGTGTTGGCACATCCATCATCTTGTTGTAACGAGGAATTAAACATAATAAAAAGAAAGTAAAAATACATAGTGGATTGGGTGGTGGTTGGTGGTTTTTATTAAACCATGAGAAGAAAAGAAATGAAAAAAAAAGAATTTTTGTTTTTGAAGGAATTACAGGTCTTTGGACTTTGGGCTCTGATACCATGTTAGTAATTGTGTAATCCCTTGCCATAGTGTTTATTTATAGATTGTGAAGAGGTACCATAACTGAATTATAACTGAATGGTAACTACATTGATAACTACACATAACTGCTAATATGTAGCTCTAATGGATTCTAATTTGAATAAGAGTAACAAGGGGGAAAAAACTTTCTATAAACTCTAGTCGTCACTATAGTTCCCTCCTCCCCTTGTTCCTCTCCTACAAGCGGCACCACGGCCTCCGGTCAAGGACGTCGTCGGTGGCGTCCTACTATTCCTCTCCTTCTTCCCCACTTACCTCTGCTTCTCCCTTCTCACCCCTTTGCTCCAAACCTCTTTTCCATTTCGCTGCTCAAAGGACCGACACGAAACTCTATTGAGCATGGGTCCTCACCTCTTTCGACTAGGAGACGTTTCTTAAGCCTCTTGGTCGTTCGATGAAGGTCTTCTTGTGCTCCTTTGTGGTCTCAAATTTAGGCGTTCCGGCAATGGAAGGCCGTCCCGGCCATAGTTGAAGGTTGAAGCTCGTCACTGGTCGTCGCCGTATTTGGAGTATGGCCTCGTTGTACTCCAGGTGGTTTGTGGTTGTTCCTCCGTGAGGTTTCATCTTCGTGCCTCCCTCCTCAACGTGGTGGCAGATCTATCCCCTTTGTCGTCTCATCAGGTGCGGGCTTTGGGTGGCTTAGATCTGTTTGCTCCGTCTCTCGACTCCCTCTAATGTTGTTATAGGACCTCTGGTCCTTAAGGATCGACTTCCGGATGGTCGACTGGTCTGGGTTTCTAGTAACTAAGAAGTTCGGGTATGGGTTCGCCTTGTCGGTGTTTTGGGAATTTCTTTCTAGATTCGGAGCGGGAGTCATTTCTCGACCGCTCGGGTTGTAGATCGTAGCGGATTTGGTCCTTTAGATCTCGGTGCTTCTGTGGGATAGTTCGGATTTTAGAGCTTTGCCGCTTCTATGTAGGATTTAATGTCAGATCCCTCTAGATTGGGGTTGGCTCATGCTCGGTATAACTACAGGTCTTCCCCTCAGGGTCCTCGCTTAGTGTTGGTCGACAAGGGGATACCGGTCTAGGTATCGGAACGCTCAGCTCGAGTTGCAACCTCGGATCCCCGGACTGTGACGATGTGCTACAATCTGCTTGGAGTTGTGTCTTGGTGGTGGTGCGGCCTTCGGTGTGTCGTTGAGCTTGTTTGCTGACTTTGGTGTCAGTTATGTCCGGTTTTGGGTTGGCTTGTGCTCGGTATAACTACAGGCCTTCCCCCACGGGTCCTCTATAAGAACCGCCCCCGGTCGATCCCTGTCGAACCGGTGATTTTTGACGAAGTTTGACTTTCGGTAGGAAAAGTCAACCGATGACTCCTGGAGTCATTCGGGATCTTTCCGGGACCCAAAAAACCTAGTCGTCGTTACGGTTATCTTAGTTGAGTCGTTTCCTTTCAAATGATGACTTTTACGAAAAAGTCAATTTCGGGTCAAACGGGGTCGATTTAAGGGTTTTATCGAATTAATTAATTGGGATGAGATAATTGTGGGTGGAGATTGTTATATATTTTTTTCTTTGGATTCCAACGTCCATGACCTTGAGGCCCAACCAACCTAAGCTCATTTATTCCTTTTAGGTTTTGTTGGCACATAAGGGAGCAAGAAGTAGTTTTGTCCACAAAGTGAGAGGAGCAGCTGAACGGTGAAAGAGGGATCTGGGTCTTTGGTTTCGGTTTGGTGGCTTGGTCTTCGCAGAGAAAGAGAGGAATCAAAGTTGGCGGCCGAACAGTGTGATGCTGCATCTTGGACAGAAAACAAGCAATCAATGCTTGTTTGGTAGGTGGCGGCTGCAACATTGTAGAGAGAGAGTCGGGAGGCTTTGGAGTTGTCTTGAACACGAGCTCCTATTCTTCGGTTTTACTCTTGTTCATCTTTTGGTGATTGATCATTAAATGATTAATTGATCATTAAATGATTAATTGATCATTTAATGGATGTGCAGCACCACTTTGGTACAGAGAGAAGCGGCTGCATCCATTTAGGGCAAAGTAAAGATTGACCCTCAATCCTGGTTTTTGGTGGCGGGAGCTAATTAATAATCAAAGAGAAAAGGGTATTAAGTGAGTATTAAGACTCATTTGGTGTCTTCTATGGTTGACTAAAGAAGCATGAAGGGATTAAGCTAAGTTTGTTATTTGGTGAAAGATTTAAGACACGGTAACATACGGCTAGTCTTATTTTTCTTCTTATGATTATTGTGTATTGAGAAACAGTGAATTAGGGTTTGTGATTCTTAGAAATTCGGAAAACGTAGTTAGAAACTCTAATTGCGGATTTAGAACGCTCGGACATTGGAATTTGATTCCGTCAAGTTCGTTGGACCAAGTAAATTAATTATGAATGTTAGACTCGAAAAGGGAAATTTTCAGAGTCCCGTGGGACGTTTTGCCGATTCCGGGCAAAATGGGTCTTCCGGACCCATTTTGACAAGTTGAGCAATTGGGGTTAGTTTAGGTATTTACCTCTTTAAGCCACACTTGAATTAGCATTAATTCTCGTATTGCTTGTGATCTTAGACGTCGGACCCGAGCTCGGAGGATGAGACTACTAGGCGTTCGTGTGACTAAGCGTTTGGAAAGTGATCGAGGTAGGGAAGAGTAGCAAACTCCACTCTTAATTTAAAGAATGTTAATAGTATGCCTATAGGATAATAATAACCGGAAAGGTCCTAGTTTGCATATAGGATGTGATTCACTAGAATAACCGCTTTCAATTACAATAATAACCGGAAGAGTCTTAATATGCTATAGGATGTGATTCACTAGTTAACCGCTTTCAATAATTAGGGAAATTATCGTGCTGGTAGAATGGTCATGTCGAGCCTTAGGATTTCTTGTTGAATGTACTTATTGATGATTGTCGTCCTTAGTATCGATGCATGCTCCGTCTTTAGGTTAATATGAGAGTCACACTAAACTAAATGAATTGTGATGATAGTAATGTGAATGATTGATCCGTGTTATGATTGGTTGAATGAATGAAATGAATGTGATATGATTGGCTGAATGTGAATTGATTGTGCCTAGTAATGTGATCGTGTGAGTGATAGACCGATGGGATGTGGTTGGTAAGTCATGCCGGTAAGCGTGATTGATAATATGAATCTATGTGGCGTGTTGTGGTAAGATTGTTGGGCTTGGTAAGCCGTGGTTGAACTATGACATTATGATGCATATTATTCTCTTGATGTGTGTTCCAAGAGGAGTAGTATTCCGGTATGGTACCTACACTGAGGGAGTATGCCGGTGTGGGGTAGTACCCAGGCCGATGGTTTGTGTTCCGGTATGGTACCCACACCGAGGGAGTATGCCGATGTGGGGTAGTACCTAGGCCGATGGTTTGTGTTCCGGTATGGTACCCACACCGAGGGAGTATGCCGGTGTGGGGTAGTACCTAGACCAATGGTTTGTGTTTATGCCTCGAGGGATTTCCGGGAAGACGTAGGCTGAGGGATGTTCCGGCAGGAAAGACCGATGTGAATTCCGGTATGACGTGAGGTTGTTTACCCCGAGCGGATTGTTTATTACTTGCTTCACCCCGATGGTATGTGTTCTTTGGGAACATTTCCGGGAGGACATCTTGCTTCACCCCGATGGTATGTGTTCTTTGGGAACATTTCCAGGAGGACATCTTGCTTCACCCCGATGATCTATGGTCCTTTGGGGACATTTCCGGGAGCCCCGATGATATGTGTTCCCTTAGGGACATTTCCGGCAGCCCCGATGATATGTGTCTCCTCTGGACCGAGGGGCATCCCGATATGATACATTGGCTATATGTGGATCGGAGTATTGTGGCTTAAATTATCTATATTTCGGTACTCGTGTGTTTCTTTGGTTGATTCTATTGGTGAATAAATCGTCTCTCCTTTGATCTCCTTTGAGTTACTATTTTATTAAGTATTGTAATTCTTGTTGACCGTTAATTATGGTATCTTTTGGATAATTGTACTAATCGTGTTTTTTATTACCAAAGATGGGGTTCTTTTCACTTTACTACTCTTTCCTACTGAGCGTAAGCTCACCCCCTTCGTGTTTACTATCTTTACAGGTTTCCTTGATGAGTAGGCGTTCAGTACGTTTCCAGACTCGGGAGCTCGTGGAGGGTCCGGGTGGTGCTTGTGTTAGAGACGTATCTTATCACTTTAGTATTAAACTTGTCGTATTCTGTTACTTTTGAGCTTTTGACTCATCGTATTGACTCGGACTACGTTTTACTCAGAGATTTACCTTATCAATGTTTATTTATTTATTATCTTTTATCGTTATTTTAACTCACGTCTCGAGTCCGGTCAAAACCGGATTTGGGGCGTTACATCCTCGCTTTGTGTTGGTCGACGAGGAGTTACTGATCTCGGTTTCTGAACGCTCAACTCAAATTAAACCAACTATGTCAGGAGTTTCTGTGTCTCACCAGTTCGAATTAGGTGATCCGATCGGGGTTCTTCAGAGTAGTCCGTGGAAGGAGGATCTCCTTCAACCTCCAGATCCTAAAACGTTGAACAAGGGCCGTCATTCGAAGCAACCGTCTAGAACTTCGAATCGTCAAAGTCAGCCTCCCAAGTTCTTAGGGGATTACTACACCGCTCATATCAAACCAGCCCATTCTAGGAGTCGGGAGAGAGTTGTAAATCCTGTGGATATTGGGAAGCAGATCTTACAACAAACTCAAGCTGCACAGCGGGCTCATATAGCTAAAGCTTTTGATGACCCGACCCTGACTTCTGAAGGTGAAGAGTGGGTCACTGATGGGTGATTTTGTGATCATTCTCGTTTATGTTTTGCTCTTTTTTCGGGGTTTGCTCCTGCAGCTCCAGATGCGAGCTCTCTTGTTAAGGTTGTATTCTGGATTGATCCTGCTTGGATATTTCTTTTTTCTTAATAAATTTTTTGCGCTTATCAAAAAAAAAGTTCCAGACACAGATCCCATAAGTGTTGACTTCCTGCTGCGTGCTTGGAGGTTTGTGCTCGTACTCGATACAAATACCGGTCCTCCCCCTTCAGAGATTTTATCGGTGTTGGCCGGAATTGGGTTTCGGATAACTGAGTTCGAGCTCCAACGTCTGCTGGAACTCATCTCTCTATGTGATTCAAGTTGGTTAAATTTGGATGCTTTTAGATCCTTTTTTCTAAATTTGCGCTTCATGGTTTTTATATTTGGGTATTAGACCCTGTTTTCTTGTCTCCTTTTGCATGTCTTTCTTGGTGGCTTCCTACGTGAAGCTGGGTGGTTTCTTTTCTTGGTTGGTCTCGGTTTGTATCTTCAGGTGTTGTCTTGTCTTGTGATAGGTTCTTTTGTACCTCTTATATGTGGATTGTGATAATTTTGGGAATTGTTTTGATGGTCTGTAGTTGGATCATGTGTCGCCTCAAAAGAGTTTTCAATTCAATTTGGTATGCGATAAAAAAAATGGATTGTAACTTGACCCTTACAATCCAATAAAGCTACAAGTTGATGGAGCAGGGGTAAATCTTGTAATGTTATACACTAGATGCTCATGAAACACTAAACTAATTATGAAATAGGGCAGATGTTTTTGAACTATTTGACTGAACCATATATTAGGTCATTTATACTATGTCGGATTTTCACAACTGAAAAAATCATCCGTATAAGCGTGCTTTAGCTTTTCTAAGGGATTCTTTTTCTCCAAGTCCAATTCTACATGAACAAATCCACTCTGCATTTTACGTAACAAAAAAAAATAACTGTTAGTTTTCCTAATTATAGATTGAGTTCTTTTGTTAGTAATAATTTCTTATATTCATAAAGTCAAAAAATATTTATGGGGTTTTCACTATTTTCTTGATTGATGGAAATCCTCCTTAAATCATCCAAACGGTTTCTTTCAAGCTAATTACATGCACAAACATCACACATCTAAAAAAGTGTTTGATTGATTGATGGCTTTTTGAGTCATTTGTGTTTTTTTTTATCAGCAAAGCGAATTTAAATTTAACCTCTTTTGAGGAGAAAGAAAGGTTACAAGAGTCGATACAAGGAAACAAAACACAAACCAACTGAAAGAGATCTAAAACAAGAAGAAAGGCTGAAAAGAATACACAAAAGAGGAGCCAAGAGCTGCTAGAAATCAACAAACAGTCACAAGGAGCTGAGCAAAGATAAAGGACCACTCCAGATTCAGAAGGAATTGAAGCAAATCAGGAAACAAGAGCTGCAAGAAACCACCAACAACAAGGAAAAAAGCAAGGCTTGAAACTCCAAACCGGAAAAACAGAATGAACAACAGCAAAACAGGCACCGCTTGAACCAACTCTGAGATAACCAACAGATAAATCAAAAAAAAACTCCCAGGCAACAACCAGAAGAAGAGAACATCTCCTTGACAGAGGGCCTGAAAACCACAAGGATCCAACAAAATCACAGCAGAAAAACATCCAGAAGACCTTCAGAGATGCCTAAAAGACCAGAAGAGGATTATGAGCTCCTCTTGACAACCCAAGAGGAAGGAGAGGACAACCAAGCAAAGCAGGAAAAAAAAGGGCCACCAAATTTCAAGTCTCTTAGATAGATGGAGAAGAAAAGTTGGCTTCTTTATCCAATTGAAGCTCAGTATCTGACTCCCTATCTAAATCAACAAATTCATCTTCTGAACCTCCCTCAAAATCCACAGACTGATTTTTGAGATCCTCTAGAGCATTCAACTGACTGATAATAGCTTCATCACTGACCCCTTCAAGCCTATGGCTTTGCCAAATCCCCAAGCCTTTTTTATAAAGGAGCTTTCTTCCATAAAAGAGTGATTGATATGAAGAGCTGAGTCTGGAGGTGCTACTTCTTTCAGTTTAGATCTAGTTAGGGGTGTGCATGGGCGGTTAACCGGCCCGACCCGCATATTTGCGGATCGGATCCACAAAGTCTGAGATTCGCCCATAAAATCTTTATATCCGATACAGATCCATCCGATTAGATCTCGGGCGGATCGAGTTGAACCCGATAAATCCGAACAAACGTCGTTTTGAAAGAAAAAGAAACCAAGTTTCAGAGTTTCAGAGCTACCAGATCCACTTCTTTCTCAAATAAACCAAATAATAAATGTTTACAAACAAATCTGAATAAGAAATAACACATCTGAAAGATACAACACTAAAAAACATCAGCTCACAAATTCGAATACTCTCAAACTCAAACCCTATAAACAAAATCAAAACCCAGAACTTAATCTCTAACCTCCAAAATTCATGCCTTGCTTCAAATTGCAAAATTCGTTTCATATCTCTAACATGGGTCTTCAAACGAGCATAGGGATGAGTCGAGTCAGTCGGACTCAACAACCCTTAGCCGATATCGGGCTCGACGACCCTTCGTCTTCTCGGAAACGTAGGGTTCTAGAACACCAGAGTAGATGTGGGAGTTCGAGATATTATTGGTGGCGATATCGCCAGTGTCTTCAACGAAAAAAACCGACCATGGCAAGGAACATGTAGCCTAAAGCTTATGATCTTCGTTGGTAAGGTATTAGTGTTGCTGAGTTTGTGTCGTTATGATTAGGATTGGTTTTGGTTTTGTATAAGCATCAGATAAAGTTTTGGTTTTGAAAAGTAAAAGATGTGGTTGGCTTAAAAGCAAAAAGTGTGGTGAGCAAGAGTCCACGTTTAAAGGTATAAACTGATAAGGTTAGAATTAGAATTAAACTTGGCCTTGTTGTTAGGCTTGGTTAACAAGAATGACTTGGGATTAAGTTGTACGCGAGCGGATCGGGTGATCTGCGGATCGGGTGATCTGCGGATCGGGTGATCTGCGGATCACCCACTCCAAATCCATTATCCGCCCGTAAATACTTCGGTTTGGTAATATTTTATCCATATCGATGGATGAGAGGAAAATGGGTTGCGGGCTGGGCGGGTTGTCGAGCGGGTTCGGATCCGCGGGTATTTTGCTCACCCCTAGATCTAGTAATATAAGCGTGGGGAGTAGGGCCTTTGAATGATTTCTTCTTCTTTGTGTTTGGCTTAGAATTTTTTATAGCACTTGATTTCGCATGACCTAAAAAAATCTGCTACCTCATTTACTTGAGATTGCACCACTTGAAGATGTGAAGGAGAAAGTATACCTCCATACACAGAGTTGCCACTGTTCAAAAAGTCCAATCCTACGGTATCCTTTGATTGAGATTGCAGAGGACAAGCATCTCTTTGTAGGTCAGAAGGAGGTTGTGATTGTAATATAGCGGCTGAAGTTTGTATTTGTGGAAAAGCCTCAGGACAAACTGCTATCGAAGAGAAAGGAAGCTTTGGCCCATGCCTGCTGCAAGTTTCTTGAGGCTCAAAAGTATCTTTGACAATCAGATTTTCAAGAGGAGGAGAAGAGGCTTGTCTCTCCTCAAATAATGCTGGTACTGATTGAGTAGCTGCTGGTGGAGAATGATGAGTTTCCATTTCAGAAGTATATAACAAAGCTTGAGAGGGAATGTTTGCAGCAGTTCCTAATAAATGCCTTTGCCCATGAGAATTTGATGTATCTTGTGCCATAAATGAATCTTCTTCCAAAATAAGAGATAAGAATTTATCTGTCCCTGTTACCAAATCTCTGGCTTCCTCAGATGAGCCACTAATCCCTTCAGATAAAGGGGTGCCCAACTCAGAGGACATCCTATTTTCTGAATTAGAGTTAGAGTGAGGCTCTGAGCTACTAGATTGACCTGAGAAAGAAGTTGAAGTCTCCAAAGCAGGAAAGATAGGAAGAGAATGGATGTCGATAGAATTAATCCAGACCTTATAAGAATCATTACTCAGGAATATTGTTGCTTCCTCCGAAAAAGTAATTAGCTTTTTAGTATGTATCAATACATAAGCTTATCAATATGAGTACCTGATTTTGAAGTTGGATGAGTGTAGCAATTGCAGCTTGGAAAGATTCTTCACACCAACCTTGAAAGGGCATCCCATACAAATTTTCCCCCCTTTGTACAACAATTTTCAAAACCTGGTAGAAAAGTCAGCCAGCTTTGTAACCATATCCCTCCATCCTTCATCATTTCTTTGTCAAAAAGCTCATCTGGACAATAGACTAAAACTACCTTATTTCCAAGAGCTTTGAGTTGAACCTCATATACCCCTTGTAAAGCAATCTCTTTCATAATAGCTTCAACATTTAAATTGAGATGAGTTACTGCTAAATGAGCTTTCTTCATAATTTTGGATTGAGCTGCTACCACAGAACCTCTATGTAGAAAATCCTCATAAGTTAGACCTTTCTTTCCTTCAGTTGAGAAGAAAATAGCCTTTTTGGGTGAGTTTGAATGAGCTCCACTCCTATCCCAAGCTTGTGTAACAAACAGTTTGTAATTCCACAAGATATATCCATTGTATCTTTGAATAGCTTGCAGGAGAGCTTCATGATTTTTATAGTACACAAAACCATAACACTTGCCTCTCTTGTTTGGTCTTTGAGCTACAAGAGCTTTGTAGTAGCCAAAGGAGGAACCAAAAATATTTTCTAACCAGCTTACTTCTGTCTGAGGAGGAAGATTGCACACAAAGGCCGTGAAGAAAGTTCTCTCTTTCTGCAAAAAATACGAAGAGCTCTGTCCTTGTTGAATTTGCACCAATTTTCTCTTTTTCTGAGCATTGACTGTTTGGACATTTTCGAAACCAGAAGGGGATATCCCATTGAGGATGAGTCCTGCTGCCCTTGATGCTTGTCTGCAGCAACTACAGATTTGATTTGCCTTACTCCCTTCACATGTGGATCATCTTGGACTTAACTGGACTCCAGGTTTTTTTCCCATTGAGTCTGATTCCTTTTGGAGAAAATTCCTCCCTAATCGGAGAGATATCCAGTAAGAACAATCTTATCAGCCAGGTCCTTCCAATGGAAACACAACCTTGAGCCATTTGTGTTGTCCGAGTTTCATGTAATTACACCTGGGGAATCTCCGTGATCTGGCAGTCTATTAAGAGCTAAAACATCAACAGCTTCATTAGCTTTTCTACGGGTAAAATGAAGATTGAAATACGGGAGAACCGCCAGCTCTGCTCGGCATTCCATCACCTTAAAGCCTATATGTTGACGCATGCTTATTGTTATCAAAAACTATCTGTTAGTATATGCAAAATCTTTAACATTTCCGCGTTAAAATTAATGGCGTTATAATACAGCTCCAACAAAATACGAAGCTCTTTTATAGTTTCTCCAAATGAATGTGTGTACCATAAACATTCGAGAAATGTGTATAATATATATAAGGGTTAGTTACCGGAGTTTTCCCTAAAGAAAGTATGATAGCATAAAACCAGAGTCTGAATTACTATAATCATCCAACCATAGTAAAGAAATTTCACCAAATAGATACCGAATTTCCATGCTCGAATTATAAAGATCATAAATCGAATATATCAAGAAACTCAGCTACTTTACTTGAGTTTAAACACTGTCACAAATAAGTTTCAAAGCTTGTAAGTATATATGATCATGTTACACTAGTCTTTTTTGGTTCAATTTTGATAAGAAGTCCGTCGGTAGGCACTGGCATAGGAACTCTGGCATACCTGTTGTCCGAAAGTAACTTCCACGAGAACTGAGTGACCAAATAATGAAGCGTGACAAGGGTTTCGACCCTGGCAAACTCGTATCCTGGACATATCCGAGGCCCCCCTCCGAATGCAACGAAGCAGTAAGGAGGAACTTGGCTCTCGAATCTAGTTGGATCGAACTTTGTTGGTTCGGGAAATATGTTTCCATCCATATGAGTCATGCTCGCAGCCCAAAATATCTGCAGAAATTAAAGGGAGTCCCTTAAGAGTTATGTAGCATAAGAAAAAATGAGGTAAAAACATGGGTAGGAACTGCATGTACGGAAATATGTTTCATTACTCATATCATTAATAAAAGGGTAATTTCACCTCAATATCCTAAATTTTAATTTTTTTCACCTCAATACCCTAATTATTTTTAGTGGCACCTCAATACTCTAGAATACATTTTTTTTCACCTCAATACCCTAACTATTTTTAGTGGCATCTTACTACCCTAGAATGCATTTTTGTGACATTAAAAACTGATTTTTTAAAGAAATTTTGAAAACCAATGGCGTGCTTTTAAAATTTTGATTGTTAGTGAGTGATATTATGGACTTTTTAAGTGTTTTCATCCAATAATGGATGACAAATTGACGGCAGGTATCAAAGTGAAAAAAAAAATACATTCAAGGGTATTGTGGTGCCACTAAAAATAGTTAGGGTATTGAGGTGAAAAAAATTAATAGATAGGATATTGAGGTGAAAATTACCCTTAATAAAAAGAGGAAATTATTGGAAACATCTCTTAAACTGACAACCAATTATAATCAATTATTTGATAAATAAATGCATGAGATGTAAAGTTGATAAATTTTGACTTATTGATTTTATAAATAAAAACGACGTAAATTTGGAAAGTGGCATGGATATTTTGTTAAAACCCTCTTGGACATAATACAAGTGTTAACAACTTGGAACACTATTTTTCTCAACTATATTTAAAACATTTATCAACAAGAAACATTGATTAACTTAAAACACTTGTAACACCCGCAGACCTAACATCGCCGCGTGTGGGGCCCTGTGTGGGATGGCGGGGTGTTACAACACTAGTCTTCTCAATTATACTCAAAGCATTTATCACCAGACATGGCACATGGATGCAAAACAATTATCAACTCATAACACTATTTTTAGTAACTATATTCAAAACATTTATCAACGGAAAATGTTTATCACCAGTACCACACACACTATCTGGATGCAAGATATTTATTAACTCAAAACACTACGTTTATCACACATGTCCAAAACTTTTATCAACTCAGAAATATTTATCACCACACACTACCTGAATGTAAGACATTGATCAACTTAGAACACTACGTTTATCACATATGTTCAAAGCATTTATGAACTCAAAACATTTATCAGAATATTTTGAACTTTATCCTCAACAATTATCACTAGAATTCAACTCTAAAATCATAGGTTGATATGATTTGCAACTAAATATGGATCAATCGGTATCAAAACAAGTTTATTAGCAATGATTTAAGAGAAAACGCGTAAAATTATGATGAACAATTGATAAAAACGTAAAACATTTTGAAGAACACGACTAATGTTATTCGAAGCTAAATATGAATCAATCGCTATCTAAAATAAGTTATTATAAACCATTTAAAAGAAAAAGCATAAAATTATGTTGAACAATTGATAAACACTATTTTTGTTAAAAAGCATGGAATTCCAAAACTCAAAAAATATAGACTTAGTTATCTCTATTTTGTATCTATAATAATAACTCTTTTTTGGAGTTTGATTATTGTGAGGTTTGATAATTTTCAGAGATATCTATTGTTCTTTTTGGAGCTCTACAAACATAGCATGTATGTCGCGTGTTTGATTCTTGTGTGAGTGACAGTCTAACCCTTACGCGAGGGAGAGAAGCAAAAATACGGTGTTTTTGTTATTTTCGGGTGATAATGTAACATTATGTTGGGTGTTGGATCTCAGGTATGTATATGGTCAGTATTGGTTCTCAAGGTTCTTATTCATCGGATAAATTTTATTTTAATTTATATTTGTTTGAACTAAAAGAAAATAAATTATAAAAGATGAATGTAATTTTTTTTCTAATCTAAACTTCTATTATTTTATAAATTTTCTACTTTTTCAGATTAGTTTTCAAGTTTTTTTATATATAGGGTAGTTTCGTTATTAAAACTAAAATTATGATAAATTAAAATAAAAAAAATGTTCATCTGGATGAATATTAGATACAATTTAAAATACAAGATGATAAATTGATAGTAATCCAAAATATAAATAGTGACATAATTTCCCATGTATATAATTTGATCGGTAATAAGAGTACTTTATCATTGTGTTAAATATTTACTTACTTGCCATCCTTTAGGAATGATGTAACCTTCGAACTCTATGTCTCTCGCAGCCTTCCTGAATCCACCAAAAACAGGAGGAACGATTCTAAGTGTCTCCATTGCCACTTTCCACGAATACTTCATCTTGGCCAGATCTTCCCATGTTAAGGGATCGCCTTCGGCCTTGTCTTTCGCGATATCCTCGTGTTCTGCATTTTTACATCAACAAAACACGTTTCAGTACCATTTTTGTCAGTTTTATTCCGCACACAGGCCACTAAGCACCACTTGGACAATGTCGGCCCTATGGTTGACAGGGAGACGCAACATTTAAATATTATGCCTATCTATTTTGACAATGTCGGCCCCAATCGTTAGCAGGGAGGCGCAATATTTAAATATTATGTATTAGAGGATCAGCTCAACTAAAAACTTAAGCTGATAGTTGAAGACTCAATTATAGTTATATTCTAACAATATGTATATTTACTTTGACGATGTCGGTCCTAATGGTTAACAGTGGCATACCCTTAAGAACGGCTGCATAAATAGATGGATCATTGGCGAGGATGCGGAGGATGAAGGTGAGTAGAATCGAAGAAGTGTTGTATCCTGCAACCATGACAACCATAACATTGTGCACGATCTCATCGAGAGTCAACGCGTCTTTATCGTCTTCCCTGCGGATGCTGAGCATGTAGGTGATGAGGTCTTGGCGAGAAGACGCGCCTTTATGCTCGAGCTCTGCTCTCTTCTTGCGGATGAGGCCTCTGACCATCTCTTGAACCCTTGCGCTGGCGCGGATGCTGGTGTTGTAGCATGTGAAGGGCAAGTTCACCGGGATCGACCACATTCCTTCTATCATTTTCTGAAAGCAATCCAAGAACTCGTCTCTTTGAGCTCCTCGCTCGACCCCGAATAAGAGAGAGCAGATCATGTTGAATGTGAGAATCTTCATCGATGGCAAGACCTACAACATGTTGGTTTATTGTCACAAATAATTGTTGCGTAGAATATGATGAATAAAACAAATGTATTATAAATACACGGGTTTAATCCCTTCTTTGAAAGAGTACTATTTCTTCTTATTAATAACGCCAAACAAATGATATAAACTGAGACACACCCAAAATTTGTTAGAATATAGTCTGAAAACCCCATCAATGATAGGTGTCTCGATGTTCTAAGCTGATCAACATAGCTCCAATAGGTAAACTAGGAGCACAATATCAAAAACTCATCAGATAAATACATTAAACAAAAACAAGGATCTAAAAGGCCTTTCCAGAGATTGACTTGAATTGTTGCGGTAAACACCGATTCAACCAGGACTTAGAAGTCTGGCCGTAGGGGGAGAGGACCCAGGAGAGCTGTGCACGGATGCGCAATATTAGGAAGTCCCGAATAGATATTGACAGTATGGTAGCACATAAGAAATGGGCCACATACACAATCTAAACGGCACGACAACGGTTGGTGTGATCGACGACAATACTGACCTGGCAGAAACGAGGCTCGGGCAATACAGAGCAACTAGCGACGGGCGAGGAAGGTTACGGATAAGGGATAGAAGGGGAGAGGATGACCAACGGTCGGAGAGAAGGGAGAAGGGCCGACGACCTCTAAAGAAAGGGAGAAGGGCCGACGACCTCTAAAGAAGAAGGAAGGCTGTCGGCTAGCCATCACTCAGAAGGAAGAGGGGAGTGGCGGCTAGGAATGATTATTGCTTAGTAGTTTTTTTTTTATCAGAGAGAATTACAGGGAAATCTTATTTTAACCTAATCTAATCCACCACCCAACACTGACGCTTACTCCCAAATAAGTAATACCCACCACCCACGCTCAGTGGTTAGTACATGAACATTGAATAATTTGAAGAAATACACCTTCATTAAAGAGTGTGGGGGAGGAGGCTTAAAGTTTCAACAAGATTTCCAAACAACGTTTAAATCATGCCCATGACAGGAGGTATGTTGCTTATGATTGATTTTCGTAATTATTGATTTAGTTATGATATTCGGATAATACAGAATTATAGATCTAAAAATCTTGACGATGTGACATTTACCCTCTGCTCAAGCCATTGCTCTGCAGTGTTGGCTCTCATGGCCCAGAGAAAGTTCAGGCTCTGCCCTATTATGGGCAGTCCTGGACCCCCCGGAGGGAGCCTTTTCGGGGACGGTCTCCGGTGGATCAGGAAGAAGAAGATGGGGATGAGGAGTATCAAGACGGTGAAGAAAATTGTCATATTGTGATCTGTTGTGTGTTGTGTGTGTTTCTGGGGTTTTTGTTATGAAATCAGATGAGCAATTTGGTTTTTATTGGGTTGTGGAGAGGTATCTAGCTTTAATATTCTTGGTGGTATGTGAATGTCTCTAACATGGGTTTTTGGTAAGATGGGGAGACAAGAATCTTTGTAACGATCTCCTACAAGTTCCTAGTTTTGACCGGTTGTTCGGTTGATTCATGCGGGTTTGAATCTTTTTCTATGTGGTTGTTATTGGTACAACGTTTTTTTTAAAATAGACAGTCATGTAAGATGCTTAATTCCCAAGTCTTGATTCTACTGAATGCAGAGGACAAAAAAAGACGGCAGAGTTGACTTGTAGCTCTGATCTCCTATCCACGACGGGATTAGACCGAATCGGTCTAACTTCTGTTTATATAGGTCTTAATTTTAGAATTTTAAAGTTTAATTTGATTCAATTCGGAGGTCTGTTGTTATTGGTGTTGCATTGGGAATATCGATTCGATCCATTCCGAGATCAATGCGAATAAAAATTGAATAAAAATAATATGAAAGCAAATTATTTTATTTCCCGAAAAAACTCAACGATACTACAACGTCAAACCCCCATAGACAAAATACCTAAAAAAACCTACAAAAACCACTCCCTCACAGACAACCCCCGAGCAACCCGATCGGATGAAAACTAGAGGTTCGGAAACTCGTTCATCCGACGCCATTTCAGCCATTCCCTAACAGTCGCTCACCATTCATGCTTGTTGAATTGGTAGACGATATTGCTGGCATAAATCCGGTTGGCCTCGAGGAGCACCTCGACATCAGTTGCGGTTGGGCCGATCTCATGTCGAGCTTGGAAGAACTGTAAGACCCGCCCCCGGTCGATCCCGGTAGAACCAGTGAATCCTAGCTAAGTTTGACTTTCGGCCGGAAAAGTCAACCGATGACTCGGAAAGTCAGTCGGGACCTTTCCGGGGCCTAAAAAGCTTAGCCATTAGCACGGTTAGCTTAGTTGGGTCGTTTCCTTCAGTTTGACTATAATATTGTTAAAGTCAACTGTCGGTCAAACTCGGGCTTACTATCGGTTATTTGTCGATAAATCTTGGAAAGCTGGAAAATTATTAAGTAGGAGTGACCACACATGACACTTGTCATGCTTGGCTTGGAGGATGAGAATAGGGGATTCAAATGACCCTCATACCTTCCTAAGTTGCCTTTAAAGGGATAAGACCTTAAGGACTTTTGAGTAAATTGACATTTTAGGTCATTTAAAGGAAAGGGAGCAACAATTCAGCCTATTTCCTCTTGTTGCAGCCGAAAATCACTAGTAGAGAGGAGAGGAGGAGCTCACTTTCTTGAGGAAGAAGATAGAGAAGAAAGCTTGGATTTTGGAGCTTGTTCTTGGTCCTTTTGCCTTCATTTTCACTTCATCTTCTCCATCTCAACTATCTAGATGTAAGGATGCTCTCAACTCTCCATTTCTTCCACTTCCAATCTTTGGGTTTTGTGGGTTTTGGCTTAAAAGTTGAAGAACTTGCTTATTTGATTGATTGCTTTGAGAAGAAGTAGTGAAGTAGGTTGTTGGATTGAGTTTTGGTTGAAGTTTGATGAACCCATTGAGGGTGTAGCTGCTGGGTATCTTTGATTGATTATTTTGGAGTTAGGAGAGTTTAGAAATGGATTTTGTGTTGAAATTTTCGTGAAATTCGAGTTGGGGAAGAAAGGAGAAGGAGCTGGTCAGGTCTGATACGGAATCTGACCCGGACCGGGCCAGGTACCGGCACGGCATGCCGCACGGAACGGGCCTGGTACCGGCACGGCACCCGGCACGGAATGGGCCTGGTACCGGCACGGCACACGGGACGGGCGGGAGTCCGGCACGGAACCTGATACGGTCCGTGTCGCTCTCCGGGCCGGTCTGTGACGCGTTCCGCGCTGGATTCCGGGCCGGCCTGTGACATGGTCCGTGCCATGTTCCGGCACGGCAAGCCACACGGTCCGTATGGCATTCCGGATCAGATCCCCAGAGCCCAAAACCCTTCCTTTTAGCTCAATTTGATTCCCACATTTCCTCTTCAAACCTTGATCCATTTCTAAACATTGTTGTGTGTTTTGAGGAGAAGAACACTTGGTTGAGGAAACTGATTTGTGGTCTTTTGGTGGTTCAAAACCTTGTAACCAAGCTAGGAAAGAAGGAAGAACGTGGACACGAGTTAGAGGAGCTTTTATCACGCCGGGACCCGAGTGAAGAACGGAGTGGTGACCACCGGACTTGTCGTCAGAGTGTTGAGAGGAAGACCTCGAGGTAGGGAAAGCCTTAACCCCTCGTTTATGATGCTTAGTATGCATGTTAGGCTAATAAAATTGGAAAGGTCCTAGAAATGCCTATAGGATGCGAATAGCTAGCATGATTGTCTTTCAATTACTAATAACCGGAAGTGTCTAGTTGTGAACGATTAGGATGTCAATCACTAGTATAATTTGCTTTCAATACCTGGGAATTGTTTGTCTGGTAGAGGAGCCTTGGCAAAGCCCTCGGATTAGTTGCGTGTTAGGATCACATGCTTGGTTGTTGGTTGCTTAATGGATAGGCTAAAGAGTCTAACGGAACTAGTTGAATTGCATGTGTGAATGCTCTTTTGAAGGTTTTTATGATTGGTTGATTAAACTCGTACTTGATCGTTGATTGTATTCGAATGATTACTTGATTTACTTAAATGGTTGCTTGGAGCATCGAGTATGACTGGTCGTACCGAGCGGTGCAATCAGGTGATCGATGCCCCGTTGGTTCGAGACTGGTAAGTGAATGGTAAGTTGTGATTGTGTGATTGGTGTATTGTGGTTATGTGATTCGTGTACTGTGTGTTGTGGTGAATTGGTGATGTGTGAGTTATGCGTGTTAATGAATTGGTGGTTGTTGGAATTGGATTATTTCGTGTTTCGGTTTGAGTGCGTTATTCAATTATGAACTGTTTATTATCGAATTGCCCAAGTGTACGCTTCCTATGGGAGTAGTACCTTGGTTCCCGAGGACCTAAAATCCTTTGGAGACGTTTCTGAGACTTCCGACGATATGTGCCCTGAAGGGTGTTTCCGATAGTCTCAATGATATGCGTCTCCTCTGGATTGGAGGGAAAATCCGAGAGGACACATCATATGTGGATCGGAGGGTGGAGAATTCATGTGCCACGACATTGGTTTGGTTACCTATTACTTGGGTTTGTTAAGATCTATCTCGTTGACTTGCTGCTGACTTCATTGAGTTTAAGGTCCACTTTGTTATGTGTTTCCCTACTGAGCGCAAGCTCACCCTTGCGAATTTACTGTTGTGTTTACAGGCTTGATTGAGGAGTAGAAGCCCGGGAGCTTCTCGGTGTGGGTGCATTGTAGAGACTTCGTTCTTATCACTTTTATGTTTTGAACAAACCGTGTGGAGGATTATTATTACACCCCTGGAGGGTTATTTGTGTTTTAAACTGAGTTTGCGGATTCGTTTTTCTTATTGGAGATTTTCAGAAACTAAATGTTGAATTATCATCTTTTTAATCTTTTATTACTAGTCATGCCTCGGGTCCGGGCAAGAACCGGATTTGGGGCGTGACAATTTGGTATCAGAGCCTGGTTTCATTTGAAACAGGTGTCTTATGAACTGATTTTCAAACCTCGGACCGAAGTCAATTAGGTGGGTAGAGTTAGGGAGTCTGAGTCTTGAGTTGCTTTAAGGGATGTCCTAATTGGAACCTTACACTACAATGTTTGCATTACTTGATTGGTATCCTCTCCCTAGTGATCGGTGAAGCCGAATGGTTGAGATCGGAATTGGATTAACGGTCAATGACCGACCCGCTATGCATTCATGGTAGGGTGAGCTAACGGTTGGTGGTGTTGCCCTTTTGGCGTATTACTTCGAAAATTTTCAAGTTGTAGTTTGGTCTTGTTCAAGTTTTGACTTGTGATTGACTGCTTGTCTGGAGCATGAGTACTTCATGTGTGCTGATATTAAGTGTTTTGGATGGGGCGCGAGAACCCCGTATCCCGTTGTATGAGAACTTTGTTTTGGGACACGAGTATCCTGTATGCCCGTGTGTGGCGAGATTGGGACACGAGTATCCCGTATGCCCGTGTGTGGCGAGATTGGGACACGAGAATCCCGTATGCCCGTGTGTGGCGAGTTTGGGGCACGAGCACCCTGTAGTATTTGGGAGCACGAGAACTCCGTTCATTGATTGCGTTGTGTACTCTAGGAGCATGAGAACTCCGTTTATTGATTGTGTGATGTCTTTGGCAGAGCGTGAGAACTCTGCGTACTTTTGCCTGGTGAATTTGTGTTGGTGCTTGTCCCGCTTAAGCGGAGGGTTAAGGGAAAATACGAGTGGGTCATGCCGAATTTTTAGTAAAATTAAAATGTTTACACCACCACTGGTCGACTCAGGGACGTCACTGTAGTTGAGCATGATGGTTCGATGTCCAATTGTTACAATGAGGTTCGGGGACGCCTGAATCAGGTTGTAACAACACGAGATCGACACGAAAAGCTTTGGGTAAAAGTTAAGAAATGGGAATCTGTGGGAGGGAAGGAAAGGTTAAGGGTGATTATTGAATTGAATTGTGTTAAGTGTTAAACCCCTCTTTGTGGAAGGATACCCGGGTGAAGGGTATGCCTGTTGATTTGTGCTTTGTGTGGTGCTTGAGTTGGAACCCTCCTATGGGAGTTGGTGGTTGATTGCTAAATCGCTGGTTTTTGTTGTGTGACGCATAGAGATGCGAACTTGTGTGCTATATTATATGAGTATATATATCTACTAGTGTGAGGGGGGCGTATCTATGGGTGACTAGTGTGGCGTGTGTGTTCGTCCTTGTAACGTGTGAGAACCGTTGTTGAACTAAGTACTGAACATGTGCGTTATCCGTGCAGGCGGATAGGCGACATGGCTCGTACGTATGTTCATAGAGGTACCCGGAGCCGCCCAGCTGGGGGTCCGAGTCAAGCACCTGCCGCTGAGCAGGAGGGGGCAGCTGACTCCCAGGATGCTGCTTCCACAGAGCATCAGCGCTTTGAGGGTGGACCAACAGGGTCGCCACCCAGGACATCTCTAGTCGCAGAGCCGACTCAGGCGACCCCTCTCGAGGAGGTGGTTCGCGCTGTGCTAGCAGCCTTGAGTGCGCAGCAAGGGACCACAGCACCGGCACCAGAGCCCGTGCCTGTTGTTTCAGCAGATTTTGGGGAGAGGCCAGGACAGTTTGATAGCCTCACGGCCCAGTCGCTCAGAGAGTTTCGTAGACTTGGTACGCCGACCTACTCCGGGGGAGCTGACCCCGAGGCAGCTTCTGGTTGGTTGGAGCGGGTTACCCGCAACCTCGATACCTCTGGAGTATCGGAGGGGCGTCTGAGAGTTTCGTTCGCCACTTTTCAGCTTGAGGGAGAGGCCTACTACTGTTGGCAGTCAGTGCAGGACAGGGTAGGCAGTGATTTTCAGTTGTTCAGCAGGCTGTTCTTGGAGCAGTACTTCCCTCGCTCCATTCTGGACGACAGGCGCCAGCAGTTTCTGGACTTACGTCAGAGGGGTTTGAGCGTTTCTGAGTATGCAGTGAGGTTCACTTCTTTGGCCCGCTTCGCGCCGGAGTTGGTTCAGACTGCGGATGACCGATGCAGGAGATTTGAGAACGGGCTCATCCCGTCGATAGCCGACAGGGTTATCGCTTTCAGGACCGCAGAGCACACCACACTCTTGGATCAGGCTTTAGCCATGGAGAGACACTTCAGAGAGACTATCAGGGTGCGAGAGACTAGGCCTAAGCCGAGTGGCTTTGTGCTGCCGTCTGACCGTCGAGACCGACACAGACCGAGAGTTGCAGGACATTTTCAGCCTCAGTTTCAGTAGGATGGCATACGCCGAGCAGGAACCGTAGCCTCAGTTGGACCCGCCCCGGTGGCACAGCTGTGTCCTCGGTCTAGACAGCAGGGTCACCTGGCACGAGACTGCCCGAGGGGCAATGGACCTGTAGAGCGTCATGATGATCGTCTCCAGGGGACCAGGGATAGACAACCGAGTGAGCCGAGGGGGTGTTATCAGTGTGGCAGCGCCGACCACTTCATGCGTGCGTGTCCTGAGATAGTACAGCAGGGGGGGCAGAGGGGATGCTATCATTGTGGTCGATCTGATCATTTCATCCGGGCGTGCCCTAAGATAGCTGGTAGAGCGCCTGCACCGAGGCCCCAGCAGACTCAGATTCGCCCTGCACCACCTGGCAGACAACGTCAGGCACCGCAGCAGAGAGCTCCGCGTCAGGCGGCGGGAGCAGCAGGTCAGAGGCACCAGTCGAGAGCTGGCCAGCAGGTGGCACTTCCCCCACCACCGAGAGGAGGACCACCGGCGCGGCAGGGCCGAGTCTTTGTAGTTACTGATTCCAGGATTGAGAGGCCGTACGCCGGCCATGAGGCCACCTAGGGTACGTGTTTACTTTATAATGCGTGGACTTCATTTTTGTTTGATACGGGAGCTTCCCATTCGTTCATATCTTCGTCTATTGCTTCTTCTTTGGGTTTGCGGGTGGAGACTTTGAGTCAACCCCTTTGTTTGGAGACCCTGGCTACGGGTGAGGTGGTGTTGAGCACCGTTTGTAGAGACTGTGCGATTAGGGTGGCAGATTGCCCTTTTCTTGGTGACTTACTCGTTCTTGATATGAACGCCTTTGATGTGATTCTGGGGATGGACTGGCTCGCGAGGTATCGAGCGACGATCGACTGCTATCGACGTCAGGTGACGGTGAGGTTAGGTGAGACGGTGATCATGTGTGTTTTGGGTAGGAAGAGCGGAGTCCTCTTATCCGCTTTGACTACGGGATCTGAGGCAGAGATCGTGCAGCGTAGCAGTGAGCTACCGAGGGTAGTGCGTGAGTTCCCGGAGGTCTTCCCGGAGGAACTATCGGGCTTACCACCGGCGCGAGAGGTGGAGTTCAGGATCGATCTGATCCCGGGTACGGCGCCGATCTTGATGACGCCGTATCGGTTCGCACCAGCCGAGTTGGTCGAGCTCAAGCGACAACTCGAGGAACTGCATCAGAAGGGTTTCATCCGCCCGAGCGTATCTCCGTGGGGAGCGCCCGCCCTTTTCGTGGAGAAGAAGGGTGGAGCCTTGAGGATGTGCATCGATTACCGGAAGTTGAACCGGGTGACAGTGAAGAACCGCTACCCGATGCCGAGGATTGATGATTTATTTGACCAGATGAGGGGAGCAAAGTACTTCTCGAAGATCGATCTTCGATCGGGGTACTACCAGCTGAGAGTCAGAGCTGAGGACGTAGAGAAGACAGGGTTCCGAACTTGTTATGGACACTTCGAGTTTCTGGTGATGCCGTTCGGTTTGACGAACGCGCTGGCCGCCTTTATGGACTTGATGAATGGCATCTTCAGACCTTATCTAGACCAGTTCGTAGTAGTCTTTGTCGATGACATCTTGATCTACTCGCCCAATGAGGAGCGCACGAGGAGCACCTGAGAACCGTTCTGACACTCTTACGCACTCACCAGTTGTACGGCAATCTGGAGAAGTGCGAATTTTGGCTCACAGAGGTGAAGTTCCTCGGGCACGTGGTATCTCGGGAGGGCATCTTGGTCGACCCAGCCAAGGTTGAGGCAGTGTCAAAGTGGGCCAGACCCAGCAGTGTATTTGAGATTCGGAGCTTTCTAGGGTTGGCAGGTTATTACCGGCGCTTCGTTCAGGATTTCTCCCGCCTTGCAGCACCTATGATAGCTTTGACCCGCAAGGGAGCGGAGTACCGTTGGACGGACGAGTGTGAGCGCTCTTTTTGCGAGCTAAAGGCTCGATTGACTACCGCCCCAGTGTTGATTGTTCCAGAGCGGGGAGTAGGCTATGACGTGTATTGTGACGACTCAGGCGAAGGGCTAGGTTGTGTTCTGATGCAGAGTGGAAAGGTGGTTGCTTACGGCTCGAGGCAGTTGAAGGTGCATGAGCGCAACTACCCGACCCATGATCTTGAGCTAGCAGCGGTGGTGTTTGCGCTGAAGAGCTGGAGACACTATCTGTACGGTGAGCAGTTCAGGATGTTTTCAAACCACAAGAGCCTCAAGTATATATTCTCGCAGCGTGATCTGAACATGCGCCAAAGGCGATGGATGGAGTTACTTGAGGAGTACTACTTCTAGTTGCTCTATCATCCGGGCAAGGCGAACGTGGTCGCTGATGCTTTGAGCAGGAAGTCGAGTCACTGCGTTGCCAGCATGGCAGTCCGAGAGTGGGACATGCTGGAGCAGTTGAGCTTATTCAGACTGGAGTTGGAGGAGGTCACCGAGGGTATGGCCCTGTGTGCCTTGGTGGCTCAGCCCACGCTTTTTGCTCGAGTGCTAGAGGGACAGGCCGAGGACGCCGAGACAGCGGGGATTCGTGAGAGATTGATGGATGGTGTCAAGCTCGAGGGTTGGGAGTTGGGCACCGACCAGGGTATCCACTTTAGAGGACGACTGTTTGTACCCAGCGGGTACAGGGACACCGTATTGCGTGAGTGCCACCATTCCCGTCTGGTTGTGCACCCCAGTGGAAACAAGATGTATAGAGACATGCGACGACAGTTTTGGTGGAGTGGGATGCGTGGGGCAGTTGCAGGTTTCGTTTCCCGATGCCTCACCTGCCAACAGGTGAAGGCCGAGCACATGCGTCCCGCAGGCATGCTGCAGCCTTTACCGATCTACGAGTGGAAGTGGGAGCATGTGACTATGGATTTTGTGTGTGGGTTGCCCAGGTCGTCGAAGGGGCATGACGCTGTTTGGGTGGTGGTTGATCGACTGACCAAGTCGGCCCACTTTCTGGGTATGAGGATGACTGATTCTGTGGACATGTTGGGTCGTTTGTATGTCAGGGAGATTGTTCGTCTACACGGTGTACCAGTGTCAGTGGTATCGGATAGAGACCCTCGTTTCACATCCAGGTTCTGGAAGAGTCTACAGAAGGCCTTGGGCACTGAGGTACTGTTGAGTACAGCTTACCATCCTGAGACAGATGGACAGTCAGAGCGCACCATACAGATTCTAGAGGACATGCTTCGAGCTTGTGTGCTTGACTTTCAGGGATCATGGGAGGATCATTTGCCTTTGGCAGAGTTTGCCTACAACAAAAGTTACCAGTCCAGCATTGGTATGGCACCATTTGAGGCCTTGTATGGCAGACCTTTTAGATCGCCGGTGTGTTGGGCTGAGGTTGGGGACCGGAGCTTACTTGGCCCAGACATGGTCAGGGAGACGACCGAAAAGGTCGCTTTGATTAGAGAGCGGCTGAAGACCGCGCAGAGTCGGCAGAAGAGCTACGCAGACAGGCGTCGCAGACCACTTGAGTTCACGGTCGGGGAGCATGTGTTTCTGAAGGTGAGCCCAAGGAAGGGTCTAGTGCGGTTTAGACGCAGTGGAGGCAAGCTAGCACCACGTTTTGTTGGACCATTTGAGGTTTTAGAGAAGATTGGAGTTGTAGCTTATCGTTTGGCCTTGCCACCGCAGCTTGGGAACGTGCATAACGTTTTCCATGTGTCCCAACTGCGGAAGTACATGGCAGACCCTTCCCACATCATTGAGTGGTCAGACATCGAGGTAGCAGATGATGTCACCTTTGAGGAGCAGTCCGTCGAGATCTTGGGTACAAAGGAGAAGGTCCTGCGGAACAAGAAGATTCCGTTGGTCTTGGTACAGTGGGGTCACCAAGGATCTGGATCCACGTGGGAGCGTGAGGAGGAGATCCGCGAGAAGTATCCCCACCTGTTCAACCTCTAAGGTACGACATTGTGTTTAAATTTCGAGGACGAAATTCTTTTAAGGGGGGTAGATTGTAAGACCCGCCCCCGGTCGATCCCGGTAGAACCAGTGAATCCTAGCTAAGTTTGACTTTCGGCCGGAAAAGTCAACCGATGACTCGGAAAGTCAGTCGGGACCTTTCCGGGGCCCAAAAAGCTTAGCCATTAGCACGGTTAGCTTAGTTGGGTCGTTTCCTTCAGTTTGACTGTAATATTATTAAAGTCAACTGTCGGTCAAACTCGGGCTTACTATCGGTTATTTGTCGATAAATCTTGGAAAGCTTGAAAATTATTAAGTAGGAGTGACCACACATGACACTTGTCATGCTTGGCTTGGAGGATGAGAATAGGGGATTCAAATGACCATCATACCCTCCTAAGTTGCCTTTAAAGGGATAAGACCTTAAGGGCTTTTGAGTAAATTGATATTTTAGGTCATTTAAAGGAAAGGGAGCAACAATTCAGCCTATTTCCTCTTGTTGCAGCCGAAAATCACTAGTAGAGAGGAGAGGAGGAGCTCACTTTCTTGAGGAAGAAGATAGAGAAGAAAGCTTGGATTTTGGAGCTTGTTCTTGGTCCTTTTGCCTTCATTTTCACTTCATCTTCTCCATCTCAACTATCTAGAGGTAAGGATGCTCTCAACTCTCCATTTCTTCCACTTCCAATCAGCTTTGTCGTGGTTAGCTCGAACCGACCACGATGGTGTTGTTCTCACTCCATCTTGTACAATACTGGTGGCGGACCCGCGTCAGCTTGAGAAACACTGCTCTCGTTCTCAAAATCAATAATTTTGGTTGGACACTTCTATTTTGGGAAAAGTTTTGGATTGTGCAATTGAGCATTGATATTGGGTTGCCTTATATAGGCAACGCAATCGGTCCAGAATGATCGCCCCGCTGTAGGGCTTTGGGACAAATCCTCCACAACCAATTCATACAATCGAGGTTGTTGATACAACTTGACAAACCACGAGTTTCATTGATACATGTAATGTAAGTAATATCATTACTGTTGGGATTCCTGAGGCAGGTATCACTGAAGACGTTGATTACGGCAAAGCAAAATCGGTGCATGCATTCGAGGGTAGTTGCCTCTGTCATCTTCAAATACTCGTCCAGACTATCGGCCAAAGAACCGTAACACAACATCCGTAAAGCTGTCGTACACTTTTGAATGGCTGAGAAATCTGATCGCCCACGACAATCTGTTTTTTGCATAGTCCAATTCCTCGACATCATTCTCCTCACTACTCGATGAATCCATGAACACAAGACAGGATCACAACAAATGTAGAGAGAATTTGGACGATTTCAGAGATAGTTGAGAGAAAATTT
Source organism: Erodium maritimum (assembly GCA_963921825.1). Classification (NCBI taxonomy): domain Eukaryota; kingdom Viridiplantae; phylum Streptophyta; class Magnoliopsida; order Geraniales; family Geraniaceae; genus Erodium; species Erodium maritimum. Next base: position 6,310,312 of record OY997591.1, read on the forward strand.
GTGGGATTTGTTGTGTTGGGGTGCAATGTATTTATAGCAATCCCTTTAACTTTTGTTTTTATTTATTTTTTTGGTCAACCGATTTTGCTAACCCATGCAACGTGGCCGAATCGTCGTGCCTTTTCTGTGTTTCATTGTCGATATGTCGCCACGTGGTGCTCGGTGATTCGTGTGGTCAACATCGTATCAGTCTATTCGATTACCATGCGAGTTGACAGATTCCTAGACCATCTAAAAAAGATTCGACGAATCAACAAGACAACAGACTTTGATTCAACAAATCGACGAAAAAAATGTTTTTTTTTCTCGATTCAACGACGATAGGACCCCACTATGGATAGCCTAATGACATTAATTTTGTATAACTTTGAATTTATTTTCATAATAAAACCCCGTCCAAACATGAGTCGTTGGATTGATCTGATTGTCTGGACAAGTTTATAATTTATATTTTAGGAATGGGTTTCAATAGACAATGTCCCTATAAATATCAGGAGTTTTCTGAGTTCCATATATATATAAAGGGAACAATCAAGTACAAACCCTATTTCGGGTCAGAACGTAGAACTAATCTGGACCATTGATTATCCAGATCGGATGGCCACCGAAATTCAGGGGAGGGGGGGGGGGTGATTGATTACGAAAGAAATTACAAGATATGCTTTAATTAAAAAGATAGTAAAAGATATGCATTAAATATGGGCCATTAGTTCTACGATCTAAGGGCCCAGATTGATAGTTCTACGTTCTGACGAAAGATACAAGTTTGTACCTGATTGTTATCCTATATATATATATATATATATATAGGGTAGTTATCCAGTAAAAACCATCCTTATTGTGCAAACTACGAACCAATCTAAGCCACAGGATGCGGTCAAAGTGACGTCAGCAGAGCGCGCGCGATGCTGACACGTGGCCGCTTTGCGCGTGCCTCTGCCCGCGCGCGTGTGCGTGTTGACCACGCGCGCGCACATTGCTAATAGTTTGGGCGCACAGTGCCAAACTATCAGCACTGTGCGCCCAAACTATTAGCACTGTGCCGCCACGTGTCAGCACTGTGCGCGCGCGCACCAGCAGCACGCGCGCCCACGTGTCAGCACCTGGTGAGTTCGTAGTTTGCACAATAAGGCGTTGTCACGCCCCAAATCCGGTTTTGCCCAGACTCGAGACGTGACTAAAGATTTACAGTAAAACAAAAATAATGAAATAAAATAAAGTTTCCAAATGATATAAATCCTTCAAAATGTAAAGAGTCACAGCTCAAACGGTAAAACACAATATCCAACATAAAAGAGTACACGTCTCTAAAACTAGCTAAACCCTCAAGCTCCTAAGCTCCGAGAGTCCGGCTAATACTGCTCCCGCTCAACACCTGAAACACCACAAAGACAGGAGGGGTGAGCTTACTCTCAGTAGGGAAAATACATAACCAGGTCACCCTTTTAGTTTAAAAAAACAGGAGTTCACAAGTTCGTTCAAATCTTAGTAAAACGAGAAACCAAACCGATGATGAAATACAGAGACAAACCGAATGTTTAACAATTTCAAAGAGTCAATAATGACCGTAGGAAAATAAGAGAATCAATGCATTTCTTAAATACTCAATAGAAGATCGAACGTTCAAGTAATGCCATGGGACATGAAGTCGCCACCCTCCGATCCACAATACTCGTTTTGTCATGTCGGATTTTCCCTCAGTCCAGGGGAGACGCATAACGTCGCAAAGACGTATAACGTCGAGAATGCTGGAAACATCCCTAGGAGGACGCATATCATCGGGATTCTCGAAAACGTATCCAAAGGACCATATGTCATCGGGACAAGTAGAATAAAATCGTGGGACATGTAGTCGCCACCCTCCGATTCACAATACTCTCTGTGTCATATCAGATTTTCCCTCGGTCTAGAGGAGACGCATAACGTCGCAAAGACGTATAACGTCAAGAATGCCAGAAACATCCCTAGGAGGACGCATATCATCGGGATTCTCGGAAACGTCTCCAAAGGACCATATGTCATAGGGAACCAAGGTAATGCTCCTGCAGGAGGCATACACTCAGGTGAAATAACAAGTAATTAATCCCCGCAGGGTAAAACCGTCCAATTGCCCCGCAGGGACCAATAATACTCTGCACCGGAATCCTCCACGGTGTATATCCGATAACCAATGCCCCGCAGGGTAAACCATTATCTGCACCGGAATCCTCCACGGTGTATATCCAATAACCAATGCCCCGCAGGGTAAACCATTCCCCACACCGGAATCCTCAACGGTGTGAGTACCATACCAAATCACCATTAATCATTCCCGTAAACCATCCCCACACCGGACTCCTCAACGGTGTGGTTACCCTAACCAGTATCCCGCAGAATCTATCAAACAATGCCCCGCAGGGTCCACAATCAATATCCCGTAGGATCACTCAAACAATGCCCCGTAAGGTCCATACCCAATCATAGAAATACACACGTTCATCAATACACACCACACGGGATTCATACCTATAGTTACACTTACCATCACTTACCACTTGCTCTCCACCGGTCAATCGATCACCTGATCGTGCCTCCTTGGCACAACCAGTCATACTCGATCAACCATTCAATCATTTAAGCATTCAATCACTCAACCAATGATTCAGGCATTCAAGTTCAACATTCAAACATTCAAGCATGCATTCAATCTAGTTTCATTAGACTCTTGATTATCTTAATGACTAGCAAACAGGCATGTGAAGCTAACACACAACTAATCCGTGGGCTCATCACGGCCTCTCTACCAGTAAATCAATTCCCATGTATTGAAAGTGAGTTATGCTAGTGATTCGCATCCTAAGCATGCTTACTAGACACGTCCGGTTATTAGTAATTGAAAGACAATTATTCTAGTTATTCGCATCCTATATGCATTTCTAGGACCTTTCCAATTTTATTAACCTAATAGGCATACTAAGCGTTATTAAACGAGGAGTTAAGACTTTCCCTACCTTGTGGTCTTCCTCTAATACTCTATTGTCAAGCTCGGTAGTTTCTACTTCGTTCTTCACACGGGTTCCGGCGTCATCTTCGTTCTTCTACCTCGGTTCCAAGCCCTTGTTCTCGGGCGAAGTCCCGTCTAGGTTTGACAAATAAAACGGCCACATCAATACTGATAATTGTCCAAAGGTCCTTTGATGTTTAAATGAATCCTTTAATTTCTCACCTTTCATTAATTAAATCAGTTAATTAATCTGATTTTTAAAATATTTTTATTTGAACTCGGGTTGACCCGGATCCGAGCCCAAACCCGGTCCAGACCCAGTCCAGAGTCCAGATCTAAGCCTGATCTGGGCCCATGGCCCGTTCTGTCTCGTCCAGCCTGATACCGACCTGGCCTGTGACAAGGCCCAAGTCCTTCTCAGCCCAAGCTTCACCTGGCCCAAGGCCTGGTCGGTTCGAGCTCCGGTTTGGTCTGCCTCCGGCGAGACCATGAGTTTCCGGCCGTTGCATACGATGTCGAGGGAAGCTCGGGAACAGGGGAAAAACGGCCGGTGAGGAGTTTCGAGCTCCGGCATGACGGTGGCATGGAAATGCGGTGGCTGGAGCACGACCCGACGGCTCCTCCATCCAGATCTGACAAGGATGAGCTCTCCGTCGTCGTTCTGTCCACTCCAGTCCAAATCAAACCCAACCTGAGGTATTTCCGAGCAGGTAGAGGTCGGGGACGCACCGCGCGACGGGATTCAGCTCGAATCTAGCCTGACTTGTCGTCACCGACGTCGCTCGAGCTCGGCACAGCGAACCTAAGCGAGCTGCTCCATCACAACGTCAGGGTTTCGTGCGCGGCGTCTGGTGATGGTGATGGACGGGTGGAGGGGGAAAGTCGGTGAGGATGGGCGGCGTTTGGTGCTCCCGCAGATTGTCGAGCGAGAGAGGATCGGTGAGAGAGAAGAGGGAGATGAGGATTGAGGGAGGCTGCGCAATGCCTCGGTGTGCGTGGAAACCGCGTGAAGAAGAGGGCGTGTGAGATAGGAGAGCTATATATATATATATATATATATATATATATATATATATAGGAGAGCAATCAGGTGCGAACCACTTGATTTAGTGCGAACCTGCGCACTGCATGATGGTCGTCCGATCAGGATCTCAAGATGGTGTTGATTTGAACGCGTCATCAGTGGCACGGGTCGTAAATAAGTCGCACGTGGGATTCTTTTTAACTGATTTGCTATGGTTCGATGGTATAAACGTAATTTTATCTACCCATTCGCGCTGAAACGTTTCTTGCTCTCCAAAACACTTGCAGAATCGAGTTTTTAGCGAAACGAACATTTCGAAATCTGATCTTTGAGCTTCCATTGCCTTGATTTTTGTCTCCTGTGTGATTTCGAATTGAATTTCATTAGTTTATTGTTGAACTCTGGGTTTAATCGGTGAGTTATAGTCTTTGGTGTTTAGGGTTTTGATTCAATCTTTTTCGTTTAGTTATTTAGGTTTTTTTATTATAGTAATCCGCCTATAGAGAATGAAGAAGAAGGTTGCTGAATCTACAACATCCTGCAACAGCGACACCGAATCTGGTAATTTGAGAATATAGTGTTTGTGGTTTACGTATTTTTACAGTTGCTATGTTTTCAGAGTGTTTGTGTTATGCTTTTAGAGTACAACATTTCAGTTGATATATGAAATTGTACAATTATGAGATGTTTTTTCTCTACTTTTGAGGAAAACCAAGTTGTTGGTTGAGGTTATGGGTTTTCTGTTTTGCGAATATATAGTATCTAGTTTGGGGTATTGTTTTTCTGTTTTGCGAATAGTCAATCCTTGGTTTGAGAAACTGAGTTTTCCTTATTTTAGAATATGCAATATGTTGGTTGAGGGTAAGGATTATATGTTTTGCGGATATACGCACCCTGGTTTGAGAAATAACTGTTCCCTGTTTGAGATATGCAATATCTAGGTGTGAGGTTATTGATTGACTATTTTGCGAATATCCTTTATCTAGTTTGCGGATACTGATTATCTGTTTTGCATATATGCGCACTCTTGTTTGAGAATCAGTTTCCCCTGTTTGAGAATACGCAATATCCTCTTTGATGTTTTTTATTGTCTGTTTTGCGGATATACGAACCCTGGTTTGAGAAAGAACTTTTCCATGTTTGAGATATGCAGTATCTGGGTGTGAGGTTATTGATTGACTATTTTGCGAATATCATGTATCTAGTTTGCGGATACTGATTATCTGTTTTGCGTACATGCGCACTCTTGTGTGAGAATCAGTTTCCCCTGTTTGAGAATACGCAATATCCTCTTTGATCTTTTTTTATATTGTCTGTTTTGTTGATATGAAAACCCTTGTTTGCTAATTATAGAAAAAAAACTCTGGATCCACCGCGTCCTCTTCTCTTAATGGATAGGCCATCCTCAGAGGTTGATGTTGGTGAAGGGAATGTGAGCCTTGCTAATATGTTGAAGAAGCAGAAGTCTGTTATTAGAAATGATAAACGAAGGGTTTCAAAGAAAAAGAAGAAGGTAGCTGAGGTTCGTGAATCTCTTGATGGAGGAAGTTCTGTTGTAGTTGTCCCACCTGTTAAAGCCGGAAAGAAGAGAGGTGGAGATTTAGCTGTTGAGAAGAAGACTGTTAAGCGCACAAAGGGTTGTAAATCCGATAGATTTGTTTGGATATCTGATAAGTTCGACGTTGCTGATGGTTTTAAGACCAGGTCATCGCCAAAGAGATTGGTTGAGCTGGTGGAGAGTTTGAATAAACATCAACAAGAAGCGGTGCGTGAAATTGGGTTTGGGCACATTCTTCATTTTGCTATGAAGATCATTCCAAGCAGGATTGGATACTACCTGGTGGATAAGTATAACCACCTTAGCTCATCATTGGTTTTGCCTGATGTGAAATTGTGTATCAAAGAAAAGGAAGTGCATCATACTTTGGGGATTCCAAATGGTGAGCAAGACGTTATAGTCGATAAGTGGGGCGCACTGTTGACTGATGAGCTTAAATTGTGGCAGTGGCAGTTCAATACAAAAGACAAAGGCGAGATGAAGCGTCTTATCACCAGCAAGCACTTAGTTGATCAGATGAAGACGCAAGTTGAAGGTGGAGATGATTTCAAACGGAACTTTATGATGTTGTTTGTCACTCGCATGATTGATTACGGGACTGACGGTTATGTGAACCAGTCATGCTTCCGATCCATTGTTGATGTATTCCACATACAAGACTTTAATTGGTGCAAGTTTTTAGTCAAGAGACTTGTTGATACAAAACAAAACTGGTTAAATCAACCCCCCAACAGTTCAAGGAATTTTGCTGGATCAATCACTTTCTTGTTGGTAAGTTTATTTTTCATTTTAATGTGCTGCATTTTATATTTAATAAATTTTTATGTAGTAGTCATGTGACATGTCTTTTTCTTTGAATGATGCAGTTGTTTTATCTTGATCGGGTTGAAGTCAGCACGTGTGAGGTTCCTAGGGCGTGGCCCTTTTTGATTGGATGGAACACCGCATTGGTGAACAGAAGAGTCGGTGATGAATTACAGTGTGATGCATTTGGAATGGGTCACATACGGATGGAGGGTCCTCCTCGTGTTAGGGAGGAAGAGAATGTTACTCAGCATCCACCCTCTAACGTAAATAGAGATAATGAAAGGGATGGTAGAAATGGAGGAGAACCACCGGCCCCGAATACCCCCCATTTCATAGTGAAAGGGGTTCTACAGAGTTATTATATTATTTAATTTAGTTATTTGGGGGGAATTATGTTATTCAAATATACAGTTCTTGTTTTGAGTATGTCCTGCATGTGATATGTGTGTAGGTTTATTGTATGCAAATATGCACATTTTGGTTTGCAGACGTGTTTTGTAGTTGATGCATACCCTGTTTTTATTTGTTTCCATTTAATCACATTAACATGCTTCTTTTTATTTTATTCAGAGAATTGCAGAAAGGTTTCGATTAGCGGGGACTAAGGTTGCAGAAGGTTTTATGGAGTGGCATCAGTTGTTGGTTGAAGGGCATATCGCCGATCCCAATACTGAATGTTTCAAGGTAATGTCAAACCCTGTTTGATGGTTTGACTAGGAACAAAAAACCCGAAGATGTCATTCCAGAGACACAAGGTGTGTTGCTGTCACAAGACTCATGGTTTAATCTACCCGAAGATTGAAACAACAACACGCGTTGGGGAAGGGTACAAAGGAGAAGAGAAGCCACCTTCTCGTGCCGTTACTCCACCAACGATCAGACTTCTTTCACCATCCCAAAAATCGTCTGCGAATGTTCTTTCACCATGCCCTGCTGGATCCGCTACATTGTCAAGCCCTGAATGCGATAATGTTGTTAGGAAATTGTTCCCATGTAATGATGCAGCCCCTGTGGATAATATGGTTGCAGAACAAACTGAGCCAGAAAAGAATAACTGTGTTGGCGATGAGTTTGACGCTATTTCTGTTGCTTCTAGTATTGGGAAGGAAGCTTGTGACGTGGTTGTTGATCATCCAATTGCGGAACGTGAAGCTTCCGATGTTGTTAACAAAGATGATTGTTGGGCTCTTGAAGTGCAATCAGATCCACTTACTATAGAAGGAAGTGAAGGAAATGTCAACGGGTCTGCGTCTGTCAACGACTTTTATCAGACAGTTCAAGTGCAACCCAAGCCACTCAATATAATTCTTGTCGAACAAAATTTCAACAATGATCCACCTGTTAAACAAGGTTCCAAGACTCAACCCAAGCCACTTGTTACTGGACGGGTTGAGCGAAATATCAATCGTGCTATTGGTGGGAAAGAGGTCCCTGAGGAAGTTGACAAGCATCCTGAACTTGCAATGTCAAGATTATGTGAATCCATAGTCCAACTCCTTATTGTCATATCTCTTTCTGCTAAAAAAGGCCCTGTGCATCCTCCTAAGAAGTCGACCGATATTGTTGGTCATGTGGAGTCTGGCTCAGTTATTAATCCACCGAAGAAGAGAGCTCCCGCTCGTGCACCCACTAAGAAAGGCCATGCTGCGAAACGTGATGCAACTAATAAGGTTGTTGATACAGTTGGGTGCAGCGAGGCATCTTTATTCATGGTAACCCAAGCCAAACAACCTTTACCTCGTTTGATTGCACCGTCTGCATTTCTGTGCTCTCAGTACGTTGATCGTCAAACAAATTATTGGTCCGATCTTGAAGAGGTTGAGGAGTGTGTTACTGATTGGATGATGAATATAAGAAAAAATAATGATCGGTAAGTAACATATGTTTTCCCCTCATCCTGTGTTTATAGTTGTTTGCAAAGACAGTGAATCAGCTTTTCTCTTTGTGAATGCAGGGATTTTATCTTCTTTGATTATTTTAAGAGTCATAACATGCTTTATGATTGTGATACGAATGTTTTGCTCTTGATATGATTAATCGAGTGAATGTGAAGAATGTGAATTTAATTGTTGTCTTGTGATATGATCGGGTGAATGATAGACCGTTGTGATATGCTCGGTAAGTTGTGCCGGTAAGTTATTGGTATGTGAGTTCGTTGTATTGTGTTTGGTATGCTATTGCGTGGCCTTGTTTGTGTACCCCGAGGAGTGTTTCCGGGAAGATACCTAGGCCGATGTGCGTTTCCGGTATGGTATGTGGTTGTGTACCCCAAAGGGTATTTCCGGGAAGACATCTAGGACGATGTGCGTTTCCGGTATGATGTATGTTGTTACCCCGAGGTGCGTTTCCGAGAAGACGTCTAGGCCAATGTGCGTTTCCGGTATGACGTATGGTTGTTTACCCCGAGAGTGTTTCTGGGAAGATATATAGGCCAATGTGCGTTTCCGGTATGATATATTATTTGCTTTACCCCGATGTGCATTTCCGGGGAAGATATCTAGACCGAGGGGGTATTCTGGTACGATACATTCATTGAGTTGTGCGTGATGATTGAATTGTCTTGAATACTTGTTTTATGCTTGTGTGTTTTGGATCCGATTAACGTTTGTGGCTGTCTTAATAGCATCATGTTCTGTTGTTCGTATGTCTCTTCAGTTCAGTGCTTTTATCGATGTTGTTTTATTTTCCGTTGTTTTCTATTTGACTGTTAGTTTTGAGTAAGAGTTATCAATCGGGTATTCCTGGTAACGTAACGGAAGTCCTTCTCCCTTTGCTACTTTTTCCTACTGAGTGTAAGCTCACCCCCTCTGTTTTGATTGTTTTACAGGTTTTGACGGTGAGTCGGTCTAGAGGACGTCTCAGAGCTCGGTATGCTCAACGAGAGTCTGGGGGGTTTACTTAGTAGTGGCGTACTCCTTTTGTACTTAACTCTGTTTATTTATTCGAACTGAGCATCTAACTCGTGGCATTTTATCTTGTTTTGGAACTAAATTTTAGATTTATATGTTATTAGTTTTCCTTTATTTTTTTTTGGATAAGCGCGAAAATTTTATTTAGAAAAAAGTTAGATTCAAGAAGAATCTAACCAAAGGCAACCATTACAAAAGAGCTCACAGAAGGAGCTGCGGGAACAAAACCCGAAAAAATACCAAAAAGTATCACTAAATCAACCATCAGTGACCCACTCTTCATCTTCTGAGGTCAAGGTCGGATCATCAAAAGCTTTAGCTGAATGAGCTATCTGAGCGGCTTGAGCTTGCAAAATCTGCTTCCCAACGTCCACAGGATATGCACGACTCAAGGAACGAGATGGCTTAATATCCAACGTGTAGTAATCCCCTAAAAACTTCGGGGGGCGACTCTGCCTATTCGAAGCTCTGGAAGGAGCCTGCTTTAAGAAACGACCCTTGGTTAAAGGGTTGGGTTTCGGATGAAGGAGAGCCTCCTTCCACGGACTACCTTGTTGAGACCCGATCGAATCACTACCTTCCGCCTGATTAACTAGTGGAAGTTGAATCCCCGGTACAGTAACAGGAATTGGTAGACCCTCTCCATTAGCCCCATCAACATATTGATCAATAGGCCCAATCAGAGGCCCCAACCCATTTACCTTCAGATGATCTGAATTAAAAGCCAAATTGGGTTGAGCAAGCACAGGCCCATCAACACCAAATGGCTTAGATGTAAGATTGAGCCCAACGACAGCATCGTCCTCACCACAATCGCTGGAACCAAATGCGGAAATCTCACCAGCGCCGATATTGTCGTGGTCTGTTACAAGACCGGAATAACCAGCACCAATATTGGCGTGCTCTGTTGACGCACGAATACCGGAATCCCTTTGAATATCCGAGGATGGAGGGAGATCCCAAGAAGACAGGGCGTCCCATAACTCCTCCGAACATCCCACCTCCCTCTCCGGCATAGTCTCCGACGAGACAGTGACCCGTTCCTCGCCGGATAATATACCGGATTTGAGTGGACTAATTCCTTCCAAACCAGGCAACTAAGACACACATGCAGCCGGCGTCAAAACAATTGGAATAGAGCTTGGAACATAGCTCGGACCCGACGAAATTTTCCTTTATTATTAATGTTTTATTATCTCTTTAGTTCACGTCTCGAGTCCGGTCAAAACCGGATTTGGGGCGTAACACCCGACTTCTCTTGACTCTTTTTGCTTCCCCTGGTTCCTCTGGCGTTGCGGTTCCAACTTCTCGCTGCTCCGAAGAGTTTCCCGATGATGGTGCTGCCTGAGTGTGGGCGTGCGTTTCTAGGCGGCTCGTGGGCCTACTGTACGCGCACAGTCCCGAGACGCATGCGTGTGGCCGCGTGGTCTCGAGGCCTCGAAGGTTCTGTCTTTTAGTTTCTGTGGGCCGCTTTTGGTTCTTGGGCCTTTGAGCCAGTTCTGGCCTTTGACCCTTTGGGCCGGCTCCAGTCTTTTGGCCTAATCTCTTTGTAGTTCTCCTTCCCAGCTTTTGTGATGTTGTCTTTTTTTCTTCTGCTTTGAGTGTAATTCTGTATGAGTTCATGATTGAGTGGAATAAAACTGTTATTTTTGCTGATAAAAAAACAAACAGTAGTAAATCCCAACAGAAAAGGTCTAGCTACACTGATTGCACAATCATTAAGATCAACTAAAAGGGAACAAGTCAATAACCAGAGAACACACACCACCACCAAGACACCTATCCAGCAACACCAACACTACAACATAATTGTGAAATCTCTTCACCAGTCAATAAAACTCCCTAATTCCTCCATCTACCTCATCAACCCACGGTAACCAAAAATGGTACATCGTTACCGGCCAACACCAGGTAGCAACCCAATTAAGGGGGGTCGGGACAAAACATTCCCCAACCACCAATCTACCACGTAATCACCACGAAACTCCACCAAAAAATTCTTCAACCAAGACAAGAGCTTAAACACCCCACGGTGGTCAGCACCTACCGTGAGGCCTCGTCCTCCCACCGAGGACGTGAAAAACGAAGACTAAATGACATGAGAAACGAATGGAATAAAATAGTAGAAAGAGTGAGGACAATAACAGAAAAGGCCATACCGAACTCGGATAACCAAATCTCGTTCGAAAGGTAGTCGGAGAAGGGGAAGCTGAGTACAGAACCAGACGTTGTGTCCACCACCCGAATCTACCTCTAAGTTGCTCAGTCCATAGCGAATCCTTTACCGAAAACCCTTCCCACGTTGGATTGAAACAACTCGTCGATAGTCGTCCAAGGAAACGGGAGAAGCAACTCACTGATTGAACTGTGAAACTCCTTGAATCCAACAACACCACAATACATCGATGCAATCGAGCCGGTGTTAACCACCACCAAGAACCTCGAAACATTGTAAATTAGATCTAAAATTAAAGAAGAAACAAAGGTTCAGTGGTGGCCGGAAAAAAAAACAAGGTATGGTGGCCTTTTTAATGCGCATTTGAGTCGAGCAGAGGACACCGGTGTCAGCAAAGACCTGGTGGGCGGATAGTCCAAGGGCCAAGGCCAGATCCACTGCAAATCCTAACCCGGAAATACATCCCACGGAAGATCTGTCCCAACAAGCTGGTGAGAACGATGAACGACGAACCACGCCCAGTAGAAGTAGCCGGTGAATGAAACCAAGCGATGGAGCATCCGGATGCAGATGAGCCACCATGAAAGTTTTGTGCAACCCCCACCTGCCAAGTAGAGAATGATGGTGCGCAAATTCCAGCTCCGAAAATCCGTTGGTAGATCTGGGGATGGTTGTAAGAAGCTAGAAGCATGAGACCGGCCGGACGATGTCACGCCCCAAATCCGGTTTTGACCGAATTCGAGACGTGAACTAACAAGATAATAAATTTAAAGGAAAGTAAACCCAAAAATGTCTCAAATAGTAGTTTAACACTTTAAATAATGTTGCGAGTCACAGCTCGGTAAAACAGCGGTAAAAATAAATCAGTAGAAAAAGGTACGTCTCTAGACACTAGCCCGAATCCCCGTCAGCTCCCTAGCTTCGAGAATTCTGCTAGCACAAGTCCCGCTCAACACCTGAAACACAAAAAAGTAAGGGGTGAGCTTACACTCAGTAGGAAAAGTAGTTAAGGTTCTAAAACACAGTTCATCACCACATGTAACCGTCCAATTAGGGCATACTAGTAACGCACAACTATTAGAAATAACTAAACGATTACTCCAAGACAACACTTGGCCTTAACTCAGGCACAGCCCATGAAACCAACTCACATATGATCCAAACTCAAACCACTTTCCAGAACTAGCTCTTGACCCCCACACATAACAATTTTCAGTGAACAACGCCGACGGTTATCTCACAACCGACCACACGTGCGAACTCGCACTACAACCCAGGGTTCAGGTACAACAGCACCTCGAGTCACTGACACTCTCACAAGGCCAAGTCACACTTAAACCAAAGCACAAAGACAACACCATACGCATAGCTCACACAATAGACCCACCCTAACATGGTAAACTCAATTTCACGTCTACGGCTATCACAACCCTTTCCACTTATATTATACCGAGAGTTACTGATCACTTTCACATAGTTATAATTATACTTAGAAGCATTGCACACAGCCAACCAATGAGCAATAAGCACACAGCAAAGAACACACACAAATGTTGCAGGACAGCACACCACCAAACAGCCAGGAATAAGGCACGGGCGAGAGACACACAAATGTCGTCAAACGGCATAAGCCATACTACCGGATGCACACAACCACTTATATTGCATTGGACCACACATCATCAGTCCCGATATCGTCCTCCTCACACAGACGAAGGGTAACATCCTCGACCGGAAATCCCTCAGTCCAATGTCTTCCTCCACACACAGACGAAGGGCACTACTAAACATATGTGCCGAACTGATCATATCTTCCTCCTCACATAGACGAAGGGTAACATCCTCGACCTAAAATATCTCAGTCTGATGTCTTCCTCCGCACACAGACGAAGGGCACTACTCAACATATGTACCGAACTGGTCATATCTTCCTCCTCACACAGACGAAGGGTAACATCCTCGTCTGTGTGACACACAGCACAAATCACTAATGGTCTCGGTGTACCAAACGAACCATCTCAACATAGCACACAGCCGGTCTATCACTCACCCGGTCATATCACAAACAAGGGTTCACATTACAACAAACACGACACACTTGTCCACACACAGTCACAACATGCAAAAATGAATCGATCTTAATAGACTCTTAAACACGCTCATAACCAATATGTACTTACCAACACTTACCGACACCACATCAGCGTGGTTACCCCACCGGCTTAACCGGTATCAAACCCCAACCGTACCATAGTTCAACATATCACATAAACAGGAATTAACCACACCGGTCATCAACATGCATCATTAATTCAATTCTACTCGTTTTCATGTTCGTTATTTATTATCCGCTCAACCACATAAAGCAACAACAGATACACACAGCAGACAACCCTACGGGCACGACATGGCCTAATTCTACCAGCACGACAATTCCCAAGACGAAAATCGTAATTGATCACCGTTTGTACGTCTACGCTAGTTGTTCGCATCCTACATGCCAAACTATGATATTTTCAGTTTTATTATTTCCTAGCATACATACTAGTAACTTTCTATAATTAAAGCGGTATCCGCTACTTTCCCTACCTCAAGACAATACCACAGTAGCGTCTCCTAACTGCTGACGATCGGGCCAACATCGTCTTCTAGGGCGAAGTCCGCGTCTGGGTTTAACTCCGGTCTTTTCAGGCGAAGCCCAAGCCTGGGTTTAACAACTAAAAAGGTCCACTCAGTTCCGTTATGTCCAAAGTCCTCAGAAGATCCAAAACGTCTTTTAAATAATTTATTTTTAAGTCAAAATAATTATATAATTAATTAATTCTGTCCAACCCGGATCCGACTCGGATCCACGAATCAGACCCGGATCCGACCCGGTCCAGAAACCTGATCCGGCCCAGACCCGGACCCTACCCGGACCCGAGTCCGAACCCGGTCCAGACCCGGTCCAAGTCATCAGACCCGGACCTGACCCGAGCCCGACCCAGACCCAGTCCAGACCCGGGTCTAGATCCGATACAGGACCCGGACCCAAACCCGACCAGTTCAGGCCGAGGCCCAGCCCAATCCCAGGCCCAATATCCATGGCCCGAGTCCCAATCAGTTCTGGCCAGAGCCCAAAATTGTCAAAGCTAGGGTTTTGGGTTCCCGGCGATGGTGGCGGCTTCTCGCGGCGGTGGACGGCGACGGTGGCAGGTTTCGAAGTGGGTTGTTCCCACGGAGGTGACAGCATCGGGCATGGAGAGGAGCGTGGGGAGGATGTTGACGCGAGGTCCTAGCCTTCCCGGCCAGAAATGACGTCGTGAGGGCACCTTGTCGGCGTGGGGCTTCAGATCTGAGACTCGCAAAATTCGGCGAGCCTCTCCGGCGAATCTCGGCCCAAAACCAGCACGGGCGTTCGTGTTTCCCAGGCAAGAGGTGGCAGGGGAGAAGAACGGCGAGAGTAAAGGGGCTCAACGTCGAGTACTCCGCCTGTAACAGGCGTGGCGAGGCTTGGTTATGGCGGCACTGGGTAGATTTGAGTGTAGCAGGACGGAAATGAAGGCGAGACGTCTTCTGGGTACAAGGGAGGTTGGTCTGTGGAAGTAGAAGAAGGAGGGAACGAGCGAGAGCCCCAGCGAGGCTCGATTTGGACGGTGAGGCGTCGCCGGCCTCTGGTTCGCGAAGTCGAGAGAGAGGTGAGGGAGAGAGGACGCATCGGGGCGCGTGCGTGCGAAATGAAGATTAAGCGGCGCTGATTTAGGGGTTTGACTCGCGTTTGTGTCTGGACCTGCAACCTGGGCTTGCGCTCGCGAGTGTGGCTGGGCCAGGTGATGCAGTGCATATTGAAGATGTTTTGGCGAATGGGCTAGAAAACCCGAAAATGCAACAGTTTCCGAAATTGACGACACCTTAGCATTTTTCGGGTCGAAACGGGCCCCTGAGCAAAAGTCATGGCTTGGCCATGGGCTAAGACGTTTTTCGGCCATCCGAGATCGTTTAGAGGGGCGAAACTGATATTTTAGGGTTCGGTTCATTATTTCCTGTTTTTCATGTTTCCTTTATTTTCGAATTAGGGTTTGGGTAATAATTTCCTTATTGTATTAGGACTTTGGGTACTAGTTTCTCTATTTAAGCACTTGTTATTCTCCATTGTAATTCAGATTTGATGAAATAAACCAAAAACGAGTTCTACTCAATTTCTATCTTATTCGGTATTCTCTTTGAATAAACGAATTCGGTAAAGAATTCTTCCTTTCCGCTCCGCACTCTGCATCACCAGGTCTGACTCGGCCCAAAGCCGAGCTGTTCCAGCCCAAACCCCCTTTTCTTTTCTTTTTTTGATTTTCCTTTTCGTTTCGCCCTCGTTCCAAAAGTCCGATCCGTTTTCCAACCCCGCCGTCTTAAAGCCGTAAATTAAACTATTAATTTACCAGGTCTTTACAGACGAACTAACCACAACCACGACGTTGGACCGAGATTCCCACTATAGACCGGACCAAGCAAAAACTTTAGTCAAGGGAAGGATATAGTAGGGGATAGGAGGTCACCAGCAACGACTATTATAGTCGGAGTTTATGTCGCCGGTGGTGAGAAGAGAAAAAATGAAAGGGAAACTGCTAAGGCGGCTAGGCCAGCATAGAGAGGACGAGAGCTTTTAAAAAAAAAGAATTATGTTACCCAATTAAATCGTCGTTAAATACAATGTTATACACTATATGGACATGAAACACTAAACTGATTATAGAATAGGCTATATGTTTTTGAACTATTTGGTTGAATAATATATCAAGTCATTTATACAATATCGGATTTCCACAACTGAAAAAATCATCCTTATGAGCGTGCTTTAGCTTTTCTAAGGGATATTTTTGTTGAAGTGTGAGTCCCACGTTGAAAATGTGTGGATAATTTGACCCAATGATATACATCTTGATGCATCCATCCATTTGTTCGAGCTTTGGGGTTGGATAAGGTTTTAACATGGTATCAGAACTCCTGGTTTTGATTTTTGAAAAACTACTATAAATCTGTAGCTTTTTCCACTTATTAGCTTATGTTTCTAACAAGTGGGCATAGCGTCTGAAGGACATATTTAGTCTCACTTATGCTCACAAGGATCATGATCCAATTTCTATGTCGTTCAACCTTCAGCCTCCGGATGAGAAGTTTTTTTTTTGCACTGTCTCCACGAGACTAGATGCCGTTTGCACCATCAGGCAGAAGACGAGATGTTTTTTGCACCGTCTCCACGAGACGAGATGCATTTTGCACCGTTGGCCACAAGACAAGATGTTTTTTTTGCACCGTCTTCACGAGATGTGTTGCCGTTTGCACCGTCAGCCATGAAAGAAGATGTTGTTAGCACCGTCGGCCCCGAGACGAGTAGCTGCTCACAACCTTGTCTCCAAGACTAGTAGCAGTTTGTACAATCCAAATACTTTGAACATTTTCAAGTTGGGCATTCCAAACCTACATGCTCCAACTTGAGGAGGAGTATTGAAGGTATAATCAAATCAGAATAAACAAAATGATTTATTCTGATTTGATTTTACTACAGCAATTAATTAATACATCCTGTAAGATTTCTTTCTCGTTATGGACCTTGTAATCTCCTATATAAAGGACTACAAAGCCCATTGTAAAACCATTTCGTTTTAAAAAGGGTTTTAATTTGCAAACTGAAACTTGGGGGTATGTTTTTGCAACAAGCTATTTGGAAGAAGAAAAAAAAAGAGGGGTAAGGGATGAATTTGGGCAGATCTGAACTTGGGCTGGTACATGCCCAATCCGCTTTGTGGGCAAGCCCACGTACGAGACCAGCCCGGTATGGCTCGAAGCCCAGGTCCGCACACTATAAAGCGCGTGCAAACCTTAGGCTAGGCTACTGTTCACCTTCGCTTTCCCTTCCCTCTCTTGAGCTTCTGCTCCTTCGCGTACCAGACACGGCGTTTGTCGCCTTTTCTTCGTTCCCGACCACCTCGCCAAGTTTCTTTCCCTTCCTCCTCTTCTCCTTCATCTCCTGTCTCAGTCCCTAGCACCAGAAACCGTTTCCCCCTCTCTCCGTCTTCGATTCGCGACAACCACCGTCGAAACCCATCGCCACCGTGAATTTTCAGCGACGGTGAGCAGAAACCCTCACAAGAATCGTCTTCCCCGTCCTCTTCTTCGCCGGAATCGCGTGCTTCGAGCTCGTTTGGAGGTCGGATGAGACCGGAGAGCGTCGCCGAAGCGCTCGAGTTCCAGATCTGGAACTCGCGCGCCGGCGAGCTCTCTGGCCGTCAGTTCTGGCCAGAAGAGCGTGGGTCTCGCCCAACCATCCCTCCCATCTTGTTCCCGAGCTCCCGACGCCCCTACTACCGTCAGAACCGCCGCTGGAGTCGCCGCCAGAGCCGCCGGAACCCTATCCCGACCATCGCCGTTCCCCGCTCTGACTGGGCCAGAGCGAGTCTTGGGCTCGGGCCTAGAGTTTAGTTGGGCCGCGAGACCGAACTGGATTTGGGCCTCGATCCCGGATCTGGTTTGGGCCTCGATCCCGGATCTGGTTTGGGCCTCTACCCGGTCTGACTCAGGTCCGGACTCGGGTCTGGACCCGGGTCTGGGTCGGGCACGAGTCAGTCCGGGTCTAGGTTTAGATCCAGGTGTGGATCCGGGTTTTGACCGGGTCTGGACTCGGGTTGGGCCGGATCAGGGTGGGATCCGGGTCGACAGTTTTTAATTAATTAATTTAATCATTAATTTTGACTTAAAATCTGATTATTTTAAACACATTGGACTTTCGAGAACCTTGGACGAGAAATGATTGGGACTTTTAATCGTTTAACCCAGACTTGGATTTCGGGGACTTCGCCTTGGAAGACGGTGTTAGCCCGGTCGTCCGCATCTAGAAGACGCCACCGTGTTACCATCTTGAGGTAGGGAAAGTATCGAACCCCTCCTTAATTATGGACTGATAACTTGTATGCATGATTGGGGTTATTTTTTTTTATAAGCTCGAAAAGTTTATTAATAAGACCAACTCCAAGAAGGAGTCGGAATGCCCTGTTTTAGAGAAACAGGGTAAAAGAGGTCAAAAGACCAGAAACACGCTTACAGAGGAGTTCCGTTACGGGCGAACTATAGGGACAATCCCTATCCCAAAAACAGAAAAAACCGAACAAAACAAAACTAAGGAGCTGATTTCTGCCGAGCCTTATGAGACGATTTCCACAAGGTCGAAACAGGAGGCGATACCTTAATGGCACGTTCCCGAGTCAAAGAACGAGCTCTCGATCGAGTAACAACAGTATAAGTAGAAGGTCGGCTCTGACGAGGTTGTAGGAGTGCGTCCTTCCATGGGCTATTCTCCCTCTCCTCTACTTCCACTGGACCCTCCAACCTTTCGACGACCGGTTCCGAAACTACAAGACTTGCCGACACTACCCCATCGTCCTTAACAAGTAAAGGGCCTAATACCTCACAGCCCAATTGGTCTTGGGTCATACCGAGCTGAGACACAACACACGGAACCACAATTACCTGTGAAGCTTGAAGTAAATTAACTTCATTAGGATCTCCACAAGCAGACTCCACTGAAGATGGGCCAGAACCACAACCCAAATAATCTTGGGCTTCATCCAGCTTCAAATCACAGCTCACCGGTGCCGAGATTTCAGAACAATTTGAAGACGACGCTGCTTGTTTAACGCGCAACAAAACAAGAGAATCCCTACAACGCCGGGCGTCAACAAAATCCAGAGAATCCGTAACAGGCGCCGTTGACTCAGTTCCAACAATTGATTCGCGTAACAGACTGCGAGAATTTTCCGCCGCCCTAAACAGCTCCGACAGCCAACCAACCACCGAGCTCCGGTCAACGTTCTGCAAGAGCCTCGCTACCAGACCATACCAGCTCTCCTCCTGCGAAGCCTGAGACCTCATTGATACTTCAGAACCAGAGCTCGGAAAGCCCTGATTTGATACTGCAGAAACAGAGCACGGTATGCTCTGTTTTGGAGCATCCACAAGTTTGGCCGGAAAAGGCTTTTCAGGCCGTGCAAGGGCCACGAAAAGCTTGAAGCCATTGAGTTTATACCCATTATAAGCAGCAATGGCCTTTTGAGCTGATACCGAAGAATGAAACTCCACGAAGCCAAAATATCGACCTATTCGATTTGGTTTTTTCAGAGCGATAGCAGAAGCAATTGAGCCAAAAACTCCAAACGTAGATCGCATCCAGCCATCGGAGGTACCAAAAGGCACATTGTAAATGAAAATTTTCGAACCTGTTGTGTGTTCGGGCGCCAACGTCGCTGGAACAGTCCCTGGCTTACGACTGACGATTATCTGATTGACAATCTCTGAAGCAGACTTACAACTGACGATTGTCTGATCAACAGTCTCTAAAGCAAACTTACCAGAACACTCAGCGCCCAAACCCGAAGAAGAAGCACCTGGCTTGGGAGCCTTGACTCTTCGTTTCTTCTTCTTCTTGACCCCTTCCTTTTCCTGCCGATCCTCTGGATAACCTCGATCCTCAGAATAGTCTCCAACACCAGTAACACCGCCACCATCTTTCTCTGATACAGGCTTAACACTCCCCTTGGTTCGACGCCTAAGTCGTTTCTTAGTCGAACCTGAAGAAACCTTCACAGTAGCAACAATGGAGACATACTCACTATAAAGGGAAAGCAAAGTAGAACAGAAGATGGGAAACGAAAGCAAATTTTTCATTTTTTTCAACGACTCTTACACTATGATTGGGGTTATTAATAACTGGAAAAGTCTTAGTGGCATATAGGAAAGACCGTTATAGTATTCGATAAATTGGACGAGTCGTAGTAACACATGGAATGAACATGGTTGGTATCCACTTGACTGGCTTGTGATTTTTGGGAAATTGTTGTGCTGATAGATGGGCCATGTCTGGGTCCTAAGATTGCGTGCTGTGTGTTATAATCGCAGTGTGAGAGTCTAAATAATATTATAGGCGATGTGTGAGAGTCTAGATAAGGTTATCCTCGTTGTTGCATGATGTGGCTGTGTGGGCAAGTGTGCCATGTGTGATTATGTGAACCCTTGTTTGTGATATGACCGGGTGAGTGATAGACCAGGTGTATGATAAGATGGTTCGGTTGGTATACTGAGACCATCAGTGATTGTGTTGTGTGCAAAACCCTACTTGTGTTTAAGAGACGGCGTAGCCGGGAGGATACCTATATCGAGGCCAAGGATGGCGCGATCAGATGACTCATAGACCGGGACGGAGTTGACCGAGGGGTGTGTCGGTCTTATACTTACGTTGAGTAGTGCCCTTCATCTGTGTGAGGAGGAAGATATGACCAATTCGGTACATATGAGAGTAGCTCCCTTCGTCTGTGTGAGGAGGAAGACATCGGACTGAAGGATTTTCGGTCAAGGACGTTACCCTTCATCTGTGTGAGGAGGAAGATATCGTGACTGAAGCGGCTGTGTGCAATCGGTGGAGTTGGCTCCCACAGTTTACGACATCTGTGTGCGTCTCCTTCGGGCCCTTCCCTGTTATTTTGATGTGTGATGCCCTGTGGACTCTACGTGTGTTCTGTTGTGTGCCTTTTTCTCTGGTTTGTCTGTGTGTATTACAAGTGGATTTATTCTGTGTGGTTTGGCTAGTAAAGATTTTTGCCTAAAGGCATCTTGTTGGGTCATCCCCCTAGTTTACCTTAATTACAAAATTATCGTGAGGCTAACGGTGTATATGGAGTTCTTTTACTTTTCCTACTGAGCGCAAGCTCACCCCTCCTGTCTTTGTGGTGTGTCAGGTGTTGAGCGGGAGCAGTACTAGCCGGACTCTCGGAGCTTGGGAGTTGTTGAGGGTTTAACTACTTTTAGAGACGTATACCCCTTTTTTATGCTGGACTTTGTGTTTTACTGACTGAGTTGTGACTCTTTACTTTTGAATGCTTTATATCAATTGGAACTTTATTTATTTTTATTCTTCTTGTTTTATTGTAAATATTTAGTCGCGTCTCGAATTTGGTCATAACCGGATTTGGGGCGTGACAATTTGGTATCAGAGCCTGGTTGCATTTTGAAATGATTTTCAAAATCTCGGACCGTACCTCACCTAGGTGGGTAGAGTTGGGTCGATAGGTTACTGTGTGTCGGTTACGAAGTCGGAGGTTGTCCTATGCGTTGAAACAAGACGGAATGAGTCTCGGGTTGGTTTGGTGTCCAACCTAAGTGCCGTGGACTTTGTTAAATCTGTGTGGTCTTGTGGTGTTAACTGAACTTTTGTCCCAGTTTGGACTTGATTGGGCATTAAGAAGGAATGTACTAAAGCCCGAGTGTTGTATTGAGTAAACGGGTGTGTTTTTGGTAATTGTTGTTCTCGCATAAGCGGATGGTCGACCTAATTTATGAACGGGTCATGCCCGATATTCTGCATAAATTGAAGTGTATGTACCATCACAATTCAGCGATAAGGGCCACTGTAACTGGATGTGAATGGCGGGATGTCTAGTGGTTACAACGCAACTCGGGGACGCCTGAGCAGGGTTGTAACGACAAGAGATCAACACGAATGTTATGTGCTTTAAGATATCAATAAGAACTTGAATTGGTTGGAAGTTGAACTGTGTGATTTTGCTCTGTGAAATAATTCGGTAGTCTGTGTGACATGGTTGTGGTTGTTACTAAGTGATTTGGGTTGTAACCCTGCTGTGTGTGTATATATATCTGTGTGAAGCACTAATGTGCAACTTCTCTGCTGTGTGCATTTTTGTGACTATACTATATCTAGTTTATTACTACTATAAGTATTAGCGAGGTGGTCTGTGTGTGGCGTTAACTAGTGTTAAGCGCGTGTTTTCTTCGAGTGAGAAACTGAAATCTGTGTGTTGGACGTGCAGAGGATCTTCGTCATGGCTCATACGTATGCTCCAAGAGGCACCCGAGGACGGCCAGCTAGAGGCCGGGGACGGCCATCTAGGGGCCGAGGACAGCAGCCTGCTGCTGAATTTGTCGGGGCGACCAACGCCTAGGCTGAGCCCGCTGGGGGCATGAGAGAACTGATACAGTCCAGGCGGCAGCTTTTGAGGAGCTGACCCGCACGGTGAAGGGACTGGCGGTTGCCTTTGCTTGGTAGAGAGGCTGCAGCTCCTACACCAGACCCCACGCCTACTGCGACTGCAGCGACTTCGGATGGACCGACACAGGTGGACAGCTACACCTCACAGGCATTGCAGGATTTCCGCAAGCTTGGCACGCCTGTTTTCTCCGGGGAGCCAGACCCCGAGGCCGCCGAGAGATGGCTAGACCGGATTACCCGCAACCTCGACACCTCTGGGGTAGTGAGCGGGAGACTCCGAGTATCATTCGCAGCCTTCCAACTGGAAGGGGAGGCCTACCACTAGTGGCGTCGGGAGCAGACTTGGGTGGGAGATGACTTTGTGCTGTTCGGGAAGTGCTTTCTCGAGCAGTACTTCCCCCGGGCCGTGTTGGATGATAGACGTCAGCAGTTCCTGGAGCTACAACAGGAGAGTCTGTCGGTGTCGGAGTACGAGGCGAGGTTCACCACTCTAGCTCGCTTCGTCCCAGAGATGGTGCAGTCGGAGGATCTCAGATGCCGACGTTTTGAGGGAGGACTCCGTCCGGTGATTGGGGACAGGGTAGTTGTGTTGAGGACCCAGGTGTTCTCCGAGCTAGTGGAGCAGGCTCAGACTATAGAGCGACGCTTCAGGGAGTCAGCTAGGGCTCGTGAGATCAGGCCCAGACCGAGCGGTGCTTTGAGGCCATTTGAGTTTTGGGAGTCGAGGAGGCAGAGGACCTCTGGCTCATTTCAGCCGTAGACCCAACTGAGAGGACCACGTCAGGTTGGTTCAGTACCTTCTATTGGACCTTCTCACGCCGGGACGCGCTTGCTATCGTTGCAGACAGCTAGGGCACATGGCACGAGATTGCCCGGGGACTGACGGTCCTGTGGATCGCCAGATGGGGAGACCCAAGGAGAGGTCGAGTGTCGGGCCACTACTGTGTCATCGTTGTGGCAGGCCCGGACACTTCGCTTCCAGATGCCCCGAGCAGTATCCGATGGCGCCAGCTCCGCGACCACAGCAGTCGCAGACAGGGCACTCACCAGCATTCGAGCAGCGTCAGGCTTAGACGCAGAGAGGACCGAGACAGGCAGCCAGCACACCAGCAGTCAGCATTTCCACCACCTCCAAGGGGCGGACCTCCGAGGCAGTAGGGTCGGGTGTATGCAGTCACCGTTACCAGGGATGAGGGACGTCACGCCGGCCATGAGGCCACGCAGGGTACGTGTTTACTTTACAACTCTTGGGCATCCTTTTTGTTCGATATTGGAGCATCACATTCATTTATATCTGCTTCTTTTGCTCGACGTTTGGGGTTGAGGGTGGATTTCTTGAGTACTCCGTTGTTTCTGAATACCCCTGTTACTAGGGAGATAGTTCTGAGGACTGTGTGTCGGGCGTGCGAGATCCGAGTGGCGGATCTCCCTTTTCGGGGTGACTTACTGGTACTAGATATGATTGCTTTCGACGTGATTCTGGGGTTGGACTGGATGATGAGGTACCAGGCGTCGATCGATTGTTATCAACGACAGGTAACCGTAGTGTCGGGTGAAATGGTCGTTACCTGTGTTTTGGGCAGTAGGAGCGGGGTACTCCTATCCGTTTTGGCTGTGGGAGATGCTGCTGGTGCCGTGCAGAGCCGAGAGCTACCGAGGGTAGTTTGTGAGTTCCCGGAAGTTTTTGCGGAGGATTTGTCAGGTTTACCGCCAGTGCCTGACGTGGAGTTTAGGATCGACCGGATCCCAAGTACGGCGCCGATCTCTATGAGCCCGTATCGGTTTGCACCCGTTGAGTTGGTCGAGTTGAAGAGACAACTCGAGGAGCTTCGGGAGAAGGGTTTTATCAGACCGAGTGTCTCTCTATGGGGAGCACCAACCCTCTTTGTGAAGAAGAAGGGCGGAGCACTGAGGATGTGCATTGACTACCGGAAGCTGAACCGGGTTACGGTGAAGAACCGTTATCTGATGCCGAGGATCGATGATCTGTTTGATCAGCTGAGGGGAGCGAAGTATTTCTCGAAGATTGATCTTCGATCAGGATACTAACAACTGAGGGTTCGGGATGAGGATGTGGAGAAGACTACGTTTAGGACTCGCAACGGGCACTATGAGTTCTTAGTGATGTCGTTCGGGTTAACGAACGCACCTGCAGCGTTCAGGGATTTGATGAACGGGATCTTCCGACCCTACATGGATCAGTTTGTCGTAGTTTTTGTTGATGACATCTTGATTTACTCGCCTAGTGAGAAGGCGCATGAGGATCATTTGAGGACAGTGTTGACTTTGTTGCGTACTCACCAACTGTATGGCAACCTGGAGAAGTTTGAGTTCTGACTCTCAGAGGTGAAATTCCTCCGGCATGTCGTGTCCCGGGATGGTATACTCGTGGATTCGGCGAAGATCGACGCGGTCTTGAAGTAGGCGCGGCCCAAGAGCGTCTTCAAGATTCGCAACTTCCTAGGGCTGGCAGGGTATTACCGACGGTTCATTCAGGACTTTTCTCGGTTGGCAGCACCGATGACCGTCCTGACCCGCAAGGGAGATGAGTTTGTATGGACTGATGAGTGTGAGCACTCCTTCCTCGAGCTGAAAGCTCGTTTGACCACCGCGCCCGTATTGATAGTACCGGAGCGCGGGGTAGGGTATGACGTATACTATGATGCTTCAGGCGAGGGACTTGGTTGTGTACTGATGCAGGCTAGAAAGGTAGTCGCGTATGGCTCGAGACAGTTGAAGATACATGAGCGTCACTACCCGACCCATGATTTAGAGGTGGCCGCCGTGGTTTTTGCTCTGAAGAGCTGGAGACATTATCTTTATGGTGAGTGGTTCCGTGTGTTTTCGGATCACAAGAGCCTCAAGTATATCTTCTCTCAGCGTGATCTGAACATGCGCCAGAGGCGATGGATGGAGCTATTGGAGGAGTACGATTTCGAACTACTTTACCACCAGGGCAAGGCGAACGTCGTCGTCAATGCCCTGAGTAGGAAGTCGAAGCACAGCGTTGCGAGTATTTCTACCCGGGAGTGGGAGATGATGGAGGAGCTGAGTCGATTCCGACTAGAGCTTGAGGAGATCACTGATGGCGTGACAATGTACTCGTTGGTGGCGCAGCCCACACTGATTGCCCGAGTGCTGGAGGCACAGGCAGGAGATGCCGAGACCGTAGAGATTCGAGCAAGGATTACCAGCGGTGATGAGACCGAGGATTGGGTACTGGGCACTGATATGGGACTGCGTTACCGAGGGAGGCTGTTTGTGCCTAGTTGTTGTAAGAACCGCTCCCGGTCGATCCCGGTCGAACCGGTGATTTTTTAAAAGCAAGTTTGACTTTCTACTGGAAAAGTCAACCGATGACTCCGAAGGTCATTCGGGGCTTTTCCGGGGCCCAAAATTGTTAGTCGTCATCACGGTTAGCTTAATTGGGCCTTTTCCTTTCGTTTGAGTATAATATTGAAGGAAGTCAAAGTTGGTCAAAATCGGACTTTATATCGACTAAAACAATATTAATTATTGTGCTGGAAATTTAATTGGAAAGCTAGAGGACCCACTTGGACACTTGTCATTATTTGGTTAGAAGAGAGAAAAGGGAGTGGGCTTGGACCACTTTACCCTCCTAAAAGCTCCTACAAGGGAAAGGTATCTAAAGGTCTTTTAGTCATTAAACATCTCTAGGTCTTATATGGATTTGGAAGACCAATTTTGGCTCATTTGTGGGTGTAGCCGAAAATTGAGAGGAGAGGAAGAGAGAGGAGCTCCCATGGAGTCTTGAAGAAGAAGCAAAGGAAAAAGGAGCCACTTGGTGTCATTTCCTACCTCTTTCTTCTCCATTTCATCATCATCTCCATCTCACTCTTCTAAAGGTAATGGAACTAGCCTCATCTCTTTTCCCTTCATCTCATTTCACGGGTTTTGGTTTGAGTTGGCTAGAAGTTGTTGGATTTGATTGAAGTGAGGTTAGATGATATTGATAAGAAGCTTTCTTGGGTTTTTGATGGAAAAACTTGGATTTAATGAAGTTTTTGAATTGATTTTGATTTGGAGAATCCTTGGAAACTTGTTTATTTGTTGATTCCTACCATGGGTAGATGAGTTTTGGAGGTATTTGACTGTTTTGAGAGTTGGAGATGGTTAAAAATGGAGTTTGGTAATGGATTTTCGGAGAAAAGGAGCTGGAGGTTGAAGAAGGGCGAAACTGCCCAAGAGCGCCACGGATCCGTGACTAATCCCGTGACGGGCGACGTCACGGCTCCGTGAGGGAGTCCGTGACGGCACTTGTCACGGCTCCGTGAAGTCATCCGTGAGGGGTGATGTCACGGATCCGTGACCGTGTCCGTGGCAGACCTGTTCTGGTGTATTTTGAGGGTTTTTCACCGTTTTCGATCCTTGTTTGGAGTTGAACTTTTGGAAGGTTTTGGGGACTTTTGTTACTGTTAAGTGGAGTCTAATTAGAGTTGTTTTGTGTGCAAAGACCGCAAGACCTTGAAGAACGAAGACCTTGAAGAACGAAGACCTTGCCGGTACCCGTGTGAAGAACGGTGTGGTGACCATCGATTGTGACAACAGAGTATTAAGAGGAAGACCGCAAGGTAGGGAAAACCTTAACTTCCTATTTAAACGCTTAGTATGTTAGGATAATAAAATTTTCAAGGTCCTAGAATTTCCTATAGGATGCGAATAACTAGAATAATTGTGTTTCAATTACTAATAAATGGATGAGTCTAGTATGCATGCTTAGGATGAAGATGACTAGTGAAGCTTGCTTTCAATACTTGGGATTTTGTTTTACTGGTAGAGAGGTTGTGAAGAGCTCTCGGATTAGTTGTGTGCTAGGTTCACATGCTTGGTTGTTAGCATTAGGGTAAACTAAGGGTCTAATGAAACTAGTTAGCTAGCATGATCGTTATGTAATTGATTGTTTACATGATTGCTTGATTGGTTGAATGTCCTCTTGCTTGGTTGAATGGTTGCATGTTGAATTACTTATTGTGTGAACGGATGATTGAGTATGACTGGTTGTTCCATGGGGTACAATCAGGTGATCGATGTACCGTTGGTTCGTGACAGGTAAGTGTACGGTAAGTGTGGAATGAAATTGGGTGTCTTGCTGTGGTGATAGTGTGATTTGGGAAGTGTTCATTGTTGGAAAAATCTTGTGGTTGTTGATTTATTCTTATTCTTAAAATGTTGTTTGTTTGTTTGGTTCGGTACTACACCGGGGGGTAATCCGGTGCCGTTGTGGTGGTTGGAGTTGAACAGATACAACGTGATTTGAGTGATGTGAGGAGCCTATGGCTCGGCAGATCCTACGGGATATTGAGTGATGTGAGGAGCCTATGGCTCGGTAGATCCTACGGGATATTGAGTGATGTGAGGAGCCTATGGCTCGGCAGATCCTACGGGATATTGATTGATTATTGGAGCCTAAGAGCTCGGCAGATCCTACGGGATATTGAGTGATGTGAGGAGCCTATGGCTCGGCAGATCCCACGGGATATTGATGAGATTACTTTATGAGAGATGGTTTCTGAGGTTTCACCCAAGGGTGTGTGTTACCTTGATTCTTTTGTGGAACACTTCTAGTTAATGTTATATTGTTCATACATTATTCCAAAGTACTTGTTTTGTTATATCTTGTCACTCATTATCTCATTGTTAATGGTATTTGTCATATTTGAGTTATCCGCTTACCCAGTACAGTATTGATCTAAGGGTTGAATTGTTAAGGTTTTTCCTACTGAGCGTAAGCTCATCCCCTTTAGTTTTTTTACTGTTTTACAGGTGTAGTTGATGTCTAGTGAGTTCGAGGCTCGGGAGCTTTTGGACATCTTGGTATTTTTCTTAGAGTCGTGTTGGTCATGTATTTTGAACCTTGTTTTATTTGACTATTTATGTTGAGCTGTGACTCATCGGAAGTTTTGAACTATTTATAGCCGTTGACATTGAGGAAGTTTATCTTGATATTATAAAGTTTTGGTTTCCGCTTTTAATTCCGGTCACGTCTCGAGTCCGGTCAAAACCGGATTTGGGGCGTGACAATTTGGTATTAGAGCCTGGTTTCATTTGAAACAGGTTGTGAATTTTGATCTTGTTTTCAAAACCTCGGGCCAACGTCAATTAGGTGGGTAGAGTTAGGAGGTCTAAGTCGTGTACTCAGTGATGCAAGTAAAGACATTGATCCATAGAGTGGGAACGACTTGAGTTTTACTGATTTCAATGATTATTTAAGTTTGACTCTCTTTATCATGATGGTTACATCGCTTGGGTGGCATTCTACCCTATGGACTATAAGATACAGTGGTCGGTGAAACCGAACGGTTGAGATCGGTATTGGGTTAACGAGCAATGATGGAACCGTTATGTATATTTTTGAGTAAATTATATGTTAAGTGTGTTATCACCGTGCTGGTCGTTTATATTTGTTGAGGATGAAGGGTTAATCGGTTGAGGTATGATTGAGGTTGGAGATTGGATTCATTGAAGTGTTACTTATGGGAGTGATGATTGATCGAAGGGTGGACTTATGGAAAGATTGAACTGCTAAGATTCTGAACTTGTTTGAGTGAGACCCGGTTATGACGTTGAGAATTATTTAAAGAATTAAGTTTAAAAAGATGATTCAATTGGGATGACTGTTGAGAAGTGATTGGGACTCGAGTATATTTGCACTGTGTTGCGTACTTGCGGGCATGAAAGATCTTTATGATAATTGTGTTGTGTATCTTGAGAACTCTTGTGTTGAGTGACTTGTGAAATTGATTGGTAAATGTCCCGCCTAAGCGGAAGATTAGTGGAAAATAAGAAGAGGTCATGCCCAATTTTCCGTAGAACTAAACTGTTGCACTATCACGGTCTGACTCAGGGGCGTCACTGTGGTCGAACATGATGGTTTGATGTCAAGTGGTTACAACGAGGTCCGGGGACGCCGGAATCAAGTTGTAACAACGTGAGATCGACTCGAATGTTTTGATTAAAAGACAAGGGAATTAAGAAAGAGAAAGACTTATGATAAAGGGACGAAGGACTTATTCCTCCCAAACTGTTTGCTTGTGTTTTTGAACCCCGAAGAATGGGTGTGTTTGTGTGTGAACTTTGCCTCCTGTGGGAGTTGGTTGCATTTCTTGTTTGCTGTGTGAGAAGAACGAAGTGCAGACTTCTCTGCTTATATAAGTACTTTATACGACTTATCTACTTACCCTTGATCCAATTAGGATCCGTCGAGACGCACGAGAACGTCCCTTTGGCTTAAGCCGTTTCGATAATTTTAAACTGAGTTTGAACTGTACATTTCACTGCAGCGATCCTTCGTGATGTCTCATGTTTACGTCCCAAGGGGTACCAGGAGCCGCCCGGCTGTGGGGCAGGGCCAGTCACCAGCCGTTGGACTGGCAGGGGCAGCTAGTGCCCAGGGTGCTGCTTCCATAGAGCACCAGAGCTTTGAGGATGGACTGTCAGGGTCACCAGCGAGAGATACCCCAGTCGCAGAGCCGACTCGGGCGACCCCCATTGATGAGGTGGTACGCGCAGTGCTAACAGCACTTGGTGCTCAACAGGAGTCCGCAGCACCGGCGTTAGAGCCCGTGCCTGCTACTGAGACAGTCGCCGTCGAGAGATCGGGTCAGTTGGATAGCTACACAGCACAGGCACTTCGTGACTTCCGTCGATTGGGTACATCGACATTTTCAGGGAGTACTGACTCTGAGGCAGCAGTTCTATGGTTGGAGCGGATCACTCGCTACCTGGACACATCGGGGATTTCTGAGGGACGTCTGAGGGTTTCTTTCTCCACCTTTCAGCTTGAGGGTGAGGCGTTTTACTGGTGGCAGTCGGTGCAGGCCAGGGTTGGTGAAGACTTTCAGCTCTTCAGTCGTTTGTTTCTGGAGCAGTATTTCCCTCGATCGGTTCGAGAGGATAGACGCCAGCAGTTTGTATAGCTACGACAGAGGGGGATGACAGTATCCGAGTACGCGGCGAGGTTCTTATCCTTGTCCCGTTTCGCACCCGAGATGGTACAGACTGAGGATAGTCGTTGCAGATGGTTCGAGCGTGGACTCCTCCCTGCTATTGTAGACCGGGTTGTTGCCTTGAGGACAGAGGTGTACTCTACTCTACTTGACCAGGCCTTGGCAGTGGAGAGGCATTTTCGAGAGAGCGCCCGATATCGAGATGTTAGGCCGAGACCGAGTGGTTTCCTCAGGCCCTCAGAGAGGCGTGATGCTAGACAACAGAGGACTTCTGGACACTTCCAGCCGTAGTTTCAGCAGAGTAGTATGCACAGAGGAGCAGCAGTGGAATCAATTGGACCCGCCCCATTGACACAGTTCTGCCCTCTATGCAGACAGCAGGGGCACTTGGCCCGAGACTGCCCAAGGAGCAGAGGACCAGCAGAGCGACATATGGATCGCCCACAGGGGTTTGGTGAGAGGCAGCGTGTTGATGATCAGACTTGTTACCAGTGCGGCCGTCAGGGGCACATTGCTTTCACCTGTCCCGATCGGGTTGGAGCTGCACACCCACCGAGGCCCCAGCAGGCACAGCCCCGTCAGGCACCTCCCGACCGACCACGACAGGCACAACAACAGAGAGCTCCGCGTCAGGCGACGGGAGCGGTGGCCCCGAGACACCAGGATAGGCCTCAGCACCAGGAGGCACTACCACCACCACCGAGAGGAGGACCACCGGTACGACAGGGCCGTGTGTATGCAGTCACAGATACTAGAGCTGAGAGATAGTTCGCTAGTCAGGAGGCTACTCAGGGTACGTGTTTAATTTTTAATTCGTGGGCGTCTTTCCTTTTCGACACTGGTGCATCTCATTCGTTTATTTCTGCTTCTTTTGCTCGTTCTTTGGGTTTGAGGGTGGAATTCCTTGATAGACCGCTATGTCTTGAGACCCCAGTTACGGAGGAGGTAGTATTGGATACTATTTGTCGTGATTGTGACGTGCGAGTGGCAGATTATTCCTTCGTTGGTGATCTACTCATTCTAGAGATGACCTCCTTCGACGTGATTCTTGGGATGGACTGGCTTGCGAGATATCAGGCGACGATCGATTGCTATCGACGTTAGGTGACGGTGAGGTCAGGCGAGCGAGTTATTACTTGTGTTCTTTGTAGCAAGAGCGGAGTCCTTCTATCCGCCTTGACTACGGGAGTCGAGACTGAGGTTGAGCAGATTAGCAGAGCCTTACCAAGAGTGGTATGCGAGTTTCCGGACGCTTTCCCAGATGAGCTATCAGGTTTACCGCCAGTACGAGAGTTAGAGTTCCGGATCGACCTGATCCCAGGCACCGCGCCGATTTCGATGGCACCTTATCGATTTGCGCCAGCTGAGTTATTCGAACTGAAGCGACAACTCGAAGAGCTGCAGAAGAAGGGTTTCATCCGCCTTAGTGTTTCTCCGTGGGGAGCACCCGCCCTCTTCGTAAAGAAGAAGGGTGGCGCCTTGAGAATGTGCATCGATTACCGGAAGTTGAACCGGGTCACGGTGAAGAACCGATACTCGATGCCAAGGATCGACGACATGTTCGATCAACTGAGAGGAGCGACCTGCTTTTCCAAGATTGATCTAAGATCAGGCTACTATCAGCTAAGGTTCCGGAAGGAGGATGTGGAGAAGGCCGCGTTCCGAACACGTTACGGACACTTTGAGTTTCTAGTGATGTCGTTCGGGTTGACAAACGCGCCAGCAGCCTTCATGGATTTGATGAACGACATCTTCAGACTGTACTTGGACCAATTTGTCATAGTTTTTGTTGACGACATCTTGATTTATTCGCCTAGTGAAGAGTCACACGAGGAGCACTTGAGGATAGTTCTGAAATTGTTACGAACTCACCAGCTGTACGGGAACCTGGAGAAGTGTGAGTTCTGGCTCGCAGAGGTGAAATTCCTTGGACATGTAGTGTCCCGAGATGGCATCCTAGTCGACCCAGCTAAGGTCGATGCAGTTTCGAAATGGGCGAGGCCCAAGAATGTGTTTGAGATCCGAAGCTTTCTGGGGTTAGCGGGTTATTATCGACGCTTTGTTCAGGATTTCTCACGTTTGGCTGCGCCTATGACGGCATTGACCTGCAAGGGAGCAGAGTTCATCTGGACTA
The DNA here is from genome assembly GCA_963921825.1 of Erodium maritimum. Lineage (NCBI taxonomy): Eukaryota > Viridiplantae > Streptophyta > Magnoliopsida > Geraniales > Geraniaceae > Erodium > Erodium maritimum. The sequence continues at coordinate 6,342,896 of OY997591.1, forward strand.
GTGAGTGTGAGCATTCTTTCTCCGAGCTAAAAGCTCGCTTGACTACCGCTCCAGTATTGATTGTTCCTGAGCGAGGAGTGGGTTATGATGTGTACTGTGACACCTCAGGCGAGGGACTTGGTTGTGTTTTGATGCAGTCCGGGAAGGTAGTTGCCTATGGCTCTAGACAGCTGAAGGTGCATGAGCGCAACTACCCGACCCATGATCTAGAACTGGCAGCAGTGGTTTTTGCGTTGAAGAGCTGGAGACATTATCTGTACGGTGAGCAGTTCAGAGTGTTCTCAGATCACAAGAGCCTCAAGTACATTTTATCCCAGCGCGATTTGAACATGCGCCAAAGGAGATGGATGGAGCTACTTGAGCAGTACGACTTCGAGCTGCTCTATCATCTGGGCAAGGCGAATGTCATCGCAGACGCCCTGAGAAGGAAGTCAACTCATTGTGTGGCCAATATGGCAGTCCGATAGTGGAACATGCTGGAAGAGCTGAGCTCATTCCGACTAGAGCTCGAGGAGGTCACGGATGGTATGGTCGTATGTGCATTGGTGGCTCAGCCCACGTTGATTACTCGGGTGCTAGAGGCACAGGCCGAGGATGCCGAGGCAACATGTATTCGTGAGAGACTGGCAGACGGTGAAAAGATCGATGATTGGGAGTTGAGTGCAGATCAGGGTCTCTATTTTAGAGGACGGTTGTTTGTACCCCGAGGATGTAGGGACACCGTGTTGAGAGAGTGTCACCACTCACGACTTGTTGTGCACCCCGGTGGCACCAAGATGTATAGAGACATCCGACGACAGTTCTGGTGGAGTGGGATGCGCAGGGCAGTCGCAGACTTTGTTTCGAGGTGCCTCACCTGTCAGCAGGTGAAAGCGGAGCATCAGCGGCCCGCTGGCTTACTACAGCCTTTACCAGTCTCCGAGTGGAAGTGGGAACATGTTACTATGGATTTTGTGTGTGGATTACCGAGGTCGTCTAAGGGACATGACGCTATTTGGGTTGTGGTAGATCGATTGACTAAGTCGGCACACTTTCTAGCTATGAGGATGACAGACACTGTGGACTTGTTGAGTCGACTATACATCAGGGAGATTATTCGTCTTCATGGAGTACCGGTATCAGTGGTATCTGATAGGGATCCGTGTTTCACATCCAGATTCTGGAAGAGCCTACAGAAGGCATTGGGGACAGAGGTGCGGTTGAGTACAGCTTACCATCCTGAGACAGACGGACAGTCAGAACGTACCATTTAGATTTTGGAGGACATGTTTCGAGCTTGTGTGCTAGACTTTCAGGGATCATGGGAGGATCACCTACCCCTAGCAGAGTTCTCCTACAACAACAGTTATCAGTCCAGCATTGGGATGGCACCATTTGAGGCTTTGTACGGCAGACCGTGTAGGTCGCTGGTATGTTGGGCAGAGGTAGGGGAGCGGAGCATATTTGGTCCAGATATGGTCAGAGAGACGATAGAGAAGGTCACATTGATCATAGAGCGGTTGAAGACCGCAGAGAGTCGTCAGAAGAGCTATGCAGACAGACGTCGGTGGCCGCTTGAGTTCTCGGTCGGGGACCATGTATTTCTGAGAGTGAGCCCGAAGAAGGGCCTACTGCGGTTCAATCGCGGTGGAGGGAAGCTATCACCGCGATTCATCGGACCATTTGAGTTCTTTGAGAGGATTGGAGTCGTAGCTTACCGGTTAGCCTTGCCACCGCAGCTTGGGAACGTGCATAACGTTTTGCATGTGTCCCAACTGCGGAAGTACACGGCAGATCCCTCTCATGTGATCGAGTGGGCAGACATCGAGGTGGCAGACATCGAGGTGGCAGATGATGTCTCTTATGAGGAGCAGCCCGTCAGGATTGTGGATACAGGAGATAAGGTCTTACGGAGGACTATTATACCTTTGGTTCGAGTGTAGTGGAAGCATCTAGGAGCTGACTCGACCTAGGAGCGAGAGGACGAGATACGAGAGAAGTACCCCCACCTGTTCGATCTTTGAGGTACCTTTACTTTTAATTTCGAGGACGAAATTCTTTTAAGGGGGGTAGATTGTAAGAACCGCTCCCGGTCGATCCCGGTCGAACCGGTGATTTTTTAAAAGCAAGTTTGACTTTCTGCCGGAAAAGTCAACCGATGACTCAGAAGGTCATTCAGGGCTTTTCCGGGGCCCAAAATGGTTAGCCGTCATCACGGTTAGCTTAATGGGGCCATTTCCTTTCGTTTGAGTATAATATTGAAGGAAGTCAAAGTTGGTCAAAATCGGACTTTATATCGACTAAAACAATATTAATTATTGTGCTGGAAATTTAATTGGAAAGCTAGAGGACCCACTTGGACACTTGTCATTATTTGGTTAGAAGAGAGAAAAGGGAGTGTGCTTGGACCACTTTACCCTCCTAAAAGCTCCTACAAGGGAAAGGTATCTAAAGGGCTTTTAGTCATTAAACATCTCTAGGTCTTATATGGATTTGGAAGACCAATTTTGGCTCATTTGTGGGTGTAGCCGAAAATTGAGAGGAGAGGAAGAGAGAGGAGCTCCCATGGAGTCTTGAAGAAGAAGCAAAGGAAAAAGGAGCCACTTGGTGCCATTTCCTACCTCTTTCTTCTCCATTTCATCATCATCATCTCCATCTCACTCTTCTAAAGGTAATGGAACTAGCCTCATCTCTTTTCCCTTCATCTCATTTCATGGGTTTTGGTTTGAGTTGGCTAGAAGTTGTTGGATTTGATTTAAGTGAGGTTAGATGATATTGATAAGAAGCTTTGTTGGGTTTTTGATGGAAGAACTTGGGTTTAATGAAGTTTTTGAATTGATTTTGATTTGGAGAATCCTTGGAAACTTGTTTATTTGTTGATTCCTACCATGGGTAGAGGAGTTTTGGAGGTATTTGACTGTTTTGAGAGTTGGAGATGGTTAAAAATGGAGTTTGGTAATGGATTTTCGGAGAAAAGGAGCTGGAGGTTGAAGAAGGGCGAAACTGCCCAAGAGCGCCACGGATCCGTGACGGATCCCGTGACGGGCGACGTCACGGCTCCGTGAGGGAGTCCGTGACGGCACTCGTCAAGGCTCCGTGAAGTCATCCGTGAGGGGTGATGTCACGGATCCGTGACCGTGTCCGTGGCAGACCTGTTCTGGTGTATTTTGAGGGTTTTTCACCGTTTTCGATCCTTGTTTGGAGTTGAACTTTTGGGAAGGTTTTGGGGACTTTTGTTACTGTTAAGTGGAGTCTAATTAGAGTTGTTTTGTGTGCAAAGACCGCAAGACCTTGAAGAACGAAGACCTTGCCGGTACCCGTGTGAAGAACGGTGTGGTGACCATCGATTGTGACAACAGACTATTAAGAGGAAGACCACAAGGTAGGGAAAGCCTTAACTTCCTATTTTACAGGTGTAGCTGATGTCTAGTGAGTTCGAGGCTCGGGAGCTTCTGGACATCTTGGGATCATGTATTTTGAACCTTGTTTATTTGACTATTTATGTTGAGCTGTGACTGATCGGAAGTTTTGAACTATTTATAGTCGTTGACATTGAGGAAGTTTATCTTGATATTATAAAGTTTTGGTTTTAATTATTGCTTTTCCGCTTTTAATTCTGGTCACGTCTCGAGTCCGGTCAAAATCGGATTTGGGGCGTGACAGTTGTTGTCGAGATGAGGTACTGAGAGAGTGTCATCATTCTCGTCTCGCGGTGCACCCGGGTGGCACCAAGATGTATCAAGATATCAGACGACAGTTATGGTGGAGCGGGATGCGTAGAGCTGTGGCAGAGTTTGTTTCGAGGTGCCTCACCTGTCAGCAGGTGAAGGCCGAGCATCAGCGTCCTGCCGGCTTGCTACAGCAGTTACCCATTCCAGAATGGAAGTGGGAGCACGTCACAATGGACTTCGTGAGTGGCTTACCGAGGTCGCCAAGAGGGCACGACGCAGTTTGGATGGTGGTTGATCGACTGACTTAGTTGGCACACTTTCTGGGCATGAGGATGACAGATACAGTTAACACGTTGAGCCGGTTATATGTTCGAGAGATCATCCGTCTTCACGGGGTGCCAGTGTCGATTGTGTCCGACAGAGATCCACGTTTCACCTCTAGATTTATGGAGAGCTTACAGGAGCAGTTGGGGACTGATGTGTTGCTTAGCACAACTTATCACCCACAGACTGACGGTCAGTCAAAGCGCACTATTCAGATACTTGAGGACATGCTACGAGCCTGTGTGTTTGATTTTCGGGGATCATGGGAGGACCACCTACCGTTAGCGGAGTTTGCCTACAACAACAGCTTCCAGGCCAGTATTGGGATGGCACCGTTTGCGGCGTTGTATGGTAGGCCGTGTAGATCGCCCGTGTGTTGGGCAGAGGTGGGAGACCGGAGCTTACTCGGTCTAGATCTTGTCCGGGAGACGACCGAGAAGGTCGCATTGATTCGAGATCGGTTGAGGATCGCGCAGAGCCGTTGATGCGAGTGCATTTTAACACATAAAAGAGCCACTTTATATCGAGTTTACAGGCTTTTGGTCCCGGTTTTCTATCATATAGGTAGGTTTAGCATGAATAATTGATTTTATCGATGTGTTCGGTGTTTTGATAGGAAACTGACACATTTTGGGGTGTTTTGTGCACGTGGACCGTTAAGAGGGTCGATTTTGGTCGCTTCGAAATATACTCATGACTGGTCTTGTTTTGTAGGTCTTGAAAAGAGGAATTTTTTGGTGCAAGAACGAGATCTATCGGAGCTCAAACGAAGCCGGAGCGAGCAAAATAGCGAAAAAGGAACAAAAAGGGAAGAGCCCATCAGAAGCAGCCACGTGGCGCCGCCGCCAGCCGCCAACCCCACCTGCGCCTGGCACGTGGCAATCCGGACCCCACCTCCGCGCGCGTGGCGCGTCGCCACGCGTCCCAGCCCAGCCGCCAGCCTCCCATCTGCCGCCACGTGTCCATTCCAGTCGCCGGCTCTCCCTTGTCTGGCACCTGTCCAAGCCCTCAGCCTCTCAGCTCGCGCCACTTGTCCAGCTCAGCTCCTCCTTTTTCATCTGCGTGGCCTCCTCCTGTTGGCTGGTTGATAGGGCAACACTGAAGAAAATTTGCACAGCCGCAATTTTTGATAAGAGAGGAGGGTCTGCTTCATTATAGAGGGAGGATCACCATTTTTACACAGAGGAGACACAGACACGAAAGAAAGCCATCTTCTGTATAGTTTTATTTTCTTTCCTTTTTTTTATATAAAATTTAGAGGAAGCTATTGTCTTGGATTAGTGGTTTGGAATCAATATATCTTGTGGGTAGAGAACCAATTTAGGATTTCTTTGAATAGGGATTGTTTGCTTATTTTCATCTTTGCATTTTCTCACCATGAACAACTAATCCCCCAATTTCTAGGGTTATGGGGGATTAGAGTAGTGATTTCTATATTTTGAATGCTTCGATTGTGGTGTTGTTGATTTGTATTAGTGTCTATGATTGATTTGTGCTTAATGCTTTACCTCCCGTGTAGGCTTGGTAATTGTTTCGAATTAGGATTCATTACTCGAAAGAGGAGGATTCTAATTAAGTCAAAAATCGATCATAGGTTGGATTTAAACCTTAGCTAGAACTAGCGGGGTTAATACAATTGCAATAACTATAGTCTTGTTTGGTCGAAAGTTAGAAGTTGTCATAGAGTTTAACGCTTTGGGTATTCCTACATCGTGATTCGAAAGAACTCGTTGGTTAGATTCCATTCGGGTCCGAATCGTTCGAAAGAAGTTAGGACTAGAGTCGAGACAACTCGTTGCCTCTAAAATAAATCGGCATCGCTACAATCGAACGTGTTCAATTTTATGGAATGAACTCGATGAACTCATGCCCTTGATTTCTCTTCACTTGATTCAAGATAAGAAAACTCTCTGTTAAATTCTGTATTTTCTTTTTAGTCGTTATAGGTTTATTTTCAAAACATAAAAATTCGATTTTTACCGAAATAGCTTAGCTACAAACTTTAAATAGTAAGTGATTGTCTATTGCTCCTTTGGGCTCGATATTCCGGACTTCAAATCCGATTACTACTTGACGGCCGGTGCACTTGCCGTGCTCAAGTTTGCGCTTAAACCCGCAGGGCGTCAAGTTTTATGGCGCCGTTGCCAGGGAGCAATTAGGCGACCCTTGCTATATAGTTTGTGCTACGTCTGTTTCATTCTTGTATATATTTTCTAGTTGATTCTTTGCATCGTAGCTTTTATGGAGAATTGGTTCCCTAATAGGGTGTATTGTGATATATGTGGTGCTAATGATCATTTGTTTTACAATTGCGAGGTTCTTGTGCATTCAAATGCCTACAATCAAAATTGGGAGGACACTTCCACTTTTGATCAAGGTTATCAATTTGAACCGCAATTGCCCAATGACGAGGAGTCAGCACTTCGTGAAGTTTGTCTCGCTTACCTTAATCAACTTGACGAGGAGGATAAGCGACGTGATGAGATGGATGAGATGATGACGCAAATGTTGAGGAAACAAGAGGAACAAACATCCATGATGAATGAGCTTTCAGGTAAAATGGCCGATCTCGTGCAATTGATTAATGAGACAAACTTTGATGATCAAGCAGTCCACATTGAGGATGATTATTCTGAGCACTTATGTGACACAACAGAAGAAGAAACTCGTGATTCAACCATGAGTTTAGAGGTAAGTGCAGAATGTGAGGTATCAAGTTCTTATCCCTCTTCTATTATGACAATTGATTCTCCAAGTAGTGTTGATGCATTGGACTATATAGATGTAAATAATGATTGTACAGTTGTAGAAAATAGTTCACAAACTCTTGTTGAGCCAAATCTTCCCATAGTATCCATAGAGTTGGCTGATAGATCTATTAGATATCCAAGGGGTACTATGGAAGATGCTCTTAAAAGAGGGGTTATGTTTGAATCTCCCATTGATTTTATTTTGCTAGACATCGAACATGATGTCGAAATTCCATTTAGTGTGAGAGATTCATTCTTAGATTCTAGCAAATCAAATCTTTATGTTCAACATATACCGTTGATTTATACATTTAATGTTGAGCATAAAGTTTTTAACTCATTTGCTAGTTCTTATTTCCCTTTTGTGAGCTATTATTTTATTTCGGTAGATGTTATTGACCATTTTGGGCATGTGCATTTTCCGATTCATGGGATTCATATCCCTCCCAAGCTTTGCCAAGATGAGTTCGATCATAATTATTCTGTTAAGGCAAGCTTGATGATGTTGGCCTTGAGTTTGGAGTTTGTGCAGAACTCAAGGAAGAGGTTCTTTTATTTCATTGCGCTCCTTCTCCCGCCTTCACATCCACACTTGAAGAGGAGGACGCAATGGAAGTATGAGGTTTTTGGGAGACCTCCTGATTGAGCCGCCTTCGAGCCGAGCTAACGACGTTAAACAAATGCGCTAGTTGGGAGGCACCCCAACAATGGATGGAGAGTAGGAGCAGTTTAGTCACATGCCATGGCGCCGAGCTTCTGAGAAGTTCACTCGGGCGAGGAGCTTTCCATCCATTCATGCACGTTAGGACTCCCACAGCGGCTTACAAGTCGAGTAGCGGTTCTTCGAGGGGCAGTATCTCTTCCCTCCTTGTTTTATATTGTTTACCGCTATTATATCTCATATATGCTATCTGGGGGTGCTGAGCACCCGAATTGCTGTGCTGATAGACCATGCATATAGGATTTCTTGACTTGTATGTTGCCTGATTCTGAGTGTGGGGTGTTTATTGTTATCATATATCGGGTGCATGTGTAAATACGTGTTTAGAGTCGCACTGGGGACAGTGCTTAGGTTTAAAGTGTGGGGTGGGATGCTTTGCATTTATATGTTCGCATTCTATGTTGATGCGAGTGCATTTTAACACATAAAAGAGCCACTTTATATCGAGTTTACAGGCTTTTGGTCCCGGTTTTCTATCATATAGGTAGGTTTAGCATGAATAATTGATTTTATCGATGTGTTCGGTGTTTTGATAGGAAACTGACACATTTTGGGGTGTTTTGTGCACGTGGACCGTTAAGAGGGTCGATTTTGGTCGCTTCGAAATATACTCATGACTGGTCTTGTTTTGTAGGTCTTGAAAAGAGGAATTTTTTGGTGCAAGAACGAGATCTATCGGAGCTCAAACGAAGCCGGAGCGAGCAAAATAGCGAAAAAGGAACAAAAAGGGAAGAGCCCATCAGAAGCAGCCACGTGGCGCCGCCGCCAGCCGCCAACCCCACCTGCGCCTGGCACGTGGCAATCCGGACCCCACCTCCGCGCGCGTGGCGCGTCGCCACGCGTCCCAGCCCAGCCGCCAGCCTCCCATCTGCCGCCACGTGTTCATTCCAGCCGCCGGCTCTCCCTTGTCTGGCACCTGTCCAAGCCCTCAGCCTCTCAGCTCGCGCCACCTGTCCAGCTCAACTCCTCCTTTTCCATCTGCGTGGCCTCCTCCTGTTGGCTGGTTGATAGGGCAACACTGAAGAAAATTTGCACAGCCGCAATCTTGGATAAGAGAGGAGGGTCTGCTTCATTATTGAGGGAGGATCACCATTTTATAGAATAGAGCGGAGAGAAGAACACGAAACCGAGAACCATTTTTTGTATAGTTTTATTTTCTTTTCTTTTTTTTAGAATTTAAAGGAAGCTTATTGTTTTGGATTGTTTGCTTGGAATCAATATATTTTGTGGGTAGAGAACCAATTTAGGATTTCTTTGAGTAGAGATTGTTAGAGACAAGCTTCAATTTTTAGCTACTCAAGGGATTTCTTTTGGTGGATTTACAAGAGCTTCAAGGAGAGAGATCGAAGAAGAGGAAGAGCAACATTAGACGACTAATTTGGTGATTGTATCTCAACTCTCATCTTGATTATGTATTTAATTGTTTGCTCCTTTTCATCTTTGCATTTTCCCACCATGAACAACTAAGCCCCCCAAATTTCTAGGGTTTTGGGTGATTAGAGTAGGGATTTCCATGTTTTGAATGCTTTAAATTGTTGTGATTGTTGAATTGTTTTAGTGTTTATGATCGATTTGTGTTTAACGCTTTATCTCCCGGGTAGGCTTGATAACTGATTTGAATTAGAATTTAACGCTTGAAAAAGGAGAATTCTAATTAGTCTAAAGTCGATCGTAAATTGGATTTAAACTCTAGCTAGAACTAGCGGGGGTTAATACAATTGCAATAGCTATAGACCTGGTTGGTCGAAAGTTAGAAGTTGTCATAGAACTAAACGCTTTGGGTCTTCCTACATCGTGATTCGAAAGAACTCGGTGGTTAGATTCCATTAGGGTCCGAATCATTCGAAAGAAGTTAGGACTAGAGTTGAGATGACTCGTTGCCTCTAAATCAAGTCTTCATCACAACAATCGAGTTTTTTTGACGTTATGGAATGAACTCTATGAACCCGATATCCTAGAAATTTCATCATTTGATTCAAGAAGTTACAAATTCTCGGTTTCGTGCTACGAGTGCTCTACTTGATTTACATTACTTGTTAGTTTATTTTTGAAGCAGAAAAAAAAACCACCTTTTAATAGAAATAGCTTAGCTACAAGCTTTAAATAGTAAGTGTTTGTTTATTGCTCCTTTGGGCTCGATATTCCGGACTTCAAATCCGATTACTACTTGACGGCCGGTGCACTTGTCGTGCTCAAGTTTGCAATTAAAACCCGCAGGGCGTCAAGTTTTATAGTCGTCAGAAGAGTTATGCTGATAGACGGCGCCGACCACTTGAGTTCTCAGTGGGTGATCATGTGTTCCTGAAGGTGAGCCCGAAGAGGGGGCTTGTGAGGTTCAACCGTGGTGGAGGCAAGTTGGCCCCGCGGTTCATCGGACCCTTCGAGATCTTGGGCAGAGTTGGAGCAGTTGCCTATCGGCTTGCACTGCCACCGCAGCTTGGGAACGTGCATAATGTTTTCCACGTGTCCCAACTGCGGACGTACACGACGGACCCATCTCATGTGATCGAGTGGGCGGACATCGAGTTAGCTGATGATGTCTCTTATGTGGAGCAGCCTATAAGGATTGTGGATACGGAGGCGAAGGTTTTGCGGAACACGACTATTCCTCTAGTTCAGGTGCAGTGGAAGCATCATTCGGTAGAATCGACTTTGTAGCGAGAGGACGAGGTCCGCGCGTAGTATCCCCACCTGTTCGATTCTTGAGGTACGTCTGTTTTAAATTTCGAGAACGAAATTTTTTTAAGGGGGTAGATTGTAAAACCCACTTCGTTTTAAAAAGGGTTTTAATTTGCAAACTGAAACTTGGGGGTATGTTTTTGCAACAAGCTATTTGGAAAAGAAAAAAAAGAGGGGAAAGGGCTGAATTTTGGCAGATCTGAACTTGGGCCAGTACGGGCCCAATCCGCTTCGTGGGCAAGCCCACGTACGAGACCAGCCCGGTATGGCAAGAAGCCCAGGTCCGCACGCTATAAAGCGCGTGCAAACCCTAGGTTAGGCTACTGTTCACCTTCGATTTCTCTTCCCTCTCTCGAGCTTCTGCTCCTTCGCGTACCAGACACGGCGTTTGCCGCCTGTGCTTCGTTCCCGACCACCTCGCCAAATTTCTTTCCCTTCCTCCTCTTCTCCTTCATCTCATGTCTCAGTCCCGAGCACCAGAAACCGTTTCCCCCTCTCTTCGTCTTCGATTCGCGACAACCACCGTCGAAACCCATCGTCACCGTGCCTCACCCGTGAAGGTTCAGCGACGGTGAGCCAAAACCCTCACCAGAATTGTCTTCCCCATCCTCTTCTTCGCCTGAATCGCGAGTTTAGAGCTCGTTTGGAGGTCGGATGAGACCGGAGAGCGTCGTCGGAGCGCTCGAGTTCCAGATCTGGAACTCGCGCTCCGGCGAGCTCTCTAGACGTCAATTCTGGCCGGAAGAGCGTGGGTCTTGCCCATCCATCCCTCTCATCTTGTTCCCGAGCTCCCGACGCCCCTACCGCCGTCAGAACCGCCGATGGAGTCGCCGCCGGAACCCTAGCCCGACCATCGCCGTTCCCCGCTCCGACTGGGCCAAAGCGAGTCTTGGGCTCGGGCCTGGAGTTTAGTTGGGCCGCGAGACCGAACTGGATTTGGTCCTCGAGCCCGGATCTGGTTCGGGCCTTGGTCCGGTCTGACTCTGGGTCTCGGGTCCGGACTCGGGTCTGGACCCGGGTCTTGGTCGGGCACGGGTCGGTCCGGGTCTGATTTGGATCCGGGTCTGGATCCGGGTTTTGACCGGGTCTGGATCCGGGTTTTGACCGGGTCTGGACTCGGGTTGGGCCGGATCCGGGTCGGCAATTTTTAATTAATTAATTTAATCATTAATTTTGACTTAAAATCTGATTATTTTAAAGACGTTGGACCTTCGAGAACCTTGGACGAGAACTGATTGGGACTTTTAATCGTTTAACCCAGACTTGGATTTCGGGGACTTTTCCTTGGAAGACGGTGTTGACCCGATCGTCCGCATCTAGAAGACGCCGCCGTGTTACCATCCTTACGTAGGGAAAGTATCGAATCCCTCCTTAATTATGGACTGATAACTAGTATGCATGATTAGGGTTATTAATAACTGGAAAAGTGTTAGTGGCATATAGGAAAGACCGTTATAGTATTCGATAAATTGGACGAGTCGTAGTAACACATGGAATGAACATGGTTGGTATCCGCTTGACTGGCTTGTGATTTTTGGGAAATTGTTGTGCTGATAGATGGCTCATGTCTGGGTCCTAGGATTGTGTGATGTGTGTTATAATCGCTGTGTGAGAGTCTAAATAATATTATAAGCGATGTGTGAGAGTCTAGATAAGGTTATCCCCGCTGTTGCATGATGTGGCTGTGTGGGCAAGTGTGCCATGTGTGATTATGTGAACCCTTGTTTGTGATATGACCGGGTGAGTGATAGACCGGGTGTATGCTAAGATGGTTCGGTTGGTATACCCAGACCATCAGTGATTGTGCTGTGTGCAAAACCCTACTTGTGTTTAAGAGATGGCGTAGCCGGGAGGATACCTATATCGAGGCCAAGGATGGCGCGATCAGATGACTCATAGACCGGGACGGAGTTGACCGAGGGGTGTGCCGGTCTTATACTTACGTTGAGTAGTGCCCTTCATCTGTGTGAGGAGGAAGATATGACCAGTTCGGTACATATGAGAGTAGCGCCCTTCGTCTGTGTGAGGAGGAAGACATCGGACTGAAGGATTTCCGGTCAAGGATGTTACCCTTCATCTGTGTGAGGAGGAAGATATCGTGACTGATGTTGTGTGTTCCGGTGCGATATAAGCGGCTGTGTGCAATCAGTGGAGTTGGCTCCCACAGTTTACGACATCTATGTGCGTCTCGTTCGAGTCCTTCCCTGTTATTTTGATGTGTGTTGTCCTATGGACTCTACGTGTGTTCTGTTGTGTGCCTTTTTCTCTGGTTTGTCTGTGTGTATTACAAGTGGATTTATTCTGTGTGGTTTGGCTAGTAAAGGTTTTTTCCTAAAGGCATCTTGTTGGGTCATCCCCCTAGTTTACCCTAATTACAAAATTACCGTGAGGCTAACGGTGTATATGGAGTTCTTTTACTTTTCCTACTGAGCGCAAGCTCACCCCTCCTGTCTTTGTGGTGTTTCAGGTGTTGAGCGGGAGCAGTACTAGCCGGACTCTCGGAGCTTGGGAGTTGTTGAGGGTTTAGCTAGTTTTAGAGACGTACACCCCTTTTTATGCTAGACTTTGTGTTTTACTGACTGAGCTGTGACTCTTTACTTTTGAAGGCTTTATATCAGTTGGAACTTTATTTATTTTTGTTCTTCTTGTTTTACTGTAAATCTTTAGTCGCGTCTCGAATTCGGCCAAAACCGGATTTGGGGCGTGACACCCATGGCTTATTTGTCGCCTCCACCCTGTGGTCTCCGACCCATATGTAGATGTCCAATCCTGCTATGGCTCACGTGTAGATGTCCAGTCCTACACGTGAGGGGGAGTGTTGAAGCGTGAGTCCCACATCGAAAATGTGTGGATAATTTGACCTATTAATATAAATATTGATTCCTCCACCCATTAGTTCGAGTTTTTGGGTTAGGTATAGCTTTAACATTCTTTTTCTCCAAGTCCAATTCTACGTGAACTGTTGTCAGCATCTTCATTATCAATGAACGTGAATCAGTGAAGTTTTTCATTTGCCTATGAATATGTAGGAGCATGCTTTCTCAAGAACAAAAAAAAAAATAACTGTTAGTTTTCCCAATCATAGATTGAGTTCTTTTGTTAGCAATAATTTCGTACATCAATAATGGGGCTTGGTTCTTGAAATTCCAAATAGTCTGGATTATTATAATCATCCAACCATAGTAAAGAAAATTCACCAAATAGATACCGAATTACCATGATATCGAATTATAAAGATCATAAATCGAATATATCAAGGAACTCAGCTACTTTACTTGAGTTTAAACAGTGTCACAAATAACTTTCAAAGCTTGTAAGTATATATGATCATGTTACACTAGTCTTTTTTGGTTCAATTTTGATAAGAAGTCCGTCGGTAGGCACTGGCATAGGAACTCTGGCATACCTGTTGTCCGAAAGTAACTTCCACGAGAACTGAGTGACCAAATAATGAAGCGTGACAAGGGTTTCGACCCTGGCAAACTCGTATCCTGGACATATCCGAGGCCCCCCTCCGAATGCAACGAAGCAGTAAGGAGGAACTTGGCTCTCGAATCTAGTTGGATCGAACTTTGTTGGTTCGGGAAATATGTTTCCATCCATATGAGTCATGCTCGTAGCCCAGAATATCTGCAGAAATTAAAGGGAGTCCCTTAAGAGTTATGTAGCATATGAGAAAATGAGGTAAATACATGGGTAGGAACTGCATGTACGGACATATGTTTCATTATCATATTATTAATAAAAAGATGAATTCATTAGAAACCATCTCTTAAATTAGTGACCAATTACAACTATTCATTTGATAAATAAATGCATGAACGGTAAAGTTAACAAATTTCAACTTGTTGACTTTATAAATAAAAGCACCGTCAGGAAAAATAGACGGTAAAATACCGTTTTTTCCATTCCGTTAGTCATATGACCTCGAGTGTCATATAATGGATGGTAAAATGACGTTTTTTTTTCCTTAAGTGTTTGGCCTGTATATATTTTATAAGGAACAACAACGAGGGCACAATGATAATGTTTCTTATAAAATGTAAAGAAGTCAAATAATTAAGGAAAACGGCATTTTACCATCCATTATATGACACTTGAGGTCATATGAGTAACGGAATGGGAAAAACGGCATTTTACCGTCTATTTTTCCTAACGGAATCGCATGACTAATAGATAAGGTACCGCAAATGTTATTTTGAAAAGGAGGGTAGCATAGTGTTCGTGACCAATACATAGGGGTAAGTTTCAACATTTAACCCTTATTAATTTGTTATCCTGTATCTTAAATCTTACCAATTCACCGGATAAATTTTGTTTTTGTTTTAATATATATTAGTTTGAGGTTTAATGGCGAAAATCCCCCTTAAATTAAAATAAATTATAAATGATGAATGTAATATTTTTCTAATCTAAACTTCTATTATTTTTTGTAAAAAAATATCTTCTTTTTCAGTTTTTTTTCAAGTTTTTCATTCTTTTTATATAAGGGGTACTTTTGTTATTAAAACTTAAATTATGATAAACTAAAACAATGTTAATTTTTTAGGAAAACTAATATTTCAACAAAATCTCAGGACTTTTAAATAAATCCAGGAGAAACAGGTCGAAAGCCCCTCATACAAACAAGAACACTAATATATCCCAGTCTCATATCCATCCCAACAAGGGGAGTAAACTAGTGGTCTCAATACCAAATATTACAACCATTAAGCAACAAATAGGTCATCATTGACCGAACAACAAAACCCCACAACGAGTTAAAATGAACCTTAAATTGTCTAATAAACCAGAAATACAAACCAGTAGCTCGAAAAACAATAAGTCTAACACCTAGAATACAACCATGAAGCTCTAACAACAGTACATTAGGGTAGTACCCAACACTTCCAAATGCCCCAATAACCGGATAGGTATAAGACACCCCACACTCGTTGGAGCCACCAACTCAAAGAGTTGAATGGTGCTGACACATCGCCGGCCTACACCACAAACGGCAGAATTGGGCTGATCACGAATATCATCGGAACTCAAAAACCCAAGTCTGTAGTAACCTTTCGACTTCAAAAAAAAGCCTAACGACCTATAACAACTCGTCCGGGGTCAATATCATATAACCGACGAGCCCCTTGCCAACAACAAGAGTAGGAGTAACCATGAAGATTGAAAAGTAGCTAAATTCTGAGACCGAGTAGTGAATATACTAACGAGGGAGAAAACCCTTACCCACTGGTACTGCGAGTCACGACCCAAAACAGTACCGATCGGAACGGTGCTACCCGAGTCTTGAGGCAGATCTGGAACTCTCATGAACCACCTCCAACGACGACCAAAGGTGAAACAGAAGTTGTGTACCACCGGACTGAAAGGACCACGCCACCACCAGGAGATGAACTAGTCCCAACGATGACCGGAGCTAGATCCTCCACAATTTATGATAGAAACGTCTCCCACTATAGATCAGTAGCAAGCTACCGTAGATCGACCACCTGAAGGACGACCAAACCCGAGCAAGGTTCGGGTGTTCGGGCTAAATGGCCCACGACCTCCAATCGAATCCACAAGAACGGAGATTGAGAGGGACGATTCAGGAGAAAATCCACGAAGATCTCCACCTGAACAGACGGAGAAGGACGTCCTACCATGGGATCTACGTGAAGATGACGACGAAGAGGAGTTTGACGAGGAGGGTTGAGGAAGGGGGTTGGACTGAGTAGGGTCGAGGGCAAAGAAGGCGAGGAAATTAGAACGGGAAGAAGAGGAGGAAGGTGGGGGATGGAGGGGGGAAACCACCACCGATGACAACCATGATCGAAAGCCACGTTGTCGTTGGTGGTGAACCAAAAAAGGCGATGGTTGTAAAAAGTTAGGGTTGGAATGGATGTATAATGTTATATAAAATACGGGTTGATTAGTTAATATTAGTCCCAAATATAAGTAGTGACATAATTTCCCATGTATCTATATTGATCGGCAATAACAGTCCTTATCACATGGGGTAAATATTTACGTACTTGCCATCCCTTAGGAATGATGTAACCTTCGAACTCTATATCCTTCACGGCCTTCCTGAATCCAGCAAAAACAGGAGGGATCATTCTAAGTGTCTCCATTGCCACTTTCCATGAGTACTTCATCTTGGCCAGATCTTGCCATGTTAGAGTCTCGCCTTCGGCCTTACTTTTCGCTATGTCTTCGTGTTCTGCATTTTTACATCAACATAACACGTATCAATACCATTTTTATCAGTTCTATTCCACACACAAGCCACTAAGCAGTACCTGGACAATGTCGGTCCTATGGGAGACGCAACATTTAAATATTATGTATTAGAGGACAAACTCAACTAAAAGTTTAAGCTGATAGTTGAAGGTTCAATTATAGTTCTATTCTAATACGCGTCCTCACGGACAAACCCGTTTACGGGTTTAGAGGTGAGTTATATAGAAAAGGAGATAAGCCCATCGAGAAAAAAGATATAAGTTGGCCTATGCTAGGACAAATTTGATAAAGGGATTGAACCCGAATCCGTGAGGCAACAAGCTCTGATACCAACTAAAAGCTTAACCTAATAGTTGAAGGCTCAATTATAGTTATATTCTAACATTATGTTTATTTACTTTGACAATGTCGGTCCTAATGGTTAATAGGGAGACGCAACATTTAAATATTATCTCTATCTACTTTGACAATGTCGGCCCTAGTGGTTAACAGTGGCATACCCTTAAGAACAGCTGAATAAGTAGATGGATCATTAGCCAGGAGGCGGAGGATGAAGGTGAGTAGAATCGATGAAGTGTCGTATCCTCCAATCATGACAACCATAACATTGTGCACGATCTCATCCAGAGTCAATGCGTCTTCATCGTCTTCCCTGCGGATGCTTAGCATGTATGTGATGAGGTCTTGGCGAGAACACGCGCTGTTTCGCTCGAGCTCTGCTCTCTTCTTGCGGATGAGGCCTCTGACCATCTCTTGAACCCTTGCGCTGGCGCGGAGGCTGGCGTTGTAGCGTGTGAAGGGCAAGTTGACCGGGACCGACCACATTCCTTCCATCATTTTCTTAAAGCAATCCAAGAACTCGTCTCTTTGAGCTCCTCGCTCGACCCCGAATAAGAGAGAGCAGATCATGTTGAATGTGAGGATCTTCATCGATGGCAAGACCTACAACATGTTGGTTTATAATTGTCAAGCCACTGTCTCTATTAATTGTTTGTAGAAGTGGTCTTATTTCTGTTTGATATTATTATGATCTATGATGAATAAAACTAAGCAAACGATATAAACTAAGATGCCCACAATAAGTTAGAATAT
Source organism: Erodium maritimum (assembly GCA_963921825.1). Classification (NCBI taxonomy): domain Eukaryota; kingdom Viridiplantae; phylum Streptophyta; class Magnoliopsida; order Geraniales; family Geraniaceae; genus Erodium; species Erodium maritimum. The sequence continues at coordinate 6,360,334 of OY997591.1, forward strand.
AGTCTGAAATCCCATCAATGATAAATGTCTAGACGTTCTATGCTAATCAACATAGCTCCTATAGGCAAATTCTGAGTACAGTAACAAGAACACATCACATGAGTATAATTAAGCAGAAACAAGGATCTAAAATGCTATGGGGGGATTTACTTGAATTATTGCGGTGTTCACCGATTCAAGCACGACCTAAAAGCTTGGCCGTTGGGGGAGAGGATCCAAGAGAGCTGTGCACGGGCGCATAATATCAAGGAGCCCCAAATGAACAGTGACGATATGGTGGCACATAAGAAAGGGGTCACAGACACAACCTAGACGGCACGACAACGGCTGCATTGAAAGTATGAAAAAAATAGTGAACGAAAAGGGTGAGGCACAAGATTGGTTAGAGGGATTATCCGACCCACGATAGGAAGAACGGGTGACTCGATTGGATGAGGTGGTTGTGGATCGATCCAGTGAGGGCGTGACTCGGGCAGTGTAGGGAGGGGGGCGGCGTGGCCGAAGATGGGATTGGCCTAGTAGAAGCGAGGCTCGGACAACAGAGGACGGCATGGCTCGGGCGGCATAGGGCGACTAGCGACGTACAAGAAAGGTTAAGGAAGACACGGGATAGAGGGGGAGAGGATGACCACCGATCGGAGAGAAGGAAGGAGGGCAGGCGACCTCTAAAGAAGGAGGAAGATCGTCGACGGGCCATCACTCAGAAGGAAGAGGAGACCTCCGTATTTATTTAAACCATGAGAAAAGAAAAAATAAACAGATTGAGAATTAAAATAAATTGTTTGATCGCTACGAAGTCTTCGAGTTCTCTGTTAACGAGTTCATATTCTCTTAATTTGTGACATTTATCTTGATTTGTTCCTTGCCTCGCCAGTGTGATTCAAGATGGTTCCTGATTCCTTCATCCATCTTCCCCACATACTGCTTCAAGGATTCAGGCTTCAGGAACGACACGAGCGCGCCTCTCACTCGCTTATGATCTTCGGTACCCAATTCGAATATATTTCTGTCTCCTAATATCGCCCTGATGGACTGAGGCTGCTGATTAGCAACCGTGTTGCCGTCACTGGCGAATACAAGCTTGTTCGCAGCTTGTCCGTGAATGAAAACCGTTGGTTTCCCGAAGAGGGTCAGCTTCGAAACAGGGCCGTACTTGCTTACTCTCTGCTCAAGCCATTGCTCTGCAGTGTTGGCTCTCATGGCCCAGAGAAGGCTCAGGCTCTGCCCTATAATGGGCAGTCCTAGACTGCCCGGAGGGAGGTTTTTCGGGGACGGTCTCCGGTGGATCAGGAGGAGGAAAATGGGGATGAGGAGTATCAAGACGGTGAAGAAAATTGTCATATTGTGATCTGTTGTGTGTTGTGTGTGTTTCAGGTGGTTTTGTTGTGAAATCAGATGAGCAATTTGGTTTTTGTTGGGTTGTGGAGAGGTATCTGTATGTTTAATATTCTTGGTGGTATGTGAATGTCTCTAACAAGGGTTTCTGGTAAGATGGAGACAATAAGCTTTGTAACGATCTCTTACAAGTTCCTAGTTTTGACCGGTTGTTCGGTTGAATCATGCGGGTTTGAATCTTTTTTATACGAGGTTGTTATTGGTGCAAAGCTTTTTAAAAAAGACAGTCATGTAAGATGCTTGATTCACAAGTTTTGATTCTACTGAATGCAAGGACAAAAAAGACTGTAGAATTGACTTGTAGCTCTAATCTCCGAAGACCTTATACGGTGGGATTAGACCCGGTCTATTTAGGGACGATTTATTAAAAAAGCCTTCTGAGGCTAATTTATTGCAAAAAAAACCTTCACATGTTATATGTTTTGTAAAAAGACCTCCACTTTATGTTTTCCAATATTACCCTTTTGTAATATTGGAAAAAAACCCTAAATCTCAGCCCCCCTTTTCGCACCCAGAAAACAGCCGGCCGACGACCTCCATATCCAAAAAAATTTTTGGCGTCCATCACGTTCCCCGTCGCTGTCCACCACCGTCCAAAGCCCATTGAGTCCATTTAAGCAATCCTCCAAGTAAGGTAAGCTTGATTCCATCCTAAATTTGAAGCTAGTGAATTTTAGTTTTAGGTTTGAGTAGATCTTCGAATGTAGGAGTGGAAAAACGATAAGTTATGGTTTAATGTGTGTGTAAACTTAGAGAAATAAACAAATGGTAGAATTGGGTGGAATAGATTAGTATGTCGTAGGTTTTGTGAAGTTTCTGAAATGGTGAACCAGTAGGGCCGATCGGCGACGGATGGGGAAGACGAGTTGACCGATCGGCCTCGTAAGCACGTGAATATATACTAGCCGGACGGCTTATATGCCAACCGATCGGGTGACCGATCGGATGGGTTATTTGCGGGACGGCTAATTGCATATACTAAATCATACTCGATTAGTACAATATGTCCTTATGGGGTTTTAATTGATACAGGAATGGGTGAAATTTTAGTCCGTGCTACTTACGGTGGGGAATATAAGCTAGTGGATGGGAAGTATGATTGGATATCGACAACAAACAATGGTTGTGTTAGCCTTATTGTGGATGATAATACAACGCTGAAGAAAGTGAAGGACCGCCCGTATTCCGAAATCGGGGTGAATGAAAGGGAGATAGAACTGAAACTTAGTTTTGTTGCTATTATGCCCAATTTTGTAGGAGTTATCCCAATAGAGAAAGTGTACGATGATTTCACTCTTCGGGGTTTTGTACTGGAGAACAGAAATATAGGTACCAGAACCGTGTTACGTGTAGAGCTGAGCAATAAAGATACAGTTTGTGGGGAAGATGATACTGTTGAACAGGGGTGAACAATGTACCGGAAGCTGTGGCATATGAGTATGATGAACATGACAAGGGGGGCATGACGCTTATTTTGAAGTTGGTATTTGTAGTGTTGCAGGTAATCCAAATAATGTAGATAACCCAGTTATTCGACGGAGAGAACGTGATACGGAAGCACAAGCATCATCTCCTACACCACCATCGGTAAGCTTGGACAATATCGAGGAGAACCGTGAAATGGTGGAGTATGTTCATAGAAATGAGGAGTTTCCTGCGGATTCGGTGGATCCAGAACAAAGCACTGTCGGTTTTAGGGATGGGTCAAGTTTAGTAGTTGGTAAAGAGTTTCCGAACAAGAGAGCACTGATGAGTTATCTGAAAGACATTTCAATTAAGGGTGATTTTCAGATAAAACGTGATAGATCTTCAAAGACTTTATACATTGCAAAATGTGCTGGTACTACTTGTGGGTGGAGAGTGCGTGCAGCAAAAGATCGCGGATCCCGTGAAACGTTCTCCATTAGAACGTATGAGTCTTTACATACTTGTTTGGTTAGTGAACGGAACTCCCGAAAAGGTAAATTGACTACCTAAGAGATTGCGTGTAGGTTGGTAAAAGAAAATAGTGAAGTTGAATATATTCCCAAACCATGTGCCATTCAAAACAAGTTGGAGTTGGACAAGATGGGGTTTTATAAATACTGGCAATGTTGGAGGGCAAGAACACTGGCGATGATTAAACTTGTAGGGGACCCAGCTTCAAGTTATGGATTACTCCCTGTTTATTTGCAGCAGGTTCGGAAGATGAATGCAGGTGTAGTAACTCATTTGGAGGTGGATGCGGAGAGTAGATTTAAATATGTTTTGATAGCATATCGGCCATGCATTGAGGGAATTAACTATGCCTTGAGAAAAGTGATATTAGTAGATGGTATGTGGTTGAAGACAAAGTATAAAGGAGTACTGATAATTGCAAGCGGGGAAGATGGTAATGGTCACCAATATCTTGTGGCTTGGGCTGTAGTTGACTCGGAGAACAACGAATCATGGAAATGGTTCTTCCAAAAGTTGAGGTCGGAGATCCCGGATGGGGACGACTTGGTTATCCTTTCGGATAGACATGTAAGTATCAGCAATGCAGTGTCGATCGTCTACCCAGAAGCCCAACATGGGCATTGTAGGTGGCATCTGACCCAAAATGTGAGAGAGAAGGTAGGGGCTAAGGAAAAAAAACAGATTATCGAAGTTGTTTCAAGAAGTTGCTGATGCGTACACAATGGAGAGGTTCCATGACAAGTACGAGCAACTGAAAGAAATGTACCCGAAGGCGGCGGAATATCTGGAGGAGACAACCATACAACGTTGTCAATGGGCGAGATCTCACTTCGTAGGGTCGCGGTACAATATAATGACAATGAACGGGGTTGAGTCTATCAACAATGTATGAAGAGAAGCGAGAAAGCTGCCTGTTATAAAGTTGTTGAACAGGATGCAGGAAAGGGTTACCGAATGCTTCATGCAACGTCTGGATGTGATGAACAAGATACCGAACTCCCATACTGTAACTCCAAAGGTAGAGAAAATCATGTCTGCAAGCAACAAGCTAGTCTCGCAGATGCAGATAACACCACTGAACACACACGGCGAGTATCAGGTGAGGGCTGAACATAATGACGTATTGGTTCATTTGGGGATGAGGCAATGCAGTTGCCGGGAGTTTGACATAGACAGAATTCCTTGTGCCCATGCCCTAGCGTGTTGTGAGCATGCCAATATAGTATTGTATGACTTGTGCTCGAACTATTACACGCTACAAAAATGGGCCGAAGCATATTCTGGGACTGTGTACCTAGTGTCCCGTGCAGAAGAGTGGAATATTGATGAATTTGATCGTGAAGTGCTTATCAATGTTCTTCCTCCAGACTATGAAGCGAAACGCGGGAGACTGCAGGAAAGAAGAATTCCTTCAGGAGGTGAGGTTCAACGAGCGACTCAAGCGGCTCCAAAGCGTCGCAGGAAATGTGGACATTGTGCTACCGTGGGTCATAACAGACGAACATGTCCTTCGCTTCGATCTGCATCTAATGTTTAGGGTAGGTATGTTTCCATTTATGATAGACTGTGTGTATTTATTTATTCCTGAATATGGTACTATTTGCTGAGTATACTTTGTTTGATTTGCATGTGTTGAATGCATTTCCATTTCCATTACATGTGAGGAATGCATTTATGTTTGGGATAGGAACTAGGATAGTGGTGTATTTGCATGAAGCCGATCGGCAACGGGTGTCGCCGAACGGCTTAATGGTGAAAAAATAAGATCTGTTCTGTTGCCCGATCGGTCAAGGATGTGGTCCTAGACGGCGCCGAATGGGGTAACAACTCATATAACCAAACATCGTTCAAATACAACGAGTCACATGTAGATTCAACTTAAACGGTAAACACAATACAACCCTACTTTATTACCACAAAGACTCTCATATGGAGTTGAAAATTTGAGGTCTTTGTGTCCGATACAAACCAACCCATATTACCAACGGGTAGTTAGCTCGTCTTGGTGAGTGAAGGACAAGACGAAGTGTCGAAGTCCTTCGAGCTGCTCCAACACGATTCGCGCATTATTCTCGTCTGCATCTGTCCATCCAGTTCTATTCGCCTGTCTCAGCTCGTCCATCAGTGCATCAGCCTTCACTGAAATCCGAAGAAGACTTATCCTAATCTTCTGGAGCTTATCCAGCCTCTCTTTGTGTTCAAGTTCAACACGCTGTGTTGTAATGATGTTTCGTAAAGGTTCAGACATTGTGGATGAAGTGAGTGAAGAGTAGTGATGAGTGAGTAGTGAGTGAAGAGGGTTGGAGTGGGTTTTATAGGCGTGGTGAGGTCCATAAATATAAGTTGGGTGGTGGGTTCCATTAATATGGGGTTGGTGGTTGTTGGGAAAACTTCATTTGTGGTTGACTTAATTTGATGGAGGAATGGCCCCAAACGGCGCCTTATGGGGCACAAATTAGGGTTTTTGAAGTCGTATGGAGGGATGGCCCCATATGGCGTCGTATGAGGTCAGTATTAGGGTTAGGGTTTAGGGTTGGTCCCAAACGGCGCCGGATGAGGTCAGTATTAGGGTTTGATGAAGTGGGATTTAGGGATGGCCCCATACGGCGCCGGATGAGGTCAGTATTAGGGTTAGGTGTAGGGTTGTTCTTAGACTGTGCCGGATGAGGTGTCAGACATCTCCGTATGGTGTCAATCAGGCAGAGGGGGGGTCTCAAACAGAGCCGGATGAGGTCAATATTAGGGTTAGGTGTAGGGCTGGTCTCAGACTGCGCCGGATGAGGTGTCAGACAGCACCGTATGGTGTCAATCGGACAGAGGGATGGACCCATCCCGCGCCGTTTGGGGACCAATTCCTATTGTTTATTTTTTGGAAGGTCCCATTCAATTAACATTCAACGACAAACATTACAACCCTAATGATTACCACAAAGCCTCACATTTGGAAAATGGAAATGGTCTCCTAAGTGAAGGACCGTACAAGCTGTAAAATGCCCTCGAGGTGGTCCAAAAACTCCTTCAACTCATGCTTAATTGGATTTGTATTCTCTGCGACCCTTTGAAGACTTATCTTCAGCTGCTGGAGCTCGGCCAATAACTCGGTGTATTCAAGTTCACCACTCTGTGGTGGAGTGATGTCCCTAAGAGGTGCAGACATTGTTGATGAATAGAGTGTAGAGTGAGTAAAGAGTAGTGATGAGTGAAGTGAAGTAAAGAGTGGGTTTTATAAGGGTGACTGAACAATATATTCCTTCCGTAAAGTAGGAGTACAATTCTACCCTAAACATTACAACCCTAATTGTCATGACTCTCTTGCAATGTGAGTACAATTCAACACTAATTATTACCACAAAGCCTCACATACGACATTGGAAAATGGAGGTCTTTGTAATCCGATACAAGCAAACTCACATTAGCAAGTGGGATCTCTTAAGTGAAGGACCGTACGAAACGTAATAGGCCTTCGAGCTGGTCCATGGCCTCCTTCAACTCCTTCTTGAGTTGATCTGCCTTATCTTCCACCCTCTGAAGACTTACCTTGATCTGGTGGAGATCGTCCAATATCGCAATGCATTCTTCATCAGCAAGCCGTGGTGTATTGCTGCCCGAAATAGGTGAAGACTTACCTTGACTTAGTAAAGAGTATTGATGAGTTCATTGAAGTGAATATTAGGGTTTATAAGGGTAACTAAAGAATATATTCCTTCCGTAAAGTATGTCCCATCTAATCGACGTCGGAAGGAATATATTCCTTCCGTAAAGTATGTACCATCTAATCGACGTCGGAAGGAATATATTCCTTCCGTAAAGTATATTCAGTCTCAATATGCGCAGATTGGGATCCAAACTGCGAAGATTGGGATCCAAACTGCGCAGATTGGGATCCAAACTGCGCAGATTGAGTGCATGTGCATATTAATCGTACCCATTAATGTGTTGACTGCGTTGATTGTAGTGCATGCATTGGGACGTGCAGATTTTGTATAGGAAATGTATCAAATAAAAGCATTGCCATTCATTGCATTAATTCTACAAAACATAAACGTCATTCATCCGAGTACCAAAATTATTATCCAAAAAATAAAAACAAACACTAGGCAGTAAGCAGACTGTTAATGAGACTCTGAACAATTTGTTGGTTTCGACCCATCCACTGTACGTAACCCTGGAACCAAGCAGGCTCCTCGAACGAATGAAGAAGGTCATCCTCGTTCATCGGCGGTTGAATAAATGGGTTTTCACCAGGAGTGAGTGGAGGACACGGTAAAATTTTCTCGCGCATGACTGCCTCCAGTTGGTCCAACCGCTGATTTCCTTCTTCAAGTAAACGGTAGTACTCTACCGACCATGCTGGTTCCGGTGCTTGATACAGTCGTTCGGCCATTCGGACTATTCTGCCTTCGGCTAACATTGTGACGTATTCTCCGGCTAGCTCCCGTCTTATCCACGCACACTCCTCACGCTCTGCACGCTGCGCACGCTACGCACGATTCGCTTGATCGGGATCCATTATGTCAGAAACATATACGTGGTTACACTACTAAAACAACAAACACATCTAAAAAATTATAATGCAAGAACATTATTCGAATACCTATTCCTTGAAAGCTGAGAGTGAAGGGGGTTGGAGTACAAATAATGGGGTAGCTAAGCCTCATTTATAGGCTGGTGACAATGAATAGGGTTGGAGTGGGTGGATGAGTGGCGTGTGCCCATAAATGTGTCTTGGGTGGAGAGACATATTAATGGGAGACATTAATATGTTGCGTTTCTTGGATGTAGTGATTGAATAGGGACGTGCAGACATATTTAATTGGGGTTCTTTTAATGCAAACATTCAGGTATGCGTACAAAAATCAGATATGAGTCAAACCATCAAAAATATATTCGTCACTTCTCATTCAAAAGTTTATCAGTCATCCAACATTTTTACATACTACAGAAGATATTCGTCAAGGTCCGGTTCTATATTCGCCTCATACTCTGCACAGCACAACTTGTGGAACACACAATCCAGCACTACATGGCTCTGCCTGAACACATTCGGAAAATGTCGTTGTCTGCACCGTATGCCTGACAACGCATCGTCCATATGCTGCGCAAAGTTGAAAACACTATAAATTATATATTGCCAGGAAAAATATACTCATATGTTGCTTAAAATAAAATACTAACCTGCGGTGTGACCCATTCGCCAGGGGTTGCCAATGACCGGTAATATGAGGCGGGTAGGCCTCTGTAGAGGACTCCGTCCTGCAAACCGGTACGCACGGTACCAGAGTAATTCCTCAACCGATGGGGAATCTTCACTGCAGGGTTCCAACTGCGGATCAGCCTCTGATCAAGGACACCGAGAAACTGGGTCATCTTCCTCTTTCTGGAACAGGGCGGATCAGGTTCAAATAGGTGACGGGGAAGGGTAACCACGATCGATGGTGGCTCCCGAGGCTCCGAGGGTTCCCCCGGAGCCTGAGTCTGTGCCTCATCACCGGCACCTTCATCGTCGGTCGGTTCCTCCTCCCAAGACGACAGTTCCCGCGTAGGAGTTTGACTGACCTCCTCCTCCCCTTCGACCTCCAGACCTTCCCAAAAAGTCGACAGTGACCCCTCCACAGACTTACTCCCCTCTTCCCCTCCTCCTAGTACCCCTCCCGCACTACGTGTCTGAGAATCAACTACCACGATCGGTGCTGGAACTGGAACCTGTCCCTCCTCAACCCCCTGCTGAACCGCAACCTGTCCCTCCTCAAACCCCAGCTGTCCCTCCTCCCCCCTCACCTGAACATCAACCTCACCCCCCATCTGAACATCAACCTCACCCCCCATCTCAGCCTCATGGACCATATCCATATCCGGGGGTCCATGGCTAGACTCTCCAACCTGTTCCCGTCTTCCTCCTGCGTCACCTGATCCACGAGGCTGAGATTCATCATCCCTTTGAGATCCGGCTTCATGCGACCGATGAGACCGAGGCGGGCAATGTGATCCTCGGGAGTCGCCACCAGATGCACTGTCGTCAGGCCCGGGCAGCGGGTCACGGGCAGCGCCCTGGGTCCGGAGTAGATGAAGGATCTCATCTAGTTTGCCCCCAAACTCTCTCCGCAACGCTCTGATGGCGCCCCCAAACTCAGTCCGTACCGCTCCAATAGAGTCCGCAACGGATTGGATCTTGCCCTGCAACTCTCCTATCTCAACGCGGACACCTCTGATATGATCATCTGCTGCGGCCTGTTCCCCCTGACGACGAGGGGTCTGGGGTAACTCTCCTACCCCGATGGTGGCCTCTTCCCGGCGACGAGAGCACTCAGCTCCATCCCCAACCGGATCCGGCGGTGTCTGTTCTGTACCCATAACCTCATCCCCAGACTGACGATCAGGTGTCGGCTCCCTTTCAACTGGCTTTGCTTGCTCCACACCCTCATCATCCCATTCTATCTCCCCTCCAGCCTCCAAAATTTCTGCAATCCGCTCAAGTGTCCTATCCGCTACCCTGTCGGGTATGACTCCCACATTTTGATTATGCGGAAGTGCCCTCTCTATTTCTGTGGGTATTAGGACACCCCGAGTCACCTGCACCTACACACACATAACCATTACATTCAATTCATATAACCAACCTACATCTACAATTATACGTCTACACTTATATTTTTTTACCTCGTCTTTCTGAAATTCGGTTGTCACCTCATCCGTCGACGGGGCCTTGGGCCATTTCGTGCGCCACTTAAAAAACCTCGGTAGGTCCTCACTGTACTGTGGGTCCACCGTCCCCCACTTACTTTCCAGTGCTTCCATAGACTCAAATACAAAAGGCTGTTACACAAATCAAATTATTAATAACCAATACGTACATTAATTGATAATAATGCTCTTATTCAAATTGTATTAAATGTTTTACGTACCGTAAATAACGGGAGCATACCGCATATGGTGTATGTGGCCCCCTGCCTGCCAGGGACGAGCGATTGGAACTTCGCTCTCAACTCTCGAATACAATCCTCCCTCAAATGCCGGAAGGAGATATACCCCCACGGGTACCGGTTGAACATGTCCAGGTCTTCTACTAATCCCATCCACTTTGGCTCAATGGGTGTCGTCACTTTTGTGTGAGGTATCAACGCATCAGTGACGAACAACAGCTGAGCCATCTTCACAATATTATAATCTGGCTCGGTCCTCCTGGTCCTCGGTTTCAACCGGGTAGTCACAAGGGCGGTCAACTTGTTTGCCAGGTCTAGTGGAGACACTCCACGCTGGTTCGAATCAAAATGTCTTTTCTCGAATGTTGTGGAACTCAATTGCCTCTGTAAATTTTCATCTCCACGGCTCGGTCTTGAGCAATTCAACCCCGTCATCAGTGCGTATTCCTTTAGGGACAACCTGATCGGTTTACCTTTCAGCACGAACCACATTTCGGAGTCCCTTCTCACCGTGGTACTCCTGACTAATAGCATCCACGCCAGGTTGTTGGAGGGCTGGAACTTCTCTGGTAACCTGGTGAACATCCCGAATGGACCCGCTCTTATTGCTGCAGCTGTCAGCGGGTCTGCATCCTTCAGCTCATTGTACTTCTCATACAACACCTTATACCCACACCTGGCTGTCACACGACAGTTGAAGTACTCCCCCTCTTGCAGTTCTGTTTCAATTCTTGGAAACCGTTGAGGTGCTTCTGACGGAGTTGCACTCGATATCGAAACAGAACCTACTTCCTCTTCCATTGACTGTATTATGATTATAAGATGCATCCTAACATTATCTAGTAATATTATCATTATAAAATAACATTAACTAGTAATCAAAACTGTCATGGGCCGAACGGCCTTTCACCAAATTGGCCTTTGCCGATCGGGCAACAGAGAGTTTGGTCACTTTCCCATTCGGCTCATACTGACCCCATTCGGCGCCGTTTGGACCTTGCTACACAAGATCAAAACGCCGCATTTTCCTACCGATATGCGCCGTCTGGAGCCTTTGGAAGGCAAATGATTGGGGGCCAAAACGACGTCGTCGGGTGCCAGTTTGGGCCCTAGACTAGGCCTCACCGAGCTTATTGGGCCGTTGACTGGGCCTCAACCACCTTTGTGGCCCAACCTACTCCGTTTGGTTCAACCACATTGGGGGCCACAACGACGTCGTTATGGGGTCTCATTCGGCTCCGACTGGTCATATCAATCGGAGCGGGTTGGGGACAAAACGTCTGCAACTCCGGCGACTCAGTGGGCTAAAACGCCACCGTTTTAGCCCCAATCAGCGCCGTCTGGACCCCAGTCGACGACACTGATTCCTTCTCCGGCAACGACCCTATTCCCTTCTACGCCTCCCTCATTCGTCGTAGCCTCACCGGCGATTTATAGTAACTAAACCCTAGGTTTTGCAAAAGGGAACTAAATCTAACACAAAATTTACGAGTTCAAATCGGACGTACCTGGCTCGACATTGTTGGGGTTCAAAATGTAGGAATTTCCTCTCGCCGGCGTCGTTGCTTGCTCGGAGATGATCGGGCTCTCGAAGTCGTCGACAATCGTATTTCTGACTTTGACTCAGTGACGAAGACGAAGAGGCAAAGAAGAAGAAAGGGCGAGGGTATAACCGGCATTTCATAATGTTTTCAATTAAAAGAAAAACAAAAATTCAATTTAATTCGAATGCCAAATTACCGAGGCTACCCCGCAAATATATTAGCGTGATAAGGCCCTTTCCAATAATTCCTACTCTATTTAGGTGTAAATTGTGGAACTTTAAGGTCTAATTTTATCCGATTCAGGAATATGTTATTATTGGTCCTATAGTAAGAATAGATCGATTCAGGCTTTCCGAGATCAATGAGAATAAAAATTGAATGAAATAATATGAAAGCAATTTTTTTTTATTTTCCGAAAGAAAAAACCCAACGATACTATAACGTCAAACCCTCATAGACAAAATACCAAAAAGAAACCTACAAAAACCACCCCCACGCAGAAAACTCCAGAGCAATTCGACCGGATGTAAACTAGAGGTTCGGAAACTCGTTCATCCAACGCCATTTTGGGCATTCTCGAACAGTCCTTCACCACTCATGCTTCTTGAATTGGTAGACGAAATTGTTGGCATAAATTGTCACGCCCCAAATCTGGTTTTGACCGGACTCGAGACGTGAACTAAAATGAAATAAAAACAATAATAATAAAAGAAAATTAACGAAATATAACTTCAAAATTTAGTTCCAAATCACAACAAAATACCACGAGTCAAACGCTTAAATCCAAATAGATAAATACACTGTTTAGTTCATAAAAGAAAGTACGTCTCTACTAAATAAATAAACCCCGGACTCTCGAGGAGCTCCCGAGCTCTGAGATGTCCTCTAAACCGACTCACCATCGAAACCTGTAAAACAGTAAAAACAGAGGGGGTGAGCTTTCGCTCAGTAGGAAAAAGTAGTAATGGGAAAGGACTCCCGCTCCGTTACCAGAAATACTCGATCAGTAACTTTTACTAAAAACTGACAACGTAAATAGAAACCAACAGGAACACAACAATATCGATAATAGCACCAAACTAAAGAAACAAACGAACAACGGGACATTATACTGCTAAGACCACTACGAACGTTACTCAGATCCGATATCACACAACATAAGACAAGTACCCATGACAATCCGATCACCACGCACAACTCAACAAATACATCATACCGGAATACACCCTCGGTCTAGATGTCTTCCCGGACACACAGCATCGGGGTGAAGCAAATACATCATACCGGAATACCCATCGGTCTAGATGTCTTCCCGGACACACAGCATCGGGGTGAAACACTACATCATACCGGAATGTCCATCGGTCTAGATGTCTTCCCGGACACATAGCATCGGGGTGAAACAACATACATCATACCGGAATATACCGTCGGTCTTGATGTCTTCCCGGAAACGCACATCGGGGTAAAAAAACATACATCATACCAGAATGTACCGTCGGTCTAGATGTCTTCCCGGGAACGCACCTCAGGTTAAAACATTATACATCATACCGGAATGTACCGTCGGTCTAGATGTCATCCCGAGAACGCACATACCGGACCAGCACACACCTCGGTCGGGTATCTTCCCGTAGTACGGGTTACAGTCACACCACACAACACCATACCAAAACATGTTACACCGAACTTATCATACCATCAAGCTTACCGACACAACTTACCAAGCACACCAATTCGGTCTATCATTCACCCGGTCATATAACAAGAAACAATTCATAATGCATTCGTCACATTCTTTCATTCAACCATATCACGAGACAACAATCCATATCACATTCATCACATTCATTCAACCAATCATATTACGAGACAACCATTCATATCACGTTCATCATAATTCATACAGCATACTATGATTCTTAAATTAACCAAAGAAAATACTATTCGTCGACATTTAAGGACTATTAATCACAATCAAACACAACCAACACACAATCCTACGGCCCGACATGGCCACATGTGATTCTACAGCACGGCAATTCCCATAATTAAAAGCGGTTATTCTAGTGAATCACATCCTATATGCAAGCTAAGACTTTTCCGGTTATTAACGTCATATATGCATACTATTAGCATTCCTTAATTAAAAGAGGTAATTACTACTCTTCCCTACCTCAAACGCTATCCAAACGCTTAGTCAAACGAGAGCCGCCTAGAAGTCTCCTCCTCTGAGCTCGAGAACGACATCTAGGATCATAAATTTATACTAGAATTAATAAACAATCAAGTGGTTTTAAAGAGAAATGCCTAAATTACCCCTAACAATTAAAAACATGGGCTAAAGGAAAATTGGGCCAAAACGAGGCCCAATTCGGGCGGCCCACAGCTCCAGCACTCGGCCCGGCCCGTGCCACTCAGAGGCCCGGACCGTGCTTCTCAGAGGGTCGGCCAGAGGCCCGGACCGTGCCACTCGGAGGGCCGGTCTGGGACACGGACCGTGCCCCTCAGAGGGCCGGCACCAAGCCCGGACCGTGCCGCTCAGAGGGCTGGTCAGGGACCCTCTCCGTGCCGCTTAGAGGGCCGACCAGAGGCCCTTTCCGCGCCAAATCTGGGCAGCATCAACTTCTTGTTCCCCAACTTCGTTTCTACGGAAATCTACTTCAAAAACTCCATTTTCAACCTCATCAAACTCCAAAATCTGTCACCAAAACCCCCAAACTTCAATACCCATAATGGGTTTCATCAAAACATCAACAACCAAAAGATTTCTAACCAAAACCTCCATTATTCTTCATCAAAACAACCATCTAACAACAAATGAATCAAAACCCATCTAGTTCATGCAATTTCCGTAGAAACCCATAACCCCAACTTAACTGAAAGTAGGATTTTAGAGATTACTTACCTTGGGAATGGAAAGGGGATGAAGATGAAGTGATTTTGGATATGATTTGAGAATGAATCCACCAAAAAGCTCCCCTTTTTTCACTTGCTTCTTCTCCAAGTTTTTGAGCTCTTCTCTTCTCTCCTTCTTGTGATTTTCGGCCACCAAGGAATAGAATGAGCTGAAATGCAACCCAAAAGGGGTCTTAAACCTAACGGAGAAAAGTCTAAAACGCCCTCTAGCTTCCTTTCTTCTATTTTGGCACACATGAGGGCAAATGGGTCATTATAGACCCATTTTCTTCTCCTTCAAGACACCGTGGACACATGTCCATGTGGGTCCACCTTGACCCTTAGTATTTTCTAGCACACTTGAATTAAATTCGATAAAGTTCTAAATTTGGCTCCGTTGACCCGAAGTTGACTCCTTCGTAAAAATTAGTCATTAGAAAGGAAACGACCCAACTTAGCTAATCGTAACGAAGGCTAAGCTTTTTGGGTCCCAGAAAGGTCCCGAATGACTCCCACAGTCACCGGTTGACTTTTCCAGCCGAAAGTCAACTTTCGCCAGAAATCACGACCGGAGGCGGTTCTTACAATCTACCCCCCTTAAAAGAATTTTGTCCTCAAAATTTAAAACGAGCGTACCTCAAGGGTCGAACAGGCTGGGGTACTTTGCACGAACCTCATCCTCGCGCTCCCAGGTCGACTCAGCTCTGTGGTGCCGCCACTGCACCCGAACTAGTGGGATAGTCTTGCCACGCAAGACCTGCTCACACGTATCCAGAATCCTAACTGGCTGCTACTCATACGAAAAATCCTCAGCTACCTCGATGTCCGTCCACTCAATAATGTGGGAGGGGTCCGGGGTATACTTCTGCAGTTGGGAAACGTGGAAGACATTATGAACGTTCCCAAACTGCAGTGGCAATGCTAGACGGTAAGCAACGGCTCCCACTCTTCCCAACACCTCAAAAGGTCTGATAAACCGTGGGGCCAACTTGTCTCTACCGCGGTTGAACCGCACTAGCCCCTTCTTCGAGCTCACCCTCAGAAACACATGATCACCAACTGTAAACTCGAGAGGTCGACGTCGTCTATCAGCATAACTCTTCTGTCGACTCTGCGCGGTCCTCAACCGCTCTCGAATCAGCACGACATTCTCGGCCGTCTCCCAGACAAGCTCCGGACCAAGCAAACTCCTGCCTCACACCTCTGCCCAACACACGGGCGATCGACACGGCCTACCATACAACGCCTCAAACAGTGCCATCCCAATATTGGCCTGGAAGTTGTTGTTGTAGGCGAACTCAGTCAATGCTAAGTGGTCCTCCCATGATCCTCGGAAGTCTAACATGCAAGCTCGCAGCATGTCCTCTAAGATTTGAATCGTGTGCTCTGACTGACCATCTGTTTGCGGGTGATACGTTGTACTAAGTAGGACCTCGGTCCACAATGCTCTCTGCAAACTCTCCCAAAACCTGGAGGTGAATCGAGGATCTCTGTCAGACACCACCGACAATAGATCCCCGTGAAGACGGATGATCTCCCGAACGTACAAACGGCTCAGCGCGTCCACCGTGTCGGTCATCCTCATGGCTAAGAAGTGTGCCGACTTGGTCAGTCGGTCGACCACTACCCAAACTGCGTCGTGCCCTCTCGGCGACCTCGGTAAGCCACACACGAAGTCCATCGTGACGTGCTCCCACTTCCAATGTGCGGTCGGCAGTGGCTTTAATAAACCGGTGGGAAGCTAATGCTCGACCTTCATTTGCTGACAAGTAAGGCATCTCGAGACGAACTCCGCGACTGTTCTCCGCATCCCGCTCCACCTAAACTGCCGTCTGATATCCTGATACATCTTGGTGCCACCCGGGTGCACAGCAAGATGGGAGTGATGAGACTCTCTCAACACATCGTCTCTACAGCTACACGACACAAATAGCCCTCCTCGGTAACGTAGACCCAGATCAGTACCCTCCTCCCTGCCCTCAGCGTCCACACCACTGGTAATCCTCTCCCGAATCTCTGCCGTCTCGGCATCCTCGGCATGCGCCTCCAGCACTCATGCAACTAGTGTTGCCTGATCCACCAACAAACACATGGTCACGCCATCAGTGATCTCATCTAGCTCAAGTCTGAATGAGCTCAACTCCTCCATCATGCTCCACTCTCGGACTGATATACCGGCCAAGAAGTGGACCGACTTCCTACTCAGGGCATCGGCGACAACGTTCGCCTTGCTCAGATGGTAGAGTAGCTTGAAGTCGTACTCCTCAAGTAACTCCATCCATCGCCTCTGGCGCATGTTCAAGTCTCGCTGGGAGAAGATGTACTTGAGACTCTTGTGATCCGAGAACATTCGGAATCGCTCTCCATGCAAGTAGTGTCGCCAGCTCTTCAGCGCAAAGACAACTGCTGCCAACTCTAACTCATGGGTAGGGTAAATGTGCTCATGTGTCTTCAACTGTCTGGAGCCATAAGCAACTACCTTTCCGGATTGCATCAACACACACCCTAGTCCCTCACCGGACGCATCACAATACACATCATATCTGATCTCGCGCTCTGGCACTATCAACATGAGCGTGATAGTTAGACGAGCCTTCAGCTCGATAAAAGAGTGCTCACACTCATCCGTCCACACAAACTCAGCTCCCTTGCGTGTTAGGGCAGTCACCGGCGCGGCCAGGCGTGAGAAATCCTGGACGAATCGTCAATAGTATCCTGCCAAGCCTAGGAAGCTGCGGATCTCAAACACACTCGTGGGTCGTGCCCACTTTAAGACCGCGTCGATCTTCGCCGGATCGACTAGTATACCCTCTCGGGACACAACATGCCCGAGGAACTTTGCCTCGGCGAGCCAGAACTCGCACTTCTCCAAGTTGTCGTACAACTGGTGAGTGCGCAACAAGGTCAAAACTGTCCTCAGATGCTCCACGTGCGCCTCCTCACTCGGCGAATAAATCAGAATGTCGTCTACGAATACCACGACGAACTGGTCCAGGTACGGTCGGAAGATACCATTTATCAGGTCCATGAACGTGGCAGGCGGGTTCGTCAATCCGAACGGCATCACTAGGAACTCGTAGTGTCCATACCGAGTCCAAAATGCGGTCTTCGCCACATCCTCCTCCCGAACTCTCAACTGATAATACCCGGATCGTAGATCAATCTTTTAGAAGCACTTCGCTCTTCTCAGCTGATCGAACAAGTCATTGATCCTCGACATCGGGTAGCGGTTCTTCACCGTGACCCCGTTCAACTTCCGGTAATCGATGCACATCCTCAATGCTCCACCCTTCTTCTTCACGAAAAGGGTGGGTGCTCCCCACGGTGAAGCACTCGGACGGATAAATCCCTTCTCTCGAAGCTCCTCGAGTTGTCGCTTCAGCTCGACCAACTCGGCTGGTGCAAACCGGTACAGATCCATGGATATAGGCGACGTCCCCGGTATCAAGTCGATCATAAACTCAACCTCGCGCGCCGGCGGTAATCCTGACAATTCCTCCGAAAACACCTCCGGGAACTCGCACACTACCCGCGGCAGCTCTCTGCTCTGAACGGTCGTCACCTCATCTCCCACAGTCATAGCTGACAGGAGAACTCTGCTCCTACTGCCCAAGAAACAAGTGACGATCGTGTCGCCCGATACTATTGTCACCAGTCGTCGATAGCAATCGATCGACGCTCGATAACTCGCAAGTCAGTCCATCCCCAAGATCACGTCAAATGTCATCATGTCCAACACAAGCAAATCACCAATAAAAGGGCAATCAGCCACTCTAATCTCACATGCATGACATACGGTACTTAGGACCACATCTCCCGTAACCGGGGTGTCAAGACATAAAGGTCGACTCAACTGTTCTACCCTCAATCCCAACATACAAGCGAAAGTAGAAGAGATGAAAGAATGTGATGCCCCAGTATCAAATAAGAAAGACGCCCAGGAATTATAAAGCAATCACGTACCCTGAGTGGTCTCATGACCGAATTGACGTCCCCTGCGGTGCCTGAGGTCCTCCCCTCGAGGGTGGTGGAAAGGTCATCTGTTGTGCTGCTCTCTGCTGATGTCTCAGTGCTGGCGCGCTAGCTACCTGTCGTGGGGCACTCGGCGCCTGAGCCTGACGCGGGCGAAACGAAGGTGATTGTCTGGGCTGCGTCTGATGTGGTCGCTGCGCTGACAATCCTACAACCCGGTCGGGACATACAGTAGAGATGTGTCCCAGTCGGCCGCACTGGTAGCACGTCCTCTCATCGGCATGCGGCCTCTGCTCGAACATCGTCGGATGACCCGCTGGGCGATCTGTGGGTCCACTACTCCTCGGACAATCTCTGGCTAGATGACCCAACTACCTGCACAGGGGGCACAACCGCTCTAGCGGGGCAGGTCCAATAGACGCCACTACTCTGATCTGTCGCATCCCGCCAGACTGAGCCTGTGGCCGGAAGGAACCCAAGGTCCTCTGCCTCCTCGGATCGCGGCCCTCATATGGCCTCAGGAAGCCACTCGGTCTCGGCCTGCTCTCCCGAGCCTTGGCGGTCTCTCGAAAGTGTCGCTCCACTGCTAGTGCCTGATCTACTAGCTTAGTGTACACCTCAGTGCTCAAGGCGGTGACTCGGTCCACGATCGACGGGAGGAGCCCCCTCTCAAACCGTCGGCATCGGAGTGCCTCAGTCGGCACCATCTATGGTCCGAAGCGAGACAGGGAGGTGAACCTCGCCTCGTACTCCGACATAGTAATCCCCCTTTGACGCAGCTCTAGGAACTGCTGGTGTTTGTCATCACGGGCTGACCTCGGGAAATACTACTCCAGGAACAGCCTTCCAAACAACTGCAAGTCGTCTCCCACCCTGATCTGCTCGCGCTGCCACCAATGGTACGCGTCATCCTTCAGCTGGAATGCTACAAAGGATACTCTCATGTGGCCATCCACGATCCCCAACGTATCCAAGTTGCGGGTGATCTGCTCCAGCCATCTCTCGGCTACCTCGGGATCTGGCTCCCCGGAAAAGACAGGAGTACCCAGCCTCAGAAAGTCTCTCAGCGCCTGGGTTGTATAGATATCGGCCTCACAACAGCAGTTGTAGTGGCAGCGGACACAGTCTCTGGTGCCGGGGCCGTAGCCTCCCTATGGGCGATGATCGCCGCTAGACTCTGAACTGTGCGAACTAGCTCCTCTAGAGTGGTCTTCTAGGTCGGCTCTGCGACCGGAGGAACCCTAGGCGGAAGCCCTGATGGTCCTACATCATCTCTCATAAGCTCCTCAGTGGAAGCACCCTGGGCATTAGTTGCCCCTGCCGACTCAATGGTAGGTGGCTTCCCTCAGCCTCCAGTTGGCCGGCTCCTAGTGCCTCGAGGGACGTAGGTAGGTGTCATGTCGTATATCCGCAGTGGCTCGCTTAAAACACTAGGTTTCACACACGTGTCACAAAGGTCATACTTGGACCAACAACAAGTCTGCTTTTAGCACAGTCATAACTAGTTTCACACAACAGGGAAACCCGTACACTTATACGTCACACAGTCAATCACACAGTTCAACAATTCCACACTAGAGTCACACAGTTCACAACTCACGTCACAATCATTCCACATAAGTCTCAACGTCAACTTAACTCCACAAGTACAACCATCAACTTAGTTTCAAGGTTCCTAAAACTTTCTCTTTCTAACATAACATTCATGTCGATATCGTGTCGTTACAACCCGATTCAGGCGTCCCCGAATTACGTTGTAACCATTTGACATCCCCCTATCACGTTCGACTACAGTGGCTCCCCTGAGTCAACCCGTGATAGTACAAACACTTCAGTTTTGCAGAAATTTGAGCATGACCCGTTGGAAAATTCTACTAACCACCCGCTTATGCGGGACATTCAATTCATCTCTTGCACAAAGCATTCAGCACGGCATAGCACACAGCAACACATCGCAGTTTTACACCTCGGGTTTTGGTAATCACACGAGTACCACCCAATCAAGTCAACCATTCACACTTAACCAATCGATCAACGGCCGACCAAGGCGGCAACCCAATAAACGATCACTCAAACAAGACCAACAAGTCATAACATTGTTGGGTCTCGATGGAGGGTATGAACACATACTTGCAGCGGAAATAACTCG
The DNA here is from genome assembly GCA_963921825.1 of Erodium maritimum. NCBI lineage: Eukaryota > Viridiplantae > Streptophyta > Magnoliopsida > Geraniales > Geraniaceae > Erodium > Erodium maritimum. The sequence continues at coordinate 6,381,150 of OY997591.1, forward strand.
AGACCATGTCATAGAACACTACCAAATATTAGATACACAAGAGAATAAACAATATGGATGTTTCCTTACCAACTAGTTCAAGAAAAGGAAGAGAACACCAAAGAAACGATGATCGGCTTGAGTCTCCAAGACGCCTACGTATCCAATTGGAATCAAAGCCACGTAGTTCTTCTTTAGATGACTCAAGAACACAACAAGAGGGGGGAAAAGTGCCAAACTCGAAATTGTAGTGTGAGAGGGAGAGAAGTTGTGTTTCTATTCTTGTCTTGTGATTTGTTGTAGGAAAAAGATGACTTAAACCATCAACAACCATCAAGGACAAGTAAGGTGTGAAGCATGGTGTGAAGTAAGACAAGCATGGTGCTAACTATGGCAAGACAAGATGGGTTAGGTGGTGAATCACCAACACCTTAATCCTTGTCTTGCTTACTTAGTACTAATTAATCAAGACTTGATTAATTAGTTCCATGGGCCTTGGTTGCATGGGCCTTTCATGGGCCTCTTGGAACATGGCCCATGGCCATTCCCAACGAGGTCCCGTGACGTGCTCATCGCCTCCAAGCCTTCCATACCGGAAATGTCCAACATTATCCAACGCGATCAATCCCAAGACTCCAAGCCTTGTCTTGATCCGTAATGTCCTATTCACTTACGGGCACATGACCCAAAACCCAGTTTTGGTCATGTCCCGAGACAACTCTCTTTTGGCCATTCTCCATAAATGTGTCAATGAGTTTCATCCTTCGGTGTGACCCTTAGGTCTATGCATGTCGATAGATCAACGTAAAATCCCATTTTACTTGATCCTATATAAGTGGCAACTAACGAGACTTTAGTATTGCCTGACACTACATAGCGAATCGAACCAATCGATTCTAACCTTTCCGTCGTCCCTGTCATTATCTTTTTATCTCCGATATCCTGATTGAGATAAGGCATAGAGCCGTCATCCTTATTATTCTCAATCACTGTTCCTTGATATGTGAGATGACTGAATATATGATACCTAGTATCATGTGCATGGCCATGCTATTCTTTCAGTCACTCTCGATCAAGCGGCCGAGAACCGATATCTTTCCCATACCTCAGTATGAGGGATAAATCCCTTAGCCGTCTTTCGTGTCACTCATGCAACCCGTCCCCAAGCCAATCCTGGCCGTTATGGAAGCCCTGTTACGGACAACGTTAGGCTCAGGTCAAACTTAGTTGTTGACTGCATAGTGATCACAAAGACTCCTTGGTCTAAGGATACATGACAAGCTACGACACTGAATATGTTAATGACTCAATCTATGGCACATATTCAGGGCGGGTCGTCCAATATCATGTCCCACATGATATCTATGATCAGACTCCGGAATCCCATTCGAATGACTAACAGAACGTAAGCCATGAAGAGCCATCTTTCATACTAGTCGCTTCTAGTGAAGCTTTATTGACTAGGGACCCATCGAGTGTGATCCATCTCGATCTATGGTTCTATTCGCATGGTGGGCATAGATCAGAAATCACATCGATATATTAGGACATGAGGACCCACGGAGACTCCTGCTGACATTTTGCAGGAGAGAAGTTCATTAAGGACATTGTATCTCACGATACGTGCCCTTTCCTTGAACATACCCTTTATGATCCCCATCATAGTATAGGGGTCATCAGAGTACTCCATGAACTGGTCTTGGAGATCAGACTCCATGCAGCCCAGCATAATACATGCCACATCTATGGAATCACTAAGGTGCTTTTGGTATGCATCCTTAACGGCCCTAATGGCATTATTAGCTGGCTCCTCAGGGATAGCCTGGTCTAGGACATATTCTTTGCGCTCGAATTTGAGGACTATCCTCAAGTTTCTGTCCCAGTCCAAGTAGTTTGTCCCACTTAGCTTGATCCTATCAAGAATGGTTTTTAGTGACAAACTACTATTGTTCGCTGAAGTACTTGCCATTTGATCTACACGACAAACAAAATATAATCAGTAAACTGAATAAATTTTATGAAGATCAAGTTCAAACACCAACCAATTGATTCTAAACCTTTAGAACCTAAAACCAAGATCCTTGATTCACCCGATTAAGCTGAACTAATGCTCACCACTTAATCGAGCTATGTAGGTAGGACTCCATCCAATCACATCCAATGTGACTCTTGGCTAGGGTATGTACTCATGTACACGGCTTACCCTATCTAATACCCTAGCTCAACCTCAGGCTGAGAATCGTAGTCGGGTCCACCAATTTTCAACTATGGCCCGTCACTATGTGGGTGCTCCGCTAATGCGCACGACACCTACACATGTCGTCCAAACCTACTACCCCGCTTTCCCATGGATGCTCCGCTAATGCGCACGACACCCATAGGACGGGGAGGTAGTAAGGTGTTGATAATTGGGAGGTATCGGACATGACCCGTTTTTACTTGTCCGGTTGTGTTTTAAACTTTTGGCACATCCTAGATGCGATGAGCACATCAACTACATTCCAAATGTAATGATGCCTCCAATTACATCCAATGTAATTCTTCCTTCGAACCCGTCAACTACATCCAATGTAATGACGATTCTAAGGGCTCACAGACAATGATTAAAACCAATTTTATCTTTGCATGTGAGGTGATATGCTCGGTAAATTAAGTTAAGCATGCAAATCTAAAACACATAGAAATGATCATGCAAAAACTAAACCAAGCATAAAGCGTTAAATATGTACATAATAGCCCACCAAACTAACTCCCACTAGCTTCTTGAGCTCCACCGACTCCAAGCCGATGTCAAAACCTGAGAAGCCACCAAATGACCTTTTCGCCCTTTCTTCGTCTTGAGTAAAATATTACAATTTAATACACGACTCGCAGGTCGGGAATTAATAAATATTACAAATAAGTGGTACGACGACCACACCTCGAAAAAATAATTACACGCTAACTCTAACGGCTCGCAGGCCGTGAAAAGCGATAAATAATTAAATCAAACTCGGGGCTATTATGTACACCATGCCAACATCACATCACACATCGTGTTATCAAACAAGCATGTTATCAAACATCATGTGATTTTCCGGTTTTAATTAATTGCCAAGTTTCGAAAATTTTTGATACTCGGTTTACCGAAACCGTTCAAAATTGAAACTTTTGAACATTTGATTTTTGAGTTCATCAAGACGGTTCCAAACTCGTCATGACTAACAAAACGGTTTAGCTCGGCATATTGACCATCCAATGGTCATGCTTGGCCTAGCTCCGTCCAACGGATCCCCGTTCGGTCCCGGTTTCGGCTCCCCGAGAGTCCCGCTCCCGAGACCCGAAAAATCAAAAAAAAATTCAAAAATTCCAGATTTGATAAACTTTTCAAAAATTCATTTTTCATGCATTAAACCCATAAACAAGAATTTAAAACATGTTATCAAACAATTTAGCAAATTAACATGCAAAACCGAAACTAGCAAGCAAAACCGAAAGTTCTCTTGTGAATCCCGAAGGTAGCACGGCTCTGATACCACTGTTGGGTCTCGATGGAGGGTATGAACACATACTTGCAGGGGAAATAACTCGAGACCATGTCATAGAACACTACCAAATATTAGATACACAAGAGAATAAACAATATGGATGTTTCCTTACCAACTAGTTCAAGAAAAGGAAGAGAACACCAAAGAAACGATGATCGGCTTGAGTCTCCAAGACGCCTACGTATCCAATTGGAATCAAAGCCACGTAGTTCTTCTTTAGATGACTCAAGAACACAACAAGAGGGGGGAAAAGTGCCAAACTCGAAATTGTAGTGTGAGAGGGAGAGAAGTTGTGTTTCTATTCTTGTCTTGTGATTTGTTGTAGGAAAAAGATGACTTAAACCATCAACAACCATCAAGGACAAGTAAGGTGTGAAGCATGGTGTGAAGTAAGACAAGCATGGTGCTAACTATGGCAAGACAAGATGGGTTAGGTGGTGAATCACCAACACCTTAATCCTTGTCTTGCTTACTTAGTACTAATTAATCAAGACTTGATTAATTAGTTCCATGGGCCTTGGTTGCATGGGCCTTTCATGGGCCTCTTGGAACATGGCCCATGGCCATTCCCAACGAGGTCCCGTGACGTGCTCATCGCCTCCAAGCCTTCCATACCGGAAATGTCCAACATTATCCAACGCGATCAATCCCAAGACTCCAAGCCTTGTCTTGATCCGTAATGTCCTATTCACTTACGGGCACATGACCCAAAACCCAGTTTTGGTCATGTCCCGAGACAACTCTCTTTTGGCCATTCTCCATAAATGTGTCAATGAGTTTCATCCTTCGGTGTGACCCTTAGGTCTATGCATGTCGATAGATCAACGTAAAATCCCATTTTACTTGATCCTATATAAGTGGCAACTAACGAGACTTTAGTATTGCCTGACACTACATAGCGAATCGAACCAATCGATTCTAACCTTTCCGTCGTCCCTGTCATTATCCTTTTATCTCCGATATCCTGATTGAGATAAGGCATAGAGCCGTCATCCTTATTATTCTCAATCACTGTTCCTTGATATGTGAGATGACTGAATATATGATACCTAGTATCATGTGCATGGCCATGCTATTCTTTCAGTCACTCTCGATCAAGCGGCTGAGAACCGATATCTTTCCCATACCTCAGTATGAGGGATAAATCCCTTAGCCGTCTTTCGTGTCACTCATGCAACCCGTCCCCAAGCCAATCCTGGCCGTTATGGAAGCCCTGTTACGGAAAACGTTAGGCTCAGGTCAAACTTAGTTGTTGACTGCATAGTGATCTCAAAGACTCCTTGGTCTAAGGATACATGACAAGCTACGACACTGAATATGTTAATGACTCAATCTATGGCACATATTCAGGGCGGGTCGTCCAATATCATGTCCCACATGATATCTATGATCAGACTCCGGAATCCCATTCCAATGACTAACAGAACGTAAGCCATGAAGAGCCATCTTTCATACTAGTCGCTTCTAGTGAAGCTTTATTGACTAGGGACCCATCGAGTGTGATCCATCTCGATCTATGGTTCTATTCGCATGGTGGGCATAGATCAGAAATCACATCGATATATTACTCCAACACATAAGTAATAGAAAGCCGCTTTAATCTTATTGCTAATGATGATATATACATTTGGACATTTATGATTGAACTACGGGCACTAAGACTAACAATCTCCCACTTGCCCTAGTTCCAATCTAAACTCCAATCTATTCCCATTGACCTTACATGCCTCTCATAGATAAATAATAAAATGAAATAAAAGAAAATTAACGAAATATAACTTTAAATTTTAGTTCCAAATCACAACAAAATACCACGAGTCAAACGCTCAAATCCAAATAGATAAATACATTGTTTAGTTCATACAAGAAAGTACGTCTCTACTAAATAAATAAACCCCGGACTCTCGAGGATCTCCCGAGCTCTGAGACGTCCTCTAAACCAACTCACCATCGAAACTTGTAAAACAGTAAAAATAGAGGGGGTGAGCTTTCGCTTAGTAGGAAAAAGTAGTAAAGGGAAAGGACTCCCGCTCCGTTACCAGAAATACTCGGTTAGTAACTTTTACTAAAAACTGACAACGTAAATAGAAACCAACAGGAACAAAACAATATCGATAATAGCACCGAACTAAAGAAACAAACGAACAACGGGACATTATATTGCTAAGACCACTACAAACGTTACTCAGATCCGATATCACACAACATAAGACAAGTACCCATGACAATCCGATCACCACGCACAACTCAACAAATACATCATACCGGAATGTACTGTCGGTCTAGATGTCTTCCGGGGAATGCACATCGGGGTAAAACAACATAACAACATACCGGACCGGCACGCACCTCGGTCGGGTATCTTCCCGTAGTACGAGGTACAGTCACACCACACAACACCATACCAAAACATGTTACACCGAACTTATCATACCATCAAGCTTACCGACACAACTTAAAAAGCACACCACATCGATCTATTATTCACCCGATCATATAACAAGACAACAATTCATAATGCATTCGTCACATTCATTCATTCAATCATATCACGAGACAACAATCCATATCATATTCATCACATTCATTCAACCAATCGTATTACGAGACAACCATTCATATCACGTTCATCATAATTCATACAGCATACTATGATTCTTAAATTAGCTAAAGAATATATTATTCGTCGATATTTAAGGACTATTAACCACAATCAAACACAACCAACACACAATCCTACGACCCGACATGGCCACATGTGATACTACAGCACGGCAATTCCCATAATTGAAAGCGGTTATGTAAGAACCGCTCCCGGTCAACGCCGGTCAAATCGGCGGAAAAACGGAAAAATTTAAATTTTTGGGACAGACACCTAAATGAACCTGAAATTGACCCCGAGGGTCATATCGGACTTAAGTTGACCCCGATATCGACCAAAGTGAGTTCTGGGTGACTCAGGGCAACTTTTGACCAATTCGGGAAAAGTTGACTTTTTGCCGAAAAAGTTAACCAAGCGACGTTTTGGTCCGTTCGAGGCCCGATCTGGATCCAAAAAGCTTAACCGTCATTACAGCGGTCTTAGTTGGGCCGTTTCCTTGTAGCACGCGGAATTTTATAAATTCTTGGAAAATGGGCCCGTTCGGGGCCCGATACGACCGAATTTCACGAATCTGACTGAAAAATATCTACAAAGATATTTTTCTAAAAGGTGGGACCCACTTGACACTTGTCACACTTTTGGTGGTCGATAGTTTTTGAATAAAACTAAAGAAAATGAAAAGTGAGGGTAGTTTTGTAAATTGGAAAAAGGTGTGCTTTTGAAACAAAACAAAAGGAAATGGCAGAGTGGTTCGGCCATTTGAAAAAAGAAGAGAAGGAGAGAGAAAGAAGAGAGAAGAAGGAGAAAATGAAAAAGAAAAGGAAAGTTAGTTTTGTTGATTTTCCGACGATCCGACCGACCGATCGACTCAACGACTACGGATTCGAACTCCCCTCGTCATTCCTTACGGTGAGAACCCGATTTTTTCTCGTTTTGGTACGTTTGAAAATTAGGGTTTGAGTTTAAACGAGTCAAGTATGGTTGGGTTTTGGTTAGAATTGGTTTAAAGACGAATGGTTGAGGTTAAGGGTTCGTTAGGAACGTTTTGGGGTGAAAAGGAAACTTTTCCATTGTGGCCGTGTGGGGCACACATGCCCGGGCCTCGGGTTTTTCGTGTTCGGGTGGTTTTGGACGATCCCTGAATCGATAATTCACACCCGGAATGAATTATGGGATTAAATTGTGGAAATTGGAAATTTCGGGTTTAGAAACTTTAAACGCGAGTTAAATCGCTCGGAAGTCGGAAATTGATTCCTTCGATTGCGTGGAACACTTGAATTATTTTAGGATCGTAGAAACGAAAACGGGAATTTTCGGAGCCCCTGAAGGGCGTTTTCCGATCCCAGGCAGATTCGCCAAGTCGGGCGAATCGTGCTTTTTCGGGCCCTTTGTTGACAATGTCGAGTAATTGGTAAGTTTGGGAGTGATAGGCATTGTCGGGGTCGCGTTTGGGCGTCAAATTCATTAAAATTCAGCTTTTCCTGCGAACTTAAAAAAGTGTTTTAATTTGTGATCTTGTTAGATCGTGCCGCCGACCGCGGAAAGAGGAGGCTAAGCGGGTGACTACGAGCACGCCGGAGCTTGAGCGTGGATATTTGGAAAGCGTTACGAGGTAGGGAAAAGTAGCCGGATATCACACTTGGTGGTGTCGTAGGATAAGTGAATTTACCGAACAATAGAAATGCATGTGGCACTTAGTTGTGCCCGTAGGTTAAGTAACTTGTTGTGTTTATGATTGTGGATGTGTGTGCCTTTGGGGTGTTGAACCCGTATGTTACTGATTGTGTTTCGTGGGTGGCCATGTGTGCCTGTGGGGTGTTAAACATGTATTGTTGCTGACTGTCTTGCTGAGGGTTAGTTAGTCGTTATATTATTGTCGCTATTTGTTGAACCTTGGATGATGACTGTGATTGCATGGAGGTTGGGGCCCGCCTGACAACAAAGGGGTGCCACGGGGTCGCGCGCGTAAGATTTGGCTAGCCTTCCGACTAACCATCGGTAAAGTGTGCAGTTTTATGCAATGAAGGGCGGCTCCCCTTCCGACTAGATATCGGAAAAATATTGTTGTATATGTCGCGAATAGGTCGACCGCCTGGCCCGACTACGTGTCGGGGAAAGTTCCGTGGGGCAGGCTCAAGCCCAGCCGGTTAGCGACCGGCACTGAGTAGCTGGTGTGCGGTCCTTTGTAATCTTGGGTGTTGCGTGGTTATTATTTGAGTATTTGGTTGAGGTCGTAACTGATGTGTCGGGTCTACATTACGTGTCCGGGTTGTGAGATGGTTGGGAAAGTTGAACAGTTGTATTGCGTGATCGTCAGTCTAAATTGTATTTTTGGGGTAGTAGTCTCCGGGGTTGTTGTTGTCGGGTTCCCGACATTTCTGCTAGTCTGCCGTGGTCAACCCGGTATCCGTGGCGGTGAGCGAAATGCTCACCCCCTGCTACTTTTCCTGCAGGTACTGGTCGTGAGAGGGACTAGGAGAGCCCTCGAAGCTTGAAGAGCTGGGAGCGGAAGTCCGGGTCTCTGGGTAGTTAGTGACGTACCTTGTAGCTCGTTCGTACATCGTTTTGAACGTATTTTCCGCTGTAAAATTATCGTTTTTGTTTAACTTAAGTGTTGTTTTAAAGAGGTTTATTAAAATGTTTGAAAATTTTTTTATTGTTTCACCGTTCGCGTTCCGGGTTCGGTCCTGCCGAATTCGGGGCTTGACATGTTATTCTAGTGAATCACATCCTATATGCAAGCTAAGACTTTTCCGGTTATTAATGTCCAATATGCATACTATTAGCATTCCTTAATTAAAAGCGGTAATTACTACTCTTCCCTACCTCAAACGCTATCCAAACGCTTAGTCAAATGAGAGCCGCCTAGAAGTCTCCTCCTCCGAGCTCGAGAACGACGTCTAGGATCATAAATTTATACTAGAATTAAAAAACAATCAAGTGGTTTTAAAGAGAATGCCTAAATTACCCCTAACAATTAAAAACATGGGCTAAAGGCAAATTGGGCCAGAACGAGGCCCGATTCGGGCGGCCCACAGCTCCAACACTCGGCCCGGCCCGTGCCACTAAGAGGCCCGGTCAGAGGCCCGATCAGAGGGCCAGTCTGGGACCCGGACCGTGCCCCTCAGAGAGCCGGCCAGAGGCCCGGAACGTGCCACTCGGAGGGCCGGTCTGGGACCTGGATCGTGCCCCTCAGAGGGCCGGCACCAAGCCCGGACCGTGCCGCTCAGAGGGCTGGTCAGGGACCCTCTCCGTGTCGCTCAGAGGGCCGGCCGGAGGCCCTTTCCGTGCCAAATCTGGGCAGCACCAACTTCTTCTTCCCCAACTTCATTTCCACGAAAATCTACTTCAAAAACTCCATTTCCAACCTCATCAAACTCCAAAATCAGTCACCAAAACCCCCAAACTTCAATACCCATAATGGGTTTCATCAAAACATCAACAACCAAAAGATTTTTAACCAAAACCTCCACTATTCTTCATCAAAACAACCATCTAACAACAAATGAATCAAAACCCATCTAGTTCATGCAATTTCCATAGAAACCCATAACCCCAACTTAATTGAAAGTAGGATTTTAGAGATTGCTTACCTTGGAAATGGAAAGGGGATGAAGATGGAGTGGTTTTGGAGATGATTTGAGAAGGAATCCACCAAAAGCTCCCCTTTTCCACTTGCTTCTTCTCCAAGCTTTTGAGCTCTACTCTTCTCTCCTTCTTGTGATTTTCGGCCACCAAGGAATAGAATGAGCTGAAATGCAACTCAAATGGGGTCTTAAACCTAAGGGAGAAAAGTTTCCATGGATTGCCAATCCGCGTAGAGCTCGTTCCAGTACACTTTGGTGTCACTCTCGTGTATCATCCAAGGCACAACGAGCCTTCTCTACTCAACGTCAGTGCACATAGGTGCCATGGATTTTGTGGTGTATGAAACAATGGGTTGTCGGTTCTATTTTGGTGAGAGATTTGGAGAAGAGGTGTGGGGGACGATTCTGCTAATGGGTTGTTATAAATAAGGAGGCAACATCGTAGGGTTCCACATTCAAAATAAAGAATCGGTCAAAATTTTATCTAGACAGAACCGGTGAGTAAATATGGAGGGAGATTTGGGGGATGTGACCATGAGGGACCGAATCGGTCAAACCATATATGACAAGCATTAAAAGACAAACATATAAATCACATTTATTTACGAACTTTACGGTTAGGTTTTCAGCGTACAAAACAAGACCTGGCTTGTTCGAAACCGAGAACGTTAATACGAAAACAAATAACTGAGCATGCTAGTTGGGGTTTATAGCCCGAAGCATCTCGAACATAAGAGCCTCGTTGTTGGCCTTCTGGGTCCAATCATTCGTGTCGAGGGCAATTGCTTCGGGGTACTGCTTGGTTATTGACAGCTGATACTGCATCAATTTTGTCTTGGTTCGCTCGAATTGACTACGACGGTGTTTTTCTCGCTCCATACTATACAATATTGGTGGCAGACCCACGTCAGCTTGAAAAACACCGCTCTCGTTCTCGGAATCCATAATTTTGGTTATACAATTCTATTTTAGAAATAGTTTTGGATTGTTCCATTAAGCAGTGATATTGGGTTGCCTTATAAGTTTTCCCTAGAGAAAGTATGATGGCATAAAACCATAGTCTGAATTATTATAATCATCCAACCATAGTAAAGAAATTTCACCAGATACATACTGAGTTGCCAGGATCGAATTATGAAGATCATAAATCGAATATATCAAGAAACTCAGCTACTTTACTTGAGTTTAAACAGTGTCACAAATCACTTTCAAAGCTTGTAACTATGATCATGTTACACTAATCTTTTTTGGTTCAATTTTGATAAGAAGTCCTTCGGCAGGCACTGGCATAGGAACTCTGGCATAAGTGTTGTCCGAAAGTAACTTCCATGAGAACTGAGTGACTAAATAATGAAGCGTGACAAGGGTTTCGACCCTGGCAAACTCGTATCCTGGACATATTCGAGGCCCCCCTCCGAATGCAACGAAGCAGTAAGGAGGAACTTGGCTCTCGAATCTAGCTGGATCGAACTTTGTTGGCTCGGGAAATACGTTTCCATCCATATGAGTCATGCTCGCAGCCCAGAATATCTGCAGAAATTAAAGGGAGTCTCTTAAGAGTTATGAAAAAATGAGTTAAATACAAGGGTAGAAACTAGGGGTAATCATGAGTCCTAACCCCCTTGAGGTTTGTTTTGGCGAGTTTGGCCTTTCCTTGCACTTCCCAAATGTGACATTTCCATTTTTTTACGTAAACTAACATTTTCTGTCTATTTGGACGATTCTGTTAAAAAAAATGCTATGCTGCACGTGACCAACACGTGTCAAAAACCTAACGGAATCCATTAAAATAAACGGAAATTGTTAGTATTCACAAAAAAAAAAGTCAAACAGTTCGGGAAATGCAAGGAAAGGTCAAGCTCAATTAGTTACGCCAAAACGAACCTCTAGGAGGAATAAGACCTATGGTTATCCCTAGAAACTACATGTACGGAAATTACAGTCCTTATCACATGGGGTAAATATTTACTTACTTGCCATCCTTTAGGAATGATGTAACCTTCGAACTCTATATCCTTCACGGCCTTTCTGAATCCAGCAAAAACAGGAGGAACCATTCGAAGTGTCTCCATTGCCACTTTCCATGAGTACTTCATCTTGGCCAGATCTTGCCATGTTAGAGCCTCGCCTTCCGCCTTACTTTTCGCTATGTCTTCGTGTTCTGCATTTTTGCATCAACATAACACGTTTCAGTATCATTTTTATGAGTTCTATTCCACACACAGGCCACTAAGAGGATCACTAACGGTCGTGGCAGGCGGGTCGTTGCAGGCGTTGCCACGACTCGTTGTGTCAAGGGATCGTGTCAGGGGCGGTGTGTCAGGGGGTCGTTGCAGGATCCTGCAACGACGCGACGCCGTGGTAGGAGTTATTTTAGAGGAGAGAGAAGACCATTTTGCTCCAAAAACAATTACAAACCATGGCTCCCTACCACTAGTCATGCCAGACCATTGGAGATGCCATGTCACGAAGCCATGATAAGGAGGAGAGAGAAAGCCAAAAAGCACCTCTTATCATGGCTTCTTGACACTAGTCATGGCAGACCATTGGAGATGCTCTAAGCAGTACTTGGACAATGTCGGTGTCACGCCCCAATTTCAGTAAACCGAACTCGGGACGCGAACGTTTAGAATAAGAAAACACTTTGAAAACATTTCCATTAAAACACTTTACAATAACAGTTTAGTTCAACAAAAGATAAGTACAACCCAAAATACAACGTCCCACAAGCGGACAAAAGGGCGAGGTATCCGTCGCTAGACCAAAAGTAAAAACCCGGACTCCGCTCCTAGCTCCACAAGCTTCGCGAGCTCACCTAGTCCGTCCCACGAATAGTACCTGTAGGAAAAGCAGCTAGGGGTGAGCGTTCGCTCACCACCACGGATAACAGACTGACTACGGCATAATTAGCAGACAATGCCGGTAACACCAACAACAAACTCAACCCCAGGGATCACTGTCCCCAACCCAAGTACTCTGACTGACAAACACCCACGGTGACCTTCCTCGAACGACTCGACACTCAAACACGTAAGTAGACACGACACAACGATCACGACCTCTTCCAAGGACTCAAGGAACTACGCAACACCAAACAAGATCACAAGGATCACACACCAAACAAGATCACAAAGGATCGCAAACCAGCTGCTCAGTAACCTCCCTCGCGCCCTTTACCGATCATAGACGTGGTCAGGCGGTCGACCTGTCGCATTTCCTCGACACAAAGTCGGATCAAACTGTCAACCTATCACACTCACAACCACCGAACCACACACGCGCGGCCAGGACCCCTTTACTGACAGGCGGGCCCCCTACCTCGTCTGAACGTGCAGACGCGTGTGATCGAGGACCCCCGTTTAATGAAGCGGGCCCACAACCTCAGGTAACCACAATCACAAACACAATCACAGTTCAACAAACAGCAAAACACAGGTTCAACACTCCACAGGCACTCATGGCCACCCAAGATACCAACCCTAAAACGCGGACTCAACAGCCCCACAGGCACTCACGGCCTCCCAGACACACCAACAGTAATTCACGGCTCAACAGCCCCACGGGCACTCACGGCCTTTCAAGACACACCAACGGTCAAGACTCGGGTTCAACAACCCCACGGCACTCACGGCCACCCAAGACACCAATTTAACTACACGGGCTCTCATGGCCACCCAAACTCAACAATAAATAACGCACAACGACCTCCGGCATAGACGATGCCTCCAACAGTCCTAAGATCGCTAGTTTCACAAACAACCTCCGGGCATGGTCATATGCCTCCAGTAAAACAATTATCGATAAGTTCTCTGATCCTACGACACTACTAAGTGTCACATGTCTTTCCAATAATTACTAAGTTCCCGTAACATGCATTTCTAATAAACGCTACAATCCCGTATCATGCTTTTCTAATATTTAAATAAACCTATTCAACCCACGACACCCCGGTGTCACATGCAATTCTACTGTTAACTTTCCCCAGTCAGGGCCGAGATCCGGCTACTTTTCCCTACCTCAACTGAAGAGCAACCGCTACGCTTCCTAGCTGCTGACGTTCTGGCTTGCTACCTCCGAGCTTCACTTCGATCGAAGCCGGACGCTAAAGGAAACACGAAAGCCATATATTAATAACGGTTCCGCCGTTAAGTTAAAGGTTACGATTAGTCCAGTTTGAATCCGACAGTTGTCTTTCACACTCGAGCGGGATAAAAGCGGGATTACAACGGATCGAGTTCGAGCACCCGCGCACCGAACTCAAGTTGATCCAAAACCCAGTTAAAACCATTTTTAACTCAAACTGTCTTTGAAACTCCTTTGTTTTATCTAATTCCGACCTTGATTTTAAAACAGAACGATTCTCTCAGTTCTTTTCCAAACTCGATACTTTGGTCCAAACCTTTCTAAATCCGATCTGATAAGAGTTCGTTTTCCCTTCTCGACTTAACTTAACTCAAGTTTAAACTTAAAAACCGACATTCGTTTTAAAACCCGTTTAATTTAATCAGATTTAGTTTTATCAATTTTCTTAAGAATTCAAAACTGATTTTCCCCTTTTTTTTCCTTTTACAAATAATTTTCGTTTCAAATAACAAACCTCTTTAATTAACTCTGATTTTCTTTCCGTTTAAAACAACTTCGTTTTCTCATTTAACGGGTCTAAGTCGTTTTTAATTACTATCCCTTTTAACCGATAAATTTTCGTTAGTTTTATGCTTCAACAACTTGTCCAGATCCAAAAACTGATTTTAAATTAACATATTTTCCTTTTTGATTCAAAAACCGTTCCAAATATTAATCGACCTCATAAGTAGGTTTAATCAAATATTAATCGATTTCATTAACGGTTTAACCAAATATTAAACGATTTCATTTACGGTTTAACCAAATAACAAACGATTTCATTAACAGTTTAACCAAATAACAAACGATTTCATTAACAGTTTAACCAAATAAACTTGAAACGAACAGCACGGGAACCGAAAAGAGGGGCTCGGTTTGAAACCGGCCGGCCACCGACGGAGACGCCGCCGGCGACCAAACCTCGTGGTGAGAACCTCACCGTGGAAGATGAGGTGGTGGAGTACGGCGGTGGGAGTGGCGGTGGTGGCCGGATCTGGACGGAGGCGAGCGTGAGGGGCGGAGTAGGGCGGCGGCTCGGTGGTGGCACGGTGAGGACGAGCTCGGGCTCGGGACGACGAGCTCGGGCTCGAGACTGAGTGAGGACGGAGGGACGGTGACGGGCTCGGTGGTGGCCGGAGATGAGGGAGTTGGAGCTGGTGCGTTGGCCGGAGATGGAGGCGGCGTGGTCGGGGCTGCGTGGATCGAAGGAGAGAGGGAGAGAGGTTGAAGAACGAGGGAGGAGGGTCGGACGTGGGAGGTGAGGGTGGACGGAGGTGAGGGTCGCCGGAGCTGGAGACGGGAGAGGGAGTGGTGGCCGGATCTGGTTAGGGCGAAGAAGAAGGAGGTCGGGGATGGGGTTTCGAAGAAGACGAAGACGGAGTGAGGGAAGGGAGAGGAGGCGAGGGAGAGGGTGGTGGCCGGACTCGGGAGCGGTGGCCGGTGATGCGAGGTGTGGCCGGTGATGGCGACCGGACGGCGAAGCAGAGAGGACGACGAGGGTGAGGGGCGGCTGAAGGAGAAGAAGAGAGGGAGAGGGTTAGGGTTTCAGAACCCTAATCCAACCTTATATAGGTTGGATTTGGGCCGGGCCTGTAGCAGTGGGCCGGGTCTGTAGCTTGGGCCGGGTCTGGCCCGCCCGGTCCAGCCTTTTAATTTTTTTTTTTTTTTGCACTCGTTTCAAAAACCTACCTTAAGGTTTCCGGGTTGCAATTTAATACACTTTTGAAAGCGAAGCGGGTTTTACAGTCGGCCTTATGGTTAACAGGGAGACGCAACATTTAAATATTATGTCTCTCTATTTTAACAATGTCGGTCCTAATGGTTAGCGGGGAGATGCAACATATAAATATTATGTCTACCTACTTCGACAATGTCGGCCCTAATGGTTAAAAGGGAGACGCAACTGTTAAAGCCCAATCCAACCCAAAAGCTCGAACTAATGGGTGGAGGCATCAAGATGTATATCAATGGGTCAATTTATCCACACACTTTCGATGTGGGACTCACACTTCAAAACTCCCCTCACGTGTAGGACTGGACATCTACACGTGGGCCATAGCAGGACTGGACATCTACATATGGGCCGGAGACCACAGGGTGGAGGCGACAAACAGGCCGTGGGCCGAACCAGCTCTGATACCATGTTAAAGCCCAATCCAACCCAAAAGCTCGAACTAATGGGTGGAGGCATCAAGATGTATATCAATAGGTCAATTTATCCACACACTTTCGATGTGGGACTCACACTTCAACAACAACATTTAAATATACTTTAACAATGTCGTCCCTAATGGTTAACAGTGGCATACCCTTAAGAACGGCTGCATAAATAGATGGATCATTGGCAAGGAGGCGGAGGATGAAGGTGAGTAGAATCGACGAAGTGTCGTATCCTGCAACCATGACAAGCATAATAGTGGGCACGATCTCATCGAGAGTCAACGCGTCTTCATTGTCTTCCCCGCAGATGTTGAGCATGTAGGTGATGAGGTCTTGGCGAGAAGATGCTCCGTTTTGCTCAAGCTCTGCTCTCTTCTTGCGGATGAGGCCTCTCACCATCTCTTGAACCCTTGCGCTGGCGCAGAGGCTGGCGTTGTAGCGTGTGAAGGGCAAGTTGACAGGGATCGACCACATTCCTTCGATCATTTTCTGAAAGCAATCCAAGAACTCGTCTCTTTGAGCTCCTCGCTCGACCCCGAATAAGAGAGAGCAGATCATGTTGAATGTGAGGATCTTCATCGATGGCAAGACCTGTGAGCAACATGTTGGTTTATTATTAAGATTGCTGAAGCTACTTGCACAAGCAATTACATTCAAAAGTAGTCCTATTTCTTGTTCGAACCCGTCTGTTCTTGCACACCAAAAAATGAAAGTGAAATAAAATATGGTACCAAACAATCTCTTCCCGAAGTCCGTGACAGTTACTGTGTGTTTTTAGTTGAGTTAGTTTTTTAATATAGATATAGTATTAGAGCTTGATTCTTCGTATACTCAGGTTCTAACTTTACTGCCTACAAAAATTCAACATGGACGTTAGTTTTGGATGGGAAAAGTCCAAAATACCCTCAGCAAGAAATGTTATTCCGTGCAAAAAATAGAAAGGTCATACTTGGGAAGTGCAATAAAAGGTCAAGTCCAACTTCAGGTTATTGCCTTTTGATGAGGGTACGTCTGTCGTTTTCCATCCAAAACTAACATTCTTGTTAATTTTAACGACACACGATAGTCCGTGCAAAACATACAAAGGTCATAGTTGAGAAATGCAACGATAAACACAGGTTAGGATCACGAAAACATACCTTGATTTGTTCCTTGCCTCGCCAGTGTGATTCAAGATGGTTTTTGATTTCTTCATCCATCTTCCCCACATACTGCTTCAAGGACTCAGGCTTCAGGAAGGACACGAGCGCGCCTCTCACACGCTTATGATCTTCAGGACCCAATTCGAATATACTTCTGTCTCCTAATATCGCCCTGATGGACTGAGGCTGCTGATTAGCAACCGTGTTGCTATCACTGGCGAACACAAGCTTGTTCGCAGCTTGTCCGTGGATGAAAACCGTTGGTTTCCCGAAGAGGGTCAGCTTCGAAACGGGACCGTATTTGCTTACTCTTTGCTTAAGCCATTGCTCTTCAGTGTTGGCTCTCATGGCCCAGAGAAGGCTCAGGGTCTGCCCTATTACGGGCAGTCCTAGACCCCCCGGAGGGACCCTTTTCGGGGACGATCTCCGGTGGATCAGGAGGAGGAAGATGGGGATGAGGAGCACCAAGACGGTGAAGAAAATTGTCATATTGTGATCTGTTGTGTGTTGTGTGTGTTTCTGGTGGTTTTGTTGTGAAATCAGATGAGCAATTTGGTTTTTGTTGGGTTGTTGGGTTGGTTCATGCGGGTTTGAAGCTTTTTCCATGTGGTTGACAGTCATGTAAGATGCTTAATTCACAAGTTTTGATTCTACTGAATGCAAGGAAAAAAAAGACTGTAGAGTTGACTTGTAGCTCTAATCTTCTAATGACATTAATTTTGTACAACTTTGAATTAATCTGTATTGTATAATAAATGGTACTTACCTATAGTACTTTTATGTGTTGGTAACACTCTTTTAGTATTTTGATATATATTTTTTGTAGATAAGCGAAAATTTATTGAGCAAATGTTTTACAAAATCAATAGAACAGAGTAAGAAAACAATCTACTGGATCAGTTTCTCAGACCATAACAGCTACAACTAGCAAGCAAAACAAAGAGCAAAAAAGGACCCAAACAATGGAGAAATGAAACGTCGTCCTCCTTACTTGCGTCCTTTCGAGCAAAGAAACCGATTCGAAACTGAGATAGGAATTGTAGCGTGTCCTGTAAACTGATCCTCGTCCTCACTAACCTCAACAGCCTTAATGGGTTGTACGAGCCCCAGAGAAACAAGGTCAACAGCCTTTCTCCCAACTTTCTTACGAAAACTCCAATCACCTGAACTATCTTTCTTAGTGATGTCAATTGTAAAGCTTCTCAGCTTATCTCCTTTATCAGCACCAGTCTTCGCTCTAGTCTGATAAAAAACAGTGGAAGGGACAATTACCTTTGCATGTCCCTTTTTCGGACGACCACGACATTTTGGTAAATCTGGAACTGTCGGAGATTTAAGAAGAACCTCCTTCCACGGAGTACCCTGTGAATCACCACCTGAAACACCGTCTAATACATGGTGTGAGGACTGCCCCGTTTTAAGTTTTTTTTTTAAAGACAGTCATGTAAAATGCTTGATTCTCAAGTCTTGATTCTACTAAATGTAAGGATAAAAAAAGACGGTAGAGTTGACTTGATTCTACTGAATGTAAGGATAAAAAAAGACGGTAGAGTTGACTTGTAGCTCTAATCTCCTAATGGCATTAATTTTGTACAACTTGAAATGTATATGTATAATAAAGGGTGCTATCACTTTTAGTTTATTATGAAGTAGAAAAGCATTAGGTCAACGAGAAAGAATAAGTTGTATCTATCATCTATGGCTCGAAACCATTCAAAAAACTTAAAACGCAGCCGCTGAGTTTTTCTCTCTCGAATCAAATCAGGTTTTACGAACATGGAAGCGGCGGCACAATTATTCGGATCGAACTCTGAAAGTCAAGCATCGCACGACGAGGAGGGAATCGAGACAGTGAGCTTGTCCCGGTTGGGTCTCCTCTGGCGTTGTCTCGCGAAGGATCGTGTTCGTCCGACTCGTCCTCACCGCTGAAGGGTGGTGACAAGGAGCAGGGAGAGCCGGCGATCACGTTCTCAGCAAGAAGGGAGGCCGAGAAAAAGAATCAGAGTGGCCGGATCTTGGGGAGACGGAGGTGCAAGGGGTCCTTTTGTACAGGTTGTACAGGATAGTCAGACGTACGTCGGCGACATGGCCAAGGACGAGGGAGAGGAAGGTGGGGCAGGCTTCGTCGGGGCTGCCTCGAGGGCGGTCGATGTCGGGCTCGCCTTCTCAGGGTTTTTTGACGGGGTTGGCTGCCATGGAAGCCAACCACTGACAGGCAAAGGCCGTGGCGGAGGAGGAGCCGGAGGAAGGCTCAGAGCCGGCGGAGGATGAGATCTGTAAGAGCCACCCCCGGTCAATCCCGGTCGAACTGGTAATTTTTGGTGAAGTTTGACTTTCGGCCGGAAAAGTCAATCGATGACTCCGAGAGTCATTCGGGACCTTTACGGGGCCCAAAAAGCTTAGCCATCATCACGGTTAGCTTAGTTGGGTCGTTTCCTTTCCGTTGACTGTAATATTGGGAAAAGTCAACCCGGGACTTTTATCGGTCACACGTGGTGCGATTTAGAACAAAATCCGATAAAATACTTGAGCTGAAATTATATTTGCTTGGAGTGGTCCCCACTTAGACATGTGTCCCTATTAGCTTGGAAGAGAAGAAAGGGGGGTCAAAAGGACCCATTTACCCTTAATTGGTTGGTCTTGAGAAGTGGGAAGTAAAGGGGTATTTTGGACACTATCCCCTCTAGGTTTAAGGCTCTATTTGGTGCACATTTCAGCACATTTCCCAAGGTAGCCGAAATTGGAGAGAGGGTGGAGAGAGAAAGTGAAGCTTGAAACTTGAAGAAGAAGAAAGGTGAGAAAAAGAGAGATTTTTGGGCCATTTCTTCACCAAAGAGGCTTAATTCTTCCATTTTCTTCTTCTACTCACCATTTCCAAGGTGAGCTACTAATTCCCTTTCGTTTTTATGTATTTTAGTTCATGGGTTTTGGAGAAATTTGATGAACATTGGATGGGTTTGGATGATGAAGTTTTGGAGGTTTTTGTTGTTTTTTGATGGATTTAATTCGTATTCTTGGGGTTTTGATGAACACACATGGTGGGTTTTGAAGTAGAGACGTTTAGGAACTGTTTTTGGAGCTTTAGAAGGTCATCCATGGAGGTTTTGGGGGTTAAAATCGTGAAAACCCGAAGCTGGAGGAAGCAGACGGGTGCCAGGCGTCACGGCTCCGTGACAGGAACCGTGACGGAAGGCGTCACTGCTCCGTGAAGGAGATCGTGACGGCGTCAAGTCACGGCTCCATGAGGAGAACCGTGACGGCGCAGGTAGCGGGTCCGTGAGGAGAACCGTGATAGACCTGTTTTTGGGGCCTTTGGACGCACTTTGTTGGAAATCGACCTTTAGGACGGTTATCTTTAACCATGTCCTTTTAGGGTAGTTTGGGAGCGTTTTCATCTTTACGCTTTAGTGGATTGATCCTAATTCACGTTTTGTTTTGTTATCCAAGACCCTGGACCCGAGCTCGAGGAAAGGAGAAGACCTTAAGACCCGTAAGAAGACGGAGAGGAAGCTAACCCGGACGTCAGCAGCTAGGAGTATTATTCTTAGGAGACTTCGAGGTAGGGAAAGTACTCAACTCCTCTTTTAATTTAACGATTTAGTATGCCTATAGGTTAATAATAACCAGAAAGGTCCTAGTTTGCATATAGGATGTGATTCACTAGAATAATCGTTTCTCAATTACAATAATAACCGGACAAGTCTAGTATGCATATAGGATGTGATTGACTAGTTAACTGCTTTCATTACTTGGGAAATTGCTGTGCTGGTAGAATGTCCATGACGAGCCTTAGGATTGGTTGTGATTGCCTCACATGTCGTGCTTGCTTAGTCTTAGGTTAAACTAAGAGTCAAACTAAACTAGTTAAATTATGTTGACTTTGATATGAATGCCTGAATGATTGATTGAATGAATGACTGAATGAATGTTTGAATGTAATTGATTGTGCCAAATGGTATGATCGGGTGAGTGATAGACCGATGGATCGTGGTTGGTAATTATGTTGGTAAGTGTACTTGTTTATATGTATTAGAGAACCAACTCAACTAAAAGCTTAAGCTGATAGTTGAAGGTTCAATTATAGTTATATTCTAACACGCGCTCTCACGGATAAACCCGTTTACAGGTTTGGAGGTGAATTATATAGAAGAGGAGATATGCCCATCGAGAAGAGAGATATAAGGGCTGATCCATTTAGGACAAATTTGATAAATTTAGAAGAAATTTGAATTTTTTGTAAAGAGTGGGGTTTGAACCCGGGTCCGTGAGGTGTCAAGCTCTGATACCATATTAGTAAACCAACTCAACTAAAAGCTTAAGCTGATAGTTGAAGGCTCAATTATAGTTATATTCTAACAATATAAATTCTTGGTGACATGTTGTGGCGAGATTATGATTTGCTAAGCTTTGGTTGTTCTAAAACTGTTTGGTATGTTATTCTTTTGTGGATCTTTTAAAAGGAGTTGTGTTCCGGTATGGCACCCACACCGAATGGATAAGCCGGTGTGGGGTAGTGCCTGTATGGTACCTACACTGAGGGGATACGCCAGTGTGGGGTGGTACCCATGGTTGTAAAGGGCGCTAGGCGCCTGTCGGGCGGTAAAGACCCCTAGGCATTAGGCGGGGACTAGTCGGGGCCTAGGCGGATTTGATTATTTTATTATTTTAAATTATTAATAAATAATATTAGACATATATAATCAAAATTCAAAATAAATTAATACATTTTAGAGTAAAATAAAATCCTTTTTTTTGTTTAACGTGTGTCATTCTACCATTTTTCAAAATAAACTCTTAACATACAAAAGTTTGTTGAAGCACGAAAACGAATTAATTAAAGCTAAGGTTTTATTCTAGTACAAAACTCAATAGACATTTTGAATTTTCAGATTTAATATAAAAGTACAATCATCATTACTTAGAGAAAAAAAAAGGAGTGAAAGATCACCCACGTGATCTACCCTTTTACACTTCCCAAATCACAAGACCATACGCAATTCACTAATGTATGCGTGTTCTTATATTAAATCATCTTCATGCATTATAATAAAATATAAGGAAAAACTACATATACCTATCCAAAACCATTGTCATTTAACCGATATTTACTCTGAAGTTTAAAATTAACTAATGCATACTCTGAAGTTACGACTTGTAACTAAAAACCCCTTTTGTCAGCTAAAATAACGAAAATACCCTCAGTGATTTTTTTTTAAATAATTTTTTGGGAAAATTTCATTTTACCACCCTGTCAAACATTTAACTTCAGTTTGATACCATGGTATAAATTTTTATCAGTTTCATACCCTAACCAAACTTTTAATTTCACTTTCATACCCAGTCGGGTAAAATGTCCAAAATACCCCTAATTGTTACTCAAATTTTCATCTCATGCCACTGACTCAGAATTTGAAAAGAAGTGAAATGACAATAATACCCTCCATTGTTTAGGGTGTTAAACTGAAAATTTCAATAATTTTAAAACAAAATCAGTTTTTTTTATAAATTCAATTTTTAATTTCAAAAATTCAGATTTTAATTTTAAAAATACATAAAAAAAGTTTTTTTTATTAAAAACAGTTTTTATATAAAAAATCATTTTTATTAAAAAAAAAATCAGACGCGACTGCGTCTTCTCCGGCTGGTCTCCGGCCACCCCTCCTCCGCCGGGGTCGTCCCCGACCCCTCCCACCTCGTCGGCGTCGTCCCCGACCTCCTCCCTCAAACCACGCCGGCGATTTGAACCAGTTCAGATACAAAGCTAACCCACTTTGACCATGTCTGAGAAACATCTGAGAAAAACATCAACAGAAACTACAGAAATCATCAATTTTTCCGGACACCCATTAACAATCTCAACATTTTTGTTCATACAAATGCCACACCTCAGCTCCCAGATTATCCATGATTCACACAAATCACCATAAGATGAACTAAAGCAGAACCCAGAAAAGGGAATCGAAATTACCCAAAAATCAAAACACTCTCACCTCAGAAACGCAGAGAAAGCGATGAACCAGGACCTTCCACCGAGTTTTGAAGAAAATAAAACCTGGGTTCTATAATACAGAAATAGCTGAGATTTGGGTAACCGAAGAAGACGAATCAATCAATGAATGAAATAAATCGAATTGAATGATTAAGAAGAAGAGAAGGGGTTACGGAAACTGGTTTCCGTTCATTTTTTGGGGAGGAATTGGAATCGAAGATGAGATTTTGAAGAGAGAAAATAGAAATTAAAACGTCCCCACAGATCAGTAGGGCCTGATTGAGTCAGATTGGGAGCAGATTCGCCGGCGTGGTTTGAGGGAGGAGGTCGGGGACGACGCCGGCGAGGTGGGAGGGGTCGGGGACGACGCCGGCGGAGGAGGGGTGGCCGGAGACCAGCCGGAGAAGACGAAGTCGCGTCTGATTTTTTTTTTTTAATAAAAATGATTTTTTATATAAAAACTGTTTTTAATAAAAAAAACTTTTTTTTATGTACTTTTAAAATTAAAATCTGATTTTTTGAAATTAAAAATTGAATTTATAAAAAAAACTGATTTTGTTTTAAAATTATTGAAATTTTCAGTTTAACACCCTAAACAATGAAGAGTATTATTGTCATTTCACTTCTTTTCAAATTCTGAGTCAGTGGCATGAGATGAAAATTTGAGTAACAGTTAGGGGTATTTTGGACATTTTACCCGGCTGGGTATGAAAGTGAAATTAAAAGCTTGGTTAGGGTATGAAACTGATAAAAATTTATGCCAGGGTATCAAACTGAAGTTAAATGTTTGACAGGGTGGTAAAATGAAATTTTCCCTAATTTTTTTAACATATAAATGAAGTGATTTTTTAAATAAAAATGAAGTCATTTAATAAGTAAATATATAAATATAACAAAAGTAATTTTTAAATAATTTTTTTAACATAATTATTGAAGTGTAGTTGAGGGTATTTTCGTCATTTTAGCTGACAGAGGGGTTTTGAGTTACATTTTCGAAACTTCAGGGTATGCATCAGTTAGTTTTAAATTTTAGGTAGGCATCAGTTAAATGGGCATGATTTTGGGTAGGTATCGGTAGTTTTCCCAAAATATAATATTTATATTATTAAGAAATATAATCTTTTTGAGAAACCAAAAGTCATATGCATGAGCATGAGTCTAACTCAAAAGTCACGTCACAATAAATACATCCTATCATATTTACTTTTTTAATCTATCAAGATTACAAAAGGCTCCACAAACGCTCTCCACCCACCTCTAAGTGAGGTCCCTCTCATACCCTACTTAGGGTCACCGCCGCCATCTACCACCATCCCCTCCGTCCGTCCGCTACCTCTCTCGTCACCACCATCACACCCACAGCCATCTCCTCTACAGGACCACTGTCCCCAGCCGTGCTTCTGCTCTCCTTCTCCACGAGCTCATAGCCCCGACCATCTGCATCTGTAGAACCACCGCTGTCACTCCTTTAGCACACTCGTCCATCTCTGCACAGCCGATGCCGGATCTCCCCATCCACCGCCCCCACGAGCTGGAAATGGCCCTCTCCGATCAGATCCAACCCCATGCAGAGGTTGCTCACGGCCTCGAGGTCTCCGCCCAATGAGACGACGAACACGCCGACGTTCCTCCGTCGCTGCTCGGTCTGGAACCAGTCCCCCCTCGGATGTCGTCGTGCCCTGTAGATCTGAAGGACAAGTCGGGCGCGTCCCGGGCCATCGACGCGTCTCCAGATCCACCAGTGCCATTTCCGCCCTACACTGGGCACACACCAACGGCGAGGGAGGTCCATCGGGATCTGATCTCTCTCCCCCGGCCACCCCCTTCTCCGGTGGTGACTCGCTATCTTTCGCCGGCGGAGCGTGTACCGGTCCCAAGGCCTGACTGCCCGAGCGCCGGCAGCCCGTCGGGGTCGTCTTCCGAGCTCCAGCCAAGCCGTATATCCCCGGTCACGGACTGAGAGGATGAGGACGACGAGCTAGTGATGTCGGAAGAAGGAGTCCCACTGTTTACCACTGGGTCTTACCAGTTCTCCCTTGCAGCGAAGGTCGCAGGGGATCGGGCCTACAACCAGCACATCGTCTGTGCGATGATGCTGCGAAAATAGAAAGTAACGAGGATTAAGGTGGAGTTCATGTCCCCTGAGGTCATGGGATACCATTTCCCGTCAGCCAAAGCAATGGAAGACATCCGTCATAGGGGTCCCTGGAGCTTCAAGGGATTTCCCCTCCTCCTTGAACCGCTTAGGCGACTTGATCGGGCAGAAGAGATTGCCTTCAATCATGTGGAGTTTGGGGCCCAGGCGCTGAATATCCCGGGATGAGCCAGAAATCACTACATCCGAGGCCTCGTTGTAGGCAGCATAGGCATGCAAGTCATGTCGGCCCCAATCCTGACGGCTCGACGAGAGGATATGCATCTCTGGCTAAGGGTTCGGATGGAGCTGTCTCGACCCTTACGGCGCAGAACCCGCCTCCGGTTCCTAGGTACTGATAATCCTGTTGTGATTGATCTACAGTACGAGAGAGTGGTAGATTTTTGTCGCAGGTGCGGAATGCTGACACACAGGATCTCGGGCTGTCAGACCCTGCTGCCGGGGATTGGCTGGGAGGAGATTCGGTATGACCACTCTATTCTGGTCCCGAGGGATTTGGATGTGGACCGGTTGCTGCGAACGATCTGTAATGTACCCCCTTTAGCGTCACACCCGGCGATCACGTACCTCCTGAGTGATCTATCCCTGAACCCTCTAATTCGGTCCAGGGAAATCACTATGGGCACAGAATCATCCGCTGCAGGCATTCTGAAGCCTGACTACCTGGTTAAGGTTAACCGAGAAGGGTTAACCACTACATTGCAGGGGGGTGGCCATGGAGTACCCACACTGCCACCCAAGTCCACGAAGCCTGACTACCTGGCTAACGTCCACCCTGCTGCTGACTCTGTGATCCGAGCCGACCCCAGATACAATGCGATGATGAGGGAGGGGAAGGAGACAGATCCACGGGGATATCAGAGAGACCCCCAGGAGGACCTAGGGAAAGGCGGGCCCAGTCGAGGCAAAGGCAAGGTGACCACTCTGAAGACTAGAAGTGGTTCGATGTATGCACGCCCGCCGGAGACAAAGAAGCAGAGGGGAGACCCGACTTCCCACCAACAGTCCTAGTAACCGCCCTTCCAGGGCGAGGGAAGAGCAGATGAAGCGGAGGCACAGAGGCCTCTGATGGAGGAATGATCTGCCCTAGTAGGGGTGGGTGGAGTCGGCCCCAGACTATACCTACATACCCGGGACAGCCACTGCTGGGAGGTCCCGGGCAGCCTGCATTATCAGCACATATTATTTACTTATTCTGTTATTGCTTGTGTTTTTGTTGGGATATTTTATTTTCTGCGGATTTTGGAACTTGGTATTTTTTGCCTCGTTATGTTGGAACGATGGTAGGGAGTTGTCTTGAGTTTGTGCCCACGATTTCAAGTGGGCTATTAATATGGGTCCATGAGCGTCGGGCTTGCTACGGTCGGCTCGGAAAAATATCTGGAACCCGAGGCGGTCACGCCTCATCCTGTTTGATTACCTTTTGGTATTAATGAAAGTCTCCGGTTACCCGTTTCAAAAAAAAATCTATCAAGATTACTCTCTAATACGTTAACTCTTTGAATCTGAACTCGGTAAACCTCTTCTACTCTAATACTCTCTCTCTCTAGAGGTAAGCTTCTTCTATTTTCATTCTTATCATTCCTTCATACCTCATCACCCAACATCAGACTTTCACGACTTAAGTGCAGAAAAACCAAGAGACTTTCGAGACCCTCTGCTCTGCGCGTGAAACCAATCATCTCGAAGAAGAAAATGAGTTTTTTTCTAAAATATATGTTCCGACCAGGCGCCAGAAAGTCGGATCCACGCCTAGACCCGCCCGATCAAAGGAAATCGTGGCGTCAACCTTGTTTTTGGCGCCTAGGCGCCTGCCATTTACAACCTTGGTAGTACCTAAGCCGAGGGATTGTGTTGTCCTCCGGTATGGCACCTACACCGAGGGGATAAGCCGGTGTGGGGTAGTGCTTGTATGGTCCCTACACCGAGGGGGTACGCCGGTGTGGGGTAGTATCATAGCCGAGAGATTGTTTACCCTGCGGGGATGGTTACTTGTGATCCGGTATGGTACCTACACCGAGGGTGTAAGCCGGTGTGTGATAGTATCATAGTCGATAGATTGTTTACCATGCTGGGATGGTTACTTGTGGTTTCACCCTGGGTGTATGCGTCCTGCGGGAGAATTCTCGGGAGTTTATCCTGCTTCGCCCCGATGACCTATGGTCCTTTGGAGACATTTCTGAGAATCCCGACGATATGTGTCCCTTCAGGGATGTTTCCGGTAGCCCCGACGTATGTGTCTCCTCTGGACCGAGGGGGAATCCGACATGACACAAGGACAAATTGTGGATCGGAGTATGGTACCCGACATGACACAATGACTAATTGTAGATCGGAGTTTTGTGGGTTTAGTTATCCACGTGACGCTCAATTGCTCTTTGTTTTAGTTGCCTTGTCAAAGATTACATCGCCTTTCTCTAATCTTCTTGAGTTACGGTTGTACTTAAGCTTTTGAAACTCTTATTGCCTTTTATTATAGCATATTATTGGTTATTCGCCCTTTTAGTAACTTACATTTAATTGTGTTATTTCTGGTTTTAACTATCAAAGTGGTTTTTCCTTTACTTGTTTATTTTCCCTACTGAGCGTAAGTTCACCCCTATTTGTTTATTTACTGTTGTGACAAGCTTACTTGGTGAGTTGTTCCTAGAGGTGGTCTTAAGGCTCAGGAGCTCTTGGGATTTGGGACTGACTTCAAGACGTATTGGTTG
Source organism: Erodium maritimum (assembly GCA_963921825.1). NCBI lineage: Eukaryota > Viridiplantae > Streptophyta > Magnoliopsida > Geraniales > Geraniaceae > Erodium > Erodium maritimum. The sequence continues at coordinate 6,409,124 of OY997591.1, forward strand.
TTGTTTACTTTTGTCAATACTTGTTAAACAGAGCTGTTGACTCTTGTTTTGGTTTTTATTAAGTTTACAGCAATTTATTATTATTATTATTTCCTTTTTTTAATTGCTATTTTATTCTTTACCTTGAGCTCACGTCTCGAGTCCGGTCAAAACCGGATTTGGGGCGTGACAAGATCGACGCCATCATGTTGACGGCGTATGAAGGGAGGTTTTCGGAATCACCGGTGGTCCACGACATGGCGGCGGTTGGGGATCATTAGGTTGGGAAGGGGCCGGTGGTGACCTAAAAGCGTCGGGAAGGGAAGGAACCCATTAGGGTTCCGTCTGATACCGAAGAAGAGACAGGTTGGGCCTAAGGAATGGCTCGAGACCGCTTACACCTCGGGCCGAAGAGAGGTCTGGGGGCTAGGGCCGACTTGGGCTTGGGCTCTCTCCATTTTGGGCCAAAGATGTGGCAAGGGCAGCGGCCCGGCGTAGGTGGGGCGGGTCACTCCAGCCCATACCCGGACAGGATCGAAGCTCCGACCCAAATGGACAGTAACCCGCGGGCTACTAGGGACAGATCCAGACCATAAGGATTTTCGCGAGGAGATGTTCGTCGGGGTGTAGGAAAGTCTTATCCAGTAGGGTAGGAGCGTTGAGCTCACAGATGGGGAACCTGTGCATCAAGGAGGTGATAGTCCTGCCATCAGAAGTAGGGGGTCATGGGCCAAACTTCTCATTTTCTCTGGCTGTCAAGGTACTTTCTCCAAGGGCCTTTTACTGGAAGACTCTGGTGGAATGGTTAGAGGATAAGTGGGAGATCCGTAATGTGGAGGCCAGACCTTTGGAGGAAGGGGTGGCAAGGTTCTTCCTCAAGAATGCACAAGAGCGGGCGAGGGTCCTCGTAGGAGAACAGTGGGAATTTCGTAACTCTTTGGTTCTGTTCGCGGATCTCTGTCCACACACGAGGTCAGGAAATATGGTGTTTACCCATTTCTCGATCTGGGAGAGGATCTCCAACCTACTAGTGAGGGCTTAGAACAGATGTGTCGGCTTTAGAATCGGAAGTTCTCTAGGAGTATGTCGGGCAGTGGATGACGACGTTGAAGGAATGTGCTAGGACGATTTTATGAGGATCTACGTCAGGGTCGATATTCACATTCCTCTCTAGAGTCGGTTATGGTTTAGACTCACGAAGTCGTAGGTACATACGATGTTTCATGTTTCGTATGAAAAGTTACCCACTCATTGATTCGGATGTAGTTGTGCGGGTCACTTGTTTCCAGTATATCATATGGAAGGAGGTATAAGAGGCCCATCCCTGCGAGCTCCGGGCTCCGGCAGACCCTAGGTTGGCTCTGACTAAGTCAAAACATGGGAAGCATGTCCCGGGGACTAATTGGGACTATCTAGGAGGTTCCTCGGGCCCCTAGACTTGGCAATTTGCCCCGGAAGTACCAAGTCCAACGAGGCATGGCCGAACAGCAACCCGATATCAGGATCAGGGCTATGAGACATCTTGTTGGGAGGAGCAAGACGTGGGTCTCACCAGGAGGCCACCCAGGACAACGGGTCGACACCTCAGTTTTTGCTGAACGGAAAAGACCGGTCAGAGAAGAGGGGGATGAGGCTTCCGAGGGATCAACAGGAGGAGGAGCGAAACCAAGTGCAGCGGCAGGGGGCTTTAAGCACCCCCACCTTACAGAATGAGTAAGAGGCGGTTTAGTAGGGGGTTGGTCAGTGTCATCGCCCTACTGGACGTATGGTGGAAGAGGTTCCACCAAGATCCAGTAAGGTACCCCTTTACCTTCTCGGGGGCCCGCAACTCCGAGTTTAGGAGCCCTACTTCTATCATTCTAGGGAGGAGGACGCACGCTGGCAGCCTAAAGGAGTATCTAGTCCACCGTAGTTCCACTCCGAAAATGGCTCCGCTCTACCCTAGCTTTTAGATCAAACTTGTTGTATCGACGTTTGTGGATGCTACCGCAGTTTCTCCTTCTGAACGACTCAACGAAGCGATTCTGTCAATGAGCCAGATATATGGTTATCACATAATACTATTTATTAGTTTTACTTTCTATTAGTCTTGTTTTTTACCGTACTTTGTTTTTGGAGATGTAAGGTTTTTGTACTTTGCACCTTTTCCTTAATATATATATATATATATATATATATATATATATAATAAAGGGTAATTACCTTTAGGGTGGCTATCCAGTACAAACGCTTCTTATTGTGCAAACTGCGAACGCACGAGAGCCACATGATGCTGTCAAAGTGACGTCAACAGAGCGCCCCAAATGCTGACACGTGGCGCGCGCATAGTGCTGATAGTTTACACAGCACAATGCTGATAGTTTATACAAATGTAACCTATCAGCACACTTTGTGCTAAACTATAAGCATCGTGTTATGTAAAGTATCAGCATGCGCGCGCGCCCACGTGTCAACATCTGGCGCGCTCTGCTGACATCACTTTGGGTGGATCCTATGGCTCTCGTGCGTTCGCAGTTTGCACAATAAGGGCATGTTTGTACCTGATACCAGTCCATTACCTTTAATACCCTTTATATATTGGTAACACTCTTTTAGTACCCTGATGTATTGAAAACACTGTGCACAAAATTTTAGTCAAGTATGCCATTTTGATGATTTGTGACCAATTCATAAGAGGTATTAGATATTCTGTTATCAATATATAATATGTATTAAATGATCTGTAACCAATCCATAAGGGGTATTAAATGTTCTACTATCAATACATAAGAGGTATTAAATGATCCATGATTAATTCATAAAAGATACTAAATGACAATTACCAAAACAGATGAACTATTATTGGACGTTACAAAACACAGGGGTACAAAATGTATGTTAGCAATAGAAAAAAGATACAAAAGGTAATTAACCCTATAATAAAAACCCCTCCAAACATGAGTCCTTGGATTTATCTGATAGTCTAGACATGTTTACATTTTATATTTTAAGAACGGGTTTCAGTAGACAATGCCTCTATCTATAAGAACGGGTTTCAAAAGACATGTATGGTTAAAACAGCAAGAAAAGTTTCAAAATGTTCTGTAGCATTTGTTTGGAACAAGGCATTCTGATACAGCAACAACAACAAGACCCGCAAACAAAGGTTTCATCGAGCCTCTAAGATAAAAACATCTATGGGTCTACCAAATCGTGTATTCAAGTACAGTACAACCTTCACCAACCCCAATATTTAATGGCGTTGAACTGAGGCATAAGGATCTGTGTGGTCTCAAACCATCGCTCAGTTTTGCACCAGTAAATATCCTCAGCTACTCGGCCTTGGGTGGGAAATGGTTGCCCCCCGTTGCAAATTTGAACAAATAGAAGCCTGTCATGAGAACACTGCAAAAGCACCAATCGGTTAGCTCCACAAGTGTATAAGAACATGATCATGCCAATGTAAATATACAGATATTCCTTAAACCATATCATTTATATAAGGTACATGGTAAACACAATGAACCGGTCAAAGGATATCAAACTGAATGTACCTGTTAAGGGTTAAGCAGCATTGCATTGTGAAGAACAAAGCTTACTAGTTCAACTTAAGGTCTGGGGACCCGGGTTTCAAGTCCCAGCAGCGGTAAATCACTTCTATTCAACCCTTTAGGCCTTTCTATCCATCTCAGTATCCAGCCCTTGATGGGCCTCTCTCGAGGTGGGGGTCAAGAATTTAGTACATAAGGGAGCTCATTTCTTGTTTAATACATCAATCTTCATAAGTTCTTTAAGAATGTGTTCCCTTACTTCTACATAAGTAAGGCACCTGATTTAGTCGATCAAAAACTAACTTAGATATGAAAGTCATTTAAGCATTTTGATCCGAAAATACTTGGTTATAACGGTATTCTTGTTTACAGATCGATCTGCTGTATATTATTATAATTGTATGGTTATAAGGACAGTATGGAGTTTGCAGTTCTATGAATGAAGTAATGGGCATCCAAGGCACGATGAGCAATCCTGAGAACTTGAAACCACGGCTTATCCTCAACTAACCTGATTCCGGCAACAATACCAGCTGGCATGATCTTAGAGGTTTGCATATAGCGCTGCCCCATGATGAAAGTGATTGTAGCAGCACAAACTGTACCAAAGAAGATGAATTAGTACATATTTTTTGTATGTAACTTAAACAGTTAATTATCTCAAGTAATGTTTATAATATTTATGTAATTAAAAATATAACAGTCATATTTCCTAGTAATCTCAACTCAGTTGCAGTACATCTAAAAAAAAGAAAGAAACAACCCTATACTTCGTTTTAACTTCCTTACCTAAGACTTAAGTGTGAGCTTAGAAGTACCCGGCTGCAAAAATCAACTATGGCTGAGCTTTTCGATGTTAAAAAGAAAGAAAAAAAACTCATATCGGTGGCAAGCACTCCCTTCTACTACAAATTAACATGAAAATTTAAGCTAATTATCAATTGAACTGTTTTTTCACTGTAACACAAACAAGATTAAGACTGATCCAAACTAATTGTTTTTACTTATGCAAAAAATCTACAGCTTATACTCATTTCATTCTCCCTTCAAGATCTTCCATGATAAGGCCTACAGTATACAAGGCTGGCAATATGAATCGTGTTCTACTTACAGAAGCTTTACCGCTGGTTGAATTCAGCAGGCAAATCAGCTGAAAAGAGGGTTTATGGGGGGTTTGCTGAGCAAACTGCCCACCTTGTCGACGAAGGGTTCTTCGCTCACTCAATTCGCCCTCCTTGTGGCCACTTGCCACGCGACATGTGGCCATTCGCCTGTGCACTGGGCTATTACCACTGTGGGAGACTGGGAAAATCGCCCAGTAAAATCACTATTCACCTGGGCGAATTACCAACAGAGTTGGAGATGCTCTAATTGATTCAAATGGCCATATTATTTTCCTATAGAGGATGCAAAATAATCTACACAAACAAGAGCAAAGGCTCGTACCATAATACGGCCGCCAAACTTGAATATACTAATCATTGAGAATATATACAGTTTGTCTTCGATATGAGACAAAACCAAATTTAACACTACTTGTCCCAAAACAAATTTTCTTTTTGACCATTTGCCAATATTAAAGATTCAGGTTTTAGAGTTGGGTTAGAGCTTGGATTTTCACTCCCTGCTCTCATCGGGCTCCTATATCTCCACGGCTCAAGTTGTTAAACTAAGTTATGGAAATATCATTGGTAATTCACGGCTAATTAACTAAATTACGTTAAACGGATCTTTCGTCCTTGCTGTCCCAAAGCATGTACTGATGTTGCAAATTCACTTCATACCAGTTGAATAATCAGTTGATCAAACAAATATAATTAATTTTTCTGAAACCCATCACTATAATGAACTACCAAATCCTAATAAGTCAGAATCACCAGAGTAATATTCAAAGCTTCCATGAAAATTAGCATTTAAATCACTGATACATGAAACAATAACAACTGCACATTCAGTGAAGTATCAGATAAGAGATCTATAGTTAACAATAAAAGAAAAACACATTAAAACTAATGATTACAAAAACCATTTATTGCTGAGAAATTAAAAATTAAAATCATACCGGTTTCAATAATCAAAGCCAAATACGAGTTCTTCCTCTTCTCGAAAGCCTTGAGACTCAGATACCCAGCAAAAACGAGCAGCAATCCAGTGCCCACGCCCCCACCGAGCGACGCCAAGCTCCCCTTCTTAGCATACCCAACCACTCCCCCGGACATCAGGATCAGCCCGTACGGGATCGTGAAACAGAAATCGTGCATTTTCGTCGAATTAGGTTTCTCGAGAAAACAGAAAGTTTGGATTTTCCCGGAAAATCCAAGCACGATTTTCTCGGATCAAGCTCAGAAAATCTCACACAGATCTCTTCAAGGTTCTCTAGCTCTCTAATGGCGTGTGGTGTGGCAATGGCATGCTGTTGGTCAACTTTGCCTTTTGACCCACTCCAACCTTTTCCATTTTTTATCTTTTTCAGACTTTCCACAAACCAACAAATTGTCTGGTTTACCCTTAAGACTGTCTTAATGGAGGTTTTTGTGCGTCGAATAGGAGCATTTATTTGGTACTTTTTTGAAAAAGAAACTTAAAACTTATGATTCGACACCCAGTTGAGCCTATAGATTTACCGACCACCTATTCGAGTCGAAATCCGATTCTCTTATGAAGAATCGTCACGTGACCCAAATAATATAAAAATAATTTCATCCCACGAATCTGGCCCACCTTTTTTTTATTTTGCCACCCGGTCAACCGGAATTAGACCTAACCATTTCGACGCCATTGTGCATAGCCAAATGGTTGAATGACGAAATGTTTTGAATTTAACTACCTTCCAGACAGTGTCACTGTGTTGATATAATGTTTATGTAAATTTTAAACTAACTGTAATGCAATTGTGTTTTAAATTCATTAATCTTACTTATAATCCCAACGAAGAGCAGAATTATGGTAATAGTAGAAGTCCCTTAAATATTTAAGGCCTAATCCAAGTCCGAATCACCACGGAAACACCGCTACAAATGCTTTAATGGTTGGTTTTGTGGCATAGTTATATGAATGAGAAAGCATTAAGGTCAAAATTAACAGGTAATATTTATCTTCAGACATAAATAACTCCACAACTCATACAGATATAATATACAAACACAACTATGATACAAGGTTGATAAATACAACAGAGAATATGATAACATGTACTCTGAACCAGTTGAATCATACCAAATACAACTGAGAAGTAAATATCTTGGTGAAGCTCGGTGAGGAACTGTAAATATGTATGCAAGTGTTACACAGCACTCTAGGCTTCAAGTAGTATCTTCCTCAACTCATGGCTCTTCTCAGCAACACATCCTGAACTGATCAGAGAGGCTATCCAAACCTCGTCCGATTTCACCGGCTCGTCGTCATCGTTCCTGTGCCAGCTCCAGAAAGCGTGAGTTGAGTTAGCTAATTTGAGCTCTCCGTGACCAAAACTTGCTTCGCGGAACTCTGACCATTCTGGAGGTGGGTTTATATACCTGTCATATGATTGACAATCACTTCAATTCAGGCCTGAAATTCATTATGATACACAAAGTTGTTCATGTCTCTGCTTTTTGTGTACTAAGAACTCAGTATGCTATCAAAGCTGAGCTTTTGGGTTTGATAGGGTTTACTATGGTATCAGAGGTGGTTTGGGCATATGATTCTACCCTAAAGTGCCAGGCATTTCCTTCCACCCGAGAGTTTGAGTTTTTGAGTTGGATCGGGTTTTACCATGGTTTCATAGCAGGTTTGGGCTTGTGGTTCTACCTAAAGTACTCAACATTTCTTTCCACCCAAGTGCTTGAGTTTTTGGATTCGATCGGACTTTAGCATGGTATCATAATTAGTTTGAGTTATTCAAGTGTATCAATATCAAGGTCTTGCAGAACAGAACATAACCTCCAAGGTCTTTCACAAATTTGGGATAGTTACTATCTTATCGAATAATTGTTTATCTAAAAACTTTATTGTTGAAGTTCTTGAATGCCAATTAAGTGATCACTTCATAAGCATTTTGAGGCCTTGGCCCATTAGCTTGAGCTTTGGGGTTGGATCAGCCTTCAACATGATACCAAGGCTGATTTGAGCATGTGATTCTGCCCTTACCATGTAAACATTTAAATAGATGCCTCAGTCTGTGTCATGTGTGAGGCATGCACATGGGGGCGAGTTTTGAAGTTGTTGAAAGAATGTGGATTAAGTGATCACTTGAGCTTTTAAGTTGGATCAGGCTTCAACAGTTACTAACTTTCTTAGATGGGGCACAACATTCCAAACGTTCTTTACATGGTTATTAGTAAGAACATACCAGTGAGCTAAACCCTCTCTGTTTCCTCCATCACCAATAGTTATATGGACAGCCCCGCACAGGTCTGACCTTCCATTGTTAACACGCTTCTGAAGAATCCACAACCACACACTATAAGCCAATTGCAATAATTTGAAAGCAAATGTGGATAATTGCAAAAAAGTATCCTGGGTTCTTCACTTTTTCCAAGTTGCAGCCCACTTCTTTGATAATTGCAAAGTTCCCTGAACTTGCCTTTTTGTTGTTCTTGGTGTAAATTTAATTAAAATTTTCGATTTTACCTATAAAAAGTAAATTATAAAACAAACAAAAAAACAAATTTTCATCTTCTTAATTATCTTCCTCTTTGTACTTCCAACGAGGAAGAAAATGAAGGGAGGTGAAAATTTTGATTTATTTTTTACTTCTTATTTTATAAATTTTAAATTTTAATGGTAAAAACGTTGTTTTTAAACTAAGTTACACAAAGGGCAACAAAAGGGCAAGTTAAGGGTACCTTTTTGCAATTAGCAAAGACGAGGGCTACAACTTGTAAAAAGTGAATACCTCTGGGTACTTTTTTTACGATTATCCCAAGACAATACTATGCTAAACCAGTATTTATCGTACCGTGCGTTCATAGGCATGAACATGCCCAGAAATCATTATATCCACTCCAGCAGCATAGAGCAATGGCTCCATGGCTTCCATCATCCCATCCCCTTCCCCTTGGTGAGCTCTGTTACTATTATACCATGGCACATGAAATAGCACGATCAGCCAAGGCGTCTTTTCCCTATCCACCTTCGCTAGATCAGCCTACAAATCACGAGTCACAAAAGTCAAGTTATATGAACAGATGGAATCCTTGGACATGCATATGGCATGAGTTTCATAGAAGCAAGCAACATTGCAACATGAACATTTCATTTGGGCAAACATATCAATTTGCTCTTTTCTACTACATTCTTGGAAAAATGTCTTGAAATGCTAACCTGCAGCCAAATATATTGGTCTGAATACTCATCATAATCTGTATACGAACCAAGCATGACAATATGCGCTCCTGCAACTTCAAAAGAGTAATAAAGATTCGAAGTTGATCCACTCTCCTCAAACGCCATCTTCCACCTTGCATTGAAAGATTGAAACCCGTCCTTGAGAAAAGGTATGCTCTCCCTCTCATGGTTCCCTTGTGTCACCATCCAAGGTCTTGCACTAGCAAGCGGTTCCACAAGCTCCCCAAATGTGTCCCATTTCGGCTGCATGAAATCAGCATATGCAAGGTCTCCGGGAAGTAGGTACACGTCATACTTGCACTGATCGATGTGCTCTAGTGTAGACTTGGTCCAGCCGGTTTGACCCAGATCGCCTGCCACAGCAAAAGTAATAGGGAGCTGAGCTGGAGGAGTCTTGAGCTGAAACTCGGGACCTTCTCCCCCACACTTGTAATAGTAAACCATGTCATGTTTTAGAGGTCCGATGACTGTGTGGTGTATCTTTCCTGAAGTGTATAAGAAATAGCTATAAGATGTGCTATCTCCTTGAGCTATGGAGTCATATCTCCCTGGGGATGTTCCATATTGCACGACCGAAGGGGAAGAGTTATCATCAGTGATCCACGTGATTCGCATGTACTTGTCTCCTGCTAATGAAATATGCACCTGCAAGTTGGTGTTTGGATAGCAAGAAAATTTCAGTCTAAAGTAACCTACCAAGGGACGGAACTCTTGATTACAGTGACATTGCTTGTAAAAGAACAAATGCTTGGTTATATTCAATAACTATACCAAACCTATCTAGCTATATCAACCTTATTGAACTGTGTTGATGCTCACTACCAAACGTTCAGGCAAAGCAAATCAAGCTTTTGTGCATAAAAAGAGGACTTTACTAAACCAACAATAACAAAACCTTTTTCATTTTCTCAATCAATTAAGGTAGGCTCTATGAACAAAATGCAGATTACATTGAGTCATTCACGTGAATACTTTTTCTATATTGTATAGAGATCAATTATAAAATCCTTGGTGATAACTATACTGAACCAAGAGAGATTATTTTCAATTCTGCAACACTCATATAATTGAATTCTTTGATCTGGAAAAGATTTTCTATTGAACCAAACAAACCTTTACCATTGAAGGATGATCTGTTCAATATACTTCACTATTTATACACATCATCTCAGATTTAAAGTTATCATCAAAAATATAATCGAATCCCCCCAGATATAATAATTTAAAGCAAAACATTGAAACAGATTGAGATTGGCAGAAAAAAAAACAATTGATCCCCATAAATGACAAATCTTATCCACTCAAGAACCATATTTTCTACATAAAACAAACAGAACCCAGGATTCAATAAATGATCTACAGCAATCCAGTAAGTTTTCTCGAGAAAATCAAGACCCAGGAACCAAAATTTGATAAAGCTACCTGTTGGGGAAGAGAAGAAGGCTTAGGTTTCCAAGGGAAGTGCAAGTTCTTCCGGGGCGGCGGTCGGACGTACTCGGCGGCGAAAGCGGCGGAGGTTAGAAGGAGAGCTGCCGCCAGAATCGCCGCCATCGGATTCATGATTCGGTTCCTGAAATTTCACTGAAGAAATCATGGTAAGCTCCATAATCGTTCAAGATTTTACTTTACTGTGTCATTGGTTGAATTTGTGGCATTGTGATATTACAAGATTGTCCCCTTGTCTTTTTTGGTTTGTAGTTTATTTATGGTGCATGTGTTCTGTAGCTTTAAGTAGTTGAGGTAAGTTTTGTGGGGTTAAAATGAAAGTTTTTTTTTTATTATTATTATTAGTTTAGAGGCCACGGTATAAATAGATCGATTCGGTCTATTTCAGGTCTGGTTCGTAAAATGATTGTATAACAAAAACGTTGAACGGACGATTTTATTTTTATCAGAGTCGAGGAACGGAAAGTACTAAACACGAGGCATACAATCCGAGATAGGTGGTGAATATACCTCAACGACTTTCATGTAATATTGCGAGATGCAAGACATTAGGAGATTTTTAACCACACCATACTCTCCTCAACAAAATGGTATGACCGAAAGGAAGAATTGGACCATTCTCAACATGGTTCGGTAAATTCTCAAGAGCAAGAAAATGCCAAAAGAAATTTGGGCGGAAACTGTTCAGTGTGTCATATATGTGTAAAATCGGTGTCCACATACAAAGATGGATGATCTAACACCGCAAGAGGCATAGAGCGGGAAAAAGCTAATAATTTCTCATCTCAAAATGTTTGGTAATGTGGCTTATGCACATGTATCAGATCAATGAAGAACGAAACTTAAAGACCAAAGAAAAAGGTATATTTTTATTGCTAATGAGAAGACATAAGGGTACAAGTTACTCGACCAGATAATCAAGAAAGTGATTGTGAGTCTTGATGTGCGAGTAATGTAGAAATTGAGTGGGACTGGAAGAATTCGGCAAAGGTCATCTTCGAAGTTGGAGAACCGTCAGTTGTTGCACCGACAAGCATACCAAGAAACTCAAAAACTATTGGAGATGAAGATGAATCATGACAATCTAAAATGAGAAGCTTACAAGATTTGTATGATTCGACAAACGAGGTACACCTAGTATGTCATTTGGCATATGCTAAAAATATCAGCTTTAAGGAGGCAGTAGAGACAAGAAGTGGCCGAAAAACTGCCATGGACGAAGAAATTAAGGCGATTGACCATAAAAACACATGGGAGCTAACAGAATTGTCAAAAGGAAGTCAGCCTATTAGTGTGAAGTGGGTGTTCAAAAGAGATGGATGCTCAATGGACTCAGGACCCTGAATGTGGATACATCGTTCAAGCCAAAATGGAATAACGATGTAACAACTCTTATAAGGAGAACTATCAAGCAATTAGGTCATAGCCTAGACCGTTGAGGACAAAACATTTTTTGAAGGATTATGAATCACATAAAATAGTGCCAATGACATATTGTCGAACTTAATGATCGTACTAATAGAGCGAGAGTACATCGTCGTGAAGCTATACATATACAATATATTCGAATGCAAGAATCCTTTTGACGTCAATGAGCCAATCACTATTGGCTTACAAAAGGGGACCGTAACACGAAATTCTTTTATGCCGCAACCTTATTCCGTTAGAAGATAAATACGATGTGCTATTTCAAGAACGGAGACGGGGAACTCGTCATATGGGACACAAAAATGAAGAACATGATCATAGATTACTTTACAGACATATTAGCCACCATGTAAGACCCGCCCCCGGTCGATCCCGGTAGAACCGGTGAATCCTAGCTAAGTTTGACTTTCTACCGGAAAAGTCAACCGATGACTCGGAAAGTCATTCGGGACCTTTCCGGGGCCCAAAAAGCTTAGCCATTAGCACGGTTAACTTAGTTGGGCCGCTTCCTTCAGTTTGACTGTAATTTTGTTAAAATCAACCGTCGGTCAAATCTGGACTCTATATCGGTTGTGTTCCGATAAAATATTGGAAAGCTGGAAATTATTTAAGTGGGAGTGACCTCACATGACACTTGTCATGCTTGGCTTGAAGGATGAAAATGAGGCTTCAAATGACCTTCATACCCTCCTAAGTTACCTTTAAAGGGATAAGACCTTAAGGGCTTTTGTGTAAATTGACATTTTAGGTCATTTAAAGGAAAGGGAGCAACAATTCAGCTCATTCCTTGTTGATGCAGCCGAAACTCACTAGGAGAGTGGAGGAGGAGAGCTCATTTCTTGAGGAAGAAGATAGAGAAGAAAGCTTGGATTTTGGAGTTTGTTCTTGGTCCTTTTGCCTTCATTTTCACTTCATCTTCTTCACCTCATCTCCCTAGAGGTAAAGATACTCCTAAATCTCTATTTCATCCACTTCCAATCTATGGGTTTTGTGGGTTGTGGCTTAAAAGTTGAAGAACTTGCTTTGTGGGTGTTGCTTGGAGAAGAAGTAGTGAAGTAGGATGTTTGGATTGCATTTTGGTGAAGTTTTGATGAACCCATTGAGGGTGTAGATGTTGGGTAACTTTGGATGAACATTTTGGAGTTGAGAGGACTTGGAAATGGGGTTTTTAGGGTGATTTTCGTGAAACTCGAGTTGGGGAAGAAAGGGGAAGAAACTGGTCAGGTTTGATACGGAACGAGGAATGGAGAGTGCCACATTCCGGCCCTCTGAGTGGCATGGAACGTGCCACATTCCGGCCCTCCGAGTGGCATGGAACGGGTCACATTCCATATCAGACCCCCAGAATTCAAACCCCTTCCTTTTAGCCCATTTTGATTCCTAAATCATTTCTCCAAACCTTAATTCCATTATTTGAGTGTTGTTCTATACTTTGGGGATAAGAACATCGTTGAGTTTTTAACTTTGGCCTTTTGGTGGTCTAAGACCGTGGGACCAAGCTAGGAAAGAAGGAAGAACGTGGACACAAGTTAGAGGAGCAAAGATCACGCCGGGAACCGTGTGAAGAACGGAGTGGTGACCACCGGGCTTATCATCAGAGTGTTGAGAGGAAGACCTCGAGGTAGGGAAAGTCTTAACTTCTCGTTTAAATGCTTAGTATGCATGTTAGGCTAATAAAATTGGAAAGGTCCTAGAAATGCCTATAGGATGCGAATAACTAGAATAATTGTCTTTCGATTACTAATAACTGGAAGTGTCTAGTGGTGAATGAATAGGATGCCAATCACTAGTGTAATTCGCTTTCAATACTTGGGAATTGTTTGTCTGGTAGAGGAGCCTTGGCAAAGCTCTCGGATTAGTTGCGTGTTAGGATCACATGCTTGGTTGTTGGTTGCTTAGTGGATAGGCTTAAGAGTCTAACGGAACTAGTTGAATTGCATATGTGAATGCTCGATTAAAGGTTTTTACGATTGGTTGATTAAACTCCCGCTTGACTGTTGATTGCATTTGAATGATTGCTTGTATTCCTTAAGTGGTTGCTTGGAGCATCGAGTATGACTGGTTGTACCGAGCGGTGCAATCAGGTGATCGATGCCCCGTTGGTTCGAGACTGGTAAGTGAACGGTAAGTTGTGACTGTGTGATTGGTGTGCTGTGGTTATGTGATTCGTGCACTGTGTGTTGTGGTGAATTGGTGATGTGTGAGTTATGTATGACAATGAATTGGTGGTTGTTGGGATTGGATTGTTTCGTGTTTCGGTTTGAGTGCGTTATTCAATTATTAACTGATTATTATTAAATTGCCCAAGTGTATGCTTCCTATGGGAGTAATACCTTGGTTCCCGAGGACATAAAATCCTTTGGAGACGTTTCTGAGAATCCCGATGATAAGCGCCCCGAAGGGTTGTTTCCGGTCGCCTCAATGTTATGCGTCTCCTCTGGATTTGAGGGAGAATCCGAGAGGACACATCATATGTGGATCGGAGGGTGGAGACTTCATGTGCCACGGCATTAGCTGGTTTACCTATTACCCGTGTTTGTTAAGATCTATCTTGTTGACTTTGCTGTTGACTTTATTGAGTTTAAGGTCCACCTTGTTATGTGTTTTCCCTACTGAGCGCAAGCTCACCCCTATGAGTTTATTGTTGTGTTTACAGGCTTGATTGAGGAGTAGAAGCTCGGGAGCTTCTCAGTGTGGGTGCATTGTAGAGACTTCGTTCTTATCACTTTTCTGTTTTGAACAAACCTTGTGGAGGATTATTATTACACCCCTGGAGGGTTATTTGTGTTTTAAACTGAGTTTTGTGGGTTTGAGTTTCTTATTGGAGATTTTCAGGAACTAAATGTTGAATTATTGCCTTTTTAATCATTTATTACTAGTCAGGCCTCGAGTCCGGGCAAGAACCGGATTTGGGGCGTGACACACCAAGATGCCCGACATGAGGTACTTCCCTATCTTGTTTGGGACTATGGGACTTGCGGGACCAAATAATGCTTCTCTTTTGCGCCAATTCTCCCTAAGAAAGTTTGGCTCGCGGTTATTCAAATGGAACTGGATAAAGCACCGGAATTGGACGGTCTTAACCCGAGATTTGTCCAACATTACTGACCAATAATGCAAGAGGAAGTTACGCGTTGTCTTAATACCCAAGAAGCCAAACCCCACAATGGTCATGGACCTTCAACCCATAGTCCTTTGCAATGTGATATTTTTCAACCCATCTAAGGTCCTGGCTAACCGACTTAAGCCACTCATGTAAGGGATCATTTCCTAAAAATAAGGTGCTTTTATTCCATGTCGGTGTATATAAGGTAATGTTCTCATTTTTTTTGAGATTATTCACTATTTATGCATAATACGCCAAGGGCAAGAGGCTTTATGGCTCTCAAATTAGATATGAGCAAGACGTACAATCAAGTCGAATGACCTTTTATACTTTCTAACATGCAGCGTCTTGGTTTCTCAAACTAGTGGAGAGCTCTTATATCCATATGCATGGGCTCGGTCTCTTACTCAGTACATGGGGGGGACGCTGGTATTTCACCCAACTAAGGGGTACTCGTCAAGGGGACCCTCTATTCCCGTATCTCTTTCTAATTTTCCTAGAAGGATTCTCTCAACTTTGACCAACACACAAGAAGGTCGTAATCATGGGGTCTCGGTGGCTCAAGGGGCCCCGGTCATCTTCCACATGTTTTTTTTTTATAGATGATTGATATATTTTCTATAAAGTAGACATTAAGGAAGTAGAGCAAGTTTGGGATATACTCAAGATATTCAGAGATCTCTCGAACCAGGTACTAAATAACCATAAATCTTAAATTTTCTTCAGCGCTAACACCTCTCTAGCCACATGGACCGCTTGGTGTCAGGTATTGACGATACAAGAGACATATGAAGCGTCACTCTACTTAAGGGTTCCTAAAATGATCGGAAGCGACATGCCTTAGAGTATGGGGTACATATGTTATCATCTTCTAAAAAGAATAAACTTTTAGGATGGTAAATTGTTGTCCCCAGTAAGGCAAGAAGTCATGATACGATCGGGTCTCACATCCCTCCCTGTCTATGTAATGTTCGTCTTCAAAGCCCAATGTAGCATCACCGACAGAATCAACACCACCTTGGCTAAACTTTGGGGGAAGTTATAACGTCCAGAACACGCTCGATTATATGAAAAGATTGGGAAAAGATATGTTTCCCAAAGGTAGTAGGGGGTCAGGTCTTCCGAAATCCCCAAAACACCAACACGTCTCTTCTTGGCAAACAAACTTGAAGACTTATACTACGCCCGACTATCCTTTTGGATCGTCTCCTAAAACATGCTACTACCCTAACTACGACTTCCTCTCGACGAAACTTGGCATTAACCCGAGTTTCACCTGGTCCAACGTCTTTATGACCCAACATCTTTTTTGTATCACCTCAGTATCCTAAACTTTCATTAATTTATTTAGAGTACCCTAATTCTTTTTTGTGTCACCTCAGTACCCTAAACTTTTATTAATTTCATTTTAGTACCCACCATTAACTTTACCTTAAATTTGGTTGCTAGTAAGGGGTATTATGGTCATTTAACCTATTTTGAATGGAAAATCAGATGGAAAGTTAACGATGGATATTAAAATAGAATCAATGAAAGTTTAGGAGACTAGGATGACACAAAAAATATTTAAGTACTCCAAATAAGTTAATTAAAGTTTAGGGGATGAGATGACAAAAATGATTTAAGATATATTAAATAAAATATATAAAAAAATAAGATACTGAAATATAGAATTACCCTTTTTTATATATAAAAATACATTCTCTTTGGATGTGAGAAATGAGATTACAAGATAATAATGAGCAACTAGCTGTGACTGTGAGTCTGATTAGAACACCGTTGACGTTGACAAGATCTATCTACAGGCTTCCGCTTGGGTTCATTGAAACCACCAATAAGTCCTTCTGGGTTCTTTCTTTCACATTCACTTCCATTCATTTTGTTCCATGAAAATCTTGAAGCTCCTCTTGTGTGAGGTATTGCGATTTTCTTTTCCAAAATATGTATTGCTCCTGTTCATTCCAGAGATCTGAATGTATCTCCATTTAATTCAGACCTGAATCTGTGAGTTTTGCTCTATTTCCTTAACACCTCTTCATCTTCTTCAATTGTAGATCTATTGAATCTTCTACTTACATTCCAAGCAAGAACTACTTATTAGCTGCTCATTCCACAAGCCAGGTACTTCCTTTTCGATTTGAGTCCTGTGAGGTTAATGTCAATAATATTTTGTTCTAAAATGTTTCAAAATGGTGTTTGAGTTCATATTCTTGTACCAATTTATTCTCAAGCCTGTGTATTTATTTCCAATTTAGTCTTTGAATTTGACCTGATTTTGTTTAATTTTTGAACTGCTGTGTTCCATTTGAACTGTAAATCTACATTTTTGAGACCACGTTAATGATATTATACTGAGCTGAGGTCAGATGTTCGAATCTCCTGAGTCACCTGTTTGGGAGCAGGTGTCAAATAGGGGTTCGGTTAAGAGTACTTGCAACTGGACGAATTCGGGGCGAATTGCAATGGTGAATCGGAAAAAAAGGGGTTTTTGCTCCTTGTGGGCGAAGGGTTCATCGCCTCTCAATTCTGCGGCGAACTCAATTTGCCCACTTTGTGGCCACTTTCCACGTGAAATGTTGCTATTCGCCCCCAATTCGCCATGCGTTGGACTAATATCAGTGTGGGAGGCTGGGCGAATTGACCGATAGAAAGGAAGTCTGCCTGGGCTGGAAACGATGGGAGATGCTTTAAGGGTTAACTTAGGTTAGATTTGAATTTTCTGTTTTATTGTTGGTAAACAAATATGTAATATACTGAGCAACTAGCTGTAAGTTTGATTGGTAACAAGACAGTATGGGCTTAACTTTGGTATTCAAACAAGAACATTAGATGTGGCTAAAGTATTAATTTCCAATTCTTTTTCTAGCTAGCATTGGCCTGTGCTCATCAGTACCCACCAATCTTTCTGGGTTCTTTCATTCACTTAGATTCGTTATGTTTCATCTTCTGCTCTGTCACCAAGGTTGCAACTGGATTGTGATGCTCTTTTTGAACTGCAACTTCCCGGATCTTGTAGTGTCTCTTGTTTATTCATGAGATCTGAATGCATGTCTATTAACTAGTCAAGAAATCTGTGAATGTTTATTGTATTTACACTCTTATAGCTTCCCTCCTTTTATCTTTCACCACCTTTATTTTAATTTTACAACTTACACAATCATTTATGCTCATATATTTGGTCCTTTCTTGGTCTTTGTCTTAACTTCAAGCTGCTAATTTTTCCTCTTCTTCTTTGGTAGATCTATTGAAGCTTCCATCTCTCCTTAAATTCTAACACTCCAAGCAAGAACAACTTTGACCAAGTCTCACATCATACTCCACTTGTGTAAGACATGGAATTGTTGTCCTCTGAAGATTTTATGTTTTCAAAAGCTACAAAATCCGCGTTCACTGAAATCATGGAGGCATTGGAGACAGATGGCATCAACATGGTTGCACTGTATGGCATGGGAGGTATTGGCAAAACGACATTAGCAAACCAAGTGCAGAAGGAAGCTGTAAGGCAAAATATATTTGATCGTGCTGTCATGGTTACGGTCTCCCAAAAGCCAGATGTGGGAAATATGCAGGACAAAATTGCAAGTGTTTTGGGTCTAGAATTAAAAGAATCTTCAGTAGATGGAAGAGCAAGTGAATTGAATATGAGATTGAAGACGGAGAAGATCCTCATAATCCTCGATGACGTTTGGAAATGGTTTCACTTGAGAACTATAGGAGTAATGCTCAATGATTTGAAAGGTTGTAAAGTTCTCTTCACAACCAGAAGTAAGGATGTTTGCATTTCCATGGATAGCCAAAAAAACATCCAACTTAATTTGTTCTCTGAAAAAGAAGCCCAAGCTTTCTTCAAGAATCAAGCAGGTTTATCCACTGAGTCAAGGTTAAATGATGTGGCAAAACAAATAGTGGATGAGTGCAAGTGCCTTCCTATAGCCCTTGGAACCGTGGGAGCTGCTTTGAAATCGAAAGGTAAAGATGAATGGATAGAAGCATTGGAAAAACTAAGAAATGCAAGGTTTGTGGACATTATTGGGGTCGATGATGATGAAAAAAATGCTTACAGATGTCTTCAAGTAAGTTATGATTATTTGAAAGGTCTGACACAAGCTCCGCAAGCACAATTTATATTGTTGCTGTGTTCTCTTTTTCCGGAAGATTATGAAATTGAGGTGGAGGATTTAACTAAATATGTATTTGGGATGGAGTTGTTTCAACATGTTAAGTCAATTGAAGCTGTTAGAAGGAAAGTTCAAGTGACAATTCGGCTTCTCAAAGCGTCATGTCTGCTGTTGAACATTGAGGGTGAAGAGTATGTTAAAATGCACGATGTGGTTCGTGATGTTATGTTATGGATAGGAGGGACAGAACCCCAAGAAAGGAACGTATTAATCGTGAGAGATGGCATGAATTTGAAAGACCTGATCAAGAAGAAGAGTTTTCAGAATTGCCGAGCAGTATCGTTTATGTCTGACGCCATTCCACAGCTTTCAAAATACAAGAAACTGGAATGTCCGAATCTGGAGGCTATTTTAATCTTTAGCAAGGGCGAACATGAGCTCCAGGAAGGATTTTTCGAACAAATGAAGCTCCTAAAAGTTTTGGATTTTAGGGGAGCCGGGAGATGGACAAGGTGCAAGTTTTCCATACTCCAATCACTTCAGAGTTTGGAGTATCTTTGTACTCTAATGTTGAGACATTGTGAATGTTCGAACAGTTCTAATTTAGGGGAGTTGAGAGAGTTGAAAATTTTATCTCTAAACGGTTGTAAAATTGATTGCGGAGTTGAAGTAGTGTCGGGATTGAAGAAATTAAGATTGTTGGATTTGTTAGGGTTGGAGGCAGAAATAAGGATGTTCACTTCCAATGTCATACAAACATTTGTAAAACTGGAGGAGTTGCATGGTTACACATTTGTAAAACGCAAGGATGGGGAAGGGAGAAGCAGCAGCTTATTTGAGTTGAAGTTACTATCCAAATTGGTTGCATTGTCAGTGAAGATTGAGGATGTGAGGTGTCTTCCCACGGGCTTTTCTTTCCCAAATCTAAGAAGTTACTACATCCGTATGGGTGTGGATATGTACGGGTCTGGACTATGGTCAGAGACTACAAGACAACGTAGACGTTTAGAGCAGATAGGCAATATTGAAGATGAGTTAGTGATGATAACTACATGTAAGAAGTTGTTACCTACTGTACAAGACTTATACTTTGAAGGATGCAAGGACTTGCGTTCTCTTGATGCTTTCAACTCCCAGGACGATGGGTTCTTACAATGGCTGGAAAGATTGGAAGTTAAGAAGTGCAACAAAATGGAATGGCTGTTTGAGTTTGAAGTAAACACAGATGTTAGCAACAATAACGATAGTATAGTGCACCTACAATTCTTGAAGATATTGAAGCTGAAATGGTTAGGGGGACTGAAGCAGATATGGAAGGGACGCATGAGATCCGTAAATCTATGCAACCTCACTGAAATCAACCTTTGGAAGTGCTCGAAACTGACATGGGTCTTCTCATCGCCATTGCTTGCCACCAGTCTCCAGCAACCGGAAATCCTCCAAATTGCGTTTTGTCCTGCTTTGGAGGAAATTATTTCCAAGAGAGGAGGTAGTGATGATGGTGGTTTTAGCTGCTGTTGCTGCTTTACGAATTTAAGATACCTGTCTGTGAATGGATGTGGGAAGCTCAAAACAATATTTCCAGCAATGAAGTCGGGAGAAGGAGCTAGTCATTTTCATAAGCAAAGTTGTTGTCGTCTTCCAAAGCTACAAGAAATTTTTCTACGGGATAACAAGGAATTGGAACATGTATTTGGCCATCGAACTCAAGCCGAGGGGGGAGTTGAATGTCCATCTTTGCAGGTGTTGGTGGTGACAGATTCTCCTAAAATGTCCAACTTTCATTTTGTTTCAACTCAACTGCAAGCATCACCAAAGGTAATTATTTATTTTTCATTTCCCACGTACCATCGTTACTAAATGGTTGCTTAGTGGTGGTAGTATATATAATTTCTGTTGATGTACATTACAGCCACTAGAAGAAGATATCTGCATGGACAAGATCCAAGGAGTTGAAGAACAGCTACGAAGACGAGGAGATGAAATGCCACAAAACAGAATTATATGCTTATCTCTCAAAAGAGTAGAGCTTAGACGTTGCAACATATTGAAGCGAGTGTTTACAACATCATTTGCTACCAGTTTACACCATTTGGAGGAGCTTATTATACAAAGGTGCAGCGAATTAGAAGAGGTCATGAGCAAGGCTGAGCATAGAAGAGAAGAACTTAGTATCAGAGTTCGCTTTCAAAATTTGAAGATCTTAGAGGTGAGTAAATGTAGGAAGCTGAAAAGAATATTCTCAATCCCTTCAGCTTTTCCAAAACTCGAAAGGCTTCACCTGGAAAGTAACACAGAATTGGAGCATGTATTTGAACTATCAGATATGGATTGCACCGATCAATATCCTTTATTAACGGACCTTTATGTTATGGGCTGCCCAAAAATTTGCAGACAATTTGTTGGCTATATACAAAATATGGCAACACTCAAGGTAATTTTGTTACTACTTGAATGATAACCATCTTACTAATATCACTTATTTATTTATTTATTTATTTATTTCCAATGGGATTATAATTTATAAGTATACACTGAATGCTTTTCAGGCAAAGTGTATTAAACTTGGAGACATCAAAGGAGTAGAAGCAGTCATGCAGAATGAAGGACACAGGGGAAATGATATGGATGAACTGTTTCCTTGTTATTTGGAAAATATGTCCTTGCAAAATTTAGAAGACCTCAAGTGCATATGGCGTGGACCGACACAAAATATTGGTTTTGTCAGGCTTTATCGACTAGAAGTGATAGACTGCAACATAGTGAAACATCTCTTGGAAACTACAATTGCTACAACTCTACCCCAATTGAAAGAGCTTATTGTCAAGAGATGCAATGAACTAGAACAAGTGATCATGGTCGAGGGCAGAAAAGAAGAAGGGGTGAATGATGCAACTATGAAACTTGGCTTTAAGAATTTGCAAGTCTTACATGTGAGTGACTGTGAGAAACTGAAAACAATATTCTCAGTCTTCTTACCTCTTCCCAAACTAGATTGCCTTCGATTGGAATGTAATCCGAAATTGGAGACAGTATTTGGACAGTCAGATTGTGATTACTCTTCATGTTGGACACGTTTGGAGGTGCTATCGATTATTGGCTGTCAGAATTTACGCACACAATTCCTTGCTCAATCAACTCCTCTCAGTCAACTGTAAAGGTAAATGTTTATTTTGTTTCTTTATAGGGAATATTTTTACTGGTAATTTCTCTTTAATGAGAGACATAATGCAGGTACCTATTTGCTACTTAATAAGTTATTTATGCTAGAAAATATAGTCCAATATGGGTTATTGAAGTTAATTGATTAATATCTTTCTTTCATTTGCACACTCTAGCTAAGATATTTTGCTTTAGTTAATTCTGTTTTAGATGTGCAATACAGAAATGTGTTGGGATCAAAGTATTAAAGAATAGTATTGATTTAAAGTTAAGTATGTTTTGTTGGTGATTGTATATAAATTAAAGTATAGGTGAATGAATTTGATTGTTGAGATCTGTACCTAAATACTGATATTCTTGTATGCACTTGAACTATTTTACAGCAATGGAAGATCATCAACTTGTTCATCGTTCAAGGCCTGGATAAAGCTTTTATTTCAGAGAAAACTTGTAGCTACGCTCATGGCTACAACTCTGCATAAGCTGAAACTACTTTCAGTGGAGAGATGCACTGAAAAAGTTGATCATCTTTCGAAACCTTTTGCAGTTTAATTGTTGTTGTAGTAATACAGCTCCATCACAATATGGTGGTGTCTCTGTCTGTATTTCTGAATATCAATTTGTAAAGGCTACAAGTTGATATCCAACTATCATTCAAAATTAGTATCATTAGAGCATCCAAATCAGGGGGGGGGGGGGGGGGGGGGGGGGCAGAACCTTCTGCTGACTGGGCAGGGTTCAAGGTTCTGCCCCCCTAAAAAAAGTGTACTGCACATCAGAGGGGCTTGTATGGGGGGCTTGATTTTCAGAAATGCTGACTGTGTAATGAATTAAACTTTTAACTGAATTGTTAACGTTATTTTTAAATCGACAATTACTAAATAAAATAGAAATAAATTTTCATTAACAGAAATAAAAATTCATTAAAATAAAATGTAAATTAAAAAAAATACAGAACTTAGGAAAAAGACAAAAAAATTACATAACTAAAAACCAAGGAATTATCAGTCGTCCGAATCGTCGGAGTTGTAAGTCCCGCCCGACCGATTCCATAAGTGCTCCATTAGGTCTTCTTGAAGTTGCCGATGAGTTGCATCATTGATGACACTAACTCGCGCTTGGAGTTCCTGGTGGTACGACAAGGGCATGGATCGGTTCCATGGTTGAGGTGGTGCGAAACCCTGAGGTAATTCCGGCGGGGGCTCAAAAAATAAATCGTTATCCCCTGCTTCATAGCGATCACGTTCGTCCTCCACGATCATGTTATGTAGAATGATACAACAATGCATCATATCAGACAAAGTCGCTTTATCCCAGATCCGAGCGGGCCGTGACATTATGTGCCACCGTGTTTGGAGGATTCCAATTGCCCGTTCAATATCTTTCCGGGCACTTTCTTGGCATTTGGCAAACAACTTCTGTTTGCGGGAATAGGGATGGCGAATCGACTTGACGAACCGACCCCATTGAGGGTAAATGCCGTCAACTAAATATTACGGCTTGTTGTAGCGATGCCCGTTGATCTCGAAATCCACGGTCATGTCCCGACCACGGAAAGCTTCCATGAATAGGTGGCCGGCGTTGAGGACGTTAATATCGTTGTTCGAGCCACCCATACCGAAAAACGCATGCCAAATCCACGTATCCCGGGACGCAACCGCTTCCAGCATAATTGTTGGATTCCCGTGATCGTCACGTTCATGCAATCCTTGCAATGCGACTGGGAAATTCTTCCACTCCCAATGCATGCAGTCAAGACTGCCAATCATACCGGGGAAGCCTCGGCTGTTGGCCGACTCAAGTAATCGCGTCATGTCCGCCGCATTCGGCGTCCACATGTATTCCTCGTAGAAAACCCCAATAACGGCTTTACAGAAACGTCGAACACATTTGAGTATAGTACTTTCCCCCATACGTAGTGTGTCGTCCAATGAATCGGCAGAGCACCCATACGCTAGCATTCGTATCGCGACGGTGCATTTCTGGTGCGTTGATAACCCCAACCGCCGTGCAGCGTCATGGCCCTGAACAAAGTACCTGTCGTGAGACGCAACCGCTTCCATAACCCGTAAAAATAATGGTCTGGACATACAAAAACGCCGCCTAAACAATTCGGGGCCATAGATCGGGCTCTCGAAAAAATAATCCCTCATCAGGTCGGCGTGGCCTTCCTCACGCCTTCTGTCAATCTCTATCCGGGAATCTTCTCCTGCTTCGAGCCGTCGCCTCATTCTATCGAATTCTAGCATTGCTCTCTGTATCTGTCTCTGGGTTCTACGCCGGAGTCCTCGCTCGCAAGCACGAAGTTCAGCTTCGACCTCGCGGCGTTCGGCCCGCAGCTCCTCCCTTGTTTGACGTTCTTCGTCGGACATTTTTTTTCGAGATTTGGAAATAAAATGTAGAGAATTGGAGATGAAATGTGGAGTAGAAAATTTAGAAATGGTGTTGTGGATTTGATGAAATGGGTGAGAGGTATTTATAGTTGGGGGGAAATAATTTGTTTTGATATTTTGTATTAAAAAAAAAAAGTAGCCGTTTCAGACCGTTGCTGGCAGCAACGGTCATTTTTTTTGGGTTGGACAGGTGTCACGGGCTGAGTGGGCATCAGAGAGGCAGAGGGGCAGCGAGGCAGAAACATGCCTCGCGCCCCGAATCCCTTCTCTTCTCCCCCACACCCCCGCCCCTCCTGCCTCGCACCAAACCCCCTCCACATCCGTGCGAACCCCGAACCCCCTCCTTCAGCTCCTGCCCCTGCCTCTCCATGAAGGTCCGCCTTGATGTGGATGCTCTTAGTATACTTTGCACATGCATCTTCCCTTTGTCCCTTAAAACGTGTAGGTATAGGCGTTTTATTCATAATACCGATCGATCGTCACAAAAGTCACAAAAGTAGGACTAAAGACCTTGAGCTCTAGAATATGTCTGAGACCCCGTATGGCTCCCGACGCTCTTCGACCCGTAGAAAAATTACAATTCGCCTCTTAGACAATCTACAAAAATAACGTACGAAAAGATGAAACAGAAAATAAAATACAGAAAACAGTAAATCATCTGAAGAACGAAGTTGGCTAAGGACCCTTGTGAAGAGATGCATAGGTGACTGGTCGAACGTCTCATAATAGATCATGTTTTCCGGGTCAGCTTGGGATGCTTCGCACGTAATGGGTCGATCAGAATATCATCTTGAATCGTCGGGTAATCCGGCTTGGAGTTTTGTGGATCGGTACACCAACTTACTAACGAATGAAGGAAACGAGGCTCGTATCTGACGCGCACCGAGAAGACGGTACCCACGGATGTCCTTAGCTCTCGCCAATCCAAGTGGGCCAATATCTCCTTTCCTCATTTGCTTAACTTGTTCTATACTAAATGCAATGCGACATTTAGTTTATAAACTGAAACTCAGAAGAAAAGAAGATAGGGAAAAACCCCAGAAAACAACTATCATATGACTTCCTAGTTCAAGAAGTATCGTATGACTATTTTGTCGTTCAAAACA
Organism: Erodium maritimum; assembly: GCA_963921825.1. Taxonomy (NCBI): domain Eukaryota; kingdom Viridiplantae; phylum Streptophyta; class Magnoliopsida; order Geraniales; family Geraniaceae; genus Erodium; species Erodium maritimum. The sequence goes on from OY997591.1 coordinate 6,434,720, forward strand.
CATGGTTCCAACTAATATTTGTCAAAAACTATAATTATCTGTCAAATATAACTGAGACCAGTTAACGGAGTATGTCAAATGACAAATATACCCTCACTTCCCAGAATACATAACGCCACAGGTTTCAACACTTCTCATTTTCCGACAATCGCACGACTTCTCTCGTCTTCTCTCCTCCGAAGCTCCATCCACCTTCTTCTCCGGCCATTCAGCGCAAAGCAAACCTCAAAACCTGCCAACAAGAGTGAGGTAAGAAGTAAGAACGTATTTTGAATTTGTTTCCAAACATTAAGCTATTTTTCCCAGATACAAAAGTTAGGGTTTCAAGTATAGAAGGTCGTCTGAATTCGTCTGAAGATTAAAGGAGTATTGTGGAGTTGTTTTCAGTTATGGAGTAGCATGTAGAATGATTTTGTGTGTGTATTAGTGGTCTGTGGTTAGTGGATCTAGGGTTTGGGTCTGAACTGACGAGCTAGGATTTGGGTCTGAACTGACAAAGTTAATCGAAGTTAGCTGAAAAGGAATTAGGTAGTTACATATGAGGTTGTAGAACTGATTTGCGAGATGGAAAGGAATTTGTTAGTTCTTTGATTTGAAAATACATCACACTGACTGGAAAAAAAAATTAGCAAAGCAACTGAGGAAGTCAGATCAATAACCTAAGTGAAGCACAAAATTATTATTGTCTGAGGTCTGCATTTAGCAGATATAGGGTTTGTATGTTAACTGGAAATGAAAATGGGGACTTTTTTTTGATGAGTTTTGTTGTGTACAATTGATAGATGGCAAAAAAGAGAAAAGCAAGTCGAGTGTTAATTGACGAACCATCGGATGATGAGCTTATAGCTCAGGCAGAGATGTTCGACGAACAGTTGGTTGATGAGGAGTTAACCAATGACGATGAAGATGATGTAGTAGCTGAAGATCTAGAATATGATGGTGGGGATTTTGTAGCTGGCGTAGAAGATGAAGAAGGAAATTGAGGAGAAGTACAAGGGTCTGGTGGGTCCTCGTGTGACTCAGATTATGAGGCACAATCAAAAGACGAGGAGGGAGAATCATCACTAGAGGATGATGCGTTATCATCTGGTGAGGGTGCATCAGCAAAATCTGTGAATGCAGTAGAAGATAATCTTGATGCAGAGATGGATGATAATGATGAACTGGCTTGTGAAGATGCGATTGATGAAGAAATGATTGATGCTAGGATGTGGGACATGAAGAGTTCGTTGAAAAAGATCGATCTCCGTTTGGGTGATAGGTTTATCAGTGCTGCATGGTACCGGGTAGTCCTAAAAAACTACGCGGCGGAGAAGGGATTCAATTATGTGTATACTAGGAATCAGTGGTATGACGGGATCGGGGTTGTATGTGAGAAGGAAGGTTGTACATTTTACCTATGGTGTGGATACGTGAAGAAGTACAAGATATATTCAATTAGTAATTTCCGACCAGAACATACTTGTCAAACCGAGGCAGGAGGGCAAGGTCCTTGGCATACAGGTACAATAGAACAAATTGACATTACTGTTATGTGAATAAGTGAAAAAGACTGTTATGTGACTTTTCTGTTACCTGTTGTGTGTTTAATGTTAGATTGACATAAATTTGAGTAATGAGCAGGTATTATGAAGAGCTCGTAAGGCATAAGAAGGTTGATGTGGGTCAGTTGTACCAGGACATTCTCGCTGAGTTGTGTCTTGATTTGGAGGTTGGCAAGTGTTATCGGGTTGTACGAGCTGCTGACGAGATCCATAATGAAGATGATGGGCTTCAGTATGGAATGCTCGTGGACGTAGGTTCAAGCGACTGTACATTCGATATGGAGCGCATAAATCAGGATTTGTAAGTGGATGTCGGCCGTTTGTAGGCCTTGACGGATGTCACCTAAAAGCTTATCACGGTGGCATAGTTTTAGCAGCTGTGGCACGAGACCCCAACGATGGTATGTTCCCACTCGCACTGGCGGTGGTTGAGCAAGAAACTATAGCAAGTTGGACGTGGTTCATGGATCGGTTTTTTGAGGACTTCGGGAGTGGCGAAGATATGGGATGGGTATTTATGTCGGACAAGCAGAAGGTTAGTACAAAATTTCATATATATATGCGCTTCTAATTCAGTAATGTTCCTTGTATTGTATATTATCGTTTATATATTATAGTTGTTAGGAAAACTGATATAGCACCCTAGATAGAAATGTATTGGGAAATACAGTATATTAGTTAGGGAATTCAGTATATTAGTTAGGAAATGCAGTATATTAGTTAGGAAATTCAGTATATTAGTTAGGAAATGCAGCAAATTTGATAGGGAATTCAGTATATTTGTTAGCAAATGTAGTATACTAGTTACGAACTGTAGTCTAATAGGTAGGAACTTATTTCACCTGATTTAGTGTTCAGAACCTACTTTCACTCGATTTAGTTAGGTAGATGGTAAGTTGATTTGAATTATGCATATTGCAGGGCTTGATTGATGTTTTTAGCAACCATCCATCAGTGGAGCGTAGGCACTACATCCGTCACTTGTATGAGAATTGGTTTAAGGCAGGGTTCAAGTGTAAGACCCGCTTCCGGTCGAACCGGTGACTCCGGAAGTCACTCGGGACTTTTCCGGAAACCAAACGAAGTAGCCACTATCACGGTTGGCTTCAGGGGAGAAAACCCTTTCGTTTGAGTATAATATTGGATAAAGTCAATTTTGGTCAAAACGAGACTTTATATCGACTAAAACTCCAATTTTAAAAGTGCTGGAAATTATTTTGGAAATTTAAATTGAACTAGGTGGACACATGTCCCTTTGTGGTTGAAGGAGAGAAAAAGGATAGTCATTGTCCTTTTTACCCTCTCAAAAGCTTCTACATGGGTTTCTAGCTCAAGGGCTTTTAGGTCATTGCTACATCTAGGTTTTATATGTGATTGGAGAAGCAAAATCATTTCCTATTTTGCATTGGTGTAGCCGAAATTTGGAGAGGAAGAAAGGGAGAAGAGCTCCCATGGAAGCTTGAAGGAGAATCAAAGAAGAAGGAGCCTTGTGGAGTCATCTTCTAGCCTCCCACCCTCAAAAACACTAGCATCCCCTTCATCTCCACATCCTAGAGGTAATGGAACTCTCTACTCATCTTTCCTCTTCATCTATTTCCTTGGGTTTTGGGTGAAAAATGGCTAGATGGTGTTGGGTTGAGTAGAAATGATAGGAGATGGTGTTGATGATGAACCTTGTGGGATTTTGGTGAGAAATCACTAGTTGTTGGAGATTTTGAAGTGGGTTTGAATTGATGAATCCTTGGAAAACTTGTTTGTGGGTTGATTCCTACCATGGGTAGAGGAGTAAAGGAGGTTTTGGACTGTTTTGGGGGTTGGAAAAGGTATTTTTCTGGGTTTGAAGGTGGTTTTTCGGGGTTGTGGAGCTGGAGGTTGAAGAAGGGCGAGTCTGTCCTGGTGCGTCACGGATCCGTGACGGATCCCGTGACGGGCGACGTCACGGCTCCGTGAGGGAGACCGTGACGGCACTCGTCACGGCTCCGTGACGGTGACCGTGAGGGTTGCCATCACGGATCCGTGACCAGATCCGTGACCCACCAGTGTGAGGGTTTCTTGGGGGTTTTTTCAAGGTGTCTACACCTTGATTTTTAGCTGAACTTTGGAAGGGTTTTGGGGGGGGGGGGTCTTTCTTGCTGTTTAAGTGGAGCCTAATTAGTGTTTCTTTGTGTCCAAGACCTTGGGGATCGAGCTAGAGAAGCAAGGATCACACCGAGGCCCGAGGGAAGAGCGAGGTGGTGATCACCGGACTTCACCAAAGCGTTGAAGAGGAGGACCTTGAGGTAGGGAAAGCCTTAACCTCTCGTTTATAGTGCCTAGTATGCATGCTAAGTCAATGAAATTGGAAAAGGTCCTAGACATTCCTGTAGGATGCGAATAACTAGCTTAATCGTCTTTCAATTGCTAACAACCGGAGAGTCTAGTGGTGACCGATTAGGATGCCAATCACTAGTGTAATTCGCTTTTCAATACTTGGGATATGATTGTCTGGTAGAGGAGCCTTGGCAAAGCCCTCGGATTAGTTGCGTGATAGGATCACATGCTTGGTTGTTGATTGCTTAGTGGATAGGCTAAAGAGTCTAATGAAACTAGCGAACTTGCATGCTTGAATGCTCTTTTGAAGGCTTGATGATTTAGTTGATCATACTCGTATTTGCTCGTTGATTGTATTCGAATGATTACTTGTTTTACTTGGTTGGTTGTTGGGGGTATCGAGTATGACTGGTTGTACCGAGCGGTGCAATCAGGTGATCGATGCCCCGGTGGTTCGAAACTGGTAAGTGAACGGTAAGTTGGAGTTGTGTGTTGGTGCGCTATGGTTGTTTGATTCGTGTGCGATGTGTTGTGGTGAATTGGTGATGGTTGAGCCGTGTGTGGACTTGGATTGATGGTTGTTGGGTCTGTATTACTTCATATTTCGGTTGAGTGCGCTATTCAATTATTACCGTTTTTCATTAAAATTGCCCACGTGTGCGCTCCCTATGGGAGTATGGCCCTGGGTTCCCGATGACCTAAAATCCCTTGGAGGCGTTTCTGAGACTTCCGATGATATGTGCCTTGAAGGGTGTTTCCGACAGTCTCAATGATATGCGTCTCCTCTGGATTGGAGGGAAAATCCGAGAGGACACGTAAGACGTGGATCGGAGGGTGGTGACCTCATGTACCACGACATTGTTTGGTTTATCTATTGTCTCCAATTGTTAAGAACTTCTTGTTAACTTTATTAATGAGTTTATCTGTGATGTTATGGACTACCTTGTGGAACGTTCTGTGAATTGTGGATCTTGTGCGCATTACCGTTGATTCTTTGGAGTCTAAGGTTCACTAAGTTATGTGTTTTCCCTACTGAGCGTGAGCTCATCCCTTTGTTTCACTGTTGTGTCTACAGGCTTGATTGAGGAGTAGAAGCTTGGGCGCTTCTCGGCGGGTTACTTGTTAGAGGCTTCGGACTTTACTTTTTATGTTTTGAACCAAACTGTGGAGATTATTATTACCCCTTGAGGGTTATTTCATGTTTGAACTACGTTTTGTTGGATTCAAGTTATGGTATTGGAGTTTTATGGATTTTGATTTAATTGGTTATCTCCTTTGCTCTTATTTTACTAGTCATGCCTCGAGTCCGGGCAAGAACCGGATTTGGGGCGTGACATCAAGTCTCACGATCTCAAGTTACAGTTGTATAAATGTTATAGAGCCACCTCTGGGGAAGTGTTGGACATTTGTATGGAGGAGCTTAGAGCTATGAATGAGAAAGCTCATGACTGGTTGCTCGAAAGACCACCACATAATTGGTGTAAGGCTTACTTCAACAGCATGTCGAAATGTAACGCGCAAACAAATAATACATGTGATTCATTTAACGCGTGGATAGTTAAGGGCAGGGATCTCCCCATCCTGGAGTTCTACCGCCAGAAATTGATGCAGTGGTTCAACAAAAAAGGCAAGTTGATAAGAACTGATGGCGCTCGGATATGTCCTAGGATCAAGGACAGACTCGATGTGGTAATAGCCAAGGCAAAGAAGTGTAAAGTAATTCAGAGTGGGTCTGTTTTGTTCGAAGTGGAGATGTTCAAGGAGACCTTTGGGGTTAACATCTACGAGGAGACATGTACATGTCTAGACTGGCAGTTAACGGGCATTCCATGCTTGCACGCTGCAGCATCGTTGATGAAGGCAAAGAAGAAGGTATACGATCGTGTAAGCCCATACTATCTGACACCAGCATTTCGTAGGACATACGAGGGCCAACTGTATCCTCTGGTTGGTTTAGAAAGGTGCAGGAATATAAAACTAGAAGGTCGTATATTGGCTCCCCATGTGCGTAAGCAGCCTGGAAGGCCCAGGACAGGAAGGAGAAAGAGTTGTCTGGAGCAACCTAATTCAAGCCAATCTCATAAGCGCAAGGGTTTTCAGACAAGGAAAGGTGTCATCCTATGTTGCAGTAGATGTCGAAATGAAGGGCATAACATCCGGAGTTGCACCACGAAGGACTATGGGACCAACCCCAAACCTACGAAAAAGGGCAACAAAGGACACCGTGTTACAACTACCAATGAAGAAGAGCTTGCACAACAACTGGATAGGAAGAGGGCAGCAAGTCGTGCAAGGGATGAGAAGGCAAGGGTTCTATATAAATTATGGAAAAGGAAGCAACGGGGTGAAGATGTACAAGCTGATGATGAACAAGGTGAAGGACTTGCAGATGCTGGAAGTATGATGGGTAACAATGGGGGGTGATGATGCGAGTACGGGTGGTGGTGATGATGTTGGGCCAGACCATCACATCCATGTCAATCTCGGAGGAGAAGATGATTTCCTCAAAAGGTCAGCAAGAAGGTAACGTTCAAACCAATTGAAAGCTATGCCAAACCCACAATCACAAGCACCGCAAAGATCAACTCTGTTGGAGAAGATTCGTGGAACAACGCAAAGGTCAGTGGTGTTATCTGAAGTACAATTTTGTTACATTGATTTAGAAGTTGTTAGCATGAACTACACTGAATTAGAATGCAATAGAAATTGTTAGATTGATTTAGAAGTTGTTAGCATGAACTAGACTGAATTAGAATGCAATAGAAATTGTTAGATTGATTTACAATTTGTTAATGAATTACAATGAATTCTAATACATTATAATTCAGGCATGGGATAACTAAATTATGGTTTATATGAAATGCTTACCTCCTTTATTGTTTTGTAGGATGCTGCACAATTTGAGAAGTGGGTTGAAGCAACAAAGAAGAGATTTGCACCCAAGTCTGCAACTGCACACCACAGCAGCAGAGAGGCTGAAGGAACAAGGGCTTCCACCCAACCATTGAAGGAAAGTGGGATAAGGAAGCAACTACAAGCTTCTCAGCCGTAGGATTTAGGTTTAGGTTGTGGGTCACGTGGATGGATTTTTTGTGGTTGGTGTAAGGCCATAATGGCCATTTACTTTTGGACTATTTGGACAACTTGTGTGGTATATGCTGTCATACAGCACTTTTGAGAAACCCTATGGGGAATATGATTCCCTCTCCCATGACAGGTTTGGACCATAATGGTTGTGTAAGGTCTTGTTATTGATATAGGGAATATGATTCCCTCTACCTTAACTGTTCACATGTGATGTAGTTGCCTTTTTTCTCTACTTTCTACTCTTATTTTTGCCTATAAAAGCACCATGTCAAGCAAGGAGGAAGGGACCAAAGAAAAGGATGGTGAAGAAATCTGTTTCAGAAGAGGAGGCAGAAAGGAGGTTCCTAGAGGAGGCCGAAAGGAGGCTCTTAGATTGGGAGACAAGAGGCTTCACACCTCAATCATCGTCCGAACACACCGACCAGTGGAACAAAGCTCCAGGTTATGGTCCTCCTCCACCCTCACCACCATATGTCCATCCACAAGAACTCTTGTCGGATTGGCAACTCCCATATCCAGATGAACTACAACAACAACACCAACCTCCAACTAAAGCCAATGTCCCGGACGATGAAGAGGATGAAGTCCAGAGCAAGCTACAGCTCCCACAAGCGTTACCAAAATTCATACCTTCCACAGCAGCTCCTCCATCCTCTCCCCCTCATGTTGTAGACCCAGAACCTGATGTCGAAGACAGTGGAGATGAAAAGTACTACGTCTCATCTCAAGGTAGTACTACCACTAAAAGTCTATTTCGTAAACCGGTTGTATGAACACTTGCATTCTTCTATGTGTTTGTTTTAGAGTGGAGAATAATGTACTTACTGCAAGTTTATGTCATGTTCACTTCTGTATGAAACTAATATTAAGTACGTATAAGTTGTAAGAATCATGTTTCTTAGTAAGACAAATAGTGACCAAACACTGACAAATAGTGACCAATCACTGATTCATTATCAAACCATTAACTGCTGGAGAATTACAAACATTGAAGTATTACCTTCGATTACAGTACACAACTACTTTCTGATCTAAATAATTTACATCTCTTCCTTCCCTGCTACATTCTTACCATCCTTAAGCATAAATACTAACATCATATAAACCAACATCCCATACACAAACCAAATACACTTAAACCCTTTCCCACTCTTTGTTTTCTCATGGCGTATACTTTCTTCTAATGTCGCTATCCGAATCATCAATCCAGGCACTAGTTCATCAACCCATTGGAAAAAATTACACCTTCTTTCCCCCTGCATGTACAATCATATATCATCAATTCAAACTTATAATAAATCAAAACCCATCATAAAGTACAATAATTCAACTGTATGCCTTACATTATATGGAAGGGACGCATGAGATCCGTAAATCTATGCAACCTCACTGAAATCAACCTTTGGAAGTGCTCGAAACTGACATGGGTCTTCTCATCGCCACTGCTTGCCACCAGTCTCCAGCAACCGGAAATCCTCCAAATTGCGTTTTGTCCTGCTTTGGAGGAAATTATTTCCCAAGAGAGGAGGTAGTGATGATGGTGGTTTTAGCTGCTGTTGCTGCTTTACGAATTTAAGATACCTGTCTGTGAATGGATGTGGGAAGCTCAAAACAATATTTCCAGCAATGAAGTCGGGAGAAGGAGCTAGTCATTTTCATAAGCAAAGTTGTTGTCGTCTTCCAAAGCTACAAGAAATTTTTCTACGGGATAACAAGGAATTGGAACATGTATTTGGCCATCGAACTCAAGCCGAGGGGGGAGTTGAATGTCCATCTTTGCAGGTGTTGGTGGTGACAGATTCTCCTAAAATGTCCAACTTTCATTTTGTTTCAACTCAACTGCAAGCATCACCAAAGGTAATTATTTATTTTTCATTTCCCACGTACCATCGTTACTAAATGGTTGCTTAGTGGTGGTAGTATATATAATTTCTGTTGATGTACATTACAGCCACTAGAAGAAGATATCTGCATGGACAAGATCCAAGGAGTTGATGAACAGCTACGAAGACGAGGAGATGAAATGCCACAAAACAGAATTATATGCTTATCTCTCAAAAGAGTAGAGCTTAGACGTTGCAACATATTGAAGCGAGTGTTTACAACAACATTTGCTACCAGTTTACACCATTTGGAGGAGCTTATTATACAAAGGTGCAGCGTTTTACCGACTCAAGGTCGGAAGATACTGAAACCACCTTTATCAAATAACCAAGGCACTCACAATCACAATCACAACCACAATCACAATCAAAATCATACTCACACCGCTATCACGCACTTACCATCACTTACCGAAACCCCACTCAGCGTGGTAACCCCACCAGCTTAATCGGTATTCAATCCCCAACCTTCCCACAGTTCAACAAATCAACGAAACAGTAAGTAACCACTCAAGTCATCAACATGCATTACTAGCTCAATTCTACTCGTTTTCATGTTCGTTAATTATTAACCGTTCAGACATCAAAGAACACACAACAGATACAATCAACACACAAATCCTACGGGTGTGACATGACCCGATTCTACCAGCACGGCAATTCCCAAGACTGAAACGTAAATGTTCACAGTTTATAAGTCTACGCTAGTTAATCACATCCTATATGCATACTAGTTACTTAACCAGTTATTAGGTTTCCCTATATGCATTCTAGTACAGCCGTAATAAAGCGGGTTTCGAGGTAATCCCTACATCAAGAAGAACCACAGCTGCGTCTCCTAGCTGCTGATGTCCGGGCCTACCTCCGGTCTTCTTCGTGCTTGGGGTAAAGGCCTGGTTTTAACACAAGGGACGGTCATCAGTCCCGGTCCAGTCCGTAAAGGTCCTCTAATCTTATTAAATTAAGTCCAATAGTTCGTTGTCCAAACGTCCTTTAGAAGTCCGATTAATCCTTGAATTTATCTGATTTTAGGTCAAATATTTAATTAATTAATTTAATTAAACTGGGCTGACCCGGATCCGACCCGTCCAAATCATCAGACCCGGACCTGACCCGAGCCCGACCCAGACCCGGACCCAACCCGAGTCCGGACCCGAACTCAGACCCGGTCCGAGCCCGAGGCCCAAACCAGGTCCAGGCCCGAGTCATGGGTCTGGCCCAGGCCTTGTCCCAGGCCCAAGCTTGTCCAGGGCCCACATGGAATATCCCACATGGAAAACCATGTCACTGTAATAGTGTTTTGGCGAGCAATATGACGCTCCTTAGCCAACACTGAATATCCTGCTTTCGTTGAGTAAAGACATGTTCGTTCCGTCGCCCAATACCAAGTATCTTTGTTTCAGATATTAGATAAATGTACCTGAAGAATTTGGTCATCCTTAAACACGTTATATAAAAGCGGCTTATCCCAACAACAGGTACTAGGGATCATCAATCCTACTACCGGTGCGCTCTCCAACGAAGGCCTGGTGGACACAAATTCTGGATTCGGACCTAGGAGCCAGGGTGTTCCACTGATTAGCGTGTCCCAGCCATCCCCTATTGCATTCCGTAACCCACTCCTCAATAGGTCCGTTGAGAAAATACTTGTCCAGGTGAAACTTGGATTGACTCCTATTCGTGCATCTAGAAGATTTGTCGAAGGGAAGTACCGGGTCTTCGGTACTCGAGTTCGGAGAGACAGAGGTCGGTGGAGTAGGATTTAGGCCTGCTTCCCCAAGAGGGTCGTATTAACGTCTTGTAGATGTCTAAACGCCATTCCTCCCGCCTCCTTCGGCATACAAAGTTTGTCCCAATCTTGTCAAATAGTTGTCTGAGCCGAACTACCTCCTCACCAGAATCGGGCCAAAGCAACGGGAATATGGGAGATGAATTGATGGGGTACTCGGAAGACAAACATCACGTATACCGATAGAGACGTGAGCACCGACTGAATCATTACTTCCCTCCCAGCGGGGGATAAGAGTTTCTCGTCCCCAAAAGGAATGTGTGTGATAATACGCTCTCCCAAATAGGCCATCATTGTATGCCTGTTCCGAAGGATCATGCTAGGTACCCCAAATACATAGACGTGGCCGATGTCTCAACAATAGACAGTAGTCGACAACATTCATGCTGCACCCTGGTGGGCGTATTCGTATCGAAGAACATGTGTGATATCTCTGGAGCCCCTTTGGCAACCCGGATCCTACCGGCTTCCCCCGCATCAGCCCTACAGAATATACAACAATCATTCGCGAAGAACATGTGTGATATCTCTGGAGTCCCTCTGGCAACCCGAACCCCCTGATACGCCCTGCTTCTTGCTCTTGCTGCAACAAAAAGGAGATGCCCTCCGTACACAGAAGGAATAAATACAGAGATAATGGATCACCCTGGCGAAGCCCAAAGGATGGTGTGAACGTAGGTGTCTCCCGTCCTCCTGAGGAAACCATATATCGTACCGTTTCATACAACAAGCTACCAATTCTTTTCATAAGGCCGAGAACCCAATTCGGGTCATAATACTTAATAGGTAATCTCATTCGACTCGGTCGTAAGCCTTGCTAATGTCCAGTTTTAGAGCCATAAACTCCATATCTCTTGCCGTTTACTACGAAGAAAGTGAATAACCTCAAATGCAATTAGGACGTTTTCGTGAATACACCATCCTGGAATAAATGCACCTTGGGTTTCCCAGATAACTGCGGGAAAGGGCGCAATCTGTTTTCCAATACTTTAGATAGGATACGGAAGATGACACTGAACAGAGCAATCAAGTGTAAATTCGTAACCACATCCGGGTCTATTTATTTTGGAATAAGGAAAATGGAGGTTTCATTCAAAGCCGGGTCAAACACCCTAGTCTTAAGAACATTTTGAATGAAGAGGATTACCTCCTCTAACACCAACGACCAATAGTGTTGATAGAACCTTAGATTGAGGCCGTCTGGTCCTAGGGATTTATCCGGATTTATCTGGAACACTGCATTCCTCACCCCTAGTACCATCCCCGGGAGTAAAAGACTTTGGTTTTGAGCTGCCGTTATATGAGCAGGCAGGTGAATGGAAAAATTAGCAAGGTCCGGTTAACTACTAGGAAAAAGGTGACCGAAGTAATCTATAATGAGTTCCCGCATACTTGTATCCCAAGTTACCAACTCTCCCATTACGTTTTTAGGGCAGTTGATGAGCGTAAATGTGTCCGAGTTAATTTGACCATTTTCCCTTATGTTTTTACCTTGTTTGTGACTCGTTTTTATATTTTTAGCATTTACTAATAATTGCGCAAAACCTCGTTCTCAGTCGATAGTTTCAAATGCTCTAAATTTATTCATGACTGGTCTTATTTTGTAGGCCGCAAAAAAAAATTATTGGTGCAAGAACGAGTTCGATCGGAAGCCAAACGGAATGGGAATGAGCGACATAAGTTTTAAATTAAAAGTGAGAAAAGGCATCTTCAGATCTGATCATGTGCGCTGCCAGCGCACTGCATACAGTGCACCCGCACCTCTAGTAACTTTGGAATCAGCTGGCTGCGCGTTTGACCTCATCCCAGCCGTTCAGGATGTGTACGCGGACTTCTACTCCCATCCGTTGATCCGTTGACCGCAGATCTAACGGCTCACAAAGCCGGTTGCACCTTTTCTTTGTCGCTCCCGTCTGCAGGTGATCCGAGGATCCAGGTGTTGTATCATCTCCGTTTTACGAGATTTCAAAGCTGAACTTCTTATTTCGTTTGACTTCTATATATACATGGTGTAGGAATTGTAATGGGATCAGAATTTTATTTACACAAATCAATTTCAAACTTTATTTTTTTTTCTCTTCTTTCTTCTTTCTTGTTCTTCATTAATCCTGTAGTGTTCTTGAGTGTTCTTCGTTTTGGGAGCATTTTCTACCATCTAAGACCATAACTAAGACGATCCAAAGAGGTTTCAAGCATTCATGAGCCTCCCACCATCTTCAACTTCTCAATTTTCATATGTTGAAGTTTTGGAGAGTTAGAGACGGTGAGTTTGCAAGCTAGATGAGTTTTTGATTGAGTTTCTCAACCCAATCTCGTATCTAATCTTTACTCTTTTCTATTTTGTTGTAAAGTTCTGTTTTTGGTATGCTTGAGTAGGATTTGGAATCCATGACGTTGGATTCCAATTTTTGTTCATGGGTGCTGTTGATTTCCTTTAAATTGAAGCATGATTTTGTGGTTAATGTAAGTTTGGTGATGTTTTTTGGCATGATTTGATGGTTTTTGAGTTTAATTAGCATTTTATTGCTTGTATGAGTATTCATCTATATTTAAGCTACTCGATGTTTATGCATGATTTTCGTGTTTTGTGTTCGATTTGTCATGTTTTTTAACCCGATTTCATGTGCTAGCTATTTCGTCTCTCGGGGCTATATCAAGTTCTAGGGTAGAGTTCGTAAAAAGGAAAACTTAAGTCATTTACTGAACTTATATAGTATTTCCGACATGTTTATGTCTCGATTTCCTATTGACAAGATAGAAATATGCTAAGTTGTGTTTTCTCGATTCTCTTGTGTGTTTCAAGTCGACCGAATGATTGGGGATTTTCCCTAAATATTGTGTGCGCTATGTAGATCGATATTTGGAGCGATCCATGATTCGATCTAGTGTGAGACGAGAGTTTACGTATATAGAATTTTCTTATGCTTGTGTATTACCAGAATATCGTTGATGTTCTATGTAGTTCGACTTGATTACCGAAACCATCTCGATCGGTGGTGTTCAGTTTTCGAGAAGTGAACTAGGCATAACTAAGTAGATTTGTTTATTGATTTAGAGTTTACTTACGCTTATGTATTACCATAACTTCGTGATTCGTTTCTTTATTTAGTTCTCCTTGATGATCGATTTATTCGGTCGTCAGGTTGATTCAACTATGCGTAGCTAAGTAGATTCGACAATTTATTTAGAGTCCTCTCATGCTTGTGTAGTACCAGAGTATCGTGCTTCGATACTCTATTTAGTCCTAATTGACAATTCGTGATTAGTAACTTAACACCTTATAAAACTGAAAACTATTTTTTTTCTTCTCATCAAATTACTTTCAACCTCCTTTCACCCTTCAACTACAAACACTCTTAAGGCTTGATATTTATCCTTCCATGGCAGAATAGTAGCCATCGACCTAACAACTTTTCCCACCAATAATAGAAATGAATTGACTTACAGTCAACCTAGACATGGTTTTAATGCTGTCTGTGTCTGACAATTAATGTTCATTGCATGGTAGACCCGCATTGACTTCAGCTACCACTTGCTCCTCTCTCGCATACATTGCAGATAAGGTGTGAAATTGAAACCACACAAAGCTCTCTTCTTCATCATCTTCTTAATTTGATCTGTCTGTCTTTCTGAAGCAGAGAGTGTAATCTTACGATCTTTTCGCACACTGCAACAACTGGAGCGATCATATTCTTGGTTCGTTCAATCCATGACTAGTCATTGGTAAGCAAAGATATGAAATCAATTTCATTATTCTGCTTTTGTTTCTGTTCTAAGCAAGTCATTTTAATGTCCTGCAGATTTGAACTTTCTCTTTCCGAAGATTTCAATTTAATGTCCTCCAGCTTGGTGTAAGCAAAGATACAAGGTCAATTTCATTATTCTGAGTTTTAATGCTTGATTTCTGCAAGTATATGAATTTGATTGAACTTTCTCCTAATTTCATTAAAAATTAGGTTAGGTCACTCCCTTCACAATACACAAGTCTATCTATTGAGCAAACTTGGATTGTCTCTTTGTTATTTTAGCCACTTAAGCATTTTAGCTTTCATACGAGTAAGGCTGATCATTGAGCAGGTTAAGCATGTGTCAAGTTCTTGGATTTGGTTAAGAGCAGCACAAATTCGCTAGGTGAAAAATGAGCTCCCGTGACAAGAATCCGAGTCTGGTTTGAGAATGAAGGATATCGAATAAAATTATTGCTATTGAGACTGTTGAAGTCGTCGCCAAAGTTATCGAAAAGAGGCTTATAAAAAACAGTTACCTAGAAGAGGAGAACGTCTAAATCCCAAGATGTTGTTGGTATTGGAATTACGTGACTCGTTTGGAAGAAAAGTCCACTAAGCTAGTATGACGTGATCAAGATCCTTTGAACATTGCTAACCCCTAACTTTGTCGTTAGAATCTAAATTACAAATAAAATTAGAGGGAAACTATTTGAAGGATGTGAGTTGGGCGGTAATAAGTACCATACATATACTATCTTCTTTATTCATTTTGGAGACCCGTATTGACCTCAGCTACAACTTGATCTTCGCACATAAAGATATATTTTTCATAATCTTCTTAATTTGATCTGTCTTGCTGACGCAGAGAGTGCATTCGTACGTTCTTTGTGCACACGACAGCAACTGGACCGATCATCTTCTTGGTTCGTTCAATCCATGACTGGTTATTGGTGAGCAAAGGTGCAAAGTCATTTTCATTATGATGCCTCTGTTTCTGTTCTAATCAGTCATTTTAATGCCCTGCAGATCTGAACTTCTCTTTTCGGTATTCACTTTCTCTTAATCCATGTTAGAGGAAGGAAAAGGAAGTACTAAGAGTTTTAATGCTTAGTCAATGGAACTATATATATGGTAGACATGAAGACCAAAATTGTTAAATAAGGTTTGTGGCTTAAATTCAATTTACAATTTATAGTACATGCTGTTTCGTATAAGAGTTTGTCTTTTTTTTTTCTCAGCAAATTTTATTAATAGACTCAAATTTTCGAGATGGAAAAAGAGCAAGGAAACTATTACAGTTTTCCTCCATTACAACAAAAACCATACCGAGATTAACTCGACCAAACCAAACTAAACAGACCCAAACTCTAGGCCTTAATTGAGGACACCATAGTGGGTCTAACAACAAACCTATGCCCCAACAATGAAGAACACAGAACTACTCACAGAGGCACAAGAAATAAGAGTTCGTCCATATTTCTTTTTCTAGGCACACGTTAAGAAAAATAATATCATCATAAGTTCATCGTTTACCGAATATACAATTAAGAATTCTTTTTATAATAAGTTCATCATTTATCGAATATACAATTAAGAATTTTTCTTTTCCTGCTTGTATAACTTTCTCTCGTGGTTGAGAGTTCCTCCTTCTCGAGAAAACCCTATTTTTTATGGAGTTACCTATCCTTGTCGTTGATATGGCCGTCGCTAGTCTTATCGTTGGTTCTGTCCCATCGCAGTCAGCTCTGGTGCAGTCCCTCCCACGTGCACTGTTGTCCCGCCCCTAGTCATGTTGGGGTATAACAACGTGGAACAATATTCAAGCAAGAAGAAGCCAAGGGAAAATAAGCAATCATACAAGAACACAAGGATTTACGTGGTTCGGCAATTTGCCTACGTCCACTGTCTCACTACTCTCTTCTTATTGCTCTCACAATGAATGAATGAATTTGTGTTTACAAGTACATGGTATTTATAGGGGAAGACAATGGGTAAAATAAGATAGGAATTAGGTTTTCTAATCATAATAGGAAATCTCCTCTAATTGCCTACTCAAGTTTCTTACCTAAATCTATTAGGAAGACTAGACTTTTCCTAAATAAAATAGGAAGTCTCCACACAACCCTAACAAGTCAGTCGTGAAGTCTCCTACTAAAACGAGGCGTAGAAGGAACCCTAGATCGTCTTCTACAGCCCCGGTCTCTCTCTCATCCTCATCCACGCCACCTCTCCATCTTCCCCCGACTACAACCTTCATAGCCTTCTCCCTTGGTTCCTCAGAATTGATGGGTAAAGTTGGGCGTGGCCGTCCTTTGAAGACCCAAAACCTAACTTCTTCTGCAAGTATAGTTAGTGTTTTGGGAAACCTCAATCCGTCGTCTCCTACGGTCGAGCCTAGAGCCCTAACACCCGCTCCAGATGATGAGCAACCTCTACTGGCTTAGATGGTCCCTGCTCTCCGACCACCGGTGGAACCTACTCCTCCAAGCGTGACCACTACTTCGGCCGTCATAGCCTCGCCTATCCCCGTCATAACGATGCCTGATCCAGGACCTGCCACCACCATTCTCCCCCCTCTAGTCCGGGATCCTCTTAATCACATGCCTACTCACGGGAGGCCGTAGCCAGGGAGGGCGGACATGATTGTTCTCTGTGAAGGGATCGGGGTTCCCAATGCCGTCCGTGTACCCGTGATCCCAGCGCTCCTCACACCACATCCGGGGATGACTCATTGTCGTCGTTCCTTCAAACCCAAGGAAACCGGCTCAACCTCAGTGGCATCTCTCCCTCCGATAGGTCTAAACACCCAACTCCTCAACTTAGAGGATGCCTTCTCTACCTGCTCTTTGGAGGAGGAGGAGGAGGAGATTGAGGTGATGATACCATACACCCTAGAGAGCCCATCCATCTTGGCTAGGCAACAATTTGCCATGATGGGCAAGCTATGGTCGTCCAAACCGCCCCAGAAAGATGTCCTCCTTCTGATCATCACGAAGGCATGGGGTACATCAGCGGAGGGGTTGGTGATTAAAGATATCGACTCAGGGGTGTTCGGTTTTTACTTTGAAACTGAGAAAGCTCGGGTTCCAGATAACGAACCATGGTGCTTTGATGGAAGACCTCACCAACTGGGTGACTTGAACCCGATGGCTGGAGAACCTCCCACCCTGGATAGGCTCCAGCTATGGGTGCATGCTCGTGACCTTCCCTCATTGGTCCGTACCAAAACCACAGGGGAAACAATTGGGGTGGCATTGGGGCTTTGTGTCTACGTTCCGTGTGACAAGTGGGGAACGTGTTGGGGAGATTCATGTGAACTCAACCATAGCGCACAACTTGTTGCGCTTAGAAAATAAGTTTTTTTTCGACCAAGTTTACTAATTTCGTTGTTCCCAATATTCTCAAACCATATGAAGCTTATTTACAAAACACATCATTCCTATTTACAAACCATATCTCACGCATTACTATAAAACTTATTTACAAAACACATCATTCATATTTACAAATCATATCTCACACATTACTAGGAAGACAATTTTGTAGTCTTTAGAAGGTATTCGGTATTCGTTTGAGATCATAATCTTCGTATTTCCAAAAACAACCAGCGATCTATCTCCCTATGAGACATGTAAGGGAAATGATGGTGGTGTCGTCTTGTCATCAGCCATTTCGCCGTTCTTTTTCCTTTATTCAAACAAAAAAAATGTTTGCTAATAGGTTTAAGGGATAATTGTCAAAACATGTACTAAAGTTTCGTCCACAAATGAAATAGTGCACAATGTTTCGTCCACGTTGTGTGGCTACCCTAAAGTTTCGTCCACGAACATTTGTTAGTAAAACTACTTAAAATTACTTATGAAACCTAAATCAGCAAACTACACAATTTGTTGCCGCCTGCATCTCCACAACCAAGGTAACAACGCTATTATCTATTATTTATTTATTTAGCATGTTTTTTTTCAATATTATTAAATATATATTACACAAATATAATCAAAAATTTAAAATATATACTATATTTATATAATATAAAAAATATCAAGCATCAAAATACAAAAAAAAAAACTAAACCAAATAATACTCTTTTTTTTTCATTTTACTCAAAATTTTAATAAAAATCTAAATTATAATGATAAATCGTCAAAGAAGAACACGTCCCATATTCTTTTTATCAAAAAATGCAAGACCATTACAACCATATTGTCTCCTACCTTTTCATCTCTCTTTTAAATGTCTCATTTCACAAAACAGAGTCCCAAGTTTTGAACTGATAAGATGAATCGGCGAGTGGAATGATTTTTAAATTTTGAGGCCTAAGTGAGGCGGCGAATCGGAAATTTTTATAGATTTTGAGGCCTAAGCGGACTAGGTGGAGACTTTTACAACAATGGTTTCAGGTGATCAAAAAAATTATAAAATAAAGATCAAACATGAGATAACTAGAACAATAAAAATCACTAAAACAAAAGCCCATATCACACAAGGGCCAAGCCCAAAGCAAAACACCAGCATGCCTAAAAAACCCACTAAACAACCTAAAAGCTTCTACACAACCCTCCATAGCCTCTGACAACGACCACCAAAACCATCAGGATCTACCGCAGCACCACAGATAAAGACCAATACTACTAAGAAACCCCACAACCCTTATTCGCAATCGATCCGTCTTCAAACAAATCCACAAACCCAGCACCCTCTCAGCGTACCACACCGAGAGTCCCAACCAAAACTGACCGGGAAACGAGAGAGTACGAGGGTAAATCAGATTTAGATCTGGAAACGACCAAGAGAGGGCGTCTGACACCGAGCTAAAGATCTCGCCGACATATTGCCGATCTCACTAGCCGAGAGCAAGAAGGCACCAAAAGCTTCCTTAGCTTCGTCTGCCATTTGGATTGAACTAACAAGATCGGATCAGAGCAACCGTGCTGTACAAAAGTTGAAGACTTGGAGAGTGGAATCCAAAGGCGGAGGATGAGCAGGAGGAGACCGACGAGGTCACCACGACCGAGTCATGAGAATTCTGTCATTTTATCAAAAAAAATTAAATGAGTTAAAAAAATAAAACTTCATGACAAATTAAAGTAGGCAAACGTATATGTCATATGTTTGTGTACTCTTATGTTATATGTGTATAAGTTAGCATATAAACGTAATTAACCATAACATATACGTGAGGATAATTTTTAAAAAGTCAAATACCAAGTTCATTCTAAGAGTAGGACTGAACAAGTTCATTTCCCAAAATTGTGCACACAATTTGTTGCTGCATAAAAATTTGTCAACAACTAAGGTAATTACGTTTTTGAAGCAATTTTAATTTTATTATTGTACAAAACTGTGTACAGAATTTGAGTTTGTATGTATATTTACATGCAAAGAATATCACACTTGGCCACGTCTTGAGGGTGAAAGTAACATGTTGTTTGGTAAAAATCTTGATTGAAAAAACATAAATTTTCCATTTTTGTTGTTACATCTAAGTGATTAGAACTAGAGAATTAAAAGGGAAGTCCAAAATATAGACACATAATATTATATCGAGATTGTTAAGAAGAAAGGACATTTTAGTGTTTTTTTTTTTATAGTAAAAGTGTAACTTGTATTCCATTCAAGAGAGCTAGTGTATGCTTGGGGATCCTGACGGGACAAACATAATAATTCTTAAACTAACATTAACGTCTATGATGTTTTTTTTACATTGAACCCGATTCTAGAGAGAGAGTGTCTGCCATCTCTCTAGAATACTCTGAACCCTAATCCCCCTTCTCGGTCGTCGCTCACCGCTGGCCTCCGCCGGCGAGGCTCAAGGTTCCTCACGACCTTCGAGCTCGTCGGCGGTGGCTTCCATCCCTCCCTTCGTTCCTCCAGTTCCTTCAGATCAACCTTCCCCATCCTTTCTTCTCTCTTTCGCAGCAAATCTACCTTACCCTTTCTTCTCCGGTGTGTTTTGGAAGCGGTAGGAGTCAGATCCGGTCGTGGGACAACCTTCTTCACCTCCCTCGGTGAGGATAGTTGCGGATCTGACTTCCTCGAGCTTCCAAGGCGGTGCCCCCCTCGATTTCGTGGCGGAGGACTTCCTTCCTTCAGATCCCGACGTCTTTGCCCTGGCTCCGGGTGTGGGACACGTTTCCGCTCAAGGATCGTCGCGGGGATAGATCTCAAGCGTTGCTGTTGGTGGCGGTTTCTTCAAAGTGGCGTCCTATGCAGATCGAGCCTCGGCGAGTTCTGTGACTCCTGGCTTCGCTCCTCTGTTTTTGGAGGTGCGTTTACTCTTCTCCCCTTTCTAAATCTGGCTCCGTTTTTTTCCCTTCCCTGTCCTTCCTCTGGCCGTTGGGTCTCTACGATTTCCCGACCACGTTGTGGCTCGGGCTCGCCGAAATTTGGTGTTGGCCGCCGGCGAGTAATGAGGCTTGTAAGCCTTCGAATGCCTTTCGGTTTTTAAGATGTGGGTACAGTGGGTTCCAGTGGGTGCCGCCGGAATGTCTCTGCCGTTGCGGTGTTGGCCGCCAGTATTAACAAGACCTGGGGTCCCCGTGTGGGATCTGAGGCTCTTTGAGTTGGGATTAAAACTTGTCCAGTTTTAGTTAGTGTTGAGGAGGCCGGGTTGTTGGGTGCTGCTGCTTATTTTTGCGCTTAATGTTTGATAAATTTAGGTTTGCAAGACCTGTTTTTTTTCCTGTGCTTAATGGTGGTCATATCTTGATTTTAGATCAAACCTTTCAGTCCCTTGTTTTAGTTGAGGTGTGGTGTTGTTTTCAATTTAATCTGTTCTGGTTCATGTAAATCCTCAGGGTGTTAAGGATGGTTGTAAGAGATTCCTATTAGAGTGGAATGATTTTAGGCTGTGGTTCTTCCCCTGCTCTTATTTTCAAAGAGCAGGTTTTATATAATGCTTTGCTGATAAAAAAAACATCAACATCTATGACGTATTTTTTGAAGGGGCCACTAGGGCAAACAGAAATTAAAGGGCACTGCATAACACCACTGCTCAAGGTAGGGTATGTGAACCGCTGGGTGACCCGAGGGCGACACGTTTCTTTTGCTGTAAAACCGAACATGTGGGTGTCAGAGCGACGATGGTAGATGTACTGACGAACACTGCTCAAGGTAGGTCCTGTAGACCGCTGGGTCCTCCAAAGGCGACACGTTTCTTCTGTTGTTGAACCGAACATGTGGACGTCAGAACGACGATAGTAGATGTAATTCAAGGATCCCTTCCAGAAAAATTCTTTTAATCCTTGGGTAGAAGCCCTGAACCTTCGCTCTCGAATCAGCATCCTTGCAACAAAGAACAACATAAGAAAAATAAAACGAAACTAGATAATCATCTTACCCCAGAACTGGGATAGAGATCGAGAAAAAAGCCTCGGTGGAGGCCACGGAGGCGGATACAATGATGGCGGCTTCCCTGGCGGAGAGGGACCTGACCTTGGCCGGGAGAAGCACCGGCGCGGCGCCTGTGCCACGGATGTAGAAACCCTAGGGTTAGGGTTTTCTCTCATCGGGGAGAGAGAGATTCCTTGCCGGCGTTGCTGCTGCAAGGACCACGATAGAGGACTAGCCGAAGTGTGGGGATGGGGAGAGGACCGTCTATACGAGAGAGAGGAGCCGGACATATGTCGGGAGCGACGACAGTGTTGCGTCTGTTCTGCGGGGGTCGAAACCCTAGCAGAGAGGTTTTCCATGCCACCGAACTATAAGAAAATAAAGGACATTTTAGTTAATTATTAACAAAATAGAGTAAAATAGGAAAATTTGAATATATAAGAAATTTTAAAAGTCAATGTAGTTATATATTTAGATTTAAAAATATCATTAATGACATGAACTGTGTATATGTGAAACTTTAAACTTATTTTTATTGTTAAAACCCCTTCTACAAAATATGGACTATTGGATCGACTTGATCTAATGGTCTAGATGAATTTGTAGCTTGTAGTAGATATACAGTCCCCATGTTTAAGTTGTGTTAACTAATTATGTTAGACGTTGGAGAGTAGCTAATCATTTGGTGAGATATTCAGTTCAATGTTAGTTATCAAAATAAACTAGTCGTTAACCGTTAGAAAAATGGTAAGCTAGCCATGTAGTAATTAGAATAGGAAACAACATGTTTTTCTTTTCTTTTCCATGTGGGTAGGTAGGGTAGGTAACAAAGTTCCTTGTCAAACTTTTATTCTTATTTGTACTGTTTGTGTGCTATAAATACAAGCTCATGCCAAATGCAAAGACAAGGCATTCGAGAATTACAATCATTTCCAATTCCTTCTCTCCTCTCTAGATTAAAGCTAACAAGGTTTAATTTGCTTTCTTTGTTCTTAATCTGGTTTAGAACCAACAAGTGGTATCAGAGCCACGATTAATCATGGACGGTTCCGTCAGTACGATCAAGGCGAGCAACACCGGGAGTACCTCTACCGCAGTCGGCTATGGGCGCGAGCTGGCGGTGACGAGGCCGTACCCTGCGGTGGTTAGCATGACCAACTTTCCCATCCTCTCACGTACCAACTACGGAGAATGGGCAATCCTCATGGAGGTCGGGTTACAAGCGAGAGGCTTGTGGACGGCAATCCAAAGCGAGGAAGATCTCACTGACGAAATTGGATATCGCAACGATCGCTCCGCAATGGAAGTGATCCTGCGCTCGATTCCGACCGAGATGATCTCAACAATTGGGAAGAAGAAGACGGCACACGAGGCACGAGAGGCTATCAAAACCATCCGCATGGGCTCAAGCCGAGTCCGCGACGCGAAGGCTCAAACACTCCGGCGCGAGTTTGAGCGCTTCACACACAAGGACGGCGAAACCGTCGACGAGTTGGCAATGCGACTTACTGGCATCGTTGCAAGTCTCGGTGTCCTCGGTGATGAGATACCGGAGAAACAAGTGATGCAGAAGATCCTTCGCATAGTTCCAAGGCGTTATTCGCAGCTCGCATTATCAATTGATAGTCTCGTTGACCTTGATACAATCAACATGGAGGAATTGACGGGACGCTTCAAAGCAGCGGAGGAACGAATGGAGTTGAACGAAGAAGAGGAGGGGGCACGAGGCTCCTACTCACGGAGGAAGAATGGCGTAACCGCATGGGACGGCGGAACCATGGCGGTACAAACGCTTCACCCAAAACACGGGGAAAACACCGCAACAGTGGCAACAAGGACGGTGCTGACAACACTAGGAAGCCAGGGAAGTGCCACTACTGCAACATGGAAGGGCATTGGATCCGTGACTGCCGAAAGAAGAAAAGGGATGAGGCTGATGACGAAGCTCACCTTGTTCAGGAAGATGACGAAGAACCTGAACTACTGATGGCTCAGGTGACGTCAGTTGCAACTACACTTGCCAAGGCGGAGAGCGCTAAGCAAGAGCGGGATGTCCAACACGACCGTTCACTAAGGAGGACTCAACAAGCTCATGATGACATATCAAAGACCCAAGCTGACTCAAGTGCAAGTCAGGCCAGGAGCGAGGGAGCGACTAATGTACCAGTCCAAAGGATAGTATGGACGCCTTGTTGGAGGCGAAATCAGGACGAGGAAACGTCCGAGGTACTTACCCAAAGATCTAGGTGGACACCAACATGGGCGAAGGAGTGCCCGGAGCGTGGGAAACATAGTGTCATGCTAAAGGACAAGAAAGTGCCGGATAAGCATGTCAATATGGGAAGTTCTTCCCTCGATGCAGGGGCAAAGAAGATGGCCAACCACGCCGTGGAGAAGGGAAGAGTGGAACAAGGAAGGATGGATCCTGCTACTCACGACGAGGTGTACACTGAGGTCAACGTTGGGGCGATGGACGACCAGAAGGATCCGGTGTGGTACATGAACACGGGATGGAAGTTTGCTTCCAAATCATCAACTACCCACCTCACTGGAGCATACCAGAAGGTGGCTGAGGCGGACGAGGCAGCGGACTTGGGCGCAGCCTACGACATGACGGGACAACCGTTTTGGACTGAGGGAGCTGGCGCTGCAGAGCAGAAATCGTTATCAGTCGAGAACACCATGGTGGAGTTCACTCTAACACCAGTACGAGCTCCATCCTTAGGGGGAGAAGCCTCTGGGACATCCCCAGAGAAAGAAGTACTACCAGAACGAGTTGAAGTAGAGTATATTTCTCCGGCAACACCACGTGACGTAGGTACGGCGGATCAGCCAAGTCAAGGAGGAGTGGGAGTGGTCTTTGTTGTTGGGTCTCGATGGAGGGTATGAACACATACTTGCAGCGGAAATAACTCGAGACCATGTCATAGAACACTACCAAATATTAGATACACAAGAGAATAAACAATATGGATGTTTCCTTACCAACTAGTTCAAGAAAAGGAAGAGAACACCAAAGAAACGATGATCGGCTTGAGTCTCCAAGACGCCTACGTATCCCATTGGAATCAAAGCCACGTAGTTCTTCTTTAGATGACTCAAGAACACAACAAGAGGGAAGAAAAGTGCCAAACTCGAAATTGTAGTGTGAGAGGGAGAGAAGTTGTGTTTCTATTCTTGTCTTGTGATTTGTTGTAGGAAAAAGATGACTTAAACCATCAACAACCATCAAGGACAAGTAAGGTGTGAAGCATGGTGTGAAGTAAGACAAGTATGGTGCTAAGTATGGCAAGACAAGATGGGTTAGGTGGTGAATCACCAACACCTTAATCCTTGTCTTGCTTACTTAGTACTAATTAATCAAGACTTGATTAATTAGTTCCATGGGCCTTGGTTGCATGGGCCTTTCATGGGCCTCTTGGAACATGGCCCATGGCCATTCCCAACGAGGTCCCGTGACGTGCTCATCGCCTCCAAGCCTTCCATACCGGAAATGTCCAACATTATCCAACGCGATCAATCCCAAGACTCCAAGCCTTGTCTTGATCCGTAATGTCCTATTCACTTACGGGCACATGACCCAAAACCCAGTTTTGGTCATGTCCCGAGACAACTCTCTTTTGGCCATTCTCCATAAATGTGTCAATGAGTTTCATCCTTCGGTGTGACCCTTAGGTCTATGCATGTCGATAGATCAACATAAAATCTCATTTTACTTGATCCTATATAAGTGGCAACTAACGAGACTTTAGTATTGCCTGACACTACATAGCGAATCGAACCAATCGATTCTAACCTTTCCGTCGTCCCTGTCATTATCCTTTTATCTCCGATATCCTGATTGAGATAAGGCATAGAGCCGTCATCCTTATTATTCTCAATCACTGTTCCTTGATATGTGAGATGACTGAATATATGATACCTAGTATCATGTGCATGGCCATGCTATTCTTTCAGTCACTCTCGATCAAGCGGCCGAGAACCGATATCTTTCTCATACCTCAGTATGAGGGATAAATCCCTTAGCCATCTTTCGTGTCACTCATGCAACCCGTCCCCAAGCCAATCCTGACCGTTATGGAAGCCCTGTTACGGACAACGTTAGGCTCAGGTCAAACTTAGTTGTTGACTGCATAGTGATCACAAAGACTCCTTGGTCTAAGGATACATGACAAGCTACGACACTGAATATGTTAATGACTCAATCTATGGCGCATATTCAGGGCGGGTCGTCCAATATCATGTCTCACATGATATCTATGATCAGACTCCGGAATCCTATTCCAATGACTAACAGAACGTAAGCCATGAAGAGTCATCTTTCATACTAGTCGCTTCTAGTGAAGCTTTATTGACTAGGGACCCATCGAGTGTGATCCATCTCGATCTATGGTTCTATTCGCATGGTGGGCATAGATCAGAAATCACATCGATATATTACTCCAACACATAAGTAATAGAAAGCCGCTTTAATCTTATTGCTAATGATGATATATACATTTGGACATTTATGATTGAACTACGGGCACTAAGACTAACATTTGTGTCCTCACCGACAAACTCCACTCCGGATGCAGAGTTAGTGGGCGAGGAGGCTCCTCGCCACTATCGCAAGCTTGACGATATCGATTCAACAACAAGAGAGAGCAATGCAGTTGCGATGACGATGACCGTCGATTGCAACTTACCATCTCGAGCAACCACTGATTCAGACCCCTTCAGGTTCGATGAGCTGGAAAAACTCCTCAGTTTAATTGAGAAATCCATTATCGCACCCAAGGCCTTGATGAGAGAATCCATACTTATCAAGCTGGAGCACATGCTCGAGTATCTCTGTTGGGCAATGTGCAGTCGTGACCTTACAAAGCATCTCAATTATATGGTTTTTCATTAGAAGGTCTATGTAGGGGTGAACGATTGCACCGTTCATGTAGCCGAGCTCTGGGAACATGAACAGGTTCGGGAAGCTTTGAAGCTTGCCCAGACCCTGCGGATCTCGTCTACGAGTCCAATAATTATGAGGAGGCAGAACCATACGAAGAATGGCGTAAGGCAATCCTCGAAGAATGCAGATACGATGTAGGTGGGAGTTCCCCACGGAAGAAAAGGAACGATATGGAGGTGGTTGGTCATGCCGGCTACACGAGTCCTACTCTAGCTAGCTACTGAGATTCTAGGCTAGATGGGATCGTTGGTTCCGCACGACAACCGTCGGTGCACCAATCTGTGGTGGCACCCCGTCCGTTAAATGAGCCTTAAACCTACTTGGGATGCCGTGGTCCCCGAGCAAAGATTAGTTCTCTCCGTGGTGTTTGTTCGATAGCACATGTTCGAGTATTCGTCCGAGAGAAGACTCACCCTCCACCGCGACAGCCCAAAGATGGTGAGTGGCTTCTGCTCGGTAACCTACTTGGCAAAGAGGCTGTTGTCGCCACACTCTACATAGACAACAAATCAGCAATTCAGTTATGCAAGAATCCGGTCCTTCACGACCAGAGCAAACACATTGATTCACGTTACCATTTCATTAGGAAATGCGTCGACGACGGTAAAATCGTCGTTGAGTATATCAGAACCGATGATCAGCTGGTGGACATAATGACAAAATCACTTGGTAGAGTGAAATTTCGAGACCTATGCTCAAAGATCGGTATCGTTAACATACATGTCTAGCTTAGTGGGGAGATTGTTAGAAAAATGATAAGCTAGCCATGCCGTAATTAGAATAGGAAACAACATGTTTTTCTTTTCTTTTCCATGTGGGTAGGTAGGGTAGGTAACAAAGTTCCTTGTCAAACTTTTCTTCTTATTTGTCCTGTTTGTGTGCTATAAATACAAGCCCATGCCAAATGCAAAGGCAAGGCATTCGGGAATTACAATCATTTCTAATTCCTTTTCTCCTCTCTTGATTAAAGCTAACAAGATTTAATTTGTTTTCTTTGTTCTCAATCTGGTTTAGAACCAACATTAACTTGCCAATTACATGCAAACCCTTATAGTATGCAAACCAAATGGGTGTTGGTGTTGGTGCGGGATATATGTTTGAGGCTTGTGAAGGGTGATTGTTGGCTTGGAGATTAAATTGGACGAAGGAGGGTTTCATTTCATTAATTTATTTAGTTTTATTATATACAAGAAAGGGATTTTTTTAATAGAAATGGTAGCTACCTACCTATGTTTAAAAAAAAGGTTGTGTTATTTAACTAATTGTATCTATATATTTGGTTATATGTATCTGAATAATTGATTGATTTTCAGCGCATAAGAGAGATTGAACTTGGAGGCATCCATGGAGTAGAAGGGTTAATCCAACTCCAAAGTGTCAATTGGAATGAGGATTACTTGCCGTTTACTTGTTTGAAATCTTTATCATTAAGGAATATGGCAGAGCTCAAGTGTATATCGCATGGACCCACACAAAATATATGTTTTGCAAATCTCAGAGAAATTGAAGTGATAAGTTGCGACAGATTGAAATATATCTTTACAACCGTCACTGCTAGAAGACTACCCAACTTGAAGAAGCTTACTGTAAAAGGATGCAATGAACTAGAACAAGTGATCGCAGTCGATGGTGATGGAGAAGAAGAATGGGAGAACAATGCAAAAGGAGAGATCATCGCAAAAGTTGGGTTTGAGAGTCTGCAGCAAGTAATTGAAGAAGAAGACAATACACAATCGGTTCAACAACTTGAGTTCTCTAATCTTGAGATATTAAGTCTGATAGATTTGCCAAAGCTCATCAGTTTTAGCCCAATCTCATGCAACTTGTTATTACCACAACTGGCAGAGAAGAACTTAACAGTGGAAGGATGTCCAAATTCTATTACTGAATTTTTTAGTCACCAAAGTTACAAACAAGATAGTGATAGTGACAGTGAGTTGTACGAGTTTGATGATGACCACGAGTATGAAGATGATGACTCAGACGACTACTATTAGTCTTCTTCTCCAGAAACTTTTGAAGTAAGTCCATCCCTTCTTTACTAAAACAATTGAGTTGGACCCATATCAACTTAATTTTCATACACCATAGTTATACTTTGAATCGTATCATAAATATGTGGTATGCTTTATCGTATTCTTAATTATGTTTACTGTAGCAGCCGAAAAAGGGATCATAATCTGCGTTGGCCTCCTTTCCTCTTGTTCCTGAAATAATATCCTTTCCAAGAATAAGAAACACTTGTTATGTACTACCTTTTATTGGTTTTATTTTTCTCTCTTTCGAACCTTTTCCAGTTTAATTGCTGTTATTGTAATAGCATAAATAAATCTCCAAGATGATATGGTTTCTCTATTTTTTCTTCGTCGTCTGGATTTCAAATGCTAAGCTACATATTGTTGCATTGCATATGGTATACACTGCATGGTTTTCTTTACTGTAGGAGTAGTCCGTTGTGCTAATGGGATACTGTGATATAGTTTATGTTGGAGTTTAATCTGTTGCCTTGTTTATTAATTATTTACGGTTTATATTGAATGATAGAGATAATGCAAATCAGATTTAAACCATACAAAATATACTATTCTAGAGTTTGATTTTATCCAAACTCTAAATAACCTCTATCACTAACACGCCCCTGTAGTCTGAACGGGAAGTTCACGAACGTTTAGGCTGGACCGAAAATTGAGAAACAGAACTCGGGGGTAAGCCTTTAGTGATAACGTCGGCAATTTGCGAGCGGGAGGGGACGTGGAGAACACGAACTTGGCCCTTGGCAACCTTCTCTCGAACAAAGTCGATGTCAAACTTAATATGTTTGATGCGCTGATGCTGCACCGGATTGCCAGAGAGAGAGATTGCACTGATATTGTCACAGTACATCAGATTAGCTCGGGAAACAGGGCAGTGAAGCTCAAGGAGGAGATTCCGAAGCCAGTAGGATTCGGAGACAACGTTGGCCACTCCTCGATATTCTGCCTCAGTGCTTGAACGAGAAAAAGTCGGTTGACGCTTAGATGACCAAGAAACCAGATTGTCACCTAAGAACACACAAAACCCAGATGTAGAGTGACGTGTGTCCAGACAACCAACCCAATCCGCGTCGGTGTAGGAGACAAGATCAGAACCCAAAGAGGAGTATAAATATAAACCAAAGTGACGTGTGCCCTGTATATAGCGTATGATACGCTTGAGAGCTCCCATATGACGGACACGTG
Source organism: Erodium maritimum (assembly GCA_963921825.1). Lineage (NCBI taxonomy): Eukaryota > Viridiplantae > Streptophyta > Magnoliopsida > Geraniales > Geraniaceae > Erodium > Erodium maritimum. The sequence continues at coordinate 6,464,556 of OY997591.1, forward strand.
GATCATGCATGTGAAGACAAATCTGTTGCACTGCGTAGGATATGTCAGGATGAGTAAAAGTAAGGTATTGTAGCGCCCCTGCAAGACTACTTTAAAGAGTGGGGTCCTCAAAAGGCGGACTATCGGAGGAGCTGAGCTTCCCCTGAGTATCAACCGGTGCAGCAGATTGAGAGCAAGAAACCATACCAGCACGATCAATAATATCATCAATGTATTTCCGTTGAGACATAAACATATCGCCTTGGTGACGGGTAACAACAACTCCCAAAAATAGGATAGAGGGCCAAGATCCTTCATAGTGAACTCGGAGCTAAGGCGAGTCATGACCGAAAGACGAAACGCATCACTAGAAGAGACACGAATGATGTCGTTCACATATAAGAGGATATAAGCAATGTCTGACCCTTGGCAGTAGATAAATAAAGACTGATTGGACCTACTGTGACAAAAACCAATTGATGAGACAAAATAAGTAAATCGTTGATAACACGCCCGAGGAACTTGTTTGAGATCGTATAGGGAGCGGTGCAACAAACAAACATGGTCGGGATAAGCAGAACTCCGAAAATTGAGTGGCTGATGCATGTAGACTGTCTTATGAAGATTTCCGTAAAGAAAAACTTTCTTCACATTCAGCTGATGAATAGACCAAGACCGGGAAACAACAAGGCTCAAAATCGTACGGATGGTCGAAGGTTTGACCACCGGGTTATATGTCTCATCACAATCCACTCCAACTTGTTGAGACCTGCCATCACCAACAAGACGAGCCTTATATTACTCAAAAGAACCATCAGATCAAGTCTTATGGAAAAAAATCCACATAGACCTCATAATGTTAACTCCATCAGGACGAGGAACTAGAACTCAAGTCTTATTGTGAACCAAAGCATTATACTCATCTATCATTACAAGCTTCCAATTCGGGTTGAAAAGTGCATCTTTGGGATTATGAGGAATAGGAGGTATACTAGTGATTGAGGTGAGGTTAAAAGGAATTTTGGGTTTGGTAATTCCCAACCTACCGCGCGTGATCATTGGGTGAGGACGCAAAGTAGGCCGAGACGGGCTGGAAACAGATGGGTAGGGGTGGATTGGGTCGGTGGGAGATGGGTAAGCTGGCGGGGTGGGCTAGGCCAAAGGGAGGGGAGTGGGTGGGGCCGAATGGGAATAAGGTGAGGGTGGGACAGACTGTGCGTCAGTTGCTTCCGGGCCGGATGTGCTAGGCCCAAGAGGACAGTTTGTGTGTTGGTCTTGAGCGATTTCCAGTCATAAGTGTAGTTAGTTTCTCGTCTTTATCTATGAACTTGTTGTTGTTGAACTCAACTGTTAGATCAAAGTCACAAATTTGACTCACACTGCAGTGAGACCATCAACTAGTAGGGATTTAGTTAGACAGTTTATTCCAGGGAATTTCAGTTGGCTTTTTCCAATTACTCGAGCTTTAACTTCATCCCTAAAGGTGGCATGTCCAACAACACATGGACGGATCGTCTTCAGATATTCTTGGTTTCCAGTCATATACCGAGAGTAACTACTATCAAAATACCATACTTGTTTGGTTGATGCAGTGAGTGTGGTATAGGAAATGTTGGCATGATATTTGTTGCCCTGGACCTTCCATTCTTTCTTTTCAGGGCTTTGAAATTTACTCTGGTTTCTCTAATGGACCCAAAATGCTCGATGTAGTACGTGGCAGTGAGGTCTAATATGACCTTTCTTCCCACAATAATGGCATACTCTATGACCTATCTTGCTACTGTTCGCAAGAAATGTTGTAGCCTGAGTGCTGGAGTAGCATTGGTACTGCTCATTGCCTGAATGCCTTATTGATGATGTACTGGATGTCCAGACACATGTTGAGTGACATGTTGTTTACTTCATTCACTTCAAAGATTAATTGAGTCTAATCACTGCTAGATGACTCTTTCTTTGGGACAAACACAGTGTGGGAGGGTGAGGCTTCATCAAAATACCCCAAGCCAGTTCCATCTTTAGCTGGTTTGCCTATGGTCAAGAGAGTATCCAAGGTATCAGTACTTGAATTCATCATCATGACATTCTTGGTAATTCTACCGATTTCCAAGTTCAGCCTGCATACTTCTTCTTTAAGAGATGTAGCCTTGCCAGTCAGCACATTATTCTCTTCTGTCAGAGTCTGTATCTGATCTGCTTGTGTTTCTAAAATCTTGGATTCTTCCACTCGATTGGTGAACACCCAATCATACACTTTGTTCATAGTTTCGTATGATAATGACTCCTGAGAGTCCCTTTTATCTCCATCCTCACCTGTTGGCACATCAACACTAAAAACGTTACTGGTAAAAGCAAGGAAAGTGTTTACATATTCATTGTCACTAGACTCATGATCATCATCTAACATGGAAGCATTGAAGCATTTCTTTTTCTTCTTCAAATAGTTTGGACATTCTCGTCTGATATGTCCATAACCTTTAGATTTATGGCACTATGCTCCCTTCCCGTTGCCAGCACAATCTGTATACTTCTCTCATGGTTTCTGTCCTTTCTGATATGAGATGTCAGTGACATCTTGATTAACATCTGGATGAGCATCTTGACAGACATAACGCCCAAACATTTGGTTGAAGCGTTTCATCATCTTTTTTACCATTAGGGATACGCTCTCCTCCATCTCTTTAGAGTCTAAGTGAGAATGATTACTGAGTTGTTTAGTAGAGCTCTTCAATGCCACTCCTTATTATGAGGCTCTGGTCCTTGAATAGATAGCTCAAATGTCATGAGAGAACTCATGAGTTCATCAAATATAAGAGTGCTTAGGTCATGCATTTTCTGTTGGGTCTTGTTTGAGGGTATGAACACATACTCACAACGGAAAATAGCTCAAGACCATGTCATAGAACACTATCAAATAATATATACACAAGAGAATAAACAATAATGATGTCTCCTTACCAATTAGTTTAAGAACACCACAGAAACGATTATCGGCTTGAGTCTCCAAGACGCCTACGTATCTATTTAGACTCAAAGCCACGTACTTCTTCTTTAGATGACTCAAGAACACAAATTTTGGAGAGAATTCCCCTATTGATCGAAACTAGAGAGAATGGGAGTGAGGTTATGAACTATTCTTGTCTTGTGTTTTGTTTTGTTATATTGAATAAGATGACTCAATCAATCAACATACACAACAATCATTAAGGACAAATAAGGTGTGAAGTATGGTGTAAACTAGGACAAGTATTGTCACGCCCCAAATCCGGTTTTGACCGGACTCGAGACGTGAACTAAAAATAATAATAATAAAAGTAAATTTAAACAAAACAAATCTCCGAATTTAATTCCAAATCAAACAACTCTGGTAACACGAGTCAATCGCTCGAAATCCAAAATAAAAAACAAAGTTCAGTACAACGAAAAGGAAGTACGTCTCTATTAAACAAATACACTCGGACTCTCGATAAGCTCCCGAGCTCCGAGCCATCCTCTAAACCAGATCACGCTCAAAACCTGTAAGAAACAGTAGTGAAGGGGATGAGCTTTCGCTCAGTAGGAAAAATTAGGAAATGGGAATGAACTCCTGCTCTGTCACCACGGATACCCATTCAAATAAGGTATACTAGTAAGACAACAACATAAACAAAAACAAACAGGAGAACATCATTATCGACACTAAATCCCAGACAAGAAACACACATACAACGACACTGTTTGCATCGACACAAACAACGAACGCCCCTCAAACCCGATATCATACAGACATAAGGTAGGTATACCATGATACGCCGGTCACACCGCACGTCTCAACATATCCTAGCGGAACACAACATCGGTCTAGATATCTTCCCGGACACACAACATCGGGGTGAAACAAACACATCATACTGAAATACAACCTCGGTCTAGATGTCTTCCCGGACACACAACATCGGGGTGAAACAAACACATCATACCGGAATACCGCCTCGGTCTAGATGTCTTCCCGGACACACAACATCGGGGTGAAACTCATACATACATCATACCGGGATACAGCCTCGGTCTCGATGTCTTCCCGGACACATATCATCGGGGTGAAACTCATACAAACACATCATACCAGAATACAGCCTCGGTCTAGATGTCTTCCCAGACACACAACATCGGGGTGATACTCATAACATACCGGACCGGAATCCTCCATCGGCCGGGTACCTTCCCGAAGCACGGGGTACAAATCACACCACACATACCATACCGAACATACCGTACCGAACATATCATACCGACATATCTTACCGAGCACACCATATCGGTCTATCATTCACCCGATCATATCACAAGACAACAAATCCAATCCAACATTCACCACATTCTTATAGCATATCAGGATTCTTAAATTAACCACGAAACATACCACATATCAACGTTACAAGCTACTAATCATACACAAACATAATCAGCACACAATCCTACGGCACAACCTGGCAACATGTGATTCTACAGCACGACAATTTCCCACACTTACGAGCACGACTTGGGCTGCAAGTGGTTCCATATGTTACACGACTACTCTAGTTATTCACATCCTACATGTGATTCTACAATCATTCCGGTTGTTCATATCCCATATGCATTCTAGTAACATTCCATAATTTAAACGGTATTTACTACTCTTCCCCTACCTCAACCGCTATCCAAACGCAAGCCAACACGAGTCGCCTAGTAGCCTCCTCCCCCGTGCTCGGGAACAACGTCGAAGATCACAAGTAATACGAGAATTAATAGTAATTCAAGGACGATTTAAGGAGAAAACATCCCAAACTGATCCCCAATAGGCTCGGCTATAGATAAACTTCCTAGTTACTCGAAAATACCCAAAATGGACCCAAAATATCCACTTCTGATCCATCACGGTTCGGGTCACGGAGCCTTGACGGGTTCCATTACGGTCAGGGTCACGGAAACGTGATGTTCACCATCACGGGTGATGTCACGGAACCGTGACGTGTGCCGTCACGGCCTCCGTCACGGAGCCGTGCAGCACTCCGTCACGGTCCCCGTCACGGACCCGTGACGTGTCTGACAGTTCCGTCCTTCTTCTTCCTCCAGCTTCTACTCCACGAAATCAAACCCTCAAAACTCCATTTTTATCCTCCAAAAACCTCCAAATCAGTCCCAACAACCTCAATACTTCAATACCCATGTTGGGTTTCATCAAAACAACAAAAACCTAACTGATTTCTATCAAAATCTCCCACTTTTCTCCATAAATCAATCATCTAAACCACAACATCTCAAACCCAAAGAAACCCAACCTAGTTCATGCTTTTTCTATCAAACCCATAACTCCAAACTTCATTAAAAAAGGGTTTTCAAAGGTTACTCACCTTAGGAATGAAGAGGGGATAAGAATGAATGTGTTTTGAAGGAGATTGGTGGTGAGAATCAACCAAAGGAGCTCCCTTTTCCTCCCTTTCTTCTTCTTCAAGCCATGGAACCACTCTCTCTCTCTCTCTCTCTCCCGTGTAATTTTCGGCCAACACTCACAATATGGGCTGATTTGTGCTCCAAAATAGCCTTTAACCTAGAATAGGAATACCCACTTTGCCCCTTTAGTACCCTTCCTTGTTTAGACCCAACATGAGGGTAAATGGGTCTTTCTAGACCCTTTTCTTCTCCTCCATGTCACGCCCCAAATCTGGTTTTGGCCGGACTCGAGACGTGAACTGAGATGATAAATAAATAAAGAAAAATTTTAATACCAAAAAGAGTCTCCAATATCAGTTTAAAAGATCCAAGTAATATCACGAGTCAACAGCTCGGCAAAACCCAAAAAATAAATAAGTTTAGTAAAAGTAAAACTGTATGTCTCTAGACAAAACTAGTCTAAGACCCTCGCAGACTCCCAAGCATCGAGAATCCCGCTAGACCACATCCCGCTCAAAACTTGCAGAGCAATAAAGTAAGGGGGTGAGCTTTCGCTCAGTAGGAAAAGTAGTTAAGGTGATGAGTATTCGCTCACCACCACAAGTAACTGTCCAATTAGGGCATACTAGTACATCACACAACTAACCACAAACACGGGAACAATTAACCACGATCCTCAGGCACAAGACTATAACCACACTTACAAACATACTCATACGGACACTATCACACAGTATTCACATCACTTATCCAATCATTAAGCATACAACATACAGTAAAATAACACACGTCCCGTACAGCAGTCCCCGACTCCGCCGGCTATCCACAACCCGACTCCATCATATCGTACCGGAACACACAACATCGGACTAGATATCTTCCCGGAAATCCATCGGGGCACAATCACAATACATCGTACCTGATCACACAACATCGGCCTTGATGTCTTCCTGGAAATCCCTCGGGGCACAATCACAATACCAATCACGTAACCGTCGGCCTAGATATCCTACACCGACATACCCCCTCAATGTAGGTATCGTACCGGAACCACTACCCGGGGGAGCGCTCATACGTGGGACCACACCGTCGGCCAAGGCACTACCCTACACCGGCGTACCCCCTCGGTGTAGGTACCATACCAGAATACAACTCCTCTCGGAACATGCATCAAGAAGGTCTCACGCATCACAATGCCATAATTCAACCACGGTATGCCAACCGGGTCAACTTACCACAACACAACACAGCGGTCTATCAATCACCCGATCATGTCACAACCAATGGTTCACGTCATATCAAGCATGACACACTTGCCCAAACATAACAACAACATACTACACCGAGTAATACCATAACATGATTCTCAATCTAACAGCAGCTAAATCACACATCATGCATCTCAATCAAAGATCATGACATTTCAATCAACACACAACCTAAGGCTCGACATGGCCCGCATGCATTTCTACAGCACGGCAATCCAAACTTACGACTCGACATGACTCGTAAGCTATCCCTCATTTCACTCGTTCCTCACATCCTAATCATGTGATTCTAACAATTAAATCAAGTAATTACAACCTATAGGCATACTAGTAATTTTCCGCAATTAAATCGGTATTCGCTACTTTCCCTACCTCAAAAGTAATCCAATCCCGCAACGGACGACCTGGCTAGCTTCCTCCTTCTCACTTCACGAGGTCCAAAGTCTCCTCCTCCGTCAAGCTCGGGTCCAACGTCTAAGATTGCAAGCAATACACGAATTAATGCTAATTCAAGTGTGGATTAAAGAGGGAAATACCCAAACTAATCCCAATTGCTCGACTTATCAAAATGGGCCAAGAAGGCCCATTTTGCCCGGAATCGGGAAAACGTCCCTCGGGACTCCGGAAATTTCCCTTTTCGTGTCTATCAAACATAATTAATTTACTTGTTCCAACGCACTTGACGGAATTAAATTCCGAGGTCTGAGCGTTCTAAATTCGCATTTAAAATTTCTAAACGGTTTTCCCGAAGTTTCACGAATCACATCCATAATTCGTTTCGGGTGTGAAAACATCCTCCCGGGGTTCATCCACGACCGTCCCATTTACGAAACCACCAAAACATGGCCGTGTGTGGCCAAACCGGATCGACCGGTCACGGTTCATGGGTGGCTGACCATGGCCGGTCCCGGTTCTAAGGGTGGCCGACCATGGCCGGTCATCCCCCCTCCGGTGGCCGGATTCCGGCGACCGACCGGAGATCCGACGAGCCTCCGGTCGCCGGAAAAATATCTAATTTCTCCAACAAGCTTCTAACTAGTTTTAGGTTCTCCATATCACCATTTTTAAGCTTTAGAACTTCAATTTTCACCTAAAATCATCCAAAGTTTCAAGACCCATGGTAAGTTTCATCAAAAACTACTCAAACCAAGTGATTTCCATCACCAAACTCCATTTCTTCTTCACAAATCAACATTTAAACCTTCCAACACCCCAAACCCACTAGTTCAAGTCATCTCTTTAAGAACCGCCCCCGGTCGATCCCGGTCAAACCGGTGATTTCTAGCCAAGTTTGACTTTCGGCCGGAAAAGTCAACCGATGACTCAGGAAGTCATTCGGTACCTTTCCGGGGCCCAAAAAGCTTATCCGTCATCATGGCTAGCTTAGTTAGGCCATTTCCTTCAATTTGACTGTAATATTGTACCGGTCAACTCTGGGTCAAAACTGGACTTTTTATCGACCTTTTCCGACTTAAATTGGACAGCTGAAATTAAATTAAGAGAAATCAGCTCCTACAATTCCACATGGCATTAGAGCCTTGGATGAGAAGAAATGGGAGTTAAAATGACCATTTACCCTTCCCAAATGCCCTTAAGTGGATAAAACTTGAATGAGTCTTTTGGTCATTTATCATTTTAGGTCTTTAAAGGCAATTGTTGGACACAATTCAGCCATTTCTCCCTTGTGTAGCCGAACAGCACTAGAGGAATAGAGAGGAAGAACAACATTTCTTGAGGAATAAGAAAGATAGGAAAGCTAGCTACTTTGGTCTTGTTCTTGACCATTTCTCTTCCATTTTCCTTCCATCTTCATCATCTCATCTTCCTAGAGGTATGGGTGTTCTAAACTTCTCATTTCATCCACTTCCAAGTTTTGGGTTTTGGGGGTTTTTGGCTTGAACTTGAGGAACTAGCATCATTGATTGTTGGTTGGAGAAGAAGTAGTGAAGTTAGGTTGTTTTGTTTTTGTTGATTGAAGTTTTGATGAAACCCAATGAGGGTGTTGAGGTTTGAAGGTTTTTGTTGAACATTTTGGAGATGGGAGAGGTTGGAAATGGAGATTTTGGCCTGATTTTCATGGAACTCGAGTTGGGGAAGAAAGGGGAAGGTCCTGCACTGTTTCGGCACGGAACGTGACCCGGACCGGGCCATGTGTCGGCACGGCAGGCAGCACGGAACGGGCCAGGTACCGGCACGATACGCGGCGTGGAACGGGCTTGAGTCCATCACGGTACCTCACACGGTCCGTGTCAGACTCCGGGCCGGTACGCCGCGCGGTCCGTGCTGGATACCGGGCCGGTCTGTGATACGGTCCGTGCCAGGTTCCGGCACGGCCTGTTGTGCGCTCCGGACCGCATTCTGGATCTGAACTCCTGAACCGAAACCTTTCTTTTTGAGTCCAAACCGATTCCAAGATCATTCCTTTAGCTCTATTTCTGTTCATTAAGGACTGTTATGTAGTTCTAGTTGAAGACTACTCCGTTGAGTTACTAATTTTGGTATTATTGTGGTCCAAAACCGTGGAACAAAGCTCGGAGAAGAGACGAGGATTTGGACCCGGGAGCAGACGACGAGGATACTAGACGGACGCCCACAGCAGAGAGTTTTAGAGGAAGACCGCAAGGTAGGGGAAATACTAAAATCCTCGTGCACTTTAATATTTAGTATGCCTATTAGGTTAATAAAATCGAAAGGTCTAGTTGCATATAGGAATCACTAGAATAAACGCTTTTCATTTATTAATAACCGGAAGTGTCTAGTATGCATGCATAGGATGTAAATCACTAGTATAATTCGCTTTCAATACTTGGGAATTGTCGTGCTGGTAGAAGGTCGAGATGAGCCATAAGATTGTTTGTGGTTGCTTCACTTGCTTCTTGATTAGCTTTAGATTAAAGAAAGAGTCTAACAAAACTAGATCAATTGGATGCTTGAATGATTGAATGGATGCTTGAAGGATTGAATGAATGATTGAGTGTAATTGTTTGTGCTAAACAGTACGATCAGGTGAATGGTAGACCGATGGATCGAAATTGGTAAGTGTAAAGATATATGGACCTCTTGGTGTGTGGTGATGAAATTGTGTTTGCTAAGCTTGTTTGTTGAGTGGTTGATTTGTTATTTCCCTTGTTCGTGTTCTTGAGATGTTTGGTGGTTCGGTATGGTACTTACACCGGGGGGGGGGGGGGGGGGGGGGTAATCCGGTAGTATCATAGCCATGGATTATTGATTGGTGGACCCTGCGGGGCATTAGTTGGTTGATCCTGTGAGATGGTGATGGTTGGACCCTGAGTGGCATTGGTTATCGGACCCTGCGGGGCATTGATTATTGGACCCTGAGGGGCATTGGTTATTGGACCCTGAGGGGCATTGGTTATTGGACCCTGCGGGGCATTGATTATTGGACCCTGCGGGGCATTGATGGTGGACCCTGCGGGGCAAGTGGATGGTTTACCCTGCGGGGAATGGATACATGTTGTTTCACCCCGGGTGTATGCGTCCTGCGGGAGCATACCCGGTAGCTTACCCTGTTTTGCCGATGATCTATGCCCTGATGACATATGATCCTTTGAGGACTTTTCCGGGGGTACCGATGATATGTGTTCCCTTGAGAGCGCTTCCGGTAACCCGATGATATATGTCCTCTCTGGATCGAGGGGAAATCCGACATGATACAAGATTCTTGTAGATCGGAGTATCGAGGCTTAACTCTTTTACTATGTTATTTAATGGTTCTTCCTTTACTTTCGCTGTAGTGATTGTTTCCTTCTTACACTGCAAAACATTCGTTCGTTCCTCTATTTGAGTATCATTTTGAGTAATGCAAATCTTTGGAATTCGAGTTAATTGAGTTATTCCTCTTTATTAAAGTTGTTAACCGATGTTTTCTATTTTCCCTACTGAGCGTAAGCTCACCCCTATCTGTTTATTTACTGTTTGTACTTGCGTGCTTGATGTCTAGGGGATTCGAGGCTCGGGAGCTTCTGGATGTCTTGAGGGTCGTTTTAGATACTTGTTGGTCCATGTTGTTGAACTTTATTTATCTTATACTCCACGTTGAGCTTTGACTCGGTATTTTGAGATTTTGAACAATATTATTTGAGAAATCGATAGGAACTCGTTTGAACTTTAAAAGATTTCATGATTTTCTACTATTTTATTTGTTGTCAACTCAAGTAACGTCTCGAGTCCGGCAAAACCGGATTTGGGGCGTGACAATCTCTACTCAAATCCACAACATCAATTTCATCAAATGAGGAAATAAAAAGCATACCAACCTCTAGGAAATGAAGAGATGAAGAAGATGAAGTAAATTTGAGAAGATTTGGTGTAGAAATGGCCAAAAAAGAGCTTCCTTTCTCTTGCTTCTTCTTCAAGCTTCAACGGAGCTTCAATGGAGTTTTGCACTTTCTCACCTCTCTCTATAGGGTTCGGCCACAAGGAAGAATGAGTAGAGTTTTTGCTCCATGTGGTCTTATCCTCTAAGTAGAAAAGTCCCTTTCGTCCTTTAGCCATCTCTCTCTATTTTTTCCATATGTTGGGACCATTTGGTCTTTTAACCCACTTTTCTTCCCCTCCAAGCTAACATGGACATGTGTCCATGTGGGGACCACTCCTACCCCAAAATATCTCAGCTCATATTATTTTATTCGTAAATAATCCAAAATCGACCTAGTTTGATCCGGGTTTGACTTTTTCACAAAAAAAATGTCATTTGAAAGGAAATGACCCAACTAAGCTAACCGTAAATACGGCTAAGATTTTTGGGTCCCGAAAAGGTCCCGAATGACTCTCGGAGTCATCGGTTGACTTTTCCGGTAAAAAGTCAACTTTCGCCAAAAACCTCCGGTTCGACCGGAATCGACCGGGGGAGGTTCTTACACTCCAAGAAACCATGGACAAGTGTCCATGTGGGGTCCACATTTACCCTTAATTAACTCTGACCATTTAAATTAAATCGATTTGGTCCCTAATTTGACCCAGTTTGACCGCGTTTGACTTTTTCCCCAAATTACACACTTGGAAGGAAACGACCCAACTAAGCTAATTGTAACGACGACTAAGCTTTTCGGGTCCCGGAAAGGTCCTGAATGACTCATGGAGTCATCGGTTGACTTTTCTGGCGGAAAGTCAACTTTTGCCAAATTTCCCCGGTTCGACCGGGGTCGACCGGGGGCGGTTCTTACAAGTATGATGCTAAGTATGGCTAGGAAAGATGGGGTTAGGGGGTGAATCACAAACACCTTAATCTTTGTCTTGCTTACTTATACTAATTAATCAAGACTTGATTAATTAGTTCCATGTGCCTTGGTTGCATGGGCCTCTTGGAACATGGCATGTGGTCATTCCCAACGAGGTCCCGTGACGTGCTCATCGTCTCCTAGCCTTCCATACAAGAAATGTCCAACATTATCCGACGTGATCAATCCCAAGACTTCAAGACTTGTCTCAATCCGTAAAGTCCTATTCACTTACGGGCACATGACCCAAAACCCAGTTTTGGTCATGTCCTGACACAACATCCTATATAAGTGGAAACTAAGGAGACTTTAGTATTGTCTGACACTGCATAACGAATCGACCCTATCGATTTTAACCTTTCTGACATCTTGTCATTATCCTTTTATCACCGATATCCTGATTGAGATAATACATAGAGCGGTCACCTTATTATTCTCAATCACTATTCTTTTTTGAAACGGGAAAGAAGTAGTATTACGATATCATCGTGCTTACAACGGGGGACCTAACAGTCCCAGATACCAGCTTTTGTCCCGATCGGCAGTGGCCCATCGGGCGCACATGGTTCCATACAAATAGTCTGCTTTGTTTCGCAGATCCAAACTCAAGAGTTCCTCGATCCACTGTTTCAAAAAATACATAACTAACAGAATAAAAGCTACCTAGCCAAACTCTTATTCATCCTAAACCAATCAACCTGAAAATGGAGAGAGCCTTTGTTGCGGATTCCCCGATACTTCCCAGCTTTAGACGTCCCGGGTCTGTGGGTATAGGTCCCTGACGGCCCTTCCCACCCCGCCCTAGAGGATCATTCATCCCCCGGGGGATTGTAGTCCCCCGGACTAACTTCCCGTTCCTGTACTTGGTCCGTGGAGGTTGGCAGCATCTTGGGCTCCGGCTTGTGACCCGTCTTTATCACCCTGGGTCTTGGTCCAACAACTGTGGTGAAACGCAGGATCCCCCGTCGAGCCAAAGTGTAGTCCTTCAGGTCACCCAATCTCGGGTCAGGCCTCTTCCACTTTGCCATGATCTTCAAGTGGGATTTAGGTCTTGGGGCATCCTTGTCTTGGTGTTTGGTTATCGTCGGGGACGGGGCCAAAACCCTAACGGTTGTACTCCGAGACTCCTGGTGTGCACGGCTCCTGGTGGTCGCGAACCTCCTAGGGTTTGCTGAGCCCGTGTAGTAAGGAGCCATACCCGGGTGTAGATCAATCCTCGACTGAGCATACCCTGGTTGATAAGCTGAAGACCAGGAGAAGCATTGCATCGGATCCCACTGGTAGGCCGAAAACGCGGTGCGCACCGGTGAGGGGGCTGGGGCCAGGCCCTGAAATAGGCTCTCCTATTGCCGGAGTGCTTGATCCCAATCCGGTAGGGGACGTTGGTTGCCGTGGTGGGCTGCAGAAGCCCGAACGAACCCGGTGTGTGTCGATTCCAGGGAGACGGGTGCAACCACCTCGGATCATGGTGCTCACCGTGCATGGACCACCCACGATTATGCAAAATCAGAGTGGGGTTGGGTTGGTCGAGCACGGGGGGCGCAGGAGGCCGGGCTCAAGGGAGCGATCATGGGGGAGGTGGGTCGACGACCATGGTGTCCGAGTGGGGTAACCATCACGGTGGCAACGTGAGAACGGTAGGACCATAATGCTGATGTGAGGGGGACGATCAAGCGATGAAGGAGGGAAGGTGGGAAGGTGGTTGGCCGCGGAGAGGAGGCGACGGCGGCAGCGGCGGCTGTAAACCCTAGTAGGGTAAGAGAGGAACCTCAGAGAGGTTTTGTGGAGCGCTTTTTTCTTAACAGATATTAGTGTTTGGTCTCTCTCAATCACTATTCTTTGATATGTATTTTGAGGCATTTGAAATAAAATCACTAGTGTTTTAAAAAAAACTTATTCAACGTACATATTGAGTATAGGAGGAGAAATCAAATACAAACCATGTCTTAACCTAAAAACTAGAGAACCAATCTAAGCCATCCATTTTAAGAATGGATGGATGAGATGCAATTGAGTAGTTGACTGCAAAAAAAAACAGCACGTTTTAATAAGTGGTAAGGGCTTTTTAGTAAAACTATCATATATTTTTTTTAATCAATTCCCTAATTTAATTTTTCCTGCTTCGTTTGAACTCCGATTGGCTTCAAACTTGCGCCATTAGTTTTGTTTTTTTAAGGGCTTTAAATTAAGATCAGTCATGAATATATTTTGAAGCACGAAAAAAAAATTATTTCGGTGTTGATTTTTTTTAAAAAAAAATCTGGGTAATTTTTATCAACACTTTGCTCTGGATTTATCAACACTTTTACACTGGTTTTATCAACACTTTACACTGGTTTTATCACCTCATTTTCCAAAACTGATCATGATTTTATCACCTCATCGCGTGCTTTTTATGAACACTAGTTTTATCAACACTAAACACTAGGTTTATCATTCAATTACGTGTGTTTTATCATCCCCATCACATGGTTTTTTTGAAGCACGATTTTTCTTTTATTTCGGGGCTGGTTTTTAAAGAAATTATATCTGACTAATTTTTATCAACATTTTGCTCTGGTTTTATCAACACTTTACACTGGTTTTATCAACACTCTACACTGGTTTTATCACCCCATTCTCCAAAACTGATCATGATTTTTATCATCTCATCACGTGCTTTTTATGAACACCAGTTTTATTAACACTAAATATTATGTTTATCATTAAATTTCATGTGTTTTTGTCACCTCATCATATGTTTTTTTATCAACGCTAAACTCTAGTTTATCACACTTATTATCAAAATTGAACATGGTTTTTATCACCTCAATACATGTTTTTATCAACATTTAGCACTAGTTTGATACCTCCGATATAAAACATTTATTAGTGAAGATTTATCAACACTCAACATTATTTTTATCACTCCGATATACCTTTTTATTTTCGTGCTTCAAAATATATGCATGATTGATCTTGATTTAAAGCCCTTGAAAAAATAAAAATATTGGCGCAAGTTTGAAGCTAATCGGAGTTCAAACGAATCGGGAAATATTAAATTAGTGAATTGGTGAAGAAAAAAATGGACACTTGTCCACATGGCACCATGCTTTTACAATTATGCCCTTGCTTGTGTGAGAAAGGATGAAAGTGGCGTGAATTTGGGTGAAATTGGAGTGATGATGTGGCATCATGGGGAATGTTGGATGTTAGGTGTGTGTGGCTAGAATTGGTTCTCTAGTTTTTAGGTTAAGAGTGGTTTGTAGCCGATTTTACCTCTTGAGTATAGCACCCAACTTGTTTACCATACATAACTTAATAATAAAGTCTGTAGTAGAAGTTGAATCCATGTGTACTAAATATAAAAATAAATGACTACTTATAAAAGCTAGTGACATACTCCATCAATAACGTTAATGTTTTTGCTACCTAGAAACAGAGCTTCGTTCCAGAGATTATGGTTGCTTCTAACCGACAAAAGGGCCAGGAACCTCGATCGCGCAGATGCTCTTTTCGCCGACAAAATCAACCGGTGATGATGAGACTCCGGTTGTTGATGGGACTCTGGGCGTTCAGGTGATTCTCCTACCAGTGACGGCGATTGATGGTCAGCTTGAATCTCGGCGAATCGTCGAATCCCAACTAGTATCTAGAGGGATTTGCTCAAATATCCACGGATATGAGATCCAAATTCAATTTTCGAATTCGATTTTAGAGGATCAATCGGGCTCGGAGGCACAAATTGGAAGAGACGAGGCTATAATGATGGATTGGGCCTTTTTCGTTGGACCTGAGTCAGGCCCGAACGTAGCTGTTGAGCTTTTGGGTAAAGTTTTAAATGGGCTTGTCCAAGAGGAGCTGGGTCTGTCGGAGCCCAATGTTGTTGGGTCACCCAACTTGGACATCTTTGGTTCGGTTGCAGTACAAGATGTGCCGGAGGCAGAGAACGATCCCCCTGTTCACAAACCCTCGAAACCACGGTCCATGCCCCCTTCAATGGGCCTACAACTAGTGATGCTGTGGAGTCTACTTCCGGATTTGGTGGTCTTATATCAACCTCTGATGACTCGGACCGGGTGGTAAGCCCAAAGTTAGTTGAGTCTACAGCACCACATTTGGAGGGTCAAACGGAAGCTGAGGGCATCGTCTTTGGTGTGAAGCTCCTGCTTAAAGACCTTCCGAACGTGTCTGGGAAGGTGATAGATCATTTTCAATCTCTCGATGGGTGGATGGAGACAGCCTCAAGTCTAAGGTCAATAAGGGACATTTAAGTCAATTTGGATGCTCCATCGAATCGAACGCCACTCGCATTCATAATACCAGGCCCAAGACTTGGGCTTTTAAGTGTTATCGTAAAGTAAGGCTTTCAGCTCTATGGTTCTTTGGTCTAGGAACATTTTTCAAAAAATTTACTCCTATGATTACTGGCTTTTCTCTTGTGAAGCTCACGTAGATAGAGTTTTTATGTAGTCGTTATTATGACTTTTGGTTATTATCCACTTTAGAAAAATTCTCTTAATAATTTTTTGCTTTTTTCTAAAAAAAACAAAAAAAAAATATATTTCAGTCGTAGGATCCTAACCAGATATAAATAATATGTTTTAAACAAAAATTTGCATTTCACATGTTATAACATTTATTTATTTACCTAAACCAAATCTCCTCAATCGGCTAGGTCAGCACATCCTGGTTAGTAGTTTATTGGTTGGACGGTCAGGATGGGGTTTGACCAACAATGTCGTTCGGTTCGAGATATCTTTATCGTATAACTAAATTTTTATTAATTAAGTTTGTTAAACTAATACGTTTAGAAAAGCAAGGAGTAAAAAAAGACTTTACAGCTTACAACAGGACCAGCTAAAGTTAATTATGTCTTATCCTCGTGAAACTGTTTGTCTTAACTCTGAAGTAGAAACAAGAGTTGAAAGAGAGAGAGAGAGAGGTGTGGGCTTCTTTGAAATTTGAATGTCGTCGAGATCTTAATGAGACATGTCTTCTGAGGTTAGTGTGTGAGTAAATTTATTTCCATTTTAGTGAATATTTCTTGTGTTGCTGATGAGACCTACTTGCATGCATTTGTTATTAAATTAAGAGCTTGAGGATTAAGGATATATAATGTCCAATGTTTTGCTTTCAGGATTTGTTGTGTTTGTGTTAAAACGTTTTTTTTTGATAACATGTACCATCTCTTTGTTGGGGTTTTGAGCTCCTAACAGGTTGTACTTGGGAATATTATTTTGAATTTTAATATATATATTTTCAAGTCTATATTTGATGATATGTATTTCAGGAGGCAAGTTCAGATAGAAATCCTCATTAAAATGCATAACAAGAAATTAACTTGCACTACTGGACCAAAATATTGAACAACTGAGATTAAAGTTTGCGTAGATTTCATTTTTTGGTGATGTAAATTTTATTTTAATTAACACATAAATTCATTTTGTGAGAATGCAAATTTCATTTTTTTGATGATGTGAATTTCATAGTTTATAGTGTGCATTGTAAACGTGGTTTCCACCTGATTTCATAGTTTCAAGAAATTATATAATTTAATCCCCAAATATCAATGTTAGCCGGTGAAGATGCTAAAATTAAATTTATGTTTGTCTATTATTAATAGCTTAATAACGTGTAGCCTTGGGCGCCTTTGAGTAACAAGTTGATGATCCATATTTACATGTAGTGCGGCGGTTCATACAGAACTAGCATTTGAAATTAAGATGCCAAGTGGTGCAACAGTTGTTTCTCCAATAACAGGTACTCCTTCAATACATTAATTTCCTCATTTTTTTATTCTTCTGAATGTTTGATTTAAATAATCGTTTGTAGTATACATGTTCTCCATTTTCAGGTTAATTGGTGTATGATACATATATAGACAATGGCAGCTGAGTTTTGCATCTCTATTGGAGCTAAGATATCAGAATATCTGGTTGAGCCTATACTGATAAGTCCCCTTCGTCCCATATTTTGCTTTCAAAGCATTGTTGATGATTTTCAAGAACAAAACAACAATCTGATTGCAATTCAAGAGAGGGTGGGAAATGATGTGCAGCGTGACAGCGATAATGCTCTAGTAATCTACCACCATGTTGAACAATGGGTGAAAAAAGTGAATGCATCAATACCGGAAGTGCAGCGTGTGGAAAAGGAGTTGCAGAAAAATAAGAGCTGTTTCCGTTATAGCTGGTGTCCCAACTGGACTTGTCACTACAGCTTCAGCAAGCAAGTTACAAAGATGGCAGCCACTATGAAGACATTATGTGAAGAGGGTAGTTCATTCAGCTCAGTCTCACATCCTCCTCCTCTTCATCAAGATATTATTGGATCATCTTCATCTGCTCCCTTTATGCACTCCCAATCTTCAAGATTAGCTTTTGATCAAATCATGGGAGCGCTAAAAAGGGATGACATCAATTTGATTGGACTTTATGGCGGGGCAGGTGTAGGGAAAACAACTATGGCCCAACTAGTTGGCGAGGAAGCCCAAAAGCATTTTGACCGTGTTACCATGGTTCCTGTTTCTCAGTATCTACAAATTAGAAGCATGCAAGGTTTTATTGCTGATTTTTTGGGTCTCCAATTAGGGAAGCTGGAGACTGAGCATGGAAGAGCTGCTAAATTGCAACAGAGGCTGAATAATGGTGAGAAGATCCTCATAATTTTTGATGATGTGCACAAAGAGTTCAACTTGGGTGCAATAATTGGAATCCCCTCATCAGACTGCAAAATTCTATTGACAACACATGCTGATGTTCGTATTCTTACACAAAAGCACATTCTGTTGGGTGCCTTGTCAGAAGACGAAGCCTGGACTCTGCTCAAAACTATTGCTGGTGTTGGTGATGAAGTAAGGAAGCATGATGTGGCTAAGGATGCTCTTGCAGAATGCAACGGCCTCCCCAAAGCTGTTGTAGCAATGGGAACGGTCTTGAATGAAATCGGTGTTCTGGAATGGAGAGAAACTCTTCAACAACACAATGCTGCTAAGTTTAAAATCATTGATACTCTCCATGAAAGTGTCAAGAATCTTAGCCTGAGACAAGATAGGGTAAACACTAAAATCAAGAAAGCGAAACAGAATGTTGAGGAGATTTATCCAGATGTTGAAAAGTGGCTCAAAGATGTTGAGAGGGTCATCAATGGCGTTGAGCAGTATGAGAATGAGTTGAGCCAAAATAGATGGTGTTTCGATGAGCTTGATGTGGCATGCAAAGTAGAGGCGTTGACGAATTCCATTAAAGATCTCTATGCAGAAGGCAACTTTGACCAAGTCTCACATCATACTCCACTTGTGCAAGACATGGGAGTTTTGCTGTCTGAGGATTTTATGTTTTCAAAGGCTGCAAAATCATCTTTCGATCAAATCATGGAGGCATTGGGGACAGATGGCATGAACATGATTGCACTATACGGCATGGGAGGGATCGGGAAAACAATGTTAGCAATCCAAGTGCAGAAGGAAGTTGTAAGGCATAATATATTTGATCGTGTTGTCATGGTTACAGTGTCTCAAAAACCAGATGTGGGAAACATGCAGAAAAAAATGGCAGATTATTTGGGTATAAAATTAGAAGAATTGTCAGTGGAGGGAAGAGCAAGCAAATTAAATATGAGATTGAAGACTGAGAAGATCCTCATAATTCTTGATGATGTTTGGAAGTGGTTTGACTTGGGAACTATAGGAGTAATGCACAACGATTTCAAAGGTTGTAAAGTTCTCCTCACAACCCGGCGTAAAGATGTTTGCATCTCCATGGATAGCCAAAAGGACATTCAACTTGATTTGTTCTCAGATGAAGAAGCACAAATTTTCTTTAAGAAGAAGGCGGGATTGTCCAATGAGTTGGAGCTGGATGACGTCGGAAAACAAATAATTGCAGAATGCAAGTGTCTTCCTATAGCCCTTGAAACCGTGGGAGCTGCACTGAAAAGGAAAGGTCAAGATGAATGGGTAGAAGCATTGGGAAAACTAAGAAATGCAAGGCTGGTTGACATTATTGGGGTAGATAATGATGAGAAAAATGTTTACAAATGTCTTCAACTTAGTTATGATTATTTGAATGATCAACCACAAGGTTCCCAAGCACAATTTATATTGTTGTTATGCTCCCTTTTCCCAGAAGATTACGAAATTGAGGTTGAGGATCTGACTAGATATGCATTTGGGATGAAGTTGTTTGAAAAGGTTGAGTCAGTTGAGGATGCCAGGAGAAAAGTTCGAGTGACGATTGGATTTCTCAGGGATTCATGTTTGTTGTTAGACACTGGGGATGAGGAATATGTTAAAATTCACGATGCCGTCCGTGATGTTTTGTTATGGATTGGAGGCACAGAGCCTCAAGAAAGGAACATGTTGACCGTGAGAGACGGCATAGGTTTGAAGGACCTGATCAGACAGAAGAGGTTTCAAAATTGCAAAGCAATATCATTTACATCTGAAGTCATTCCTAACTTTTCCAAATATAGTAAGTTGGAATTTCCAAATCTTGAGATTGTTTTAATCTTTATAAAGGAGGAGGATGAATTTGTTGAGCTTGGGGGAGGATTTTTCAAGCATATGAAACTCGTCAAGGTTTTGGATATTAGGGCTGAAGGGAGATTGAGAAGTTGCAAGTTCGCAATGTTCCAGTCCCTTCACTGTTTGGAGTATCTCCGTACTCTAATGTTAAGAAATTTTATTTGTTCGAACAGTTTTATTCTGGGAGGGTTGGGAAGGCTGAGGATTTTATCTCTGTACGATTGTCGTATAGATTGCGGAGTGGAAGTATTGTCGGGATTGAGGAAGTTAAGATTGTTGGATTTGACAGGGTGTCGCGCAGAAAGAAGGGCGTTTACTTCGGATTTCATAGAAACGTTAGTAAAGCTAGAGGAGTTATATGGTTACACATTTGAGAAATATGAGGATGAAGAAGGGACAAGGAGCAAGGAGTTATCTGAGTGGAAGTTACCATCCAACTTGGTTTCAATGTCTGTGAGGGTTGAGGATGTGAGGTGTCTTCCTAAGGACTTTTGTTTCCCAAATCTACAAAGCTATGACATTCATATTGGTGCATGGGGTGGCACGCCGTCAAGTATAAGACAAGTTAGATATTTAGCACTATGTGGCGACATAAAAGATGAGTCAGTGATGATAAACATGTGTATGAAGTTGTTTCCGACTGTGCAAAAGTTGTACTTGTCCAGTTGTAATGATTTGGATTCTCTGCCTGCTTTGAGCTGTCCTGGAGAAGGATTCTTACAAATACTGCCATTGAAGATATTATATCTGTTCGAGTTAATGGAACTGAAGCACATATGGAAGGGGCCTACAAGACTAGTAAGCCTATGCAACCTCACTGAAGTGAGGATCAATGGCTGCCCAAAACTGACTTGTATCTTTTCATCACTGTTTCTCGCTACAAGCCTGCAGCAACTGGAAATTCTCGAAATAAGCCGCTGTAGTAATTTGGAGGAAATTTTTTCGAGGGGAGGGAGTGATGATGTTGATGATTTTAGCTGTTGTTGCTGTTTTTCTAATTTGAGAGTGCTGGATGTGCTTCGATGTCATGAATTGAAAACAATATTCCCATTAACGAAGTCAACAGGAAGAGCTCCTCAAAGTCATCATTGTCGTCTTCCCAAGTTACAAAAAATTCATCTAAGCAGGAACAGCCAACTGGAGCACATATTTAGCCATCAAACTCAAGCGGAAGGGGGGGTGGAGTGCCCGTCTTTACAAGAACTGGCCGTGACATCTTGTCCTAAAATATCCGCTACTCATTTTGTTGCAACTCAACTGCAAGCTCCATCATCAAAGGTAATTATTTTATTTTTAGGGGTAACACCAGGAACTAACATTGTAAGAATGTACCGTTCAAAAACTAACTATAAACTAGCCAGTCGATCAAATTAACACAGTAGGCTTAAGGTAATTGTTAGAAAGTAACATTTTCCGTTAGAAATGATAGAATTCGTTAGAAAAAACTCCAAGAACTAACTGCTGTATGATTATTTTAAATCAAAAACTAACTGTAGACTTGTTAGTTTTTTTTTTTTTTTTTAACGTTTTCCGTCATTTCTAACGGAAAATGTTAGTTTGCGTAATTATTTTAAGTGTACCGTATGAATTTGCTAATCAAATTTGTCTATAAATAGTTTTTTATTTCAATAGTCAAATAACCGTCTGTTCTTGGAGTTTTTCCTTATTTTTATTTCATTTTCCTCATACTGTCTTTGCTAAATGGTTACTTAGTGGTGGTAGTGAATGAAATTTTATGTACATTACAGGCATACAAAGATAATTATTCCATGGACATGATAGTTGAAGGACAGCTACAAAGTAGACATGATGATTTACCACAAAATACAATTATATGCTTCTCCTTTCTCAAGAGAGTAATCTTGCAACACTGCAATAAACTGAAACAAGTTTTCACGACATCTCTTGTTACTAGTTTACACCTATTGGAGGAGCTTACTGTAGTTAGCTGCATTGAATTAGAGCAAGTCATCGGTAAGGTCGATGACGATTTTACCTGTTGCTACTTCACAAATTTGACAGAGGTGACAGTGTCTGGATGTGATAAAGTGAAAACAATATTCCCATTAATGAAGTCAACATGCAGAGCTCCTCATCTTCATCCTCAAAGTCATACTTGTCGTCTTCCAAAGCTACAAAATATTGTTCTAGAGGATAACATAGAATTAGAACACATATTTGGCCATCAAACTCAAGCAGAAGAGAGGGTGGAATGCCCGTCTTTACGATACCTGGCCTTGACAAGTTGTCCTAAAATATCCACTATTAATTTTGTTATAACTCAACTGCAAGCTCCTTCATCAAAGGTAATTGTTTTATTTTTATTTCATTTTCCTCATACTGTCTTTGCTAAATGGTTATTTTAGAGGTCGCAGTGAATGCAATTTTGCTTGTTATGTACATTACAGCCGTACAAAGATAATTCTTCCATGGACGACATCCAAATAGTTGATTTGCCACAAAATACATTTATGTGCTTCTCCTTTCTCAATAGGGTAGAGCTGAAAGACTGCCATAAATTGAAACAAGTTTTCACGACATCTCTTGTTACTAGTTTATACCTATTGGAGGCGCTTATTGTAGAAAGTTGTAGCGAATTAGAACAAGTCATCGGCAAGATAGAAGATGGAAAAGAAAAGCCCACAAATGGAGTTTGCTTTGAAAATTTGAAGAGTTTATGTGTGAGTCATTGTGGGAAATTAAAAACAATATTCCCAATCTCTATAGCCCTCCCGAAACTAGAAGAGCTTAAACTGGAAAGCAATGCAGAATTGGAGCATGGATTTGGACAATCTGATTGGGATTGCACTTGGCAGTGTCCATTTTTGAAAGACCTTTGCCTCAATGACTGCCCAAAATTGTGCACAGAATTTGTTGCATGTATACAAAATCCGTCAGCAACAGAGGTAATTGCACTACTAATTGCTTTTTGTTTAAAATGTTTCTTGTAGTATGAGCAAAAGGTGTTTTGAATATAAGTGGTAGCTACCTATCTTTAGACTGTTACTTAATTTCCTTGGGTTCAGAGATTAATTCATATTGCGAACTTTGTTAGTGACATGTATATTTTTCCTTAACTTGCACATGCTAGCTACACCCTCTAGCTCAAGTTACTACTCCCTCATACTATATCAATTTCCTTGTTAATTAAGTCAATTAAGTTAATCATGATAACTAAGTGATAATTGCATATAGTTTCAAGGTAGTAATTGTTACGGGCCGTACGGACCGGTACAAGGTGGGATAAGCCCACCACAATGGTATGGCCGGTTAGTAATAATCGGCTAAGGTTTGGTTTAATTAATGTCTTAGTTGAGTTGTGGGATAAGCCCACACCACAATGGTATGACCGGTTAGTAATAGTCGGCTAGGGTTTGTTTTAATTAATATCTTAGTTGAGTTGTTTTCTTTTTAATTGTTTTCTTATTTTACAAGTGTAATAGGATTGGGAAACCATGACATTAGTTTGCAATTAATGCTCTATTGGGTTTAGGAAACCTCTCTGGTTATTTATACCATTACCAGAGAGCCATATGAATAAACTATTGAGAATTAAATTGACTATCTTTAGTTCTCTACCGAGATCTTTGAGTTCTCTCTATAACGAGCTCGTACCCGATACAATTGGGAAGAGGAAGAACAAGGATTCGCCTACGCGAACCCTTGATTTGAAGTCTTACCAAGGTCCTATAACGAGATCCATCAGTCAGTCACTTAACAGTAACATATAGTCTACCAAAGTGATCACGAAAAGTTGATGGGTCTCAGATTGGCACGTGGCCTTGGACTAAAACTTTTCGACAATGTTAAGGACAAGAAGCGTTGCTCTTTTTTGTTCAATATGATTGTTCGGGCAAGTCCAGTGTTGGGAAAATTATAATATCATTGTTTACCCAAAATTCCATTATTCTGACTAGGAGCAATAAATGTGTTAAATGTGCTCTACCCGCCCTACCTATGTCTAGCCTCTGTTACTTAATTATTTATGTTTTGATGTTGGGGAGTACCTAATTCCTTGGGTTAAGAAGTTAAGCCCAAAATCAGCCATCAAAATAACTTAGTGCGAACTTGTTAATGACATGAATATATTTACTTAATTTGCATGTGCTGGTTACACCATCTTGCTTAAGTTATGTTATGAGCCGTACGGACTATCACATGATGGGATAAGCCCACCCCAATGTATGACCGGTTGTATTAATCGGCTAGGGTTGGAGGGTTGTGTTTCCTTTTATTTAAATATCCTAGTTATCTAGTTTTTTTTACTGTTATTTTTTAGGATTCTAATTGTGTTAGGATTTAGGTAATCTTGGGGAAGAATCAATTTCAATTAATGTTGTTTTAGGATCAGGTAACCTCTCTGGTATATATAAACCAGTAGAGATATGAATAAAAGAAGAAGAAGAATTAAGTGAATTACTTTGTTCTTTAACGAGATCTACATGCTCTCTCCCTTAACGAGCCTGTGTGTGTTCTAACGATTGGTAGGAAGAAGAAAAACAAAGATTCGCACACGCGAAACCTTGACCTGAGTTCTTACCTTGGTCCCGTAACACGTTCGATAAGCAGGACACCTAACAAAGTGGTATCAGAGTCCCGTGTTATGGCAGGTGAGAATTCAGCTTCCTTGGAGCAGCGTTTGGATGCGTTTATGGCTAAGCGACAGGCGAAGGACGATCAGGTGAGCGAACAGATTCGGGAACTCGCCTTGCTGGTTCGGTCGCTGTCCGCTCGGGTGACGCCGATGGAGAATCAAGGGGAGAGCACGGTACCGGGAGGGCTGCCGGGCGCGTACGCCGCAGGCAGCAGCCCAGGGTTGTGGTGAACCCGTCTGGAGCATGGTCGGTGGCGGAAGGAGGGATGCAGTCTAATATCGCGTCGGCGTTAGTAGGACCGGGGGTGGAAGCTCCTCGTTTTGCGCGCCTCGAATTTCCTCGATTCGATGGACGCTCGGACCCGACTGCTTGGTTGAACCGTTGTGAAGGTTATTTCCTTCATCAACGCACGACCCCGGAGGAGAGGGTTATGCTGGTTGCGTTCCATCTTGAGGAGGACGCACAATTATGGTACATGAAGTTGCAATAGGATTATCCAGGCATGCATTTGCCGGACTTTAAGGTGTACAGTAATACCCGTTTTGGATCCATTCTAGCTAGTAATCGACTTGGTGAGCTGGCTAAATTGAGACAAGTCGGGTCGGTGGATGAATATGCGACAAGCTTTGAGAGCTTGGTCGCGCAAGTACCTGCTTTAAAACTCGATCAGGAGCTGGCTCTCTTTTTGAGTGGGTTGCGAGGTACTCTTGCTATTGATGTGGAGATTCAGCAGCCCGGGGACTTAACCACGACGATCGGGCTCGCGACGCTCTATGAGAGGAAAGCTCGCGTCGGGGGTCGAGAATGCACCTCCTGAATCTGTAGATCCAGGCGGACGACCTGCAAGGGAAACTGTGCCTCGACCGTTCGTCAAGCAGATTTCTCAGGCCGAGAAGCAGGAGAGGATCGCTAAGGGGCTTTGCTTCAACTGTAATGAAGCCTACAACCGTGGTCACAAGTGTGCAAAACTTTTCTGGTTGGAGTTGATCGATGACGGGGACGAAGCTGCAGACGTGATCAATGTGGATACGCCCCCACCTTATGCGCTTGAGGACAAGCGCCATGTGCGAGGGAGGAGTGATGTTATGAGCCGTACTGACCATAACAAGATGGGATAAGCCCACCCCAATGTATGGTCGGTTGTATTAATCGGCTAAGGTTGGAGGGTTGTGTTTCCTTTTATTTAAATATCCTAGTTATCTAGTATTTCCTTTTACTTTTATTTTCTAGGATTCTAATTGTGTTAGGATTTAGGTAATCTTGGGGAAGAATCAATTTCAATTAATGTTGCTTTAGGATCAGGTAACCTCTCTGGTATATATAAACCAGTAGAGATATGAATAAAAGAAGAAGAAGAATTAAGTGAATTACTTTGTTCTTTAACGAGATCTACAGGTTCTCTCCTTTAACGAGCCTGTGTGTGTTCTAACGATTGGTAGGAAGAAGAAAAACAAGGATTCGCACACGCGTAACCTTGACCTGAGTTCTTACCTTGGTCCCGTAACACGTTCGATAAGCAGGGCACCTAACAAGTTACTAATCCCTGATACTATATTTACTGATTTCCTCATTAATTGATTAAATCGTGATATTTGAGTGATAATCACATGATTTGGTAAAATAAAGTTTACCAAAGTGATGAGAAAATTCATTGTTGCATGCAAAATTCCATTAGTAAATATTTTGACGGGGAGCAATAACTATGTGTTTATATTTAACAATTTGTATCTTATAAAAGTTGAGTGATTTACAGGCTGATAAGAAGATTAAACTTGCTTGCATCCAGGGAGAAGAGGTCAAGTGTATACAGTGTGGACCGACGCAAAACGTATGCTTTGCAGATCTTTGTCAAATAAAAGTAATAGGTTGCCACAAATTGAAACATCTTTTCTTAACAACAACCGCTACAAATTTTCCCAACTTGAAGAGGCTTATTATACAAAGATGCTATGAATTAGAAGAAGTGATCATGGTCGAGGATGGAAAAGAAGAATGGGAGAATGATGCAAACAAAGAAATGATTGGTAAAGTAGGTTTTGAGAATTTGGAAGTCTTACATGTGAGTAATTGTAAGAAACTGAAAACAGTATTCTCAACCTTCATACCTCTTCCCAAACTAGACACTCTTTTATTGCAAAGTAATGCAGTTTTAGAGAGCCTATTTGGACAATCGGATTGTGATTGCACGCATTGGGCACGTTTAAATGTGCTATCGGTTACAGGTTGTCCCAAATTGTGTACAGAAACGACTGCTATTGTGAAAAATCAAACTCAACTACAAGCTCATAAGTTACTCACAGAGGTAATGACTTATTTTGTTACTGCTTTTTCTCTTGAATGAGAAAGAAATGCTGGCTTGCTCTAAATTATATTCATTACTAAAAGAAGGGATAATTGTCAAAAACTACCCTAAAGTTTCGTCCACAAATGAGTTGATGGACAAAGTTTCGTCCACGTTGTGTGGCTACCCTGAAGTTTTGTCCACGACAGTTTTAGTTTTGACGTAATAGGGATGTTCAAAATGATGGTCTGGGCAGTGCTTCCTGGACTGAATAGAAGCGTGGACAAAACTTCAATGCACCCACAAAGCGTGGACAAAACTTAAATGGATCCACAAAAGCGTGGGCAAAACTTCAATGCACTCACAAAAGCGTGGACACAACTTCAGTGCATCCACAAAACGTGGACAAAACTTTGTGCATCAACTCGTTTGTGGACGAAACTTTAGGGTAGTTTTGGACAATTATCCCAATAGTTTTCATATGATTATGTGTAATTCAAACTGATTAAATAGTTTTCATCATAATTTGATAGTTGAGAGTTATACCTAAATATTGACATTTTAATAAGTATCTTAACTAACCTACAGGAATTTATTTTTTTGACAGTATAACCTACGGGAATTGAGGATTGTATGCTTGTCCAACATTCAAGGAGTAGAAGAGTTAATTCAATTTCCAAGGCAAGATGGTGGTGATGTTGATCAGACAACTCAGCTTCAGATACAAATACTGAAATTGGAAGAATTAAGAGACCTGAAGAGGATATGGAGTGGACCCACACAAGATACAAGCTTCTCCAATCTTTGTGCACTAAGAGTGATAGGGTGCAGCAGATTGAAACATCTTTTCACAACCACTATGGCTAAAACTCTACACAATCTGTTTGTGCTTTCAGTGGAGAGATGTTATGAACTCGAGAAAGTTATTCAAGAAGAAGAGAACGAGGACAATACTATACAATCAGTTCAGCAACTTGACTTCTCTAGACTTTGGTTGTTAAGACTGAAAGATTTGCCAAAGCTCATCAGTTTTTGTCCAACCTCGTGCAATTTAGTTTTTACTAATTTGAGAAAGAAGAGGTTAAAAGTCAAAGGCTGTTCGGAACTGATTACTGATTTTTTTAGTAAACAGAGTTATCCGGAGGAGGATGGCAACTGTGAGTACGACTTTAAGGATGACTCTGACTATGAGGGTGAAGACAAGGAGGAGGATGAATTTGAGTTCAAGTATGAGGACAAGCTTAACACCGTAAAATTTGCCGACGTAAGTCCATCCGTTTATTTTATTAATACAATTTAGTTGATCATCTCATATACCATGCATGCTTTCACAACTACAATCTATGAAAAACCATTATTAGTTCTTTTGGATTATTGAGAACCCTTAGGTATATAGGGTCAACCTTAATCATACCTTCGGACATGGTCTGCCATAATTTTTTTATTTTTAGGTTAATTACCTTTGGTACCCTTTTCTATTGGTAACATTCTTTTAGTACCCTGATGTATTGGTAACGCTCTGGACAAAATTTTGGTCAAGTTTACGCCATTTTGATGATCTGTGACCAATTCATAAGGGGTATTAAATGTTCTGTTATCACTACATAAGGGGTATTAAATGATCTGTGACCAATTCATAAAGAGTACTAAATGACAGTTTACCAAAACGGAGGGACTGTTATTGAACGTTACAAAAAGTATGTTACCAATAGAAAAGGGGTACCAAAGGTAATTAACCCTTATTTTTATTTATTAAAATAGAATAATCCGTTTTATCTTATTCTGTATTTATCTTTTGATTTAGGGACTTCTTGGGCTGCGGTGTGAAGATTGAGAAATATACCATTTGTGGTGACTGGTGAGTTCTACTAGCAAGTAAGATGTTGGAAAAAGAGAGATAATTTGTCTGTCTTTTCGTTTTGTTTTTGAAATTAACATGCTTTCATCTTGACTAAGAACAAGAACACTTGTTATTTATTACCTTTCCATTGATTAGTTTTGTTAAACAAATTCGAGTACTATGCTTTAGAGCCTTCTAAAGTTTAACTGTCGTTTGTAATAAACATGGATTCTATCTTCTGTCGTTTGTAATACATATGGATTCTATTTTCCATTCTTCTGAATTTCAGATTATGAACTAATTGTAGTTTAGAACAGGTTAAGCAGTAGAGTAAATGTGATATTGGAGATACTAATGTACACTTAGAAAATGTCTTCATGACCCAAAATATAGATGTTCAAAATTACTGTCAAAAATGTTATTCAATCAAATTTAGTCCAAAATATTTGTATTGTTCATGATTTATACCTTTTATAATAAAGGAGAAACATGGTGATGTGGTAGAAGGGGCATGTGTATGCTACATGTGTCACCACAATTCACATGCCACAACTTCTTGTATGTAAATAGCATGTGTCATTACTTCATGTGTTTTTGGTTCTGATAAATAAAGGTACCGAACCCTTGTATTAGATCTTATAAATAAATGACCTTTGCGCTTACACTTGTAGCATTCAACTTTAGACAAATCTCTTCCTCTCGATTGATATCGACTTCTTTTATTGTTGTGGTTATACTTCTTATTTGAATTTCTTTCCCTTATAGCCGATAAAACATGTTCTAAAACGTCCTCTCTCACAACACTCTTTTTTTTTATAAGCAATGGAATTTATTGATCTTTGAAATTTGAGATGAGTTACAAAGATAGAGACAGACCGTTCGTGAAAGGGTCGTCCTCAATACTGAGACACTTTTCCAAATAAAAGCAATAAAACGAAGCAAACTCAAAAAACAGAAAATCTAACAGACATCTTTGGCTAAGATTCCAGAGACATCACTCAGTCACCAACTTCCCCGTGTTGATAAACTGTCTCTAAATCTCGTTTCTACGATGCGCTGCTAGCCGTTCTTGTTCGCTCTGAGTTGTAGTTCGTGTTTATATAGTATAGGTACAACCCTGTTTTTTTCCCTAGTCCAATTGGTTTTCGTCACGACTGGTCTTGGGGGAGTGAGGAGGATGTCCTTCCAAGTACTATCCCTACAATCCCCAACTTTCCCTCCGACATCACTTGGACATGGATTAGGTTGTGTGTGTTCCATTCCCATTAGCGTAGGCTCGTCAGCACGATTGTCTCCTGCGTTGGATCTAAATTTGTGCCCATCCACATCTAGTTGGGCCTTCATGTGCTCACATGGGCCTCTCAACTCAATCTCCTCTTGATCAGGCCCAACTAAAACACATGGTCCAAGCCCATCCACTAGGGATGGTGATCCTTTTTGTGATTGAATCGTGATTGTAGGTGATATCTTCGGCTTCGAAATCAAATGAGCTTCCGTCAAATCTGATTCGACTGCAGACGCGAGATTGGATTTGATTGCAAAAGAGGCAATGAGATCGCAGAGATCTCGTTCATTAACCACGAGATCCACTCGAGAATCTGCGACGCCAGCCTGTTCTTCCGGCCGATTTCCCAACTGTTTTTCCGGCCAATTATCCACTTGTTCCGAGTTGTTCCCCCGCCGGAGTTGATGATTCAGGCTCCCAAAAACCTTCTATAATGGGATTGGGTCTGAAACAGTATATGTGGTCTTCGTCTCCATTGCTTGTGTGGTGCAATATTTCACTACTTCTTGAACAGAGGAGTAGTGAATCACGCTGGACGGCGAATTCCGTTTACCAGATCGGGCAATGGCAGCCATTAGGGTATGACCATTGTATTTGAATCCGTTGAGCGAATCAATCACCATCGAAGCGGACTCCTTGGATTTGAAATTGACGAAGCTGAAGCGATATCCTTTTTTGTTTGGTTTCTTGCAGACAGTGGCGGAAACCACCTCGCCGTAGGTGCCCATCGTGTTTCTTACCCACTCCATAATGGTGCCATCCAAGAGATTACACACGTAAACATCTGTACCTTGAATCAATTTGGCTTCTTCCGCCACCGTTTCGACCGAGGGAGACGCTGAAATTCTCTTACCCATTCTCACTGTAGCTTTCTTAGCCATCCTCTCAAGGTTTCGAGAACTGTCATCCTTCGCTGTCGTTTTCGCCGGGACGGAATCGCCATGATTTTTCGTGGTTGCAGACTCACGTTTAGAGGGCTTCGTTGCACCCTTTTTGGATCCCTTTTCCTTGATTGGTTCTTTGTTGCAGCGGGTGATGTAAGAACCGCCCCCGATCGATCCCGGTCGAATCGGAGGTTTTTGGCGAAGGTTGACTTTTTACCGGAAAAGTCAATTGATGACTCCGGGAGTCATTCGAGACCTTTCCGGGACCCAAAAAGCTTAGCCGTCGTTACGGTTAGCTTAGTTGGGTCATTTCCTTTCAAATGACACCTTTTGGGAAAAAGTCAAAACCGGGTCAAACTAGGTCGATTTTGGATTATTAACGAATAAAATAATAAGAGATGAGATATTTTGGGGTAGGAGTGGTCCCCGCATGGACACATGTCCATGTTAGCTTGGAGGGGAAGAAAAGGGGGTTAAAAGACCAAATAGTCCCCACATGTGGACAAAATAGAGAGAGATGGGCTAAAGGACGAAAATGAATTTTCCACTTAGAGGATAAGACCACATGGAGCACAAAATTCTGCTCATTCTTCCTTGTTTGGCCGAACCACATAAAGAGAGGTGAGAGAGTGCAAACTCCATTGTTGCTCCTTTGAAGCTTGAAGAAGAAGCAAGAGAAAGGAAGCTCCTTTTTTGCCATCTCTACATCAAATCTTCTCAAATTTACTTCATCTTCTTCATCTCTTCATTTCCTAGAGGTTGGTATGCTTTATTTCCTCATTTGATGAAATTGATGTTGTGGGTTTGAGTAGAGATGACTTGAACTAGTGGGTTTTGGGTGTTGGAAGGTTTGAATGTTGATTTGTGAAGAAGAAGTGGAGTTAGATGATGAAAATAACTTGATTTGAGTAGTTTTTGATGAAACCCACTTGGGTCTTGAAACTTTGGATGATTTGAAGTGGAAATTGAAGTTCTAAAGCTTAAAAATGACAATATGGAGAACCTAGAACTAGTTAGGAGCTTGTTGGAGAAATTGGTTTTTTTTTTCCGGCGACCGGAGGCTCGCCGGAATCCGGCCATCGAGGAGGGAAGTGACCGGCCATGGGTCGGCCACCCTTGGAAAGGACCGGCCATGGTCCGGCCACCCATGAACCGAGACCGGCTGGTCCGATTTGGGCCACCCACGGCCATGTGTGGCCATGGGGCCCACATGGTCGGGTTTTGGTGTTTTCGTAATTGGAACGATCGTGGGTGAACCCCGGGACGATGTTTTCACACCCGGAACGAATTATGGATGTGATTCTTGGAATTTCGGAAAAAGCGATTAGAAACTTTAATTGCGAAATTGGGAGGGCTCGGACCCCGGAATTGGATTCCGTCAAGTGCTTTGGAACAAGTAAATTAATTACGTTGGATAGACACGAATAAGGAAACTTTCGGAGTCCCGAGGGACGTTTTCCCGATTCCGGGCAAAATGGGCCTCCCGGGCCCATTTTGACAAGTTGAGCAATTGGGATTAGTTTGGGTATTTCCCTCTTTAATCCACACTTGAATTAGCATTAATTCGTGTATTACTTGTAATCTTAGACTTTGGACCCGAGTTTGACGGAGGAGGAGACTTTGGACGAGGAGGAAGCTAGCCAAGTCGTCCGCTGCGGGATTGGACTACTTTTGAGGTAGGGAAAGTACCGAATACCGGTTTAATTGCGGAAAGTTACTAGTATGCCTATAGGATGTAATTACTTATTTAAATTGTTAGAATTGCATGATTAGGATGTGAGGAAAGAGTGAAATGAGGGATAGCTTACGAGCCATGTCGAGCCGTAAGTTTGGGAATTGTCGTGCTGTAGAAATGCATGCGGGCCATGTCGAGCCCTTAGGTTTGTGTGTTGATTGTGATGTCATGATCTTTGATTGAGATGCATGATGTGTGATTTAGTCGTTGTTAGATTGAGAATCATGTTATGATATGCTCGATGTCGTGCGTTGATATGTTTGGGCAAGTGTGTCATGCTTGTTATGACGTGAACCGATGGTTGTGATATGGTCGGGTGATTGATAGACCGACGTGACGTGTTGTGGTAGGATTGGTGGGCTTGGTAAGCCGTGTTTGATCTATGGCATTATGATGTGTGATATTATCTTGATGTGTGTTCCAAGAGGAGTTGTATTCCGGTATGGTACCTACACCGAGGGGGTACGCCGGTGTAGGGTAGTACCTAGGCCGACGGTGTGATCCCACGTATGCGCGGTCCCCCGGTGTGTTATTCCGGTATGATACCTACATCGAGGGGGTATGCCAGTGTAGGACATCTAGGCCGACGGTTTGTGATTTGGCACTAGGTGTCGTGTTTGGCACTAGGTGTCGTGTTTATGCCCCGACGGATTTCCGGGAAGACATCTAGGCCGGTGGTTAATTCCGGTACGATGTATTGTGTTTGTGCCCCGACGGATTTCCGGGAAGATATCTAGGCCGATGATGTGTGTTCCGGTGTGATATGATAGAGTCGGGCTGTGGACAGCCGGCGGAGTCGGGGACTACGGTACGGGACGTGTGCTTATTTTACTGTATGTTGTATGCATAATACTTGAATAAGTAAAGTGAGTATAATGTGATAGTGGTCGTGTAAGTATGTCAGTGAGAATGGTTATAATCTTGGAACTAAGGATTGTGGTTATGAAAGTCCGTGTTGTGTTTAGTTGTGTGATGTGCTAGTATGACCTAATTGGACAATTACTCGTGGTGGTGAGCGGATACTCATTGCCTTAACTACTTTTCCTACTGAGCGAAATCTCACCCCCTTTATTCTGTCGTTTTACAGGTCTTGAGCGGGATTTGTGACAGCGTGATTCTCGGAGCTTGGTAGCTAGCGAGGGTCGTGTCTAGTGTGGTCTAGAGACGTGCTGTTTATTTGACTTTTAAACTCATTTGTTACTTGGTTTTTCCGAGCTGTGACTTGCGCTGTTATTCGAATATTTTAAACCGTTATTTGAGACCCATTTTAGTATTAAAATTGTTTTTATTATTTATCTTTTTAAATTCACGTCTCGAGTCCGATCAAAACCGCATTTGGGGTGTGACAGGTGATGATACTGTAGTAAACATCATAGCTAGACAACAATGAAGAGCAAAAGTATGAAAAGTCTTTGCAAGTATAGATTGACCAATGTCATTATACACAAATTTCTCCTTGTTCATCATAGTCATCTGATCAACAAATGGGTCCCATTCACAATCGGAGTACAAGTACTCAAACTCAGTAATATGACTAGTCATAAGTTTATCTGATTGTAGCCTGAAAGTAAAGAGCTTCTTCTGCAGGTACATCACACTCATCTTATCATTTTGAAGATACATAGCCTGAAGTTTATCCCAAATACCCTTGGCGGTAGTCTCATCAGCAAAATTATAAGCCACATTCCGAGAAAGACACAAACGGATTGTACTACACGCTTTCTGATCTATCTTGTTCCACCTCTCAAGTTGATCTCCCCTTGATGGTTTACCTCCCAACGCATCAAATTGATTTAACCTAACAAGGATGTCTTTACAATACATCTGTCAAGCTTTAAAATTGTTTTGTCCATTGAATCGAAGAATATAGAATCCTTGGACCTTCACATAACCCTCATCCCGAGATGACGAACCTCTATCAGACATATTTGCAAATATAGCAATAACCAATCAACTAGCCATAACCATGATGCTCTTATACCACTTGTAGTAAATCTAGTACCCGAAATAAAAGATTCACCCCGAAAATAAATTGGATTCAGAGAAATGAACCGATGCAATTAATGAACACAAATCTCCCGATTTCCAACCCCCGATCCCAAGACCCAGTCGATAAAATTGCGAAATATATGATAAGCGGAAAATACGTAACAATAATTGTTTTTGATAAGCACATTTTTTACTTGAAAAGAGTACTTTCCGAGAGGGAAAATATCTATGGGGAAAAGCCCAAGAAAAAGATTATTATACGGAACAATAATTAAAGTGCATAAAATAAACAGAGGACCCAATTTTTACGTGGTTCGGCAATGTGTCTACACCCACGAGATAACAGCGAGCTTCTTGTATTAACCGAGAAATAATCCGAAAATTACACAGATCTACTTCTCTATCTCTCAATAACAACGGTAATCCACACAAAAAAACTTCGATCTTTTGATATCGATAACTAGCTTCAAAGAATACAAATGACCATATAGACAAACTTTCCACTAGAGTACATCAGAATAAAGTTGAACTCAACTGCTCAATTAAAAACTAGGGATAACTTTGTTTCCTAACCTTTACAAACGTTTCATTATCAGATCCTAACCCAGGCCAACGTTTGGTCTCAATTCCTAACATAATAGGTTTGGAATTTCTCAGAAACCATAAAAAGCAGTCTAAACTCACGATTCCGTCAACTCATCCAAGTGTTGTCGTTGTTGGCGTACATTACCCATGGTGCCTTCCTCGACGTTGAACTTATCCTCGTTCCAAAGCAACCGAACCCAATGCTCAACGAGTTGACAGAATCGTGAGTTTGGACGGCTTTTTATAGTTTCTGAGAAATTTCAAACCTATTATGTTCGGAATTGAGACCAAACGTTGGCCTGGGTTAGGATCTGATAATAAAACGTTTGTAAAGGTTAGGAAACAGAATTTTCCCTAAAAACTATGTTAGAAAGTTAATTGAAACAATTGTTCTAATTAATTTAGGGGTTCACTTTTATTAAAGTAAACAAGTTGTCTCATTTTATGAACTTATATATATATGGTTAGTTTGAAGGTCCCCTTCCACCAACCCATTTTTTTTATCTTAAGCCGTCATTAGATGATAATTGTTTGTTTAGGTGTGTCGGAATAAACAAACGTATGAAAACTTGTACTCTTATTTTGATTTTTGAGTAATTAAAAACAGGACCATACGATCTAAATGCAGAAACCAAATTCAGACACCACAGAAGGCTGCAAGGATGTCCCGCTGGTGGCGATTTTGAGCCTGAGAGTAGAAGAGGAGCAGATCATTCGATTTAAAAGGCTTGAACAGCAAAGGGTGTTGCTCATCAATAAGCTCTTTTGGGCTCTCAATCGTCGTGCCGGTGACCGCCGAGAACAACCCAACTGAATACCTTACCTTATTTCTGTCTCCGACTCCAAGTACAACCCTATGTAAGGGACAGTGAAATCTCCCATTGGACCATGCCTGCACGCATATATATAAATGTGTGTTCAGTGTTACCATAATAAAACTACATGGAAGTATATTAGTAAACGCGGATCATAAACCTAGAGAGGAGCAGCGGCGGCTGGCTTTCTTGCGCCGCCGCTGTTGGTTGATGTGGGGCGTGATCAAGGCCATGGAAATTGATCAAAGGATCAGGTATTGGTCCCTTGTGTTTGTTCAACAGTTTTTCGATTGTTCTTCCATACACTTCATGTTTCGATCAGTAAAAAGGGGGGAAAAGAGATCTGCGGTGGTGGTGTTTTTCTGGCGCCGGTAGAGCCTTATTAGACTCCTTATTCGCTGTTCAAGACGTGGTTTGTGTGGTACTGCGGAGCAAAGGCTTTGCAGGTAAGGATCGGTGGTGAAAGGCCGATCATTTGGGGACTTGCTCAGATCTCAGAGAGGGTTGGGAGCGACGCCGGGGGTTCGAAGAACTGCGGCTTGGTTTCAGGTGGTCGAGTTGTTGCGGTGGCGGGGAGAGGCTCGGCCCAACCGATGTTTGAGAGGTCGGAGTCAGGGAGTCAGGGCGGTGGCATGGGGTGGAGCGAGGTTTCCCCAATGAGGGTCGTCGTGACCGTGTGGTTGTGGAGGCTTCTATGCCGTGATAGGATTAGGTGTTCAGGCGATAGATCATTGGTGGAGGCGAACGGTGCAGAACACCAGAAAGTTGTTGGTCAAGGCGACGTCGGGATGATCTCGGGTGGGCAGGCCGACAACGGTAGCAGCGATGGAGAACAGAGTGGAGGTAGTGACACTCCTATTGTTCGTTTTCTTGTAGAGTGGAAAGGTACCGTAAGGACTTGGTCCTCAGTCAGCGACAGGAGGTACATGTCTGCTGGTAGTGCTCAGACGTTCAATGGTCTGACGCTAATCTTGAGCATTGACTCAGAGGAGTATGCAGAGTCTAATGGAGGGACTCCACAACCGGCGAGGGGCGGAATGCACCCTCGCCTCGATCAATGAGGACTTCGTGGTCCAGTGGGGGGTCTACCGGTAATACCGCCTCACTGGACGTAGGGTGACATCGATTCCACCAAGTACCGGCGCGACATTCTTCAATCAGATCGGGAATCAGCAATTTTACATTTTTAAAGGCCCTCATTATCATCAGAGGGGGGGACGACGTCTGTTGGTTCCTCGGGAGGATGCAAAGTCCAACTGAGCCAGTTTAGTTCCTGGTTACAGGGCTATCCCGGGGGTCACTCTAGGGCTTCAGTATTATACTGGAGCACACCTGAGAGTCGATTTATGCCCAATCGAAAACCTTGACATTGGGCCTGCTCGGCCTGTGCCAATCAGTTTGGAGCCGATGTATCGGTGATCGAAAGACGTTGTCGCAGTATCCTCCTCCAGACAACACTTGTTCTATATAGAGCGACTTTACTTTCAGTTTTATTGTTATTTCTATTTTTTTCATTTCAATATTTCATTCTTGTAAGCAAATTTCAATTATAATATAAGATCGTATTTCCTCAAAATAATAATAATAATAATAAAACTATATGTAAGCAAGGGTATGGAAAAGAATAGTTTATTTATATCGATTTTACGATTAAAAAGTTAATTTTATTAGTTGACTACGACTCTTATAAGGATTACAAGTGGTGAATTTAGTAGGCATGGAAGTTGTCCCCACGAAATGGGCCAACTTCTAATATGTCAAACTAAATGAGGTCGTTTTTTTTAGTAGAAAGATTCATTAATATATTAATAAACGTTACAGATCGAACCATACATACCGGACAGTACAAGCATTGTATGCACCAATCGTTTTCGAGAACTCGAGGAACGATTAGTGTGATGAATAGCTCTCGAGAAGGGCGACGTAGCGCCTAGAAAAATAACATCGACCAGGTCAAATTTTTTATTGATTTTCCGAACAACTCCATCGATAGAAAGACTCGACCGGACACGCTACCAGAGGCAACAGCTATACCTACCGGAGATATGAGATTCCGACATAGAGGACAAACATAAGACAGACAAAAAAACAACAAACAAAATAACCAATAACTCCAATCACGAACTACTCGATGTCAGCCTTGGATGGAAATGGATGAGATCGTAGTGAGGGGGAGGTGGGCGGCGCCGGCGGTACAAATCTGATCCGCTTGAGGCAGGTGCACGGGTCTGACCGGATGAGCACGAAAAGCAAGAGCACGGGCTCGGACTGCGGATCTCCAGTTGAATGTGGGATTAGATATGACCGCCTAACTGGAGGAGGAGCGTGGCAGGAAGGCTCGGCCAGGTAGCACGGTTCGACGTCATCGGGACATAAGACCAGCTGGCCAAATGAGCGGCCAACCGTCGTCACTATTGGGAGAAATGGCCGGTGAAAGGGTCGGAGTAAAGGACATGAGGGAGGTGCAGGGAATGGTGGATCTGGGCGGATTGAGGCGAGATGGGGTGGACTTGGTCGGATGAGGGCGGATGGAAGTGGAGCTAGGCAGATTCGCGTGGAGGGAGGAGGTGGAGGACGGATGGAAGCGAAACTGGGTAGATCTGGGTGGGGGAGGAGGTGGAGGGCGGTGACGGAGGGCGAACAGCGACAGATGGAGGCTGTTGACGGCAGAGGTAGATGGGCGAGCTCAAGCTGAGGTGAGGAAGACTCGGCTGGAGCTCGCCTGATCTGAACCGCGACCATCCAAATGCGGGGAAAGTTGGCCGGTCAGCGGCGACGACAACCCTCACGATGATAGATCGGTGGTGGTAAGGTCTGGACACTATTGTAAAGACGAGAATGAGGGATAATAGAGGAGGATGACGAGGTGGGGGCCGCCGACAGCTAAGGAAGCCACCGACGACAGAAACAACATGAAGAAGTCGTTCTCTCGGTGAGCGATAAAAGGAGGCGTGCGCGTCGGTCTGGTACCATATAAAATGAACTACTAATATCAGGTCGATTCTACAAATAATATGTCAATCTTATTAATCAATGATATGTAACATACTTGAAAGGCAAGTTTTGGGCACTCACTCGGAAAGATTGACCGACGAGGACGATGAACGAGGAAGGTAAAGGAGTGGCTTTCATCCAATGTTTCCCATCTTTAGTTGCTATTTCGAGTCCGGGTCCATCCGCCGCAGCTTGAGTAGAGTCGTGCAGTATGGTGATAAAGTTCATATCCGTATGAGCCACTAACCCTACCATTTCTTCCCTTTCCTCATCCGTAGCTTCATACTTCGCCATTCGAAGATTGAAGCTTGTGGATTCAATGTTCTCGTCCGAGTACTTTGCAACCCCTAAGCTCTCAAAAGCCAATTTCTTGATAATCTTCTCTAGTTCTTCCATTCTTTCAGAGTATGACTCAACTATTCCACCGCTGAACAAGACAAGACAAAGAAGACGTAAGTAAAGATATTGAAATAAAAAAACCTCACTCTTATTACGTGAAGGCTCTATCATTTTTTTTCTTGATCAGCAAAAATAACGATTTTATTGAAAA
Source organism: Erodium maritimum (assembly GCA_963921825.1). Lineage (NCBI taxonomy): Eukaryota > Viridiplantae > Streptophyta > Magnoliopsida > Geraniales > Geraniaceae > Erodium > Erodium maritimum. Next base: position 6,504,514 of record OY997591.1, read on the forward strand.
ACTCTGAAGCGGAGATTGGAAGAAACCATTACAATATAGATCATGCTCTAAGAAAATGCCAGAAAAGGAAAAGCTAGACTGTTAAGAGGCCCGAGAAAAGGGTAGGCCGAGCAGGAATTTGCTCGGAGAGCGTTTCGAGTGGGAGATATCTTTCTGGGGTAACCATGGGTCCTAATCTGCTTTGAGCTTTGTTTTAGCGATCCTAACTGGACTTGACCTTTTTTTGCACTTCCCAACTATGACATTTTCATTTTTTGCAGGGACTAACATTTTCCGTCACGTTTCCGTTAGTTTTGGATGGGAAAAGCCCAAAATGCCCTCAAACAAAAGTAAATAACTTGAAGTTGGGCTTGACCTTTTTTTGCACTTCCCAACTATGATTTTTCGATTTTTTGCACGGACTAACATTTTTTTGTTGAGGGCATTTTGGGCTTTTCTCATTCAAAACTAACGACAACGTTTATTCAGACAGAAAATGTTAGTCCGTGCAAAAAATGAAAATGTCATAGTTGGGAACTGTAAAAAAAAAATCAATCTCGATTAGAATCGCCAGAACAAAACTCAAAACAGAATAGGAACCATCATTTTCCCTATCTTTTCGGAGATGCTTGCTTGAGACAGTACCTGGAATTTAGGCCAAGTCGAACAGTAGAGCTAAGATTTGCTCCGGTCTTTGCCTCCCCAGACACTTGAATGCCTTGATAAAAAGGAGAATGAGCTTGGTTTGCTATGTACCCGCCGAACGGGCTTTCCGGCGACAGCTGACGACCGAGACGGTGTTTGGTCTCCGAGGGAAGATTGAAAAACTCTTCCAAGCTAGTGTATAGAGAGTTTTGGAGGTCCGGACCGACCTTGTCGTACAAGACCTTGAAGCATCCATAATCTTCAAGAGCCTTCCCCACCAGACTAGATGTCACCTCCCACTTCTTGCTTCCCGGTTCCAATTCCGACAGATCTATCACCGGAAGGTCAAGCTCAGGCAGATCATCAAGATTACAAGAAGAAGCGTTGGCCATGGAGATTCTTAACACACCACTTCACTTGTGATGCAATATGTGTTTCTAAGTGTTGTAACCTTAAATAAATGTGTAAGAGACAGGACAATAAGGAACTCACTTTGTTTGTTTCTTCTACGCTGCTCTTTGCTGACTTCTTGTCCTTTGTCATTTACCATGCTTTGAAAATGATAACAAAGATGAGATATTCACCCACCGCCAAAGTCCAAACACTCCCACTCACTCACCCGACAATTAAGCACTCACTACCCCTGTTGTACCTAATCTTGTTATGTTAGTATTATAATAATTAGTAGAGATGGTGATGCAGTGCATATTGAAAATGTTTTGGCGAATCGGCTAGAAAATCCGAAAATGCAACAATTTCCGAAATTGACGAAACCTTAGCATTTTTCGGGTCGAAACAGGCCCCTGAGCAAAAGTCATCGCTTCGCCATGAGCTAAGACGTTTTTCGGCCATCCGAGATCTTTTAGAGGGGCGAAACTGATATTTTAGGGTCCGGTTCATTATTTTCTGTTTTTCATATTTCATTTATTTTCGAATTAGGGTTTGGGTAATAATTTCCTTATTGTATTAGGACTTTGGGTACTAGTTTCTCTATTTAAGCACTTGTTATTCTCCGTTGTAATTCAGATTTGATGAAATAAATCAAAAACGAGTTCTACTCAAATTCTATCATATTCGGTATTCTCTCTTGAATCAACGAATTCGATAAAGAATTCGTCTTTTCCGCTCCGCACTCTGCATCAGATGGGGTCATGGGTTGTCAGGATGTGCTTGACACATCACCCACTCTTGTTACTTTCTTTATTTTATCAAGTGCTTTTGGTTTTTATTTAGTATAAATAGACTAGTACCGTGAGTAAATAAAATGAATTCATTAATTGAATAAGTTTCAATCGTGTCTTTTTTTTCTCTTATCTCTCCATAGAGTAGTTGTGCAATCATTTGCTTATTGTTCATCTTTGTTCCAATATAGTGTTTGTACTTTGTTGGTATTCATCCCTTCTGTTACAATAATTGGTATCGGAGCCTATATGGAAGAAACATCATCATGTCTTCTTATTATACACCTAAGAAAGGAGCAACGGGATCAAGCGGCTCAGAAAAATCGAAGCGGATAAAGAGTGGAAGTCTGTCACTCTCATATCCCATGTTGTCAGAAACAAACTATGCGATTTAGGTATACAAGATGACCGCGATGATGAAAGCAGTGGGTGTCTGGGGAGCGATCGAAGGAAATGAAGCTGTAAGTGAAGAAAGGGATCAAGGTGCCTTAACAGTTATCACACAATCGGTCCCAGAAGTAACATTGATGTCAATATCCCACGCACAGACCGCTAAAGAAGCATGTAATGCGCTGGAAACAATGCATGTTGGAGAGAAGATAGTGAAATTAGCTATCATCCTAAGTCTGAAACGTGACTTTGGGAGGCTAGCCATGGATGACTCCGAAAGTGTAAGTAGCTTCTATTCGAAGTTAACTAATATAGTGAATGAGATAAGATCACTTGGTTGTGAGATGCATAAGGCGCAGGTAGTATAAAAGCTTTTCAGTTATGTGCCCGATAAGTTTTTCCCCATTATTGGGTCGATATCCTAAGTAGGAGACTTGGAGAAGATGTCAGTTACAGAGGCGATTGGCAGACTTAAAGCTTATGAGTATATACTCAAAGGAAGGAAGGAAGAGCGTGAGGGTGAGCATTTGTTGCTTAGAGCATGAACAACAGAAAGGCCCTTGGTAAGGTCCTGGGAGTGATGCCCTTGTGCTGACTAGACAAAAGTGAGGCACTGGGAGTGCAGAATAGTGGGTGTTTTGCAATGGAGAGACCCTCTGAGGTCCTGGAAGTGAGGCTCTGTGCTGACTGGATTATTAATTGATATTTCGCTGTTTTATTTAATTCTTTATCAGAAACCGTTTAAATTATTTATAATTTAAACAACTTTGGAATAAAATAAGTAATGAGAATAAAAAAAAAGTGAACATGAATAAAAAGCATGTTGAACTTTTATTGATCCCCTTGTAATACAACCCATAAAAAACCAGCTCCAAGAGCACAAACGACTACTCGTCGTCATGGAAACCAGCTCCATATAGACCTCATAAGTGCTCCATAAGATCATTTTTTAGTTGATGGTGGGTCTCATGACTTATGACACTTTGTTGAGCATCCACTCGGGCCTGGTATTGCAATCGTTCCGGTGGTGTTCAATTCGGCATTTCTGGAGGTTGCGCGTACAACAACTCCTCATCCCCATACTCGTACCGGTCGCGTTCATCCTCTACAATCATGTTGTGTAGAATTATGCAAGTGTGCATGATATCAGCCAAAGTGTGTTTGCTCCAACTACGAGCGGGACGGGAAATGATGTGCCACCTTGCTTGAAGTACTCCAAAAGCCCTTTCAATATCTTTCCGAGCACCTTCTTGGCATTTAGCAAACAACTTCTCTTTGGGCTCGAAGGGATGCTGAATAGTCTTCACGAACCGTGCCCATGTTGGGTAAATGCCGTCCACCAAGTAATAAGGTCGATCGTACCGATGACCGTTGATCTCGTACTCCACAGCTAGCTCACGGCCGTAGTAAGCGTCTTGGAATAGGTGGCTGTTGTTGAGGACGTTGATGTCGTTGTTCGAGCCAGCCATCCCGAAAAACACATGCCAAATCCATAAATCACGGGACGCTACAACTTCAAGCATAATCGTCTTGTCCCTGTGGTGACTTCCCCGTCCATGGGCTCCCTGGTCTTCGGTTGGGCAGTTCTTCCACTTCCAATGCATGCAGTCAAGACTCCCCGCCATTCCAGGAAACTCTCGGCTTCTCGGAGTAAGCGTTGCATGTCAACCGGTGTGGGTGTACGCTCATACTCGGCTCCGAATACCTCAATGACGGCTTTGCAAAACTTATGTAAACATTCAAGTATGGTGCTTACCCCAATGCGCATAGTTTCGTCCAATGAATCGGCCGAGGACCCATACGCAAGTATCCGTGTAGCGGCGGTGCACTTCTGTTCCGTTGATAAGCCCGACCGTGAGGCAGCATCGGGCCTACGTTCGAAGTACCTGTCGTGAGCCTTCACCGCGTCCATAATCCGTTGAAAAAGTGGTCTGCACATACGGAACCGACGCCTAAACATATCAGGGCCATATACGGGTTGTTCGTCAAAATAGTTCCTCATCAATTGGTTGTGGGCTTCAGAACGACCTCTGTTAATCTCTCGTCGCATTGGTTCCCCACGGATGGCCCTCTGGATCCTTGGCATTGCTCTCTGCATGTGCCTCTTCATCATCCGCCGGAATCGTCGCTCAACTGGTTGCATTTGGGCTGCCATCTCCTCATATGTCGGCGGTTGGGCTGCCATCTCCTCATACGTCGGCATTCGGCCAGCCAGCTCCTCGTATGTCGGAACCTCAACGTCGGACATTTTGGAAATTAGAGAGTAGAAAGTGAGAATGAAAGAGTGAAAGTGGAGAATGGTGTGGAAAAAATGAGGATTGGGGCTGAGTATTCATAGGGTTTGAAGTTGCTGATTTTGAATTAAAAAAAAATAATTCTAGTCGTTACCGACCGTTGTCAAACGGTCGGCTTGGGGACGCCACGTGTGAAGACCGCTCCGGTTTTAAGCGGTTTAAGTTTTAAGTTTTTGTTCGATCGGAACGTCGAGGGTGATTTTTGGGTTTAATCTCTTATTCGTAAAAAAGAAAAAAAAAAAGAAAAAAAAGGATTTTGAATCAGATTTAATTTGAATAATAATGAAAATAAAAAAAAATGGTTTACAGGGTCGGACTGGGTCGGACCGGGTCAGTTCAAACCTGATCTGCAAGCCCGGCCGGACAGGCCCGCCCCGAATCCGAGTCCTCTCTTCAGTTGGGCCGTGCAGCACAAAGCCCAACTTCCGTTACCAGCCCTTCTCCTCGTGTTGGGCCGTGAGCGCCAGCCCGCCAGAGGCCCAAGCCCCGGGGCCCGTTCTACTTAACCCCAACTTTAGGGTTTCGGCTTCATTTGTTGTGTTCCTCTCTCAGACACTCGAAACCATCCTCTCAAACCCACTATCTTCTTCTTCTTCCTTACAGACAGATCCCAACCACGTTCCTCCCCTTCTTCTCCTCATCGACGCCACCACCGCCATCCCCTTCTCCAACCCCGCCTCCTCTCTCCACTCCCCATCTCCGATCAGGCATAGCACGACCGCGCCCTCTCCATCGTCCCCTCGCCTTCATCTCCGTCTCATCTTCTTATTCCCCGAGTCAGCCCGCCACCGCCGTCCCTCTCCTCCTCCCCGTGTTTACTGGCGAGGGAGGAGATCTTCAAGCCTCGCCGGATCCGAGACGGGAAAACGCACCGTCAAGATCTAACACGAGGGTGTCGTCGTGCTGGCCGCGCCCAACGCCTCCCCGCCGTCGTCTCGTTGTTACCACGGTGAGAATAGCGGCTCTTGAGGCTCGTATCGCCGGCGGCGTGTCCGTCGGTGGTCGGCCGAACTCAATCCCGAACCCCTCTTCTGCTCTTTTCTTTGTTCCCGTGCGTTGTTTTGATTCTGGGCACTGTGGATCCAGAAATCATTTTTGGATCTGGACTTTTGGAAGCAAAATAAAATGAAACTGGTACGGAAATTAATTTGAAACAAAACAGTGTTGATTTGAAATTGGTTCAAAGAAAAGAAAAGAACTTGTTTTTAAAACGAAAATCAGTTTTAATAAAAAGGGTTTTAATCAGGTTTAATAAAAGGGAACTGTTGACGGTTTTGGAACTTGAACGAACTTGGAAACCCGAGCGTAATAACGGGACTGTTAATCGGACTTAGAACGGGATTAAAAAGCGGAACGCTGAATCGGAACTCGAGTATTGTGCATCGAAAACCGTGCCTTGGGATTCGTGCATCGGGATTTGTACCTCAGGAATCGTGTACCAAGTTCTGAGGTCGGTGCTCGGGTGCTCGAACCCGATTCGTCGTAATCCCGCTTTTCGCCCGCTCAAGACTATTTCCAACCGGGGGAGGACTTCTCCTGGTCCGATGTGACCAGCATACACTCCTCTGACGAGGATGTTTGGGATGAGGTCGGTTCTCGAAGATTGGGCTGGTCCGACTCCGACGACGAACTCCCGGAGGACGAGCCGTTTTTCGACGAAGACGAAAAGGGAGACCCTTTCGAAGACGAGAACCTCGCTGGTGAGGAGGAGGAGGACTCCGAAGAGGAAGAAGAGCAGGAAGAGGAAGAAGAGGAAGAGGAAGAAGAGGAAGAGGAAGAAGAAGAGGAGGAAGTCGACGACGAAGCCCTGGCCATGGACGAAGACGACCTGGAGGAAGACAACCGGACCATAGAAGACGACGACCCGGAGGAAGACGACCTGACCATGGAAGACGACGACCCGGAGGAGGAAGACGACGAAGCCCTAGCCATGGACGAAGATAACGTTGGAGAGAGCTACGGCTCCAATGTTGATAACGTTGGAGAGAGCTGCGGCTCCAATGGTGATGATGGTATGATGTAACCCACCCCCACCCCCGCCAAGGACAGGAAGGAAGAAGAAGAAGGAAGAAGGAAGAAGGAAGAAGAAGAAGAAGGAAGAAGAAGAAGAACAACCAGGATGTAGTTATGTTAGTTTGTTTTTTTTTGTTTTTTTAATCTAGTCAGACTTTGGATGGTTGACTTGCAACCATCCTTAAAAAGTTTGTTTTTTTGTTGATTTGACTGATATGCAATCAAATCTGTTTTGGTGAAATAGTAATGAAGGTTTAATATCTATGTCTGAAACTTGTACTCGTGTTTCTGAGTTTCTGCAATTTGGATCTCCATCTGCCTAACATCTGCAATCTGAAAAATTTATATTAGATCTAGCGTAATAATAATATATCTATAATGAATAATGCAGTTCATATTGTGTATATGGGACTTACTAGCCAGAATGACGGTGTGGTATGGGAGTATAGTTTCAGTTCATTCAACCAGTCCGCGAAATATAGACCGATCATACTGCCAATCTGGGAAATATAGGCCGATCATACTGCCAATCTGGGATGTATTTAGGGTCGGGTCGGGTAACACAGAGAGCAAAGTGTTCTTGTACATAACTGATGATAGAGGTATAAAATCCTTCTAGGGACAATCAAAATAGCAAAGTGTTCAACAAATTTATTAATGCTCTATGACAAACAAAAAACCACCACAAAGTGTTCATAACTCCACAACGTCTTGAAAATACACTAATGTTAAAATTAGCTAATGTTGAAATTAACAAAGTGTTCATGAGAATTACATAACAGATGACATGGAACATGTTGTCCTTGTATGACCAACTGTACCACATAGTCCACATTTTCTTGGTGCCCGACGACGTGGCTCATCGGCGGATGGGATTCGGTTCATTACTGGTCTACCGCGCTTCAATGTTAACTTTGGAGGAAGAACCTTCATAAACGGTTCGGAGCTATCAGAAAACCAATCTCGTTCAGCTGGAACAGGATACAGGGTTTCAGAATACGCCCTTCTCCATATGTCGAGCGAGTAAAATTCGGAGCAGAACTGATGACAATCAATTTTCCTTAATTTGGCAGCTGCTATTGCATGCACACAAGGCAATTTATCCAAGTCGAACACACGACATTCGCATCGCTTCTCAGATAAATTAACTATGGATACATGTTTCTTACCAGTAACTTGAAACTCCGACGCGTTGAGTTGTATCACACTCATTTTTTCAGCAACTCTTGTCCTTCCCCGAATGAGTTTTTCTGCATGCTGAGTTAATGTTGTACCTGGAGGTATACATGCAATTAGAAGGCGACACTTGTTGAACCACTCAAAAACTTTCGCCTGCATAGCATCAAGCAATGCAATGATTGGCCACTCTCTTGGCTCTCTCAATGCTGCGTTTATCGATTCGACTCCATTTGTTGTCATAATATTGTACCGAGCACCTCTAAAATGTGCTCTAGCCCACTGATGCAAGTCTATATTGTTGGGTCTCGAGGTAGGGTTGGAGATGAACCAACTCGCAGCGGAAAATCAATAAAACCAAGAGACGATTAAAACCATGAAACAACTAACAAAGAATGGATTAACAAGAGAAAAATTCAGCACTAGTTCTTACCAAAACAAGAACACCGGTTAACGAATGATTGGCTTGAGTCTCCAAGACGCCTACGTATCCACATGGGAATCAAAGCCACGTAGTTCTTCTCTTTGAGGACTCAAGAACACAAAAATGGAGGAGGAAACTAGCCAAACCCGAAATGGCCATGGAAGAGGGAGAGAAAATGTGTTTCCTATTCTTGTCTTGTGTTTGTTATGTTGAAAAAAGATGACTTAAACATAACAAAACCCATACTTGTCCAACTAAAGGCATGGGACAAGTATGGTGTCAAGTAAGGTGTAAATAGGACAAAGTATGGCAAGACAAGATTGGGTTAGGTGGTGAATCACCAACACCTTAATCCTTGTCTTGCTTACTTAGTACTAATTAATCAAGACTTGATTAATTAGTTCCATGGGCCTTGGTTGCATGGGCCTTTCATGGGCCTCTTGGAACATGGCCCGTGACCATTTCCAACGAGGTCCCGTGATTCGCTCATCGCCTCCATGCCTTCCATACCGGAAATGTCCAACATTATCCGACGCGATCAATCCCAAGACTCCAAGCCTTGTCTCGATCCGTAAAGTCCTATTCACTTACGGGCACATGACCCAAAACCCAGTTTTGGTCATGTCCCGAGACAACTCCCTTTTGGCCATTCTCCATAAATGTGTCAATGAGTTTCATCCTCCGGTGTGACCCTTAGGTTTATGCATGTCAATAGATCAACGTAAAATCCCATTTTACTTGATCCTATTTAAGTGGCAACTAACGAGACTTTAGTATTGCCTGACACTACATAACGAATCGACCCAATCGATTCTAACCTTTCCGTCGTCCCTGTCATTATCCTTTTATCTCCGATATCCTGATTGAGATAAGGCATAGAGCCGTCATCCTTATTATTCTCAATCACCGTTCCTTGATATGTGAGATGACTGAAGATATGATACCCAGTATCATGTGCATGGCCATGCTATTCTTCCAGTCACTCTCGATCAAGTGGCCGAGAACCGATATCTTTCCCATACCTTAGTATGAGGGATAAATCCCTTAGCCGTCTTTCGTGTCACTCATGTAGCCCGTCCCCAAGCCAATCCTGGCCGTTATGGAAGCCCTGTTACGGACAACGTTAGGCTCAGGTCAAACTCAATTGTTGACTACATAGCGATCACAAAGACTCATTGGTCTAAGGATACATGACAAGCTACAACACTGAATATGTTCATGACTTAATCTATGGCACATATTCAGGGCGGGTCGTCCAATATCATGTCCCACATGATATCTATGATCAGACTCCGGAATCCCATTCCAATGACTAACAGAACGTAAGCCATAAAGAGCCATCTTTCATACTAGTCGCTTCTAGTGAAGCTTTGTTGACTAGGGACCCATCGAGTGTGATCTATCTCGATCTATGGTTCTATTCGCATGGTGGGCATAGATCAGAGCACACATCGATATATTACTCCAACACATAAGTAATATAAAGCCGCTTTAATTTTATTGCTAACGATGATATATACATTTGGACATTTAGGATTGAACTACGGGCACTAAGACTAACATATATTTGTTTCTTCAAAATACGCGATGAATGTTGGGAAGTCTTTGCTCATATTTTCATACAATCTGTTGAAGTCAGATACCTTGTAGGCCTCAGCAACTTGTTTGAAACTTTCTACAACCCCGGTCTTATTACTTGAATGAGTTCTGACATTTCGACCGAGATGCCACCTATAGTGTCCATGCTCTGCTTTGGGGTAGATCTTCAACCTCCCATTGATGATACTTTGATGCCTATCAGAAAGAATTACTAAGTCATCTCCATCTGGTATACATTCCTGTAACTTCTGAAAAAACCATGTCCATGAAGCATCATTCTCCGAGTCTACAACTCCCCAAGCAATAGGATATTGCTGATGATGACCATCTTGTGCCGTTGCAATAAGCATTACTCCTTTGAACTCTGTCTTCAAGAAGGTACCATCAACTGCAACGACTTTTCTCATATTCGACCATCCTCGAACACATGCTGCATATGCAATAAATATATATTTGAATCTACTTTCGGTATCCACCTCCAAACGAGTGATTGTGCCTGGATTCTTCTCTACAACCATCTCCAAATATGCCGGAAGGAGTCCATAACTTTTCGCGGGATCCCCTCTAAGTAAAATGTTGGCAAGTCTTCGGGCCTTCCACGCTTTCCAGTATGGTATTTGGCAGCCTACTTGTTCAGCATTTTGCATAAAAATTTGAATTAATCTGGGGACTGGTGTTGTATTTTGACCCTCACAACTTTTCCTCACACATTCAGCAACATATTTAGTACTTGGTCCACGGTTGTGGACCGTCGCTGATTTCGCAGAGCAGTATTGAGTATTGTAATATGTTCAGATGGTGAACTTATCTGAATTTCCAATTTTGGCAGCACGCACTCTCCATCCACAATTCTGGTCAGCACATTTTGCCGCATACACCGTCTTGTTAGATTTGGCAGCTCGATAGCCAAACCCGCCCTTCACATCAATACTTGACAAAAGATTTTGAAACTCTTCTTTTGTGTCAAATTCATCACCAACTGCTAAATCTGACCCATCTTGGAAACCAATCGAGTTTGATTCGACATCACACACTTCAGCCGGGTAAAAGTGCTCTACAGGATCATAATGTGTTTGTTCGTCTTCATGGTCCCTATATTCCATCTCATCATCATCATCATCATCACTGTATTGTTCTGAATACTCTTCTTCTTCCATATCATCATAATCTGTATCCTCAAAAGAACTGTACTGTTCTTCATACTCACGTTCGTATTGGTGTTCTTCATCGTCCTCATACAAATCATCTTCAAAACTTAACTGATGTGGAGTAGGATTTGACCCCGCTATTGGTGCATCAGTAGTACCCGTACTACCAGCTCGACGTGGGAGATAAACGCCTTGCCCACCTACACCACTCATCATATCAACAGACAATCCTGTATTTACTGGGGGACTACACATGATGTTCCCAAAGTACTCAGCGGGGGGCGGAATTATTTCCATACAACGGGAAACTTTCTTACTGGCCTCGACACGCAATATGTTCTTTCGACTCCCAAGTCCATATTCAACAAGAAAACCCCAAACAGTTTCATCGTCTTCTAAAATAACAGGATCCTTTGCTCCAATATCGATAGGCATGTCCGGTACTAAGTAACTCACTTTAAGTTCCATTTCATTTTCATCCACACCGGTCTTCTCATATAGTTTATCCCATAAACTCTTCTTCAATGATGTATCCGACTCATCCAGAACGATATTCATCGACTTTGAGTTACGTGGTATCCACCTGTAATTCCCGTTCTCTTCCTTATATTCTCCACCATAAGAAGCATGTATAAGCGCTCGAACCATTCCTACAACAATTAGGAACATATAAAGTTAGAATTTACCATAATGGACTTTTACTAATATTTAAAAAGTTGTTTTCAAACAATTTAAAACCAAAAGGAATCTGTAAATAAATAAAGGACTTGTACAAATATTTTAAAACAAAACCAAAAAGGCCTCAGTTATTACAGATATGATGAGTAAATAACGGATTAGCACAACATTCTGTTACATTAAATACTGGATGGACACCCGGGTCTGGTTTACATAAAACCAGATCGACATGCCGACCTGATAAGACCTCATACCAGAACGTATAAAACTGAGAGGACTCTACGATCATTCAACCTCAAAATCGTGAAATGGAGTTCAATACAAGTTCGAAATATGATTCAAAACCATTCCATGACAATACGAACTAAGTTTGTACAAACATATTGCGAAAAATCTTCAAATTGTATGCATAAACTACAAATTAGCTCTTTCCCAATTACTTACCTCTACCTAGGGCTTTTCTGTGCAGGCTTCTTTGCCAATTAATTGAGCTACTTGGACGACCAATTGAAGAAGAAAAAACAGAAAAGAGGACCAGCAATGGACGGGACAGAAGGAATCAGCGAGTAAAGGTGCAAAACGAGGATGAAGGAGAAGGAGCTGAACGAGAACCCAAGAACAAACCCCCAATTCAGCTGCCTCATCGTGCTGACGTGGATTTCGCGCCAAACTTCTTGCTGAGTGGGCGCTGACATGGACCACACTTGGTTGCTGACATGGATCAGATAAAAGGGTAGGTTTGACATTAATGAACTGCCATAAATGAGAGGGCTACTTCAGTTAAAGATAAAAACTGAAGCTTACATAAGTAACACTTACAAAAAAATAAGGCCCTTTTGATAAAGAACCCGAACATGAAGACCACATAACAAGATTAATAGGGTGATTGTTGTACCTAATCTTGTTATGTTATTATTATAATAGTTAGTTATTTTCTTTTCAGTAATTAATATATATTTAGTAGGGAAAGGTTGCATGGTTGTAGGAGACGTGCTTCATGGGTAGATGGATGTAGAGATGGGGTCATGGGTTGGGTTGTTAGGATGTGCTTGACACATCCACCCACTCTTGTCACTTTCCTTATTTTTATCAAAGTACTTTTGGTTTGTATTTAGTATAAATAGACTAGTACCGTGAGTAAATAAAATGAGTCAATTCAATTAATTGAATAAGTTTCAACTGTCTTTGGTTCTCTATCCCTCCAAAAGAGTAGTTGTATACTTCTTTGCTTATTGTTCATCTTTGTTCTAATATAGTGTTTGTATTTTGTTGGTGTTCATCCCTTCTGTTACAACAATCCCAACATTAAACACATTCACCCTCCTACATTTTTTTGATGCAGCGAATGACATTGATGATCTCTTTCAAAAAAAGTAGTAGGACAAAGGCAATCAATCAAATTACGATACAAACAAGAACTTCCCAAATAACAGGGAACTCAACTGAGGCCAACAGCCAAACCAGAACCTTATCAAAGGCTACCTAACTCAACAATGGATCTAACAATCTTATACGCAGATTTATACATTTTGAAGCAAATGATAGTACCTAAAAAATCACATTTCTCTCAACCAGATTTATCAATTTCCTCTTCTACCAATCACATTGAACCGGTTGCCCAAAAAGAACAAGTTACTGTAGAAAAAAAAATGAAGGATGACTTGAGAGAATTTGAGAGAGAGGTTAAGAGAGAGGTGTGTAGTATTTATAGGGAGGGGGTCTCGGCGAGGAAACGTCGACGCACATACACATTATTCCCCAAATAGTGTGCGTGCACGAAAATCGAGACGCCGAGAATTCGATAAAAAAAGCACTTCATTTGTTCATTTAATTTTATCAATCGGATAAAAAAAACAAATTACAACAAAAAAAATCAAATTTATTCATCTAAGGCTAAATTAAAGAGACCACAAATGTTTCCAAATGTTCTCCATGAGTGAGGCACGAACATCCCGTTCATGCGTGGTCATATTGGTGGGGTCTTGGCTCTGTATTGCCACTAACATTTGAAGCAAATCTTGCCGCATCTTTTTTTTGGTCTCAGTCATTTTAGCCTGGCGCTCAGTAGTTTGGGTCCAACGCTCGCCAAAGTCATGAAGAAATTGAACTGCTTTGGGTTCAACGATCGAGTCCGCCTCCACTTGTTTCCTTTTTCCTCTAGCTCTAGCCTTGACTTTTTTCTGGCCGATCGGACGCTCCTCCCGTACAAGTGAGATCAACTCATGCAAGGTTCTATCACCCGATGTGTAGTTGCAAGACTCGTCTGACCTTGTACGCTTGCTTGCTTCAGTTTATGCGTCGAGTTCCAGGAGCTCAATGTCAATTAGACATTACGGGAACATGAGTTTTTTCCACTTTGGTTGCTCCTTCACGATCTTCCAAACACGGTTCCAAGCAAACTCGTGCCCCTCCTCTTCCTTGTACTCTATTTCAGCTCTTGTCATGATGTTAGTGTCGTTCCTCCCACTTTGGTACACGTCATCCATATCTATATATTTCTCTCGAAATTTAGTTACTTTTTTGTTGATCAGATGCTAATGGTCCTTGCAATTCTTCCATAATCATTCTGGGTCGACTGACGTCCTCATTCGGACACGATGGGAAGAAGTAGTTCGAACCTCCGGCAGCGATGGCGAATCGGACCTGATTCGCGTGGCTCTCCCGTTAGTGAGGCTCGAATCCGGACACGACTCGGCGATGGTGGCTTCGTCATCTCGCGCCGGCGCTGTTCGTGTCGTGACCGGGAGCGGTGGTGAGGAAAGTCGGCGATGATTTGCGGAGTGGGAGAGGGTTTCGTGAGTGAGTGAGGTTTCACAAGAGAAGGAGGCGTGTCTTGAAACACGTGCTCGAATATGAGGCTGTGAAATGCGCGTCTAGGGTTAACACGGTTTGGGCCGAGCGTGAGGTGCGGTGTAAAGACCGGCTAAATTAAAAGAAGCAAAATATTAATTTTTATCAACTTGAAACGTCGAGGTTGGAAAAACGAGATGAAAATGGTGATCGTTTGCGAAAGAAAAAGAAAAGAAAAATAAAAAAAGGGGAAAGAAATAAGAAGAAAAAAAAACCGGGTCAGACGGATCAGACCCGACCAGGCCAGGCCCGACCCAACCCCTCCTCTCACTTGGACCGTGCGGCCCAACTCCGCAGGCCCGGCCCAAAGCCAGCTATATAAACCCCTTGTTTTAGGGTTTCAGCCATTTCGATTCCCACTCTCGCGCAACCCCTCTCCTGATTTCCCCTTCTTCTTCGCCGAACCCTCCTCCTCCTCTCTCCTCAGACCACGCCCGCCATCGCCCGAACCTCCATCTCTGACCTTCCCTTTTCTCTCTCTCCCTCCGCTCCACGGCCAGGCTCGCCGGCCACGCCCTAGCCACCATCTCCCTCATCCTCCCCGTTCAGCCGAGCTCCGTCTCTCCCATCTCCAGCTCAAGCTCTCCGACCATCTCTCATCCTCGCCGCTCAGCTCACACCCGCCGCCGCCGTTCTCCATCTCGCCTTCCCCTCCTTCTTCTTCTTCACCCGCGAGTGAACCGAGCCCCGTCGTCGAGTTTCGTCCAGATCTGAGACGGGCGAGAGGTGTCACGCCCCAAATCCGGTTTTGACCGAATTCGAGACGTGATCTAAAACAATAAAATTTTCATCGAAAATAAAGCCAACAAGTCTCAATTCACAATTTTAAAACTTTTAACGATCATCACGAGTCAACAGCTCGGTGAGTACAACGGTAAAACAAATCGAAGGACGACGGTACGTCTCTAGACACTAGCCCGAATCCGTCAACTCCCTAGCTCCGAGAATCCTGCTAGTATAAAACCTGCTCGACACCTGAAACACAACAAAGCAAGGGGGTGAGCTTACGCTCAGTAGGAAAAGTAGTTAAGGTTCTAAACCACCGTTCATCACCACGGGTAACCGTCCAATTAGGGCATACTAGTAACGCACCACTATTAGAACAAATAAACCATTACTCCCAGATAACACTTGGCCCTCACTCAGGCACAACCCGCAAAACAACTCGCAACGAACCGAACTCAATACCACTTTCCACAATCAGCTCTGGACACCCACCACCTAACAATTCTCAAAGGACAACGACCACGGTTATCTTACAACCAACCACATGTGCGAACTCGCATTGTAACACAGGAATCAGGTACAACACTCTCACAAGACCAAAGTCTCACTTAACCCAGTGCACAAAGCCCAACAACACGCTTCCCCGTTACTGCCCATTTTCACACCCTTAAACTTACTTATACAAATGCACACAACCAACCAATGAGAATAAAGCACACAGCAAGACACACACATTTTTCGTAGGACAACACACAAACAAACAGCCAGAATAAGGCACGACCGAGACACACAGAGATGTCGTCTAACAGCATAAGTCATACCACCTGATGCATACAACCACTTATATTGTACCGGACCACACAACATCAGTCCCGAAATCTTCCTCCGCACACAGACGAAGGGTTCCACTCACACAGACGTGGGCAATGTCTTCCTCCGCACAGAGACGAAGGGTAACATCCTCGACCGGAAATCACTCAGTCCGATGTCTTCCACGCACACAGACGTGGGCAATAACTTCCTCCGCACACAGACGAAGGGTTCCACACACACAGACGTGGGGCATCTCTCACCACACGTACAGGATCGGTACACGCCTCAGTCAAACATCGTCCCGGACCACGAGTCATCGGGTACTGATCACGCCATCCTTGGCCTCGATATACTTCACCGGAACTATCCCTCATCCCCCCCGTTCAGCCGAGCTCCGTCTCTCCCATCTCCAGCTCAAGCTCTCCGACCATCTCTCATCCTCCCCGCTCAGCTCACACCCGCCGGCGTCGTTCTCCGTCTCGCCTTCCCCTTCTTCTTCTTCTTCACCCGCGAGTGAACTGAGCCCCGTCGTCGAGTTTCGTCCAGATCTGAGACGGGCGAGAGGCCACCGTGCTCCGTTGTGCTCAATCCTTCCACAATCGTCTTTTTCCCACGGTGAGAAACCAAACCGTGAGTTTTGGTCGCCGACGGTGTTTTCGCCGGTGGCCGGCCGGATGCAAACCCCAATTCTTCTTCTTCCCCTTTCCGTTTCCTTTTTTGTTCTTTATATGAACTCTTCGTTCAGATCTGGATTGTTCTGTGGAATCTGGACAATTCTGGGCATCTTTTTAAATCTGGACTTGATTCTTTGGAATTGAAAAGAACAGAAAATAATTGGTTTAAATTAAAATCAGGGTTAAATTGATAAGAGTTTCAAAAATGGTTTTAGACTAAAATTGGCCGTAACTGGACTTAGAACAAATCTGAGGAACGTCTGGACTTTGAACAACCGGACTATTAATTAGACTTGGAACAGACTAAAAGTGGAACGATGAGTAGGACCTCGGGAATCGTGCCTCTAACCCCGCGCATCGGGGCTCGTATCTCGAAACTCATGTCTTGGGAATCGTGCCTCGAAACCCGTGCATCGGGAACCGTGCATCGGGAAACGTGCACCGGGTTCTGTGGTCGGGGCTCGGGTGCTCGAACCCGACTCGTCGTTTAATCCCTCTTTTGACCCGTTCGAGTTTAAAAGGCAATGTATTGAATTTGCTTTGGACCGTACCTGATCTGATCGTAAGTTTGAACTGTTAAAAAAACCCAGACTTGGACTTCGCCCGAGAGCTTGGACTTCGCCCTAGAAGACGGAGTAGGCCCGGACGTCAGCAGCTAGGAGACGTAGCTCTTGTGATCATCATTGAGGTAGGGAAAAGCTGTAAACTCCACTCCTGTTTTAAATAACGCTAATAGCATGCCTACATGATAATAAATAACCGGAAAGGTCCTAGATTGCATATAGGATGAAATTCACTAGAATATCCATATTTCAATTATAACAACAACTGGACGAGTCTTAGTATGCATATAGGATACGATTCACTAGTTAACCGCTTTCAATACTTGGGAAATTGTCGTGCTGGTAGATTGGTCGTGATGAGCCTCAGGATTGTTTGTGTTTGCCTCACATGTCATATTTGCTTAGCATTTAGGTTAAGATAAGAGTCTAACTAAACTAGATCAATTGTGATGCTTTTGATTGATTGAATGCCTAATGAATACTTGAATGAATGCTTGAATGAATGTTGAGTGTAATTGATTGTGCCAAATGGTATGATCGGGTGAATGATAGACCGATGGATCGTGGTTGGTAAGTATGCTGGTAAGATTGGTTGCTAGTATGAGTTGTGTGTTGTGCCCTGTCGGGAATTGAATGCCCTTGTTGTTTACTTACCGAGCGGGTATGATGGTCTGTTATGTTTATATTGTTATCTATCCCGATGTTTCGTGACCCGGGAAACCTAGACCGAGAGATATTTCGGTATGGTGCATTACCGTCTTATCCGATGCTCCGTGACCCAGAAAGACTGGTTCCATCCCGATGCTACGTGATATTATTGTCTTATCCAAGGCTTCGTGATCCGCAAAGACTAGTCCACCCGATACTTCGTGATATTATTGTCCTTCCCGATGCTTCGTGTTCCAGAAGGACTGGTTCCATCCCGATGCTTCGTGATCCGGGAAGACTGAGGCCGACGGAAGTTCCGGCGCTATACTTTATTTTCTTTATTCGACGCTACGTGTTCCAGAGAAACTCACTTTGTCCCGATGAATTAGGGTCCTTGGGGACATTTTCAGGGACTTCCGAGAACGTGAGGGAACTTTTCCGGAAATCCCAATGATAGTGTTTCCCTCCTGGTCGAGGGGCCTCCTGATATGATGTACTATTCTGTGTACGGATCAGAGTCTTGGAATTCGATGTTAAGCATTTTAGTATTTTGTACTTCTTTATTTAATTCCTGTGATAAAATTGTTTCCTCTCATCGATATCCTCGAGCTTTATCTTGGCTAAAGTATTACGTGCGTTATTTTCCGTTGTTATCCTTGAGGGTTATCTTCTTTAAGGCTGGGACTTTCATTGATCTATATTTATACCATCTTTCGACAAATCATTCTAGCTTTAAATTCTGTTTAATTACAGTAATTGATTTTATACTTTAGCGGGGTTATTTTACTTTACTGTTTTTCCCTACTGAGCGTAAGCTCATCCCCCTATTTGTTTACTGTTTGTATAGGTTTGGGAAAATGACACATAACCCTCCCTAACTATCTCTTTTTTTCACATTATCCCCCCTAACTATTTTTTGTGACATTTAACCCCCCAAACTTTATTTTTTTATCACTTTACTCCAACACTATTAAATTTTAGATGGAAAATAACATGTGCGAAGCACATGGGATGATATTTAAAAAAAATGTCCAATCTACCCTTGTATATTAAACACAAAACTTAACTAATCTATCTTAATCTTAGCATACCAAACGTAACCGAGGAACCAGACATCCGAAATGTGACACCCTCTCCGTACATGCTCATCGAGTACATTTAGTCTCTATTTGGAAAAGACGAACACAATTAACAATATTTCTTTGATTTTAATTATCATACAAAAACTAAAATTTCTTCCAACATTTTAATGAAAAGCACAAATGTTATTCATTTCCAATAAACACCAAACCAAGAGTACGCAAGTATGTTTAAGTGCCTTGTTCTCTTAAGAAACAGAGTTTATAAGCTCTTTCAGACCAAATAGATGAAACAAGCTTACATGAAATCCGACAGTCCTTTCGCCAAGCCTGAGCTTGGGTCTCTTTCGCCAAGCCGGAGCTCGGATCTCGGGTCTCTCTCGTCAAGCCGGAGCTTGGAGCAGGCGGATCTGAACCTAGGGCGGCCGCCGGAGCTGTCTTCGAACTCTCGCCTCACTGGAGTGTGGAGTTGCAGATCGGAGCTCGGGGTTCGGGGGTTCGTTGATTACTAGAGCTCGAGGTTCGTGGGTTCGTTGATTACCGGATCTCGGGGCTGCTTTGGCAGGAGCTCGGGGCTGCTTAGCTGGAGCTCGTGTCTCCGTTCGCCTCGCCGGAGTTTGCTGTGTCAGTTCGTTGCCGGAGCTCAGGGCTGGAACCTGTTGAGTTGCTTCATATCTACACGACTGTTTTTTTTAGCTTAGTGATGTAAGAAATATCTTCCGGTTCCGTCTCCGGGAAGACCCAATTCGACAAGAGATCTACGGTGAAGAACAATTTAAGAAATTAGTGTTTTTTGCATATTTGATTTTTATTTCGATTTCTGAATTTAAAAAGTAAAGATAATAAAGAAAATAAATTATTTTATAATAAAAAAGTAAAGATAATAACTATTATTGACATTTCAATAACTTTGAGTTTGTAAGAGTAATGGTATGGTTTTGAAAATTTGATAATTAGGAATGAGTATTTTGGACTTTTTACGTCAAAGTTAACAGAGTTAGAGCAAAGTGAAAAAAAAATGAAGTTAGGGGGGTTAAATGTCACAAAAAATAGTTAGGGGGGTAATGTGAAAAACGGTGATAGTTAAGGAGGGTTATGTGTCATTTTCCCTATAGGTTTCCTTCTTGAGTAGTTCCAAGGTGATCTCAAGGCTCGGGAGCTCTTGGGATTTGGGACTTGAGTTAGAGACGTACTGACAGTTTATGTACTTGTCTTTAATTGTCAAACAGAGTTGTTGACTCTTGATTTTGGTTTTATTCAATTTAAAATATTTCGTATTTCTTATGCCTTTAATTACTTTTTAATCTTTATCTTCAATTCACGTCTCGAGTCCGGTCAAAACCGGATTTGGGGCGTGACAATTTGGTATCAGAGCATGGTTTCATTTTGAACTTGTTTTCAAAACCTCGGACCGTACGTCAATTAGGTGGGTAGAGTTAGGTGGTCTAAGTCGTAGTACTCAATGACGCAAGTCGGAATTATCCGATGCGTAGAGTTGGAAAGACTAGAGTCTTATTTGTATAAGCGCTTTGTTTAAGTTTTGGCTTCTTTATGTTATGTTGTCTGCTTTACATGACTTGTATCTCTTGCTCTATTTGTTGTATGCCTTACTTGATCGGTGATACCGACCGGTTGAGATTGATGTGGATTCAACGAGCGATGCTCAGGATGGTTATGAAGTGGTAGTTGTAGAATTGTTAAGTGGGTTGCCACCATGATTGGCCGTGATTTGATTGGTAAATCTGAAATGTTGATCTGTTTAGTGTTGACTGTTATTTAGTGGGTGAAGTTGAAATGTTGATCCGTTTGGGTATTAATTGAGTAAGGGTAGAAACCCGAGTGGTACTGCGATACTTTACAGTGGTGTGTACTTTTGATGGTTGTGGTATGCCTGTTGTGTTGAATGTTGTGTTCAATTGGTTATTAATGTCCCGCTTGAGCGGATGGTTAATGGAATATACGAACGGGTCATGCCAAAATTTCTGTAAAACTGAAGTGTTTGCACTATCACGAGATGACTCAGGGGCGCCACTGTAGTCGAACGTGATAGGGGGATGTCAAGTGGTTACGACGAGATTTGGGGACGCCTGAATCGGGTTGTAACGACACGAGATCGACATGAATGTTAGGATAGGAAGATAAAGTGTTGAGAACTTACGAAAAAGGAATTAAGGCTACAATTCGTGGAACTGTTTGCGTTGTGTTTTGAACCGCACGTGATGGGAAGATACCCGACCAAGATGTATGCTGGTTCGGTATGTTGTTTGTGTGATTTGTTTGACCCTGTGCCTCCTGTGGGAGTTGATTGAATTGCTATATTGTTGTTGTGAGACGCACAAGTGTGCAGACTTCTTTGCCTATATAAGTATTATATATGATTATACTACGTACTGTTGGTCCACGTGTGACCCCTGTGAAGCGCGTGTGAACGTTTTGCTTTAAGTGAACCGCTTAATTCGAAATCTGAGAAATTGAACGTATGCGTTATCCACGCGGAGGATATATGACATGATGTCTGCTTACGTACCGAGAGGCACCAGGAGTCGCCCAGCTAGGGGCCGAGGACAACCACCTGCCACCGATCAGACAAGGGCATCGAGCGCCTAGGGTACTACTTCTACGGAGCACCAGAGAGAGAGACTACATCACCAGCACCTGAGACCGTGCCCGCTACCACTACAGCTGTCGTTGAAAGGCCGAGTAAGGCCGACAGTTACACGGCACAGGCTCTTAGAGTTTTTCCGCAGAATGGGCACGCCCGTCTTTTCCAGGGAGCCAGACCCCGAGGCAGCCGAGAGGTGGCTGGAACAGATCACCCGCAATTTGGTTACGTCAAGGATCGCCGACGAGCATGTGTGGGTCCCCTTTTACAGCGTTCCAGCTGGAGGAAGATGCACACCTAGGGTAGGACCGCGAGGAAGTACGAGTTGGAGATAATTTTCAGTCGTTCAGAGAACAATTCCTAGGGCAGTACTCCTCATGGTCAGCCTGGTAGGACGGGCATCAACAGTTCCTGGAACTGCGTCAGGGAAGGATGACGGTCTCGAAGTACGAGACGAGGGTTAGTTCCTTATCCCGCTTGAGTAGGAGATGGTGCCGACCGAGACTCACTATTGTAGACGGTTTGAGGGAGGGCTTCGCCCCGCGTTTGTGGATCGGGTTACCGCGGTAAGGGCCCGGTGTATTCGGAGCGACCGCCAGTATGTTACATTTGCTACCAGTCAGGCCATCGGCGCCGAAATTGTCCGATGGACGGCACGGGCCAATGCCGTACTTGCGACCAGGTCAGACACTTGAAGAGACAATGCCCCGTCTCAGGTAGAGAGCGGGTATGTTACTATTGCGGCAGACTTGGACACATCTCCCCCGTGTGTCCCGACCGGTACGGAGGAGGACCGGTGTAGCGACCTTAGCAGATGCAGCCTCGCCAGACACCTTTATCCGATCGCTTCAAGCACAGCCTCCGAGGGCCCCGCGTCAGGCAGTAGGAGAGCCAGTTCAGAGACAACAGCTGAGGGCCCCACAACAACAGATTCTTCCACTACCACCGAGAGGAGGACCTCCTATTCAGCAGGGCAGAGTGCATGTGATTTCCGTGCCCCGAGCTGAGGGACTTGTTTCCGATCACGAGATCGCTTAGAGAATTCATTTACAATCTAAATTTTGGACATCATGCTCTCTATCACTTGAGTTGTACGCTTGTTGGTTTTGTTTCGTGGTTGCTTTATGTTGGAACGGGATTTAAAACTGTTAAGCCCACTCGTATCTTAATGTGCCGACTGGAGGTATGGTGGTCCCGACTATTGTCGGTGTGAGTTTGAAAGTGGAGTAAAAGACCTTGTCGTACTGAAAGTTCTTTTCTTTCTTCGAGAGTGCGAGTCGAGTTTTAAGAGCCGATTGGCGAAACATCAGGCGTTCATCGAATGCCATCAGCAGCAAATGCCCGAGCAGTGAAGGGCTACAACCTTGACCAATAAACGGTCCGACCGGTCACCGGA
This sequence comes from Erodium maritimum, assembly GCA_963921825.1. NCBI lineage: Eukaryota > Viridiplantae > Streptophyta > Magnoliopsida > Geraniales > Geraniaceae > Erodium > Erodium maritimum. Next base: position 6,527,392 of record OY997591.1, read on the forward strand.
GATGACCGAGTGACGATAAGATCAAAGTAGCGTAGCGGAAGTATGGTGGACCCATAACCCACAGGAGTCGTAATCTCCAGCTTCTTCTACCCCCGCTAGAAGATTTAGTTCATAGATTCGAACCTTTGAGACAACCCTTTTTGTCTTGGCACCCCAGTTAACAAGCAAAGAGTTGGACGAGTGTGTGCCATACGTGAGGGATTAGATTAGAGTGTGTTCCCTACGTTCTCCCCAGAGGAACCGATCGGATTGCCACCAGTTCACGAAGCCAGCATTGGAATTGACCTGAGACCAGAGACGTGCCCCCCCCCCCCCCCCCCTCAAATTTCTAAAAACTTGTTATTGCCTTATATATTTGTTTCTTTGTCCTTCTAATATTATTTCCTTTCGCATAAGTGCCCCACCTCAGATTCAATATATACACACATATACTATTTATATTATACTTCTTTCCATTTTCTTTGATAACATCTATTTAATATTATATATATTAATACATTTTCGTAATTTTTTTAGATTTTTTATTATCTAAGTTTCTTAATTTATCCAAAATTTTAATTCATCCAGTCATTTTTTCAAAGTTAAAGACTATTATTAATTTGATTTTTAAGATTAGTTTTTGTGTAAGGATTGAGACTATTATCAATTTAAATGTAGTTATCTACAAAGTTACTATACCTATTTCAACCGAAAATCGAACTCCACAAATTTTGATAAGAAGAAGAAATCGAGTTAGAGGCCAACAAATATTGTATACGTTGATAAATATACTTTTGATTGTATTGACAAAATAATGTTTTTACTATTTTTTTTTCAAAATATTAAACTTCTGACGTCGTGTTTTGTAATAAAATATTAATTTTTTTTATACAATATCATTATTTCATATGCTCTTTTATATTATTCTTACTATAAAAAATCACGATCCCTCGCTAAAGAAAGATAAATTATTATTATAAAAAATCGGCGCCCCCCGTCAATGAAAAAGTTAGATCCGCCACTGCCTTGGTTTATGTTCTAATGTCGAGTGTGGTTATCGTAACGTTTGGGTTGTGTCTCGAGGGACGCCTACTTTCGATTAAGTGCTAGTAAGAGGTTCTATCGTTCCTTGTTGTTGTGCGTCGTTCGTCCGACTAGATGTCGATAGAGTACGTGGTTTTACTAGACCGTGCACTGGTTATGAGAACCTTTGTTTGATGACTGCATTTGCGTGTTGTTTCCTTGTTTTGGTTGTGGTGGTCGGGACATGACCAAGCTTGAGTTCCGTTGTGAATTATCCCTGTGTCGGTTACTAAAGAGAAACTGAGAAGTTACTTCTGCGTATGGTTCCGACCTTGTTCGACTTACGAGGTACTCCGGTTTGATACCTATGACCGACGGGGGATTCCGGTATAAGGTGTCTAGACCGATGCTGTGTGTTCCGATGCGATATCTATACCGACAAGAGATTCCGGTGTAGGATATCTAGACCGATGTGTCTTTGACGTTACGATGTCTATATCGAGATAGGATTCCGGTATGGGATATCCAAGCCGCTACTTGTTCTTCATCAGTGTTTGGGTGTTAATCGACTTGGTGTTTTACTCGGTGAATTATTGAGATTTTTAGGCAGAACTAGAGTCGTTGCCTAGCGTCTTCTACGTACCGAATTGCGGAATTACACCACGGATCCCTCGCTTGCGAGTTTTAATCGGACGCTCCTTGAGGTAGGGTCAAGTGGAGCGCGTTCATTCTTAATTTCGAGGACGAAATTCTTTTAAGGGGGAAGACTATAAAGACCGACTAAATTAAAAGAAGCAAAATATTAATTTTTATCGACTTGAAACGTCGAGGTTGGAAAAACGAGTTGAAAATGGTGATCGTTTGCGAAAGAAAAAGAAAAGAAAAATAAAAAAAGGGGAAAAGAAATAAGAAAAGAAAAATATAAAAAAAGAGAACCGGGTCGGACGGACCATACCCGACCAGGAGACCCGGCCAGGCCAGGGCCGACCCAACCCCTCCTCTCACTTGGGTCGTGCGGCCCAACTCCGCAAGCCCGACCCAAAGCCAGCTATATAAACCCCTTGTTTTAGGGTTTCAGCCATTTCGACTCCCACTCTCGCGCAGTCCCTCTCCCAATTTCCCCTTCTTCTTCGCCGAACCCTCCTCCTCCTCTCTCCTCAGACCACGCCCGCCATCGCCCGAACCTCCATCTCCGACCTCCCCTTTTCTCTCTCTCCCTCCGCTCCACGGCCAGGCTTGTCGACCACGCCCTACCAACCATCTCCCTCATCCTCCCCGTTCAGTCGAGCTCCGTCTCTCCCATCTCCAGCTCAAGCTCTCCAACCATCTCTCATCCTCGCCGCTCAGCTCACACCCGCCTCCTGCGTTCTCCGTCTCGCCTTCCCCTCCTTCTTCTTCTTCACCCGCGAGTGAACCGAGCCCCGTCATCGAGTTTCGTCCAGATCTGAGACGGTCGAGAGGCCACCGTGCTCCGTCATGCTCAATCCTTCCACCGTCGTCTTTTTCCCACGGTGAGAAACCAAACCGTGAGTTTTGGTCGCCGGCGGTGTTTTCGCCGGTGTCCGGACGGATTCAAACCCCAGCTCTTCTTCTTCCCCTTTCTGTTTCCTTTTTTGTTCTTTATTCGAACTCTTCGTTTAGATCTGGATTGTTCTGTGAAATCTGGACAATTCTGGGCATCTGTTTAAATCTGGACTTGATTCTTTGAGATTGAAAAGAACAAAAAAGAATTGGTATAAATTAAAATCAGGGTTAAATTAATAAGAGTTTCAAAAATGGTTTTAAACTAAAATTGGCTGTAACTGGACTTTGGAACAAATCTGAGGAACGTCGGGACTTTGAGCAACCGGACTATTAATCGGACTAATAGTGGAACGATGAACAGGACCTCGGGAATCGTGCCTCGAAACCCGCACTTCGGGAATTGTTTCTCGAAATCTGTGCATCGGGAATCGTGTCTCGAAACCCATGTCTTTGGAATCGTGCCTCGAAACCCATGCATTGGAAACCGTGCCTCGGGAAACGTGCACCGGGTTCTGTGCTCGGGGCTCGGGTGCTCGAACCCGACGCGCCGTTTAATCCCTCTTTTGACCCGTTCGAGTTTAAAAGGAAACATATTGAATTTGCTTTGGACCGTACCTGATCTGATCGTAAGTTTGAACTGTTAAAAAAACCCAGACTTGGACTTCGCCCGAGACTTGGACTTCGCCCTAGAAGACGGAGTATGCCCGGACGTCAACAGCTAGGAGACGTAGCTCTTGTGATCATCATTGAGGTAGGGAAAAGCCGTAAACTCCACTCCTGTTTTAAATAACGCTAATAGCATGCCTACATGATAATAAATAACCGGAAAGGTCCTAGATTGCATATAGGATGAAATTCACTAGAATAGCCATATTTCAATTATAACAACAACTGGACGAGTCTTAGTATGCATATAGGATACGATTCACTAGTTAACCGCTTTACATACTTGGGAAATGACCGTGCTGGTAGATTGGTCGTGATGAGCCTCAGGATTGTTTGTGTTTGCCTCACATGTAATGTTTGCTTAGCATTTAGGTTATGATAAGAGTCTTACTAAACTAGATCAATTGTGATGCTTTTGATTGATTGAATGCTGAATGAATGCTTGAATGAATGTTGAGTGTAATTGATTGTGCCAAATGGTATGATCGGGTGAATGATAGACCGATGGATCGTGGTTGGTAAGTATGCTGGTAAGATTGGTTGCTAGTATGAGTTGTGTGTTGTGCCCTGTCGGGAATTGAATGCCCTTTTTGTTTACTTACCGAGCGGGTATGATGGTCTGTTATGTTTATATTTTTATCTATCCCGATGTTTCGTGACCCGGGAAACCTAGACCGAGAGATATTTCGGTATGGTGCATTACCGTCTTATCCGATGCTCCGTGACCCGGAAAGACTGGTTCCATCCCGATGCTACGTGATATTATTGTCTTATCCGAGGCTTTGTGATCCGGAAAGACTAGTCCACCCGATACTTCGTGATATTATTGTCCTTCCCGATGCTTCGTGTTCCAGAAGGACTGGTTCCATCCCGATGCTTCGTGATCCGGGAAGACTGAGGCCGACGGAAGTTCCGGCACTATACTTTATTGTCTTGTTTCGACGCTACGTGTTCCAGAGAAACTCACTTTGTCCCGATGAATTAGGGTCCTTGGGGACATTTTCAGGGACTTCCGAGAACGTGAGGGAACTTTTCCGGAAATCCCAATGATAGTGTTTCCCTCCGGGTCGAGGGGTCTCCTGATATGATGTACTATTCTGTGTACGGATCAGAGTCTTGGAATTCGATGTTAAGCATTTTAGTATTGTGTACTTCTTTATTTAATTCCTGTGATAAAATTGTTTCCTCTCATCGATATCCTCGAGCTTTATCTTGGCTAAAGTATTACATGCGTTATTTTCCGTTGTTTTCTTTGAGGGTTATCTTCTTTAAGGTTGGGACTTTCATTGATCTATATTTATACCATCTTTCGACAAATCATTCTAGCTTTAAATTCTGTTTAATTGCACTAATTGATTTTATACTTTAGCATGGTTATTTTACTTTATTGTTTTTCCTTACTGAGCGTAAGCTCATCCCCCTATTTGTTTACTGTCACGCCCCAAATCCGATTTTGACCGAATTCGAGACGTGAGCTAAAACAATAATGATTTTCGTCGAAAATAAAACCAATAAGCCTCAAATATCAATTTTTAAAACTTTAAACAATACCGCGAGTGGCAGCTCGATAAAAACAACAGTAAAATAGTTCAACAGTTAACGGTACGTCGCTAGACACTAGCTAAACCCTCGCTAGCTCCCAAGCTCCGAGAGTCCTACCAGTACAGATCCCGCTCAACACCCTAAACGCAACAAAGTAAGGGGGGTGAGCTTACGCTCAGTAGGAAAAGTAGTTAAGGATTTGAACCACAGCTCATCACCACGGGTAACCGTCCAATTATGGCATACTAGTAAGCAAAACTATTAAAACAGGTAAACGGTCACTCCAAGACAACACTTGGCCTTCACTCAGGCACAACTCGTAAAACCTACTCACAACGAACCGAACTCACTACCACTTCCCACCATCAGCTCTTGCCACTCATCACCCAACGATTCTCAGTAAGCAAAGCCCACAGCTATCTCACAACCAACCACACGTGCGAACTCGCACGGCAACACAGTAATCAGGTACGACAACACCTCGAGTCCCCCCAACAATCTCACAAGACCAAGTCTCACTTAACCCAATGCATGAAGCCCAACAACACGTTTCCCCGTTACTACCCATTTCCACAACCTTAAACGTACTTATACAAATGCACACAACCAACCAATGAGAATAAAGCACACAGCAAGACACACACAGATGTCGTAAGACATCACACAACCAAATAGCCAGAATAAGGCACAAGCAAGACACACACACATGTCGTCTACCGGCATAAGTCATACCACCGAATGCGCACATCCACTTATATTGTACTGGTTCATACAACATCAGTCCCGATATCTTCCGCGCACACAGACACGGGCACTACTCATCATACGAACCAAACCGGTAATACCATCAGTCGGAAGTCTTCCACGCACACAGACGTGGACATCCTCGCACACAGACGTGGGCATCCTCGCACACAGACGGGGGCATCCTCGCACACAGACGTGGGCATCCTCGCACACAGACGGGGGCATCCTCGCACACAGACGGGGGCATCTCTCACAACACGTACATGACCGGTATGTGCCTCGGTCGAACCTCGTCCCGGAATATGAGTCATCGGGTACTGATCACGTCATCCTTGACCTCGATACACTTCACTGGAACTATCCCTCGGTGTAAGTCCACTCCGGCTACGGCGTCTCTTGGAACACCCAAACAGGATATAACACACAACACAAATCACTGATGGTCTCGATATACCAACCGGACCATCTCAAAATAGCACAAAGCCGGTCTATCACTCACCCGGTCATATCACAACCAAGGGTTCGCGAAATCAAACATGGCACACTTGCCCACACATAGTCACAATAAGCAACAACGAATCGATCTTATTATACTCTTAACCACCCTCCAAACTGTCACGTACTTACCATCACTTACCGTCTCCACACTCAAGGTGGTAACCCCACCGGCTTAACCGGTATCAAATCCCCAACCATCCCACAATTCAACATATCGAATAAACAGGAAATAACCACACAGGTCATCAACATGCATCACTAGTTCAATTCTACTCTTTTTCATGTTCGTTATTTCTTATCCGTTCAAACAACACAAGGCACACTAGCACGCACACTCAGCAAACAATTCTACAGGCACGACATGGCCCGAATCTACCAGCATGACAATTCCGAAGACATGAATCGTAAATATTCACAGTTCATACGTCTACGCTAGTTGTTCGTATCCTACATGCCAAATTATGATCTTTCCGGTTTTTATTAGTAACCCTAATCATGCATACTAGTAACCTTCGTAATTAAAGCGGTATCCGCTACTTTACCTACCTCAAGGCGATACCACAGCCGCGTCTCCTAGCTGCTGACGACCGGGCCAACACCGTCTTCTAGGGCGAAGTCCACGAAGTCCGAATCTAGTTTTACTCCGGTCTTCTAGAGCGAAGCCCAAGCCTGGGTTTAACAGGTAAAAAGTCCACTCAGCTCCGGTATATCTAAAGTCCTCGGAAAAGTACAAAATGTCTTTTTAAAAAACAAATTTGAAGTCAAATTAATTAATTAAATCTGCCGACCCGGATCCGGCCCAACCCGGATCCAGACCCGGATCCAAGCCTGACCCGGACCCGGTCCCAGACCCAGTCCAGACTCGGTTCCTGACCCGGGCCTTAGACCTGGGCCTGACCTAAGCTCTGCCGGTCCAAACCCAACCAAGAGGCCCGAGGCCCAACCACAAAGCCCAAGCCCGACCTGCTTCTGTCCGTTCGAGTACGGGGGAGGTCGCCGTCCAGGGTTTTGCTCCGGCGACGAGCACGGCGGCAGGGAGCTCGAAGGAACGGCCGGCGACGTCTGGGAGTGGCGGCGGAGTGTCTATCTGACCTGGAAGAGGGCGGTGGTCGTCGTGGCGCAGTCAGAGACCTCCTCGTCTCAGATCTGGCGAAGGAGACTCGTCGGCGTCGTTCCAGTGACCCTCTCCCGGACCAGCGTCGCCTGCGAAAGCTTCCGATGGCGCTGACGGAGGGGAAACTGAGCTGGAAGGGAGAGGCACGACCGGATTGAGCTCGGGGACGACGACGGATCGAGAAGTTCTCGGTTTCGAGGTCGCCGTCAAATCGAAGCGCGAGAGCTCCGGCGATGCACGAGGGTTCGATGAACGGTGAAAGTGAGGCAGTTTCGAGCGTGAGGGAGAAGAAGGGAGAGTGCTGGATCGAGAGCTCGGGAGGGACATCGAGAGAGAGAGGGCGGCCGGTTCTTTCCTCGGGAGGCGTGCACGCACACGAAGAAGAAGAAGAAGGACACGAGTGTGCTAGGGTTGGGCGTGGTGCATGGGTCGTGGGCCGTGAGCCGGGGATCTGCGAACGAGCTGGGCTGGCCCGTGCCAGCGAGTTGGCCCAATGCCTGTCCCATTTCCAGTCCAGCCCAAATTCCTTCCCTTCTTTTTTTTTCTTATCAAAACACTTGTTGTAAAAACCTACCCCAGCGTTCCAACTTGCAAAACACTACTTTTTTAAAAGGCGGGCTTTACATTTACAGTTTGTACAGGTTTCCTTCTTGAGTAGTTCCAAGGTGATCTTAAGGCTCGGGAGCTCTTGGGATTTGGGATTTGAGTTAGAGACGTACTGACGGTTTATGTACTTGTCTTTAATTGTCAAACAGAGCTGTTGACTCTTGATTCTGGTTTTATTCAATTTACAATATTTTGTATTTCTTATGCCTTTAATTACTTTTTAATCTTTATCTTCAATTCACGTCTCGAGTCTGGTCAAAACCGGATTTGGGGCGTGACATGCGGTTTCAGGCTTGCTCTGGCTGGGCTTGGTCATGCTGATCGGGCCCAAGTCAGGTTCATCCCAAGTCCTCCTCTACTTCCTTTTTTTTTAATTTTTCTTCTCAAAAATAACTTGTTTGCAAAAACTTCCCCCAATGTTTCTGTTTGTCAAAACCATACTCTTTTAAAACAAAGTGGGTTATACAACAACTCTTTCCTGTCCTCCAATGGATATTTAAGTTTCCAAATAAACTAGAAAAAAGGTTTGATAAGTGGACGAATTCCGTATATAAGTAAACACAAATTTCGACCGAGGTTTATTTCAACTAAGCAGGTCCCAACACAAAGGCTCTTTCAAAAAATTCAGAGCTAGGATTATCATCATATGTAACTTTCAAGATTGATCCTAATAATTTTACAACTAAAACCATAGTCAGTTCACAACGACCCTAAAACGGAATACATTCAATTTTCAGTCATTGAAAAAAAAACTCCCAAAGTCACCAGTGCTTGGAATATACATGAAATTTCAAACCAAGGAAGATTTTCTTTCCATCATGATGAATCAAATCTGCCCGGAATTGAGTGGTCTAATTGAACTCTACAACATGTTATTTTTTAATGTTTTTCTATTTAGTTGAAAACGCTTACGAGTAATTTAATTATTATGCTCATAAATTATGAACGAATAAATTTTGTTAAAGATAAATATATTCATTCATTATTATTAGAACTTCATGTTTGTATTTGGTAATTTTGTGTAACATAGTATAATTATCTTTCTTCTATTCATTGAGAAGAGACGCAGTGGTGGCTAGGGTTTATGCCGCCGCCGATGGTGATTCCAATCATGATCAAGGCCTTCATCATAGATGTTTCCTTGAGTTTTGTTCACGTGATGTTATTCATGGCTCCACTGTATGATCGTCTGGTATGGGTTTACTATGATAACAGTATCAAGAGCAGAACAAAAACTGTTCGCAGCTTTTCTAGGGCTATGCGAGTTTGGGTGGCGGCGACGGTGGTCTTCCACCAATGGCTCGTCCACCACCCACATGGAAGCCATGGGGACACCGATGGCGTGTGGGTGGCTTCGGGCCGATCACCACCAGTCCCCATCTCGGCTTATGGATCTCCACATCATCTGTCGCCGGCTTCGGCAGGGACGATTGTGGGGAACGACGATCTCGACGTGTCTAGGGGAGGGAGATCGAATGAGAACAGGTGATCGGGGAAGTCGTCATTCGCAGGATCACTACCGGTGGGGGCGGAGGACTTCGTCGACGGGGCCTCGACAAAGCGTGGAACGGGGGAGAGCGCCACCAGTCAGGGTGGGTTTGGAGAACTCGAGCAAGGCCGAAGAACGGTCGTGGAGGAGGCGGCCGGGGGAGGTCCATGCTAGGGCTTCGGTGGAGGATTCGGAAGGGTTGGGCCTCCTGCTTGGGCTGGTGAACCGGGCGGGCCTGAGGGATGGGGCTCCGAGCAAGTGGGCTCAGATGGGCCGGAAGAAGGAAGACCCAAAGAGGGCCAAGAGAGAGGAGGACTCATCGGAGGATGAAGAATCAGCGGCGTCGAATGGGGCGTCTTCAGCAGCGGCGGGGGGTTCAAGCACCCTCGCCTCCAGGAATGAGTGTTGGGAAGGCCAGGGAGGGTTTGGTCGACTGTACCTTCTCCCTGGTGTATAGGTGGCAAGGGTACCACCAACAGTTGATGAGTTACTTCTCTACCACTTCGGAGTCAGCAATCCCGCGTTCAGGAGCCCTACCACTATCAATCAAGGGAGGACGACGCACGCTGACTTACCGGGGGAGTAATTGGTCCACCACTGCTTGTTTATCCTCTGATATGCTCGATCAGTATCTTATGGTTGTAGTATACTGTATCGGTGTCCATGGACGCAACCGCAGTCCCACCCCTCCGACCGCCCCTATGTCTAAGAGCAAAATTTATTTCTCTGCATATGTCTTTCATGTTTTGTTAGTTTGGTTCTTATGTATAGTGTCTCCGGTTTCCGAAGGCACCAGAATGCTTTTATATTAATAATATCATCGTTTCTCTCAACAGAAAATATAATTATCTTTATGGTGTAAGAGATGTATAATATTTTATGTATTTGTGATATATCATTTTATCATGGAATGAGTTAGTTATATAGAGCAATGAAAGGTTCTAAACTCAGATGTGGGTGATGTTAGATTTCAGTTATTGTTATTTGTGATATATTACAAATATAGAAACAACAAAGAAAAACAAGCACAATTAGCTCAGTGGTAGTGCCACTTTATTTCATACATGGGGTTCAGAACGAGCAAACAACAACGTTGGAGGGGCTCTTAGTTGACTTTTTATGTGTGAAGTACAATCATAATTTGACTGTCCAAATTCTCTTTCTAAAACTACATTGCAGGAGAAGCCAACCTAGTTTGGGAAGAAGTTGGAGAATAATGTTTTCAACTTCTTACAATTACTCACATGTGAGACTTCCAAATTCTCAAAAACAACTTCAGCAGTCATTTATGTGTTTGAATTATCCTCCCTTGCTTCGTTGTCGTCTTCGGCCATGACCACTTCTTCTAATTCATTGCATCTTCTACAACAAGCCTCTCCGATTTGGGTAAATTTGTAGCAATTTTCGTTGCCACAAGATGCTTCAATTTATGGCAGCCTATTATTTTTATTTGACAAAGATTTATGAAGCATATGTTTTGTGTCGGTCCACGCTGTATACAGTTGATCTCTTCTGAATTGCATGGGGATGAATTTTTGAATGGTGAAGTCAGCAAGTCATCATCCTCATTGTCATCTTCTCCTTGGGTGTGACCAAGTTTAATTTTCTGTACGGCCAGCAGATCAGTCAATTAATTAAGATAGGGATAATTGTCAAAAACCATCCTAAAGTTTCGTTCACAAACGAAGTAATGTACAAAGTTTCGTCCACGTTGTGTGGCTACTCTGAAGTTTTGTCAACGATTTTTTTAGTTTTTACGCAATAGGGATGTTCAGAATGATGGTTTGGGCAGTGCTTCCCGGATCAAATAGAAGCGTGAACAAAACTTAAATGCACCCACAAAAGCGTGGACAAAACTTCAATGCAACCACAAAAGCGTAGGCAGAACTTCAATGCATCCACAAAAGCGTGGACAAAATTTCAGTGCAATCACAAAACGTGGGCAAAACTTCAATGCATCTACAAAAGTGTGGGCAGAACTTCAATGCACCCACAAAAACGTGGACAAAACTTCAGTGCACCCACAAATCGTGGACAAAACTTTGTGCATCAACTCGTTTGTGGACGAAATTTTAGGGTAGTTTTTTACAATTATCCCTTAGATACAAAGGACTAAATTAAACAGATTCATTACTAATTGCTGACTACCACCATTCAAAAATTAAGATAACCATTTATCAAAGACATATAGGAGAAAAAATGAAATAAAATTAAGATAATTACCTCTGGTAATTGACACTCCACCACCTCCTCTTCCGCTTGAGTTTGATGGCCAAATATGTGCTCTAATTCCTTGTTATCCTCTACCTGAATCCTTTCTAGCTTGGGAAGACGACAGCAACGACTTTGAGGATGAAGATGAGGAGCTCTGCCTATTGACTTCATTAACGGAAATATTGTTTTCACCTTAGGACATCCAGACACTTTCAGCTCTCTCAAATTTGTAAAGCAGCAGCAACTGGTATAATCATCATCATCATCATCATCATCGTTCTCTGCAGAAAATATTTCCTTCAAATAATAACAGCGTTTTATTTGGAGTGTTTCCAGTTGCTGCAGGCTCGTAGCGAGAGACGGTGATGGAAAGATACAAACCAGTTTTGGGCAATTGATGATCTTCACTTGAGTGAGGTTACATAGGCTTACTAATCTTGTACCCCCCTTCCATATGTGCTCCAATAGGCCGTTCCCCTGTAGAACAATGCTTTGTAGCTTGGGAAGACGACAACGATGAGTTTGAGAATGAAGATGAGAAGCTCTGCTTAATGGGAATATTGTTTTCACTTTATGACATCCGGACACTTTCAGCTCTCTCAAGTTTGTAAAGCAGCCGCAACAGGTAAAATCATCATCATCATCATCAACATCATCATTGTTCCCTCTCGAAAAATTTTCCTTCAAATGAAGACAGCGTTCTATTTTGAGGGTTTCCAATTGCTGGAGGGTTGTAGTGAGAGATGGTGAAGAAAAGATACAAATCAGTTTTGGGCAGTTGATGATCTCCACTTGAGTGATGTTGCACAGGCTTAAGAGTCTTGTAGGCCCCTTCCATATGTGCTTCGTACAGATACAATTTCTTCAATGACAGTGTTAGCGTAGTACTATTGTTACCGTTAAACACACATTCCATACTACTGCAGCTCTTAACTTCCAACTTGTGTAAATAGCCTTGGGCAAGACAATTCGAAGCAGGTAGAGAATACAAGTCATTACAACGGCTCAAGCGCAACACTTGCACGGTAGGAAACAACTTCGTGCACGCGTTTATCATCACAGACTCATCTTCAATGTCGCCACATAGCTCTAAATGTCTACCCTGACTTATACTTGACGGCATGTCACAATGTACACCGATATGAACGTCGTAGCTTCGTAGATTTGGGAAACAAAAGTCCATGGGAAGACACCTCACATTCTCAACCTTGACAGACATTGCAACCAAGTTGGATGGTAACTTCAACTCAGAAACCCTGCTGCTGATCCCTTCTTCATCCTTGCTTTTATCAAATGTGTAACCATATAACTCCTCTAGCTTTACTAACGTTTGCATGACAACGGAAGTAAACATCCTTCTTTGTGCCTCCAACCCTGACAAATCCAACAATCTTAATTTCTTCAATCCCCGCACTATTTCTACTCCACAATCTATTTCACAGTTGTGTAGGGATAAAATTCTCAGTCTTCCCAAATCTCCTAGAATAGAGCTGTTTGAACACTCACAATTTCTAAACATTAGAGTACGGAGATACTCCAAAGAATGAAGTGATTGGGGCATTGCAAACTTGCACATTCTCTGTCTCCGTCTCCATCTCCATCTCCATTCAGCCCTAAAATCCAAAACCTTTAGGAGTTTCATATGCTCAAAAAATCTTCCCCCAAACTCAACATAATCATACTTTATAAAGATTAAAACAATCTCAAGATTCGGGAATTCCAACTTATTGTGTTTGAGAAACTTAGGAATGACGTCAGAAGTAAACGACAACGCTTTGCAATTCTGAAAGCTCTTCTTCCCCATCAGGTCTTTCAAATCTACGCTGTCTCTAAGTGTGAATATGCTCTTTTCATGAGGCTCTGTGCCTCCAATCCATAACAAAACATCACGGACAGTATCATGCATTTTAACATATTCTTCACCGCCAGTGTCTAACAACAAACATGAATTCCTGAGGAACCGAATCAGTACTCGAACTTTTCTCCTGGCATCCTCGATTGACTCAACCTTTCCAAACAACTTCATCCCAAATACATATCTAGTCAGATCCTCCACCTCAATTTTGTAATCTTCCGGAAAAAGGGAGCATAACAACAATATAAACTGTGCTTGGGAACCTTGTGGTTGATCATTCAAATAATCATAACTAATTCGAAGACATTTATAAACATTTTTCTCATCATTATCAACCCCAATAATGTCCACCAGCCTTGCATTTCTTAGTTTTTCCAATGCTTCTATCCACTCATCTTTTCCTTTCCTTCTCAACGCGGCTCCCACAGTATCAAGGGCTATAGGAAGACCCTTGCATTCTGCGACTATTAGTTTTGCAACGTCATCCAGCTCCAACTCATTAGACAATCCCGCCTTGTTCTTAAAGAAAATTCGTGATTCATCTTCAGAGAACATATGTAGTTGAATCTCTGTTTGGCATTCCATGGAAAAGCACACATCCCTTCCTCTACTTGTCATGAGAACCTTACAACCTTTGCAATCATCAAGCATTATTCCTATACTTGTCAAGTCGAATCGCTTCCAAACATCATCCAGGATTACGAGGATCTTTTCATTCTTCAACCTGTTTTTTATTTCATTTGCTCTTTCATCCAATGTCTTCTTTTTGAATTGGAGATTCAAAAAGTCTGCAAGTTTGTCCTGCATGTTTCCCACCTCAGGCTTTCGAGAGACCGTAACCATGACAGACAGTGCGGTCTGCCTTATGACTTCATTGTGCACTTGGCTTGCCAATGTTGTTTTCCCGATCCCTCCCATTCCATATAAACCAATCATATTGACGCCATCTGTCGCCCATGCTTTCAAGATTTGATTGAATGCTGATTTTGCAGCCTCTGAAAACAGGAAATCTTCGGATGACAACAATCTCATGTCTGGTTCAAGTGGAGTAGGATGCGATACTTGGTCAAAATTGCCTTCTTCGTGGAGATCCTTAACACGCGTTGTCAATGCCTCTACTTTGGTTAATACACCAAGCTCGTCAAAACACCATCTATTCTGGTTCAATTTGTTCTCAACCTGCTCAACATCATTCATGACCCTATCCACATCTTTGAGCCACTTTTCAACATCTGGATAAATTTGTTCAACCTTCTGTTTGCCCATCTTGATTTTAGTGTTCACCCTATCTTTTCTCAGGCTAAGCCTCTTGACACCATCCCTCACACTATCAATGATTTTAAACTTAGCAGCCTTGTGTTGTTCAAGAGTTTCTCTCCATTCCAGAACATCTTTTTCATTCAGGACCGTTCCCAATGCTACAATAGCTTTAGGAAGGCTGTTGCACTCTTCAAGAGCTTCCTTAGCCACATCATGGTTCCTTGCTTCATCACCGACCCCAGTAATACTTTGGAGCAGAGTCCAAGCTTCGTCTTCCGACAAGACCCCCAATTGAATGTTCTTTTGTGTATAAACATGATTTTGAGCGTGCCATGTCAACAGAATTTTGCAGCCACTGTCTGATGGCGGAGTTCCAATTACTGCACTCAAATTGAACTCTTTCCACACATCATCAAGAATTATGAGGGTTGTCTCACCATTCTTCAACCTCAGCTGCAATTTAGCAGCTCTTCCTTGGTCACTCTCCTGCTGATCAAATTGTATACCCAAAAAATCAGCAATAACACCTTGCATGCTTCTAACTTGTGGATGTTGAGAAACAGAAACCATGATGACACGGTTAAAGAACCTTTTAGCTTCTTCTCCGACTAGCTGGGCCATCGTTGTTTTCCCTGTTCCTGCCCCGCCATGTAGTCCAATCAAGTTGACATCATCCCTTTTTAGCGCGTCGATGATTTGATCGAAAGCTGATCTTGAAGATTGGGAATGCACAAAGGCGGTAGATAAAGATGATCTAATGATATCTTGCTGAAGAGCCGGAGGGTGTGAGAGTGAGCTGAATGAATTACCCTCTTCACATAATGTCTTCATAGTGGCTGCCATCTCAGATAGTTGCTTGCTAAATCGGTAGTGACAAGTCCAACCGGGACACCAGCAGTAGCTGAAACAGCTCTTGTTTTCCTCCAACAGCTCATTCATGCCCTCTACTTTCAGCATTACCTCCTCGTTCACTTCTTCTAACCATTTCTCAACACTATCGTAGATTACTTGGGTATTATCTCTGTCAAGTTGCGCCTCAGTTTCCACCCTCTCTTGAATTGCAATCAATTTCTTACTTTGTTCTTTGAAGTCATCAACAATGCTTTGAAAACAGAATATGGGACGGATGAACTTTTTGAATACGGGGACCACCAAATAATCCGTTATCTTCCCCAGTCCAACGGCGATACCAGCTTTTTCCATTTCCTATATGTTTTTGATAAGTACACTATAAATGATTGATCAAATAAAACCCGCAGATAAACAAATATGGTGTAAGAGTGTTGGTTCTAAACCAGATTGAGAACAAAGATGAAAGAATTAAATGTAGTTGGTTCTAAACTCCGGAACGCATGTTTTGGATGCCTTCGGTTACCTTGTATTTAGAGCACAAAAAAGAGTACAAAGAACATGGAAGGTTTGACACGGCACTAATGTCACCTAGCATTACCTACCCAAAAAAATGAGAAGCATGTGTTGATGCTGTACTAATTACGGCTAGATTGATTTTTCCCCTCCAAACTAGGCGTGTATGTTAACGATGCTGATCTTCGAGCGTAGGTCTCGAAATTTCACTCCAGCTGATCATCGATCTTGATGTACTCGATGGCGATCTTACCGCCTTCGACGCATTCCCTAATAAAGTGGTAACATACTTTAATGTGCTTGCTCTGGTCGTGAAAGATCGGATTTTATCATAATTGTATTGCTGATCTGTTGTTCACGTAGAGTGTGACAACGCCAGCTTCCTTGTCGAGTAGGTCACTGAGCAGAAGCCACTCACCATCTTTTGGCAGTCGCGGAGGAAGGCGAGTCTTCTCTCGGACGAATACTCGAACACGTGCTATCGAACAAGTACTACGGGGAGGACTAGTCCTTGCTCGGGGAACACGACATCCCGAGTAGGTTTTAGCCTCATTTAACGGATGGGGTGCCACCACAGATTGGTGCACCAATGGTTGTCGTGCGGAACCAACGATCCCATCTAGTCTAGACTCTCGGTAGCTAGCTAGAGTAGGACTTGTGTAGCCGGCATGACCAACCACTTCCATATCGTTCCTTCTCTTCCGTGCGGAACTCCCACCCACGTCGTATCTGCATTCTTCGAGGATTTCCTTGCACCATTCTTTGTATGGTTCTGCCTCCTCATAATTACTGGACTCGTAGGTGAGCTCTGTGTAAGAACCACGTCCGGTCAACGCCGGTCAAACCGACAGGAAACAAAATTAAAGTCAAATTCTGTTATTTATTCAAATAAGCACAGGCTTGACCCTGAGGGTCATTTTGGACCTTAAAAGAACTCTAAAGCGATCAAGTTAGGTTCGGGAAAGCTTAGGGCAACTTTGGGACGAATCTGGGAAAATTTGACTTTTCGCCGAAAAAGTCAAACGGTGACGTTTGGGTCGCCCGGGACTTATTTGGGACCCAAAAATCTTAGCCGTCGTTACGGCTAGCTTAATTGGGTCATTTCCATGCAAATAAGGGTTTTCGTGAAAAAGTAAATTTCGGGCCGAACGGGTTCAAAATTGGAGTTTATCGGATTTTAAATTATTGGGCTGAGATATTTATGAGTGGAGGTGGACTCCACTTGAACACTTGTCCCTAACTCCTTGAAAGAGAGAAAAGTGTGTGAGAAAGGACACTTTTGACCTTACTTTTATCACTAGAAGACAAAATAGGGAAAAATGAGCCTTTAAACCTAATTTTTAAACCCAAATTTCAGCACTTTTCATTGGTGGACGAAAATTTGAGGTTAGAGAGTGAGAAGGAGAGCCTCCATTGTTGAAGAAGAAGAAGAAGAAGAGAAGAAAAAGAGGAAAAGGACCATCTTCCATGGATTCTACCACCAAAACCTTCCAATCTCTTCGTATTCTTCATCCTCTTCTCATTCCCAAAGGTAAGAACCCAACCCTTTTCCATTTTGATGAAGTTTAGTTTATGGGTCTTGTAGGATTTAGATGAAATTGGATTGGGTCTTGTTGGAAGTGAGAAATATTTGGTGGAATTGAGTAGTAATGGAAAGAAAATGGGTGAAATTAGAAGAATTGGATGAAACTCTAATTTTGGAATTGGGGGAAATGTGAAATTGGAGCTAATCTTGAATGTTTTTAGTTGAAACATGATATTAAGGACCTAGAGCTCGTTTGGGGCGTTTTTGGGAGAAAATGTGAAGTTTTCCGACGACCGGAGGCTCGCCGGAGGTCCGGCCACGGTGGGCCGATGGCAGGGACATCGAGATCCGAGCCTTGCCTCGGGATTCTGACCGTGCCTCGGGTTCCGAACAGTGCCTCGGGATTCGAGCCGAGCCTCGGGTTTCATTGTGTGTGATGCCCGGTTGGGTGTCCTTCCGCTTTGATCGACTTTGGACTAGTATTGAGTTTTTTGTGTTACGTTGTTAACTTAGAGTCCGGCTTGTTCGTGGAGAAGGAGGAAGCTAGCCAGGTCGTCACTACTGGATTGGATTGCTTTTGAGGTAGGGAAAAATAGCGGTTACTTGTTCAATTAAGGAAAGTTACTAGAATTGCATATAGGATATGAGTAACCGGAATAATTGTAGAATCACATGTAGGATGTGAATAACTAGTGTAGTCGTTTAAAATGTGGAATCACTTGCGGGCCATGTTGTGCTGTAGAATTGCATGTGGGCCATGTCGTGCCCATAGGATTGTGTGATGGTTGTGCTTTACGGCTTTACCTGTGAAATGTTATTGTTGAACTATTGCCTTGTGACATGTTTGAGGCGATGTATGTGGGTGAGGTTCGTGCATTATGTGAATTGATGATTAAGATGGCATGCTATGTGAATCGTGTTATGAGTAAGTAGTGGTAATAAGTGCAGTATTATTTGTGGTTTTATGGTTGGTTGGGATGATTTATAAACCGATGTTGTGTGTTCCGGTATAATTTGTACCCCGATGCTGTGTGTTCCGGGATAATATATAGGCCGATGTTGTGTGTTCCGGTATGATATGTTTAAGCCGTGCTGTGTGATCCGGCATATTATTGGATACTTACTGTGTGTGTGTGTTTGCTAATGATTTATTGTGTGTGTTGCTATTGTTTTACTGTGTGTATTTACTGGGTGATTCATTTGAGATACGGTTTGAGTGTGAATATTGAGTAATCGATGATAGTTGAGTAGGGTTGATTTCACACGTTAAGCATGGTTATTGGGTAAGTATTGTGATAAAGAGATGTTGTGGTTATGTGAGGTTGGTTATGATTGTGATTGTGATTGTGATTGTGTGTTTTTCTGAGAATGATTGACTGGTTGTACGCTGGAGATGTTGAGATCGTGTGGGCGTTAAGTAATGTATGATTTGCTTGGTCGTGTGTGATTGACACGGTGATACGTGGTTGTGCTTGTGACTGATCGTCTGTGATGAGGTAGGCCCACCTTCCGACCACGGGTCGGTAAAGTGTTGCAATCATTCCGCGATGAAGTGGTTGCCAACCTCCGACTAGCTATCGAGAAAATGTTCGATGGGTCCCGCGAGGAGGTCGACCGCCTGTACAGACTGTGTGTCGTGGTAAGTGTGTGGGTTATCGCCAGGCCCAGTCGGGTCTGGAAACCGAGCATGAGGTGGTCTAGTGTTTGTGTTTGGATGCCTTATGTATTGTTCGGTTGTTACTATGTGTGTTGACTAGTTTTGGTTTGTTGTGGTTATTTATGCCTGTTATGTGATTCTTGTGTGACTTGGGTGAAAACGTTATGGGTGTTTGGTAATGGACCGTATGACTGTATGGCATCGGATATGAGTTGTGTTTGATGAGTTCCTGTGTGAAATAGGTGGTGCAGGTTTGGTTGTTGAGAACCGTCCTCGTGACGGTTTGGTGTCAGGTATGAGGTGTGACTGGTTCTCCATTTTCAACTGTTGTGTTTGCAACTGGTGTCGTTGTAGATATTTCCGATGTATGTGTGTTTCTTTGACTTGGATCAAGTTTCGATATTTGTGTTTTCCTGTTTGATTTCGTTAGTTGTTATTGCTTTACTAGTATGCCATTTTTGGACGGGTATCCGTGGTGGTGAGCGAAATGCTCATCCCCTTTACTACTTTTTCCTACTGAGCAAAACGCTCATCCCCTTCATTACTGTTCCTACAAGTTTTGATCGTGATTTGGTTTAGAGGATGTCTCAGAGCTTGGGAGCTTAGTGAGAGTCCGGGTGTCATTTACCTAGTAGAGACGTACTCCTTTTGTCTTGAACATGTTGATTTTTGAACTCGAGCTTTGGATCATTTATCGTTATTTATCGGTTCTGGATTATTTTATGAAATTTGGATTTAAAAATGCTTTTCCCTTAATATTTTTCGGCTTGTGAAACGGTTTCCTGTTAAGTTTCTGGTTCACGTCTCGAGTCCGGTCAAAACTGGATTTGGGGCTTGACTCTGAGGCAAGCTTTAAAGCTTACCGAACCCGTTCCCGTTACCAAAGCTCGGCTACATGAACGGTGCAACCATTCACCCATACACATACCTTGTGATGAAAGGCCATAGACTCGAGATGGATCGCAAGGCCATGGTTGCACATTGTCCAGCAGAGATGCTCAAGCATGTGCTTCGGCTTGATAGTCAGGGTTTCACTCATCAAGGCCTTGGATAAATCCATGGATTTCTCAATCAAACTGAGGCGATTCTGCATCTCATCAAACCTGAATGGGTATGAATCAGCGGTTTCCCGAGATGGTAAGTTTTGATCAACGGTCATCGTCATCGCCACTACATTGCTATCACCTGTTGTTGAATCGATATCGTCAATCTTGCGATAGTGGCGAGGAGCCTCCTCGCCCACTAACTCTGCATCTGGAGTGGAGTTTGTCGGTGTGGACACAAAGACTACGCCTACTCCTCCTTGACTTGGATGATTCGTCGTACCAGCGGGACGTGGTGTTGCCAGAGAAGCATACTATGTTTCAGCTTGTTCTGGTAGTACTGCATTCTTTGGTGTAGTCCTGGAGGCTTCTCCCCCTGAGGATGGAGCTCGTGCGGGTGTTGGAGTGAATGCCACCATTGTAAGAACCGCCCCCGGTCGATCCCGGTCGAACCGGTGATTTTTGGCGAAGTTTGACTTTCGGCCGGAAAAGTCAACCGATGACTCCGTGAGTCATTCGGGACCTTTTCGGGACCCAAAAGGCTTTTCCGTCGTCACGATTAGCATAGTTGGGTCGTTTCCTTTCAATTGACTGTCTTTGCGAAAAAGTCAAACTCGGGTCAAACTTTGGCCAATTAACGACTAAACCCTGATTAAATTAAGTGTGCTAGAAGTAATTATGGACAAGGTGGTACCCACATGGACATGTCTCCATTTGTGGCTTGGAGGAGAAGAAATGGGTCTCTAAAGACTCTTTTACCCTCACTTGTGCCTAAAGAAAGGAAATAGAAGAAGGGGGCAAAATAGACTTTTCTCACAAATAGGTTTTAAGTACACTTGAAGCAACCAATTCAGCTCATTTATCTCTTGGTTGCCGAAATTTGCAAGGAAGAGAGAGGAAGAAGAACACCATTGCTTGGAGAAGAAGGTAGTGAAGAAAGGAGGCAACTTTGAGGGCTTTTCTTCACCAAATCATCTCCAAATTAGCTCATCTTCATCCCCTTTCCATTTCCAAGGTAAGTACTCTCTAAAATCCTACTTTCAATCAAGTTGGAGTTTTGGGTTTTGTTGGAAATTGCTTGAACTAGATGGGTTTTGGTTTTTGTGTTGTTAGATAGTTGTTTTGATGAAGTTTAGTTAAGATTTTGGTTAGAAATGAATAGATTATTGACGTTTGGAGGAAACCCATTATGGGTATTGAAGTTTGAGGGGTTTGGTGTCTGATTTTGGAGTTTGAGGACATTAAAAATGGAGTTTTTGAAGTAGATTTTCGTGGAAACGAAGTTGGAGAAGAAGGAGTTGAGTCTGCCCAGTTTCGGCATGGAAAGGGCTTGGTTCCGGCCCTCTGAGGGCACGGAACGAACTCGGTGTCGGCCCTCTGAGCAGCATGGTCCGTGCCTAGTACCGGCCCTCTAAGCGGCACGGTCCGGGTCCCAAGCCGGCCCTATGAGGGTCACGGTCCGGGCCTAGTGCCGGGCCTCTTAGGGGCACGGTCCGGGCCTGGTTCCGGGTCTCTGAGGGGCACGGTCCGGGCCAGATTCCGTATCCGTGGGCTGCTCGAATTGGGCCTTGTTCGGGCCCAATTTACCCTTTTGGCCCAAGTTTTGTCATTAGGGGTACTTTAGGTATTTCACCTTAAAACCGACTTTGAATGTTTATTAATTATAATATTAATTTATGTTCCTAGACCTTATTCTCGAGCTCGGAGGAGGAGGCTACCAGACGGCTTTGGTGATTAAGCGTTTGGAGAACTTTTGAGGTAGGGAAGAGTATTAATTACCGCTTTTATTTAAAGAATACTAATAGTATGCATATAGGATGTTAATAATCGGAAGAGTCTTAATTTGCATATAGGATGCGATTTACTAGAATGACCGCTTTCAATTATGGGAATTGTCGTGTCGTAGAATCAAATGTGGCCATGTCGGGCCTTAGGATTGTGTGTTGGTTGTGTTTGATTGTGGTTAATTGTCCTTAAGTGTCAACATATGGTATACTCTTGTTTAATCTAAGGCTTATGTTGTGTTGTATGAATTACCATGAATGTGATATGAATGTTTGTTTCGTAACATGATTGAGCGAATGAATGTGTTGAATGGAATATGAATGTTGTCCGGTGATATGATCAGGTGAATGATAGACCGATACGGTGTTCTTGGTAAGTTGTGACGATAGTCTTCGTTTGTATGATAAGTCGGTGTAGTGTGGTTGTGTGGTATTGTATGGTGTGACTTGTACCCCGAGTGACGGGAAGATACCCGACCGAGGTGTGTGCCGGTCCGGTATGTGTGCGATGATATTGACCCCGATGTGTGTTCCGGGAAGACATCTAGACCGATGGACATTCCGGTATGATGTAGTGTTTCACCCCGATGTTGTGTGTCCGGGAAGACATCTAGACCGAGGGACATTCCGGTATGATGTAGTGTTTCACCCTGATGTTGTGTGTCCGGGAAGACATCTAGACCGATGGGTATTCCGGTATGATGTATTTGCTTCAACCCGATGATGTGTGTCCGGGAAGACATCTAGACCGTTGGGTATTCCGGTATGATGTATTTGCTTCACCCTGATGTTGTGTGTCCGGGAAGACATCTACACCGAGGGTATATGCCGGTATGATGTGTTTGTTGAGTTGTGCCTGGTGATCAGATTGTCATGGGTACTTGTCTTTGTTGTGTGTTATCGAATCTGAGTAACGTTCGTAGTGGTCTTAGCGGTATGATGTCACGTTGCTCGTTTGTTTATCTATTATGGTGTTATTATCATTATTGTTGTGTTCCTGTCTGTTTCAATTCACTTTATCAGTTTTAGTGAGTTACTGTTTGAGTATTTCTGGTAACGGAGCGGGGGTCCCTTCACTTTACTACTTTTTCCTACTGAGCGAAAGCTCACCCCCTCTGTTTTTACTATTTTACAGATTTCGATGGTGGGTCGGTGTAGATGACATCTCAGAGCTCGGGAGCTCCTCGAGAGTCCGGGGTCTATTTATTTATTAGAGACGTACCTTCTTTTATGAACTAAACCTTGTATTACTTATTTGGATCTTGAGCGTTGACTCGCAGTATTTTATTATCGATTTGGAACAAGTTTTTGGAGTTGTAATTCGTAATTTTCCTTTGTATTATTATTGTTCTTTTCTCTTTTAGCTCACGTCTCGAGTCCGGTCACAACCGGATTTGGGGCGTGACAACCATGGGGTTCTCGACTGAAAACGAGTTCTACTCTGCAGCACCTGCTCCCTCAGTTCAAAACGGTTGTCCCTTCATGACGCAGGCTACACCCAAGGCCGCTACCTCATCCGCCTCCGCCACCTTCGGGCATGGTCTAGTGAGGTGGGTAGACGATGATTTGGAAGCAAAATTCCATCTCGTGTTCATGTACCACACCGGATCCTTTCGGTCATCGATCACCCCAAGGTTGACCTCAATGTGCACCTCGTCGTGAGTAGCAGGACCCATCCTTCCTTGTTCCACTCTTCCCTTCTCCACAACGTGGTTGGCCATCTTCTTTGCCCTTGCATCGAGGCAAGAACTTCCCATATTGACTTGCTCATCTGGCACTTTCTTGTCCTTTAGCATGGCACTAGGTTTCCCACGCTTCAGGCACTCCTTCGCCCATGTTGGTGCCCACCTAGATCTTTTGGTAAGTACCTCAGACGTTTCCTCGTCCTGATTTCGCCTCCAGCACGGCGTCTATATTATCCTTTAGACCGGCACCTCGGACGTTCCCTCGCTCTTGGCCTGACTTGCACTTGAGTCAGCTTGGGTCTTTGATATGTCATCATTAGCTTGTTAAGTCCTCCTTAGTGAACGGCCGTGTTGAACCCGTTCTTTCTTGGCGCTCTCCGCCTTGGCAAGTGTAGCTGCAACTGACGTCACCTGAGCCATAAGTAGTTCAAAGTTCTTCGTCATCTGCCTGAACAAGGTGAGCTTCGTCATCAGCCTCATTGCTCTTCTTCTTCCGGCAGTCACGGATCCAATGTCCTTCAATGTTGTAGTAGTTTTACTTCTCTGGCTTCCTGGTGTTGTCAGCACCGTCCTTTTTGCCACTTTTGTGGTGTTTTCCCCGTGGTTTGGGTGAGGCGTTTGTGCCGCCATGGTCCCATCGTCCCATGCGGTTACGCCATTGTTCCTCCGTTAGGAAGAGCCTCGTGCCCCCCTCCTCTTCTTCGTCCAGCTCCATACGTTCCTCTGCTGCTTTGAAGCGTCCTATCAATTCCTCCATGTTGATTGTATCGAGGTCGACGAGGCTATCAATTGATAATGCAAGTTGCGAATAACGCTTTGGAACTATGCGAAGGAACTTCTGTATCACTTGCTTCTCTGGTATCTCATCACCGAGGACATCGAGATTTGCAACGATGCCAATAAGTCGCATTGCCAACTCGTTGACGATTTCGCCGTCCTTGTGTGTGAATCGCTCGAACTCGCGTCGGAGTGTTTGAGCATTCGTGTCGCGGACTCGGTTTTAGCCCATGCGAATTGTTTTGATCGCCTCCCATGCCTCATGATACGTCTTCTTCTTCCCAATCGTTGAGATCATGTTGGTCGGAACCGAGTTCATGATCACCTCCATTGCGGAGCGATCGTTGCGATATCCAATCTCGTCAGTGAGATCCTCCCATCCTTGAATTGTCGTCGACAAGCCTCTTGCTTGTAACCTGGCCTCCATAAGGATCGCCCAGTCGTCGTATTTGGTACGGTATAGGATGGGAAATTTAGCCGTGCTGACCACTGTAGGGTACGACCTCGTCATCGCCAACTAGTGCGCATAGCCGACTGTGGTAGAGTTATTCTTGGTGTTGCTTGCCTTGATCGTACTGACAGAATCATTCATGATGAACCGGGCTCTAATACCACTTGTTGGTTCTAAACCAGATTGGGAACAAAGAAGAGAGAATTAATTATACTTGTTCTAAACTCCCGAATGCCTTGGGTTACCTTGTATTTATAGAACAAAAAAGAGTACAAAGAACATGGAAGGTTTGACACGGCACTTATGTGACCTACAATTACCTACCCAAAAAAATTGAGAAGCATGTGTTGATGTTGTACTAATTACGGCTAGATTGATTTTCTAACAAAGAGCAAGAACAATGGCAACGCACCGTGTTGCGTCCCGCACACAGAATCGTATTTTTACGGTTCACGGTCACGGGTCGGTGCGTTGTGGGGCACCGATTTTGCGATCCGCGAACCGAAAAAATACGGTTCGCGTGGCGACTTGCGACCCGCGTATCGTATTTCCGATTCGCGGGTCGTTCGGCCGGAGTCGTGCGCCAGCCATCTTTGTTGCGACACGTGGCCATCTCAATTTTTTTAAAATTCATAAAATCAGATTTAACTATATAGGATTAGTCCAATATTAAAGTATAAATAGATAATTTTACACTATAAAAAATATTATGCAACATTTTTCCCGACGGAGGTTACTAGGTCAGAGGCTTAGGCCACGCCTGATCCATCGGCGGTGGAAAACGAGGTCAGACCTGGGCGTGTTCGTTCTGATTCAGGTCAGGGTGTGGTAAGACTGAAACAGAGTTCTATTTTTGAACCGGTGACTGGTAATGGGTGCGCGATTTTTCTGCATAATCTACCCTGGGAAACGTCTTCTGAATGGGTCCGCCATTCCTTGATGCCTTTTGGAGAAGTGAAGACTACCACAGTTATCAAATAGAAATCAATAAAAGGACCATGCGGGGACACCAAACTTAAGCTGAGGAAAGAAATATACCAGAAACAAGCCACGATGATCCGCTAGACCCACGACGATCAACACCTGGGAGGATGAAGAAACGTATCCCATGACCGGATCTGAAGAAAAACATCGGGCTAACAGACGAACCAACAGAGGCAGTAAGAGAAACTCCACAACGATCCAAACCCAGAAGGATGAAGAAGCGCGTCCCACGGCCAGAGCTGGAACTAGACACCTCCAGTGATCCGAAAGACGCTCCACCTCATCAACACTGCAACGAAGCAACCAAAAGAGACAAGCCAAGTACCCCAAAATGAACTTTCAACTCGACCGAACCAGATCCACAACAATCAGCACCCAAACGGTTGGAGAAAGCGTCCAACGACCGGATCTGAAATGAGTCACTAATATAAAGCCGCAAGATGCACCACTGACACCACCACCGCAACAAAGAGATTTACAAGAGCTGACTACTCCGAAGGCCAACACAATCTAAGATCATAGCCTACTCCAAAAAGCAGATATGTCGCTCAACTCCGAAGTACCCCCGGCCACTGCACCTCGAGAGCACTGAGACGAACTCAGGAGAACAGCTAAATAGAGGACAGGATCGGGATCCGACCCGGGTCAGACTCGGATCTGGTCCAGACCCGGCCCAGACCATGCCTAGACCCTGACCAGGCTCGAACCTAACCCAAACCTAACCAAGCCGACCCGAACCTGAACCAGGAGCACCCTACCTGTACCTAAAGCTTATAGTGCATTTATTCTCTGTGTATTGGTGGTTGAAAGAGGACCTTCAGAGTTTCTTGTTCCATTTTTGGGGTACGGCAGCAACATTGTAGTAGAGAAACAAAGAAGAGCATTAGTTGGAGGACCCAATCTTGGGTGGAAAAGTAAGGTCAAGTGCTTAAAGTTGTGGTCTACTATTGGTATACTTGATGTGTGGTGGAACAAGCAAGAACAAGCCAAAGTCTTGCTAGATTGTGAGTCACGGGCAGACCAGGTAAATCAAGTCATCTTGTGTTGATCTTGTTGTCCTCTCTTGGTGGTGTGGTGGTGCTGCAAGCTTCAAAGAATGAGAAGTGGTAGTTTGAAGAACTAGAGCCATAATCCTCTTGTGGTGGGGTTGTACAACGGTTTAAATCAAGAAATAGGTAAGATTGGGGTGCTTCTCTAACAAGAAGCAAATCATGTTCCTTTTGATACCGTGAGCAGTGGTAATGAATAACAAACCGCCAAGTACACGACTACGATAAAAGGTCGGCGAACATTTCGCTGTTCTCTTGTTTCTTAAGTTTTCTTCTAGAGGAAACCCCGTTTACTAACCCTATTTGAGCTTTGTTTTTCAATTCCTAACCTAGGTTTGCTTTTGGTGACATTTCCCAACTATCACCTTTCAATTTTTTGCAGAAATACAAGGAACTCGTCATTGTCCCGTGAATGTAAGCACATCTTTGAACCATGTTAAATTGGGCTCTCTGTTTATTTTCTGCACTATAATTATTGTTTTGTATTTATCCGCATCGGGCATTTTTCAATTATCGATTAGGTCCTATGATCGATAATAGTTATTCAACAATGGAGAATCCATTGCTCTCTTTCTCTGCTTTTGGTTCAATGTTGTTGTCACTGTATGGAAAATATTACAAGCTAGTCTCCATGATGGTGTATGCAACTAACCAGGGAAGGAATGAGCCTAAGGCGAAGTCCGATGGTCGTTGTGGTATCGGATCTGGGTGTGCTCGACGGCCACGGCATCATCGATAGGAGAAGGAAGGAATCGACGTTGTGCCTCACTCATCCAACTTGATGGCGAATACGATTGGCGGGGAGGCGGCATTGCAGGTTTTGGAAGTTCTAACTATGTCAAGTGGTTTTGAGAGAAAATCTGGTGAAGTTGGTGCCCTCACCAATACCCGAGATCGAAGTCCAAGGAATTCCATTTGCAAGGAGACGAGGTTTTTGTATACATCTTGTCGTATGGAACCATGTCTTAATGGGTTCGCAATGTCTTTGGTGCGTTTGGCGTCATCTAGTCCTCCTCTGTTTTGTCTTGGCCAAATCGTAAAGGGAATTTCTTTGGGTTTGTGCATTATGGGACTCAAGACGAGGCGACCCATGCCGTTGCCAGCCTTAACGCCTTTAAGATCAATGGTTTCACGTTGTTTGTAGCCATTTCTCGACGTCGGAAGGCTCAGCTGATGACGAACATACTAAAATAGGGCACTAGAGAGGATGTGCAAAGCAATTGAGAACTCGTCGGGGAGAGATCAATGATTCTGCGATGTTGTGGGGTACTGGTGGGGAGGTAGTTGAAGTCCTCACCAGTGATTCACCGAAGATTGTTCCTTATAACGATGTTGTTTGTCCAACAGAATTGGTTGTGATTCGTGATCCCAGGACTCATGGGTCTATCACGATTCCGCTTTCAAATCTTGATTCGCAATTGGATTTGTAGCTTGTTTATACCGTTTCAGATGCGATCAGATTTGCTCAGGATCTCGCTGACCGTATTATGTGTGGGGAAGACGATATTGTGTGTGTAGTTGGGCCTTTGACTTCGTGCTTCATTGACCAAGCACAGTCAGTCGTGCGAGATTTGGCACTGGTTACCTCGTTTGGACCGGTGCTTGCTTTGGGCCTGAGTTTGGGCCTGCGTGCAGATCACATGTTCGTGCATCAGAACACGGTGCTCAGCCCATTTCAGTTATTCAATCGTCACAACAGGTGACAAATCCGGGAGGTGCATTCAACGATCTTATCGGGGATCAACAAGATAGTACGTGGAAGGAGGCCCTTTTTAAGCCTCTTAAATTCAAGGTTCGACAACCGAAGTAGTCGTCGTCTCAAGTATCGAAACGTCAGAGTCGGACTCCCAAATTTTTTAGCGTATTATTTCACCGCTAAAATCAAACCAAGAGCCTGTTCTTTGAGTCGTGAGAGAATTGTAAATCTTGTGGACGTTGGGAAGTAGAGTACATTTACTTGGAATGCTCAATTAGCTTGTTCGGGTTTTGTTCTCACAACTTCTTTTTAGAGCTCCCTTGTATTGATTGTCTTTGGTTCGATCTTTCTTGGATCTTATCTTTTTCTAATAAAATTTTCGAGCTTAAAAAAATGGTACTAAGATCGGTGGTTGGATAATAAGATTATTGGTGTTCGTTAGGAATTGAATTAGGCCGATTTATTTTTACGAATCCAATTGATTTACGGGATAAATCTCTTATTCGATTTCGAGGGTACAAGATTTACTATAGAAATAATTCTCATCTATTTAAAATATCTATATCTACAAGTTCACCATTTCTGTGTTGGCAATATAAGGTTGAATCTTTGCAATCTCAAAGGATTTTCATGATTCATAAGTTCCCTTTTTAAGCCTTGCTTCTCACTTGTAGGGGTAGGCAAAAAAAATCGAAACTGCTAAAACCAACCACCACCAATCAGAAACCGCACCAGAAAACCGGAAACTTAACGGTTGGTTGCGGGTTCTTGACGATCGAACTAGAAAGTTAACGGTTGGTTGTCGGTTCTTAAAACGTCAAATCATCGGTTAACCAACCAAACTGGTACTGTTCGTCATATACATGTGACTTCATAATAACCATTGATCTGATATAGATGAATGACACATGAGCACTATTTTGTGTCACACGGATTGCTAACATAGAACACGATGACTTATATGTAATTTTTCTTTTGTTTTGAAGAATGTAGTAATATGTTTTAACTTGAAATAGAAATATGTGTATGGTTATTGGTATCTAAATTTGTATTTACATGTTAGGGAAAGGTTGGTTGGTTAAAACCACTAACCAACCAGTCAGTAAACTGGTTGGTTTCACTGTAAAAAAATGGGTTTTTAGGTTAGAGCTGGTTCCAAGATATGTCAAACCGGTAATATCGGATTGAGTTCGTAAAGGGTTCTATTGGGTGGTTGACCACCCAATGCCCACCCCTACTCACTTGGTTGGTTCCTAGATATATGAGTATAAACATACATGTAAAAGTCTGATTTTACATCTCCAAAAATGATGACCAAACATAAACACATTAGAAGAAAACATATAAATTTAAGAATAAATAGAAACAAAAAAAAAACATAAACTATGAGAATAAATAGGGACAAAAATGTGAAACTTAACACTACTTTGAAAACATTTTCCAATTAATTATTACTCGAATGAATCTCGCAAAATTTAAATTGAAAAGTACCTGGAAAGAGCTGCAGAGTTATTCTTGTTTAGAATGTTAAAAGCATCAATAGATATCTACAAAAGAAGAGGAAGAATAAATATTCACAGACTCAGCTGTTAGTTAAACAAACATGTCATGAATGAACAAGAGCAATAAATATTAAGTAGAAGAAAATTAAAATATATCTCACAGAAGAAAAACTTGAAGCTCTGGGCAGTACAAGGAGAGATTCACATTACAAGGAGGGAGACAGAGCTGAAGGAGAAGCAATAATGAATAAAATTATTATTTTATTTTCTTTAAACTAGTGTTTGCAACTCATCGAGTCAATTTATAAAAACATAATCACTTTGTGTGATGATGATACTAATATATCTGGACAAATGATCATGACCAGGTTAGAAACTTTTTTTATCAGTAACAGAACTTCAATTTTTATTCAACCCAACAAAACCTCCGGAGTTTACAAATATGAGAATAAAGGAAGCACAGAAATCAAAGAATCAAGCACAACTTCGATTTAGTAAATCTTACCTCGTAACGTCTAACTACCGTCACTCGTTTCTCTCAGAATCAAAACCTTGATAAGTTCCAGCAAACAAGAGACGATTGGCGTTTGGTACTGCTGAAATTTAGATTTAAAAGAGAAATATATGTGGTAATTGATTGGTAGCAAAGGTCAATGGAACTTAAAGAAAGAATGTAAAGGGCTGGTTTTTTATGGTGGTATTTATTTTTCGATTGAAAAAAGAAAAAGAAAAACAAAAAATTTAGGGGTGGGCATTGGGTGGTTAACCACCCAATAGAACCTTTTACGAACCCAACCCGATATTACCGGTTTGACATATCTTGGAACCAGCTCTAACCCAAAAACCAAGTTTTCACAGTGAAACCAACCAGTTCAATGACCGGTTGGTTATTGGTTTTAACCAACCAACCACTTTACTACATGTAAGTACAAATTTAGATACTAATAATCACACACATATTTCTATTTCAAACCAAAACATAAACTACATTCTACAAAACAAAAGAAAAATTGCATATAAGTGGTCATGTTCGATGTTAGCAATCCGTGTGACACAGAAGACTGATCATGGGTCATTCATCTATATCAGATCAGTAGCTGTAAAAGTAGGATTTTGTAATGTATCCTAACTTGATTTTATTGGGCATAATGCAATACATATTTATACAAGAGTCTCGACTCAGAAAAAGGAAATAAAGAATCTTCCTAATAAATACAAAGTTTATAAAAGAGGTAACGAATCAATATGCAAAGAGGGAAATAATCAATGATTGCATGTAATATTGTGATTAAGATCAAATCAGATCTTAATACAATATTACCGTTAATACTCCCCCTCAAGTTGGAGCATGAAGCTCAGTAATGCCCAACTTGCGAAGAAGTTCATGGAAGCGCTCACGACCTAATCCTTTTGTGAAGATATCTGCAAGCTGGTGATTGCTAGGAATGGCCTGAGGGCGGAGTACTCCCGCCTGGAGTTGTTGCCGAACGAAATGACAATCAATCTCTATGTGCTTTGTTCGTTCATGAAACACTGGATTTGATGCGATGTGTATGGCTGCATGATTATCACAGAAGAGTGGGACTGTTGTATTCTGAGGAACCTGTAGATTTGTGAGAAGTTGTCGTAACCAGACTATCTCTCGGCTAGCAGCGGTCATGGCCCTATACTCGGCCTCTGCCGATGAGCAAGATATCACAGTTTGCTTCTTAGATCGCCATACTACTGGAGATGACCCAAGAAACATAATGTACCCAGTCGTAGATTTCCGAGTGTCAGGGCATCCAGCCCAATCGGCATCGCAATATGCTCGTAGAGTGAGCGTGCTGTCGGCCGGGAAAAACAAGCCTTGCCCTGGACTGTTCTTGAGATAACGAAGAACATGAAAAGCTGCATCCAAATGAGGTTGACGAGGGGCATGCAGAAATTGACTTAAAATATGTACTACATAACTAATGTCTGGTCGAGTAATAGTCAAATATAACAACCGACCTACCAAACGACGATATTGGCTGGCATCCTGGCATAAAGGGACATCATTTGCGGAGAGCCGATGTTGTTGGGCGAGAGGAAAGAATGCTGGCTTGCACCCAGTGAATCCACTATCGGCCAAGATGTCAAGGCTATATTTCCTCTGAGAGAGGACAATCCCAGAAGGAGAGCGTGCCACCTCGAGACCAAGGAAGTACTTCAAGGTTCCCAAATCCTTGATTTTGAATTGTTGGTCCAAGTGGTCCTTAAGTTGTTGAATACGAGGGGCATCTGTTCCTGTAATAACCACGTCATCAACATAAATGAGGACAGCAACGAATGAACCAGGAGCAACATAGGTAAAGAGTGAGTGGTCTGCAGCCGAAGGTTTGTAACCAAGGGTGATAATAGATTCTGTAAATTTCTGGTACCAATTACGGGAAGCCTGCTTCAGACCATAAAGCGACTTGAGAAGGCGACAGACCCGTTGCTCCCCCTGTTTAGAAAAACCCTGTGGAACCTTCATATAGACCTCCTCTTGGAGATCCCCATGGAGGAAAGCATTGTTGACATCGAGCTGGTACAACGGCCAATTATGAGTAGCCGCTATAGCAAGAAGACACTGAATAGTGACCATTTTTACAACTGGAGCAAACGTACCAGTGTAGTCAACCCCTTCAACTTGGGTGTAGCCTTTGGCAACGAGACGAGCCTTGTGACGCTCGATACTTCCATCTGGACGATACTTCACTTTGTACACCCATTTAGAGTCGATGGCACGCTTTCCAGGGGGAAGCTCAGTCAAGGTCCAAGTATGATTTCCTTCGAGGGCAGCAATCACTCGTGTCATGGCATCTCGCCAATGCTCATGTTTAATTGCCTGCTGAAATGTGCGTGGCTCATCTACTGAGGAGATGGCCGCTAAAAAGGCAAAGTGAGCGGATGACAATCTATCATAAGAAATATTGTGAGAAAGAGGATGTACCGTCGAGTTTGCCGAAGGAACGAGTGGATGCGGGGCGGAACCAGGGTGTAGGATCGAGGGTGGCAGAGTGTACTCGTATCCACTTAAACGCGTGGAAGGCTTTCGTGCACGTTTTGTGGGAAGAGAAGGTGCTTCGTCCTCAGCCTCGCGAGGAACGTCTCCAACTGGGGTGAAGGGAGTTCAACATCTGATGGGGCATGAATGTCTCCAGCCGGAGGAGAAGGAAGCTGTACATCGGATGTGACATGAATATCCGACCAAAAGGTGGAGTCTGGTGGCGTCGAGGGTGGATCATCAGGTGTTCGCTCCGTATCTGTACCAGGGAAGATATTCTCCCAAAATTGCACATCTCGGGATACGAAAATTTGTCGGCTTTCAATGTCATAAATGCGATAGCCTTTTTGTCCTCGTGGATATCCTACGAATATACCGGGCCGCGATCTGGACGCGAATTTGTCACGCGTCTGTTGATGAACGTAGCAAAGGAAACCAAAGCTACGAAGATGGTCGTAGCCAGGTTTCTTTCCATATAGTACCTCAAAGGGTGTTTTGTTTTCAATAACTGCGAGTGGCGTCCGATTAATCAAGTATGCTGCTGTAAGTGTGCCATTCTCCCCAAAAATGTATTGGAAGTCGGGCTTGAAAATGGAGTGCTCGTGCAACCTCAAGGATATGGCGATGTTTCCTCTCTACGACACCATTTTGCTGAGGGGTACCAACACAGCTAGTTTGGAACTCCATGCCGACCTTGTGGTAATATGTTGTGAGTTCATGGTGTTGAATTTCCTTCCCTCCATCAGTCCGAAGACATTTAACTTGGACGCCAAATTGACCCGCCACCCAATTGAAAAAATGGAAGAGATACATTTTTACTTCTGATTTCTGGTTCATCAAAAATACCCATGTCGCCCGACTATAATCATCAACAATAGATAGAAAGAAGTGACACCCCGAGAGAGAGGGCGTGTGGTATGCACCCCAAATGTCACAATGAATTAATTGAAAGACGCCAGTAGTTTTATTCGTGTGAACTGGAAAAGCCAATCGAGTCTGCTTAGCCCTACAACAGGCATCGCATACACTCGAATCATGTTTAGTAATAGTTGGAGACAAATTGGAAATTAAGGATAAACGAGAAGTCGGTATGTGCCTTAAACGCCGATGCCACAGTTGAGAAGTATTGTTGCCATGGGTTAACAATGCAACTCCTGCCACCGTCGGTTCCCAATAATAAAGTCTGTTCCGCACCCTACCCGCTCCAATCAGCTTCCTCGAGTGTAAGTCCTGTATCACACAACATTTAGAGTAAAAAAGTCAATGCACAGTCCAGATCTCGGGTAATCTGGCTTACGGAGAGTAAATTGAAGCAGAAACGAGGAACGGCAAGCACGTGATCAAGGGTCAACGAAGAATCAAGAACCACTTGTCCCACGGCGTGTACGGGTGCACTTTCTCCATTTGGCATCTCCACGGGCAAAAATTTTGTTTTATCCCGAATATTGGATAGAGAATTAACGTCATATGTAATGTGATTAGTAGCTCCGGAATCAATAATCCATTGAGAAAAAATATCATCGGAGGTGAAAGTAGCGGCAAAGGAATTGTCACGGCGTGGAGCGTTGAAGAGGTCCAATAGGTGCTGTCTTTGGGCTTCATTGAGCTGGCCCAAGAAGGATGAGAGGACTTGATGTCCGTGTGCTTCCATGGAAGGCTGGGATTGGCCAGGCCCGCCCGAATTGGGCCATGAAGGCTGACTGGGCCGTACGGCTTGAGACTGTTGGCACATACCAGAAAGATCACGCCCTGTAGGGCTTCGCACGTCATCGTGCTGCTGCAACAAGTCAGACGCAGACGCAACGAGCGCTGCTGCTGCTGGCCGGTGCTGTTGCTGGCCGGAAAACCTGCTGCTGCTGCCGCTCCTTGCTCCGGCGCAAAGTCCAGGTAAGTGTCGGGATTTTCCCCAACTGGAAGGATATCCCACAAGCTTGTAGCACTCGGTAGAGGTGTGGCCGGGCTTTCCGCAGTGCGAGCAGCGAGTTCGACGGCCGTCGCCGCCGGTTCGAGCGTCTCCGGTGGAACTGTGGTGGCCGGTGGGGTATTGTGCTGACAGGGCAGCTGGTTCCAAGGCAGGAGCACGGGAGGCAAAAGCCGTGCATTCTGATTCTTCCTGTGCAGCAATCGAGTAAACTTTCTCGATTCCGGGCAGAGGATGGACGCTGAGAATTTGAGAACGGACAGTGGTAAAATCATCATCTAATCCCATTAAGAAATCACATACCTGTTCTTCGTCCCTCATGGCTTGAATTTTCTGATTAATATCACAGGTGCAATGGCCACATGTGCATTTGGGGAGAGGACGAAGGCCCTGCAATTCGTCCCAAAGCCCCTTTAATTTTCCGAAAAAGGATGATACAGATTGATGGCTTTGCTGCAATAATGCGATAGCACGACGGATGGTGTAGACGCGTGGCGTGGCACCTTGTGTAAATCGTTGCTCGAAGTCTACCCATATTTGACGAGCAGTGGGAGTGTGGACGACCCCAGATTGTAGTTCCTTGCACAGAGCATTAACCAGCCAAGACTTGACCAAGGCGTTGTTTTGACGCCATGGTTGTAGAAATTCGGAAGTTTCCGAAGGTTGAGTAAGGGTCCCGTCTATGAATGCCAATTTATTTTTAAATAGTAATGCATCATATACCTTATGCCTCCACGTGTTGTAGTTGTCACCTGAATCACTTAGTGGTTGGGTGACGAAGACCATGCCCGGGTTATCTCCCGGGAATAAGTAGTATGGCGAGGCGGGATCAGTGGTGGGTCGTACGGTGGACCCAGACGAGTTATCGTCTTTATTTGTTCCGCACGTGTATA
This sequence comes from Erodium maritimum, assembly GCA_963921825.1. Lineage (NCBI taxonomy): Eukaryota > Viridiplantae > Streptophyta > Magnoliopsida > Geraniales > Geraniaceae > Erodium > Erodium maritimum. The sequence continues at coordinate 6,563,251 of OY997591.1, forward strand.
TAATGAACAATACCGGTTTGGTTGGTTAACCGATGGTTTGACATTTCAAGAACCGACAACCAACCGTTAACTTTCCGGTTTGATCGTCAAGAACCCACAACCAACCGTTAACTTTCCGGTTTCAGATTTTCCGGTGCGATTTTCGGTTGGTGGTGGTTGGTTTTAGCGGTTTCGATTCTTTTTGCCCACCCCCAGATAAGAATTGATTGAGATTAGAAATTCTAGGAAATCAAATTATACAGTATTTAGAAAAGAATTACAGAAAGATTGATTTGTAGAGACAAGGCCAAGTGTGCTAGCTAGAAAAAGTCTTGACAACAACACTACAGGTCTAAGGTATTCTTGTTTCAAAAATGAAGTTCAGCCAAAAACAAGTCAAATTTACGGGCCACGCTGTCGCCTAATTGAAATAGTAAATAGATTGTGGGAGGATATTATATTCACGGCAGATATAATGCCTCCACATTGTCACATTTCCTTGTATTTCCTATTCGTACACATGGTTGACTATCGATATCTTATATAACTTTTATTTATTTATTTATTTTCAAATGTCAGTTCTCACCATAGCTCTCATTTTCTCTCGTATCTGACGGCTAGAGTTTGTAGTATTAGCAACTTTTATGGACGGCAACGGTTTGAAACCGGTGACTCCTTTAATGGTCCACAAGGCAAGTAGTGAACCATATTCTTAGAAAATATGAAGATGTCATCCTTGACTTTGCATCCCGATTCTCCGTATTCTTTGACATTATTCACCTTAGCTCACCATAACACCACCAACCCTTAGCATAGCTCACAACCGTGTTAGGGTTATGTGGAGACTTCCTATTTTATTTAGGAAATGTCTAGTCTTCCTAATAGATTTAGGTAAGAGACTTGAGTAGACAATTAGAGGAAATTTCCTAATATGATTAGGAAACTTAACTCCTACCTTATTTTACCCATTGTCTTCTCCTATAAATACCATGTACTTGTAACCCCAAATCATTCATTCATTGTGAGAACAATAAGAAGAGAGTAGTGAGACCGTGGACGTAGGCGAATTGCCGAACCACGTAAATTCTTGTATTCTTGTGTGATTGCTTATTTTCCCTTGGTTTCTTCTTGCTTGAATATTGGTCCACGTTGTTATACCCCAACAACTGATATCAGAGCCAGGTTCGTGGCAAGTGGGAGCAACGGCAGAAGATGGGAAAGTTCGAATCGACAAGTTCGATGGGAAAGATTTTGGATTCTGAAAGATGCAGATTGAGGATAATCTATACCAAAAGAAGCTTCATGAACCGTTGTCAGAGACCAAACCAGAGAAGCTAAGTTCGGCCGATTGGCATTTGCTAGATCGACAAGCACTTGGTGCGGTGAGGTTGACTTTGACAAGGAACGTTTCCTACAACGTAATGAAGGAGACGACTACCTACGGACTAATAAAGGCGATATCAAATGTGTACGAAAATCCGTATGCATCAAACAAGGTATATTTGATTCGTCTATTAGTTAATACGAAGATGAAGGAATGTGCTAATGTTACCGATCACGTGAACGAATTTAATACGATACTATCCAGATTAGTGTCGGTGGACATCAAATTCGATGATGAGGTGCAAGCCCTATTATTGCAGTCTTCGTTACCTGATAGCTGGTCAGGAACTGTCACAGCAGTTAGTAGTTCGTCTGGATCTACTAAGATGTCGTTCGAGGGGATAAGAGACTTGATTCTCGGGGAAGATATTCGTAGAAGGAATTCTGGAGAATCGTCAGGCTCCGTGTTGAACGTGGACTGAAGAGGTAGAAACTCTGAGAGGGGGAAGAACAAAGGGCGAGGCAGATCGAAGTCTAGAAGGAGGGGACAATCTAAACGCAGAGCAGATGTGACTTGCTATAATTGTCAACAAACTGGTCACTTCAAGAGTCAATGCCAAAACCCAAAGAAGGAAAGAAAGGAGAACAACTCGATGAATGCGACAGATGTAAAGATCGCCCTGGTTAAAAGAATTAACTTTTAAAATTGTTCGATTGCAACGTCGTGGTTGGAAACCGGGTTGAATTTTGGAACAAATGTAAAAGAAAATGAAAACAAAAACAAAAAAATAGAGGAGCAAACTTGGGCCAGCCAGGCAAGGCCCAATCGGTCAGCCAGACCGAGCCCAAGCGAAGCCCAAGCCTACCCCAAACCCTAACGAGCACTATTCACCCCTCTTCTTCCTCACTCTCGCGCACGTTTCCCAAGACGCGCAGCTTTCCCCTCTCTCCCTCCTCTCGCAGACTCTCCCTCTCTTCTCGCGCGACGCCGCCCTCGCCACGCTCTACCTCCGTGTTCGAATCGAACCACGCTGGCGCTAATTCGAGACGCCGCCAGAGCTCCTCGCTCTGGTTCCTCCCTCTCGTGCTCGATTCGAACCACCGCTACCCTCCCCGTGACCACGTCGAGCCGTATTAATGACGGGAGACGGCGCTCGGGCTCGCGAGACGACGTGCCTTCCCCGTGCCGCCCCAAATGCAGCGCGTCAACGTCGCCCCGCCACCGGAGAAAGAGCACCTGAGCAGTTCGACGCGAGGTTCGCCGGTTCTGGTAAGTCATCCCCGTCGTTTACGGCCTCACCGGACCTCGGAGAGGTCTGCAGAGCCGTGCTCCGCCACTCCCGAGCACCGCCGCTCCTTCTCCAAGCTCCCCGTCGTCGTTGCCGCCCTCGCCGCCGGACTGGAACAACCCTAGCTACGTCCTTCTTCGTCTCCAGCTCGGGCCAGACCAAGCCTTGGGCCAGACCTGATCCGGTTGGGCCTCGGGCCAGACTTGATCCGGTTGGGCCTCTTGCCAGACCAGGCCTTGGGCCAGGCCCAGGTCTCTGGATTGGGTCTGGACTTGGGTCAGGACTCAGGTCTGAACCTGGGTTTGGGTCGGGTTGGGGGCCGGGTCCGGGTCAAGCTGGGTCAGGTCCGGATCTGGGTTTTGGACTGGGTCGGATCCGGGTCGGATTTGGGTCTGGATTTCGGATTCGGGTCAAAACCAGGTCGGGCAGATTAATTAATTATTTAATTAATTTAAATAAATTAAAATGGAGAATTTAAAGGACTAAATTGATAAACTAGAGGACTGTACCAAGACTGATTATGACTTTTACTTGTTAAAATCAGACTTTGACTTCGTCCGAGAAGACCGGAGGTATGCCCAGACGTCAGCAGCTAGGAGACGTAGCTGTTTGTTCTTCTTGAGGTAGGGAACGTAGCGAATACCGCTTTATTTACGAAAAGTTACTAGTATGCATGCTAGATAATAATAATAACTGGAAAGGTCCTAGTTGGCATATAGGATGTGATTCACTAGAATAACCGCTTTCAATTACATAATAATCGGACGAGTCATAGTGTGCATGTAGGATGTGATTTACTAGTTTAGTCGCTTTCATCTCTTGGGAAATTGTAGTGCTGGTAGAATGGCCATGTCGAGCCTTAGGGTTGCGTGTTGATTGAGATGCTTGATGCGTGTTGTAACCGCTGTTTGAGAGTCTTGATAAGATTACTCGGTGGAGCATGTTGTGTTATGTGTGGCCAAGTGTGCCGTGTTTGATGTGATGTGAACCTTTAGTTGTGATATGATCGGGTGAGTGATAGACCGTTTTGTGTGTTATGGTGAGTTGGCTCGGTCGGTATACCGTGGTCGAATTATGGCATTGTGATGCGTGAGACCTTCTTGACGCGTGTTCCAAGATGAGGTAATCCAGTTTGATACCTACACCGAGGGAGTATGCCGGTGTAGGGTATCTAGGCCAAGAATGGCATGATCATTACCCCGATGCTTTGTGGTCTGGGAAGGCGTACGACCGAGGTATGTGCCGGTCCGGTATGCGTGAGGCCCTGATTCTACGTGACAGGAAGACGTCCGACTGAGGGATTTCCGGTCTGGGATGTTACCCCGATTCTACGTGACGGGAAGATATCGGGACCGATGTTGTGTGTTCCGGTACAATATGAATGGGACGGGCTATGATAGCCGGTGATTTTGGGAACGGCTGAACTAAATTATGTGTTTTTCTGTTGAGTGCTCTGTGCGTGCTGGTTGGCTCTGTGCGTTTTTGTATATGTGATTGTGGTCTTGTGAGAGTGTTTAGTGACTCGAGATGCTGTTATACCTAAATTATATGTTTTGCCGTGCGAGTTCGCACGTGTGGTCGGTTGTGAGATAACCGTGAGCGTTGTCCTTTGAGAATCGTTAAGGCTTGAGTACCAAGAGCAAAAGTGAGATAAGTGTATGTTTCCAGTTGAATGTTGAGTTTGATTTACGGTTTGTGCCTGAGTGAAGGTCAGGCGTTGCCTTGGGTTGCTTGTGCTTTGGTGGTTAGTTATGCCTTGCTAGTTTGCCCTAATTGGACGGTTACTCGTGGCATTGAACTGATGTTCATGACCTTAACTACTTTTCCTAATGATCGAGAGCTCACCCCCTTTACTTTGTGGTTTTACAGGATTTGAGCGGGACTTGGACTAGCGGGATTCTCGGAGCTGGGAAGCTAGTGAGAGTCTTAGTTAGTGTTGTCTAGAGACGTACAGTTTTTACTGTTCCTAAACTGTTTTTATTTATGGTTGTTGACGAGCTGTTGACTCGCTTTACTATTTGGAGTTTTAAAACTGCTATTGAGACCATTTTTATTATTAAACTGCTTTTATTAATTTACTGTTTTATTTCACGTCTCGAGTCCGGTCAAACCGGATTTGGGGCGTGACAACAGAGGAATTTGAAGATGATGCTTTGATCTATTGTGTAGAAAGTGACACTCTGAGAATTAACCCTCAGACTGGCACGGCAAGCGTACCGGTCGTCAAGTAGTATTCGGGGTTTAAGTCCGAGATATCGTACCCAAGGGAGCAATTAAGCAAGCACTTTAGTTAATTAATTCGATGGTCAAGCTATTCCTATAATGAGGATTTGTTTTGTTTTGTAAAATGTAATTTCATATAAATACTGAGAATATAAATGATCCGCAAATAGAGCACAAAACCACATATGGATTGTAAATCAGAGATAAAAGACGATCGAGGACCTTAACGGGGGTCGAATGAGATGAACAACTTAACGATATTTGGCATACATTTATAACTAATACTATTTTAAGAGCAACGGGAATTCTCTTTAAGTAGTCCGAACCATCTCTCGATCGTATTAGGACCCTAATATACTCAGTCCACCTAATTATCTCTAATCTAGGTGTAGAGCGGTATAAAGCACTACACTTTATAAATTCCTCTAACTTTCGGGTTTTACACCTATAGATATTGCACTCGTGTCAGTCTAGCCATATTCTAGCCTAGATTGAAACTCGAGCTATCCAATTCCTTTTTCCTCTTTTTAACCTCATTTCTCGATTGTTGGTTAACAAGATTTAATCATACATGTACGTGATCAAGGCAATGTAGCATTACGAACGGAAATGAATAAACACTTTTCTAGTATTAGTTTATAAGTATATGACCTAAATATGCTCAATCAGTTCATCGCATCGTTCCCCCTAACCCTAGATCGATATAAACTTAGTTCATAGCAAACAGACAAGAACACAAGAGAAGGATTGAAATAATCATACTCATATTAACTAAAAATAGCTATATAAATATTCAGAAACAATCCAAACTACAAAAACCTCAATGTGATTCTAGTAGTTCTCCTTTGATCTTCTCCAAGTTCTCTCCAAAAGTGACTTTTTCTCTCCAATTTCGTCATCCCCTTCAATCTGACCTAAATTCCCTTTTATATGACGGGTTAACTCTGATTAAAAATAGGAAACGCCGCTGGAAATCGTGTTTTTGACGCTTGCGCGGTCGCTTGCACGCCGTGCAAGTTTCTGGTGCACTTAAGTTGCACGACAACTTGCACGTCGTGCAAGTTTCTGGTGCATTTTCTTGATGCCTCTGTCCAGAGTGCACCAGTTATTTGCACGACATGCAACAAACTGGTGCATTATGCCCAACTTCCAAATTCGCTCCGTTTCACTCCCGAATTGCCCCTTTTTGCTCCGAAAACTTGGTAAACCCTGAAACAATACCAAATACACAATATGAGAGTAAAATGCATCATTTCATTTAACTCGGGACTAAAAAGAACATAAATGTGGGCTAATGACATCCAAAATAGATGTATTTTATGTACACATCAGAAAGCCCAGTTGAATCATGGATCATGGATTCAGGTGCTTCTTTCCATACTACCCATTATAAAAATATGCTAGTGAATTTTAGACCTATAAAAGGTATAGTTCATCTAGCCAATGATGAGACGAAAGAAATTGTGGGCATAGGAGATGTGAATCTCAAAACTCGCATGGGTACAATTTGGACGTTAAAAGATGTAAGGTATATCCCTACCATAAGGAGAATGTTGATCTCTGTAAGTCATCTGGACAGTTTGGGATACGGTATAACCTTTAAAAACAGCCAATGGAAGGTATCAAAAGGGAATTTGATTATGCTCGAGGATGGAAGAGGGGAACTTTATACATGGCAGAGATGCCAGTGGAAGAGGTTAATGCAGTTACTGATGGGCCTGATCCTTCAACTCTATGGCTCCAACGACTTGGGCATATGAGTGAGAAAGGAATGAAGATGTTAGTTTCAAAGGGGAAGATTCCAGAACTGAAGAATGTGAAGGTAATTCTTTTCGAACCATGTGTGTTCGGAAAGCAGAAACGAGTTAGCTTTGCAAAGTCAGGGAAACCTCATAAGGCAAAGAAGTTGGAAATAGTGCATTCATACGTGTATGGACCTACAAAAGTTCCATCCATTTGAGGATCTCGCTACTATATCACCTTCATTGATGATTCCACAAGAAAGGTATGGGTTTACTTTGTAAAGCACAAAGATGAAGTTTTTAATACCTTTAAGAAGTGGAAAGCTGCTGTTGAGAATGAAACTGACTTAAAAGTGAAGGGTTTAAATTCTGAAAATGGTGGTGAGTATAGTATTAATGAGTTTATTGATTATTGTGATGAGCATGGTATAAGTATGCTAAAGACTGAGCCTGAGACGCCCCAGCATAATGGTGTTGTTGAGAGGATGAACAGAACGTTAAACGAGAGGGCGAAGAGTATGAGGATTCAAGCAGGATTGCCTAAAAGGATTTGGGCAGATGTAGTGAGCACAACAACATACCTCATCAATCGTGGACCCTCAGTTCCTTTGGGATTCAAGATTCCTGAAGAAGAATGGCGTGGAAAAGAGGTAAATCTTCTACATTTGCGAGTTTTTGGTTGTGTTTCTTATGTGAGAGTAAAGGATTCCGAAAGAGACAAGCTTGATCCAAAAGCAAAGAAGTGTGCATTCATTGGATATGGATCTGATGACATGGGGTATAGATTCTGGATGAGTCAAAGATGAAAGTCATCAGAAGCAGAGATGTCACATTCTGTGAAAGTGCTATGTACAAGGATCGCTTAAGTGTGGAGCAAGATATCACTAAAGAACCTGGAGGCAAGGAAGAAGCAATGTTGGAAGATATTACAATAGAAGATGTTACAGGCAGCAGTGAGAGTCAACTACAAGAAAATAACGAGGAGATACTACCGGCTACCCCAATAGCTGAAGTGAGGAGATCGAGCAGAGTTTCAAGACCTCCAGAACGGTTCTCTCCATCACTACATTATCTGTTGTTGACTGAGAATGGAGAGCCTTAGTGTTATACAGAGGCAGTTCAAATGGATGATTCGATTAAGTGGGTGTCAGCCATGGATGAAGAGGTGAAATCTCTTGAAAATAATGAAACTTGGTCATTGACTAAGTTGCTGGCTGGGAAAAAGGATCTACAAAATAAATGGGTGTTCATGGTCAAGGAAGAACATGATGGTAGCAAGAGGTACAAGGCAAGGTTAGTAGTCAAAGGCTTTCAACAGAAGAAGGGGATTGGCTACAACGAGATATTCTCTCTAGTAGTCAAGATGACTACTATCAGGCTTGTGTTAGGTATCGTGGATGCAGAGGATCTTCATCTAGAGCAACTAGATGTGAAGACCGCGTTCTTACATGGTGATCTTGACGAAGATATGTGTATGGTACAACCAGAGGGTTTCTAGAGAGCTGGAAGTGAAGACCTAGTTTGCAAATTGCAGAAAAGTTTGTATGGTCTGAAACAAGCACCAAGACAGTGGTACTTGAAGTTTGACAATTTTATGATGAGGAGTGGATACTCAAGATGTGTCATGGATCATTGTTGTTATGCCAAGCATTTCAATGGATCCTACATATTATTGTTGTACGTTGATGACATGTTGATTGCAGGATCCAACATGGTAGAAATCAACAAATTAAAGAGACAGATGTCTGAAGAGTTTGAGATGAAGGACTTAGGTGCAGCGAAGAAAATACTCGGAATGAGCATCAGTAGGGATCGATCTGATGGAAGTTTAAAGCTATCTCAAGAGAAGTATATTAAGAAGATCTTGAACAAGTTCAGTCTCCAAGATGTTAAGACAAGAAGTACGCTGATGGGAGGTCACTTCAAACTCACTCGAGAACAGTCACCTAAGACGGATAAAGACAAGGAAGAAATGGCTAAAGTCTCAAACGCATCAGCAGTGGGTAGTTTGATGTACGCAATGGTTTGCACAAGGCTAGACATTGCACATGTAGTGGGAGTTGTAAGTAGATTCATTTCTAATCCTGGGAGAGAGCATTGGGAAGTAGTCAAGTGGTTGTTTCGCTACTTGAAAGGCACTTCAAAGGTTGCACTACATTTCAAGAAGAAGGATGTAATCTTAGAAGGTTTTTCTAATGCAGACTTAGGTGGATGTTTGGACACAAGGAGGAGTACTACAGGGTACATCTTTACCTTGGGTTGCACAGTAGTTAGTTGGATGTCTCGGCTGCAGAAGAGTGTTGCTCTTTCAACCACTGAAGCTGAGTACATGGCTATTTCAGAAGCTAGAAAGGAAATGATATGGTTGAAGAATTTCTTGGAGGAGTTAGGGAAGAAACAGGCAGACAGTCCTTTGTTCGAGATATCATTTCATTAGAGGATTAATGAATGATGGTACTTTGTCCTTGAAGAAAATCCTTGGGGCAAAGAATCCTGCATATATGTTGACCAAGGTTGTTACAACGGAGAAGCTGAAGTTATGCATAACTTCAGCTGGCCTTCATGGTTAGTTGAAGGAAGATGTCTCACTACCTCAGAAGCTTATTGATGGTGCATTGGGTGTTATTGGAGTTACATAAGTAGGAGTGAAGTGAAGACATTCATGGACAGTCTCCAAGTGGGAGATTGTTAGGGTTGTGTGGAGACTTCCTATTTTATTTAGGAAAGGTCTAGTCTTCCTAATAGATTTAGGTAAGAGACTTGAGTAGGCAATTAGAGGAGATTTCCTATTATGATTAGGAAACCTAATTCCTACCTTATTTTACCCATTGTCTTCTCCTATAAATAACATGTACTTGTAACCCCAAATCATCCATTCATTGTGAGAGCAATAAGAAGAGAGTAGTGAGACCGTGGACGTAGGCAAATTGCCGAACCACGTAAATTCTTGTGTTCTTGTGTGATTGCTTATTTTCCCTTAGTTTCTCCTTGCTTAAATATTGTTTCACGTTGTTATACCCCAACAAACCGTAGCTCACAAACCCTCCGTCTTCTTTGACATTGTAGAACCCTTTTATGTGTATATATATTATCCATTGTAAGCTGAATGATATCAAGCACAACAACATCAAGCAATATTATTAGTTTAATTCTTCGATCCACTTCCCAAATTAATATGGTATCAGAGCTTTGGTAAGCTTTTCAAAAAAATTGTGGCTTTGCCCACTCGTTAGTTTACAAGTATAATGTGTGGGCAAGGCATCCAAAAGACAAAAGTCTGTTTTCGATTTACCTGCTTCCGCATCGTGGTAATTGAACCACACTTGATAATATAGTTGTCCTCGGCTCTTGCTACCCTTCGGGTTGCATCCCAGCTGCCACCGTTTTGCGTTGGTACATATATGTTCCATTTGTACCTGTCAGCGTTGCCGCCCACAGGAGGTCCTCCTTGTCATTCCCTCTTGCCGGAGGCTCAAACTCGTCCGACTCACCCACTTCCGCTTCATGGTGGTAATTACCCCAGGCCAAAATTATTTGCATCCAACCGCTCCCGCAAACCACAACATCAGAGACCCAAAATCCATTGTTATCTTTTTCTTGTAGTTGGTCCTGCGTCTTGTTCACTCTTGGACACAACAACTTTGTTTCTTGCCTAAGATCAAGAGGACAACCATCATCGTGCCGGACGCTGACCCCATCGTGGAGGACGCCCAACACACACGTTTGGAACTCTCACCGACTACCACTCTTGTTGTTCAGCTGTCGATTTCTACTATGTCCTGCTGCTGGTCCGTGTGTCCCTACTGCTGCAACTCTTTGTATGTTGGTCTCTCTCAGGTTCCTAGTCCGTTGTTCAAACTTTTACCAAAAAATAAAGGGATGAGTTTTATTTTTAGCCTTATTTGAAGATGGAATTTGAAAAAAACATTGGTTGAAGATGGAATTTGAAAAAAACCTCCAAGTTAATGAAATATGAAGCATCCCTCTTCTACCATTTTCTTTATTTGCAAAAAGAGAACCCAAGTTTCTATATTTGCAAAACAAACCCAAATACCCAAGTTTCCATATTTAAAAAAACAAACCCAAATATATCCCCATTTTGAGACCCGACACCCTCTCACAGCCAAGAACCAAGAAACAAACAAGAGCTGCAATTTTGAACTACCGTCCACCACCGTCCTGAGCGCCATCCACCACCGTCCCGACCCTGTCTTCCTCCTACGCAGTGAATCCCAAGTAAGTAAACCCCAAATCTTTAATTTGAGTTCTAGGGTTGGGGTTGAGAAAAAGGCTATAAACAAAATTCATTCATCGTACATCGAACTAAATCCTTTGTGTTTCCATACGTAGAAACGTAGAAAAAGATTGGAATAGATCCATACCGCTCCATAAGTAGATGCAGTTTGGGGAAACCATAGGATTTACGTAAGAGATGGTCACCGATCGGAGACAATCAGCGGCATGTAGCCGATCGGCTAGCGTCTCCGATCATGCCGCCGATCGGCGGGATGCATATTCCAAGATTAGCCTATATTGTTAGTATTGTTAGTATTATGGGTCTGTGTATGGTTAATTTAATTACTTAAATGAACGAGGTTGTAATTGTACATGGAATGAGTGAAGTTGCAATGATCCATGCTACTTACGATGGGGAATATAAGGTAGAGGAGGATGGGAACTATAAATGGATATCATCAACAAACAATAAAATTATTGGTCGTGCTATTGCTGATGGTGCCAATGCAACATTGAAAACATTAAAGGAACTCCTGTATTCTGAAATTGGGGTGAAGGAAAGTGATACAGAATTGAAACTTAGTTACCAATCTTGTATGCCCAATTACACAGGAATTATCTCACTAGTTGGGATTGTAACGGATATGGGTGTTTGGTATGTAGTAGCTGAAAACATGAAAGAATGTCGTAGAACCATGTTATCTGTAGAGCTTATCAACAAAAAAGATAACAGTGGTGCGGAAGTTGAAGCGGTGGAAGTTGAAGAGAGCGCCCACGATGATATGGTCTATGCTGGACCGGTTGTAGATGAACACGATGGAAATGAAAATGGTGGGTATGATGGTCATTTTGACTTGGATATTTGTAGTCGTGTAGAGAATGTTGAGAACCTAGTTATTCTTCTTCGACGTAGAGAGGTTGATACTGAAGCAGAAACATCAGCTCCTACGCCAGTGCCGGTAAGTTTGGATAGTATCGAAGAGAGAACGGTCAAATGGTGGAGTATTTTTCTAGAGACCATCAGTTTTCGTTAGATAGGGTGGATCCAGAACAAACCAATATCGGTTTTAGAGATGTCTCAGATTTAGTAGTTGGTTAAAAGTTTCATAACAAGGAAGCATTTATTACGTATCTGAGAGAGGTTGGAAGGAAGGGTAAATTTTTGATAGACCGAGATAGATCTTCAAAAACGCTATACATTGCAAAATGTCATGGTGTTGATTGTAGATGGAGAGTGCGTGGAGCCAAAGATCGGGGATCTGATGAATTCTCCATTAGAACCTACGAGCCTTTCCATACTTGTTTGGCCCGTGATCGCACCTCCCGAAAAGGTCTACTGAGTACAGAAACGATTGCTTGTATGTTGGCTGTAAAATATGCTGGAAGGAAAATGATTCCCCGTCCAAAGGAGATTCAAGACAGTTTGTCTGGTGACAAGCATGGCGATTATAAATACTGGAAGTGTTAGAGGGCTCGGCTGTTGGCGATGATTAAACTTGTATGGGATCTTGATTTAAGTTATGGATTAATCCATGCTTATTTGCAGAAGGTTTGGAAGATGAATGAAGGGGCAGTAACTCATTTGCAGGTGGATGTAAATGGTAGATTTCACTATGTTTTCATAGCATATCGACCATGCATTGATGGATTTAAACTTCCTTGAGAAATGTGATCTTAGTAGATGGTACGTGGTTGAAAACAAAGTATAAAGGGGTAATGCTAATTGCAAGTGGGGAAGATGGTAATCGTCACCAATATCCTATAGCTTGGGCTGTGGTTGACAAGGAGACCGACGCTTCATGGAGTTGGTTCTTCCAAAAGTTGAGGCCGGAGATCCCGGAAGAGGAGGACTTGGTTATCCTTTCCGATAGACATGGAAGTATCAGGAAGGCAGTGTCGGAACACTACCCAAAAGCTAAATATGGCCATTGTATGTGGCATTTGACTGTAAATGTCAGAACTCATCATGGGGGTCGCAACAGGGACAATCTTTGTGAGTTATTCCAAAGAGTTGTTGATGCGTACACAACAGAAAAGTTCAATGCTAGGTGGCAACAATTCCAAGAATTGTTGTAAAGACCGGCAAAATTAAATTGGGGTAATCTTTTGCAAAACGAAACATTGGAGTAAGTTTTTGCAACAAGGAGTTTTAAGAGAGAAATAAAAAGGGGGGGGGGGGGGATTGCTGGACTGGATTGTGAATTGGGCCAGTTCGAGCCCATGCACTGAGTGAACCAGGCCCGCACGCACGGCCCAGGCCCAGCGGTTGAGGTCAGTCCTAACCCTATTTGGTCACTGTTCCTCGTCGTTTTCAGCAGCGCCGCACGCGAACCAAGGGGATTACAGATCGCCTCTCTCCTCCCTCTCGAACTCTCCCTTCACGTCTCTCTCTCTCTCGTAATACAGATCCAACACGCGCCGCCGTCCAAAATTTCCGGCCTCTCTTCCTCGTTCTTCTCCGCTTCTCCTCCTTCTACACCTCCTGCTTCACTTCGCAACCAAACCCCTCGCCGTCTGCTTCTTCTCGACCCTGAACATCTCCGGCGACGGAGAAATAGAGCAGGTCCGAACCATTTCCCGTCGCGTCCTTCTCCTCTGATCTAGCTGTGGCCGGAAAGTCACCAAAGCAAGCTCGATTCGAGCATTTCCGACCAGATCCATCGCCGGTGAGCTCCACCTCCGCCAGATCTGAGACGGGAAGCTCTGGGTCACGCTCCTGGCACTCACGGCGCAGCCACGACGCCGCTAGTGACCCAACGCCGTCACAGCCCTCGTTTTCCCCTCTCCCGAGCTTCCCCTGACGCAGTAGATGACGGTCGGAAATCGTGTCTCGCCGGAGCTGCCGTCAATTCAGGCATGAGACCGGACAGAACCGATTGGACCAGGTCCTGTGTTGGGCCTTGGGCCAGACAACAACAGAAGACGGGCTTTGGGCCAGTACGCACCTCGGGCCAGGCCAGGCTAGGCAATGGGTCTGGATCTGGACCAGGTCGGGTCTGGACTCGGGTTGGGCTCGGATCCGGGTCGGATCCGGGTCAGCCCAGTTTAAATAAAATGATTTTTAAAACTAGATTTAATTATTGGATTTAATTAATTAAAGGTGAGAATTTAAAGGACTTTTTGGTTAAATCAGTGGACCTTCGGACTTTTATCGGTTTTGATTGGACTTTTCTTTGTCAAATCTAGACGGGACTTCGCCCGAGATCAAGGGCTTGGACCCGAGCTAGAAGAACGAAGATCATGCCGGAACCCGTGTGAAGAACGGAGGAAAGGCCACTCGAGTTTTTCATCGGAGATTTATTAGAGGAAGACCGCAAGGTAGGGAAAGTCTTAACTTCTTAATTAAACGCTTAGTATGCATGTTAGGTTAATAAAATTGGAAAGGTCCTAGAATTGCCTATAGGATGCGAATAACTAGAATAATTGTCTTTCAATTACTAATAACCGGAAGTGTCTAGAATGTATGTTTAGGATGAAGATAACTAGTGTAATTCGCTTTCAATACTTGGGAATTGATTTACTGGTAGAGAGGCTGCGAAGAGCTCTCGGATTAGTTGGGTGCCAGGTTCACATGCTTGGTTGCTCGATGCTAGGACAACTAAGAGTCTAATGAAACTAATTAGCTTAGATGATTGAATGTTTAATTGATTGTTCTTATGATTGTTGATTGGTTGAATGCTTACTTGATTGATTGAGTGATGGTGATAATATAATTGTTGATTGAACGAATGATCGAGTATGACTGGTTGTGCCAAGGGGTACAATCAGGTGATCGATGTACCGCTGGTTCGGGACAGGTAAGTATACGGTAAGTTGGAAGGTTATTGGATGGCTTTGCTGTGATGAAAGTGTGGTTTGAGGAGTGTTTATGATTGGTTGAGCTATAGTACCTTTTCCTTATTCTCGTTCTTGGATACTTGTTTGCTTGTTTGTTTGTTTGGTTCGGTACTACACCGGGGGGTAATCTGGTGCCGTTGTGGTGGTTGGAGTTGGACAGATATATTGAGTGACGTGAGGAGCCTATGGCTCGGCAGATCCTGCGGGATATATTGAGTGACGTGAGGAGCCTATGGCTCGGAAGATCCTGCGGGATATATTGAGTGACGTGAGGAGCCTATGGCTCGGCAGATCCTGCGGGATATATTGAGTGACGTGAGGAGCCTATGGCTCGGCAGATCCTTCGGGATATTGAGTGATTATTGGAGCCGGAGAGCTCGGCAGATCCTACGGGATATTGATGGGATTACTTCATGAGAGATGGTTTCTGAGGTTTCACCCAAGGGTGTGTGTGCCCTACGGGAGCACTACCTTGGTTCCCTATGACTATGGTCCTTAGAGACATTTTGGGGAATACCGAAGATGTGCATCCCCATGGGATGGTTTCCGGTGCTCCGACGTATGTGCCTCCTCCGGACCGAGGGAAAAGCTGATATGATATGAATACTCTAGTGGATCGGGATATGGGAACCGAGGTGACACTAGAATTTATCCATAGATCGGAGGCTTGAGAAAGCAAGTGGTTGGCGTGATATCAATTAATACTTTCAATCGTTATGATACTTTATATTGATTATTTTATGGAACCTTTCCAGTTAACGTTATCTTGTTTATATATTATTTCTTCGTACTTATCTTATTCTATTTTGTTACTCATTATTCCATTGTTAATCGTATTTTTAATGTTTTTGAGTTATCTGCTTATCCAGTACAGTATTGACCTAAGGGTTGAGTTGTTAAGGTTTTTCCTACTGAGCTTAAGCTCATCCCCCTTTGGTTCTCTTACTGTTTTACAGGCGCAGCTGATGTCTAGTGAGTTCGAGGCTCGGGAGCTTTTGGACATCTTGGGGTTTATTTTAGAATTATGTTGGTCTTGTGTTTTAAACATTATTTATCTGACTCTTTATGTTGAGCTGTGACTCATTGGAAGTTTTGGTACTATTTCATAGTTGTGGATTTGAGAGAGTTTATCTTGACTTTATAAAGGTTTTGGCATTTAATTACTGCTTTTCCACTTTCATTTCCGGCCACGTCTCGAGTCCGGTCAATGCCGGATTTGGGGCGTGACAATTGTACCCCGAGGCGGCGGGATATCTGGAGACAACGAACATAGAACGTTGTCAATGGGCGAGAGCTTTCTTCGAGGCCGCTCGGTACAATATCATGACAACGAATGGTTGTGAATCCATCAACAACGTAATAAGAACAGAGAGAGTGTCCCATTATTGCGCTGTTAAACGCCATGCAGGAAACGGTTAGTCATTGGTTCATGCTACGTCGAGATGTGATGGCCAAATTAACAGATCGTCAAATTGTGGTTCTGAAGGTAGAGAGTATCATTTCTAAAAGGAACTTTAAAGCGAAGGATATGCAAATAATACCACTGAACAGACTTGGCCAGTATCGGGTTAATTGTCCATTCGATGACGTCTTGGTTGATTTGTTTAAGAGGACATGCAGTTGTCGGAAGTTTGGCATCGATAGAATTCCTTGTACTCATGCCTTAGCGTGTTGTGAGGATGTTGGGATAGATATGTATGAGTTATGCGATGGGTATTATACGGTAGAAGCATGGGCGGCCGCTTATCATGGAACCATTTATCCAGTTTTACGAGAAATAGAGTGGAATATTGATGATCTTCGTGGCCTTATTGAGGTTGAGGCACCAGAGTTTGAAGTGCAACTCGGTAGACGAGCTGAGAGAAGAATTACTTCAGCAGGTGAGGCCGCTAGAGCGACTGCAGCGGCTCCAAAGCGTCCACGAAAATGTGGAAATTGTTCGACTGTTGGTCACAACAAACGAACATGTCCTTCGCTTGTTTCTACATCTAATGTGTAGAATACTTTATGTTTGTTTCACAGACTCTGTATTTGTTTCTGATTATGCTACTATTTGTAACTGGATGTTATGTTTAAGGGTATCATGTAGTCGTTAGATGTGTTCAATGTATCCTTTTTTTGTTCACAGTGTGATGCTCATCTCTAAGTGCATGCCGCCGATCGGCCAAAATTCACAGTGCATGCCGCCGATCGGAAATTCCAGAGAGAATACATCTTGAGAACAATTCCCCATTCTGCGGAGGATTGATCTCATCGGCAGGGGATTGATCCAATCGTATGAGGGTTGACTTTACATCGGCCGGGGATTGACAAAATCAGCGGGGGATTGACCTAATCGGCGGGGGATTGACAAAATCGACGGGGGATTGACCTAATCGGCGGGAATTTACAAAATCGACGGAGGATTGAGGTTTTGGTTTAGGATTTAGGGTTCACTTATGGAATTTAAGTTTGGCTTTAGGGTTTCAGTTGTACTTATAGGGTCTGAGGTGTATTTTTAGGATTTCAAGTGTACTTATAGGGGTTGAGGTGTACTTATAGGGTTTAAGGTTTACTTAAAAGGTTTAGGGGTTGAGGTGTACTTATAGGGTTTGAGGTTTAATTTTAGGGTTTAGGGTTTGATGTTTGGTTTTAGGATTTCAAGTATACTTATAAGGGTTGAGGTGTACTTATAGGGTTTAAGTTTTACTTATAAGGTTTAGGGGTTGAGGTGTACTTATAGGGTTTGAGGTTTAGTTTTAGGGTTTAGGGTTTGAGGTTTGGTTTTAGGGTTTCAAGTGTCCTTATAGGGGTTGAGGTGTACTTAAAAGGTTTAAGGTTTACTTATAAGGTGTAGGGGTTGATGTGTACATATAGGGTTTGAGGTTTAGGGTTTATGGTTTAGGGTTTGAGGTTTGGTTTTAGGGTTTCAAGTGTCCTTATAGGGGTTGAGGTGTACTTATAAGGTTTAAGGTTTACTTATAAGGTGTAGGGGTTGATGGGTACATATAGGGTTTGAGGTTTAGGGTTTAGGGTTTAGGGTTTGAGGTTTAGTTTTAGGGTTTCAAGTGAACTCATAGGGGTTGAGTGTACTTATAGGGTTTAAGGTGTACGTATAGGGTTTAAGGTTTACTTATAGGGTTTAAGGGGTTGAGGTGTACTTATAGGGTTTGAGGTTTGGTTTTAGGGTTTCAAGTGTACTTATAAGGTTTAGGGTTTAGAGGTTGAGGTGTACTTATAGGGTTTGAGGTTTGGTTTTAGGGTTTCAAGTGTACTTATAGGGGTTGAGGTGTACTTATATGCTTTAAGGTTTACATATAAGATTTAGGGTTTAGGGTTTAGGAGTTGAGGTGTACTTATAGGGTTTGAGGTTTTGTTTTAGGTTTTCAAGTGTACTTATAGGGGTTGAGGGTTTAGGGTTCAGGATTTAGGGGTTAAGGTTTACTTATAGGGTTTGAGGTTTGGGTTTAGGGTTTAGGGTTTAGGGTTCAGGATTTAGGGGTTGAGGTGTACTTATAGGGTTTTAGGTTTGGTTTTAGGGTTTCAAGTGTACTTATAAGGTTTAGGGTTTAGGGGTTGAGGTGTACTTATAGGGTTTGAGGATGAGTTAAAATCGGCGGGGGATTGACATATTCGGCGGGGGATCGACATATTCGGCGGGGGATCGACATATTCGGCGGGTGATTGAGAAAATCGGCCGAGGATTGGGACCAATTCGGCCGAGGGTTGACCCACTCGGCGGAGGATTGACAAAATCGACGGAGGATTGGGACCATAGCAACAGTATATTCAAAAACATAAACTTTTTTCATTCATCAAAATACATTACTCAGCAAGCAAACTGATAAGGAGACTCTCCTCAACTTCTTTGTTCCTAGCCATCCACTCTACGTAACCCTGAAACCATTCAGGCTCCTCATAAGAAGGCCTCCGAAGGTCACCATCGTTTACAAAAGGAGGGAATTGAAATGGGTGTTCACCATCAAGGGGTGGAGGACATCGTAGATTCTTCTGTTGTAGGAGTTCCTCAATTCGGTCCACCCGCTGATGTGCGTCATCGAGTATGCGGTAGTACTCAACCGCCCATGCTGGTCCCGACATTCGTACTACTGTTCCGGCGTTCTCCCGTCGCTTCCATCTACGCTTAAGACAAGGATCATGGTTGGGTTCCATCATGTCACAAACATATACAAGAGTCGAATACCTAGAAAATTATAGGTTGTATAAATTTATAATGCAAGAACAATAGTCGAATACCTAGAAAATAATAGTGCTTGACAGGATGAGAGTGAAGAGGGTTGGAGTGCAGATAATGAGTCTTCTCCTTACACCCATTTATAGGCATGGTGAGAATGAAGAGGATTGGAGTGGGTGTGTATCCATTAATGGGAGCCATTAATGTGTCGACTGTGTTGAATGTAGTGCGTGCATAGGGACGTGTAGATTTTGTATAGGAAATGTATCCATTAAATACATTTAAAGCAATTAAATGCATTGCAATTCATTGCATGAAGTCCAAAAACATAAACTTCATTCATCCAAGTACCATAATTAATAAAGTTCAAATCCAAAATACACTACGCAGCAAGCAGACTGTTAATTAGACTCTCTTGAATTTCTTTGCTCCAAGCCATCCACTCTACGTAACCCTGGAACCAAGCAGGCTCCTCGAAAGAATCAAGAAGGTCATCCTCGTCAATCGAAGCAGGTAGATTAAATGGGTTTGCACCATCAGGGAGTGGAGGACATGGTAGATTTTTCTCGCGCATGTGTCCCTCAATTTGGTCCAAGCGCTGATTTGCTTCATTGAGTAAGCGGTAGTACTCTACCGACCCTACTGGTTCTGGTGCTTGATAGAGTCGTTCGGGCATTCGGACTATTCTATCGTCGATAATTGCAACGTATGATCTGACGTTCTCCCGCCACCTCCGTCTACGCTTCGCACGATGATCATGGTTGGGATCCATTCTGTCACAAATATATGCATGCTTACGCAACTAAAACAACAAACACGTCCACAAAATTATAATGCAAGAACAGTAGTCGAATACCTATTCCTTGAAAGGTTGATAGATAATTGATAGGCTGAGAGTGACCTATTCGGCGGAGGATTGGCGTATTCGGCGGGGGATTGACCTATTCGGCGGAGGATTGGCGTATTCGGCAGAGGATTGGCTATAACATTATGGTAGAAATAATAAAAAGACATTTTGCTGGAAAACAAAAGTATTACATTGAAGAACTCAACTTAAAGAGCAATAAGACTACATTTGAAGATTAGTAAGATAAATAATAATACGCTATTCGGTTTCTTTGTTCTCTTGCATCCATTCTACAAAACGCTTGAACCACGCTGGCTCCTCAACAGATTGAAAGTCAGCCTCAACCTAGTCTAACCAAGGATGCCCTTGGTCCCAGCGGTTTTTTGCTTCCTCTAGTAATTTGAGTGTAATCTGGTCCATAATTTTTTCGTGCATCAGGCGCTCAATGAAGTTGAAGCATTGTTGATGTTCCTCCAGTGTTCGGTAGTATTCCTGCTTCCACGCTGGTTCAGGTGCAGTGATTGCTATCATCCTGTCACAAACATATACATTTTTATGTCTACCATTTAACAGACATATATACGAAAGAACAAACAATGGTACAGATACCTGATGAAAAAGATTTTGTGATGTTGGAGGATTGTATGGATGGAGTGACTGAAATGGGAAGTGAAGAGGTACATTTATAAGCGTGGTGTGGTGAAAAGGGTGAAGAAGATCATTCAATGTGAAGTGAAGTGGGTGGTGAGATGTAGTTGGGTATTTAATGTGAGTTCTATTAAATGCAAAAAATCAGGTATGAGTACAAAAATTAGATATGAGTCAAACATTCAGAATTCAGTCAACCATCATATATATATATGCAAAAAAAATCAGATACTACAACAGTCATTCGGAAGTGTTTCAGCTTATGAAGACTACATAAGATGTTCGTTATCCGTCAGCACATGAACACAGTACTTCTTGCGAAACTGCTTAATTAGTGAGGTTCTCATGTACGAGCCGAATTCTTAATTAGTGAGGTCCTCCATTTGTTGCATAAATTATAAAACGGTTTAAACTTAGTAACCTACGTAAACAAAGAGTTCATATCCTGCATAAATTAAAAAAGAATTAAAATCTCTACCTGCTCGGTGACCCATGAACCGCCTTTTGAGAGGGAGTGGAAATAAGTATTGTTTCTCTCGGCATGAGGGGGGAGTTGGAGGTTGTCGACGGCCTTCGAATACATCCTCGGCTTAGGTGGTACCACCGCTGTAGGATTCCATTCGCAAACCGAAGACGTTTCTATCGCACTAACCTCTCGGACTCTCTTCCTCTTCCTTGAACTGGGAGGATCGAGACTGCCGAGGATATCCCTTACAGATCCTCTGACAACAGGAGTACCAAGCTGGGTCGTAGACTGAACCTCCTCAGCGCCATCTGGCCCCTCAGCTGCATCTTCTTCTGTGTTGTGCATAAGCCAAGACGTCACAGTCTGATACGCACCATCAGCAAGCTCGTCTGCATCCACCTGCTCCGAATCCTGATGCCCCAACTCCGCCACCCCTTCTGCCCCTTGAAGTGATGCACCTGATACTTGTGGCTGAGATGCAACAACTGTCACAGTAAGAGGTGGAGGCTCAGACGCTGCCACCTGATGCGCTACTCGACCTGAGGGAATTGATACA
Organism: Erodium maritimum; assembly: GCA_963921825.1. Taxonomy (NCBI): domain Eukaryota; kingdom Viridiplantae; phylum Streptophyta; class Magnoliopsida; order Geraniales; family Geraniaceae; genus Erodium; species Erodium maritimum. Next base: position 6,584,571 of record OY997591.1, read on the forward strand.
CGAGGCTAAGATTCAGCATGAGACTGACAATCATCAACCTCCATAACTACTCCACAGTCGGCAACAAGAATCTGGAGGGGGACAACAGAAGGTTGGGGGGGCAACAGGAGGCTGGTCGCGGGGGGCATCCGGCTGGAGGCGGGAACCAGATTGACGGGGAACCGACTCGGATCACTAGGGGGCACGTGGATCCGACTCGGATCGCTGGCCCCGAGGCACTTCACGGGCAGCGGCCTGGGTGCGAAGTAGATTGAGGATCTCAGTAAGTTGACCCTCAACCGATCGTACTCTACCTCTCACATCTCCTATTTGTGCAAGCAGTTCGTCCCGTACGACTCGGATCTCATCCCGGACAACTCGGATATCATCCCGGATAGCTTGGAAATCAGCTGGGACTGCCGAATGAGCAACATGCGCGCCCTCTTCCTCATGAACAGTCTGTACGGGGTCTTCTTCCCACTGTCGATCATGTCTGTCTGCCTCTCCTCTTCTATCTGTCTGTTCCTCAGCCCGACGAGAGCTCTAACCCATTTCTGCAATTCTAGGTGGCTCTACACCCTCTCCTCATCCAAATCAGGGTTCCCTTGCTCATCGTCCCATTCAATTGACCCGTCATTCTCTAGAATTTCCGCCATCTTGTCAGTAATTGGATTCCTCTCCCTTATGGTATTTCTGTGATATTTTGCATCCATAGACATTCCAATTCTGCTTCCGTTGGGATGAAGATACTCTGAGTCACTTGCACCTGCACACACATTATATTTACATGAAATTGATATTTTTGATGTACTTCAAAAGTACATAAATATATACATGCAATTAAATTAAATTGTATTACCTCCGCTTTTGCAAGTTGTTCAGAAACTGCTTCCGCCGCCGATGCCTTTGACCACGGCATGGCCCATTTGAACATTCGTGGAAGCTCCACAGTGTACCTCTCGTTCAGCTCCCCAAATGTTTTGGCAAGTTTCGGCATACACTCGAATGCCAATACCTATTACGTAGATAAATTAATTTATGAGTGATACTATGATTTAAAAAATGATGATAGTAATAATAAGTAATTGTATTGATGTTACTTACCGTTAACACCGGGATAAAACAAGAAAAGGTGTATGTGGCCCCCTTTTTATCTACCGGCAACTTCTCGTACTTACCTGTCAAGTCTCGTAAGCACTCATCCCTCAGATGTTTGAAGGAGACATATCCCTAGAGGAACCTCTCAAACATCTCTAGGTTTTCCACTAACCCCAACCACTTGGCATCAATCGTTTTTTTTTTTTTGAATGGGGTAGCAAGCAATCGGCAATGAAGAGCAGGTTAATACACTTGCAAATTTCTCGTTCTTCCGCCACGTTTCTCCGGCGGTTTGAGCTCGACCGGTTGTTCTTGAGTTCAGTCAACTTCGCCTCAAGGTCTAACACCGAGACTCCACGAGTGTTAGTTGGGAAATGTCTTTGCCTGAATGTTATGGACTTCATTTGCGCTTTCAACACTGGCTCTGCATAATCTGGAGCTTCGCAACCTAACCCAGTGATCAACGTATACTCCTTGACGGACAACCTAATTGGTGTCCCTTTCATGACGAACCACGTCTCAGACAATGTATAAATAGTTGCGCTCCTGACGAAGAGGGCCCACGCAATGTTATTTGAGTGGTCAAACTTCGTCGGTAAGCTCATGAACTAACCGAATGGATCCTGCTCAATAGCTTCATATATGGGCCCATAAGCATCCCTTAACGCCTTCTGGTCCTTCACCCATTTTTCGTACCCACATCTCATGGTGATCCGACAATCGAACACCTCATGTTCTTTGAGTTCAGTTGCAAGTCGACAAAACTGGCAACTGACCCGGTCACACTATCATTGCTTCGTTCAATTCCCTGCATTTCTGATGCCTGACTACCAGCCATTTTTTTAGCACAATTCCCTGCTAGAAAGGAATATGTAGATAACAACCCAAATAATTAAAAGAAGTTGACAACCAGTTAACAACTCAAATGTTCAATTAACAATTGCATAATTAAATTATAATAAATGGTAAATCATAAGTGAACCATTTAGCGAGCCTATTGCAAACTATGGTCACCTCTCAGTAATAATTACAGTGCTAATTCAAGCAAAACCGACCCATATCAAACGAAGAAAGAAGAACCAAAACATGAAAATCTTGAAAATGATTCAAATTTCATAAGGCATGTGTGTCGTTCGTCGATCGGCCATAATTTCGCCAATCGGAAATTCCAGAGAGCATTTCAATGTAACTACTCCACCAATCGGCGGAGGATTGACCCAATCCTCAGAGTTGACTTCATTGGCCAATCCTCGGAGTTGACTTCACTGTCTGATTGAAATCAATCGGCGGAGGATTGACTACACTAGTCGATTGATGTCAATCGGCCAGAATTAGGTTTTGCTCGGCCAGGCAAAAACGTGGCACTATGTGTTCAATCCGCCGCCGATTTAAAGTCACTCGGCGGGGCTTTGGCCTTTTTCCGACATTGGGCATCATCGCCGGCGATTTCCCACCCATTCACCGGCGATGAACCAAACTCTAGCAGTTACCTAAACAAATAAACAAACAACCAAATTCATACATGAAAGGAGTAGTTGACAGCGTTAAACTTCCTCGTGACTGAGATGGAGTCGGCGCCGTCGATAGTTGCAGAGAGCGAGACGATGAAGACGAAGAGGAGAGGAGAGGTCAATTGTTTTTGCTTCTGTTTTGAATGCCCGAGAATCGAATAAGGAAGACGAAGATGAAGAGTTGGGGTCGGGGTTCGAGGGAAATAATTAGTAAAGTTGGAAGGGTTTTTTGGTCCTTTCATACCTTTTCTATATAAAAAACAAAACAGATAAATAAAATCGGAATGACAAATGATCGAGGCTACCCCTCAAATCATATCTTCACATAAGACTCTCAGCACAATTCCTTCAAAATAAAGATCGGTGGCTCTGCAAAAAAATTTTGTATAGAGGTAATGGAGAAACCAAATGAGGAGTAATAAATGTGTTACTGCAAGGTGATCAATGAGTTGTTGGACAGATAGAGATGAAAAGACAAGTAAAGAAGAGCTCATGCAGAGTAGGGGTGAGCAAATATCCCCAGAATCACCAAAACCGGCCGGAACTGGCACCGGAATAACCGACACCGGGATAAATTGGGGGTGGTGGCGGTGGGAAAAAAGAGGAATCGAGGTCTTTTCGGCCGGTGTCCGGTGACGTGATTCAGTAACCGCCGGTCAACCGGAAATACCGCCACCGGGACCCTCTCTCATTCTAGCTACATCGTCCGCCGTCTGCAATTTCTTTGCCTCTGGTTCTGTTACGTGTGGATGGCATTAGAGGTAGAAGATGAAGTTAAGTGGGCTAGGGTTTTAATTTGTCAAAGTTTTGTCAACTATGGGCTTACAAGCACATAAGAAAATATTGAGCCCATTTAGCTATTAAACCCTACCTACATGATACGCCCATAAAAGCCACATTTTGTCGTCTTCGATCTCATAACCAATACAAACCCTATGCCTCCTCAGCCTCTCTCATCTCCATCTCTTCCGAGTCCTCTCTCTAACTCGATCTGTCCCTAGTTCTCTCTAACTTCATCCTTCAATTTCCTACAATCGCATCCTTACACATCAACTCTTTCCTCCCCGGCCTCCATTTTCAACACCTATTATAAGTTCTCACATGTGAGATTTCTTATTTCTGTATTTTAACTTCTTTTTTCGGATCCATGATGTCTTAGCTGAGATCCATGATCATCCCTTATAAACTTACAATTTGCATGGCAAATTCATTTTTCTATTCTTTTGTAGATTTACTAATTTATTTTCGGTTCCATTATTTGGTAGTTGGAAGTTTTATTTACTAGTTCATTTTGGTATCTTCGGATCTATATATGTATTTACTCTGTGTTCATCGATTTTGGATCTATGATGCTTTTTCTTGAAACGGGAAAGAAGTTGTATTACGATCATATCATGCTTACAAAGAGGGACTTAACAGTCCTGGATATCATCTTTTGTCCCAATCGGCTGTGGCCCATCGGGCGCACATGGTTCCATACGTATAGTCTACTTTTTTTCGCAGATCCGAACTCAAGAATACCTCGATCCAACATTTCGAACAGAATTAGTAAATAACAAAACAGAATCTAACTAGCCAAAAGATTATTCGACCTAAACCAATTGAACTGGATTGAAACGGAGCCTTCACTGCGGATTCCCCGAGACCTCCCGGCTGCAGTTGTCCCGGGTCTGTGGGTATAGGCCCCAGACGGTCTTTCCCACTCCCGCTCTGGAGAATCATTCATCCTCCGGGGGGTTATAATCCCCCGGGCTGATTTCACGTTCTTGTTCCTGTTCAATATTGTCCGGCAGCAGTAAGGATTCCTGTGGAGCCTCCGGAGCCGCTGACTTGTGGCCCATCTTGATCTTCCTGGGTCTGGGTCCAATGGCAGTAGTGAATCTCAAGATCCCCCGACGGGCCAATGGGCAGTCTCTCAGCTCTCCCAACCTAGGGTCAGGTAACTTTTTCCTCGATCCGAGCTGTGCCTGTGGCTTGGGTCGTGCGACCACATCTCCATGACGTTTGGCCACCACTGGACTCGGTCCCAGGCCCCTAGCAAGACTACCACGAATTTTCATGGTTGCATATCCCCTAGGGTTTGTGGTCACCGTAGGGTGTTCATGCACCCTAGGGTTTGGGAGCACCCTAGGGTTTGTGACCCCCTTAGGGTTTGCTGGCAGTCTAGGGCAATCGTGCCTTATCTGATTGGCCGGCTACCATGGCTGGCGAGACACTTGATCCCACATGTACGGTAGTGGCTCGAAGCGCGTCGGTGGGGGAACGGGGGCCAGACCCCGATAGTGGGAACCCTGGCAAGGAAGTCTCCGGTGCCAATCTGGTCGGGGACGGTGATTCCAATGGCTGACCTCAACGGGCCGATCCGGCTCCATCTGCGGTGCTCTGATCCAGAGCGGTGGATACGACCACATCAGATCCCGAGCTACTCCATGCATGGGCCACCCATCACGGGTGTATCTTACCACCGACGGCCTGGTTTGGCCGTGCATGACGGGATAAGGCCGGGGAGGGAACTCCAGCGCCCATGGCGCCCTATGACTCGAGTTACCATGCTGACGGCGTGAAGGTGGGAAGACCATGTCTAATAGAGGGAGATTGTGTACTGGCTGACGGAGAGGGCGACAAAAGGGAGGCTGCGGAGGTAATGGGGACGACGGCGTGATGGTGTAGCGGTGGATGACGACGGCGGCGATGAACCCTGGTGGCTAGAATAGAGAGGACCCTGGTGGATGGGTAGACGAGAGCTTTTTAGGTTTTTTGGATCTATGATACTTTATTAGATCTCAAGTTCACTTATTACATGTAATTGAGATCTATTTTTGCTGATATCCTTATAATTTGTTGAAATTTAATACATAAAATAGAAATATTAGAGTACACCTATTTTTTGTGTTAATATTGTTTAGATTGGTTTCTCTGATTCTGTCTATAAAGTTTTCATTTTTTACAGGTTTGTGTTTATCAGTTCCAAAATATTTTAATCTCACTTTTGTATAAGTTTGTTTATTGTTATATAATTATTTATAGTATTATGTTGTATGTCTAAATCTATTTCTATAATTAAATATACCGTGTTTGAACAAAATACATCTAACCTCAAATTGTACAATAAAAATGTTCCAGAATCATGTATTATCTCATTACAAGAGTTGAATTAAATAAATAATTGTAGTCTTAACAGATAAAGACTGAAAAATAGAATATTGACCTAACAGAAGAAATGATAAAAACGGACGTTTGCTTAACTGAAATGAAAATGAATTTGGTCTTATTATGTAAGCACAAACAAGGCCTACTGGGTTGGTTAACTCAGTTAAAAACCGAAACCGGTCGGCACCGAGTGACTCGGTTTTTAGTGATTTTGTTCGGTTTCGAGGTCGGCCCCGGTGGGTATTTATGCACCCCCGGCGACTCCGGTTCCGGTGGGCCAAAGGGTGGCCGGTTCCAGTTACCCAGCCATGCCCAGCCCTAATGCAGAGTATGTACATGGAGACACGCAATTCTCCAAAATTGTTCAGCACACTCGTGAGTGAATGCACGTGCTAACAAATGACACTCTCGACCACAATTGCTATGGCAGTTCTGGAAAAAAAAAGGTTTCAAGTTTCTATCTAAGTTTCCATCCCAATCGTCTCCAAGTTTGTGCTTGTACCGTCTTGATCGGAGAGTCATTTCATTCTTTCCGATCGGCTTCAAGTTCGTGTTGTTGCACCGTCCCAACCGGAGAGTCATTCCAGTCGTTCCGACCGACACTCCAAGTTCGTGTTGCTGCTCTATTCCGGCCAGAGAGCTATTTGAGTCATTCTGGTCGGCTATTCTTGTGTTATGCTACTCTGTTTCGACCGGGGATCTACTTGAGTCGTTCCGATCAGAGAGATATTTTTCGTCGTTCCGACCGGCGTTTTGTTTTTGTGTTGCTTCTTTGTTTCGATCAGAGAGCTATTGTCGTCGTTCCAACCGGTGTTACAAGTTCGTGTTGCTGCTCTATTCCAACCAGAGAGCCATTGTCGATGTTCCGACCGGCGTTTCAAAGTTCGTGTTGCTGCTCTGTTCCGACCAGAGAGCTATTTGAGCCGTTTTGACTGGTTATTCTTGAGTTGCTATTCTATTCCAATTGGGGATCTATTTGAACCTTTCCGATCGGAGAGCTATTTGTCGTCATTTTGACCGGCGTTCCAAGTTCGTGTTGCTGCTCCCTCCCGACCGGAGATCCTTTGTCGTCGTTTCAATCGTCGTTCCAAGTTCGTGTAGCTGCTTCGTTCCGACCGAAGAGCCATTTGAGTCGTTCCGACCGGCTGTTATTGTGTTGTTGCTCCATTCTGACTGGAGATTTGAGTTGTTCCAATCGGCTGTTATTGTGTTGTTGCTCCATTCCGACTAGAGATTTGAGCCGTTCCAATCGGCCGTTCTTGTGTTGCTACTTCGTTCTAACCGGGGATCTATTTGAACCGTTCTTGTGTTGCTATTTCGTTTCGACTAGAGAGCCATTATCGTCGTTCCGAACGACGTTCCAAGTTTGTGTTGCTGCTCTGTTCCGACCGGAGAGCCATTGTCGTCGTTCCAAGTTTGTGGTGCTAGTTTCCGTCCATATGAACTTTGTTCGATCATAGGCTCGATCCATATATGCTCCGTCATTGTGATCTTTCATCCTCCAAATACAGCTCATAGCGTCGTCGTCTCTTTTAAACAATTGTTCGGTCTTCGTGTCTTGACTAACCGTTGTGATCTTTGCAGTACCATTTGTTCTTGTTGTGTTCGTGTGTCGATCATCAAGATATTCTCGTTCCGTTCCGTATGTGTGACATACTGTCCTGTCAGTGTATGTGTGACCATTTTAGAAGGTTTCGTCCTTTGAGCAGTTCCATATGCTCCGGACGTGCAGAGTTTCCAACCGTCGCTAAGATAATCGAGACATTTTCAGTGTTTAACAAGAAGACCTCAACTCCCATGAAGCATCAGATTACTCGTCCATATTTCACTTTCGTCAACCGCAACACACGGGAGAGCTCTATATCCGTTTATCAAGAATCAAGTGAAGTTCAAAGTCAAGTCTGGTTTCATAATTCACTTCCAGTTCTAAATCGGTTCAAACTCAATTTTGATTCATCACTATATTGAGTTTGAGGGGGCGTGTTAGAAAATATGAAGCTGTCATCCTTGACTTTGCACCCCGATTCTCCGTATTCCTTGACTTTGCTCACCTTAGCTCACCACAACACCACCAACCCTTGGTATAGCTCACAACCGTAGCTCACAAACCCTCCGTCTTCTTTGACATTGTAGAACCCTTTTATGTGTATATATATTATCCATTATAAGCTGAATGATATCAAGCACAACAACATCAAGCAATATTATCAGTTTCATTCTTCGATCCACTTCCCAAATTAACACATACACTCCCTTATCTAGTTCACTTGGTGAATTGCCCCTGTCAGCGTCGGGTATCGAACCGTTCGGGGTTGAGGCAAGTGTGGCAGAAGGGCTGGTCTTTTCGGCACATGAGATGCAGAATCCAGCTATTGTGGGCGGTCCAACAATCAGAAACGGAGTGTCGGGACTAACTCCGGGCTTAGTTCAAGGTGTACAAGATCGAGGTCCTCGCCTCATCGTCCTCGAATGATGGAAACGACAAAGATAGGTATGTCCTCTGTCACGATCAAGTCGTGACATTGAGGAAGCGAGGCTACGACAACGTTTCAGAAGGGAAACCAAGAGCTAATTACGACATCGTTTGGTTAGTGGGTCGCTAATGCATGAAACGATGCCGTTTTCACTGGCACTATGCTTTCTTCTCAAAACCTAGCATATAAAAGCACTGGTGGCAGCAAAGAGCAGGTATCGATGAAGACAAGTAGTATCCATAGCATAGCTATTGTAGTGTAATGTTTAGCATAGCTGATAGTGTAGAAAAAGGGCTCTTTAGAGTTGTATCGCTGTAATTCTATTTCAGAGTTCAATCAAAGCTTCTTTACTTGTTTAAATTCTTTACGATTGAGTCTCAATCTTAACAGTGGTATCAGAGCATGTTCTGGGCACCTGAGGTTATGGTCGGAAGTGAAGAGGTGAATTTTTTTTCAAGCCAATCCATTATAGATGATATGCATTCGTGGGGCTTGAAGAATCAGAGAACAATGGAGGGTATAGGCAAGGGATTCGAGTCCTTTCATGCATCAGCTCCGACAGTGGTTCAAGTTCCTCCCTCACAGTGCGTCGATTTTTATGGTAATCCACTCAGAGAACCGGTTGATCGAGGTAAACGTTTTTATGCCTCACCTTCATTCGTCCACCCTGTGTTCGGTTATGGGTCAATGAACGAAAATTACCCCCAAAATTTATCCCCAAATTTTTTTTCTGCACTCACTGTATCCAACCCCAGCTTCGTTTACACTACGTACCATAAAACAGAACACACTTCTGATCCCTCAACCTCAATCACCACCGTGTTCTTTGAATACACAGATAAGCACACATCCACCTCCACCTTCGATACAACCAACTGAACACCCACACAGGTCATCTCAAGCTTTTCAAAACTCACGCGATCAAGCCCGCGATTCTGAGATGAGGGTGATATTGAGGCAATTTGAAGCAGAGAGAAAAAGAGTTGCAGAACGGCTTCAAGAGAGAAGGTTGGCTGAGCAAACGGCTTGGGCAGCTCAGCAACTAGCTATTGAGGTATACATCTCGGAGCAGTTGGTTGAACTTGAGAAACAAAGAGGAATTTATATAGTGAATGATATGAAATTGGGTGAAAAAGTCCCTGTGAATGACCATCAATCGAAAAATGGTGTTATGAAGGACAAAAATCTTGGTGATGATGATACTGAAACTGCCTTTGAGAAGCTTAATTCTGATAGTGGAGGGGTGGTACAAGATTATTATGGTGATTGTACGCTGTAAAAGATCAATCTTGTGGCAGAGACTTTGGATAATCACATAGTTGTTGCTGATGTTAATTGGAACCTGGATCAGGTATTATCATTCTTCGTTGATTATTTTTGTTTCTATCAACTAGCTAGGCAAGGTTTGAGAATGATCGAATGGCCTATTGGTATTGGCACTATACTGAATATCCATGAGAGCTTGATGTGCTCAGTTATGGTGCTGGAATCTTGTTTGCTGCTTATGGAGTCTTGTGGCTTAGATATGACGTTAGATGGTTATAGGGCAGTGAATGTTGCAATTTCGCCACTCGAATTGGGTGTTTGGAGAGCAGACATGGATTTCACGACTTGTTGGGATGGTTTTGGTCACAAAGAGCAATTGAGGCATGATACTGTGGCAGTGATCAATAAAGTAGGGTGTGTCTCTGTCATCGATATCGTTGATATTACTAGGGTTGATTTATACCATATAGAGGAGCAACTAGCTACAATTGAGGAACTGGAAATGAAGCAAACAAGGTTGGATGACCAGACACTAACAAGAAAGGGTGAGTCGGGTATATTTTCGGGTGCACACAAGATGCTCGATGAATTGCCAAGGAGAATCGGGTTGGGCAAGATCAAGAAGGATTGTTGTTTGAAGTTTTAGGAATATGATAGTATCAATACCAACTTGTGTGAAGTGCAGATGGTTGATGTAGCTCTGGATTTTGTGAGGTGTGTTACACAGAAATAGGATCCGGGCATACCACATGTTCAAGAATGCTATAGCTCCCTTGAATTCTATATATTGGTGATTGTACAATTCTATGTGGGGGTGTTGAGAATAGATATATTGGAGGTTGTACATGTAATGCCTTCCTTCAAGACGCTCAAACTCACCAATCGATTTTGGCTCCCGATTTATACTAGTGGTGACACTGGGCAACGTTGGATGCAAGAGCTTGTCTCTCCCAAGATGCCTATATTGCGCCTTCGTTCTTCTAAGCTGGATGGCTCAAATAGTACCAATTATGACAAGTTGTGGGAAGCTCCTTTCAATTCTGATTTCATTTCCTGTGTTGATACTATTCCTAATTACACTGCTCCAGCGGAAACAAAGGTATCCAAATATCTTTTAGTTCATGCCATGGTAAAATTATTTTTAATTGGTTCATGTTCTTATTATTTGGATAAGCAAGCTGATGTAATGATTAAATGGCCAACTGGTATTGGATTTAATCTGTGCTCTCATGAATGGATTTGGGGTGATAAAGGTGATACCTTGAAGGGGAAACTGGTCTACTATAAATGGTCTATTGTCCTTGATATAGTTGATACAGACATTTTTGCTTGGTACTATAAGCAAAACAGGTGGACTGAGAAAGGAATAGGTTGGGTTGCCTTTTATCACAAGATGTTCCGATATAGGTTTGTACCAAGCATGTTTTTAATTAAAGCAATGATAAAAGGATGTGGAGTCTTGGAAAAATCTTGCATTGTTATGGAGAAAGTCCCTGGATCGGGAAATGAATATATATATAGAGTTTGGAAGATTGATGATACTGATTATAGTTTTATTGCTCTGCCTTTTCGAAGCATAATTGTGAGACAAGATGTATTTCTATCTATCTTAATCGGACTTTATCAAGATTCTCTAGATGTGTGTCTCGCTGCAGCACATGAATTTCGAATTCCTCCTAAAGCTCTTCCGGAAATGCATTATTATTGCGCTGTTTATGAAACTTTATGTTCTGTTCATGTTGATACAAGTATGCACTCAACTCTATTGAAAGTATATAGGGCTCAGTTGAAGGTAGTCAGTGACTGTACTTCTGAAAATGGTGATGCTATAGAATTTGAGCCATTAGAGCAGTCCAAACATCTAACTTGCTATGGATTGAACCAAGGTGTGGTAGTGGTTTCAAATGTGGTCATGCTTGTCAAAGCATTGATGGCTTTTCAGAATATACTTCTCAGCGAGCTAAATGTTCAGCAAACTGGATGATATAAAGATTGTTGAGGGTGCTTGGTTCTTTGATCATTTTATATCCATCACATGTGTCAGTGGAGCCATCTACCTGGGGGCCTATGTCACAAGTTCGATATCAACACAATCTTTTCCTGATTTTCTCTCTTTGAATGTTCGACCTATTGTCAGATGGATCAATTGGGTTTTAATGGTTATGGGGCTTCATGATTGGATTGGTATAATTCTTTCTTGGAAGAACCTATTTTGGCTCTTCAATTTTTCAATGGAGCGGTTTACGAATGTTACTCTTGCTATTATGTGGGGAAGAGAAGGCTTGTTTGATGCAGCTCAAGACATAATGGGAATTATGCAAGAGACATGGGATGTGCTTCCAAATTTATATTCCAAGATTACTATATTACATTTGTATGGCAGTACAGAGGCATATGGGGAGCGTACACATTTTTGCAAGGAGCTGTTTATGTCAAAAATTGAATTTGGCACTGATTGTGTCGAGTGGATTAGAAGAGGCTTACATTTTGCTCACTGGAAGCATTACCTTAAAAATGCAGTAAGTCTGCAGCAAGGCTCTGAAAGAGGGATTAATGGTGGGGAACGCCAGATGCGAGAATATGAAGCTGATGTTGAGACCTATGCGGGTGGTTGTGTTAGCGATACCCAAGTAACTAGAAAATCAATCTTTCACTTACTCTACAAGTTTGGCTTCCCTCTTGTGGTTTCTCATCGGTGCCAGCTACAGTGCGTTATATTATGGAAACAAAGCTAGTATTGGGCAGATTGCTCATACTCATATATCCAAAGATCCTGACATTGGAATGTTGGTTGTCGAGTTTGGAGGCCCTGCATGTTGCTTTGGCATGGGAAGTGGGGTTGCATCAAGTACGGTCAGTGACAAAAATGATATTGAGCTTGATTTTATTGTTGAGAAGCATGATTATATTGAATAGGCACAGAAACTTTACCCTGTTATCTGGCCTTTCACTGTTCGAATGGAGTCCATGATGTTGTCAAGTTCTACCATCAAGCTTGAGGACAAGCTTATTGTATGGGGGAGGGTTTGTCACGATCAAGTCGTGACATTGAGGAAGCGGGGCTACGACGGCGTTTTGGAAGGGAAACCAAGATCTAATTACGACATCGTTTGGTTAGTGGGTCGGCTGATGCATGAAACGATGTTGTTTCCACTGGCACTATGCTTTCTTCTCCAAACCTAGCATATAAAAGAACTGGTGGCAGCAAAGAGCAGGTATCGATGAAGACAAGTAGTATCCATAGTATAACTACTGTAATGTAATGTTTAGCATAGCTGATAGTGTAGAAAAAGGGCTCTTTAGAGTTGTCTCGCTGTAATTCTATTTCAGATTTCAATCCAAGCTTCTTTACTTGTTTAAATTCTTTACGATTGAGTCTCAATCGTAACATCCACTTTGGTCCGAATAGTGCAGACACCGAAGGCATTAATATCTGGAACTCCAGATCCGATTCGAGTCACTCCGGGGAGTCTTTTCTAGGTTTTACAAGGTTGGCGATGGGTTCCATCGCCGATGAGATGGACTTAGGATTCAGTACGGGGTCGAAAAGTGGGGGCGAAGAGGAGGCTTCTTGGACAGAGCGACAAGTGGGGACGAAAAAGGGGCAGTAGAAACAGGGAAAGGAGGCGAGGGTTACATTTCATGGACATGGGCCCAATGTCGTGGGCCGAGGCAAGCCTCTTTTTGGTTGGACGAGAGGCTCCCAAATCCGATAGAATCAGGCAGATGTTAGACCTAGTTACGGGCCTTGGGTCAGAGATAGGCCAAGGGAAAGTAGTAGGCCAGATGACCGGGGGATAGTACATTCGGGTCAACCCAAATAGGGTCCATCTGTGCAACAAGAGGTGGATGACCTACAGGATAGCTTAGGTGGGTCTTGGAATTTGGGAAGTAATTGTCCCCCTAACAGAACTTTATGGTCAGGATTGTACTTTTCTTATGCTATGGCGGCCCGGAAAATGTCATCTCGAACTTTCTACTGGAAATCCATGGTGGACTGGATGACAGATATGTGGCAGATATCGGATATAGTGCTAGACAACTAAAAGACGGAGTCGTGGGGTTCTTTTTTCGCTCGTCATGGAAAAGAGATCGAGTATTAACAGGATAACATTGGGGCTTAAGGATATCCTTATTTTTACTTGCGAACCTTCGACCTCAGATGCGTCCTCGAGATATTGTTTTCTCACACTTCTCTGTTTGGGCCCATGTCTTAAATCTCTTGGTTGGGCATGGAATAAGGGTGTTGGTTTTTGATTGGGGAACTCTGTAAGCATCTATCAGGAAGTGGACGGAGATGCGGATGGATGAGTTGGAGGGACTACATGAGGATCCGTGTTCATGTGGACGTCAAACTATCGTTATAGAATCAACTTTAGTTCATGCTTGCTGAGTCGGAGGTAAGGACTTTACAACATATTTCCTATTAACGTTTATCGGACTATTGTTGTTATTGCAGTTGTGTAGGCCACCTGGTTTCGGCTTGCCTTGCAGGGGTAAGGGAGCGGAGACCTTCTCTCCGGTTCCCAACAAACTCGAGACCGGCAGGCTCTAGAGACCGATATGCTAGACCAATCCCGGGAACCAAATGGTCGTATCTAGAGGGCTCCTCAGGCTGGTCGGTCCCAAAATTCATCCTTCCAGAAAATCGTTATGGGGATCGGAAGGGGAAGGCAAAGGCAAAAGACATCCCACCTACTGACAAGCCAATTTCTTTCTTGTCTGATCTATCAACTTGTCCCAAGAAACTAGATCATAAGCCAGGTTCTTTCTCGCTAGAGGGAGAAATCCAGGTTTCTAGGGGAGCCATCCGCACGAGGAAAGGAACCCTAGGCTTGTACGGGCTAGCCTTGAGGATATTCAAACTCTTTTACAAGGAGTCGGGCGGAGGAACATGTGGAAGAACCTTATGAGCGGGGAACAAACTCCCTTTCAATAGGGAGGAAGCGCCCGATAGGAGAATCCTAAAACTTGGAGTCGGAAGGCTCATCACGTACCACTGAGGAACATCGTACATCGGAGAGGGCGTTAAGCACCCTCATCTCGCTCAATGAGGAGTTTGTGGTCCACTGGGGGTCGGCCATCAACACCGCCCTAGTGGACGTAAGGTGGCAGTGGTTCCACCAAGTTCTGGTTTGACACTCTCTTACCAACTCAGAGGCCAGCATTCTCGGGATTCTGGATCCTTACTCTATCATTTCAAGGAGGACGACGCACGGTGGAAACCCATGAGAGTTCTCAGTTCTCCATAGTAATACCCTAGAAATGGGTCGGCTCTGTCCTAGCTTCTAGTTCATTTCTATTGTATCAGTGTTTTACGACACTACCGTAGTGTTAACTCATAAACGCCTCTATAGAACGGTTCGATAACTTAAACATCTTTATACTCAGATTGGTCTTATGATGTTAGGACCGTTTACTCAGTATTTCATATCATTTTATTTAGTTGTGCCCACTTTGAATTAAACTTTTTTATGTAATATAGGGAAAACTCTAGGAAACAACTATGTTTTGACTTTGTAGTACAAGATATAACGATTGACTTTGTTATCGTTCAAAGTACATGGTCTAGCAACAAATTTTTCAAAAACTATAATTTTCTATCCAAAAAGACGGAATATTCTGTGTTTTTGGACAGAATATTCCGTGTTTTCAACAGAATATTCCGGAATATTCCGTCTTTTTGGACAGAAAATTATAGTTTTTAAAAAATTTGTTGTCAAACCATGTATTTTGAACGATAGCAAAGTCAATCGTTACATCTTGTATTACAAAGTCCAAACATAATTGTTTCCTGGAGTTTCCCCTTTAATATATCAAAAAAAATATATCTATGTATAACTTATTAGGATGAGAAATCAAATACAAACTATGTCTTAACCTAAAAACTAGATAACCAATCTAAACCATTTATTTTAAGAATGGAGGGATGAGATACTATTGAGTTGTTGACTGTAAAATAAACATCACTTTTTTAATAAGTGGAAAAGGCTTTTTAGTAAAACTATCATATATTTTTTTTTACCAATTCACTAATTTAATTTTTCCCACTTCGTTTGAACTCCGATTGACTTCAAACTTGCGCCATTAGTTTTGTTTTTTCAAGAGCTTTCTATCAAGATCACTCATGAATATATTTTGAAGGACGAAAAAAAATTATTTCGGGGCTGATTTTTAAAAAAATTATACATGAGTAATTTTTATCAACACTTTGCTCTGGTTTTATCAACACTGTTACACTGGTTTTATCAACACTTTACACTGGGTTTATCACCTCATTTCCAAAACTGATAATGATTTTATCAAATCATCACGTGCTTTTTATGAACACTAGTTTTATCAACACCAAACACTAGGTTTATCATTAAATTACGTGTGTTTTATCACCCCCATCACTTGTTTTTTTTTTGAAACACAAAAAAAGAATTATTTCGGGGCTGATTAAAAAAAAATTATATCTGGGTAATTTTTATCAACGCTTTACATTGGTTTTATCAACACTTTACACTGGTTTTATCAACAGTGGACATTAGTTTTATCACCTCATTTTCCAAAACCGAAGATTATTTTTATCACCTCATCACGTGTTTTTATGAACACTAGTTTTATCAACACTAAACACTATGCTTACCATTAAATTACATATGTTTTTATCACCTCATCACATGTTTTTTTATAAATGCTAAACTCTAGTTTATCACACTTATTATTAAAATTGAACATGGTTTTTATCACCTCAGTACATGTTTTTATCAACATTTAGCACTAGTTTGATACCTCTGACATAAAACATTTATTAGTGAAGATTTATCAACACTCAACATTATTTTTATCACCCCGATATACCTTTTTATTTTCGTGCTTCAAAATATATTCATGATTGATCTTGATTTAAAGCCCTTTAAAAAAATAAAAATATTGGCGCAAGTTTGAAGCTAATCGGAGTTCAAACAAATCGGGAAATATTAAATTAGTGAATAGGTGAAGAAAAAAATGGACACTTGTCCACATGGCACCATGCTTTTACAATTATGCCCTTGCTTGTGTGAGAAAGGATGAAAGTGGCGTGAATTTGGGTGAAATTGGGGTGATGATGTGGCATCATGGTGAATGTTGGATCTTAGGTGTGTGTGACTAGGATTGGTTCTCTAGTTTTTAGGTTTAAGAGCGGTTTGTAGCCGATTTCACCTCACCTCAGTATATCTTGTTCTCGAGAATTCAAGATTGAATTCTAACATTCGACGTAGAATGACCTAGATTATAAAAATATTAGGATTACGGTTGTTAAGGGTCTACAAATCTGTTAGGGTAAGCTTCCAATTTAGCATTCATGTCTTCTACCTTTATAAAAAAAGATACGGGGAAGTTTGCACAGTCTACGCTCTCTTTATCTATGTTTTGCTCCTTGTTGGTATCCTTATATGGAGATTACACCAACATTATGAGTAGAGTATCATCGGTCAAGAAGAGAAGGATATGTCGAGTTTGTACGGAGTCAACAATCAAGGCGTCTTTTTCGTATGTCGGTGTACAGGTAACCGGTGGAGGTGCTAGGCATTCTCGACGTGTCCGACATGCTCATACCAAAACAGAGTCTCCTGTAACCGTTGTTAATCTCGATGGAGAACGAGCTCCTGTTAAGGAACAAGGTCATTCTGCCAAGGAACTCGTGGAGGCCTCTTTGCAGATTAAACCTAACTAGGATCGTCCGGCTGGCAAGGATTCGTGTCTAGTTTCTAATGTGGCTGGTGTGACCCAGCCGGCTCAGGCAAGGAGCTTTCGACTCGGAAACGTTCGAGGAAGAAGGATGTCATTGAGGATGAGATCTTCATGTGTAACCTACCTTACGATACATCCGAGGACCGGGTTAGGCATGTATTTGGTACCTTTGGTGATATTTCCTCAACGTCAGTTCTTCGCTGGCCAAATCGCAAAGCTCAATTTTTTGCTTTCATCCGTTTTAAATCGAAGGAGGCTACAAATCAGGTTGTATCCAGCCTTAATGGGTTTAAGGTGAATGAATTTATTCTGTTCGTAGCTCTTGCATGGCGCCGGAAAGCTGGTTCGATCACCCAAGTTGTCGGTGGTGAGGAACAGAGCCTAGGAATTAAGGAGAAAGACATTTTGATCAAAGGGCAGAAGGAACTTGTGGTTGTTGCTCCTTGTATGTAGATCGGAGAAGATGGGGATGCTTCCGCGTCAGAAGCTTTCCTGAGCTCCAAGACTGAATCCCATGTCAGAGTATCATAATAGAGTACGGCTTCTCATCAACAGAATTCATTGTAGCCTGGTGGATTGGTAGCCTTGCGAGGAGGCGATGTGGGAGGTGTTCCAACGAGGGATGGGGCGTCTCTGTTGGGTGGAAGCCTTGTCGGCGTCTCATCAGAGTTTCCGAGTGTTGTTGGTCCACGAGATGCGGGGATGATTCGAGATCCAGAGTATCAAGCGAGTTCAACTTTTGAGCTTGTTCCGGCTGTTATGGATGATTTTGATTCAGTTGATTGTGTTAAAACCGTTGCTGGTTCAGATCGCGATCCTCGCATGAATGGGGAAGACGACGCAATCGTCGTTTCTGTGGAGGGGATCAACGGGGCAGGACTTCATGTTGTTGGGTCTGGTCTTGGGCCTGCCCAGGCTCCAAACCCCAGCCGTGTTCCCAGCGTGTGCGAGGAAGAAGTATTGATGGGCTCAAATAATGGGGTCGTGGTTGTTGACGTGAGCCCAATCACTCCAGCGCGGGTGGGGTCGGTTGGTGATCCCATTTACCACGGGGAAGTCGAGTTTAGCTTGGGCTCTTGTACGGCTCAAAGGCTTGGACCCATGGCTAGGCTTGTTTTGAGTCCATATATCTCCCATTTGGTGAAGAAGCCTTTGGTAGAGGCTTCCAAGTGGGTTTTTAAAGACGGGTTGTGAGAGAATGTCAAAATTTGTGGGTTTTTCCAAGCTCGATCGGCTCAGTTAGCACATCCTGCTCAAGCAAAGGCTTTTGATGATCCAAATTTGACTTCGGAAGGTGAAGAGTGGGTAATTGATTAGGGTTAAGTGCTCGCTTTTTTTGTTTTCGGGTTGTTTACCCGCAGCTCCTCTTGAGAGCTCCTCTGTAATGGTTTTCCTTTGGTCTGATCCTGCTTGGATCAGATCTTTTTCTAATAAAAAATTTCGAGCTTATCCAAAAAAAAACATCTATAAAAAGAGATTTTTTTTAAGGATAAAGGAACAACGTATTGAAATCGTACACGTGGAACTAAAATTTTGTTACATGATAAACAAGAAATTTTCCCGTGTTCTAGATTATAGTCTGCGACCCTTGTGTATTTGTATATGTATCGATGTTTTGAACTCGTATAAAAGATTTATTTTTCCTCGTAGATTTCGAACAAACGAACTGAACAACAAAATAAGGTAGAGAAGTCGGATACCTCTCTACTCGAGTTTTCTAAATACCATGTTTATCCTATCATAAGAATCTTTAATGGAGAGTGGAGGGGCGGCGACTTTCGAAGGGTCTGAGACAAAGCCTTGAAGGCCGCCGTCGGCACAAAGACCACAGGGTTTTTTCTAGAGAGAGTACATTTGATCTAACGGATGATTAAGTCTCATTTTGGAGCAATTGTGACTTTGCAACCGACAACCTGGAGGATATGAATATAACCGGAAAAGAGGGGTGTAAGAACCACGTCCGGTCAACGTCGATCAAACCGGCAAGAAACGGAATTAAAGTCAAATTCTGTTATTTATTCAAATAAGCACAGGCTTGACCCCGAGGGTCATTTCGGACCTTAAGAGAACTCTAAAGCGATCAAGTTAGGTTCGGGATAGCTTAGGGCAACTTTGGGACGAATCTGGGAAGTTTGATTGTTCGCCGAAAAAGTCAACTGGTGACGTTTGGGTCGCCCGGGACTTATTCGGGACCCAAAAAGCTTAGACGTCGTTACGGCTAGCTTAATTGGGTCATTTCCTTGCAAATAAGGGTTTTCGTGAAAAAGTCAATTTCAGACCGAACGGATTAAAAATTGGAGTTTATAGGATTTTAAATTATTGGGCTGAGATATTTATAAGTGGAGGTGGACCACACTTGTACACTTGTACCTAACTCCTTGGAAGAGAGAAAAGCGTGTGAGAAATGACACTTTTGACCTTACTTTATCACTAGAAGACGAAATAGGGAAAAAGAAGCCTTTACACCTACTTTTTGAACCCAAATTTCAGCACTTTTTATTGATGGACGAAAATTTTAGGTTTGAGAGAAAGAAGGAGAGCCTCCATTGTTGAAGAAGAAGAAGAAGAAGAAGAAGAAGAAGAAGAAGAAGAAGAAGAAGAAGAAGAAGAAGAAGAAGAAGAAGAAGAAGAAGAAGAAGAAGAAGAAGAAGAAGAAGAAGAAGAAGAAGAAGAAAAGGGACCATCTTCCATGGATTCTACCATCAAAACCTTCCAATTTCTTCGTATTCTTCATCCTCTTCTCATTCCCAAAGGTAAGAACCCAACCTTTTTCCATTTTGATAAACTTTATTTTATGGGTCTTGTAGGATTTAGATGAAATTGGATTGGGTCTTGTTGGAAATGAGAAATCCTTGGTGGAATTGAGTAGTAATGGAAAGAAATAGGTGAAATTAGAAGAATTGGATAAAACCCTGTTTTTGGAATTGGGGGGAAATGTGAAATTGGAGCTAATCTTGAATGTTTTTAGTTGAAACATCATGGATTAAGGATCTAATGCTCGTTTGGGACGTTTTTGGGAAAAGAGGTGAAGTTTTCCGGCGACCAAAGGCTCGCTGGAGTTCCGACCGGTCACCGGAGGTCCGGCCACGGTGGGCCGGTGGCGGGGACATCGAGATCCGAGCCTTGCCTCGGGATTCGGACCGTGCCTCGGGTTTTGTTGTGTGTGGTGTCTGGTTGGGTGTCCTTCCGCTTTGATCGACTTTGGACTAGTATTGAGTTTTTTGTGTTACGTTGTTAACTTAGAGTCTGGTTTGTTCGTGGAGAATGAGGTAGCTAGCCGGTTGTCATTGCTGAATTGGATTGCTTACTTGTTCAATTAAGGAAAGTTACTAGAATTGCATATATGATATGAGTAACCGGAATAATTGTAGAATCACATGTAGTATGTGAATAACTAGTGTAGTCGTTTAGAATGTGGAATCACTTGCGGGCCATGTCGTGCCCGTAGGTTTGGGACTTGTCGTGCTGTAGAATTGCATGTGGGCCATGTCGTGCCCGTATGATTGTGTGATGGTTGTGCTTTACATGTGTGAATGTTATTGTTGAACTATTGCCTTGTGACATGTTTGAGGCGATGTATGTGGGTGAGCTTCATGCGTTATGTAAATTGATGATTAAGATGGCATGCTATGTGAATCGTGTTATGAGTAAGTAGTGGTAATAAGTGCAGTATTATTGGTGGTTTTATGGTTGGTTGGGATGATTTATAAACCGATGTTGTGTGTTCCGGTATAATTTGTACCCCGATGCTGTGTGTTCCGGGATGATATCTAGGTCGATGCTGTGTGTTCCGGTATGATATGTTTAAGCCGTGTTGTGGGATCCAGCGTATTATTGGATACTCAATGTGTGTGTGTTTGCTAATGATTTATTGTGTGTGTTGCTATTGTTTTACTGTGTGTATTTACTCGGTGACTCATTTGAGATATGGTTTGAGTGTGAATATTGAGTAATCGATGATTGTTGAGTAGGGTTGATTGCACACGTTAAGTGTGGTTATTGGGTAAGTATTGTGATAAAGCGATGTTGTGGTTATGTGAGGTTGGTTATGATTGTGATTGTGTGTTTCTCTGAGAATGATTGACTGGTTGTACGCTGGAGATGTTGAGATCGTGTGGGCGTTGAGTAACGTATGATTTGTTTGGTTGTGTGTGATTGATACGGTGATACGTGGTTGTGCTTGTGACTGATCGTCCGTGTTGAGGTAGGCCCACCTTCCGACCACGGGTCGGTAAAGTGTTGCAATCGTTCCGTGATGAAGTGGTTGCCAGCCTCCGACTAGCTATCGGGAAAATGTGCGATGGGTCCCACGAGGAGGTCGACCGCATGTCCAGACTGTGTGTCGTGGTAAGTGTGTGGGTTATCGCCAGGCCCAGCCGGGTTGCTACCGGAAACCGAGCAGGAGGTGGTCTAATGTTTTTGTTTGGATGCCTTATGTATTGTTCGGTTGTTACTGTGTGTGTTGACTAGTTTTGGTTCGATGTGGTTATTTATGCCTGTTATGTGATTCTTGTGTGACTTGGGTGATAATGTTATGGGTGTTTGGTAATGGACCGTATGACTGTATGGCATCGGGTACGAGTTGTGTTTGATGAGTTCCTGTGTGAAATAGGTGGTGCAGGTTTGGTTGTTGAGAACCGTCCTCGTGACGGTTTGGTGTCAGGTATGAGGTGTGACTGATTCCTCCGTTTTCAACTTTTGTGTTTGCAACCGGTGTCGCTGTAGATATTTCCGCTGTATGTGTGTTTCTTTGACTTGGATCAAGTGTCGATATTTGTGTTTTCTTGTTTGATTTTGTTAGTTGTTATTGCTATACTAGTATGCCATATTTGGATGGGTATCCGTGGTGGTGAGCGAAATGCTCATCCCCTTTACTACTTTTTCCTACTGAGCGAAACGCTCATCCCCTTCACTACTGTTGCTACAGGTTTTGATCGTGATTTGGTTTAGAGGACGTCTCGGAGCTTGGGAGCTTAGCGAGAGTCCGGGTGTCATTTACCTAGTAGAGACGTACTCCTTTTGTCTTGAACATGTTGATTTTGGAACTCGAGCTTTGGACTCATTTGTTGTTATTTATCGGTTCTGGATTATTTTATGAAATTTGGATTTCAAAATACTTTTCCGTTAATATTTTTCGGGCTTGTGAAACGGTTTCCTTTTAAATTTC
Organism: Erodium maritimum; assembly: GCA_963921825.1. NCBI lineage: Eukaryota > Viridiplantae > Streptophyta > Magnoliopsida > Geraniales > Geraniaceae > Erodium > Erodium maritimum. The sequence goes on from OY997591.1 coordinate 6,606,935, forward strand.
TGGTTCGCGTCCCGAGTTCGGTCAAAACCGGATTTGGGGCTTGACAAGGGGAAACCCATAACGAATCTAGGGTTTTATCTCCGACCACCTCCACCGCCGTACGCCGTCTCTGCCCCGGCTCCGATCACTGCACGCCAACTCTCCCACGGCCCTGCTCGTCGCACGGTTCTGGATCACCGTACGTCTGGGCTTCTGTTGTCCCTCTTCGTTACGCCGCCTCCGATCTGGATCCGATCACCACACGATACCTCTCCCACGAACTGCTCTTTACAGCGATCTGTTCCTCGTACGAGGACCTCCACTGCCCCTTTTCGTCATGGACAAAGAATACCGGCTGACGATCATTAAAGGCTTGGGAGGTTGGTACAAGCAAGAGCACGTGATGGGTTATCGTCGGGGTTTATTGCGACGTGCCCCGGTGATTGGACCTCGTCCTTTCCCTCGAACGGGAGGGGGGGGGGAGACCAGGGAACACCACCGGGAGTAACGTTCGGGATCGAGATCTGCATGGGGGGAAAGCCTTTTCTGTTTTATGTACAGGTGAACAAGGTGAACAGGTCCAACAACAAGGGACGCAGAAGGAACCTCAAGGCCAAGTTGGAGGGATTGGTCCTACTCGGTCAAAAACGGGTAAGGGATTTCTACGTCTACCTCCCGTTGAAGTGGATCGGGCGACATCACGTCCCCAAGGGAAGTCAGAAATCTGCTCCACCATGCACCCGATAAGGGACGAGGAGGAAGTTTAGGAGCCACAGGTAGAGGTGTCACAGCCTCCTTCGGAACAATGAGAGGACCCGGCGGGGGTAGGAAGGCTCCATTAGGGCCTATACCCACAGACCCGAGACTGCCGGTGCTGGGAAGTCTCGGGAAAGCCGCAATCAGAGCACTATTTTCAAGCTTGATTTATGTTTTTTCTTACTCTAGTTTGGTTTGGTTAGTTTCTTTCGATTGTTGAACTATTTATTTTCTGTTTCGTACCTTTGAAATACTGGTAAGGGGATGTCCTGAGTTAGTATCTACGATCCAAAACTGTATTTTTATACGGGTCCATGAGCGTCGGATTGGCTATGAGCAATCAAGACATAGATCTGGAATCCAAGACTTTTACGCCCTATCTTATATAGTTTACATTTTGTATTAATACATTTCCTCAGTTACTCGTTTCAAAAAAAAAAGCTAACCGGCTGATTATCTTTAATATGATAATAACCTTACTGTGTTAAAAAAATACTTGAATTTTTTTCATAAAATAATAACAACCTCTCTCTCTCTCTAAAAATCGATCCTCTCCCTTCTCTCTTCACTCTCAACCCTAATCTCCTTCCTTCGTCGTCACCGGTGTCTGAACTGGTTCCCTTCGGGGCCAGGGATGACGCCGGTGGCGCGTCCTCTCCTTTCCCCCTTTCCCCCGCCCCTTTTTCCTCTTCGTTTCTTCTTTTCCCCTTTTCCCGACCTACCTTTCTTCTCCCCGGCCACTCCTTGCCCTAGCTTTGACGGTTTTTGGGAGGTGTTTTCGTGGTTCGGCGATTCACCACCGGCCTCGCTAGGGTGGGATTTTTTTGGCTCCGGCTGAGGTCGTCCTCTCTCTCTTCGCCTTGGGTTACTCGGCTTCACCAGATCTACCTGTGGGAGGCGCTTCTCCACTTTTCCGGTGGGGATCATCGTAGATCTGGACACCTCTCACCAGATTTGCTTGTAGCGAAGGGTCCTCGCCTTTTGGTGTTCTCCAGCCCCAGATCCTCTATTCTGTGTTCCTCTTCTCTCGGTTGTTGGGGTTTCGAGCCTCGTCGGATTGCGTGTGTCGTCCGGTGAGGGGTTTGGCCTTCGTGCCTTTGGTTCTGAAGATCTTTTACAGTGGAGGAGCTCGCTTTGGGGTGACGATATTTGCTTGGTTTTGGTGGCGCGGCAACCGGTACCCACTTCTGTTTCCGGGCACTCTTCCTTTCTCCCTCCTCGCCGTCTACCGCTCGTCAATGGGACTTGGTATGATACTCTTAAACTCTTCTCCCTTGGCTCTACAACTTCTCCTACTTTCTACCACTAGTCTTCTGTTCCCCGTGTCCTGTTGAGGACGGGGCTTCACGGGTGGTGTTGGCCATCGTGAAGTGTTATAATCCTTGGGATTTTCTGAATAATTTTTGGTTTGATTGGTGGGGATCTATTTGTGATCTGAGGGTTGAAGTTGTTTTTGTTCTTGCTCCTTGCACCGGTGTTGGCCGGTGGCGAGGCACTGTTCTGGTGCCTTTAGGCTTGGTGAGGACTAGACAGGTGCTGCGTTGGGGTGTTCGGCTCGAGATTGGTGCGGCCTTCGAGGTGGCCTGTGTTTTGTTGTTTTATTGTTGCTTTTTTGTTTAGTTTGTTTTGTTGGGTCTAGGCCACCTGTTTTTGGGCTTCATTGTTGGTTACCCGGGTAATAGACCTTGTTCTGGTGTAGTTTTCGTTGGTAGCAGTCTTGTCTTGTTGCCGGTTAGACTGGTTGTCCCTCGATGGACGGTTGTATTGGTTTTAGTTTTCTGGTTTGGACGAGCTGTGTCTCGATCCTAGGTTGCTTAGTGGGTGTTATATCTGGCGAGATAGCCCATTGTTGTACCCTTTCATTGGGTTGGAATCTGTTTTGAAGTGCCAATGGTATTCTCGGTATTGTTTGATGGAGTAGTCTTGGCCATGTTTTCGTTTTGAAAACATGGTTTTTATAAAACAAAAAAACTTGCTGATCAAAAAAAATACTTCATGTTTTATCTGTTGGGTCTCGATGGAGGGTATGAACATATACTTGCAGCGGAAATAACTCGAGACCATGTCATAGAACACTACCAAATATTAGATACACAAGAGAATAAACAATATGGATGTTTCCTTACCAACTAGTTCAAGAAAAGGAAGAGAACACCAAAGAAACGATGATCGGCTTGAGTCTCCAAGACGCCTACGTATCCAAATGGAATCAAAGCCACGTAGTTCTTCTTTAGATGACTCAAGAACACAACAAGAGGGGGAAAAAATGCCAAACTCGAAATTGTAGTGTGAGAGGGAGAGAAGTTGTGTTTCTATTCTTGTCTTGTGTTTGTTATGTTGAAAAAAGATGACTTAAACATAACAAAACCCATACTTGTCCAACTAAAGGCATGTGACAAGTATGGTGTCAAGTAAGGTGTAAATAGGACAAAGTATGGCAAGACAAGATTGGGTTAGGTGGTGAATCACCAACACCTTAATCCTTGTCTTGCTTACTTAGTACTAATTAATCAAGACTTGATTAATTAGTTCCATGGGCCTTGGTTGCATGGGCCTTTCATGGGCCTCTTGAACATGGCCCGTGGCCATTTCTAACGAGGTCCCGTGATTCGCTCATCGCCTCCAAGCCTTCCATACCGGAAATGTCCAACATTATCCGACGCGATCAATCCCAAGACTCCAAGCCTTGTCTCGATCCGTAAAGTCCTATTCACGTAAGGGCACATGACCCAAAACCCAGTTTTGGTCATGTCCCGAGACAACTCCCTTTTGGCCATTCTCCATAAATGTGTCAATGAGTTTCATCCTCCGGCGTGACCCTTAGGTTTATGCATGTCAATAGATCAACGTAAAATCCCATTTTACTTGATCCTATTTAAGTGGCAACTAACGAGACTTTAGTATTGCCTGACACTGCATAACGAATCGACCCTGTCGATTCTAACCTTTCCGTCATCCCTGTCATTATCCTTTTATCTCCGATATCCTGATTGAGATAAGGCATAGAGCCGTCATCCTTATTATTCTCAATCACCGTTCCTTGATATGTGAGATGACTGAAGATATGATACCCAGTATCATGTGCATGGCCATGCTATTCTTTCAGTCACTCTCGATCAAGCGGCCGAGAACCGATATGTTTCCCATATCTCAGTATGAGGGATAAATCCCTTAGCCGCCTTTCGTGTCACTCATGCAACCCATCCCCAAGCCAATCCTGGCCGTTATGGAAGCCCTGTTACGGACAACGTTAGGCTCAGGTCCAACTTAGTTGTTGACTGCATAGTGATCACAAAGACTCCTTGGTCTAAGGATACATGACAAGCTACGACACTGAATATGTTAATGACTCAATCTATGGCACATATTCAGGGAGGGTCGTCCAATATCATGTCCCACATGATATCTATGATCAGACTCCGGAATCCCATTCCAATGACTAACAGAACGTAAGCCATGAAGAGCCATCTTTCATACTAGTCACTTCTAGTGAAGCTTTATTGACTAGGGACCCATCGAGTGTGATCCATCTCGATCTATGGTTCTATTCGCATGGTGGGCATAGATCAGAAATCACATCGATATATTACTCCAACACATAAGTAATAGAAAGCCGCTTTAATCTTATTGCTAATGATGATATATACATTTGGACATTTATGATTGAACTACGGGTACTAAGACTAACATTATCTTGTTTAAATTAGGCCCACACGAGTCATTGTCTTCTTTCTTCACCACTACTACTTACTTTTTTCTCTGAAATCGTGTCCAAATTAGGGGTGAAATTGCTCTTTCTTCTTATCCTCAATTTGGCCTATTTTGCTCAAGAGAGACTGAGAGAGTGTGAACTGCTACCATCTATTCTCTGTGCACACTACAACAACTCCAAGTTTCTTTTTCTAAGGTTTTCTATTTTTCTTCTTTCTTTTCCTCAATAATTATGTGTAATTTATTAATTGAAGAACTTGACTAGTTGTATTTGCATATATTTTGCAGCTTTGTTTCCCTCAATTTGCACTTAATGTATGCCATGTTTTCTTTGGGTTCATCAATGCATGTCTAATTAACTAATTAATTAAAGCTCATTCAGTGAATATCTATTCTTTTCTCAGTCATATACCTTTTCTCTTCTCTCTGCTATCAGGATCATACTTGGTGATAACAATTGTGCAAATTGTATTGTATTCGATAAATAAACCTACAATGTACATGTGTATATATATTGGTGTTGTACCACTAGGGTTTCTTAAACCCATTGTTAACCCTAACTAGCCACATGGGCTGGGCCTATACAACATATTCTAACACCCCCCCCCCCCCCCCCTCAAACTCAAGATGATGGTAATGAACCCAAGTTGAGTTTGTCAACTAAAGGTTTGAACTTTCCTGGGATTAAAGCCTTGGTGAAGATATCTGCAATCTGATCGCTAGAGGAGACAGATCGGAGAGCGAGGGTGCCCTTATTGAGATGTTGTCTGACAAAGTGACAATCGATCTCAATATGCTTGGTGCGTTCATGGAAGACATCATTATGAGCAATCTGAATAGCACTCTGACTGTCACAATGAATGGTAGTGGCTGACTTGTGAACAACACCCATGTCATGTAGTAACCAACGAAGCCATATGAGTTCGGAAGTAGTATCAGCGAGGGCTCGATACTCAGCTTCCGTGCTGGAGCGGGCAATGGTTGTTTGTTTCTTACTTCTCCAGGAAATCAGAGAGTTACCAAGAAAGAAACAGTAACCTGTGGTAGATCGTCGGTCTGTGGGATCGCCTGCCCAATATGCATTTGAATAGGCCTGTAGGACTAAAGGTGAGCCATAAGAGAAATGTAGTCCTTGTGTTAAGGTTCCTCGAACATAGCGCAAGATCCGAAGAACAACCTCATAGTGAGTAGTGCGAGGTGCACACATGAACTGACTGACGATGTGGACAGCATATGCAATGTCAGGCCTAGTAACAGTGAGGTATACCAGCCATCCAACTAATCGGCGATATAAAGTGGGATTCTCGAGAGCTTGACTATCTGATGGAAGATACTTGACATTCGCTTCAATGAGAGTGGAGGCGATCTTGCTATCGGTTAGTCCCCCCTTGGAGATGAGCTCGGCTGCATACTTGGCTTGGGACAAATGATAACCAGAGGAAATCTCCAAACCAAGAAAGTAAGAGAGATGACCCAAATCCTTCATCTCGAACTGGTCGCTTAGATGACGCTTAAGATCCACAATGCCGATAGCATCATCACCAGTAATGATCATATCATCCACATACAGAAGTAAGAGAGTATGGCCCCAAGAGGTCCGACGAACAAACAGGGAGCTGTCGTGCGGACTAGAGATGAAACCAAAGACTGCCATCGCACTACTGAACTTGGAGTACCATGCCCACGGAGCCTGCTTGAGTCCATAAATGGATTTGCGCAAACGGCAAACCATGTGTGGGGGATGATCATAGCCGGGCGGGGGCTTCATATAAACCTCCTCTGTAAGATCTTCATTGAGAAAGACATTCTTCACGTCCATTTGAAAAACGTCTCACTGTCGACCAGCAGCAACAGCAAGAATGGTGCGAACAGAAGTGAGTCTCGCAACAGGAGCCACGAGCCACACTACGTGCCTTGTAGCGCTCGATAGAACCATCTGCCTTGGTCTTCACCTTGTATACCCATCTAGAACCGACCACATGTTTGTCCTGAGGTAAAGGTACCAGATCCCATATATGAGTCTTCACCATGGCCTGTAGTTCCTCAGTCATTGCTTGCTGCCACAGGGGGTTAGTGCAAGCCTCCCGATAGGTGTCAGGCTCATATACAGAGGACACTATGGAAGCGACACGAGATGGTAGGGTTACCTCAAAGTCCTGGAGGTGAGATGGGAGTTGCCGATGACGTTGTGGTCGAGTCGGTAGCACAGGATCCTCTAGCACAGGATCCTCTGGCGGAACATGGTCCACGGTAGGAGGCAGAGATGTCGGAGCACCTGTAGGAGTTAGCTCAATGGGAGAACCCTCATCATCATCAGAAAACAGATCAATATCAAGATTATAAAAGAAAGGAGTAGACTTGGGAATGTGAAAAGAAGACATGGAAGAAAACATCTTATGTTCCCAGAATGTGACATGGCGAGATATGCGGAGACGTTTGGAAACCGGGTCCCAACATCTGTACCATTTGTGTTCGATCCCATACCCAATAAAGCAACAAAGACGAGAACGAGGTTCAAGTTTAGTACGTTCATGAGGTTATAGATGAACAAAATAGACACACCCAAAGACACGAAGAAGATCATAAACTGGAGGACGACCATACAAACACTCGTAAGGAGTTTTGTTACCTATGACTGGGGATGGAACCCTGTTAATGGTGTAGACGGCTGTGAGGGCAGCCTCCCCCCAAAAACGTTCAGGACAGGCAGCTGCAATGGTAAGAGCACGGACCGTATTAAGAATATGGCAATGTTTGCGTTCTGCTCGACCATTTTGCTGCGATGTACCAGGACAGGAGCGTTGAACGATAGTACCGGTGGAGGCAAGTTGTGCAAGGAAGGATGACTCTTTAAGTTCCATACCGTTATCCATACGCAGTGTTTTGATAACTTTAGAGAATTGTGTGCGAACCATGGCATAAAACTCAGAATAAATTTTATTGAAGTCAGATTTATTATGCATGAGATAAATCCAAGTAAAACGAGTATGATCATCAACAAATATGACAAACCACCGAGACCCCCCCCCCCCCCCCCCATGGTTGGAACAGGTGCTGCTCCCCACAAATCAGAATGAACAAGATCAAAAGGTGTAGAGGAAGTAGTATTATTAAGGGAAAACGACATTTTATGATGTTTAGCAAGCTGACAAGACACACAATCACAAAAGTTATGCGAAACTGACTCCAACAACCCACTAGAAGTAAGACTACGCAAACGAGAGGAAGAAGGATGACCTAGGCGAGAGTGCCAGAGATCGGCAGAGACGACAACGCCACAAGTAGACGAGGATGATGATGATGGTGAGGGAACCACCAGTGAGGTGAGTTCGAACAGGCGACCAACTTTACGTCATGTCCCATGGATTTGTCCCGTCAGTGGATCCTGCACAAGAACAGAAGAAGTACGACCAGAAAAGTTAACGTCAAAACCCAAATCACACAATTGACCAACCGATACAAGGTTCAGTGACAAATCTGGGACAAGCAAGGTGTTCGGCAGTGATATCTGGTCTGTGGTTGCGGTACCACAGTGTGTGGCAAGCAAAGTGGAATTATCAGCAGTACGAATAGACGGAGACTTGGTGACCGGGGTTACACATGTGAGCAAATCTGAATGAGGGCTCATATGATTGAAACAAGCAGAATCAAGATACCACGTGGATGTGCTACCTGGCGTAGTAGTGGATGAGCTACCTGACAAGGCAGTGTGAGCTGATAGGAACGCTCGTATGTCACCCAAGAGAGCAGTCATGTCAGGAGATTTGGACGACACAATAGGTGTAGCAGCAATAGTGGATGAGCTACCTGACGAGGCAGTGTGAGCTGATAGGAGCGCTCGTATGTCACCCAAGAGAGCAGTCATGTCAAGAGATTTGGCAGACACATCAGGTGTAGCCCCAACAGTGGCATTGGGCCTGTTGGAAGACCGATGATCCCCACGGGAGCCACGCCCCCCCTAAAGTGTTGAGAGGGCCTGAAGTTACCCCATCGAGGGTTGTCTGAGGCAAGAAGGTGACGAGCATGAGTTCTGCATTCTGTTAAGACATGTCCAGATCTGTTGCAGAACGTACAGTGAGGCTTGATAACAAAATTTTCCATTAGGAATACCTGAAAAGAAACACTGAAATAAAGGATTAGTTTTTTTTTTGAACAATAGAAGTCAACGGTCAACGACGCGTGGAGCCTGTGTAGCGCGTGGGCGCGTGGCGAACTCGGATGGATTCAGGCGCGTGGCGTGCACGCGTCGTCTTCGACGAACCGTGCGTGAGTCGCAGCAGCGGTGCTTCTCCGGCGTGCTCCGTCTGCGTGGTTTCGCCGGCGTGGTTAACGACACAGGAAGCAGGATCAAGGCTGGTCGATCGTGGTCGATGGAGAGCTTCTCGCTGCGGTGTGGTCGAGCGTGGTCGACGGAGAGCTTCTCGCTGCGGAGCTCCTCGGCGTGGTGTGGTCGACCGGAGCAGGAGCAGGCTTCTGGTGCAGTAGCAGTGGAGCGGCGGCTGCGTTATCGCAACACCGTGGTTGGCCGAGATCTTCTCGACGCCGGATTCGAGTTGACGGAGGCGAGATCAGATCCGGAGGGCGGCAGCGTGTTAACGGAGGCGGTGCCGAAGTAGAAAGCAGTCGGGACAGCAGCGGTTCGAGGTTGTGGCTCGAGGCGGCGGTCAGCTGTGACGGCGGCGACGGTTGTGAGCTCGTGAAGACCAGGTTGAGAACGGAAGCGATATTAGAGCGAAAGAGGCTCTGATACCATGATAACAATTGTGCAAATTGTATTGTATTCGATAAATAAACCTACAATGTACATGTGTATATATAGTGGTGTTGTACCACTAAGGTTTCCTAAACCCGTTGTTAACCCTAACTAACCACATGGACTGGGCCTATACAACATATTCTAACACTTGATTACCCTCTCATGTCTTTCAACTTAACAGTCCATGGACTTTGATCCTGATGGTAAGATAAAATGCTATTGTTTTGGTCGATATATTTCTAATTTTATTTTCAAAATAATTTATTGCAGTAGTTCATTCATGAAATTTAGATCTACATGCATGATTAGTTGATTAATTAAGAGCTGAACCAGTTATGTAGATTGAAGTTTATTTTCAGTTTTATTCCTTCCTTTCTTCTTCATCTTCTTGTATTTATAATTGTCCAAAACTACCCTAAAGTTTCGTCTACAAACGAGTTGATGCACAAAATTTTGTCCACGCTGTGTGGCTACCCTGAAGTTTTGTCCACGCTTTTGTAGGTGCATTGAAGTTTTGCCCACGTTTTTGTGGGTGCATTTAAGTTTTGTCCACGTTTTGTGGGTGCATTGAAGTTTTGTCCACGCTTCTATTCAATCCGGGAAGCACTGCCCAAACCATCATTATGAACATCCCTATTACGTCAAAACTAAAAAAGTCGTGGACAAAACTTTAGGGTAGCCACACAGCGTAGACGAAATTTTGTGCATCAAACTCGTTTGTGGACGAAACTTTAGGGTAGTTTTGGACAATTATCCCTTTTAATCACTCATGTATGGATTCAATGATGTGTTCATAAATAGCTTAATGGGATATTTTTGTTTTTAAGTCCTGATGCTTTATAGCTACCAAAATCCTAACACACCAACTTACCCAGCAAGAGCAGCTTAGCCGCTTGAGTTTGTTGAAATATGTTACAGAACTAATCAACCAGTGAATATGTATTCGTTTCTCAGTCTTAAACCGTTCCTCATCTCACTGCTTTCAGGATAATACTTGGGATTAAAGCTCCTCACGTCTTTCAACCAACAGTCCATGGACTTTCATCCTAGTAAGATTAACATTGATCAACAAAAGTTATAGTACTATAGTTGTTGGACGTGGAGTTTGTGCATAAACAATCAAACATGTATAATCAAATATAAGTGAATATAATTCAAGTTACTGGAATTTTCAGAAAATTACAGAAGAAAAACCTCGAATTAACCTTCGGACGAAATCGGAATTCAGAGGTCTGTTATGCATCAGCTAATAGTAAGATTTTTTTGTGGATCTTCCTTCCAACTCAACGGAAAATTTTGAAAATTGTCGAAAACCGTTGTTTTCTGATAATAAACGAAAGGTATAAATATGTTTTCGAAAAAAGGGATAACGTCGAGTCCTAACTGTGCCAGAAAGGTCATTTCGATGTCCTAACTACGCGCACCTTTTTGCGACAGATCCTAACCCAAATGTGTTTTTTTTTACAAAAATATAGGGAAAATATCAGATTGGTGCCCTTAACTATATGTTTTTAACATATTGATACCCTTAACTAATTTAATCACTAAAAAGGTACCTTAAGTTTCCAATCAGTAACACGTTAGTGTTTTCTGTCCATTTTTGGACGGAAAATGGTCATGTCCAAACGTCACCTCCTCCTCCGAGCTCGGGTCCAAAGTCTTGTATCACAAAACAACACCCGAATTAAGTGTAATTCACAAAGGCTTAAAGAGGAAAAACTCTCAATTAACCTCAAAAGGACCCGGCTATGGATAACCGTTCCAATTACTCGAAATTCAACAAAATGGGCCCAAAATGCCCAATTCAGGTCTGTCACGGGTCCGTGGGATGCGCCGTCACGGTTCTCCTCATGGAGCCGTGACTGACGCCGTCACGGTCTCCCTCACGGAGCCGTGACGCCTCCCGTCACGGATCTAGAGCGCTCAGAAGACAAGCCGCACTTGGAATCGACGGAAGTCCAAACAAACGATGCTAGGAGAGCCTCGAAACGAAGAAGATGAAGAACGGTGTCACCATCACAGCAAGCGCCAGACCTTGGAAGCCACTTGCCAACATGAGCCCAGAGAGCCCGAGGCAGAAGCGGAGAAAGCGGGACTCCGAGAAGGGGGTGACGTGTTGGCGAGAGCGACTAGGGATGCAGGTCGCTGGAGAGGCGAGACCGAAGAAGAGCGAGCTTCAGGAGAAGGACGAGCAAAGGAGCTCGCGCTTGAGGAGCAGACCAAGAGAAAAGGGACAAACCCAAAGCCGCTCACAGAGAGAGAAGAAGGAGATGCGAGCCCAAGGAAGTATATCATAACAAGTTTCTTAATCTTATCAACACTAAGTCACACATCATGCATCTCAATCACAGATCATGGCATTTCAATCAGCATACAACCTAAGGCTCGACATGGCCATTCTACCAACACGGCAATTTCCCAAGAATTGAAAGCGATTATTCTAGTGAATCACATCCTACATGCAAACTAAGACTCGTCCGGTTATTATGTAATTGAAAGCGGCTATTCTAGTGAATCACATCCTATATGCGAACTAGGACCTTTCCGGTTATTATTATTACTCTAAAAGCATACTAGTAACTTTCCGCAATCCAACCGGTATTCGCTACGATCCCTACCTCAACAGTAAACAAGTCTCAACTCCTAGCTGTTGACGACCTGGCTAGCTTCCCCTCTGTCTCGTCACGAAGTCCAAACGTCTCCTCCTCCTCCGAGCTCGGGTCCAAAGTCTTGGATCACAAAACAACACCCGAATTAAGAGTAATTCACAAAGGCTTAAAGAGGAAAAACTCTCAATTAACCCCAAAAGGACCCGGCTATGGATAATCGTTCCAATGACTCGAAATTCAACAAAATGGGCCCAAAATGCCCAATTCAGGTCTGTCACGGATCCGTGGGTTGCGCCGTCACGGTTCTCCTCACGGAGCCGTGACTGACGCCGTCACGATCTCCCTCACGGAGTCGTGACGTCTCCCGTCACGGATCTAGAGCGCTCAGAAGACAAGTCGCGCTTGGAATCGATGGGAGTCCAAACAAACGATGCTAGGAGAGCCTCGAAACGAAGAAGATGAAGAACGGTGTCACCATCACAGCAAGCGCCAGACCTTGGAAGCCACTTGCCAACATGAGCCCAGAGAGCCCGAGGCAGAAGCGGAGAAAGCAGGACTCCGAGAAGGGGGCGACGTGTTGGCGAGAGCGACTAGGGATGCAGGTCGCTGGAGAGGCGAGACCGAAGAAGAGCGAGCTTCAAGAGAAGGAAGAGCAAAAGAGCTCGCGCTAGAGGAGCAGACCAAAAGAAAAGGGACAAACCCAAAGCCGCTCACAGAGAGAGCAGAAGGAGATGCGATCCCAAGGAAGTATAGATCTGAGCATGCAAAGCCACCGGAGGACCAACCGTCGTCAGGAGAAGACGACACCAAGGAAGATAGGTCATCGAAGGGAGAGGACCGAGAAGGAGAAGTCTCAACAAGTTAGATCTAACCGAAGGTGAATGAAAGCAAGCGCTCATCGGAGAAGGAGGAGAAGCAAGATAAGGAAGCCAGAGGGAAAAAAAGGGAAAGGTAATGGAGAGGGGAGGGGCGGTGACTTTAGTAGGGTCCAAGACAAAGCCTTGAAGGTCGCCGTCGTCAAAAAGACCAAAGGTTTTTTTTTCTAGGGAGAGTACATTTGAGCTAACGGATGATTAGGTCTCATTTTGGAGCAAATGTGACCTTGCGACCGACAACTTGAAGGATATGAATTTAACCGGAAAAGAGGGGAAAACCCTGTAAACGAACCCTATGGTTTTATCTCCGACCACCTACATCGCCGTACACGGCCTTGACCAATAAACGGTCCCCAGAAATGACCAAGTGACAATGAAATCAAGGTAGCGCAGCGGAAGCGTAGTGGGCCCATAACCCACCATCATCGAACCCTACTAAAAGGTTGAAATCTTAAGGGTCAAACCTTTGAAAACGACCTTCGTGTCTTAACACCCCGGTCGATGAACGAATGGTTGGACGAGAATGAGTGGCACGTGTAAGGAAGGATTAGAGGGTAGCCCCTAAGTTCGTCCCAGCAGAGACGACCACATTACTACCAATTCACGAAGTCAATATCGGACTTGAGCCAAGACCAATGACGACGCCGACCTCATGGAATCATGCGGGTTCACACCAGCAGGGCGATCGCACCGAACGTCATTCGGAAGAGTCAGAAAGACGAAGGACCTGTTCAAACGCGTCGTCGCACAACAGCAAAAAGACACGTTGCAAGAGTCACATCCTCCGCGCCACACTGAACGGATAGATGACACCGATAGTTACAAGGACGTCATATGACACTCTCATCGGAGCAGAAAGCGGAAAACGAGAGCCGAATACCAGAGTGTACCTTTGTCAGCAAGAGAAGAGCGAACGCCAATCGTCCCGCGAGGACTAAGCATAACCATAAGGTTACGCCATAGAAGTAAGAACACCTCACGTCGAATCTTGCAATAGATAGCCGAGGGTGACTACCATAAGCTTCCAGGCCAGTAACAAGATGGCACCAAACGAAGCGTTGTGTGGTGGGTCGAGACATGACCTTATTGACGTTCCAGTGTGAACTATGTTTTGTAACGATTACTATAGAGAAACTGAGAAGTACATCTGCGGATGGCTACATCCTTGCCCGACTTTCGGGGTAGTCCGGTAAGACGCCCATACCGACGGAAAATTTCGGTGCGGCATATCTAAACCGAGGTTGGTCTATCCGGTGTGATACCGGTACCGTTGAGGATTCTGATGAGAGGTATCTATATCGAAGTTGTTGTGACGGTCCGCTGTCTACTTTAACGTTGGATTTCTTTATAAGTTGCCAAGATCGTTATCTGGCATTCCTCAATATCTGAGGGACAATTGACTTGTTGGGTGTACTCATTGATTCTATGAGCTGATCAAATTTATGACACGTTTGAGTTATGAACTGTTGAGAAAGACTGTTTTTCACCGCCAAGTGTGGCGTTTGAGTAACTAGCGTGATCTAGTGAAGCACGATAAGTGAAGGTCGCGTAGATTCAGAAACGGTTAAAGATCGTGCAGAACCGACAGAAGAGTTACACAGATGAAAGGCGCAGGCCTCTTGAGTTTAAATTGGAGATCAGATATTCTGAGAGTGAGCCTAAGAAGGGCATTTAGCGGTTCGACCGCGACAGAGGCAAGTTAGCCCCGCAACATATCAAACATTTTGAGATCTTCAAGCAGAACTGGAGCCGTTGCCTAGCAGCTTCCCCGTGTTCCCAAACTGCGGAAGTACACCGCGGATCCCTCGCTTGTGAGTGCTGAGCGGGCGTTCCCTGAGATAGGGTCAAGTGGAGCGCCTTCGTTTTAAATTTCGAGGAAGAAATTCTTTAAAGGAGGGGAGACTGTAAAGACTGGCTAAATTTAAAAGAAGCAAACTTTTAACTTTATCGACTTGCGACGTCTTGGTTGGAAATCAGAGCGAACATGGGAACGAGTTTTTTTTTTAAAAGGGGAATCTGGACCGGGCTGGGCCAGACCCTACCAGCGACCCAGCTCTTCTCTTTCGCGTGGGCCGTGCGGCCCATTGCCATCTGAGGCCCGTTTAACCGGCCCGGCTTTATAAACCCCAAATTAGGGTTTGAAGCCTCATTTTTTTTCTCCTCCTTCCCCATTCAGACGCCTCCCTCTTCTCGATTCGCGTCCCTCACCCGACTCTCTGCCTCTCCCTTCACCGTTCCAACTCCGGCGTCCACTCCTCCTCTCCGGTCCGTCCAGCCCACGACGACCTCCATCTCCCTCTTCCATCCTCTCTGTTCGTCACACACCAGCCGCCACACCCCGTCTCCACGCCGAGCACCTCCGCCCTTTTTCCTCGCCGCCGCCCCTCTTCCAGCGTCGCCTGAAACCAAGCCAGCCGCCAACAACCTCATTCCCGACCTCTTCTCCGTCCTCAACCACGTGGTCCGAGACCCCGTCTCCGTACTCGCCAGATCTGGGACGAAGAGACCCGTCTTGCAAAACCGCCGCCGCCGCCCTTTTCTTTCTACGGTGAGGGTCTCTGCCTTGTGGGGGGGTTGGGTAGCCGGCGTCGTCACCGGTAAATCGGTTTCGTGTCGAAACCGAATCCCTCCTTCTACCTTGCTTTCTCTCGAACCTTATAGATCTATCTGGACTTTTGGAAATAAATTGAAGCATGATCCATTTTAAAACCTGGACGAGTTGAAACCGAACTATTCTTGAATCTGGACTGAATCAAAGAATTTTGAAATAAACAGAAAAGGAAATCTTTTTTATTTTGGATCTAAATCGATAAGGGGTTAAATCAGAGTGGATTAAAGAAAGTGGTTTAGAACGGTTGAATTTTGAGATCTCGGACGGTTAATTCATACTTGGAACAGAACTAGCGGAAACGCCGCTTCGGGTACCTCGAAACCGGGCCTCGGGATATGTGCCTCGGGAAACGTGCACCGGGTTCTGGGGCGGGGCTCGGGTACTCTAGCCCGTTTCGTCGTTTAAGCCCGCTTTTATTCCGTTCGAGTTTAAAAGGCAGTGGTTTGAATTTATTTTGTACCGTACCTGAGTTGATGGTAAGTTTAACTGTTAAAAACCCAGGCTTGGACTTTGCCCGAGAAACGAGTTTCCGCCCGAAAAGACGAAGACCACTCCGGAACTCGTGTGAAGAACGGAGGAGAGACTAATCGGCTGTCAGCAGAGTATTTAGAGGAAGACCACGAGGTAGGGAAAGTCCTAACTTCTCGAGTTTTTCAATACTAGTATGCCTATTAGGTTAATAAAATCGGAAAGGTCCTAGACTTGCTTATAGGATACGAACTACTAGAATAAATGCTCTCCATTTACTAATAAACGAACGTGTCTAGTAAGCATGCTTAGGATGTGAATCACCAGTGTAACTTACTTCGATACTCGGGATTTGATTTACTAGTAAAGAGGCCTTGATGAGCCCTCGGATTAGTTGTTGTGTTAGGTTCACATGCTGGGTTGCCTAGTTTGGATGAGTTAAGAGTCTAAAACAACTAGATAAACCGATTGATCAAATATGAATGCGTGATTGCTTAATTGTGTATTTGATTGAACGCTTGAATGCTTAATTGCTTAATTGTATATTTGATTGAACGCTTGAATGCTTGATTGCTTAATTGTGTATTTGATTGAGCGCTTGAATGCTTGTATGACTGAATGATTGATTGGGGAATCGAGTATGACTGGTTGTGCCAAGCGGTACGATCAGGTGATCGATGAACCGATGGATCGTGGTTGGTAAGTAAATGGTAAGTGTAATATTATGATTGATTCTTGTGGTGTGTTGTGATGGAATTATGATTCGTTAAGCATCGGTTGTTCCTTGATTGTTTGAGAGTGTTACCCACTTGTGAATCCTTAAGCTAGCTTTTATATCGGTATGACACCCACGCTGCGGGTGGGGTAGTGTCATAGGGTACCCACACCAAAGAGAACGCTGGTGTGGGGTAGTACCTAAGCCGATAATTTGGTATCCGATATGGTACCTACACCAAAGGAAGCGCCGGTGTGGGGTAGTATCATAGTCAGTATCGGTATGGCACCCACGCTACGGGTGGGGTAGTGTCATAGGGTACCCACACCAAAGAGAACGCCGGTGTGGGGTAGTACCTAAGCCGATAATTTGGTATCCGATATGGTACCTACACCGAAGGAAGCGCCGGTGTGGGGTAGTATCATAGTCGGTATCCGGTATGGTACCTACACCGAAGGAAGTGTCGGTGTGGGGTAGTATCATAGCCGGCGGATTGGACCCTGCGAGACATAGATTATCGGACCCTACGGAACATTGGATATCGGCCCCTGCGAGGCAATTGGACGGTTTACCCTACAGGGATGGTTACTGGTTATTTCACCCAAGTGTATGCGTCCTACGGGAGCTATACCTTGGTTCCCTATGACATATGGTCCTTTGGAGACGTTTCCGAGAATCCCGATGATAAGCGCCTTCAGGGGTTGTTACCGGTAGTCCGACGTTATGCGTCTCCTCTGGACCGAGGGAAAATCCGACATGACACAATGAGTATTGTGGATCGGAGGGTGGCGACTTCATGTCCCACGGCATTAATCTGAACATTCTATCCTTTATTGGTTATTTAAGAAATGCATTTATAACGTTATTTTCTTACGATTATTGTTGAATCTTCATGATGTCTAAACACTCGTTTTACCCCTACTTTTCAACGTATTCGTAATTATTTGTATTTGAGATCCGCACTAAAATTGTGGAGACCTAATTGTTAAACTAAAAAGGGTGACCTGGGTTTTGATTTTCCCTACTGAGCGTAAGCTCACCCCTATCTATTTATGACTGTTTTACAGGTTTGCGAGATAACTAGTGGACTCGAGGCTCGGGAGCTTCTAGGGTCCGGGTGCTTAGAGATGTTGGTCTTTGTTTTGTAGTCTTGAACCTTTGTTAAAGAACTATTATGACTTTTGTAAACCCTTTTGCTGGAGGCTTACTTATAAGTGTGATTTGGAGACTTTTTACTGTATTAAAGCCGAATGCTTATTTGATTTTATGCCCTTTATTATTACAACTGCTTTCTCTTAAGTTACGTCTCGAGTCCGGTCAAGAACCGGATTTGGGGCGTGACAGGAGCACATGATGGGTTATCGTCGGGGTTTATTGCGACGTACCCCGATGATTGGACCTCATCCTCTCCCTCGAACAGGGGGGAGGAGACCAGGGAACACCACCGGGAGTAACGTTCGGGATCGAGGTTTGCATGGGGAAAAGCCTTTTCTGTTTTATGTGCAAGTGAACAAGGTGAACAGGTCCAAAAACAAGGGACGCAGAAAAAACCTCAAGGCCAAGTTGGAGGGATTGGTCCTATTTTTTCAAAGACGGGTAAGGGATTTCTGCGTCTACCTCCCGTTGAAGTGGATCGGGCGACATCACGTCCCCAAGGGAAGTCGGAAATCTGCTCCACCATGCACCCGATAAGGGATGAGGAGGAAGTTTAGGAGCCACAGGAAGAGGTGTCACAGCCTCCTTCGGAACAATGAGAGGACCCGGCGGGGGTGGGAAGGCTCCATTAGGGTCTATACCCACAGACCCGAGACTGCCGGTGCTGGGAAGTCTCGAGAAGCCGCAATCAAAGCACTATTTTCAAGCTTGATTTATGTTTTTTTTCTTACTCTACTTTGGGTTGGTTAGCTCCTTTCGATTGTTGGACTATTTATTTTCTTTTTCGTACCTTTGAAATGCTGGTAAGGGGATGTCCTGAGTTAGTATCTGCGATCCAAAACTGCATTTTTCTACGGGTCTATGAACGTCGGATTGACTACGAGCAACCAAGACATATACCTGAAATCCAAGACTTTTACGCCCTATCTTATATTGTATACATTTTGTATTAATACACTTCCTCAGTCAATCGTTTCAAAAAAAAGGCTAACGGATGATTATCTTTAATATGATAATAACCTTACTGTGTTAAAAAAAATACTTTCATGTTTTATCTTGTTTAAATTAGGCCCACACGAGTCATTGTCTTCTTTATTCACCACTACTACTTACTTTTTTCTCTGAAATCGTGTCCAAATTATGGGTGAAATTGCTCTTTCTTTTTATCCTCAATTTGGCCTATCTTCCTCAGGAGAGACTGAGAGAGTGTGAGCTGCTACCATCTGTTCTCTGTGCACACTACAACAACTCCAAGTTTCTTTTTCTAAGGTTTTCTATTTTTCTTCTTTCTTTTCCTCAATAATTATGTGTAATTTATTAATTGAAGAACTTGACTAGTTGTATTTGCATATATTTTGCAGCTTTGTTTCCCTCAATTTGCACTTAATGTATGCCATGTTTTCTTTGGGTTCATCAATGCATGTCTAATTAACTAATTAATTAAAGCTCATTCAGTGAATATTTATTCTTTTCTCAGTCTTAAACCTTTCCTCTTCTCTCTGCTTTCAGGATCATACTTGGGATTACCCTCTCATGTCTTTCAACTTAACAGTCCATGAACCTTGATCCTGTTGGTAAGATAAAATACTATCGTTTTGGTCAATATATATTTCTAATTCTATTTTCAAAATAATTTATTCCAGTAGTTCATTCATGAAATTTAGATCTACATGCATGATTAGTTGATTAATTAAGAGCTGAACCAGTTATGTAGATTGAAGTTTATTTTCAGTTTTATTCCTTCCTTTCTTCTTCAGCTTCTTGTATTTATTTTTTTCAACAGCCATTCATAATCTGTCTTAAATTCAGCCTTTTTAATTACTTATGTATGAATTCAATGATATGTTCATAAATAGCTTAATGAGATATTTTTTGATTTTTTGACCTTCCAAATTAACGGAAAATTTTGAAAATTGTCGAAAACCGTTGTTTTCTGGTAATAAACGAAAGGTATAAATATGTTTTTGAAAAAAGGTATAACGTCGAGTCCAAACTGTGCCAGAAAGGTCATTTCGATGTCCTAACTACGCGCACCTTTTTGCGACAGGTCCTAACCCAAATGTGGTTTTTTTCTTACAAAAATATAAAATGACACCAAAAAAGCAAAAAAAAAAAGTTTTTTTTTTGTAAATTTATACCACCTACCTCTTGTAGCAGACTAACAAACGCAAATTATACAACAATTAAGAGGCAAAATCATCGAATGCGAACGTTATACCATTTTTTTGGTGTCATTCTGCATGTTTTGTAAAAAAACACATTTGGGTTAGGATCTGTCAAAAAAAGGTGCACGTGCAGTTAGGACATCGAAATGACCTTTCTGGCACAATTAAGATTCGACGTTATTCCTTGAAAAAACAATGTGAGGACAATACATTTGTGCTACAAAAGGTCATTCAATGTCATGTTTTTGGGGTTTCCCCAAAATACTAAAATTAAATTTATGTTTTTGGGGTTTCCCCAAAATACTGAAACTAAATTTATGTTAGTCTATTAATAATAGATTAACAATGTGTACTCGGTTGAGTAACAAACTAATGTTCCATGCAGTGTGGTGGATCAAACAGAACTAGCATTTGAAATTAAGATGCCAAGTGGTACAACAGTTGTTTCTCCAATAACAGGTACTCCTTCAATACATTAATTTCCTCATTTCTATTCCTCTGCAACTTTGATTTAACAAATCATTTATAAGTGTAGTTGTTCTTCATTTTCAGGTTGATTAATGTACGATACATATATAGAAAATGGCAGCTGAGTTCGGCATCTCTATTGGAGCTAAGATATCAGAATATCTGGTTGAGCCTATACTAATAAGGCCCCTTCGTCCTATTTTCTGCTTTCAAAGCATTGTTGATGATTTTCAAGATCAAAGCAACAAGCTGATTGCAATTCAAGAGAGGGTGGGAAATGAAGTGCAGCGTGACAGAGATAATGCTCTCGTAATCTACGACCATGTTGAAGAATGGGTGAAAAAAGTGAATGCATCAATGCAAGAAGTGCGGCGCGTAGAGAACGAGTTGGATGAAAATAAGAGATGTTTTCGCTATAGTGTTAGGTAGGAAAAGGTTTGGGCGGCTGATCCGAGAAGGATAGACTAGGGTTTAGAAATTGAGGAAGAGAGAGATAGGGATAGATAGGGAGAAGAGAGAAGAAGGAAGAAGACAAGAATGTTGTAGATGGTTCTGTATGCCATTTCATTCCTTCTGCTGCAACATATACAGCAATTACACTAAAAAGGCTTGGGCTTAGCCAAAACAATAAAGGTCCATGACAATAATTCAAAGCAAAACAGCCACAAAGGCCCATAATTCAAAACCCATGTAACATTACTCCTTCCTTCAAAACTTCATGTCCTCATGATGTCGGACTGAAGTTTGGGTACTTCTTCTGCAATTCAAACCAGTACTCCCACGTTGCATCCTCAGCACCACCATCTGACCAGTGCACCAGCACTTGAGTGGCATCTCTATTACTACGATTGACCATGCGCCGATCCAAAATTGTAACTGGAACTCGAGCAATGATCGCTGAATTGTCAAGTGTGGGGAGAGGTATCTGTTCCACGATCACTCCGAGATGGCGTTTCAATTGTGAGACATGAAAAGTTGGGTGCACACGCGCAGAGGGTGGAAGATCTAGCGTGTAAGCAACCGGACCAATGCGCTTCAGAATCTTGAACGGTCCGAAAAACTTGGGGCAAAGCTTGTTGGAGAGCCTGCGTGCCAATGTACTCTGTCTATACGGTTGGAGTTTAACATAAACCCAGTCATCAACGGCAAAAACTCTGTCCGACCTCTTCTTGTCCGCTTGAGATTTCATCCGGGATTTAGAGCGCAAGAGATGGAATTTGAGCATCCGAGAAGCATCCTCCCTTGCAGAGAGACTGCGATCCACCATATCCACAGTGGAGGACCCAGTAAGATAAGGCAATTGAGTAGGGGGTGGCTGGCCATAGAGTGTTTGGTAAGGAGAGGATTGAATTGTCGAGTGGTAAGTGGTGTTGTACCAAAATTGAGCTAATGGCAACCATTTGGACCAATCTTTGGGACAGTCCGAACACATACAACGCAGATAAGTCTCTAATCCCTTGTTCACGATCTCAGATTGTCCATCAGTTTGAGGGTGATACGCTGATGACAAATTCTGAGTGATCTTCTATAAGCGGCAAAGCTCGCGCCAAAAAGTTGAGAGGAAAATTTTATCTCGATCGCTCACAATCGTTGCAGGCATACCATGAAGACTAAAAACCCTGTCCAAGAATACTTGAGCCACTGAAACCGCATTAAAAGGGTGCTTCAAGGGAATGAAATACCCTGACTTAGTAAGCCTATCCACCACCACAAATATCACCTCGAAGCCGTGTGATTTGGGAAGCCCCTCGATGAAATCCATGGAGATGTCGTGCCACGCTCTAGATGGAATCCCCAGGGGATGCAATAACCCAGGAGAAGCAGCCAGGTCTGGTTTATGGGTTTGACAAACAGTACATTCTGCCACCAATCGAGCAACATCACGATGAAGTTTACGCCAGTAAAAGTGGGAAGCGATTCTTTTGTATGTGGCTA
The DNA here is from genome assembly GCA_963921825.1 of Erodium maritimum. Lineage (NCBI taxonomy): Eukaryota > Viridiplantae > Streptophyta > Magnoliopsida > Geraniales > Geraniaceae > Erodium > Erodium maritimum. Next base: position 6,629,138 of record OY997591.1, read on the forward strand.
AAACCCCTGAGTGGCCTCCAGAAGAACCAGTATGAAAATGCCCTATTATTTCTTCTCTGAGCATAGCATTATGACCCACCACAAGTTTCCCTTTCCTGAACAATTGCTCATTGAGCCAAGAATAATGAGGCACGCTAGACGGGTTGCCTTTCAGAGAAGTAATCAGCTCACTAGTTTTGTATCCTCAGCCCAAGATGCTCTAATTCTGTCTAGAAGTGGAGAAGAGATAGAAGATATAGCTAGAATAGAGACATGTAAAGTAGGAGGAGTCGAGTCATGGTCATCACCATGCTTGCGGGATAGAGCATCTGCCACGACATTGGTTGTGCCTTTACGAAATTGTATCTCGAAGTCATAACCCATCATCTTAATAACCCACTGCAATTGTGCTGGTGTCGTAGTCCTTTAATCAAGGAGGAAACAGAGGCTTTGGTGATCGGTTTTTATAACGAAGTGCCTTCCCATGAGATAAGAGTTCCAATGCTTAGTAGCAAGAAGAACAGCAAGCATTTCTTTTTCATAAACTGATAGTGCACGTTGTCTCAAGCCTAGAGCTTTGCTGAAAAAGGCGATGGGTTTACCCAATTGTGTGAGTACAGCTCCTACCCCCGTGCTTGAAGCATCCGACTCCAAAATGAATGTAACACGAAAATATGGGAGTGCCAATACTGGTGCAGATGTGAGTGCCAATTTCAGAGCTTCAAAAGCACTAGTAGCATCTGCAGACCAATGGAATGAATCTTTCTTCAGAAGATCCGTTAGAGGGCGAGCAATAGAACCATAATTCCGCACAAAGCGCCTATAGTACCCTGTGAGACCCAAAAATCCCCTAAGCTTCTTGAGGGTCGATGGAATTGGCCAATCCATCACTGCTTCTATCTTTCTCTTATCCATAGCCACTCCCTCATTTGAAATAACGTGGACTAAATACTCAATCTCCGTTGCCCCAAATACACACTTTGATTCCTTGAGGAATAGTTGTTCAGTTCTCAGTATTTCAAAAACCAGCTTCAAGTGCATAACATGATCCTCAAGGGAAGTGGAATAAATTATCACGTCGTCAAAGAAGACTAGCACACACACACGAAGCAATGGTCTAAAAATGTCGTTCATCAACGATTGAAAGGTGGCCGGGGCATTTGTAAGCCCAAAAGGCATTACAAGGAACTCGTAATGACCAGAGTGTGTGCAGAACGCCGTCTTGTGAACATCTTCCTCCTTCATTAGTATTTGATGGTATCCCGCGCGAAGGTCAAGCTTTGTAAAGAAGCACGCACCATGCAACTCATCTAAAAGCTCTTCCACCAGAGGTATTGGAAATTTGGCTTTGATGGTCATCGCATTCAGACGTCTGTAATCAACGCAGACTCTCCAAGTCTTGTCTTTCTTTTTCACCAATATCACTGGAAAAGCAAATTCACTGGAACTTGGTCTGATAATGCTCGTGTCAAGCATTTCTGTGATCAACTTCTCGAGCTCTGTTTTCTGGACAGATGGGTAACGATATGGGCGAATTTTCACTGCTCGTGCCTCTGGAATAAGGGTGATAGAATGATCATGTGTGCGATGAGGAGGAAGACCCTTAGGTTCAGCAAACAGATCTTTGAAGTCATGCAACAGAGCCTCAATGACATGACAATATTGGTTGTGCACGTTATCCACCAATGGTACAGGGAACCAAGTGTCAATCCTGGAACAAGAGAACAGTGATACAATAGCATGAGAAAGAGAAAGTTTCTGGCATTGCTTACGTGAGGCCCAAGCAATCTCTCCAGGAGGTTCACCCATTAATCGCACCCATTTGCCTCTGTGTTGGAATTCCATAGAGAGTGTGGAGAAATCCCAAAGAATTGGACCCAGAGTTACTAGCCATTGAACTCCCAGAATAATGTCGCAACCCTGCACTGGAAGAACCAAAAAATCAGCAACGAAATCAATGTTATTCATTCTCCAACTAAGTTGATCACACTTCTGGCCCGAGAACAATGTCTCCCCGTTAGCCACTGTCACTTTGATTGACTCTGTTTGTGTTGATTGATACTGCAACCTTTGCAAGGAAGATGCATTCACAAAATTGTGTGTACTGCCTGAGTCCACCAAAATAGTGAGGATTGCAGAGCCCAAAACGCCTCGAATCGTCATTGTTTTGTACCCTGCTATTCCACATAAAGCGTGCAATGAGATAACTGGTTCACCCATTCCGGAATGCAGTGGCTCATCCTCGCCCGGCTCCAACGATGACAAACAGTCAACGAAGACATCACCATCGGCTTGATTCAAATTGTCATTTTCCACCAGCAATTGGAATAATTGTGATTTTGTACATCGGTGTTCCCTTGAAAATTTCTCTCCACACCACACACAGAGCCCTTTTCTATAACGTTCATCACGTATTTGTCTTTGTGTTGCAGTTGGGGGAATGGATGATTTGGCTTGTGGGTGAAACGGTTTTGTAGATGGGAGTGGTTGGTGGCGAGGTGGAGGAGGAATATATGGTGGTTTATATGGGTAAGTGTGTGAAGGACGTGGGTGGATGTGTGTAGGTGTGTTGGGTTTGGAAAAAGAATGACCTTTTTTCTCAATCCATTTAGCCATGAGCAGGGCCTGTGTAAGATCCTTGGGAAAATGCAATCGGACCCCTTCTTCAATATCTGGTCGGAGATGGCTGAGGAACATAGCCAGGGTGTCCTTGTCCGAGAGAGTGAGTTGTGTGATAATACCCTGAAACGCCTGAAAATAACTCTCAACAGAACCGTCTTGCTTCAGGTGAGCCAACTCCGACATATAGTCGGTATAATCTCCATCAGTAAACCGGCGACGGAGAGCCTCCAAGTACTCCGGCCAGGGAGGGTCAGTCAACCCACGAGTCTGGAATTGCTTCATGAAGTGTAAATGGTGCCGTAGAGCCGCTTCCTCAAAACCCAACATGGCCTCTCGTACCATTTCTCCCTCAGCAACGTTTTCGGACAGACAGTGTTGCAAAAATTTAAGCTCCCAACCAGTGAAATCAGTACCATCAAAGCGAGGAGGATGACGAGCCCGCACGTCTCGTCTACCTGGTGGTTCGTTACCCAAATCTGGAGGAGCACCCAAAATAGAAGCTTGGTGCGGAGGTGTTGCCGGAACCACACCTGAAATTGACGCTGGTGATGGTGGAACAGGGCCAAACAGTCGATGTGGTGAATCCGGAATCCTGTCAACCAAAGCTTGCATAAGCTTGGTCATATGACCCACGGAGTGTTGCATCTCAGACACGGTATTTTGGAGACCCGTCATTGATTCCTTGAGCAGTAGCACCTCTGTGTTTGTGGCGGCTAGTTCTTCATGAAGCTTTGTGGTGTCGGAATTGGTCATGGTAGCTGGATAACAGGCTGATACCAATGTTAGGTAGGAAAAGGTTTGGGCGGCTGATCCGAGAAGGATAGACTAGGATTTAGAAATTGAGGAAGAGAGAGATAGGGATAGATAGGGAGAAGAGAGAAGAAGGAAGAAGACAAGAATGTTGTAGATGGTTCTGTATGCCATTTCATTCCTTCTGCTGCAACATATACAGCAATTACACTAAAAAGGCTTGGGCTTAGCCAAAACAATAAAGTCCCATGACAATAATTCAAAGCAAAACAGCCACACAAAGGCGGATAATTCAAAACCCATGTAACATATAGCTGGTGTCCCAACTGGACATGCCACTACAGCTTCAGCAAGCAAGTTTCTAAGATTACTGTCACTATGAAGACATTATGTGAAGAGGGTAATTCATTCAGCTCACTCTCACACCCTCCGGCTCTTCAGCAAGATATCGTTGGATCATCTTCATCTAAGGCCTTTATGCATTCTCAGTCTTCAAAATCAGCTTTTGATCAAATCATGGAGGCGCTAAAAAGGGATGATATCAACTTGATTGGACTTTATGGTAAGGCGGGTTCGGGAAAAACAACCCTAGCGGAACTAGTGGGAGAGGAAGCTCGAAAGATTTTTAACCGTGTCACCATGGTTCCTGTATCTCAACATTCACAAATTAGAAGCATGCAAGGTGTTATTGCTGATTTTTTGGATCTCAAATTAGAGCAAGTGGAGAGTGAGCAAGGAAGAGCAGCTAAGTTGCAGCAGAGGTTGAATAATGGTGAGAAGATCCTCGTGATTTTTGATGACGTGCAGAGAGAGTTCAACTTGGGCGCAACAATTGGAATCCCCCCATCACACAGTGGCTGCAAAATTCTATTTACAACTCATGATGAAATTGATGTTCATACACAGAAGCACATTCTGTTGGGTGCCTTGTCAAAAGACGAAGCTTGGACTCTATTCAAAAATGTTACTGGTGTTAGTGATGAAGTAAGGAAGCATGATGTGGCTAAGGATGCTCTTGAAGAATGCAACGGCCTTCCCAAAGCTATTGTAGCAATGGGAACAGTCCTAAGTGGAAAAGGTGTTCCGGAATGGAGAGAAACTCTTCAACAACACGACGCTGCTAAGTTTAAAATCATTGATAGTCTCAAGGAAGGTGTCAAGAAGCTTAGCCTGAGAAAAGATAGGGTGAACACTAAAATCAAGATGGCGAAACAGAATGCTGAGGAAATTTATCCAAATGTCGAAAAGTGGCTCGAAGATGTGGAGAGTGTTAAAGCCCAATCCAACCCAAAAGCTCGAACTGATGGGTGGAGACATCAAGATGTATATCAATAGGTCAATTTATCTACACACTTTCGATGTGGGACTCACACTTCAACAGAGAGGGTCATGAATGATGTTGAACAGTTTGAGAATGAACTGAACCAGAATAAATGGTGTTTTGACGAGCTTGGTGTGGCAATTAGCGTAGAGCATCCTGCTCCACTTGTGCCAGACATGAGATTGTTGCCATCTGAAGATTTTCTGTTTTCAGAGGCTGCAAAATCAGCTTTCGATCAAATCTTGAAAGCATTGAAGACAGATGGTGTCAATATGATTGGATTATATGGAATGGGAGGGATCGGGAAAACAACATTGGCAAGCCAAGTGCACAATGAAGTCATAAGGCAGAACGGACTAGCAGTCATGGTTACGGTCTCTCAAAAGCCAGATGTGAGAAACATGCAAGACAAAATTGCAGACTTTTTGGGTCTCAAATTTGAGAAAATGACACTGGATGAAAGAGCAATTGAATTAAAAAACAGATTAAAGGATAAGAAGATCCTCATAATTCTAGATGATGTTTGGAAGCGATTCGACTTGAGAAGTATAGGAATAACGCTTGTTGGTTGCAAAGGTTGTAAGATTCTCATGACAACTAGAGGGAGGGATGTGTGCTCTTCCATGGAATGCCAACCAGAGATTCAACTACATATGTTCTCTGAAGATGAATCACAGATATTCTTTAAGAAGAAGTCAGGTTTGTCCAATGAGTTGGAGCTGGATGACGTCGCGAAACAAGTAGTTGCAGAATGTAAGTGTCTTCCTATAGCCCTTGAAACCGTGGGAGCTGCACTGAAAAGGAAAGGTAAAGATGAATGGGTGGAGGCACTGGAAAAACTAAGAAATGCAAGGCTTGTGGACATTATTGGGGTTGATAATGATGAGAAAAATGTTTACAAATGTCTTCGAGTTAGTTATGATTATTTGAATGATCAACCACAAGGCTCCGAAGCACAGTTTATTTTGTTGTTATGCTCCCTTTTTCCAGAAGATTATGAAATCAAGGCGGAGGATCTGACTAGATATGCATTTGGGATGAAGTTGTTTGAAAAGGTTGAGTCAATTGAGGATGCAAGGAGAAAAGTTCGTGTCACGATTCAGTTTATCAGGGATTCATGTTTGTTGTTAGACGTTGGAGGTGAAGAATATGTTAAAATGCACGATGCAGTCCGTGATGGTTTGTTATGGGTTGGAGGCACAGAACCTCGAGAAAGGAACACATTGACTGTGAGAGACAGTGTCGGTTTGAAGGACCTGATCAAGAAGAATAGTTTTCAGAATTGCAAAGCATTATCCTTTACTTCTGACGTCATTCCTAAGTTTTCCAAATATAGTAAGTTGGAATTTCCAAATCTTGAGATTGTTTTAATATTTATAAGGTATGATCATAAATCTGTTGAGCTTGGGGAAGGATTTTTTGAGCATATGAAACTACTCAAGGTTTTGGATTTAAGGTCTGAACGGGAATGGAGTGGATGCAAGTTTGCGATGTTCCAATCTCTTCATTGTTTGGAGTATCTCCGCACTCTAATGTTGAGAAGTTGTGAATGTTCAAATAGTTCTATTCTAAGAGATTTGGGAAGACTGAGAATTTTATCCTTACAGAACTGTATCATAGATTGTGGAGTAGAAGCAGTGTCGGGATTGAAGAAATTAAGATTGTTGGATTTGTCAGGGTCGAAGGCAGAAAGAAGTAGTTTTATTAACGAAACTACGACTTCCGATGTCATAGAAACGTTAGTAAAACTAGAGGAGTTATATGGTTACACATTTGAGGAATGCGGGTTAACTGAGTTGAAGTTACCATCCAACTTGGTTGCAATGTATGTAAAGGTACGGAATGTGAGGTGTCTTCCTACAGACTTTTGTTTCCCAAATCTACAAAGCTACCACATTCACATCGGTGCACATGGTGGAGAGCCATCAAATAGAAGACAAGTTAGACATTTAGACCTGAGTGGCAATATTAAAGACGTAATGTTGAATACATGTAAGAAACTGTTTCCCACCGTGCAAATGTTTCACTTGAGCAATTGCGATGACTTGTATTCGCTACCTGCTTTGAGCCTACTAATGTTGGAAAGTTTGCAAGTTTGTAAGTGCAAGAAAATGGAACGGGTGTTGAAAGTTGGAAATGTTAGCAACAGTAACAAAAGTATTGTGCAAATACTGGCGTTGAAGGTATTACATCTGTGGGATCTATGTGAGCTGAGGTACATATGGGAGGGGCCTACAAGATTATTAAGCTTATGCAACCTCACTGAAGTGGAGATCATCCATTGTCCAAAACTAATATGTATCTTTTCATCACCGTCTCTCACTACAAGCCTGCAACAATTGGAAATTCTCAAAATACAACGCAGTGATAATTTGGAGGAAATTTTGCGAGAGGGAGTGATGATGATGATGATGATTTTACCTGTTCCTTTACAAATTTGAGAGAGTTGGAAGTGTCTGGATGTGATAAAGTGCAAACAATATTCCCATTAATGAAGTCAACAGACACAGCTCTAGAGTGTAAAGACCGGTTGGAGCACATATGGAAGGGACCTACAAGATTAGTAAGCCTATGCAACCTCACTAAAGTGGAGATCAACTTCTGCCCAGAACTGATTTGTATCTTTTCACCACCGTCTCTCGCTACAAGCCTGCAGCAACTGGAAATTCTCAAAACAGAAAAATGTCTTAATTTGGAGGAAATTTTCTCGAGGAGAGGAGGGAGTGATGATGATGATTTCACCTGTTGTTGCTGCTTTAAAAATTTGAGAGAGCTGAAAGTGTGTGGATGTGATAAAGTGGAAACAATATTTCCATTAATGAAGTCAACTGACAAAGCTCCTCATCTTCATCCTCAAAGTCGTCATTGTCGTCTTCCCAAGCTAGAAACCATTCATCTAGAGGATAACAAGGAATTAGAGCACATGTTTGGCCATCAAACTCAAGCGGAAGAGGGGGTGGATTGCCCAGCTTTACAAGTGCTCAAGGTGAAATGTTGTCCTAAAATATCCACCACTCATTTTGTTGCAACTCAACTACAACCTCCATCATCAAAGGTAATTATTTTATGTTATTTTATTTTTCAGTCTCCTCGTACTGTTTTTGCTAAATGATCATTTAATGGTGGTAGTAAATGAAATTTTGCTCGTTATGTACATTACAGTCGTACAAAGATAATTGTGCCTTGGACAACATCCAAATAGTTGAAGAACGGCTACAAAGACGACATGATGATTTGCCACAAAGTACAATTATATGCTTCTCCTTACTCAATAGAGTAGAGCTGAAAGACTGCAATAAATTGAAACAAGTTTTCACGACATCACTTGTTACTAGTTTACACCTATTGGAGGTTTTTGTTGTGAAAAGATGCAATGAATTAGAACAAGTCATCAGCAAGGTCGAAGATGGAAAAGAAGAGCCTACCAATGGAGTTTGCTTTGAAAATTTGAAGACTCTATGTGTGAGTCATTGTGGGAAATTGAAAACAATATTCCCAATCTCTATAGCCTTCCCAAAACTAGAAGAGCTTAAACTGAAAAGCAATGCAGAAGTGGAGCAAGTATTTGGACGATCAGATTGGGATTGCACTTGGCAATGTCCATTTTTGAACGACCTTTGCCTAAAGGACTGCCCAAAATTGTGCACAGAATTTGCTGCGTGTATACAAAATTCGTCAACAGCAGAGGTAATTACACTACTAATTACTTTTTGTTTAATTAGTTTCTTGAAGTACGAGTAAAAGGTATTTTGATTATAAATGGTAGCTACCTATCTCTAAACTATGTTACTTGTTAGTTTTTTTCTTTTCTCTTATGGAGCACATGATTCCTTAGGTTAAGAAATTAAGTCTTAAATTAGCGATCGCGAACTTGTTAATGACATGTACCCTCTTGCTCAAGTTACTACTCCCTGATGCTATATTTACCAATTTCCTTATTAATTAACTAAATCATGATAACTAAGTGATAATTGCATGATAGTTTCGAGGTAGTAAAATGAAGTTCACCAAAGTGATCAGGAGAAGTTTATGGGTCTCAAATTGGCACATGGTCTTGGACTAAAACTTTTGTACGATGTTAAGGACAAGAGGCATTGTTCTTTTTTTCTTTTTGCTCAATATGATGGTTCCAGACAAGCACATAATGTTGGGAAAAGTATTGTATCATTCTTGTATGAGAAGTTTCATTAGTAAATATTTTGAATGGGAGCAATAAATATGTGTTTATATTTGGTCATTTGCATCTTAATTAATTGACTGATTTCCAGGCCGTTAAGGATATTGAACTTGCTCGCATTCAACGGGAAGATGACAATGAGGATGATGACTTGACTTCACCTTTTAAAAATATGTCTCTATTGAATTCAGAAGAGGTCAAGTGTATACAGCGTGGACCGATACAAAACATATGCTTTGCAGATCTTTGTCAAATAAAAGTAATAGGTTGCCACAAATTGAAACATCTTTTCGCAACAAAAATTGCTATGACTCTGCCCAAATTGGAGAGGCTTATTATACGAAGATGCAATGAGTTAGAAGAAGTGATCATGGCCGAGGACAGAAAAGAACGGGAGAATGATGCAAGCACAGAAATGATTGCTAAAGTTGGTTTTGAGGATTTGAAAGTCTTACATGTGAGTAACTGTAAGAAACTGAAAACAGTATTCTCAACCTTCATACCTCTTCCCAAACTAGGTCGCCTTCTACTACGAAGTAATGCAGCTTTAGAGAGCTTATTTGGAGAGTCAGATTGTGATTGCACTTCACAATGGACATGTTTGAATGTGCTATCTGTTACAGGCTGCCCAAAATTGTGCACAGAAACTATTGGTATTGTAAAAAGGCAACTACAAGCTCAGTCACTTACAGAGGTAATGATTTATTTTGTTTCACTTTGAGGGACAGTCTTATGCTTTTGTCTTCAATGGGAAAAAAATTATATTCATTACTTGATTGATTATTTAGGTTGCTTAATTAGCTACTAGCTTGTTAATCATTCTTGAATATATATCATTGATTTGCACATCTTAACTAACCTATTTTGCTTCAATTGGTTATGTGGAGTACTCTTTCTGTCTCACAATTTTTTTAAGTGGGAGATGGTTTAAGAGTTGGAACGTCAAACGCTGAATTTTAATTAAACAGAGACTTATTTTTGGACGAAATGAGTCGTGTGTTAAATAGTTTCCATCAGTGGTAAGTGTAGTATAGTATAGTATTACTAATTGTAATTGTTGTGTCAGAAGTGCGATACAAAATGAAATTAATTTGATAGTTGAGAGTTGTACCTAAATATTGAAATTTTTATATGCATCTTAACTAATCTACAGAAATGGAGTATTATCAATTTGTCCAACATTCAAGGAGTAGAAGAGTTAATTCAGTTTCGAAGGCAAGATAGTGGTGATTTAATTCAGACCCAATTTCTGAAATTGGAAGAACTAGGAGATCTGAAGAGGATATGGAGTGGGCCCACACAAGATATGAGTTTCTCCTATCTTGGTGCACTGAGAGTGATAGGTTGCAGCAGATTGAAACATCTTTTCACCATCACCATGGCTACATCTCTACGTAATTTGGCACTGCTTTCAGTGGAGAGATGCCATGAACTAGAGCAAGTAATTGAAGAAGGGAATGAGGAGAATAATATACAATCCATTCAACAACTTAAGTTCTCTAATCTTGAGATATTAAGACTGATAGATTTGCCAAACCTCATCGGTTTTTGTCCAACCTCATGCAATTTGGTATTTACAAAATTGATAGAGAAGAATTTGAAAGTGAAAGGATGTGCAAAACAGATAACTGGATATTTTAGTAAACAGAGTTATCGGGAAGGGGGCTATGACTTTGAGGATGACCACGACACAGAGGGTGTGAAGACGAGGCTGACACTGAAACTCTTTTTCGCGTAAGTCCATTTGTATATTTATTAATACAATTTAGTTGAGTGTAGACATATTAGCTTTATTCCCATATACCATGCATGCATACTTCACAACTATAGATATGATGATGAACCATTATCGATTCTTTCAGATTTTTGAGAACTTTTAGTTATAAGTTCAGCCTTAGTCATAGCTTTAGACATGTACTGTCATGATTTATTTATTTTTTTCTTTATTGAAATACAAGCGTCTTATTTATCTTACTCTATATTATATTTTGGATCTATGCACTTTTTGGGCTACGGAGCAAAAGAAAGAGCCGTATATCATCAATACATTAGTTCCACCAGCAATATACCAGATGTGAAGGAGGTTTATTTGGTAGGAGCTGGAAAATGAATGAAAATCTGTCGCTATCTCTTTTCGTTTTTGTTACTGGCATTAATATGTTTTTCATTGTTTCTAAGAACAAGAAACACCCTTAATCATAGCTTTATACATGCAATGCCATAATTATTTATTTTATTAAAATGCAATTGTCTGTTTTATCTTATTCTGTATTATATTTTGATTTAGGCACTTTTTGGATTGGGGCGTAAAGATTGAGAAATATCCCATTTGTACCGAGTTCTACTGGCACGCAACACAGGATGTGTAGGAGCTGGAAAATGAGTGATAATATGTCTCGATCTCTTTTGATTTTATTGTCGACATTAATGTTTTTTTTCACAGTTTCCAAGAACAAGAAACACTTGCTATTTATTACCTTTCCGTTGGTTTTGTTTTTCAGATATGAGTACTATGTTCCAAAACCTTCTAAATTTAATTGTCGTTTGTAATAAATAAAGCTGCAAGACAATACGGTTTATGTCTTCTTTTCTTCTGAATATCAATTTATGAACCAAAAGTTGCATTGCATGTAGTGCATATCAAGTTAAGCAGTTGAGTAAATGAGATATTGGAGATACTAGTATATCAGTCAAAATTACTGTCAAAAAAGTTATAAAACCAACTGATTGTCCCCAAATATCTATTTTGTTCATGTTTTATACCTTTTTATAACAACGGAGAAACATGGTGATACTATTTCACAGATATTAGATAAACACAACTATCAAAAAGATTGACTTGTAACATCATATCGGATTAACACAACAATCAAAAACTGTTACAGTAATGTCATGGTTCCAATCCCCTAAAATTCTTCAGAGGGACATAAAGAAGGTGCATTTGATAAGCATATACTCTTGTCAAGATCACTATATTCATACATGATGCTTTAACAAAGGGAAGCCACCAAGCTTGTTGAGCAAAATTGTTTGACAAACATCAACTTATCAGTGCATAGAACTCAATAATTTAAGTGCCAGAGCTTCCTGCTCCGCCAAAGATATGGCATCAGCATGCACACCTGATTTGTCCTGCTTGTCTTCTTTCTCCTTATCGGAGTCACTGTCGAAATATATCTTTGACCTCTTATGGGTTCTCTCCCCCGTTGCCTCTTCATCTGAACCAGAAGAGCCATCCTCATCCTCTTCTTCCATGGAAGCTTTCTTCCTCTTAATCTTCTCCTTGATCCGCTTTTCTTTCCGACGTTGGCGATCCAGCTGTTTATCTTCCTTGTCTGCTTGCTTCATCTCTTCCCTCATTTTCTTATAATACTTATCTTTTTCCTCTGTGCAACATCACCAACAGAAATTCAAGAAATAAGTAACACGGATAAAACATTCCGCATAACTCGAACAAGTGTTTCCATTCCTACAGCGTTCTGCATAATTCAAAACTTCCAAAATTCACATAGGATTTTCAGTGATTTTTGTATAATGATATCTAGAATATAGTATTAATCCTAAAATAAGTTTCTAGATTGACTATTTGCAAGAACTTAGAAAGCTATGGATTGGGTTCAGGTAGAAACCAAGTTTATAATGTACATCATTAAAATATGAAATGAAATCCACGCAACCTTTAACCTCAATTATCTGTTATTTTGATCCAGTGGTCTAAATTAGTTTCTTGCTATGCATTCTAAGGGGAGGTCTCGACATGAACCCAACCCATAGGTAACTCATGGCTGATTAACTGACTAAAAAAATTAAATACTTGTTTTTGGAAGGAGCGTAATTAACTAAATCACGTTTACCCTATATATAATCATCAGAGCGCCATTAGCATTATCCAAGCTTATCCCAAATCCAGGGCTCTAGGAAAAGAACATATGTACCTTGATCAAGTAGAGATGCGTCGGCATTCGTGTCAGCAAGTCTTGCAAGTGGTGGTAGAGTGTTCCCTTCCTCGTCAAATACTTTTCTAGTCCCAACAGGTCTGTGTATGTTGATCTTCAGCTTCTTTTTCTTCAAAATCCTAGTAGCCGGTCTACAAGAATCAAGAGAAGAACATAAGTTAGATAACTAAAAGATATAGGTCTGCATAGAAGGACTACAGCCACTAGTGGGACATACATAACATCATTAAGGTCACCGGCTTTCTCTTTCTCCTCATCAGGTGTATCCTTCGTTATAAGCAAATTCATATCCACTTTCTCTTCCTTGAAATCAATAAATGGTCTTTCTACCGGAACCTCTATCGCATTGTCCTCAGCAGGCTTTTCTAGTTTAGTAACTGAACCTTTTCCTGATACTTCATTACTTTTGGATTTGCCACTCAGGAAACGGATTTTCGGTGTCATTGGTAGGCCCATTGATGCTGAAAACTCATCGATAGGCAATTTCATGACATCAAAAACCTCTTTATCCTTCTGAACACGTATAGAGCGCACATAAGTGATGAAGGCCCTTTGAGCCAGATATTGCATATCTGGATACTTGACTAGTAAAGCTGCCAAGAGAGTAGATATTGGTTGCAGTCTTTTTGTATTGGCCTGAAAGACGGGCAGTTAAAACAGTATAAATACAAATCAACTAGCTTGCCATATGATATGAAGAAATGTAACTTCTTTTGCAAGTTACGGTAAGATTACCTTAATAAGATGTACGGGTACTTTTGCTGCTTTCAATTTGTCAAGCATCTTCGTTTCGGTCGGTGTCAAAAATAATACTGACTTTCCTCCGGACTGATAGCGAGCTGTGCGACCAACTCTGTGTATGTACGATGCAACATCATCGGGACAGTCCACCTATGTATAGAAAAGTTAATTAACTTAACGAGTTTGAGCCAAAACAAAATAAGTTTAAGACAACTTTTACCTGAACAACCCAGTCCACAGCCTTATTAAAGTCCAAGCCTCTTGCGGCCACGTCAGTTGCAAAGAGAACTGAGCGCTCTTCCTCGCAAAAGTGGGTATAAATTCCCAATCTTCTGTCTTGTTTCATTCTTCCATGAAGACACTTCAACGGAATTCCAGGACGCAGCTTCTTAAAGGCTTCAAAGGCGAATTTTACCTGCATGAAAAATGTTGCATGTATGTATCAGAAAATATTAAATATTCAATTCAAGCTGATATCTACCTTAAGCCTTGTGCATATAAGCCTTCTTCAACAAGCCATGCTATATAGACCCCCATATTCCACGAACTTAGGGATTAAGTGGAAGACATGTGTTAGCAGCATACAGGTTTTATGATACAACAATACCTCAGAAAAAGTAATAGAAGTAAAATTATCAAGCATTATTATTATTGTTGTGATTAACTAGAAGCAATAATATTTTGGTACAATATAGCATAGTTCACACAGATACAACAGCCACAGAGCACAAAAGTTGATGACTATCAATCTATCATGCATGTTTCAAAAGTGAGATTTGTAAATTGAGTCAAGTACTTGATGCACATGGGATACTGTTACACCTGTATTCAAACTAATGAAGCCGTGAACTATATGAATGCTTAGCATATGTAGACACTTAAATTTTGCTTATGTAAGAAACATATTCACAAAGACAATAGCATGCCAAACAGGGAAACTAAAGCTAGCTCCAGGTACACTATAACCTGACCCTGCAGGACTTCAACAAAGATAAAGCTGGAAACCTTAACCGGAAAAACCAAGTTACTGACTTGTTACACCCACTACCTGCACTAACCTACCACCCCTAGTTATAACTCGCTATCAAGTACCGATAAAGATGCTTCTATAAGAGGCAGGATTACCTGTTTGCAACTAGACAGGAAGACGAGAATCTTTGAGTTGAGATGTGCCTTAACAAAGCTCCACAACATATCAAACTTTTGTTCTAGGGGTACGACCATTGCAGTTTGTACCAAGCGATTTGGAGTTGCTGTCACAGATTCATCGTGCACACTCACATACTCTGGGTCCTTCATATCAAGCCTTAAAAGTTCTTGAACCGATTTGGTCTGAGTTGCTGAGAAAAGCAAGGTTTGTCTATATTTAGGTAACTGTGAAAGAATTGCATTCACGTCATTTTTGAATTTATTGTCAAGAATTCGATCTGCCTCATCAAGCACCAAAATCTGTTTCCTGGCCAGAAAATTCCACCCAAATTAGAAATTAAGGAAGAAACATAAGGTTAACTAACAAACCTTGAATTCATAAAAAAAATTAATGCCACAAAGAACCACAATATTTTATCCATAACTCGCAATGTAAACATGAAACAGATACCTACGTGATATGAAGAAAAGTGAGTTTGTAAAGAGTATATTTCATAAATTTAGAAAATATTAATAATACTTCACTCAAAAACTGATGATGAATCATAAAACAGGATCAATTAGGTTGTTGAGTTTGAGGAGCAATCAAGAGAAAGAGAGAGGGATATTGCAATGACCTGAAGCTGTGAGCAATCAAAATTTGGAGTCTCGTCCATGTGCTGAAGAAGACGACCAGGAGTACAAACCAATATATTTAGTTTACTTACACTCTCCTTCTCTACATCAACATCCATTCCACCCCCAATTAGAAGTCCAGCACTAAAATTATGGTGTTTTCCGACAGACTTCAATACGCCAAAAAGTTGATTAGCTAATTCCTTAGTTGGTGATATTATTATACTTCCTACCCCGTCTTCAGAGCTCCATCGTTCTTTATACAACTTCTCCAGAACCTAAATCAACAACAAAAAATTGGACATCCCATGCATTAACTTATGTTATTAACAGTTAACACCAAACTTTTATAACAGCAAAGTAATAGCACAAACATAGATAAAAGGATTTTATTAAAATACTGATTTTCAGAACAACAAAATATAAACCATATAAGTAAGCTTAATTTTGACTGAAGTCAAGAGGGAATATGTTAGCACCTTTGATAAGGGCTAACTGTTACAAGATAGTAAATGGCAGCATTTACTATCATTTATGTAGCAACTCTTCATTTTAGCTTTCAATAAGGGTCTTTGCATATTCCATAGGTTGTGTATGTATATATATAGCCTATGGCAGAAGAAATAAATCATGGAGAGTATTTGGTAGCTAATTAGTTTACTTAGTTAACTTAGTTTACTATAAGTTCAGTGGATGCAAAGAAGGGTTACTAGATCTCAAACCCAGGGACGTAACAAATTGGTATCAGAGCCGGTTGTGATGGATGATCAAAGGAGTCTTCGTGAGCAATTTGAGGAGTTCGTGACGGACTATCGGGCTGACCAGTTAGCTATGAGGAATCAGCTTCAATTGATTATCAATGCATTGCTTCCAGGACGAGTCGAGACCATGAAATACAAGCCTGAAAAAGAAAATCTTGTAGCTGATGCTTTGTCCCGCTGTGATGAGGATGTGGGGAGCCTTTGCGCGATTTCAGCACCACAAGTTGCCATCTATGATCAGATTCACCAAGAGATGGAAAGCTCAAAAGAACTCCAGGCTCCCAGTAAGAACAGCCAAACAGGAGTCTTGCCAGATTCTTGGTCTATGAAGGAAGGGCTGATTCTTTTCCACAAAAGGGTGTATATGCCAGCCATCTTTGTTGCAAGAGTCTTCTTCAATATTGTTAAGCTTCACGGCATGCCGAAAACCATTGTGAGTGATTGTGATGAACCTTACATAAAGGGCCACCGGTGTAACAAATTATTTTGGGTTGAGGCTGAGGACCCCGGAGACGAGGCATTACGGGCATTCGAGGTCAAACGCCGTTTTCAAGGGGAGGGAAATGTTAGCACCTTTGATAAGGGCTAACTGTTACAAGATAGTAAATGGCAGCATTTACTATCATTTATGTAGCAACTCTTCATTTTAGCTTTCAATAAGGGTCTTTGCATATTCCATAGGTTGTGTATGTATATATATAGCCTATGGCAGAAGAAATAAATCATGGAGAGTATTTGGTAGCTAATTAGTTTACTTAGTTAACTTAGTTTACTATAAGTTCAGTGGATGCAAAGAAGGGTTACTAGATCTCAAACCCAGGGACGTAACAAATTGGTATCAGAGCCGGTTGTGATGGATGATCAAAGGAGTCTTCGTGAGCAATTTGAGGAGTTCGTGACGGACTATCGGGCTGACCAGTTAGCTATGAGGAATCAGCTTCAATTGATTATCAATGCATTGCTTCCAGGACGAGTCGAGACCATGAAATACAAGCCTGAAAAAGAAAATCTTGTAGCTGATGCTTTGTCCCGCTGTGATGAGGATGTGGGGAGCCTTTGCGCGATTTCAGCACCACAAGTTGCCATCTATGATCAGATTCACCAAGAGATGGAAAGCTCAAAAGAACTCCAGGCTCCCAGTAAGAACAGCCAAACAGGAGTCTTGCCAGATTCTTGGTCTATGAAGGAAGGGCTGATTCTTTTCCACAAAAGGGTGTATATGCCAGCCATCTTTGTTGCAAGAGTCTTCTTCAATATTGTTAAGCTTCACGGCATGCCGAAAACCATTGTGAGTGATTGTGATGAACCTTACATAAAGGGCCACCGGTGTAACAAATTATTTTGGGTTGAGGCTGAGGACCCCGGAGACGAGGCATTACGGGCATTCGAGGTCAAACGCCGTTTTCAAGGGGAGGGAAATGTTAGCACCTTTGATAAGGGCTAACTGTTACAAGATAGTAAATGGCAGCATTTACTATCATTTATGTAGCAACTCTTCATTTTAGCTTTCAATAAGGGTCTTTGCATATTCCATAGGTTGTGTATGTATATATATAGCCTATGGCAGAAGAAATAAATCATGGAGAGTATTTGGTAGCTAATTAGTTTACTTAGTTAACTTAGTTTACTATAAGTTCAGTGGATGCAAAGAAGGGTTACTAGATCTCAAACCCAGGGACGTAACAAATTGGTATCAGAGCCGGTTGTGATGGATGATCAAAGGAGTCTTCGTGAGCAATTTGAGGAGTTCGTGACGGACTATCGGGCTGACCAGTTAGCTATGAGGAATCAGCTTCAATTGATTATCAATGCATTGCTTCCAGGACGAGTCGAGACCATGAAATACAAGCCTGAAAAAGAAAATCTTGTAGCTGATGCTTTGTCCCGCTGTGATGAGGATGTGGGGAGCCTTTGCGCGATTTCAGCACCACAAGTTGCCATCTATGATCAGATTCACCAAGAGATGGAAAGCTCAAAAGAACTCCAGGCTCCCAGTAAGAACAGCCAAACAGGAGTCTTGCCAGATTCTTGGTCTATGAAGGAAGGGCTGATTCTTTTCCACAAAAGGGTGTATATGCCAGCCATCTTTGTTGCAAGAGTCTTCTTCAATATTGTTAAGCTTCACGGCATGCCGAAAACCATTGTGAGTGATTGTGATGAACCTTACATAAAGGGCCACCGGTGTAACAAATTATTTTGGGTTGAGGCTGAGGACCCCGGAGACGAGGCATTACGGGCATTCGAGGTCAAACGCCGTTTTCAAGGGGAGGGAAATGTTAGCACCTTTGATAAGGGCTAACTGTTACAAGATAGTAAATGGCAGCATTTACTATCATTTATGTAGCAACTCTTCATTTTAGCTTTCAATAAGGGTCTTTGCATATTCCATAGGTTGTGTATGTATATATATAGCCTATGGCAGAAGAAATAAATCATGGAGAGTATTTGGTAGCTAATTAGTTTACTTAGTTAACTTAGTTTACTATAAGTTCAGTGGATGCAAAGAAGGGTTACTAGATCTCAAACCCAGGGACGTAACAAATTGGTATCAGAGCCGGTTGTGATGGATGATCAAAGGAGTCTTCGTGAGCAATTTGAGGAGTTCGTGACGGACTATCGGGCTGACCAGTTAGCTATGAGGAATCAGCTTCAATTGATTATCAATGCATTGCTTCCAGGACGAGTCGAGACCATGAAATACAAGCCTGAAAAAGAAAATCTTGTAGCTGATGCTTTGTCCCGCTGTGATGAGGATGTGGGGAGCCTTTGCGCGATTTCAGCACCACAAGTTGCCATCTATGATCAGATTCACCAAGAGATGGAAAGCTCAAAAGAACTCCAGGCTCCCAGTAAGAACAGCCAAACAGGAGTCTTGCCAGATTCTTGGTCTATGAAGGAAGGGCTGATTCTTTTCCACAAAAGGGTGTATATGCCAGCCATCTTTGTTGCAAGAGTCTTCTTCAATATTGTTAAGCTTCACGGCATGCCGAAAACCATTGTGAGTGATTGTGATGAACCTTACATAAAGGGCCACCGGTGTAACAAATTATTTTGGGTTGAGGCTGAGGACCCCGGAGACGAGGCATTACGGGCATTCGAGGTCAAACGCCGTTTTCAAGGGGAGGGAAATGTTAGCACCTTTGATAAGGGCTAACTGTTACAAGATAGTAAATGGCAGCATTT
The DNA here is from genome assembly GCA_963921825.1 of Erodium maritimum. NCBI lineage: Eukaryota > Viridiplantae > Streptophyta > Magnoliopsida > Geraniales > Geraniaceae > Erodium > Erodium maritimum. The sequence continues at coordinate 6,648,392 of OY997591.1, forward strand.
ACTATCATTTATGTAGCAACTCTTCATTTTAGCTTTCAATAAGGGTCTTTGCATATTCCATAGGTTGTGTATGTATATATATAGCCTATGGCAGAAGAAATAAATCATGGAGAGTATTTGGTAGCTAATTAGTTTACTTAGTTAACTTAGTTTACTATAAGTTCAGTGGATGCAAAGAAGGGTTACTAGATCTCAAACCCAGGGACGTAACAAATTGGTATCAGAGCCGGTTGTGATGGATGATCAAAGGAGTCTTCGTGAGCAATTTGAGGAGTTCGTGACGGACTATCGGGCTGACCAGTTAGCTATGAGGAATCAGCTTCAATTGATTATCAATGCATTGCTTCCAGGACGAGTCGAGACCATGAAATACAAGCCTGAAAAAGAAAATCTTGTAGCTGATGCTTTGTCCCGCTGTGATGAGGATGTGGGGAGCCTTTGCGCGATTTCAGCACCACAAGTTGCCATCTATGATCAGATTCACCAAGAGATGGAAAGCTCAAAAGAACTCCAGGCTCCCAGTAAGAACAGCCAAACAGGAGTCTTGCCAGATTCTTGGTCTATGAAGGAAGGGCTGATTCTTTTCCACAAAAGGGTGTATATGCCAGCCATCTTTGTTGCAAGAGTCTTCTTCAATATTGTTAAGCTTCACGGCATGCCGAAAACCATTGTGAGTGATTGTGATGAACCTTACATAAAGGGCCACCGGTGTAACAAATTATTTTGGGTTGAGGCTGAGGACCCCGGAGACGAGGCATTACGGGCATTCGAGGTCAAACGCCGTTTTCAAGGGGAGGGAAATGTTAGCACCTTTGATAAGGGCTAACTGTTACAAGATAGTAAATGGCAGCATTTACTATCATTTATGTAGCAACTCTTCATTTTAGCTTTCAATAAGGGTCTTTGCATATTCCATAGGTTGTGTATGTATATATATAGCCTATGGCAGAAGAAATAAACCATGGAGAGTATTTGGTAGCTAATTAGTTTACTTAGTTAACTTATTTTGCTATAAGTTCAGTGGATGCAAAGAAGGGTTACTAGATCTCAAACCCAGGGACGTAACAGAATAATCGTGACAAAACAGCTAACACCAAACTTTTATAACAGCAAAGTAATAGCACAAGCATAGATAAGAGGATTTTATTAAAATACTGATTTTCAGAACAACAAAATATAAACCATATAAGTAAGCTTAATTTTGACTGAAGTCAAGAGGGAATAATCGTGACAAAACAAAAGGGGTCATCTTTCCCTCTACTAATCATCACCACAGTTGTCAACTCAATCAATCCAAAGAAATACTACTCCTTTGCCCAAGTTGTGTAAAATCAAAACTAGCACTTGCACAGAACATAATTTCCATTCTTAGATCACAAAACCAGTGTGCCACTACACATAGAGGTGCGAGGGCTGGTAGCCAGGACTTGAAACCATATTTATTCGTACAGATCCTCTTGAAACACTGATTTGCCAGTTTAGCACCTCAGGTAAAACAAATATTGAGTTTCAGTTCCATGGTAGCCTGGTAATGGTGAACTAGTGGCACTAGGAATTCAGGATATGAGCTGTTAGCTTAAATATCTCTTCTCTCCCAAACCATATGCTAAAAATTACACAAACAAGAAAACTAAGTGACATGGATGGTTACATTTTCACTTCTCAACCTCGGCAAATTTCTTAGCAATTACAATGCATGTACAAGACCCATGTTAACTACACCAGTATGATAGCTTAGGTGGGCAGGCCTTTTCTTTTATGTTCTGCAGACAGCCAACAGTTTTAGGTATTATTAATCTCGCTTCATGTCTCCTCAATATTCTGACACCATCCACATACTCAATTTTCACCAATAAAAAATAAAGAAAGAAATCCATGTCACCTCATCGTACTAAAGTCAAACATCAAATCATAACCCGCATATATGAAACGTATCAGATAGTAACAAGTTTCACCTTATTAATTCTCAAAATGTATCAAAATCTGTTAAGTGTGACTAATGCCGTGAAATACCAGTCACATGCTTGTCACGTGCTCTAAAACTTTCCTAAAATGGAAACTTAAACTTTTCGTTTATTCTCAAATGATAACTTCAATTTTTCGTTTATTGCCAAATCATAACCATGAACTATCAACTTTTCCTGTTACTCACTTAACGGCCGTTAGACTTGCGGACGTAAAATGCAATAGTTGCTGGTCAACGTTACTACATGACAATTTAATGTTTGCTTAGTTAGGATTTAGCAATAAACGAAAGATGTGCGTGCGGACATGGAGTAACCCCAAAAATAAAAGAAAAAAGAAAGATCAGCTGATTCAATGTTAATAATCATCACACAACCTGAGAAACATATAGCAGTTATAGACTTACTCAAGCAACTCAGCTTCTAAGATCCAAAAGTTCTGAAATTAAATATCAACATCCATTATGCATTACATAATTTGTACTCTTGAGTCTTAACTGATTAAGCAATATTCCTCATTCAATATTAACATTTCCCATTCAATATTAACAATTCACAATGTTTGCTACATAAACTATAGAGCTCAAAACTTTAAATTGTATTTACTTACTGGTATAACAAACGCTAGAGTCTTCCCGGAACCAGTTTTGGCGGCGCCGAGGATGTCACGACCGCACAAAGAGTGAGGCAGAGAAGCTCTCTGGACATCAGTCATCTCCACATAGTTGCATTGGCGGAGAGCGTCTTTGGTCTTCTTAGATATCGGCAGGTGCTCGAATTTGGTGCAGCCGGCGTAGGGGGAGTACGTGGCGGCGTCAATGCGGCCAACGGGAGCGTTGGGCGGAGGCGGTGCGATCGAGAGGGGATTGGTGCCGGAGTCCGGTTTCTGCGATTGGATCCACGCGTTCAATAGCTCGATTTCTTGCACTTCCGTGAGCTGCCTTTGCTTGCGCGTCTGCTTCGATTGTGATTTGGATTTTTTCGCCATCGCTTCCACAGCCGTTTGTTTCTCGGGAAAAAAAATGTGCCTGGAATGTTAGGGTTTTTAGAAGCTTTAAGAGGAAACGAGGGTTTAAAGGGTTTTTATTGTCTGCTTCGAGCATACGTGAGATTGCTCGTGGGGTCAAAATCCGATCCGACGTGTGCGTTGACCACTTTTAGTCCGTATTATAACTCAGGATTAGTTTCATAGTAGAGACTCGGAGCATGTACTCATTCCAGGTTGAGGTTAAAATTTAGACAGCGGTCAGCCTACAAATTGTCATAAATCTGTTGTTTTTATTCGTGATCTGAAATCTATATTTATTTGATGACTGTTGGAGGCTTATTCTCACACTTTAAAGGTTAGTAAAGAGATAGAAAAATAAAATCGTAGAAAGATGATTATTTTTACGGCTCTAAGAGCACCGGTACCCTGAGGGGGGCTCTAACTACATTTTGAAGCTCAAGACTAGTCATTTTGTAACCCCTATTAATGATCTCGTTATCGTTTCAAAAAAAATTATTTTGGTTTTTAGTATATGACATGACTTTTTGTAATTTTTAACAATAAACCCTTTTAATTAATATTTCATAATTTTTATTTTAATTATTGTTTTCCTTTTCTTAGTCGTTGGCTTTGCCACTGATCATTTTTTTTTCGGGAAACAATGACTCAGGGGGGTTGGAGCGCGTCTTTCTATAATGTCTACCTTTTGGTTGAGTGAGGTTCCTTTGTGCATAAATCATTCAAATAATCATTGGAACACAGAAAATACAGACTGAAAACAAATTCAACACCAGTGCGCACGCATTGTTCGACATTAAGAACTCAGAGTAAACATGTACAAACACAATAAAACACGTATTTGGCACTCAGATTTGTACAGCCCTTCATCTCTTTCTCTTCTTGGTTGTAGCAGTCTTCTTGCTAGTAGTAGTCTTCTTGGTATTGGTCTTCTTTTTCGTCTTTTTAAACCCAGTTCCGCTCTCCTGTCAACAGCAAAGGTATATCAGACATAATTGGCTCATTTAATCAAACTGGAGATCAAAAATGTCAACAGTGAATCAAGAAGCTCAACAGAAACTAGATTTCCGACCTTTTAACACCTCCTATACTGATATGTTATGTGTCTGTATATCTTATTTATTTGTATGCATAGACACATGAAAACAATGACCACTGCATGTAACTTATTACTTACCTTTTTGTATTGTTGATACGCTATCCGACCAGTCAACTCCTGCCCATTCTTATTAACATAAACCTGAAGAAATTTCAAGCATCTGTAAGGTTATAATCAACCAAGAGCTGAAGCTCAATTAAAGAATAGCAACAGAGAAGAATCTATAAGGAAAATATATAAGAAAGATCCTAAGTATGGTGTTTCCGTAATATGATAGATACTGTCAAAATAAGAAAGATGTTTTAGTAAGACCTAGACCGATTGATTCCGTATTATACTATATGCATACACATAGGAAGCATGAGGAACCAGCGAACTCAATTTCTTTCCTTAAAAAACGCCAGTTTCAAGCATGGGGAAATTTATTTATACGACCAACCACCAAAAGTTTCAAGCATAATGCTAGAGTAAAACTTTTACAATGGCTTGGGTTAGCAAGTATCATGCAAATGAGATTTACAGTTTGCGTTCTCCCTTAAACATGAAAGATATTAGGCCCAGCAAAACTAGTGGTGCCTCAAGTTCAACTTACCCGCTTTCCATTTGGCCCTGAATACCAATGACCAGTAGATTGACCATCAGCTTGAACCCGCCTTTTCCCAGCATCTTTTGGGCTGCCAGAAGTATGTTTCGGGTCCACCCAGCCTTGTGTGGTTTCCTCAACAGTAGAATGTTTTGACTTTTTTCTTCTTGTTGAGCTTCCCTTGAGGTTGGCATTCCGAGTTGCTGGTCTTTTAGAAGTTTCTCCAGTGGTAAATTGGCACCTGAAGTAAAGCAACAAAATGCCTTTAGGAAACACACACCAAAAGATCAACTATAATTCAATCAGAAGAAACATTGAACAAGTTACATGTAATCGATAACTGATGCACCCGGCTGCCCGTTCCCTTCGTCGGCAATGCCACCCAATGGGAAGAAATTGGGTAAGCGATTGCGAACTAATCTCTGAATTCTTGGATCGTCATTGAAAAAGTAATAATGAGCAGGAGGAAGAGAGCTATACTGAACCCCGTGTTGGCCATCAATTTGGCTGCTAATTCCATTCTTTAAAGGGGTTGGAGGAATTCCTCCAAGGTTCTGGGATTTCTTATTCTTCGCTAAGTTGAAGTATTCTTCACAAACCTCATCAAAAACAGGTGTTGCAATTTTTGCACTCATTGGACAGAAATCTTCCCATAAATCCTTGTTTCGTGGCACACTCACAGATGCATATCCTTTACTTTGTTCCAAAAAAGTGGCCCGATTGCCAGAGTTTGATTGTCTTGCCTTTAAAGATGCATCTGTGTGAGCTTTTCCTTTCGTATCAATATCAATACAAGAATCATCAGAATCAGAATCAGAATCAATTAACTGGAACCTTCTAAGTGGGCTGATAGTTAATTTCGGAAACACGAAGCTGTCATTCTTTGTCCCCATACTTGCAGAATCATTAACATGTGAAGCTCCTTTGTCTTCCTTTGCCTTTGACTGATTTGAAAATTTAGTCATCAAAATCCCATGCTGGCGCAAAGGGGGCTTTGAAGTGCTACATACCGAATTATACTGTGTTGATGGAAGTGTTTCTGCCAAAGAGAATGAAATAACCAATTTTAGTAAACTTTAGATTCATAATGCATGCAGCCACACCCTTGTTTTCTAGAGAGGTAACTTCTGTACCTTTGACCTCATGGTCACAAGGTAGCAACTTTACCATAGTGCAAGGTACAGCTGCGGGCATATTTACCATGCTGAATAAAAAGGTGAAGGTCCCAAACTCATGCTACAGCAAAACTCTATCAATCAACAAGCAACCAGTTTTGGAAGAATAGGTTGGCCCATTGCACAAGGCTCTTATTATCCAGGGTTGGGGGAGGGTCAATTATATACTCCAACTTCCACCTGGTTTTACTAGAGTAAGTTGTGAAAAAAATAGCTCCTGACTAGGTAAGAGAGACAACTAAAAAACATAATTTCAGCAATATGGGTTCATCCAACAAGATCAATGATGGATGAATCCACAATATCTTGAGTAAAATGGAAATCTTCATCTCAAGAACCCCATTTATATACTTTCATGATATGTTATGCTTGATTTATATACCTACAGCATCACCTTTGAGGTAATCCATTGTGACATGTCTATAGGCGAATCAAAAGCATTGCCTTCTAAGTTCCTTCAAAGTAGCCTTCTTCACTAAAGTACTCAAAAATTGAAATGGTTTACTTCGGCTCGTTCCGCAAATAGCACACACAAAACCCCTCTCTCACTGCATGCATAAACCCTAATTTCAAGGGTTCTTAAACAACAAAATCCGACACCAATCATGCCAGTGAAAAAAAATACTACACTTCCATTAAAGTAGGCTACATTTGCACTAAATTATGATTAGATAACGAAAGAAACACCTACATTCACTGAAGCATACAATATATATAATGAAGCACATACCAATTCAATGAGAACCAATAATCAGTCAAAACCAAATCCACTTAAAGGCTCACACATTTTTGAAAATAACTAAAATCTCACCTCCGATGATACCTTCTTGCGAGGAGAAATCTTCAATGTCGTCGTCGTCAATAGGCCTCGTACGCCGCAAATCCTCGAATACTCGCCCCGCCACAGATGCCGACGACGACGACCTAGGTGTTCCAATGCCTCGCCTGAGCCGCCTGAGAATGCGAGGAGGCTCCGGGCCTTGGTCGGGATCCGAGTCGACGACTAGTTCCTCTTCTAATCCCTCATTGGTTGAAGAACCCGGAGGCGGATTGATGGGCGGCGGGTGGGGCTCCGCGTCGAGATCGAGGCCGAGAGAGAACGACGGGGGATCGAGGTCGAGGTCGAGGCCGAGAGAGAAGGACGGCGCTTCGAAGCCCGCCATTAGGGTTCCGGTCGACGGAGGAGAGGAGTGGGGAGCTTTTGAGGTGGGATTTGTGGTGGTGGCATTTTAATTTGGGGGGAATTTTTGGTGATTTGGCGTCTTCGGGAAGATATACCCGCCTTATTTTTTTGAGTTTAATTTTGGAATAATTGTTAATGACTTTTTTTTAGAAAACGCGTGCGAACGTTTTTGCTTTAAGCGAACTGTTTTATTGGAAATCTGAGAAAACTGAGCATGTGCGTTATCCATGCAGGGGATATACGACACGACACATGCTTACGTATCGAGAGGCACTAGGAGACGCCCAGCTATGGTCCGGGGGCAGCCACCTGCCACTGATCAGGCCGGGATAGCGCCCAGGACAATATTATCAATTAAAGGGGGTCGCAAAACTGTTATCACCATACAAACCAAGAATCTATAATAAAACTGGAAATCAAATACAAACCAAGAATCTATAATAAAACTGGAAATCAAATGCTAAATAGTAAACGTTGCTCATAGGCATAGAGGCGGTCGGAGGGGAGAAACTGCGGTAGCATCCAAAGACACCGATACAGCATGCTCCAACCATAAGACATTGATCGAGCAAACCAAGTGGATAGTTGATAGTTAATAACTTTTTGTTTCAATTCTTCCTTAATATACAAAAAAAAAATATCAAAAACTAACATTTACAGTTTATTTTGATGGATGCATTATATGACATACGAAATGTCAAATTTATCCTCAAGTCTAAATCTAACATGTGAAAATTTTATTTTAACACCTTACCATACATTTAATTTCAAAATGATATTGTGGTATAAATTTTTTATACTTTTATACCTAAAGTAAACATTTAATAGCACTTTCATACCCAACCGTTAGATTTTATTAACTTTTCATCCAAAATAGGTAAAATGTCCATAGTACCTCTAACTATCACTCAAATTTTCAAACTCATGTCATTTATTTACTAAAATTATTTTTATTTTACAAAAAAATCAGTTTTTAATAAAAAAATATTTTTTATTTTTAAAAAATCAGTTTTTTTTTTTAATTCAGATTTTATTTTTAAAAATTCATTTTTTAAAATTTATTTTTTATCTAAAAAATTAGTTTTTATTTATGAAAATCATTCTTATTTTTAAAAGTTCAGTTTTTATTTTTAAAATCACTTTTTATTTTAAAAATTCAATTTTTATTTTCAAAAATCAGTTTTTATTTTTAAAATTCACTTTTTATGTTTTAAAATTCACTTTTTCAAAAATAATGAAAACTACTTCTCGGTCAAGTCCTCCATGCTCAGGAGGAAATGGATAATTTAAGAGTGAAAGTTGAGAGAATATTGAGAAAAGTGATGTGGGTTGGATGAATAGGGGAAGAGGTTTTTATAAAGTGGAAATGTTATTTTTGTATTAAATTTAATTAAAAAGAGTTGTTGAAATTCGGACCGTTGCCAACGGTCCGGATTTTTTTTATTCCGTTGGAGTGCCACGTTGCACCACCTCATTGGACGCCGGGGAATCACAAACCACGCATACGGGAACGTGGTTCGCGGTCCGCACCGTGACTCGCGGATCGCGTTGATGAGGTTCGTAAACCACACACACTATATCGTGAGACTCGCGAACCATACACCACATCAACGCGAAACACAATTTATGATGCACCTAGTGGGTTCGCTCAATGTAAGTGCTTTTACAAACTAGATGCTCAGGTCGAATCCTATGAACCAAATATGCACATACAAAATAGGGAAAACCTCAAAAACATGCTCTCGAACGACCTTTGTTAGCAGAAACATACTGTGGTTACCTTTCTTTCTCAAAAACATGCTTATACCTTTTGTTTATTATCAAAAAGTAGTGACTTGTGTTTATTATTTTTATTTTTCCGTTATTTTGGACGGAAAACGGACACGTGCTCGACACACAGTCTTTATATTTATCATTAATACTGAAGTTGTCCCTATTTATCTCATCTAAATGAAATTCCGGAGATGAAATTGAACACTCGTACGACCATATCCAATATTTAGACTAGAGGAATATGGACAATTTCAGTATTTATGATAAATATAAAGACTGTGTGTCGAGCACATGTTCGTTTTCCGTCCAAAATAACGGAAAAATAAAAATAATAAACATAAGTCGCTACTTTTTTATAATAAATAAAAGGTATAAGCATGTTTTTGAGAAAGAAAGGTAACCACAATATGTTTCTGCTAACAAAGGTCGTTCGAGGGCATGTTTTTGAGGTTTCCCCTACAAAATATACGAGATAGTATAAAAAAAGATGTGAATTCATAAGTTAAGATACATAACAAAAATAGATTTTCCACCTTTTGCTACAGATTTGAAATGAGTTGGACTTTCTAACACGAATTATTTGAACAAATTTAATGATGTCACACCAGAAGAAAAAAAAACTCATACTTAGATAGGTCACAAAAAAAAAACTTAATTACTAGCAGTGACATGGTCATGTATATGCGTTGACTTAATTAGGTAGTATTCATCAGTCATAAAAGGCTAGTTCAAATGTGCTCGTGAGAACAATTCAGGCTATATATATACCAGAAGAAGCTGTGTGGAAATTGTCCAAACCCGAATATCCAATCTGCCGGCGAGAAGATGAAGTCCACGGTCGTGTGAATGATACACAACAACAAATAAGCCAACAATTATTTTTATCACAATACTCATAAATAATAATTGCCTCACGTCCTTGTTGTTTTTCACCGTCGTTCTTTTATGATCTCGATTTTAGCGATTGAAACTGATAGCCATCGATGAAAACTAAGAGGTTTAGTACATTCCACTATCGATATCGGTGAAAATTATCAAAAAAATAAGTGATTCCGGTCCGATAATTGAAGTCGTGGTGCGCCATTATACCGACCATGTTCACATCTATATATATATCTATGTATGCCTTCTTTTTTTGAAACGGAAGAACGGGATTTATTACTTGAAATGTTGCAAAATACACTTGAGTGCATCCGGAATAATGAATGCGCACCACGAAAGGACATGCATAAAGCGGGCATCCCAAGCTAGCCAGTGGGCTGCTCCGTTCGCTGACCTAGAGACATACTCGAGTTTAACATCCTCGAGAACAGCTAGAAGGGTCCGACAATCGTCAACCAATCGGCCCAAAGGGAAGAAGACCTGATGAGACCCTTGGATCAAGTGCACCAGGCACTGAGCATCGCTCCGAATAATTACTCTGGATAGGTGCGAGGCTTGAATCCATTGCAAAGCTTGCCAGACAGCCATGGCTTCAGAATATTCGGGACCCAGCATGCCACTCCCATTGCCGCATCTCCCTTCCAGAACCACTCCCGTCTCTGTTCGACAAAGCCACCCCCAGCCAACTGCCCTGAATCCGCAAAGGTCGGTCCATCCACATTGATAGTGGACCAATTTCAAGGTGGTGGAGTCCAACACATCTGCCTGCAATGGGGAACAATAGTGAGTTTGGGTCGACCATTCTGGGCTTCTGACCAGCTACATTGGTTGCTAAGTACAGTAGCGAGGATGCCATGTGGGGTAGAAGTAGTATGATCCTAGACCTTACCATTTCTCGCTTTCCAAATCTCCCAGAGTAAGAGGCTCATTTTACTCTTCATCTGCATATCCGGTAATTTCAGCAAGGAAGATAACCAGTCATGTAAGGTACTTGAGGGGTGGGGGGTGGGGATAGGGACCTGCAACCCTGAAAGATCCCAAACGGATCTGGCAAAAGGGCAGTGGAGGAGGAGCTGGTCGGTAGTCTCCGGATTGCCCTGGCACATTGGACAAGTATCCAGAATCGGAACAAACTTTGTCCGAAGATTGACTGCAACTTGTAAAGTACTAGACAGAGCTCGCCAAAGGAAAACCTTTATACGCGGTTGGATGTCCAGGTCCCAAATGTCCGTCCAAACCGTCGTGCCATCATCCATTCTCCCGGGATAACGCTCTGTATCCTTCCTTTACCGAGTAAACTCCCCGAATATTGTACTTTCAGGACCATTTGTCTACGTGTCGTGGAAGAGGCGGGGGCACCTATAGTGTGTCCTGCACAATGGCCGGAGGGAGATTCTGTCCTACGACTGTCCATTTTCCAAAGCCAAATCCGACACCCTCATATCCGGATGAGACAGATGCGAAGTGGGGATGACCGGTGAGCTCAGATAGGGGGCGTATGCTTCCCATCCAAACATAGTCTACACATCTCAACATCAAGCGCTGAATCTCTCATGATTGGAGTGGAAGAACGGTACACAAAAGTTGTAGTTGCAGTGAAACAACTTGGCAGAAGAGGGTTTAATTTTTGAATAAAAAGAAAATCGCCCACCATGGGGCTCGAACCCATGACCACAAGGTTAAGAGCCTTGCGCTCTACCAACTGAGCTAGACGGGCTGTGCCTTTAATTTTATGAAATGTAGTTTTATACAGATCGAAGAACCTCCGATGAATCAGTTGTAACGAAAAATAGCTTGATGGTATGAGGTTGTTCATTTTCTGGTCGTGAACTCAAATGCCCTCTCACGGTCTCACCTCCAACACCAAACTTCTCGCCGGAGAACGCAGCCAAGGCCAGGTAATTTCTTCAAAACCACTTCAAATCAAGTTTTAAGATATTCTTTGTTCAATAATTTAGTCTTGATAGTTCATGTGTTTGTTCAATATTTGTGCACCACAATCAGACCTGTTCTTATTTTGAAGGCCATAGCCAATATTGTTCACACCATTGTATCAAGTTTCAGTTAAAAATGATCAACATTGGTGTTAGGCACAAAGGCTTTCAGGGTCGATGTTCTGGGTTTGGTGGGTTTGAGTTGTTTTTTGTGTTTGGGTCTTTTACTCAACAATTACCCGATGATGAAATTTGTTCCAAAATGGTGATTTCTTCCATTTCCATATAACTTGATAATCTAAATTTGGTTCATTCATTACTTATAAGAGCCATTGAAGCTACTGTTGCCTTTCACAATATTAATTTAATGTCTCAATTTATTCTTGATGTATAAAAATGGATGTAATCTTCGATATTTGATGATTTGATTGTATAATATGTATTTGGGATCATTTTGGAGATTTTATTGTGTAATATGCATTTGGGATATTAATCGGTACTAAAGATTAAACATGAGAAATTTGTATTAAATATTTAGGTTTATAATCGGTACCTAAATATAAAGTGTGAGTTTAGAATTACTTTTGAATTGTAATTCAAAATATTAGTGATTTTTGTATTATAATAGTCATCCATTTTGGTAATGTTTATTTTATATATTTATTAATTATCGATGGCTACCCCCGAAATAAATTCCTGGTTCCGCCACTGCCACTATGCATGTGATGTACATATGCTCTTCCTGATTTCGTTACAGAATCAATGAGTGTGATAATCTTGGTGATGAACGTTCCTGATTTCGGGTCCAGATGAGCTTTCTTTGATTTTGGGATTTGGAGGAGAAGATTGCATTGAACATGGTGAGTTAGGGTTTATACCCTTTTCTTGACGATTGTTAATTTTTTGTTGTTGTGCTGTGAAGTTTATTTGTCGTCTAATTGTTTCCACTATGCATGTGATGTATATATGCTCTTCCAAAATTATGTCATCTGAGATATTGGGTTTTCCTGAAATGCAGTCAGATATCAGGAAGTGGTTTGTGAAGGCGCATCCCAAGAGCAATCAGCAAAGCTTGCGAATGATGAGCCGAGCAGTACAGAAAAACCTGTTCCAGCTAAATTGCAGTTTGACGAGCCTGTGAGCATTTTTCATTCTGTAGTCAGACAAAGCTCTTATTCATATATCAAGCCATAATGTAGCATGCTTATGGATTTGGATGAAAGTTGCAACGCATGTGGATATTGGTTTTTAGTATTTATTTGAAATCATCAAATAAATATCACCATTTCCGACCCGACCTGTTGCAAAACTTTATTGTACTTCATGGTTGGATTTTATGTAAGGAATTCATGAGTTGGGCCAATAGTAAATTGGCATCTACATAGAATTTCTGAAATTTCCTGGTTTTGTGTCAGTACATCTGCTTTCATGGTTCTCATGACATGAAAGCAAAAATAGGCATTGCTCACTTTGTAATTCAATTTGTCATTTCTGCTCTAAAACCAAAAGGTTTGCTCTATATAGACTATGAGAAAAAAAAACAAGGCAAACTTGCTATCCATGGTTTGTTTTAAGCACTTTTAAAACCTGAAGGGATGAATGTCAAGGTGACTCCATAGTTAGTTGCTTAGTTATGTTGAGGATTTCAGACATTCTAATGCCTTAAACAAAAATTAAGTGGATGTAGAATGTACTTTTCGATACTGATGATCTTTATTATGCACTCTCTATGCATCACGGGAGAACTGATTTTTTCCATCCATTTTGAGATACCAGGTGAATGGTGGCCAAGAAAGTTCGGCTAGAAGGAAAACTAGCAAGTATTTTGCAACTGGCGGACAGAAGCCGAAAGATGCTAATGAAAAGGAAGCAGAACAACTTCCTGCAAAAAGAAAGGCAGGAAAGGATAGTGAACCACTGAAACCCCCACCTTTAAAAAGTAACATAGTTAAAGATGAAGACGACGACGACTTCATCCAGTACAATCAAAAGAAGAAATCAGTTGATGCCACTTCGAATAAGAAATTGAAAAGTGTTTCTGGTAGAGGGGTTGCACAGAAAACTGTGGTTAACAATGAAAGTGATGAAGATGAAAGTAAAGCTATTGAGTCTCCTCTCAAGCCTACTGGGCGGGGCCGTGGTGGAAGAGGTGCATCGGCAACTCCATCCGGAGGAAGAGGGAGAGGCGGTGGACGTGGATTCATGGCTTTTGGAGAACGGAAGGATCCTCCCCATAAAGGAGAGAAGGTGAAAATATAATGTCAATATCTCAATAAATTACAGAAATAGATCATTGTTTTATATTTTGTTTGGTGATTTTGTTGTGTATGCCAGGAAGTTCCTGAAGGAGCCCCCAATTGTTTAGCGAATTTGACATTTGTTATTAGTGGAACGCTCGACAGGTATTGCCTTTTCTCCTTCATGTGTCTGTCACAGGCTGTATGTGGTCTTTGTTGTGGTTTACATTATATTTATTGTCACTGCTTTTGCAGTGTCTATTATTAGATTACTTCTCTACTTTTTTTTGGAAGTATTGACCACATCTGGGAGTTGCTAGTGATAGTTGCATCAATCTGGGAAGGAGTGACCTTGAATTTTTATTGCGCAGTTTGGAGAGAGAAGAAGCTGAAGATTTGATTTAGCGTCACGGGGGTCGGATTACCGGTTCTGTGAGCAAAAAAACGGTATTTAATCTTCCTTGGAACTTGAGTATTTCCTGGATTTTCATGGTCTTACTGACATCTGATCAACATTGTATCTTTGCAGGATTACCTCTTATGTGATGATGATATTGGAGGAAAGAAATCCGCCAAGGCGAAAGAGCTGGGGTTTGTTTCTCTATATTCGTACATGGACAAGTTCACAGATTTAAACATTTCATTGAACTTCCTCATGATTGTATATTTTTATTTTTCACTTATAGTACTGCCTTTCTTACCGAGGATGGATTGTTTGATATGATCCGGGCGTCAAATCGTGGAAAAGCCTCTGCAGTGGAAGATTCAAAGAAATCTGTGGCTAAAGTTGTTGCATCTCCTGCAAAGAAAAGTCCTAACAAAGTAGAAACTAAGAGTATGCCTACAATAGCTCCCCTATTTATTGAGATACATTAATATTAAATTGTCCTCTATGATGCTGCAACTTTTCGTGAAGTGTCTTCTTGTGTTCTCCTTGGCAGTTTGTATACTTATTGCAGTGTTGTTTGAGGGTTCTCACATTGATCATTAAATTTAAGGAGATCATCTCCATGCTACTGATTTAGATTTTCTCTTCTCGTCTTCCTTACATAGTGGAAGTCCTCTACAGGTTGTCTGTGTTATGATATTTCTCAGAGTATATTCTAGGCTTTGGTTTAGATTGAATGAGGTAGTTTATGTGAGGTTTAGCTTTTAGAACGTTCCCTCCTAGTCACTTTCCCATTCTCTTTGTTATCGTAAGTGAAGATCCTAAGGCCCTAGGTTCATGTTACTGATGACATATCCTACCATATGGCTATTATATTTTAGTGTATGATCAAACATAAGTAGACACACTTTGCAAATGTTTGAAATAATGATGTGGTATACGAGATTAGATGTGAAGTATTAGAAGTTTTATTTTCTCATCATGACATTAGACAGAAGATTTCCCTCGTGTGAAAGTACTCCTGCATTGTTGGGGTTTTAATCCTAGATGTTTATAAGATCTATCATCGTCAGAGGTCTAATCAACTGTGGTTCGTTCAAGAGTTTTTATTTCATCATTTGTTCATTAGCCTTTAATTTTCTAGCCTCTCAGGTTGGCTGCCTTAAGAGATGGATTAGAAGGTTTATTTAGTATTCTCTCCTGAATGTTTATCGGTTGTATTGTTGAGTACTTGCTAGAGTTAATGGCACAGAATATAATTTGACGTACTGCTGAACACAAACTCTTTCTTAGCCTGGCCCCTTCTTTTCTGAACAGATGCAGATATGGTGGGAATCGGAAAGCTTTACAATAAAATTGGACTACCTTTCATTTTATACTTCGTCGTTGATGATATATTTTCAATCAACATTTTAATTTATTATCTCTATCAATCCATACCCTTTTTTAGTCTCATCTATATAAATGACATTTATTTTTGCTGTCATAATTATTCTTTGTTATAGTTTGCATCTCATCTGTTCATTGTGGTTTCAGTTTGAAGGTGTAATGCTGTCCTAATTGCAGTGTCTGTGTTTTGTTCTTCTTGTATCTACATCTTTTATTCTTTCAGGATGCTGTTTAAATATCTCCTGACTGTTTCTTTCAGAAGATAGCTCCAACAGCACACCAGGGACAAATGTGCCCCGCAAAATTTCAGCTGCAAGTGCCTCCCCTGCTAAGCGGAAAGATCAAAATTCAAAGCAGTCTTCTTTAACATGGACTGAAAAATATAAACCAAAAACTCCAAATGACATAATTGGAAATCAATCACTGGTATGAATGTTGGTCAGTGTCTTACCACATCGATTGCTCATAGAGACTGTGTAGCTCTGTTGTCTGTTAATAAATTTCATTGTTATTTGCAGGTAAAGCAGCTTCATGATTGGCTATCACATTGGAACGAGCAGTTTCTTGATACAGGTAAAAAGGGAAAGGGCAAGAAGCAAAGTGATTCTACTGCCAAAAAGGCTGTGCTATTAAGTGGAAATCCGGGTATAGGGAAAACTACATCGGCTAAGTTGGTCAGTCAGATGCTTGGTTTTCAGGCTATTGAGGTATCTTTTATTATAGGACAGTTTTGGTTCATCATGACCTGTCTGTATATGAAGATCTGTACTTGATTATATCACCAATTTCTATGAATGTTATATTAAATGTACATTCTATTTGCGTGATTTAGGTAAATGCTAGTGACAGTCGTGGAAAGGCTGATGCCAAAATCGAAAAGGGAATTGGTGGAAGCAATGCAAATTCTGTCAAAGAACTTGTTAGCAATGAAGCTTTGAATATTAACATGAATCGGTTGGAAATGCTTGTTGCAGAATTTTGCAGTTCTCTATAGGTCTAAACCTGGACTGTTCTCTCAAATTTATTTTCAATTAAAATTTCAGATCAAAGCTTCCAAAGACTGTGCTAATTATGGATGAGGTTGATGGTATGTCAGCCGGAGATAGAGGTGGAGTTGCTGATCTCATTTCCAGCATCAAAATTTCCAAAGTTCCAATTATCTGTATCTGTAACGACCGTTACAGTCAGAAACTGAAGAGTCTTGTGAACTACTGTTTGCTGCTCAACTTTCGGAAACCTACTAAACAACAGGTTTCATATGTTAGAAATTTACCTATATAGTTCCTTACAGTTTGTTCTTTTACTTCCGTTCTTTGATGTTTTGTGCTTTTATTTGAATGTATTAAGAACTTCCGAAGAATAAATGATGTGATGTCTTTTCTCTGGTTACTTGCAGAAAGGCTACAATCTGATTTTTTGGTATGTCCTAAGGCTTCTGATGTGAATGGGGTTGGACTTCCAATACTACTAAAAAGGGGGTGTAGATGTAATTTGGCATTTTTTACTGTAGGACTGTGGGTGATGCAGGACCATTAAGTCTGGCAATACAATTAACATTGAATAAGGAAGAGAGACTTGGTCAGATAAGAAGGTAGACATATGAAGGAATAGGAACGAGGAGCACAACTTAGAAATATATATGAGCAGAGAATTACTTGTAGATATATCCCAGTTGAAAGTTGACATCTCTTACTGTAGGACTGGTGGTGATGCAGATCTGTTATTGTCCAGGAATATCATTGACATTGAATGAGGAAGGGAGGCTTGGACAGATAATAGGATACACATACGAAGGAATAAGGACGAGGGGCTCAACTAAGAAATAGATATGAGCAGGGAATTACTTATAAATATATCCTATAGGCTCAATTCAATTATCAAATCCAAAAAGAAAATCTAATAATACTTATGGGGTACAAGATGCTAAATAAAGAATAGACCCAAATAAATTGAAGCCTGAACTAATAAGTACAACCCTTTGTGATATTCCTACAAAGGAGTCAATATTTTTATGGGATAATTGTCAAAACATGCACTAAAGTTTCGTCCACAAATGAAATAATGCACAACGTTTCGTCCACGTTGTGTGGCTACCCTAAAGTTTCGTCCACAAAATGAAATAGTGCACAACGTTTCGTCCACGCTGTGTGGGTACCCTAAAGTAATTTGCTGATTTAGGTTTCATAAGTAATTTTAAGTAATTTTACTAACAAATGTTCGTGGACGAAACTTTAGGGTAGCCACACAAAGTGGACGAAACATTGTGCACTATTTCATTTGTGGACGAAACTTTAGTGCATGTTTTGACAATTATCCCTATTTTTTATTTGCTAGACTAAAATGATGGAATTTCATGTTTTAACTATTTGTTCTTCAGCTGTACATGCATTCATGGAGTATAAGTGTGCGATGTAATATACAATATAATTTGGTTTCCAAAACTGTTTAGTACAGTATTGTTTATTTTTTACATTATTAAAAAATTACTAACACTGGTTCTAAAATATGATAGATGGCAAAGAGGTTATCACAAGTTGCAAAAGCAGAAGGGCTTCAGGCTAATGAGGTAAATGCTAAAATAATATATATTTCCTTGTTTAGTTTAGAGTGTGAATAACTGTATTTACCGTGATCAAGTATAAGTGCTCATGGTAATCAACAAAATCTGTTTCGTGGCTATTTAAGGCACTGTCTCTTATTTGATTGCACTCAACATTTTAGGTATTTTGTTCATAAGACAATGATAATAGAAGTGCCAGAAACACTTACCTAGTGATGATCCAGAAATAGTCACTTGTGTAATGCATGATAGAATTGTGAAAGTTGCTACCATGAGGCTCTCAGGCCTGCTGTATGATTTATTTTCTTTGGGGAATCTTGTACATTTTCTAGCGTACTATATCCAACTTTCACATTATCATGACATGACACGGCACTTTTTCTTTGTTTAATTTTTGTAGTTTGTCATATTTGTTTGCTCATTGCGAACTAGTTTCTGATCCATTGGGTTTGTTTAGATTGCTCTTGAGGAACTTGCTGAGAGAGTTAATGGAGATATGCGCATGGCGATAAATCAGTTGCAGTATATGAGCCTTTCTCTGTCTGTAATTAAATACGATGACATCAGACAGCGCCTTCTCAGCAGTGCAAAGGATGAAGATATTTCCCCATTCACAGCTGTTGATAAGTATGATACAATTGGCTATTTGTAATGTTGGCATATGATGATTTTTCTCACAAGTTTATGCATTATGTTTCTTAGAATACTTATTTTTTTCTCCTTCCATTCTAAAGATAAGTGTCATGTTTGATTTTTTTGTGTGTATGTAAAAGTTAAGGATGAAGGAGTTAGTACCCCACTTTACAACCATGCTCCCACTTACTACCACACCTATGTTGCAATTGCTAACACTCATGCAAGGATATTATCCGTTTATATGCACAATCCACTTGCAAATAGAAACATGACCATTATATTAGAACATCGAATTTAGGAAAGCATAACTTTTATTTTGAAGCAGAGGGAGTAACAGATTTGTGGATAGGCTATTGTTATTGAAATGCCAGATCCTCAGTATTTGATGTCATCAAACCAAAATTGCTTTTTCCTGATTGCTTGATCTTAGTTGCTAATAAGCATAGTGATGTGATTTCATGTAAAGTATGTATTTGGTGATACTTCCATGATCTCAACCGTGAAATGCATTTATGTATTTCTGAATGAATATTCTTGTCCATAAGCATATATTTTTTTGTTAAGCATATAATGTGTCTGCACTTAGTATGATATTATCTATATCACTTCCATCATGAATGATCACACATACTGTCACTTGTATATTTTAGTCATTTGATTCAGCTATGTATTTTGGGGAAAATAAATGCAGATGTCTTGCATACCAAATTGTTATGTGCTTACAACTTGTTAAGGCTTGTTATAATTATCTTTTCCTCTGACAGCTTGTTACTTGCATTTCTAGTTAAGCTCAGAACTTTCGTATCAACTGTTTGAATTTTCTCTTAGAATTATAATTATTTACATTTGTCTGAGTATATTTAAGATTCACATCATGACCATCTTGTGGTGTGCATGCAGACTGTTTGGTTTTAATGGTGGGAAGTTGAGAATGGATGAGCGTATGGACCTGAGCATGAGTGATCCCGATTTAGTTCCTCTTATTATTCAGGTTCTTTCCTTCTTTCTATGTTCCTTACCAATTTTCAAGCTTTTGCAGGTAATGGTATTAAAATCTGAATTAGTAATCATCCATCTCTTGTTGGTATATGTATTTAGTGGAGACAAATTTATTTAAATGATCGTTGGGAACTCTGCAACCCTGAATTTTTGTTTCCTTCCTTGTATCTTCCTCTTGGTAAGTTTGAGGATACATGTGTCTTTCTGTATGTTGGATCTCTTTTACTGTATTCTCCTTTTGTTTCTTTGTGGTGTTAGAAGCCGTGTTCTTCCACCTGATGGTCATTCTTAAGTGATGAAACCTCAACTGTCTTATTTACTAGCTGATGATTGTTAATACAAATTTATTTTATACTTTTTTGGCAGGAAAATTATATCAATTATAGGCCAAGCTTATCTGCTAAGGATGACAATGGGATTAAACGTATTAATTTGATTGCTCGGGCTGCAGAGTCTATAGCAGATGGAGACAGAATCAATGTTCAAATTCGAAGATATCGGCAGTGGCAGCTCTCTCAAACTAGTTCTCTCACTTCGAGCATAATTCCGTATGTTTCCTGTGAATGGTTTCTTTAATTTCATGCTCTCTCCATATTTTTCGTTATACTTTCTGATTGGTTTGCTCATATCTATTCTTTTTTTCCCCAATAGTGCGGCATTGTTGCATGGCTCAAGAGAAATTCTGGAACAGGTACGGATAACATGTGGTGATTATTAACAGGTCCCTCTTTATATGCTTTCTTTATACCATTATGAATTTGTGGCATTTGTATTATGCCCATATTACCCCTTTCAGTCTTTAGCCGTACTGGAAAAAAAATGGTTGCAATCAGATTTGTCCAACTAGACGATACCGAGAAAAGGAAAAAAAACAAGAACAATCTATTGATGGGAATATGTACTTGCATGTAATTGGCTGCTTAGAGGATAAGGAGGGGTCATGCAGTATTACTGTTGGGCTAATATCAGTTGCAAATATAGGTTGCATGATTGGCCTTGATGAGGGAAGTCTTCAGAGACTTTGCTATGAACATATTTGCACTTGCAAGCATGGGCACATCCTATTGCACTGTCTCCAAATTAATTAGTGAATTAATGTATTGAAAATATTTCTATCCAATAATATACGTCTTTCTGAACTTTTAGGCGCATTCCTGTAGTTTTTTTTATAGGGGAAATTGCCAAAAAAGCAGTATAGTGTACAAAAGCTTTGATTGTTGTACCCGTGTCAGGTTTCGATTTGTTGCACCGTCGGCTACAGTGTTAAAAAAATGAAATGAAAAGACCTGTGTACCTTCTAATCCCTTACCATTATTAAGTGGAATCACATCTTGAAGTTAGTTAATAATAATAAAAGTGGCAAAGAGCGTATTGTTTACAGCTTTTGCTCCCATTATGTACTATTACCCAGAAAGTTACACACAATCTATCAACCATGTGCCTAGCATCTTTTGGCATTTTTTTTGTGAAACACAAGTTGTATGTATTAGATTTATGATTAGTTTTGCCCTCGTGTTGCAGGGAGAGAGGAATTTCAGTAGATTTGGTGGGTGGCTAGGAAAGAATTCAACAATGGGAAAAAATTATAGGCTTTTGGAGGACGTGCATGTTCATTTTCTTGCTTCTCGTGAATCTAATTCTTTAAGGTAACTCTTGCACCACCTATAGAAAATTGAAGCCGACTTCCCTTTCTGGAACTTGTTTAGGCTTCCTTTTTTCTACATTTCTTCTACCAGCTGCTTTAACATTTTTGTGTTACATAAATTGTGCAGGGGAACTCTTCGAGTAGAGTACCTTACTCTTCTCCTGAAACGTTTGACCAACCCACTTAAGGAGCTTCCAAAGGTTTGAAGTTTATCTAGTTTACTAATCACTATTTTTTAATGAATGTGTGAGGTAGTTTTTAAGCAGGACCAAACTCTGTTTTTGTCAGGATGAAGCTGTTCAGAAAGTTGTGGAATTCATGAATACTTACTCGATTAGTCAGGAGGACTTTGAGACTATGGTTGAACTATCCAAGTTTAAGGTACCTCTACATGTTTTATATGCAATGTGCATATGATGGTGGTTCCTGAAATGGATGTGTTAATATTTAATTTTATGGAACAGGGACATCCAAATCCTTTGGATGGTATACAGCCAGCTGTTAAATCAGCTTTGACCAAAGCATACAAAGAAGGAAGCAAGTTGCGAATGGTACGAGCTTCTGACTTAGTTACAATTCCTGGAATGAAAAAGGCCCCAAAGAAGCGGATCGCAGCAATTTTGGAACCTTCTGATGATGGACTAGGAGAGGGTAACGGTGATGCATTAGCAGAGAGTGAAGAAGAGAACCCTTCGGACACGGAAGGTAAACTTCTGTTCCTTGTGCATCATCTGATTCATCCATCGTCATCTGTGCTCTTAAACACTGCTGCCTCCTATGTGAAAAAGTACTAGAAGTAGCATGGATTAAACATATTCACTGCTAACATTGTTTTCCACTTGAATTGATGAATGCTTAACAACACTAGTATGTTGGAGTGAGGGCAGAGTTTCATTCACCTTGCACCATGTTTGGTGAGGATATGATTAAAACTATAGTACAGAAAGTTTACAAAGGAAAGAGAACGGAGGGGGAAGATGAAATAACTTTCCATTGTGTTTTGTTCATATGGTAAAAATAAAATTACGACCTATTTTGGTTAGTAAGAAGTAAAGGAGTGAAGAATGAAGTGCTCATTTTCTAACCTATACCACTCCATATTATTGGAGTCCTATGCCACTATCTGCCGCTTTTAAGCTCCTAAACTAGGTGGAATTCTTTGCAATGGGAACCATGAAAAGGTTGTCACCCTTAATTTCCACTACTTTTTCTCCACGGGAACAAGAAATAAATACAACTTTCTCCCTTCACTTCTCTTCTCCCCTATTCTAATGAGTGATATTTGGGGGAAGAATGTATCATTTGACTGATTTCTGCCTAATCGAATTAAATGAGCCTTTTTGTATTGGTTGAAGAAGTTTTTTTTTTTTTTGCTGAAAATTTATCCTTTTGGCAAGGGCCAAATTGCTAGGTTTTGCCTATCTAAATGTAGAAATTGTTATATTTAGGTTTGTATACAGTATTGATGGGAACAAAGTATTCTAGCATAATTCCTCCTAAGAAAAAATTAGCCTGCACATTTGAGTGTTACATTGTTGATTTCTGGCGGTACATTGCATTCTTGTGACCTGGAAGTAGCATAAATTATTGAAGTCATAATATATTGTTTTTGCCTGAGATGAATCACAAACACGTTACCTGTTTCAACTTTTTAGATATTCAAGCTCCTTTGATATAGTACTAAGGAAAAACAAAAGATCCGAGGAGTGGAATAAGAGATATTTGTTGCTGTGGATAAAACGACTTTAGTTTGAGATGTTTTCTATTTAGATCATCTTTAAGAAAGTATTTGGTATGCTGTTGACTAGTATCAGAAAACCTGTTCCGTTAGGAAAATGAGTCACTCATTTTAGGAGCTATTTTTGAACTTTTGGTTACTACTTTGTTCCGGTTTTGAGTTGGATGGATTTATGAATTATTGGTCAGTGTCCTCTTTTTCCAAAATTGTCGTTATAAAAAATTTGTTGAATTATTATGGATCAAAATCATTTTATGCAGTTTTTCTGTTTGATGCAAACTTCTAATGGACAGCATGCTATTGTTTGTGTTTGTTCATTGTCTACTGTTTTTCTCATGATGTCTCAGGGGACGCTGCAGATGACAAAAAGCTGCAAAATCTTAAGAGTCGAAATTCAAAAGGTGGTGATGAGATTACTGTGTTTCCTTGAATTCACAAATGAAGATTTGTAACACATTTCTTGTTTTTCTCTAGGAATTGAAGTGGAAGTGGAATTGAAGGGTGTAGGAAGTTCTAGTGCCAAGAAGACGCCTGCAGGTAGAGGAAGAGGTGGCGCTAAATCTGCAGAGAAAAAAGCTGGGCGAGGTTCGGGGGCTCCCGCTGGTCGAGGTTCTGGGTCTGCTGCAAAGAGAAAGAGATGATAAATGTACGATGAAACATGGTTTCATAGTTTTCGTGTTTGTAATCGGCATAACTGTTGTCTTTATTTAGTTGCTGTGTGTCAAAGGCTCCTATGGTTGATGGTAAAGAAACATGTGAATTGGGTTCTTAGAGCAAACAATCAAAGAGCCGACTGATTGCTATCAAAATTTTGTATGGCCATTTCAAAGTCTTACTAAGAACATCTGCAGCTGGCGACGTTGGCATTTTCAAAACGTCAGGGCAGTGGTGATTTCTCCGCAAAATGGTTAGACGATTTGGCCTACCTTTTCTCTCCCTCTTAGTTTGGTTTTCTGGTTCACTCACCTCAGATCTATTCCGGCGTACTCAACACAACTCTTCATGTCAGCCTCTCCATCGTATTGAGCTGTTTAAGCAAGCTTGCAGGTGGCTGGTCCTTGCCACCGTAGTAGATTAGAGACGATCTGCCACCTAGTAGCCTGGCCTGATGCAAGCAAAAGAGATTAACCTCCATCGCATGGAAAAGAGGTCATATCTATGGGAGGTAGACCGAGATGTTGGCCGGCCAGAGAGAAGGTAGTCGGCGACTGAAACAAAACCAGATCTAGACAGTCAGTCCTTCATTGGTGGATCTCCGGAGTTGCTCGGACTCGGCATTTCACAACCTGGTGGAGTCTGTTTCGTTGATACTATTGTTCGTGCTTCGTCTCGTTGGGACCAGTGTCCTGTGAATATCAGGGCTCAAATGCTGCTGTTAGGTACTTCGACTCAGTGGTGTTGGCCTCGTGTCCGACCTTATGGCTTGTTTTTGTTCGTCTTGAGTTGCTATCTTTCCGGGCTGTTAGAAGATATATTATTGTGAATCCCTTGCCAAATAATGTGGCAGAGAGTTTATATTTATACATTATGAAGAGGTACATAATAACTGAATTATAACTACAATCATAACTACATTCAACTGCTAATACTCCCCCGCAGTCGGAGCGGGAGGAAGACGGATGCTCTGACTGGATCGAAAGTGGCATCGTTATTACGTTGTGAAATGTCCGCCGATGTAGTCGGTGCTGGTCGAGGGGAGCGATGTAGTGGCTGAAGGCCTTCGCCAAGTCCATGCCTCGTAGGCAAGGAATGCAATTGTCGGTATCTAACTCGGCGTCTTCATATTTGGAGAATTAAACGAACCAAAAAATCTTGAAAATTCTTAACATGAAAAACTGCGAACTAAGAGCACATTGGAGGAGATTCTTGATGCAATCCTCTTACTTGTCCCAACCAAGTAATGATCAGTTGATTGTATGAGATGGGAGGGAGGAGATGCGTACATTGCTCCTCTTGTTGGTGAAAGAAAGTTGATTTGGGGTGGCATGTGGTGGCACATCCATCATTTTGTCGTAACAAGGATGGAAAACTAAAAAAAAAAATGAATTAAATAAAGATATATATTGGAGATGGTGGTGTTGTTGCCGGAGCATAAAAGAAGATGGTAGAATGGTGAAACTTGATTTTAGAGTGGTGTTGCCGTAGCAAAAGAAGAGGAAAATAAAAATAAAAAAATGAAGGAACCACAGGACCAGACTATGCTCTGATACCATGTTAGAAGATATATTATTGTGAATCCCTTGCCAAATAATGTGGCATAGAGTTTATATTTATACATTATGAAGAGGTACATAATAACTAAATTATAACTACAATCATAACTACATTGAACTGCTAATAACTGCTAATACGGGCACCCAAAATGGCCCGCTGATGGAAAAGGTTTGTTACTCCGAATCGACGCTGACTCGGTTTTGGGTAACGTTTTCTCGTTACACTTCTCTTTCCGACCTTGTATTTGTAGAGAGTTTACTTTTCTCTTAGGTTCAGAACTCTTTTGGTCTTCTCTGTTAGGTTCAGAATTCTTTTGGTCCTCTCTATTCCTTCCACTATAGAGGTTGGGGCTCGTCAGTTAGTTAAGGGGATGGCCGTTGACGAACAGTCATTGGCCTTTGAGCCTTTGTTTGAAGGCTATCATATTCAGTTTCTAGGAGTAATAAAGTTTGGGTGTGTGTTGACTATTGGCTTAGCTCTATCGTTTTTCGGTGTTGGCCGTCATTAGACTCTATGAGTTGATGGTCCCGATGAGTTAGATTTGTTCTCTACTAGTCCCGATGAGTTAGATTTGTTCTCTACTAGTCCCGTTGCTGCCGGTTGTGTCAGGCGTAGGCACGGCCCTGACACGACGCGCTGGCACGGCTCGTCGTGTTAGGGGGTCGTCTCTACGCGGGCGTGTCAGCTGGTCGTGTCTGGTTCCAGCAACGACGCAGCCGGTCGTGCCAGGCGCCAACGGCTAGTCGGTTGGCCACTCACGACAGGACACGTGGCGACGCCGACTTCCAAAGGCCCATCAATTTCCTATAAATTCATATCTACCCCAATTGAAATTTCACTTCTCCTCTCTTGTTTCAAGCTTCTAGTCCTCTATTTCTCTCCAAATCCTATAGTTTTTTTCCTAGTTCTATTTTTTTCGATGGCGAATCTTCCAACGCTAGAGGAAATGAAGCAAATGACAGAAGAAGAAATAGACGCCGCGATGGATAGGTTTCTGGAGGCAACCGAAAAAGCATTAGAGGATCAACTAATGGCATCGATACAGTCAATGGGTCGGGATGATGATGAGGTCGAGAGCTCAATGTCGGCACCGAGACCAAAGCGGAGAGTGATTGAGCGCAACCCCAAAGATGCACACGAAGGGTTGATCTGTGACTACTTCGCGCCTTAACCGGTGTACAGCGACCAACAATTACGGCGACGGTTCCGGATGTCGAGGGACATGTTCATACGGATCATGAATGGTTTGAGTGGCCGGTACGCCTACTTCCGGAACAGCAAGGATGCTACGGGGATGGTTTCTTTCACTCCACACCAGAAGTGCACGGTTGCACTTCGTCGGCTCTGTTATGGAAGTCTAGTCGATGCCTGCGACGAGTATTTGCGAATGGCGGAGACCACTGCGTTGGACTGCCTGAAGAAGTTTTGCATTGGCGTCATCAAGGTTTACGGGCGGACCTATCTACGACGCCCGGCCGTGGAAGATACAAGACGGTTGTTGCGAATCAACGAAGAGTGCGGCTTTCCGGGGATGATAGGGAGTCTTGACTGCATGCACTGGGATTGAAAGAACTGTCATGTGGCATGGGTTGCACAGTTCGCAAGTAGGGACCACGGGAACGTCCCCACAATCATGCTCGAAGTCGTAGCATCCCAAGACCTTTGGATCTGGCACTCTTTCTTCGGGACACCAGGATCCAAAAACGACATCAACGTGCTCAATAGGTCTACATTATTCTCCCAAGCAGTAAAAGGCTTCGCCCTAGATGTGAAGTTCAAGATCGGCGGTAGTGAATACGAAACCCCGTATTACTTGACAGATGGAATTTATCCTGCTTGGGCAACATTTGTGAAGTCCATACCTGCTCCACAAACGCCGAAGCAACGATGCTTTGCTAGATACCAAGAGGCGTGTAGGAAGGACATCGAACGAGCGTTTGGAGTTCTACAGGCCCGGTTTCACATCGTTACTCGCCCGGGCCGAATGTGGGATAGGGACTCACTCTCAGTGATCATGACTGCTTGTGTGATCCTACACAACATGATCGTTGAGGATGAGCGGAGGCCGTGGCCCACTGATCCATTTGTAGATATTGATGTCCCGGACCAAACCGTCCGTAGAGGACCACCACCAGCGGTGACCAGAGAAAGTATCATGGGCCATAGAACAAGGATTCGGGATCGGAATGTTCATCACCAACTCCACGATGATCTCATCGAACACATTTGGGCTAAATTTGGAGATGGCGGTCGCAATTAAATATTAATTATCAATGTTAATGTAATTTCTATTTGGTTTTAAATAAAAAAAAGTAGTTATGCAATTCATATTTGGTTTCAATTAAAAATGTTACAAATATTTGGGGTGTTTTTTTAATTATTGAAACTGTCCTGACACTGCTCCTGACACTACTAGTGTCAGACCATTGGAGGAGCAGTGTCAGAAAGGCAAAAATCACTCCTTGACACTGTTCCTTGACACTGCGCAATGTCTAACCATTGTAGATGCTCTTAGGTACCACACGTACATATAGGTTGTTGCCAACATTCCGTGGATAATCAATTCATAATCAAAGAGTCTTCTCAGAAGAAAAAAAATCATAATCAAAGAGTAGGAGTAAAGTGTGAAAGAACTTAAATTTACCATTGATTTTTAATTCTCATACTACATATTAATTATTGCTTGTAAAGTAAGGATAATTACTAAAAACAAAATTATGAGATATTTATTTCTTATAACTTGAAGGTTTTTATTAATAGTTATACAAAAGTGTCTAAATTTCATAGTTTTTTTTACAAAAAATTATTTTGAAATGATATTATTATTGTTTAGGAATAATTGATCTATTTGCAGTTTTGTCCTCTCCCCACTTTAACTGGGTTAAGAGAGTTAAATCATATTACTTATGTATGTATTAGTCAAAAGAACAGTTAAAAACTCTGTTTTACGGGGTTCGATTGACATTTCTTTTGTATCTAATATCATATCAACTGATGTTTTATATTTTATAATGAAGTATGATATTTCAACAAAAAAAATTATAAATGCAAAAAAATTATCTCTAAATTTTATCAATCCTATATATACACACACTCAACATTATGATCAACAAAAACCCTATAGTTACACCAAAATATTCACAAAACCTACAACGGTCACTCCGGGATGCTATGCAACGCAGGCCTCCACGTTTCCTCATGAAGTCCACACTCGCCGGCGCCGGAGCCGGCGCCGATGATCATCAGCTGCGCAAGCACTTCATGTACGGACAGTTCTTTAAGGTCGACCTTACCCAACAGCTTCTCCAGCTGTCTCCTCGTCACCTTAATCTTCACCTCTGTTGTTGTCGTTGACGATGACGATGATGATGTTGTAGGGATTGAGTCATTAATACCGAAACTACCCTTTTCGTCCATCTTCGCATCCTCGTAAGCACGAGCTTCTTGGACGTCAGGGTTATCACGCCGGCGTTTCGTGGAGAAGAAAGGCCGGTGATCTTGCTCGTCGTCCGGCGCCGGAGATCCCCAGTCGTCGCCGCCCCAATGCATGGAAGATTCTTGTACCAAACAATTCCCCATGATCGATTATAAAGAACTTATGATTAATAAGTATGATGTCGCTGGTTTCGATCTTGATACGAATAATATGAGCTATGGAAGGGGTTGGGTTGAGAGAGAGAGCAAGGTTTGGTGATGGTGATGAGGTAGGTTTTTATAGGGAGAAAGTGGGTGGGGAGGAGAGAGACTGAGTCAGACCTAACGAGTTGCCACGAGGGACAAGGAGGTTGGAGATGGTAATGCATACATATATATCTATTATGATATATATATATATAGTATTATGTAATGGTGGGGTTGACCTCGTCAACCACCCAATCTATTTGGATTTGCATGAGTGACGCAAGTGGCGTTCTTCGGCCACCAACCTCGCCGGCTCGAGCTCATATGGTTATATATAGTTGAGTAAATTTGAATTGGGAATCTGTTTATTGTTCTAATAATTGGTCTTTATACATAAGGTTGAATCTTGTATAAAAAAAACTGAACTGAATGTCTCCTTCTTTGCGATCGTATGGAGGGTAATCTTTAGAAATAGGTCCTACTCCAGTCAAAACGAGTGAGTTGGCCTCCCAAACACTTATCGGATTTTTATACCTTTTAGTGTAAACCAGGAGATCATTCTTTAGATCGAGAACGATATGTTCGTCCTGTTGACATTGGGAAACAGGTTGAGCAAGGTCGAACTGGGAAAACTCTAGTTACAACTTCGTCTCATGGAACCGACACATGGAAGACACTCTGTGTAGTGACTTCCAAGAAGAAAGATGCGATGATTTGTTTCTAACTTCGGGATGCGAAGATTGGTGGGGTTACCAAAGCATATAAGGTGAGATGGTTCGGGACGCTAGGGCTAGGGCGAGATTGGTTTTCAATTTAAAAGTAAATACTAAATAAATTTAAAATTAATTGAATAAAATAATAATAAAATAACTAAATGTATTGAAACTTCAACTTTTATTCATCCCAAATAATACAACTTGAAGTATACAACTGAAACCATACATCATTTGTCATTGGAGCCTACAAATACTCACCTTAACGGCCATACATGAATCTCACAACTTAGACAACATTCATACGTGTAGGGGGTGGATTGAAACCAGGTTGCATGTAAGAGTTCAGAAAAAATAAAATGAATGTACGAACGAGTTGTTGGGAGGGTTGATGTGCAACATCCATTGAAAACCGTCAGGTTGATCTGCATTGAACTTGGGTTGCTTCGGTGTGTACTCTTGTTGCTCTGGTGGAAACGGCGTTTGAGTCTCGTAATCAGATATTTTCTTGATCGGAAAACAAGTTTTGTGGAAAGTGAATTTTGAGAGAGAAAATTGTCAAATGAAAAGAATATATATATTTTTTTAACTAAAAGGTGCAATATTATAAATCAGAAATCCACTATAGAGATCTGCGCTAGGGAACATACTCCCTGACCACGAGGAAGAATAAACACAAAACATAACATTCGTTGATCTTTAAAGTACTAGAACCGTCACAGACGATATTAAAGCGCCATATAGGCAGAAAGGAAATATGAGGGATGAGAAAACGGTACTGGAAGTCCTGCTCCGAAACCTGGCCAAGGACTGCATCAGTAGTAGGAGGTAGAGCTTTCACTAGGGACCTCTCCTGGAGCAAGTCCTTGAAGCATGGAGAACCAAACATTCCTCCCGGCGAGACTGTTTTTTACCCTGCAAAGACGAAGTTAGATAAAATAAAAAGACTTACTCGATTAGCCTGATCCAAAATCAAAAAAGGAGTCGAGTCGATGAAGGCCGGGGAGAAGGACGAGATGATGGCGGTTGTAGGGACGACGGCCTCAGAGACTGTGGCGGTGGCAGTATCAGAGACGACGACTACGACTTAGAGATCTCAGAGCTCCGAGGCATTAATGTCGATTGACGTCGAGATGAGCCAAACGACAACCACCAGAGTTGTAGAGAGGGGACCGAACAAGATCGAAAGACACTTCGTTGGTGGCAGGAGGGAGCCAACGTCGCGGTGTCTAGAGGCGGCTCGAAAGAAACCCTAACAGGAAAAACCCTCACAGGACTCATAGAGGAGTTGTAGGGGAGAATAGGTATAGGAAGGAGAAGCATAACCATTGCATAGGTCATGACAAAAGCCATAACCATAACCATGGTTGTACTCTTATGGCGGCAGAGAGAGAGAGCTCTAGGCTAGGGTTTTTATAGAGAAAATGTTTGTGGGTCGATGAAAGGGATTGGATGGTATTTATAGATGAGAGAATTTTATTTAATTAAAAAAATTGTTTTTACTGAGGCGTTGGAGCCAGCGACTCTATTCTTCTCTTCCTCAACGTCACGTGACATGACCAAATTAGTCGATCGTGATTCCACGATTTGCGATCCATTAAATTGTAAAACGGTTTAGAACGTACGTTTCATACAATTTCAATTCACTAAGAGCATCTCCAATGGTATATTATGACTAGTGGTATGGAGTCATGGTAGGAGCTCATTTTTGAGTTTCTCTCCTCCATACCACTACCTCCTACCATGGCCTCTCTAATGGCAAACTATGACTAGTGGTAGGGACCCATTGTTTGCATTTGAAATTAATTTTTTTTAAATTCGTTGCCGCCACATGTAGGCGTGGGTTGGCCCGCCAACTAGCTTTGTGGCTGTCACAACTGGACGAGTCGTTGCAGGATCCTACAATGACAGTCTGTCACGATACGCCTGCAACGACCTCTTACAACGACGAGTCGTGACAGCGAGTCGTGACAGAGTCGTCACATGACCTACAACAACACGCCTACGATGACCGTTACAGGTGCTCTAAATCGTAAATCGAATACGTATACCGCACACGGTAAATGCCCTGATGGGTAAAAAAGTCGATACCCTGATGGGTAAACAAGTCCATATCCTGATGGGTAAATGACCTCTTACAACAACGAGCTGTGACAGGGAACCGTGACAAAGCCGTCACAGGACCTACAACAACATGCCTACGACGACTATTACAAGTGCTCTAAATCGTAAATCGAATACGTATACTGCACACGATAAATACCCTGATGGGTAAACAAGTCCATACCACCTTATTGGTAAGTGTGAAAGGAGCCTAAGAGGAATCTTGCACTATGTGGGATGAGGTGTGAACGCAAACCAGCCAAAAGGCATATAGCATCTCTTTGGCTACCAGTTATTTTTAACTAATTAATCTAATCTAAATAAATAAATAAATAAATAATTGGCATATACCACCTCTCACTCAAGCACTGGCGTGAGGCCGACTATCTCCAAAAATTCTCATGATTACAACAGTCTAATTACCCACTAAAGTTTTCATCATAACAAAGTTCATAATCATAATTAAAACCCAATTGGTTCCATAATCATATCACTCCATGTTGAAACTTAACCGAAAAAGTTGTAATCATTATTTATAGACTATATGAACCACTTGAATAATTGATGATGGATATTTAATTCATGGTAAAATAGTTTTGGAAAAACTTTAGAAAATTTTGTATTTGTAGAGAAAGAATTATGCTTTTTAATAATAGGTTTGTCGGACCATGTTTTTTGGACGACAATAAAGCCAATAATAATCATTTCCGGGAGTTTCCCCTAGTTTTCTATCCTTACATTTTTATTTTTAAAATTATTTTGTATTTGTGCTTTTTTATTATTTAAATTCGTGGACTATATAAATTGTTTGTTTTGTTTTGAATCCTCATACTAACATCAACATTCAACTCAAAATCAAAGCACCAACTAAACTTAATTCTGATGATCTTTTAGAGGAAATGAGAAGGAAAAGGCAAAAGACATGTGCATATATATTATCAACTCAAGAAAGGAAGAAGAAAGTACTTCATGCAATATGTTTAATTGGTTGGTTGGTCGGTCTAATTAAGTTAGCTCCCCTTACTACCAACCTTCACTTATTAAAATGTTCTATTTTGTTATAAATTTATATTCCATTAGATTGTTTAATTTCTCAGCTTACCCCACCTTTCTGCTCAATTAAAAATAATAGTTGAATTTTCTATTTGTAAAAATTAATTCTGCCCAATTATAAATAATTATCAATTTCATTTTCTTGTGAAAAAATAATCTTTTATATTTTGGTCTTTTTATGGGAAAAAGAAACTACATATAATTAATTATTTGTGACCAAAATGCATGTAAGTGTACCGGACAGGAGTTGCCCTGATCACATAAAGACATGACATAAATAAATCTCTCTGACGAGTCAATAAAAAACCTTATTCGCTTACCTTTTAACAAAAACGAGTTTGGAATCCTCGATTTTAGAGGGAAAAGAACGATATCACCAGAACGTCGCCGAAGACGATGATCAACCGTACCATGCTCAACCGAGAGATCCTTCAAATCCATTGCATCATGCACCAAAACAGTTGTATTCGAGATCGGATCTCTCATGGTCCCATGAACTGTAACTGTGTTCCTGCCTGAACCACGCGAAGCCGAAGCTTTCTTGGGTCCCTGAACGGGCTTTTTACCCCTGCCCGAGGTCGTCGCAACCAGAACCCTCTTTTTCACCGGGCGCTTGTTCCTTCTTGATCTACACAAAGTCGAAACAACCTTGTTTCTCTGAACAAAGGCTTTATCCCTGCCTAGAACCTGCAGAATCTCTGGTCGATTCAAAACCTTCACAGTATTGGCTAAGGCCACAATCACCTCAGCGAGAAGTTCGCTGACTCCGGCAGCCGGAGTTGGCATAAAAGACCTCCAATAACGATGAGAGGTTGAAAGATACTTCATCCTTTTAACCCCCTCAAACCAGACCTCTCACATAAGACCTTGTTAAGTTAGTTATGATTTAATCTGATAGTTAGAATTAGTATGATGGTTGATTGGAGACTCATTATTACTCATCATGCATACATTTTAGAAAGAACTAGTACAAGAAAATTACAATGATTTAAATTAAAATATAAAATAAATTTATAAAATATATAAAATAAAACAAGTAGAGATTTAAGTATTTTATCTCAGGAAACTAAAAAATATGGAGCTATGAAAAGATTTTAGATGGGGCACCAGCGACGTAGGGGAGGCGGTCTGGGTTCGATTTTCCCGTTGGGGTTGGCCTCGGGTGGTCTGGTTCCGGAGCATAATCGGGAGTGGAGATCGTTTGTGGCGACTTCAGAGGTATCCTCTTCCTCTCCTAATTTCCTTTGCTGCCTTGTTTTCCTCTGGTTTTTTCCTCTTGCCCCAGTTGTTGGGGCCTCACGGTGGGTCGGTGTGGCCACCGTGATTTGTTTGGGTCGAGTTGACCTGGCCGGTTGTGGCCTGTTCTGAGGATTAACCGGTGGGGGATTGGGTAGTAGGGAGACTGGGGTTTGGTGGAGGTCTGGTAGTGTGATGTTTGATCGGGTGCACTTGCCTGAGACTGTTTGGTGTTGTAAGATCTTCTTTTTTTCTTTAGGTTTTTTGTCCTCTCTTTATGTATGGTTGTTATGTATGGTTTTTTCTGGTTTATAGAACCTGGTTGTTAGTGTAGTTGCCCCTGTTTGGGCTTTGGTTAGTTTACTTCATGGTAGAGATTTGGGTTTGAAGACCTTTAAGTTCCCGGAATGGGGTGTTTTTGTACTGGTTAGTACTGGTTTGGAGGTGCCGGTGAGGCACTCCCTAGATTTGTATTGGGGGTTTTCAGTTTGGGGTTTAGTTGGAGGCTCCTGGATGGAGTGCTCTTTGTCTGTACTGGTTTGAATGAGGGCATTTCCCTTGTCCCTGTCTTTTTTTCAAAGACTTGGATCTCTATAAAAATAATTTGCTGATCAAATTTTTTTTCTTCATAAAAGTGGGTTGTTAAACCGTACTTTATCAAATTTGAGGGGGTGTCCCTCCGGGTCCTCTGTACATCCGCCCTTGACGATGACAAAAGTGGTCAAAACGAAGGGAGAAGAAGCAAGCGGCGCCATGAAAATACGAGAAAACCTTAAACACTCGCGATAGAGCAAAACCGAATCGGGTATTATTATTTTTTATTAATAATATATTAATGTCCCATCTACCCAAAAAAATAGCTCCTTCAATATATCCATGTACTAGTACTAATGTGTATTTGTTAATTTCTCAAATCCCATTACGACAAATAAATCGCTAACTTTCCTAATTTTCTACGGATAAAAGTGTGTAATTTTAAATCATGCAAAAAAATTGTTTGTGATTATAATTGAGTTAGAAAAAGTGTCTTGTAAGAACATGAGAAAACTCTAAGTACTAATTGTTATATGATCATTGAACTCAAGAAATGACTATAGACTTGTTACCTTAACTGTACAATGTTTTTCTGATCAACTAACAAATCTATAATCAGTTTTTTTTTTTTTATCAACCGTCTTTTTTTATAAGAATCCAACAGCTTCAAACTAAAGCTGAAGGATAAAGGCGATAACCCTTAAAAAAGTACAGATTCTAACAAGAATCACAACCCTAACAACAAAAACATAAAGGTTAGGTCTACTAAGTGCCTATACCCAGATTTATCAAACTTAAAGCAAACACAAACAATGAAGCAAACAAAGGTAGATCAGTCTAACAAACCAAACCAGAGCACTCCAAAATGGAGCCTCGAAACAGAAAGTTAACAGTAAAACAGAACAAGCAAGAAAAAAAGACCAATGAAGAACGACTCAGTCAGCAGCCCCGCAACCCCTCAATTCTGATCCAAACTATACGAGGTGTCAACGGAACCCAAACAAAGCACAAACGGACACTACCACTCCCGGAGTCCGCACAGAGGACCCAACGAACAAAGGGTGTCACCATGCACATCTCTCTTCATCCATGGCCAGCACCAACGGCAGAGACTAGTTCCCAAATCCCAAATCTCAAAGCGAGTAGCGAGAAACAGGGAAGAACGAACTGTACGAGAGAACCCACCAATGTCTGCGAGAAAGGGAAGGTAACCGCACCAGAGCTGCACCAAGGCACCAAAAACCAGCCTATCTCTTCTCAGCTACCCGAAGGTAACCCACCGACGACCAACATCGCCGATGATCCCCCAAAAGAGAGAAATCCCCAAAATTCCTCATAAATCAAAGGAAAGAAAGGGGACAAAGAAAAGGGGAAACAAGAACCAAGACAATCCCCAAACCCCACAGATCCCGACCAGATCAGAGGTCCAAAACCAAGGAACCAAACTCGCCTCTTTTTCGGAGCCAAAACAGACCCCAAACACACTGGGGCGACCAGAACAAACTCCAAAACAGAGGAGCGAACAGAGGAAGAAGGGTAGTACCTTAAGTTGAAACTCCAGACCACATGGACAAAGAAGTTGTCGGAAACAAACGCCAGACCTGTGCGAACGTGAGCACCCCACGACCGGGCAAGTCGACTAGATCTACACCGATCTACATCCGAAGGGATGAGAAACAGCTCCCACTGTAAGATCCAGGCAAAAAAACCAGTGACGAGGGCGAGTAGCACCGGAGAAGGTAGGAAAAGAGGCCAGACACACGGTGTCGAAGAGGACCCAACGACCTAAAAAGGAGAGAGGTAGAAGAGGGAGAAGGGGAGCTCACCACCGGCGACATCCATGGCCGAAGAGCATAGAGTCGTCGGTGGAGAAAGGGGAAAGGAAGAGGGCGGCTCAGGTTTGATAGAGAGGGTCGAGAGTGCTTTAGAGATAGAGAGAGAAACTAAGGGTCGGCTCATGTTTTTAATCTTTTCCTGGTTTTGAGTTCAATAATCGTATAACAATTTAGAATTATCCCTAAGAACATTAGTAATGGAGTTGATTCTATGAAAATGTGATGAGAAATAGACGTTTTTGTTTCTCTGTAATTCTCTTTTGACTATCGATAAATCTGTCAACATTGATTTTTATGAACCAGTCACTTTTTTAATATAAAATGTTGGTTTGTCTAATTGCTTAATCGTACAAATGTTTTCTGATCAACTAACAAATCTGTAGTCAGTTCTTGAGTTCAATAATCATATAACAGTTTGGAATTATCACTAAGAACATTGATAATGGAGTTGATTCTACGAAAAGGTGATGAGAAAAAGACGTTTTTGTTTCTCTGTAATTCTCTTTTGACCATTGATAAATCTGTCAACGTTTGACTTTGATCGACTTTCTCTCTTCCCCCTTCTCAACCTTTCTTTCTCAGACACTTGGGTATTCATGTCAGATCGATACGTCGATATCAATCTTCGTTACGAATGCTTAATAAATCGTCCCCGCCCCATTTTTTTGACAAATAAATCCCGCCGTATCGACACCCCGTTACACGCTCCGATTATAGGTGCAATACTTGTGTTGAAAAAATCCAAGGTTTTGTTTTGACCGTTGTATTGTGTGGAATACTTACTCATTTTGGTATATGATTGTGTGGATAAAATCTTGAGTCTTGTTTTGACCGTTGTTCGTTGTCTCAGTCGTGGGATTAATTATCGACTGCTGAGTGTACCTTGTCAGTGACAAATTTGTGTTATAGGATATAACCTTCATAATTGACTTTAATAATAATAGCTTCCTTCAATCTTATCATTGAGTTGGACTCAGCCATGA
This sequence comes from Erodium maritimum, assembly GCA_963921825.1. Classification (NCBI taxonomy): domain Eukaryota; kingdom Viridiplantae; phylum Streptophyta; class Magnoliopsida; order Geraniales; family Geraniaceae; genus Erodium; species Erodium maritimum. The sequence goes on from OY997591.1 coordinate 6,685,875, forward strand.
TATGGATGCTTTGCCTTTCCATTCTTATCTCTTCCTAATATTATATTAATTTGTCTTATTTTTTTATTTGAATGTTTCAACTTTAAAGAATTCAAAGATACCAAATTTTATTTTATTTTCTTAATTTTTAATAATAAACATAAAAAATATGACAATCTATTTGTATCAAACCGACTCATCAAGGACGGACAAGCTACGCTTCTATCCAATTCACCTGATACTGTTTGACGCGTAGATGATCCTTATTATTTTATTTAGCATTCGACCCGCTAAGAGTTTTTGTTTCTGTTATTATGTTCTATGTTTGATAGTTCATGCTATTTATGTAACTTTCAGCTTATGGTTATTATATATTCTGGACAATTTTATTTTCATTAATACCACGTTCTATCTTCATAAAAAATGATTGATGGTCAAAAAATACAATAAAACTTTATCCACAAATAGAAGCACGCAGAGAAATTTTATCAAGCTTTGTAGGTGCACTGAAGTTTTGTCCACACTTTACGGGTACGCTGAAATTTTGTCCATACTTTGCGAGTGCTTTATTATTTCCCACAAATTTATTAAATCCGGGAAACACTGACCAAACCATCATTCTTAACATAGCTATTATGATTAAACTAAAAAAAAGTCATGGACGAAACTTCAATGCACCTACAAAACATGAACAAAACGTTATGCATGTTTCCGTTTATAGACAAAACTATACGGTAGTTTTTGACAATTAACCCGAAAAAAAGTACCTCCCTAAATGCTCCTTACAGTTTCAATAGTCAGTGTAGATAGGATAAAGTGGAGCAGTAAGAGATGAAATAGAACATATATATCAGACTTCCATAGATGCTCTTCCTAGTAAATGAATTTAGGGTCTGTTGGTAAAAGGTATGCTTTCAAACGCAAGGCCAAGTATCAGGCTGAGATGGATGCTTCTTCTGAACATAATCAGAAAACAATAGAAACTGACATGAAATGGCAATTCTTCATCTTCCTATAGATAGCTCTGCAACAGGTTCTGGAAAAATATAACAATGTCTAATGGAAAAAGAAATAAGTTAGCTCAGCAACAGGTTCTGGAAAAATATAACAGTATCTAATGGAGAAAGAAGTACGTTCCATTCCAATCCTTAGAGATGTTCCCTATTATTATCGTCCCGTTTTATTAACCACAGGTAAGGGTACTACTTTACAACCCATCAAAAGCACATCTCAGAGCATTGCAATGCACTCGATTTCAATCTTGGCATCCAAAGGCAATGCTGCTACTTGATATGTTGATCGAGCAGGGGCGGGCGCAGGGAAGTCTGCAAAGAAATTCAATAATCCATGTTGAACGGAATTCACTATGTTCACAAAATTCAAAACCAACGTGAAGGATTGTAGGATTCCGAATTATGAGTTTCTTAACATCATTAACTGCAAAAAAATATCCTGATGCAATCATATTTTTTTGCAACCAGTGCCCTCTTTTTGGTAATTGCAAAAAATACCGTGAACTTGTCCTTTTGTTGTAATTTGCATAAAATGACGCTTTTGCCCTTACAATTAGATTTAAAAATAATAATTAAACAAAAAATCAAAATTTTCACATCCCTAAAATTTCTTACTCTGTACAGTACAAAGAATAAGAAATTTAAGGGATAAGAAAATTTGGATTTTTGTTCTTTACTTATTGTTTTTAAATTTGCAAGGGTAAAATCGTCATTTTGAAATAAATGCATACAAAGTGCAACAAAAAGACACTTCAGGGAACTTTTTTGCAATTATCGAAACAGAGGGCTACAAGTTGCAAAAAGGTGAATGCCTCGGGGTACTTTTTTGCAATCATCCCTTAATGTAATATGACTTCCAAGCCATTATTCAATTTTCTAAACCAGGCAAGAAGAATCTGAATAAGAATGATTCTACTTATCAAGCAACTTAAAACCAAACAACATTGCATAAAAAAATGAAAAATAAGTGGGAATGACGCAGGTATCATTTCCACCCCCCAACAAATCTGTGATCCAAACACAGCCTAAATGCGATTGTGGGCAGGCAACAAAAAAAAAGCTCAGTGTTGTTGTTGGGAACTTACATTTGGCATAGATATCATTCACTTTCTTGAAGTCTTTCAAGTCAGCCAACCTAATAGGAACAGATAGCGAGGAAAAAGTTCACATTCCAACATGTCTCTATAAACATTGATTGCACAACAAAGAAAAAAAAACATAACATACATAATTGTTGTTTTGACCACCGAGGAATAATCAGCACCGCCAGCTTTCAATATTTCCCCCATGTTTTTCATGACCTGAAACATTTCATAAGCTAAAAGATTATTAACAGTTAAAAAAAACTGCTTTGCAGCTCTAAAACATATAAATAACTATTACTTCACATTATCAACAAGCCAAGTGCCACTAAAGGAACATAAAGGCCTAAACCATGGAAGGTGACATCTCATAGTAGCAACAGGCACACTCTCATAGTCAAGTTGAAAATCCAATAGGAAGATAATTCATATCAAATAGCATCCACCTCATTATGCATTAGCTTATCTCCTATGGCACATCACAAGGTTGACAAAGAAACCCAATAGCCAGGTCAAAAAAGGGATAATTGCAAAAACTTGCTGTGAGCTATTCGAGTTTTGCAAATACTATTGAACTATTTTTTTCTTCTGAAAATGACATCCTCCATTTATTTTTCGTCTGCAAATCCACCCACAGAGTTGATTTTTTTGCAAAAAGTCAAAAGTACCCTAGCCAAAGTGCATAAATAAGGGTTCCAAATTTCAAACACGTACACATGAGAGTTACAAATTATAAAACATGTATAATATAAAGGGAAAGTTCGCCATTTAAAAAAAAATTGAAGTCCCGTGACTGTCACATGACTAACTCCCATTAAAGATAACGGATTTGCAGACGGAAAATAGATGGAGGAAGTCATTTGCAAAAACAATAGTTCACCGCAAGTTTTTGCAATTATCCCCAAGAAAAAGTAATTTACTTTGGGTTCATCTTCTTTTGGTACAAATTCAAGATATAGGACTTGGCCAATCTTGCCCATCCTTTCAACCCTCGTATATATAAACATTTGGACTGAGTTCAATACCGCTCATCAACCACACAAAAGCTAGAAAGTGAGCTTCATGGCTCACAAACCTATCACAGTTCTATCTACCTGCAAGCATCTAACACTGAATTTCATAACAAAAGCTCAAAATTAAATCGACTTGTGTAAGCACATGATCACGCCTTACCTGCTAAGTTTGCCAAACATTTCTAATGATACGTGTGTCGCTCTTTCTTCAAACTCATTTAGTTTAGCCATACAAAACTCCATAATACTAAGCACATCATAACATAACAGATATAAAACACTATACATAAACACACACCAATTCACAAATTTACATATAGTTTTACCTGCTCAGTTTGTTCTTCAACCCCATCTGACACAAACTTCCCAGTCTGCATTCAAGTTCCAGCACACATTTCATAAGCCCATAACTGCAAAATTGCAAACAAACACATACACAACTCCAAGAGCAGAACAAACCTCAGGAATGAGACCCAGAACACCAGACAAAAACAGAAATTTGTCAGCTTTGATTGCCTGAGAGTAAGGTCCCAAGGCGGCCGGAGCTTTCTCGGTCTTCACAGCCTCCTTCACACCTACCACAAAAACAAAAATTGATCACTACCCAACACCAATTGGTTTCAAATCAGATCAACCGAACCAATCATTTCTAGGGCAAATCGGAAAGGTCGGGCCTTTAGTTCCTAAATCTTCCTGCTTTCTCAGGAATAGAACAGGGGACTCACGAGAATCGGTGGAGAAGGCGAGGCAGGCGAAGGGCGGAGAGCGCTTGGTTGTGGCGGCCACGGAGTCGCAGGCGACGGTGAAGGCTGCGGCAGCTTGATTGCGAAGAGCGCCGACGTCGATCGCCGGAAGGTTGAGTGATCTGACGGAGCACCAAGCCATTGTTGAGTATTGTTGAGTGGTAGAGCTGTATCGTCTCCTCCGCTCAGTCTCTACACTCTACAGTATCTGCACAGCTTTCACGGAGCGTTGAAAATTTGATTCCGGTTCTACCCTTTTTATCCGTTCTCGCCATAACTCCTGTCTTGAATTTCTTTGTTTGTTTGGCATCACATGACTTTCCGTTGTTAACTCAAAATTCTATTAAATAAATAGTTGAAAAAACAAAACTATTAGAGCACCGGTAACTGTCGTGGCAGGCGTGTCATTGCATGGTCTGCGACAACTTTGTCACGATTCGTTGTCACAGTTCGTCGTTGTAGGTGGTCGTTGAGTCAGGTCGTTGCAGGATTCTGCAACGACATGATGCGTCCTTGCAGCGCCAACGGCTAGTCGGTGGCTCCCAACCAGTAGTCATGGTTTGCCATTAGAGAGGCAATGGTTAGGAGATAGTGTATAGAGGAAAGAGAAACCCAAAAATGAACTCTTACGATGGCTCCATACCACTAGTCATAATATACCTTAAAGATGCTCTTAGAGAGTAAAATCGCATAGAGTTTCGAATTACAAAACCCATATATAGTAAAATGGAAGAGTAACCCAAAATTTGTTTGTTAGAACTGGCAGTTACTGGTTATATTGACGGTTTTGACCGGCCAAAGTTTATTTATATGATGTCTCTTTCGGTCTCTCACAATCAGTTGGGTTATTACAAAGATAAGTAAAATCTAGTTCAGAGTTCAAAGTCGACAATCAAGATCGAAAAGAACAGGTAGAAAATGTTCATATAGATGCTATAATTCAGCTCTACATTGTACACAAAAGGACCATCTTAATGCCTTAATGAGTTGGACCAACCAACCAAACCAAAACCAAACACACTAATCTATGTACTATGGCTTAACCAAACACACTAAGCTGTAGTATGTACTATGGTTTATTCACCATATCTCTCTCACTCTCATCACAAACACATTGCCTACACATTGGGCATGAGCCTTGCCTCCTCAGCCATTCATCAATGCAACCCATATGAAACATATGCTTACACTTCTCAAGCCTCCTTGCTCTCTCCCCATCCCTGAACTCCTGCAAACCCAAATCTCAAAAATCATTACATATCGAACCCATAAACACGAATAAAGTACAGCCCACTTGGGTTGGCAAGGTGGTCAGAGGTTCGAAACTCAGTGGGTTTGGTCTGGGTGTCAGAGAGCTCTCTCACCTCCTTGATGTTAGAGTTTCGAACCCCGATAGGTACATTGTTTGGGAACATGTGTGTGTGGAGGTTAAGTTAGAAATTAGACTAGGCTAGAGTAGAATTTCCCCGTTTTCTTGCTGATAGAAAACACATGAATTAAGTACAAATGTGTGTGTGAACTCACTTGTAAGCAAATCGAACAAGGTTGGGAATCGAACGGCTCTGTTGTCTCGGTGGAAACGACCTTGAACTCATGAAACTGTTGTATGCAATCATAAGACAGTCCTTTAGCCTCGAAAGTGTCATAAATGTCTGTGATTTCTATGTAAGTCGTTCCCAACATGCTGACCTGAAATCAATCACATATCAGCAAATCGAGTCTTTTGAATCAATATCAACTTGATCGGATTTGGTCTGATGACTTAACCTGCCATTGGTAAGCTTTGAGCACTGCAGGGCTCACCCATTCCATGAACACCTTCCCACTCACCAAGCTTCCCAGCACAGCAGCCTGAAAAACCAAACAAGCTTACTTACACTGTTCTTTGTTCATATGTATTTTTGCGTGTAACTATGTTGTAATGTTACCACGGAGAGTGAGTCACCGTTAACGACTGATTCGAGCAATTGCATGGCCGTAATGGCCCCGGTTATTGCACCTATTCCAGCTCCACCGAAGAGCCCGGTTTCTGTTGTGTGGCCCTTCACGGCTCCTACAACAGTTCCTACCATTGAGCCTCCTATAAATACAAAACCACATTACACATGCAATATTCACATAAACATAAGGATAAAACACACTCTTGAATGCGTGACTGTTTTTTAAGGTCACAGCTCAAGTCAGCAAACAGGGGAAAAACTGTGAAATCCTGTTTTCTGACTGAACTTGTGACCTCAAAAAACATAGATAGAACCCTTTCTTGAGACCAACATAGCGAAATGAAAACAATGCAATGCATGCGTGCTGATCGTGAAGAGAGATCAATGAAACGATAGAAAAAGCATGTACCTAATGCAAGAAGGCAGGTGAAGGCAGCGAAAAGAACATTTTTCATCAGCAGTACCATGACCAGGAACTCGGCTCCGTAGCCACCAATGGTGGCAAGAAACAACACATAAGCTGCTTCTTTGCATCTCAATGCTAGCTTTTCAGTGCTAGCAAACCACAACTCCATCATAGTCGTGTTGTGAATTCAGATTTTCAGAAGAAAAAAAGAAACCAAAAGGAGAAGGAGAAGAAGAAGATATCTTTTCCTGGTGCCCAGAAACTTCAAGAAAGACCATGGCTATTTAAAAGGCAGTGGAATTAAAAAGGGCATTTAATTTAAAGGCTGGTGGCTGAAATTCAGACCTACCTACCACTTTGTGGTTGTGAATGTGAAGTAGTAAAATACCAATTAGGCTAAAGCAGAGCCACAACTCACAACCAAAGTTACCATCTATAATGCATAATAAAAAAGGATTTTCATAGAGTTTTCACAAATGTCAAAATAATCGAGTGATCAATTTTTAATAATCAGCCGTCATTAACAATTGCAACATGTAAAAAGAAGAAAAAAACCCAACTATTTTGAAAGATTTAGTCCTGAATATGCCATAAATGAACAGAAGGTGAAGCCAACTTTGTCTAGCTATCTAGAACTGCACTCAATACAAAGCAATGGGCGCCAATGGTAGAGATGCCAAAGAGGGGAAGAGAAGATGAAGAAAACCAGGTGCTGGTCTGTATGGGCAGATGAAGAAGGAAGGACAGAGATATAGGGTAAAATGGGAAGGAGGTTTAATTAAGACCTAAAAGCAAAAGTGGTCCATTCAATTGCATTAATTGCTGCTAATACTAATTTTACAGTATTAGGTTACAGGTCTTCTTTTAGAAGAGAGCCACATCCTAAACCCTAATTACAGCAATTACACTGTCTTAACTTTGGCACCATTTGAAAGGGATGGTTAATCCCAAGGTTAGAAGAAAATCATTTAATTGTATTAATTAATTTAATAATCACAATCTGTTCAGCTCTGAAAGAGCATGCCAGTAATGTAGCACCATAGTCAAATATTAGGATCAAGTTAATTCATTTCAGAGGGATAACTTCTATTTATTCATATTTTTATTTAATAAATATAACATAAATCATAGGGATACTTGCAAAAACTTGCGATGAACTATGAGCATTTTGCAAATACTATCGGTGAACTTCTTTTTTTGCAAATGACATCCCCAACTATTTTTCACTCACAAAACCACTAACGGGGATAATGTTTTTTTTTTTTGCAAAAAGTTGATATTAACCATGCAAAAATGTATACATAAGGGTTCCAAATTGCAAAACACATATACATGAGGGTTACAAATTGCAAAACACGTATAATGTAAAGGGAAAAACTGTCATTTCCAAAAAATTGAAGTCACGCGACTAATTTTTGTCGAAGATAACGGATTTGAAAACAGAAAATAGTTGGGGGATGTCATTTGCAAAAAAAAAATATAGTTCACCGATAATATTTGTAAAACGTGCATAGTTCACCGCAAGTTTGTACAGTTATTTCTGAATCATAAGCAGGAAAGCAAAACCTATCCTGGATGCGCCCCATTATTACCATTCATAAGTGGTTAAGCCCTTCACCAGTTGTATTAATCAAACGGTTAAGTATGAGACTTCTTGGGTAGATCTCCCTTGTAATTTGTTATAAATCCCAAATAAGATTATGAACACCCACCTAAGATTTTCAACATAAATACCCCACAGAACATGCTTCAGTTCAGATAAAGGACATAAAACATATGAGTACCAAAATTCATAACAATACACCTTCTTTAACAACTTCACCAGCTTTATTAACTGTATGTTTCACTAACAAAGTTTTATTTTCAAGTAAAAACCAAAAGAGTAACACAAAAATCAGTATGTTCTCTAAAGTTAAACTCATAGTATAGACAGTTGTTGAGAGCAATCCACATGACAAGAAACTCGACAAGAGCAAGGGATGAGAACAAGACCAATGAACCTCTTATCTGCAGGAGAATCGGGCCTTCCCCGTGAACTGCGATGCTCCGTTGCATCTTGGAGAATGATGTTTCCTTGCTTGTCGATGCAGTGGAAATTTCCTGTGAAAGACCGCCCGTCTTTTATTTCCACTAGCATTCTTTGATATATCAGCTTCTTCACCTTGTTTACATTATCTGAGGTGACCTCTTTCGAAGATTGCTCTGCATCTTTGTCCATTGCTTAATTTGCTTGTGAACTAAACCAACTAGTAATCAGAAAGAACAAAGTGAACAACACGAGTTAGTAAATACATATAAGAGCATCCACAATAGGAATAGCCCACTGTCAGCGATTAGCCCTCAAGTCACCGACCAATTCGTCAAGCCTCCCACAGTGGGAATCGCCCACAGTCGGCGAATTGAAGGGAAAAACCACGCGCCACGAGGGAAGTACTCAAAAGGCAGGCGAATTCAATTCGCCAACAACTGAGCTAGGTGACAAATCCCGTACCTAACAGGAAAGAAAAAAACACCCACAACTGCCAATTTCCATTCGCCGGATGGCCTCCCACTGTGGGTACACTAATTGCTAAAATCCCACTATACAACAACAAAGATATATCCCCAATATTAGGATTCTAACACTGGTAAAATGCTTAAGACTAGAGATACAAGAGTTTAAGCGAATTTCTGAAACCTAGGTTTTGATATGTAAACAGTCAAAATCAGATCTGTAACAAGGTTTCAACACTCAATCCGCAATTTCTGAAGTCAGCAAAAATTACCTAGAAATCAGAACTATACTAATTAGACAGAGCCTCAAAATACACAGGAAGTGTATCAATCCGGCTCAAGATCTTCAATTGAAACTTCCCCTTCAACAAACACAGGTACATCGATTCCTAAGCCTGATTATAATGACCCAAAGCTTCAAGTTTGAACTTAACCCTAATCAAATTAATAATTTACCAGGAACACCAAACAGATAAAAACTATGATGAACCAAATTCCAAAAGATCACAAATCATAATCAAATGATATATTCCAATTTTGGAATAATGGTGAACAATGGTTGATTGATGCATTGATTTACAGTTTCTGAGTTCGTGGATTGTTCGAATCAAAACCAACCTCTGTTCTGCTTCTTCAAATCGCTCGCTGCTTGACTGATGATGTTGGGAAGGGAAAATGAACTATGAACGGGCGGGTTTTATATTTTTCCGGCCCAATATATTGGATCTGTAATCAGGCCCATAGGCTCACATTTAAGCCCAGAGATGAAGAGAGGACTAAAAATTAAGAACAAATTTGTGAAATTCTATGGTGAATTTTAGTATTTTGCAGTGTTCTAAAAATTCCGCTCAGGCATCGTTTAGGTATCCGCTCAGGAGCCATGTCCCGGGTCTTCTAATGAGCTCAGAGGTAACATTCAGACGATGGTTGGAGGAGAGTTGGGGGACGGGGCAATCGGGGTTAGCTGAGGTGGTGGGGGTTGGGAACTTTGGAAGGCCCGGAACAAGAGAGCCATGTTTTTTACTCTCAAGCGCAGACGCAGCTACGTTCAGCTTGGTGTAGGCCAATTGACGGAGGGTGGAAGGTTAATGTGGATGGGTTTTCGCTAAGGGAGTTTGGCAGTGGAGGAGGTCTGGTTTGTAGGGAATGATCAAGGTGAGGCTCGGTTTTTGCAGTGTGAGGTGTGGCAGGGGCTTCGTGATCCTGAACACGTTGAAGCCTTGCTTGTTCGCTCGACCTTACAGTGGGTGAAGGACAGAAACATGAGGGATGGTTTGATTTAATCAGACTGTTTGGGTGTGGTGCTAGCTGTAACAGTGAGGAAAGGATATTCACCCCATTAGGGGCTCTTATAGATGATTGTAAGTTGTTATTAAGAAGTTTAAGTTGTGTAAAAGTAGTTCATGTTCGTAGACTCCTAATAGGGTAGCTGGTGAGTTAGTCAGAAATGCCCATATATAGACTAATATAGTGTGGGATGTAAGCTCGTTGCCAGAATCTCTTATAAGGTTACTAGCGTTTGATGCTGAATAAATTTTCCTACAATTTTTCAAAAAAAAAAGTATCTAATTAGGCATCTGTTTAGGTGCCAATTTTTTATTGACCGACTCGATTAATCACCTATTAATTCGATTAATATCTGATTAATCTTCAAAAGATCCTAACCGTCCGCTTAGTACCTAACGAGTTTTAAAACGTTTCTGTTTTGTATGTTTTCAAGTTAAAATATTTCAAGTTGTTATTGTTAGTTAAAATCTGTTAAAACTAACACATATAGTTATTTGTTATTGTTCTTCCTCAAGATTGTAATTCCATTATGTTTTTGAACCTTAAAAATGAAAAAATTAATCTCCTTCCTCAAGAGACATGTGACTTTAAATTGAGTGGTAGAATCTTTTTCATCGATTTTATGTTTATTATAAAAAATGTACCTAAAAAAAATCTAAGATAATAACCGTTATAAAATAATGATAATCTTTATTCTTATTTTTTACATGGAAGTATTTTGTAAGTTCATTGTGTTATTTGAAACATATTGATAATTTATGTTTCTTATTTACTTTGAGGTTATTTGTGTATTCTGTCTGCGCCTTGAACATGGGGATCAAGTTATTTGTAATTGGGGTAACCCTATTTCGGTACAGTGGACAAAGGTCGTTTTTTAAGTAGGTACCGTCGAGCTTTCACGATATTATGTCATTACATAAAGTCACTTTCCATTTTCAAAAAAAGACAAAAACTGTTAAACTTAACGGTTTTTTTGGATGGAAAATACATGTGCAGCTCACATGTCCAATTTTTTTTTGGAAATACCAAGTCTACCCTTCCTCTCTTATAGAAACTCTCCAACCCTCATCTAAACCATGTCCTTTCTCTCTTCTTCCCCGTGAGCTCACCGGAATTCTCCACATCGGTTGAGGACGTATGGAGCGGCGGTTCTGCCCTTTCCCTGTGCTCCTCTTTGTTCCCTTCTCGTTCCCTCCGCCGCCCATCCGTCGCCCTTCGTCACCATCACCATCCCCGTCCTCGTCATTACTGGGTATCAAGATATTTCTAAAAAACATGGAGATGGGTGTGGATTTAGGTCGGTTCGATATGGGTTCACTGAAGAACATGGAGATGGGTGCGGATTTAGGGTTTGTTCAACTCTTTGGATTTCAAATCTTAGTTTTAGGGTTTGTTTAACTCTTTGATTTTCAAATCTTGAATTTGATTTTGTTGATTTGTAATGTATAGATTGTTCTGTAGTGGTTATGTTTGTTGTGAATATTGTGGGGCTTTTGAATTTTTTTTTGCAGAGACCAAATCCCATAAACAAGTTCTTGTTACAGCGGAGATGAATTTGGGAAAAAACTTTTTTTTAATAATTATTGGAGCTTGCTGAGGTTGATTGATAATTAAAAAAGAAGAAGAAAATGTTCACTGTATTTTGGTTTTATTTATTTGTTAATATGTTTTAACATAAATAAAGATACCGAAAAGAAAAGGTTTAAAAGGGAATGAGATTGGGATTAAAAATAAAAATGCTTTTAGTAAAAATGATTTTTAAAAATAAAATGAAATTAATTTTTTATAAATAAAAAACTGATTTTTATAAATAAAATTGATTTAAATAAATAAAAGTGATTTTTTAGAGAAAAATATGATTTTTTTTAAATTAAGATTAATAAATAATTATGAAAAGAAATTAATATTTTTAAATAATTAAGGATAATTAAAAAATAATATGATTTTTTTTCATATTCATGTATCAAAAAATAAAAAAAGATCATAAAATTATTGTTAGGACGTGAAAAAAAGTAGTTAGGGGTAATTTAAACTTTTCCAATACTATCGTTAGCTCTGTTACAGATTTTGTCCTTATCTGATAATATCGAAAAGGTGGATTGTCAGGACATGAAAACAAAGGTGAGGACAGTCTTTACGTGCAAAAAAGGGTCAAATTATCGGACTGATTTGAGGTTTCCCCTTTGTAATTTTGTACACGTCCATACACAAAATGAAGTCTTTTATAGTAGGGGAAACCTCGGATCAGTCCGATAATTTGACATTTTTTCGCACGTAAAGATTGTCCTCACGTTTGTTTTCATGTCCTGCTAGTCCACCTTTTCGATATTATCAAATAAGGACAAAATATGTAACAGAGCTAACGATAGTATTAGAAAAGTCTAAATTACCCCTAACTATTTTTGCACGTCCTACCAATAATTTGACCTTTTTAAATTTTTTGATACATGAATATGAAAAAAAATCATATTATTTTTTAATTATCCTTAATTATTTGAAAATATTAATTTCTTTTCATAACTATTTATTAATTTTAATTTAAAAAAATCAGTTTTATTTATTTAAATCAGTTTTATTTATAAAAATCAGTTTTTATTTATAAAAATCAGTTTATATTTATAAAAAGTTAATTTCATTTTATTTTTAAAAATCATTTGTAAAAAAAGCATTTTTATTTTTAATCCCAATCTCATTCCCTTTTAAACCTCTTCTTTTCGGTATTTTTATTTATGTTAAAACATATTAACAAATAAATAAAACCAAAATACATTGAACATTTTTTTCTTCTTTTTTAATTATCAATCAACCTCAGCGATTCATACGTCCTCACCCGATGTGGCGGCGGAGGGAACAAGAAGGGAGCAAAGAGGAGCAGCTTCGGGGAAGGGCAGAACCGCCGCTCCATACGTCCTCACCCGATGTGGAGAACTCCGGTGAGCTCACGGAGAAGAAGAGAGAAAGGACATGGTTTAGATGAGGGTTAGAGAGTTTGTATAAGAGAGGAAGGGTAGACTTGGTATTTCCAAAAAAAAGATTGGACATGTGAGCAGCACATGTATTTTCCATCCAAAAAAACCGTTAAGTTTAACAGTTTTTGTCTTTTTTTGAAAATGGAAAGTGACTTTCTGTATTGACATAATATCGTGAAAGCTCGACGGTACGTACTTGAAAAACGACATTTGTCCACTGTACCGAAATGGGGTTACCCCTTTATAGTATAATCTCACTTAGATTATATATGTTGATCTATTTGTTTTTATTGAATCGTGATCATTTAAACTGGCCACCTTGTAAACATGCAAGTGAAAAAGAAAAAAGTTTAAGAAACACCTATCGTGGTTGTCCCTCTTTTTTTCATCGGGCGTCATTTCTAAATTGTCATTTCCTAAACTTTTATGGCTATTACCGGCTCCTCCTCTTTCTCTTCTTCGGTACATAAAGCTGGCGTTATCAGGGGCTCACTAGGTAGTCGTGTCCAACTTTATTGGGAATGGCGAAGGTGTCCCGAGCTAATCTCCACCGCGACGCACCACCGTGCTCGACAACAATCCCAACCTGACAGCACCGTCGCGCGACGGATCTTTGTTCCACCAAGCCTCGCCGCCGCACGCAAGATCCTACCTGCTCCTGACCTCACGGTGGGGGCTCTCTAAGAGTCGTCACAGACGGTACCGAGACATGCACCTCGATCCAACGGACATCACAAGCATCCCTAGATCCGTGAGAAGCAAGTAGTGACGTGGCCTCCTCTCCGTCCCACGATGACACGCTGACAACAAACATTAGGCCAGACCAACTGCTCTTATCCATCATCCCGATTAAAGGACCTTTGGAGGTCATTTCGGACCGGTCGGGGGGGGGAGGGTATTGTTGGAGGACGACATCGAGGATGATGTCATGTCCATGGTTTCGACTGAGGCGATTCATGTCGTCTCTGATGGCCGGTATCGTCTATCTCTGGTGGGAAGGATCGTCGCCGACGTCAACTGCAACCCGAAGATCTTATGCAGTGTCATGATCCAACGCTGGAAGGTGAACGACGTGGAGGTTGAATTCCTCTCCAAGGATGTCGTGTCGTTCCTATTCTCATCTGAAACGGTCCTTAATTGGATTCAACACAAGGGTTCGTGGGATATCCGGAACGACCCCATCCGCTCTTCGCTGGCGAACTCGTTGGGCACCGTGGTGACTACCCACTTTGAAGTCATGAGATGACTTTCTCTAGTTCTGGGTCAGTTTGGACTTGGACAGACCGATCTGGCGAAGGATCCGGCTATAGTTTCCAGGACACTAGGAGCCCAACATGGTGGGGTTGCAATATGAGAGGCTCCCGTGTTTTCGTACCCATTGGGGACGACTTACCCACCGCGCCCAAGCCTATCAGGCCCGTATCCTGGGAGAAGATAAGGTTCAATGACTCACTCCGACTCCAGATGAGGGTGAATACAAACAAACTGCTCCAAACACAATGGGGACATCGAAGCCTCGCTCGGGGCCTCGGGTGGAAGACCTCTTGACCTTTCTCACCCTAGGGCCTGAGGGAGCATGAAGCTTACAAGGAAGGCATCTTCCTCCTCCTCCGAGCTTTCCTGCATTACTACTAAATGTTGGAGGGAAGAGTACCGAAGACTGGTGGCTTGGCTAAAGAGGGGCCCGAGGGGACACCTCTATTTTCTCAAGGGCACATCCAGTGTCGTTAGATGGGACATGCACGATCGCAAAGAGTCGTGACCTGGCTAACCTAAATCAGGAAGCCGATTGGGAGGCACTGGGATGGGAACTCAGCTATGCCAATGGGAACCCCACACAATCATTATCGCCTTCTCTAAAAGGCTACCAACAGATGGTGGAAGCTCCTGCTAATGTCGGGAAAAAGAAAGAACCTCAGGAGATCGGGGGTGTATTGGGTCCCAAGCGGATGAAGATGTTAAAGACCAAGGGCAGGAACAAGACGGGTCAGGTCTACAACCGAGCATCCCAGCTGGAGAGGGCCCTGGAGACACCGGGACCTCCACCTGCACAGTACCGGTTTCTCGATGAAGATGGGGTCGAGGACGACTTTGATCAGGCGCGAGCTGCAAAACAGCCCCACCAGGCACCATGAAGCTGGTTGAGACTCGAGAGGTAGATGGCTGGTGGCCTATCCTTCACGATTTGAGAACATGTTTACAGGATGTCTTACCGGAGCGTGTCTACACCAAGGATTTCTTTCTTTTCCTGCTGTTTAATTTTCGTTTTGGATTGTTTTGTTTGAATATTTTTATGTTGTTTTGCTTTCAGTTTTTTACATTCTCAGTTCAGAGAAGGACATATGAATTTTTATTTTTATCTAAGATGAAAATTAGATTATTCCGATGATCTGAGATCATCAAATATTTTACAAGAAACTATTTGATTGACATTAATAACATAATTCTTTGTCGTCGGTTTCAAAAAAAATTTGATCACGTTGTTATAGGGAGTAGAGTATATTGCATATACAAGTTCTGATGTCTTTATCCTCTTCCTTCATTAGGCGGTGACTTTAATGACAAGACATTAGATGCAAACTTACAATGCATCTTCAATACAGGAGAGAAAATATTTAAGCTAAACATACTAAAAGTTATAGGATAATAGTCGTTAATTTATTGACCTTTAATCTCATAGCTAAGTTTGATCCCATATTCTCTAGGAGAAACATTGTATTCACCTTGTTGAAGCACCATCATTTTCTTACTAAAGTGCAACAATAAATATATACATATAAATATATACATCTCGTCTGTTTGTAATTTTCATATCGTAGATAAAATCATATATAATTTTCATCAACAGAAAATAAATGATAATATTATTAAAACTTTAAAAAGTCAATACAACGACCAAAGCTTTCGAGAGGTCTTTGATTCAAAAACTCTGAGATAAGATTATCGGTCCTATAATAGGTGACGTTGTTGATAGACAATAATTAAAACTAAAATAGTAATTAAAACCAAAGGACTCAAACTGTCAAGAATCGCTTAAAGTAGTGCCTAAATGTTGTTTGATCCTTGTTTTTTAAGCACTCTTTTTGTTGTGATGTGGGCGATCGAACTTAAACCTGACAGTCTGATTGGAAGGTGAAGCTTGGACCAGGTACCCCTCCTAAAATAGGTCCCTGAAGCCATAAGTACATGTCATCCTTTATGGTGGGGTTACTTCCCAGCCCTCGTCTGATCTTCTCGCAGCCCCCTCCCCGTAGTGTCTCTCTTCTAGCTTGATGGGTCCGGTGACATTTTAGGTGGGCTTGACAGCTTCACAGACGGGACAAACCCAAGGAGACCTATCTCTGAAGAGTACCATGTCCTCGAGGGTAAGAACTGACCCCGGTACGACCCTAAATTCCGAGATACATGTTAGATATCGTGTCCGAGGTTATAAGAAGGCTCTTATCCAGAGACGATCCGACTTTAGATATCGCGTCCGAGTTTTACTTCTCGCTATTTTAGAATTTCAAAATTTTCGAGTTAATACATAACATTAACTTTTTGACGTGAATCGTTTTAATTAGAGATGCCGACTTGTTGGGCTGTCGATAAGAAAGACTAAACAAAAATGATTTTAGAGCATCCACAATGCTGAGCGGGGAGCTAGCGGGGAGATGCTGGCGGTGAGCAATCGATGACAGGGAGCTGGCGAAGAGCTCGCTGGCGGTAAGGACCGAAGGTGAGCTCATCATATTTTCTCAACGTCGCGGTGAGCAAAATTGTGAAGAAAAAAGTCCTTGCCACCGGTTCTTACCACCTACCATTACACGGTATTGACGTTTTGCGTCAGTGGTGAGCTGACGATGAGGTAAAAAACATTATTTTAATACTCACCGTCAGTATCAATGGTAGGCGTTGCAGATGCCGTTAGATAACATTTTATACAATGTGAAAGGTCAGTAGAACAGGACAGAGAGAAGAAAGAAAAAAGTGGCTGGTGGTGTGGGCGTGTTACAAACAGGAGGAGTCAGAAAACACAAACAGCAGACAGAACATATGGTCTTAAACTAAAGATGTCAGGCCACATGATCATGATGATGAACAATGTTGCTTTCACGAAGCCACATATCCATACTTATTATTCTCTCAAGGCATTTCTTGTATTTTAGTGACTACAAGTTGTGAACTTCAAACCGAGGACATTTGACTATTACAAAAATAAAAATATAGGTAAAATGTAAGATCCTTTGAATTTTAGTTGTCTAATTATCTCATGTGCAATCCAATACTTTCTTTAGCGATATTTACTTCATTTAGTTTTCTCTACTTTCCTCTTTTCTCTATGAACTAACTATAGAAGTTGTACAATTCTTATGGGCGTCTCTACGGGAATATAGATTCATCACCAAGAAAATCATTTGGATTAGTCGAACAATTTTGTTACAAAGCAAGTATTTTCGGTTTGTCCGAAATCATGTCTTACTTTTCTGTTTTATTTCAAATATGTTACTACTAACTTTTAATTAATAAATTTTCTCGTTTACGCTAAAAAAAGCATAAAACTTGTATAATTCTTAGGATGACGATTGAGGCTTATTGTCTCTACCCGAGTCATTTTTTATCGTTAAAACAATGATATAGTAAGGAGCCCAAAGGCCCTGGCCATAAAATGCCTAGTGGGATAAAACCACCCCCGTACATAAAGCAAGAATTATTCGATATAAAAAGTCTGAACACCGTGGAGTTGATTGTAAGCTACCCTGACAGCAGTTACAGAAATGAAGCTATAATGATCTGATGAGTGTTGTCAGGATATAGCTATAGTAGCGGTGGTGACCACCGGGACAACTGTTGATGATTGGAAGACAGGCATGACTAGCCTTAAAACAAGATATTGTTTGTGCGCAATAGGAATAGACAATCTCCCGAGGATCCGATTGACGCCGTCCTCCCTCTAATACCAACGAGGGCTCTATAAAACGTGGAAGTGTTGGGTCTCGGCCTAGTAGGAGATCGTTGTGCCAATACCTAGTAGAACCAACTAACCTCTCTACTACTCATTGAGCCTGTTAGGTTGTTCGGACCGCACCGATGATCCTGCGAGCGAGAGAGAGCATTACTTCTAAGCAACTCAAGTATGCTAAGGAAGACTTCTCTATATAAATCCAAGAAAATCTTGGTAATACTTTCACGTGGGACTTATAACTTGCATTTTTCTTAACAATCAATTTTGATGGTGATCTTTAAGTTTTATTTATCATTCACCTCTTGTCCGTTTAGAGTTCGCGATATCTTATTGGAAAAGTCCCACTTCGTAGAAAATGAACTAATCTTTCTATAGTTATAGGGTGAGCCGTTATAATAGAAAATTGAGCATCAAATTGATTCGTTCTCACTTTATCCAAACTCATTTTTGTCCAACAAAGTTAAGGGTGTAGATGAGAATGGAAGCTGAAGTTTTAGGTAAGTCGAAATTATGTCAAACTCCTTCCCAACATGCATAGTCTATTACCTTTAATATTAGTCGAGCATAACTTGTTCAAAAATAAAGAAAACCTTAAATTTAAATGCTCTATTAATCTCTAGGTACACTTTTATCTCTCCTCTCGTGATGTCGCTTTGCTCTCATTTTCTTGTCGTTTTTTTTCATCTTTATAAAATGATTATTCGGCCTCTGATCGAATGATCTTCACAGAAGTAGCTAAAACAAACCATCTTAACCTCTCACCCAGTTTTCATTTTGTCCATCATCTTTCCCTTCCCATCTTCTCTATCCTCTTCGCTAGGTCCAATTCTATTTGGTCAATTCATTTAAAATAAAAATCAATCACTATTTGTATTGGATAAAAATAGTGTTTTCCTTGTTCGGTGTTGGTGCTTGAAATCTAAGTAACGAACTCTCTTGTTCAATTTTTTTTTTTGATTAACAAATTTTATAAACTTTGTTTTTGTAACAAAAGACAAAGTTAAGGGAAACCCTCAAACAAAGGTACATACAAACAAAAGCAACCTCAAAGAGGTTCCTAGTACAAACCAGAGTATGTAACCACAACAAATGAGCACGGCCAAAAAACACAGTCTCAAAAAAATTCCAACACGGGGAACAAAACATCTAAAGATCTAAAAATCAAATAAAAACAATAAGCAAACAGAACCAACAAAGGCAAACTAAGCCACACAAGAGCATAAAACAGAACAACCGGTAAACAACAACAAGCCCCAAACCCCAAAAGTTTGATGGAAGTCGAATCACACAAAATCAGACCAGTCAAATAACAATAGAAACAGGGACCTCCAAAAATCTTCGGTAGCCACCAAACTCCACAGATCCAAGCAGAACCCAGTAACAAGGAGTTCTCTTGTTCAATTATTTTAACTTCGAAATCCAAAAATCGAATTTCTTAATTTTCGTCAATATCAATGTTAGTTAACCAATTATACCCACCCTAATCATAGATATTTTTATGATTGAATTTGAAAATGAGAAAGGGCTTGAACGAATTTCTGGAGAAGGTGGACATCATTAAAGCTAGTTATCATCATTAAAAATAACGAGTAGGACATAGAACTATTAACTATTCATGTTTTTTCATTATTTTATTTTTGTTTATGAGTGCTGTGACCAGTGTTTGACTTATTAGAAATTGTTTATATTGAATATCCATGATTTTGATTAAAGATATGTATCCATGTTACGTAAAGAAAGGAAGCAAGAATCATCTCTTCTTTGAGTATAGCTTTTGCTCCCAATTTTTCATGAAGTTGATGGATCGATCACGGTCAAGCAAATGATATATCATCCATCATAACAACTATGGTTGGTTGGTGAAATGAATCTTTCTAATAAAGAGGGGTATATACAAAGATAAACACAATAAAAAAGTTAATAAATAAAAAACTAGTCTGTCATATTTTTATTTCAATTTTTTAAAAAAGAAATATATGAACTTTGACTACCAAGTATGTAGGGAAAACTACCAATACCTACCAAAAACTATGCTAATTTAACTGATGTTTACTCTGAAGTTTAAAGTTAACTGATGCATACCTTTAAGTTTCGAAAATGTAACTCAAAACCCTTTCGTCAGTTAAAATGACGAAAATACCCTCAACTACACTTCAATAATTATGTTAAAAAAATATTTAAAAATTAATTTTGTTATATATATATATTTACTTATTAAATGACTTCATTTTTGTTTAAAAAATCACTTCATTTATATTTTTAAAAAATTGTTTAAAAAAATCACTGAGGGTATTTTCGTCATTTTAGCTGACATAAGGGGTTTTTAGTTACAAATCGTAACTTCAAGGTATGCATCAGTTACCTTTAAACTTCAGGGTAAACATCAGTTAAATGTGCATGGTTTTGGGTAGGTATTGATAGTTTTCCCAAGTACGTACATAGAACTACTACAGATCATTTATCGTGGTCAGGGTTCCGCCTTGATGTACTTCCCTTATAATTGAAAATCTAAATTAATGAAATTGTATCTTTTAGTAAAAAAAAAACTACAACAGATCAAGTTTTTAAACAAAAAAATCTTTAGGTCGGTAAAAAATATTGTCGATAAGTTATTTTATTTATGATATAAGTGATGCCTTTTAAACTCATAAAATATGAAAAAATACAAAAGGCTACTTGGGGACATATTATTTTTAATTGTTCAATTATTCACTGTCACCCAAAAACACATAAACATTTACGAAGAATAAAATAATTGATATACTACAATAAATATCTGAGACTTCATAGTGGAGGAGACTCATGTCGACAAGAAACACTATTTAATCTCATGTCGACAGTTTACTTCTACTTCTTAATCTCAACAAATGTTCCAAAGTTTTGTCCACACTTCTCCATTAATCTCTGGTTGGATCGCTAAGCTTCTCTGTCCGATCAACAACTCTGTTTCAATACCAAAAGCCCCAAACTTTACTCACCAAAACTATTTTTTTTGTCTCGTTCTTAGCATCCATATCCAAATTCTCTTCTGGGTCTCGACCATTTGTTTTAATTAGTATATTTTTTTCTCGGGAAAATCCCAGTTTAGCTCTGGATTCCCGATCCAAATCCATCAAAATCATAATTTTTCTGCACATTCCCTCTGTTTCCTCATCTGGGTCTCTTATCATCTTACTGTTCCTTCTCCAGCTCCCACTTCATAGTCTTGTGCTTCGATTTCTCATCCAAGCTTCACCTTCAGTAACCTAGCTCTCATTCTGATCTGGGTTTTGTGTTTTGAGCTTAAATGGGTGGATGTCTGGGAAAAGGATTGGAGTCCAAATCTGGGTATCATGGTTACAGTTCAATAGATGGAGATATGGCGGCTCACAATCAATCAAACCATGAATCCTACGGTGGTGCTAAAGCCAAAACCCCAGCTCAACAGCCCCAGGAAGCGGCGGCGGCGGCGGCGCCGCAGCTGAGACCATCGTCTCAGGCCCCAATCACGGATTCGATTCTGGGCAAGCCATACGAGGATGTGAAGCTGCACTACACCATTGGGAAGGAACTGGGTAGGGGTCAATTTGGAGTGACCTATCTCTGCACTGAGAAATCCACCGGCAAGAACTATGCATGCAAGTCCATCTCCAAGACCAAGCTTGTTGCCAAGGGTGATAGGGAGAATATGAAGAGGGAGGTTCAGATTATGCAGCATTTGAGTGGCCAGTCCAATATTGTTGAGTTCAAGGGTACTTATGAAGATAAGCTTTCGTTCCATCTTGTGATGGAGTTGTGTGCTGGTGGTGAATTGTTCGATAAGATCACCTCCAAGGGGCATTATAGTGAGAGGGCTGCAGCTATCATTTGTAGGGATATTGTTAATTTTGTGAATATATGTCATTACATGGGTGTGATGCATAGAGACCTCAAGCCCGAGAATTTCCTCTTGACTACCAAGGATGAGAGTGCATGTCTTAAGGCAACCGATTTTGGGTTGTCTGTGTTCATTGAGGAAGGTAAAATCTTTGTTTCGATTGATGATTATGCTTTTGGAAGTTCATATATACATTGGATCATCGACTAAGGTTAAGTATTTTTTTATTCTATTTTTTGTCGCTAGTAAATTATTTAGAGTTCTCATTGATCGAAGTTTAGTTGAAATAGTTAGTTAGAATGAGATATAATCCTTTAAGAAAGCTTATTTGATCGGTGAATATGCTTTTAGAAGTTCATAAATACATTGTATCATGGGATTATTGCAAAAAAGCATCCCGAGGTGTTCACGTTTTGCAAGTTATAGTCCTCTTCTTTGATAATTGCAAAAATATACCATAAACTTGCCCTTTTGTTTTACTGTGTGTAAATTTGTTTCAAAATGACGATTTTCCCTTTTAAAACATAAAAGTAAAATCATTTTTCCCTTTCAAAATGAAGAAAGCTTAGTAGTGTCTCATGTTTCTTGTTGTTAGCACAAAACCTTTAAGTCACATCGTACTTGTAACTGAAACAAATGATAGATATACAATTTATATATTTTAGTTATCGTCAACCACTGATTTATAAACCTAGGACGTCTATGATGAACCTATGATGCTTTTTGCAGGTAGAGTTTATAAGGACATTGTTGGGAGTTCATACTATGTTGCTCCTGAAGTACTACGCCGCAGTTATGGAAAGGAAATAGACATTTGGAGTGCCGGAGTCATGCTCTATATTTTACTCAGCGGCGTTCCTCCATTTTGGGCAGGTTAGGACATCGATCTACATTTAATTTTCATCAGAACTAGTTTACTAACCCACTTAAGACAACAGGTATTTGTTTGAAACTTGTTTACTAGAACTAATCAACATGTTGAACCTGATATAATGGTTCAAGGGATAATTGCGAAAATGTACCATGAGGTATTCACTTTTTGCAACTTGTATCACTCTTATTTGATAATTGCAAAAAAGTGTCATGAACTTGTCTTTTTGTTGCATTTTGTATAAATCTGTTTCAAATGACGATTTAACCCTTGGAAATTTAAAATTTAAAAATAAAAAAAATATATCCAAAATTTTCATACCCTTAAATTTCTTACTCTTTTAACGGTACAAAGAGGAACAAAATTAAAGAATATGAAAATTTGGATTTTTTGTTTTTTACTAATTATTTTTTAAATCTAAATTGTAAGGGTAAAGTTGTCAGTTT
Source organism: Erodium maritimum (assembly GCA_963921825.1). Taxonomy (NCBI): domain Eukaryota; kingdom Viridiplantae; phylum Streptophyta; class Magnoliopsida; order Geraniales; family Geraniaceae; genus Erodium; species Erodium maritimum. The sequence continues at coordinate 6,708,918 of OY997591.1, forward strand.
GAAACGAGGTACATTTGTTGCGATTATCAAATAATGTGGCTACAACTTGCAAAAAGTGAATACCTCGGTGTACTTTTTTGCAATCATCCCATGATTTGATTAGGAAGTGTTTTGATAAATTCTCATTGCAGAAACGGAGAAGGGGACATTTGATGCTATACTGCAAGGAGATATCGACTTTGACACCGAACCATGGCCGAGTATATCAACCAGTGCGAAGGACCTAGTCCGCAGAATGCTTACGCAAGACCCAGAACAGCGGATCACTTCAACCGAAGTTCTTGGTTAGTCAATACCCTTTTCGTTATATTTCATATTTTCCTCTTTCGATCCTAAATCTTGCATTTAGATGGTATTTTTTGCCCGGGTTATGTTCATTTCTGTGATGGTGGCATTGTTGATGCAGAGCACCCATGGATTGTAGAAGATGGCGAGGCACCAGATAAGCCGATAGACAGTGCTGTACTTTCTAGGATGAAGCTATTCAGAGCAATGAACAAAATCAAGAAACTTGCTCTCAAGGTATGGATTTATACATGCATATAGATTTGCCCACATGCATGAACACATGATCATGAATGTGTTTGGGCAGCTCAGTTATATGATGGGATAATCTCATAAAAGTACATTAATTTCGTCACATTTCTCACTTAACTACACTGACTTTGAAATTTTCTCACCCAGCTTCACTGGACTTTCAAATTGTCTCACTTTAGTTATTACTTTACCCTTGAACTTGTCTTTGTGTTGCAGTTTTTATAATTTTGTTTCAAAATGACGATTTACCCTTGGAAATTTAAACTTTAAAAATAATAACTAAAAATCCAAATTTTCATGTCCTTTAAATGTCTTACACGTTGTACGGTATAAAGAAGAAGAAAATTAAGGGATATGAAAATTTGGATTTTTTTTCTTTTTAAAAATCTGAGCTGTAAGATAAAAACGTCATTTTTAGGCAAATTACAACAAAAAGACAAGTTCAGGGTACTTTTTGCAACTATTAAAGGAGGGCTACACATTGCTAAAAAGGAATACCTCGGGGTACTTATTTGCTATTTCTCTGAAATCTAATCCAAATTTGAATATGGGTATGCTTTTCGTTTGATTAATTGAGCCAAATTGAATTCTTTTGCAGGTTATTGCTGAAAATCTTTCAGCAGATGAAATTCTAGGACTGAAGGCAATGTTTACTAACATGGACACTGACAACAGTGGCACAATAACATTTGGTGAACTGAAGATAGGATTGGCTGGACTTGGATCGAAGCTCACAGAGACTGAAGTACATCAACTCATGGATGCTGTAGGATCCGAGCGTGCTTTAATCTATAATTTTATTTTAATTCTTTCTTCATACATAATTGATGATTCAATTCTTAACATCACTGCATGAAGGCTGATGTGGACGGTAATGGGACGATTGATTACATCGAGTTCATTACAGCAACGTTGCACAGACACAAGCTGGAAAGAGGGGAGCATCTTTTCAAAGCATTCCAGCACTTCGATAAGGACAATAGCGGGTGAGTTCATCCCTCATAGTAATTGACTTCTTTGAAAGTATCGAAAATAAACTCTTATCGAAGTGCTGGAACGCTTTGAATGAAACTTCATTGATGTTCATGATCTTTGTCTCTGAATCTATTCTTTGCTGCCTCTGCAGGTACATTACTAGAGATAAACTTGAAGTGGCCTTGAAAGAATATGGAATGGGCGATATTGACACGGTTAAGGAAATAATATCTGAAGTCGACACTGATAATGTAAGTACACTAACAAACTGAAGCATACATAAAACACATTTTCTGTAGTATCATTCTAACTCTATTCACTTGCAGGATGGTAAAATCAACTACGAGGAGTTCGTAGTGATGATGAAAAGTGGTAATCCTAAGCAGCTCAAGCTTTTCTAGAACATAACTGTTTGATATATGCCTTTGTGCTACCAAATGATGTTATGAAGGACTCAACCAAGACCCGAACCTGTCGCTGTGGTCATCACCCTGAGGAGCTTATGGCATTAGGATAAATGTTTGGATTCCAGACAAAGTTGCTTGAAGTGTAGTAGTTGTGCATAATGAGAACTCTTCAGAAAGTCCCCCAAATGTTGAGCATTTCTGTAGTTGTTTGGGTTGTAATGAAATGTTCATGCTGTGCACATAAATTGGGTGCTGTATCCGTGTGGATTGTGGTGACTCCCAAAAATGCTTTAGAGTAGTAATCTGAATAAGATTGAGATACTTTTGCCAAACAAAAAAGTACCACTAGGTATTCATGTTTTAAGATTGGAGAATTTATCTTTTTGCAATTCGTTCTATAACGAATTGAGTTTTGATTTCAAACATGAAAGGTTTTATCTTGGCAAAAAACTACCTTGCGTTTTGTTTTCAAACTGAGGAAGCCATTATCAATTAACCCAAAACTAAAATCAAAATTTGTCAGCAAATTCAACCCATGAACAAGGAAAAGAAACAGAAGCTCCATATCATAAACCAAGTCTTTATTTCTTCCAAAAGCAATCCCCATCACATAAACTAGAACAAACCAAAAGCGAAAAAAACAACCTCAAGAAGGTCAAACACCAACAAACAACCTTAAGAAGATCAAACACCAACAATCAAGATCATAGGTTTCTCAGAAACCATGGATCTTAATCCGATCCTTCCTCACAAGCCCAGCCTGAACGAGAAAGTTGGAGACGTTCTTCCTCTGATCACCCTGGAGCTGGATCACCTTGCCCTGCACCTTATCCTGCACCACAGTCCCATTACAGCAGAACTCTTTCTTCAGATCCTTGAGTATCTTCTCGTAGCTGTACTCTTTCTTCAGCCCTTGCACCGTCGTCAAGCTCTTCTTCCCGTTCCTCTGCTGGATGCGGATATGAACATACTCCTTTGCGCCGGGCGCTTCTGACTCTTCAGCCTCTAAGAACGGATCAAAAGCAGAGGGAAGCTGGACTTCGACTTGAACCATGTACCTTGTTTAGGAAAAGCTAAGAGAAACTAGCAACAAAGCTTTTGATCTGAAAAACAATTGAAACAAATGATCATAAACATGTATTCTATAATGATCCATCAAAACAGATTGATCAAAGAACAAGTCCAGATAACATGTGTTTTTGTATAAACAAAGTTCTAATACCATATTAGAGCATCAGAAGATAAAAATCAACAAAAAGTTCCAACAATTGAAGACCCAGTGCAGTTTTATTTTCTTAAAAAAACGAACTTTGGATCCAATCATCCAAAATTAAGAAACCCATATCCAAAATCATAAATTACAGATTCTATCAGACAAGATCATTAACAACGATCATTAACATGTATTCTACAAAGATCCATCAGGTCAAACCAAACCATCAAAACAGGTTGATCAGAGAACAAGTCCAGATAACATACAAAAAGTTCAAACAATTGAAGACCCAGAGCAGTTTCATTTTCTAAAAAAACAAACTTTGGATCCAATCGTCCAAAATTAAGAAACCCATATCGAAAATCATGAATTACAGGTTCCATCAGACAAGATCATTAACAACGTTACAGAAAACATAAGCAATCATGTCCGAATAATCAACAGTTTCCAACTATCAACTGCTTAGGCTCAAATCAAATCAATATAAACAACCCAGAAAATAAAGTACCAAAACATCAACAATCACGATAAAGGATTGATCTTGAGATCTAACGATCCAAATCAAAGAACCCACATCGAAAATCCGGACCAAAATTCATTAAAGCTCGAGAAAGAGCAAATTACCTTGGCTTGAGAACGTTGACGACTCCGAAGATTGATGAATGAGAAGACGGTGGAAGGACCGTGAGGGTTTATATAGAGGGGTTTAGTTAACCATGGTTAGTTTGCGTGAGCTGTGGATGGCGGTGTTGGGAGGACACGTGGACGGATGAGATTGGTTTCAGCTGGAAGTATTTTATGGTTAGATGGAAGTTACATGTGTTTTTTCACTTTTGTGGTTTATTTACGGACAACGCGTACAATGAACGCTGATTGCGGATATAAAGCTAGATTCAGTTTACTTTGAGTGGACCCCACGAACGGTTCTGTCGGAACTGTCCAGAAGAATGAATATGGTCCACCCACGTGGCGTATCTCGTTTGGTGACGTGGATGTTGATTCTCTAATCCTCATCCAGTCATCCTTGTCTCCGACGGTCGCGATTACCTCCATCGTACGGCCTCCTTTTCTCGTTCCCTAAATAGTAATATTCTTATTCTCCCTAGAATTAGAAAGCAGTATAAGTTTGAGTTTTAAATGTAAAATCATTTTTAAATTAAAAGTTAGAAATCATATTTTCTGATACATCTAATGAATAAAGAGTTGAGATTGATTTAAAACGCTTGATAACAAACTTATAAATAATGCGAACAATTTGAAAGTAACCCGACTTTTATTACAATGTATAAGCCCATTGTCCTGAGAATAGTCCGATATGAGGAAATTTGACAATTCCGATATCGGAAAGATGCAAATGCATTATTTGAACACTTCTGATGATATATAGTTACATGAGTTAATTTCCTTTTGTATTCTTTTTGAATTGGTAACATATCTTTCGTACCCCAAATTTTTATAACGTACAATAACAGTCCTTACGTTTTGGTAACACACATTTAGTACCCTTTATGAATTAGTCACAGATCATTTAATACCTCTTATGTATCGTTAACATGACATTTAATATCCTCTTATGAACTGATCACAGATCATCAAAATGGCGTAAGTGTTACCAATACATAAGAGGTTCTAAAGGTAATTAACCCTAGTTACATGGTTATGGTGCGAGTATACTCCATTTCTCGTTTTAGAAAATAAAAAGGAGAGATCTCAATATCCCCAAGCAAAGAAGACACTCAAAAGCCAAGTCCTTTTCATTGCCCATCTACAATGATTCAGTTGACAGCATACAAAATACACGATACAACAAATAACAAAAAAGTCGTGATTTTTGAATACACCATGAAATGGTAATGGAGGTTCCTCAAGTGCTGGAGTGATCTGGTAAACGTTTCAGGTCCATTTCAACTTGATGAATCGTCCATTGCATATTTTCCAGTTTCTGAATCAAAATCACCATATTAAATTTAGATGTGCATGCCACCAAGTGTAAGCGAACACAGTGTTTGTGTGCCCATCATTACCTTCACAATATCATGGTACTGTCTTGCAATGGCATCAAAGTGTGGATCAACACCTTGGTACTCCCTAAGACGCGTGACCTTTAGGTAAAAAACCCGAAAAGATGAGCTAATAAACAATTAGATATAGGAAGGATATCATTATTCAGGAGTTGTATGTAAAGAGAAACAGTTTGCTGTAGTTATTAGGGTTAATTAGACAGGTTTACATGTTTTTCACTTAGCTACACCTATAAATTTTTCTCCTTTTTGTCTGAAAATACCCCTGACCGTACTCTCAAAAAATGATTTTTTTTTTGTTTGTATTCTTAAGAAGTCTTTTTACATCTGATCAAAATGTTTTGGGTAGTTATGAAGTCTTTAGCTCAGGGTCAAGGGCATTTTCTGACAAAAAAGAGTTGTGTGATTTTTTTGAAACCTAGGGTAGCTGAAAAACGTGTAAACTTAAGTGTAGGTAGGTATAATTAACCCTAGTTATTATGAACAACATGGCTTGATTTGCTTGTGAACTGCAGCTAATATGCTCTTGCCTCGAATCAGAGATTCTAGCAGAAGTCCCAGAAGGAGGTTACGTAAGTTCCTAAAATTGTTTCTAATTTCCTCGAACATCATGCAAATTAAAGGTTCAATTTATCGGTCTAGCATGAGAATCGAATGGACATAAACTCATTTAGTAGAACACTAAGCACAAATGGAGAATCATACCGCTTTGTTGTATGCAATAGAAGCTTCTTCAGTAGCCTCAACAAGATACTTCCTGAAAACAAGATGTATATTTAAAAATCTTGTTCACCAACAATTCTTCACTGCATTGATGTGACCTCAATAAATAAGTACCTTATTTTATGAAGGGCAGGTATTGACTCTTGGGTATATGTTTCGAGCAGGAGAATATGCTCCAAAACCCTGAAATGGACATACCACATTCACGACATAAGTTGTTTATAGGGATAATAGCAACAAAGTACCTTCAGGAATTCACCTTTTGCAATTTGTAGCTCTCTTATTTGATATTTGCAAAAAAGCATCGTGAACTTGTCTTTTTGTTTCATGTTGTATGAATTTGTTTCAGAATGACGATTTTACCCTTCGAAATTTCAATCTAAACAACAATAATTAAAGAACAAAAAATCCAAATTTTCATATTTCTTACTCTTTGTACAGTACAAAGAAGAAAAATTAAGGGATATGAAAATTTGGAAATTTAGTTTTTTACTTTTTATTTTTAAAATATAAATTGTAAGGGTAAAATCGTCATTCCTATACAAATTGCAACAAGAAGACAAGTTCAAGGTACTTTTTTGCAATTATCAAAGAAGAGGGTTACAAGTTGCAAAAAATGAATACCTCAAGGTACTTTTTTGCAATTACCCATTGTTTATATTTGTGCCTTGGCCCACTGATTGTGTAATGTATGGACATTGAAGGCTATGTAACAAATAAATGGGACGAACCTTAATTTTGCGCCCATGGTCTCACATCTTTTGCATAGCGATGTTTTTTGCAATTCATCCTATCAAATATATAATGGTAATTAAGTTTGATAATCCAAAAAGGATAAGAGAATCATTTAGAAATAGGATCAGCCAAATGCTTACGTATTTGTGTTGATGTTGCAACTTCAAATCTTTGACTAGCTTAATAAGCACTCCGAGTATCTGTTCCAGGACCTGATTAACAAAAAAAAAGTTGCCATGAGCTAGAAACCATTAAAATTATCTCCTTAAATGAAGTGGTTGAAACGAAGATATATACAATGATCTAAGTTAAAATGCCAATTCACATACATTATAGTACTCGGCAAATTTTCTATCTGCAGAGTAGAGGTCCTCTCGCAGAGCTGCTTCTTCCCGTTCAATCTCTTCAATTATTAACTTTACCCTGTTGATGTAAGTGTTAGAAGAAGAGCATAGCATGTAATACAAGTTACCAGGCACAGAACTGAGCTGTAGGGCTTAGTTGAGCTTTTCAGAACTAAAGGGTCGTAGTTTATATATAGTATATAATAACAGTTAGATCATGTATACACAACACAACTTTATCCGCTAAACATGCAAATTGTATTTAGATACAATATTTTTACTTGCCTTTGCAAAGGACTATGTTATGGGTATTAAAAGAACAAGAAATCCACAAACCTTTCTGGAAGTCGAGCATTTGAGTTTTGATGCCCAGATGAGGAGTCTGGAAACACAGAACAAGTAAAAAAATGTACAAAATATGGTTAGCACATTTACAGATTTACTCATTGACAAGCACATTCTTGTTAATGAGACAAATTTACTCCATCAAATAAGAACAGTAGTATGGGTTTTGATGCATGTTACAACCATCTTTCAGGACCAAGAAGCTCTTCACTTGATCCTTGACCCATCATTCATTCTTAAGCACAAAATTATGTGATATTAACTGTCTCCAATTCCAATTGGTATGATCACGTGGGGGCAAATTAAAAGGTTTAAGATTGTATTAAACGAACTAGAATTGAAAACAATTAATATTGCATAATCTTGTGCTGGCCATATTCTTATCATTGTAAAGTCACTCCTTTACTGGATCTAGTCAAGGGAAGGCTAGTAGCTACTAATTCCCAAAGATAGTTCACATGCATCGAGTATGCTCCATGCATGTGTGTGTGTGTGTGTGTGAGAGAGAGAGAGAGAGACCTACCAATATCATCCATTATGAAGGCATCAGCTAACTTATCACATTTAGCTTTCAAACGAGTTTCAATCTCACGTGAAAGAGAGATCTGGTAATCTGTCATATCCTATAATTACAAAAACCAAAGAAACAAAAGCAATCAAATCAAAGATGGCTTTTAAGTAATTCTAGAACTCGAGTACAGGTAAAAATTAAGCAGACTAAAACTTGACCGAAGATTTAAAGAATCCGGAACGAACATAGCATTAGCATAGGAGGCTCATACCATGGGAAGTGGTGCTTTCTGGAGCTGAGTTTGCCATAGATAGGCAGGTGTGATTCCAAGAAAACGATTTGGCACACCACCAACACCAGGGTCTACTACATCAGCAGCACTATTTAACGCGCTCACTGTACTATTTGCAGAAGTGTAATTTGTTGAGTTGGTGCTTGAGCTTATTGTGAAACTGGTACTCGTACTATCGAGGGAGCTTCGTGACATTACACTCCATTTCTCAATTTCCTCCTCATGAATTTCACCATCTTTGGAAATGAGAGGTAGCCTCAACCTCTGGGCTGCTTCAGCAACAACCATCCGGTGCTCCAGAGTTTCATACATCTATACTCAATAAAGATGATCAGCCCATCATCATTAACTCTACAGTATAGGTTACACAAACATAAAGGGCTGTCAAATAAGTCTTGAATTACTCCATTTTCTTTCACTTCTTATATAGTTATAGGTGTGGGACACAGAAAATTTGTTGCGATAACCAAATACAAAAGCCATATTTAAAATGACGTCATTTCACAAATGCTAAAACTGAAGACATATATCACATTCAATGGCAATGAAGTTTTATTTCATTTTGAACGCCATCCCATGTAAGTGAAAAAAATCCTTTCATTTTCAATAGGAAACAAGAACAGCAACAAAAAGCAATTACCCAAACACTGTTGGGAACAGGATCTATCCTTCAACAATCATATCTAATGCCACCTTAAGTCTCCTACATCACTTCTTTTCTCACATGAATCGCATGTTCCACATTCATTAAATCACGATCACCGCATATTAATTTCTACCTATGAGTGACATAATCAAAGAAACTCAGTATTTGAACCTGCATTTATATTATCCAATCCATATATAAATCTACTAATTCAGGTAATCGCAAACTCAACATCACATGGCCTTCGCTGAAACCATTATCTTAAAGTGATATAGTTCAAGTCATGGTTATCCAAGCAACTACATATACGCTAGAAAAATTACTACGAATCAAAACATGTTTGTTGTGCAATCAAATAAGTTTCAAATCAAGTAATTGAAACCTGAGGGGAACTCTTCAAGCCAAGTTGTGGGTATAAACCCTGAACATCCCTAGTCCCTCCAATGTTGGCCATTGAAACAGCCTGTTGATACTCTTCCACCATTGCAGTGGCCTCACAGTACATTGCCTACACAAAAACCAAATCATCACTATCGATTAGACATACAAAAATAATAATCAATTTTTACACCAAATCTCAATAGATTACAAAAAACCCAGCTTCTAAATCTAAAAAAAAATCAGAAATAAGTTACAAAATAAGAATCAAAATCACCATGGCTTCCAAATAGCGAAGTCTCTCCCTGGACATTTCCTCTCTGGCCTGAAAATGCAAATCCACCAATCAATCGAGACAAATTTACGTATTAATTGAAACCCCCACCAACATTTTCCGAGAACCCAAACAGTGCGAAACTTGGAAAGCACTAGAATTCGAGGAAATTGAGAGCAGAGGAATTACGAGTTGGAGATCATGGAAAGCGGATTTGGAGACGAGAGATCCATCGGGAGCCAAGCAGTGCCGCTCCAGCTGATCGATCACTTGCATCACATCTGCGGGAAGGTTTTGCCCTCCGCCTTGCAGTCCCTTCACCATGACTATTACCGGTAGTTGGGCCTGAAACGCTGTCGTTTCGTCTGTCCCAGTGAAGCTCCACCTTTCACTGACTGGTGCGAAATGCTGCTAATTCAAAACAGTTTCCTCAGGCCGGCTTTGAGGAAGATGGATGCCGATTCTCTATTTACCAAAATACCCTTAGTGATCAAAAGCATGTAACTGTATTTTGTTTATCAAAATAATAAATTTACTCTTCAAATTCAAAGTTATAAACTTTTATTCAAGTATTTATCAAAATTAAACTTTTATTCAAGTAAAAACAAAAAAAAATCCAAAATTTCATGTCCTATACTTTTCTTGCTAGCAAAAAGTATAAAAAAAACACAAGGGGTATAGAATTTTGAATTATTTTCTAAATTTTAAATTTTAGTGATAAATTTTTATTTTGATAAAAATATGATAGAATAAAAATTCAAGATACGTTTACCACCAAAGAGAATCACTACAAATTTTAAAAATAAATAAATACCTCAAGTCTTTCATTACACCTATCTTTTTGAGTTATATTATTTTGGTGAAATGATTTTTATATATTTTTATTTTTAAAAAATGATAAAGAATTATTTAACTAAGATCTTTTGAATTTTTATATTATAATTTTAGTTATGGGAAACAAAAACAAAAATTGAACTAATATGCTCGTAAATATATATTATATATAAAAGAAGAATACATTTACAAAACACGAGCCTATCTCATAGCCTTTACTAGTAGGGTCAGGCGTAGGGATGGCAAAACGTCCCGTCTCCCGCGGGGATCCCCGTCCCCGCCCCGCGTGGGGTGGGTTCGGGACGGGGATTTTTTAAACGGGACGGGGTACGGGGATTTAAATGGGGACTTTGACGGGGATGGGGCGGGGACGGGGCAAGCAGTCCCCATCCCGCGGGGATTCCTACCCCGTACTATTAGTTTTAAAATAAATATTTTTTTAATAATATATACATAACACATGGCTGCCACACACAATCACACACAGTTTCAGCAGATATATTTTCTATTTTCTCTGTAATTTCAGACCTGGCCGAGGTAGATGTGACCACTGTTGGGGTATTTTCTGTCCATGGATATACCATTCTTCTGTTACTTTAGCTTATTTTCAAAAGGGATAATTATCATTCCCAACCCTAAACTTTATATCAAATTCATATCCTAACCCCTCCTCACCTTTCGTTTCAAATCCTAACCTTAACTTTCGTTTTTTTTTTCAAAACCTATCATTTACTGTTCGAATTAACGGAACAGTTAATTTGTTGGTCACGTGCACACTTAAGTGACCACATATTTCGAATTTATTACCATTTTTACCCTTGACCCTTTCTCATTGATACCCTCCTAAATCCATTCACATTCACAATCTTACACTTAAGTAGTAGTTTTAAGGAAACAAAATGGGAATAAATTTGAAATATGGGGTCACGTAAGTGTGCACGTGACTAGCAAATTAACTGTTCCGTTAATTCGAACGGTAAATGATAGGTTTTGAAAAAAAACGAAAGTTGAGGTTAGGATTTGAAACGAAAGGTGAGGAGGGGTTAGGATATGAATTTGACCTAAAGTTTGAGGTTGGGAATGATAATTATCCCTTTTCAAAATGCTTATTTTTTTCCTAAAAAAAACAATTCAAATTTATCAACAACCTGGTTCAGACACTTGTGTTTTGACATAGATTTTACATATAAAAATCTGAATATCATTTAAAATGGATCAAAATTTGACACTTGTGTATTTTTTCGGGTAATGAGAACATGGAAAGAATGGGAGTAGGGAATAAAATCCCCCGCGGGGCGAGAATCAGACGGGGAATAAAATCCCCGTTCCCCGCCCCATCCCCACGGGGTCCCCGCGGGATGGGGTCAACGCGGGGATGGGGTGGGGATGGGGCGACTGCCGGTGAGGCGGGACGGAGACGGGGAACGCGGTCCCCGTCCCATACCCGCCCCATTGCCATCCCTAGTCAGGCGTCTTATTACCTTTTATATGCTGGTTTGGAATTTTCTATTCTTTTATATATTCTGTAATCAGAGATTATCACTCACTCTCCCGGCATCGAATTCGTCTTTTGCCCTCAAGAATTTCTCAATTTCATTTGATTTTATACTGATCAACACGATAACTTGGGCTCGTCAATGGATATCGGGAAATTGGGTTTCACGAAGCAACGATTCCTAGGTCACTTGGGTTTGACGAAGCAACGATTCATCTCACTACCTCTCACATGTTATTGCTAATTAATTGAGAACATTACTTTGAAGTCACAGACAACTTCCTTTATCGTTGGGCCAATTAGAGTCAGAGTGTATAGGTTATGTGAAGCAAATAATTCTAAAACTAAGGAAACTAGGGTCGACTTCCAGATGAAGAAGTTTGTTAAAGTATTATATTTACATTTTCTATTGTTATGTTATTATTAATGTTTTTTTTTGTATTGAAGGGTACTTTAATGTGGGTGCAAATTAGACGTAATATGCTTCTCCGGTTCAAGAATCTATTAGTTGTTGGATGTGTTTGTATAGTTAGTTCGCATACTTGCTTCCCCGACTCTTCCCTTTTCTTTGTAAACCCTAAAAACCTTCTACCGCTGCCACCCTAAAGACTTTTATCGTTGGGCCAATTAGAGTCAGAGTGTATAGGTTATGTGAAACAAATAATTCTAAAACTAAGGAAACTAGGGTCGACTTCCAGATGAAGAGGTTTGTTAAAATATTATATTTACATTTTCTATGGTTATGTTATTATTAATGTTTTTTTTTTGTATTGAAGGGTACTTTTATGTGGGTGCAAATTAGACGTAATATGCTTCTCCGGTTCAAGAATCTATTAGTTGTTGGATGTGTTTGTATAGTTAGTTCGCATACTTGCTTCCCCGACTCTTCCCTTTTCTTTGTAAACCCTAAAGACCTTCTACCGCTGCCACCCTAAAGACCTTTATCGTTGGGCCAATTAGAGTCAGAGTGTATAGGTTATGTGAAACAAATAATTCTAAAACTAAGGAAACTAGGGTCGACTTCCGGATGAAGAGGTTTGTTAAAATATTATATTTACATTTTCTATTGTTATGTTATTATTAATGTTTTTTTTTGTATTGAAGGGTACTTTAATGTGGGTGCAAATTAGACGTAATATGTTTCTCCGGTTCAAGAATCTATTAGTTGTTGGATGTGTTTGTATAGTTAGTTCGCATACTTGCTTCCCTGACTCTTCCCTTTTCTTTGTAAACCCTAAAGACCTTCTACCGCTGCCACCTTTCGTTGGTGATGACCACGACCACATCCTGGTTTGTTACCGAAGAAGGTCACTTCGTTCCCTTCCCCTTCCTTTTCCCCTTCCCCTTGCTCTCCTTCTTCCTCGTCTAGTACCTTTCTCTGGTCACCACGTCTTTTGTGTCTCTAGTGGCTCCTGGAGACCTCGTGGGAGTGATTCGTTTCTGCAGGTACTCAGATCTGAAAACCTATCTAGATCTGCTAGTCTTGCTACCTGTTCTGGGCCGAGTTTTAAGTGGTGTGGGAGTTGTTGGGCTTCCCTCTCCATATCCCAACTGATCGCCAAGGAAGTTATGTGGGATGAGGGACCGATGCCATCTACATCTACTTTTTGTTGGTTCCTCCGAAGTGCCTGCTCTCGTCAGAATCTTCGTTGTCGCTGCTCCCACCTTCAGATCTGGTGTGGGAAGCTTTCTTGTCCCCTTGGGCTTGATTGTCTCGTATTTGTTCTGATACTCGATTTGCGGTCCTTCTTTTTTGACTATGTTGAGTTTGTTTTGCTGTGGGAAGTGTTTATGGTCTCGGATTCGTTGTGGAACTTGTGTTCGGTGGTTGTTCGTGTCTCAGTGGATGTTCATGGGTCGTTGGATGCAGGTACTCTTGTTGATAAGCATCAGTTTTTTAGTCATCAAATTCCTATATACACCATTTACCCTAACAAAATTCACACCTCTTCTTTTCTACACCTCTTTTTTCCTACAAAAACGTTCTAGCTCCCTTTCATGATGACGTCAACGACTACAAATTACTCCTCGAGGATATTGAGTTGAACGAGTCAACCAACGTAGAAGGGCTTTAGTCTCACATCCGATCACTAAGCTCTCTCATCGAACCCACCCAATCAGCGCCATGAGAATCTAACCCGGATCAAAATTTTCAATCAACGTCGTCGTAATTCGCCTTTGAGCAACCTTGCCAATCCTCCCCGTCCATGCCATCGAGGAGCCGGGCGAAGAAATCAACATCAACTCACCTTTGAGGATCGAATGGAGCGTTGATGAGGAGGTTCAATTGACAAAGGCATGGCTCAACAATTCTGTTGATAGCATTAGAGGGAAGGCAAAAAAGACCGACACATACTAGACTCAAGTAGGGGCGGAGGTCACTCAGACGAGGAAACCAACTGAACCAACGTACACGTAAAAGAATGGAAAGGACCACTGGCATCAGATCAACAAAAAAATTCTGTAAATTTCAGGGAAAATATGTGCAAATTACAAACGCGTACCAAAGTGAGTGGAGCGATGATCAAATCATGGCCGGAGCAGAAATTACTTATAAAGAAGAGTAGGGGCATGAGTTTGGTTTGAAGCATGTTTGGAACATAATGAGGGGGTACCCCAAGTGAGATGTCAAGAAGTTCCCTCAATGTCAAGTAGACCTCGAGGAGCTGGAACCCGACACAGAAAGTGAAGCAAGCAAGCGTACAAGGGTGGACGAAAATTGCAACTACACATCGAATGACGGAACAGAGCACGAGTCGACCTCACTTGTACTGGAGGAATGTCCGATTGTCCAGAAAAAAGCGAAAGCTAAAGCCAAAGGCAAAGGGAAACAACAAATCGTGGAAGTGGACACCAATGATGGATTCGCAACTAACTATCCTCAAGGTCATGTGGCAGAGCTGCGTATGCTGGCTGAGTACAAAGCCAAGACCGTCAATAGTTAGCTTGATTCGTACGCAACAATCAGTAGGCAAGACACATCGACGATGAGCCAACCGAAGTGACGTCTGTACATTGGCGCAATAAAATAGTAGAATTATCCCTTGTTTATTTAAATGTATTTTTATAATGTTGTCTTCCCTTTTTTCAAATAAAATTAGTAGTTTTTTTTGGATTTTTTTGAAATTATTAAAAATTACAAAAATGGTAAAACAACTAGCTACCAGTGGCGGAGACAGCTTTTTCAGTGGTCAATGATAATACGTGACGTTAAAAATTTTGAGGGGAACACAATTACGAAATTAGAAAGAATTAAGGGGGTATTTTGAAAAAAATCTAAAATTTAAAAAAGTTTGGGGGGGGGGGGGGGGGGGGGGCATGTACCCACAGGGCTCATGTGACTCCGTTACTGGCTGCTATTAGTAGCTGGTGGTTACCACCGCGGATCTAATGGTGGCAGCTAGTGATTCGATAAGGAGAGAAAGTGAGAAAATATTTTAACTAATAGTTACTATCACGAGCTAGTGGTTTACAACGAACCCTGTAAATTTGGTTGATTGGCTAGAGGTTGGGGAATACAAAACCCGCTTTGAACCCTCTCTATTATTGTCAATCCTACCTTTACCCTTCTTTATTCGATGTGGGAACCAGACTCATACGTGTAGTTTCTCAAATCTCCCTGTTAAGCCCAAATTGTTTTGTACAATCATCCTGGTCCCACTTGGATCTTTAGCCCACGAGGAATTATGGCCTAACATTAGACCATTTTATACGTTATCCCATGGTATACATGCACCTCCAATGGTCATTGTAGAAGGAGGCTAAAGAGAAGTCGTAGGAATATTTGAAGAGAGAGAAATAATAAAATAATCAGATTTAAAGAGAAAATGTTGGTGGTTATAAGATCTTACAATGACGGGAGTCGTCGGCTAAAAACATTTCTGAAGAGAGAATGCAATAGGCTTATGCTACTACAACAAAACTACTTTTTAACCCACCCATTGTAGAGGATAGTTGTTTGGAAGAGAGAAAAACTCAAATAACTCCTCCACACAACTACATAAACTAATACTATTGGAGATGCTTTTAGACATGTATGTACTGTTCTTTTATCTATGTGCAACTCAAACTCACATGTGAAGCCTAACAATACCCAAAAGAGAAACCAAAACAAGCCTTAGCTTCATATAAAATGATCAAATATACACGAATGTTTGTTCAAGTCATCAATCATGCCACAACACCACAACCATGTAAGAACTAAAATCTGAAGCAACACTATGATAGAGACTGCACATATCTGTTTGCTGATGGAGCCTTTCAATGTTTGGTAAGGTTTCTCAATACATATGGAAGAATACCACCATGATTGTAATAAGCCAACTCAACCTGCAAGTGAGTTTATGATCAGGGAGAGTTATGGCTCAAGTAACATTTTATATAGGGATAATTGCAAAAGAATTCCTTGAGGTATTCACTTTTTGCAAGTTGTAACCCTCTTCTCTGATAATTGCATGAAAGTTCCCTTAACTTGTCTCTTTGGTGCACTGTGTGAATTAGTTTCAAAACGAAGATTTTACCCTTGAAATTTTAAAATAATAAGTAAAAAACAAAAAAAAAATCCAGAATTTCACCTCTGTTAACTTCTTCTTCTTTGGATGTACAGAGAGGAAGAAAATTAAGAGAGATAGAAATTCTAGATTTTTTGTTTCTTACTTATTATTTTTTAAAGAGTAAAATTGTCATTTTGAAACAAAATTTACACAAAGTGCAACAAAAAGGCAAGTTCTATGCACTTCGTTTTGCAATTACCAAAGAGGGCTACAACTTGCAAATAGTGAATACTCACTGTACTTTTTTGCAATTATCCCGTTAAAATACTCAAAACACTCTCCACTGGAGCAATTCATACCTCAGTGTCGAAGCGGACTGTGCAAGTGAAGGACTTGCCAGAATCGGTTGTGACAGTAACATCCTGTCCAGGCCTGATCTCCCCCACTTCTGTTGGAAGATGGATCGTGTAGCCCTCATGGCCTGTCAATCCCAATGAGTCTGCATCCTCACCAGACTTGAAACACAGAGGAATAATCCCCATACCCACAAGGTTACTCCTGTGAATCCTCTCGAAGCTCTTCGCAATTACAGCTTTCACTCCCTATGTTACATAAGATTTAGGGACGACGGCAAAAACTTATGGTGAACTATGCTCATTTTGCAAATACTATAGGTGAATTCGCCTTCTTTTTTTTTTGCAAAAAACATTATCCAACTGTTTTCTGTTTGCAAATCCGCAACGGGAGCATTTTTTTGTAAGAAGTCGAAAGTAACATACAGCAATGTATTCATGAGGGTTCCAAATTCCAAAACACGTATAATGTAAAGGTCAAAACGACCATTTCTAAAAATATTAAGTCATGTGACTGTAACATGACTAATATTCGTTAGAGATAACTGATTCGCATACTGAAAATAGTGGGGGATGTTTTTTTGCAAAAAAAAAAATCACCTATAGCACTTGCAAAACGGGCATAGCTCACCAAAAGTTTTTGCAATCATCCATAAGATTTACATTTTAGTACATATAAGTGCGGGATCAAGTGGTTTTTGAAAGAGAACTAGCAGCAAGAACTCACCAGTAGCATCGGCCCTTTGGCGGCCCAATCTCGGGAGCTTCCACTTCCATACTCTGCTCCAGCCAAGACAATGGTGTCCAGCCCAGCAGCCTTGTACTTCTGCAGATTGTGAGAAGGTGAAACAACCTTCAGCAATGGTGGTTTCAGGGACAATTCTATATAGGGTTAATTACTTTTTGTACCCCTTTTCTATTGGTAACAACCTTTTGTACCCCTGCGTTTTGTAATGTTCAATAACAGTCCCTCCGTTATGGTAACTTTCATTTAGTACCCTTTACGAATTGGTCACAGATCACTTAATACCCCTTATGTATTGATAACAGAACATTTAATACCCCTTATGAATTGGTCACAGATCGTCAAAATGGCGTAAACTTGACCAAAATTTTGTCATGGGCGATACCAATACATCAGGGTACTAAAGGAGTGTTACTAATACATAAGGGGTACTAAAAGTAATTAACCCTTTTATATAATTACACTAACCCTTCCATCTTTCTCACCTAACTATACTGAGTTTTAAATTTTCTTACTTCACTCTATTTTGATGGTAAATGGAAAAAACCCCCCTACAACAATTTAGATAACTAAGACAAAACATACTATAGTAGTGGCATATCTTTGAATATTTGAAAATTAATGAGGGGTATTTTCGTCATCTTTCTCACTTAACTGTACTGACTTTTAAATTTTCTCATTCTTCTCTATTTTGATAGCAGATGACGAAAACATCAATACAACAATTTAGGAAACCAAGACAAAAATACACTATAGGTACGGCATATTTTTGAAAATTAATGAGGGTATTTTGTCACTTATTACCAAAAAGGAGTGAAGTGAGAAAATTGCAAAGTTTAGTGTAGCTGGATGAGAAAATTCAAAAATCAGTGCAGTTAAGTGAGAAATGTGACAAGGTAGATTATTCCATGGTTTTAGAGTTTACTTGGGAGAGAAGTAAGCAAGATACAGATTTTGAAGCATAGAGCTCTCACCATTGCTGCATCAAACACGTAAAGCTTCTCTCCTGACGGAACATGAACTGTTTTGGGTCCGACTTCCCCGTTCAAGAGCTTGTTCACAATGCGAATATTGGCAAAGGTTCCTCTTGCCATTACCTCATCATTGCCACGGCGGCTTCCATAAGAATTGAAGTCTTTACGATCCACTCCTCGCTCAAGAAGATACTTTGCAGCGGAGCTGTCCTTGTGGATACTCCCCGCGGGAGATATGTGATCGGTGGTTATGCTGTCGCCAACATTGAGTAAACAATAAGCGTCCTTGACTGGTCGAGGACCGGGAGGCTCCATGGTTATGTTCTTGAAATATGGGGGCTCGTGAATGTAGGTTGAGTTTGGATCCCATGAGTATAGAGTGGAAGAAGGTACTGAGAGTTGATTCCATATCGGGTTTCCTGTTGTGATTAACTCATATGTCTTCTTGAACATTTCGGGTAAGACACTGGATTGAACAACCTGTAGGATGAATCACAATTACAGTCATGACTTAGAAATCATCAGGGATAATTGCAAGAAAGTGTTTTGTATTAATCATTCTTTATATGCAAATCCTAGTGTTTTTCTAATAGTGGCAAAAATAGGTGCCTTGAAGTTGTACTTTTGTTGCATTTCATTTTTAAAGTGACTATTTCACCCTTAAAACTTTCAATTAAACAGTAAAAACAAAAATCCAGAATTTTCACATCCCTTGGTTTTCTCCCTCTACATGGGTTCAACCGGTAAATCGACTGCTATTGATTTTTGTAACCTAATTGAAATTATTGGTTATCAAATTTCACCATCATATTCAACTTTTGTATTCTACTAACCTAGTCGAACCATCCAAAATAAATTGATTAGTATTACAGCAAGTCCGGTTATGTTAGTAAAAAGTTTGTAATCGATATGTTCGATTAGATCACAAAAATCACTAATAGTCGGTCGGTTAGTTGAATGCACACCTTAAATACAAAGAGAGAAAATTAAGGGAGATGAAAATTTTGGATTTTTTCGTTTTTTTATTAAAAAAAATCAAGGACAAAATCATCATTTTGAAACAAATTGATCCAAAGTGCAACAAGAAAACGAAGGCTAGAATGAGCAAAATATGAATAGTACAAGACACTTTTTTGCAATCCTCCCAAACTATTATTAGGAATAACTGCAAAAACTTGCGGTGAGCTACGGGTGTTTTACAAATACTATCCGTGAACTATGTTTTTTTGCATGTGAGATTTTTTTAAAACGACAGTTTTTCCCTTTACATTATTTATGTTTTGCAATTTGGAACCCTCATGTATACATGTTTTGTAATTTGGAACCCTCATGTATACGTGTTTTGCAATTTGGAACCCTCATGTATTTTTGCATGGTTACTTTCGACTTTTTGCAATAAAATAATCCCTGTTAGTGGATTTGCAGACAAAAATTAGTTGGGGGATATCATTCACAAAAAAAAAAAATCACTGACAGCATTTGCAAAACACACATAGTACACCGCAAGTTTTAGCAATCATCCCTATTATTATTGATGTCTTGATATAGGGTCACATACCTCTGCAATTTCTTCACTGGTAGGCCAAAGGTCCCTCAAATATACACTTTTACCATCCTTTCCTATTCCTATCGGCTCCTTCTCGAAGTCAATATCAACCTGAAACCATCAAAATGATAATTTTTTAGCACCCATTACAAGTAAAAAGACTATTCGGGACTCAAATACAAAAACCAAGACATATATTTGTTCCATACCGTGCCTGCAAGAGCATAGGCAACAACTAAAGGCGGTGAAGCAAGATAATTAGCTCTTGTCAGTGGATGAACCCGGCCTTCGAAGTTTCGGTTCCCAGAAAGCACAGCTGCAGCAATAATGTCTGTAAATACAGAACATCAAAATATTAAGACAGTGGATCATGGGACAGAAGCAAAATAAAAAACACAATTTGAAACATATCAGACCATGTTAGCATTAGACATGATTCATGATTCTACCATTTTCTGAGACCACATAGGACACTGCTTCATCTAGATCACCAGAATTCCCGATGCATGTTGTGCAGCCATAGCCAACAATATGAAAGCCTTGTTGGTTCAAGTACTTCTGCAGCCCACTAGAAACACCACAACCAGAACCAAATGTGACTACATAGATACAAGGAATAATTGCAAGAACTTGCGGTGAACTATAAGCGTTTTGAAAATACTATCGGTTGACTATTTTTTTTGCAATAAACATCCCAAACTATTTTCCGTATGCAAACCCACTAACGGGGATACATTTTTTTTTTGCAACAAGTTGAAAGTAACCATTCAAAAGTATATACATAAGGGTTCCAAATTGCAAAACACGTATACATGAAAGTTACAAATTGCAAAACACGTATAATGTAAAGGGTAAACTGTCATTTTAAGAAATGAAGTCTACCTGACTATCACATGACTAATTTCTGTTAAAGATAACATATTTGCAACAGGAAAATAGTTCACCGATAGTATTTGCAAAATGCGCATAGATCACCGCAAGTTTTTACAATCATCCCGATAGAAAATAGGCAAGCAAAAGACACCATGAACAGTACTTGTATACCTTTGGAGCAGGTACTTGGTAACAACTCCAGAACCTGGCGCGAGACTTGTTTTGATCCATGGCTTAACCTGTTATCAAATTGTCTCATGTTAATTAAGAATTTTTTTGACTCAGAACTGAACTGTCCTCTCTATGTCTAGTCATTAAGTGGGGGAATTTTCTAAAACTACCTTAATGAATTCTTCAAATGGATAATTTCAAAAAAGTACCCTGAGGTATTCACATTTTGCAAATTGCAGCCCTTTTCTTTGTTAATTGCAAAAATAAGTGTCTTGAGCTTGTCTCTTTGCTGCACTTTGTGTAAATTTGTTTCAAAATGATGATTATATTTATTTTTCATTTCAAGGGTAATTTTATCATTTTGGAAAAAAATCATCCATTACAACCAGATATTATATTCTTGCATTTCTGTCTATTTTAATGGAATTTTCCGTATGTGTAGTGTTCCAAACAAAGGGTAGTTTCAAGTTCATATTTTTTCATAGGGTAGTTTTACATCCGTGGGTGATGCATTAAAGTAGTTTTAACAAATACCCTTAAATTAAATTGCAGAAGTAGATTTAATATAGCAAAACTAACCTCCAAACCAAGTTCACAGGCCTTTTTTGCAACAAGACCAGCACCAAGCATGACACTAGGATTCGATGTGTTGGTACAACTTGTTATAGCTGCTATAACGATACTACCGTGCTTAAGTGCAGCGGGCTGTCCATGGTATGAAAACTTTGCAACTTTGTCCTGTTCTTCCTTTGGCACAGAAAAGCCCTGAAGGAGTTTGAAGCAGAGAGGGATAAGTCAAAGATAATCGATTAACCTCACATGACACTCTGACTAGTTTACTATGAAAACTATTTGGATCCTAACCTTGAATCCAACTGGATTATCAAGACAAGCATGCCAATCCCTCTTCATATCCTTCAAAGGAACCCGATCATGAGGTCTGTCGAAAAAATAACAAACAAGCCATACATCAAATTATAATTATGACAAAAAAGATGCATAACAACTCACGCTTGCTGTTGAAGTGTGTGTCCCTCATCAGAAGTATATGGATGAATAGACCATTTGATGGGCAAATTGATGCCTCCCCATGAGCTTCAGCTTTTGGGTTGGATCAGGCATTAACGTGGTATTAGAGTTGGTTTGGGCCTGTAAGTCTGCCCTAGTGGGTATGAACCTCCCTTAGGTGCCCTAGTGTGCAACATGTGCGAAGACCACTTGATAAATAATACTGATGTCTCTACCCATCAGCTTGAGCTTTAGGCTTGGATCGGGCTTTAACACATACCTCTTTGGTCCTGAAATACAAGGTTCAACTTCTGACAAGTCCAACTGGAGAGAAGATGTATATACTCGATCCTGTTGTGGCTGGATCACGAAAAAAGTTTCTTTAGCCTCGAACTCGATAATGCAACCTTAAAAAAAGCAATTTGTGTTTGAAAAAACTGATAGAAGAAGTAAGAGTTACCTCGTTATAGTCAACATACATTTTATTTGCACGCAAATATGCTTCTATCATTTCCACCTATATCGGTCAAATATATTTTAGAACCAGCTGCGATAAAGTAAATACATGGGATAATTGCAAAAAAATACCTTGAGGTATTCATTTTTTTGCACTTCATTCGCTTTGACGATTGCAAAAAAGTACCATAAACTTGTCTTTCTGTATCATTTTGTATCCAAATGACGGTTTTACCCTAAAAATAATAAGTAAAATAAATGAAAAAAACAAAAAAAATTATCTCTTGACTTTTATTTTTATTTTTTGTACCATACAAAAGGAAAGAAACTTAAGGGATATGAAAATTTGGATTTGTTTTGCTTTTTGTTTATAATTTTTTAAATCTAAATTTGAAGGGTAAAATCATCGTTTTGAAACAAATTTATATAAAGTGCGGGCATTTCTTTGCAATTATCAAAGATACATGCTACAAGTTGCAAAAACTGAATACCTCGGGGTACCTTTTTGTAATTATCCCCTAAATACATATACACATAGTTAATAGAAAAATAAGAGGAACCGACCGTTTCATCACTTCTTCCAGTCAATTTAAGATACTGCAATGTCACATGATCCACCGGGAAGAAACCCATTGTAGCTCCATATTCAGGAGACATATTTGCAATTGTAGCCCTATCAGCCAATGATAATTTGCCCACGCCTTCACCATAGAACTCGACAAACTTCCCAACAACACCGTGCTTCCTCAACATCTGGGTCACAGTTAAAACCAAATCTGTAGCTGTGACACCGTTAGGCAATTTCCCGGACAACTTGAACCCAACAACACCGGGCAACACCATGCTCATCGGCTGTCAAGTTTGCAAAGGCGGCCATAGAAGTTGAATCAAAACCAAAGTTCTTTGCACGCATAAGATGCTACACTATTTCTTAAATAGCCAAGTTTTGTTTGGTATTGTCTATCCATGAGTACACATTATAGCAGTAAAAAAATAGGGATAACTGTAAAAAAGTACCCTAAGGTATTCAATCTTTTGCAACTTGTAGCCCTCTTCTTTGACAATTGCAATAGTACCCCGAACTTGTCTTTCATAGCAATTAGCATAAAAATGACGATTTTACCTTTCCAACTTAGATGTAAAAAATAATAATTAAAGAACAAAAAATAAAAAAAATTCTTACTCTTTGTACCGTACAGAGTAAGAAATTTAAGGGATGTGAAAATTTGAATTCTTTTATTCTTCAATTATTATTTTTTAAATTTATATTTTCAATGGTACAATTGTCATTTTGAACCAAATTTATACAAAGTGCAACAAAAAGACAAGTTCGGGCATTTTTTTCCGATTATCAAAAAAAGGGCTACAAGTTGCAAAAAGTGAATATCTCTGGGTACTTTTTTTCAATTATCCCCCCACAAAAATACGATATAAAAAGGTAATGTGTATTTTTCTTAATGAGTAGGAAGAAACCTGAGGTTAGCACATTATACCTGACCGAGCATAGCTGCTTCTGCTTCAATTCCTCCAACTCCCCAGCCAGCAACTCCTAATCCATTAATCATGGTTGTATGAGAATCAGTTCCAACCACACTATCAGGGTAGAGAATGCCATCCGTGTTAAAAACAACCCGTCCTAGGTATTCCAGATTGACCTACAAATCATCACAGGAAAAAAAAACAATTTCAATCGTGTCAGTGGCACTACATTCTACATAAGACTAAGAAGTAATTGCAAAAAAAATACCCTGAGGTATTCAGTTTTTGCACCTTGTAGCCCTCTTCTTTAATAATGCAGAAAAGAATACCCTACACTTGTCCTTTTGTTTCGGTTTACATCAAAATGAAGATTTTACCTTAAAGTTTCGATTTAAAATAATAAGTAAAAACAAAAAAATTCAAAAACATTTCAATTTTGTGCCGTGAGAATAGCAAAAAAATTAAGGGATATGAAAATTTGGATTTTTTTTGTTTTTATTTATAATTTCTTAAATCTAAATTTTCAAGGGTAAATAGTCATTTTTGAACAAATTTATATAAAGTGAAATGAAAAGAGAACTTCAGGGCATTTCTTTGCAATTATCAAAGATAGGGGCTACAAGTGAATACCCCGGGGTGCTTTTTTTGTAATGATCCTTGATACTAATGTTACAGAAAAGAAAGTTAACATTGTGAATGTTTCATGTTAAACTCCGTTACCTGGTGGACGATTCCAGACCCAGGAGGAACAACAAGCATGTTAGAGAAAGCATTTGATCCCCACTTGAGGAAAGCAAACCTCTCTTTGTTCCTCTTGAATTCGAGGTCCATATTGGCCTGCACTGCATTTTCTGATTTTGCTACATCAACTTGAACTGAATGATCGACAACCAGGTCCACTGGAACCTGTAATCAAATTCACTGCATCAGCACAATTAATGGGCAGTTTCAAGGGAAAACATAACAATGTGAGAAAGGCTCCAAACATAATTTCTAGGGATGACTGCAAAAATTTGCGGTGAACTATACGCGTTTTCCAAATACGATCGGTGAACTTTTTTTTTGCAAATGACATCCCCCAACTATTTTCCGGCTGCAAATCCACTAGCGGGGTTAATTTTTTTGTTGCAAAAAGTCGAAAGTAAACATGCAAAAGTGTATACATAAGGGTTTCAAATTGCAACACACGTATAATGTAAAGGGGAAAACTGTCATTTCCAAAAACATTGAAGTCACGTGACTAATTTCCATTAAAGATAACGGATTTGCAGACGAGAAATAGTTGGGGGATGGCATCTGCAAAAAAAAACAATTAGTTCACCGGTAGTATTTGCAAAACGTGCACTGTTCACCGCAAGTTTTTGCAACTATCCCTTCTTTTTATATGCAATGTAATGCAAATAAGGGATAATTACTAACCAATGGATTGATTCTGTTAGGATCACTGCCAAGCTTCTTCATAGCATCCCGCATACAAGCAAGGTCAACTACAGCAGGTACTCCAGTAAAATCCTGGTACATAAAAGAAAATGTTAATGATGAGGAAAGAGGCGGTACGGCTTAAAAAAATATAATAGCTAAAAACATCTATAAACCTGTAACAAAACACGGGCCGGCTTGAAGGGGATTTCAACTTGCTTTGGTGATGTAATCTCCCAATCAATAATCTTTTCAACGTCATCCTTGGTTACTTGGAAATCATCGCAATTACGTATTGCTGACTCCAATAGTATCCTTATGGAGAACGGAAGCTTGTCTGTGATATTCACAAGGGGAAGAATATCAGCACAAAACAAAGTAGAAAATAGGGATAATTGCAAAAAAAAGTATCCTGAGATATTCATTTTTTGCAACTTGTAGCCCTCATCTTTGATAATTGCAAAAAAGTACCCTGAACTTGTCTTTTTGTTGCAATTTGTATAAAATGACGATTTTACCTTTACAATTTAGATTTAAAAAATACTAAGTTAAAAAAAATCCAAATTTCACATCTCTTAATTTCCTTCCTCTGTGTACCATATGAAGAGTAAGAAATTTAAGGTATTATGAAAATTCTGATTTTTTTGTTCTTCAATTATAATTATTTAAATTTAAATTTTCTAGGGTAAAATCATCATTTTTGTACAAGGTTCAGGGCACTTTTTTGCAATTATAATAGAAGAGGGCTACAAGTTGCAAAAAAATGAATACCTTAGGGGTACTTTTTGCAATTATCTCTACAAAATATAGTGAAAGCATGTCAGCACAAAATCAATAAAAGCCATTTAATGTTTCCCAAAGGAAAACAGACTTGATGCACATACCAATTCTTGGATCATTCAAAGCGGGTAAGCTATAGAATTTCCCAAAACTGCCACCTCCAGGCTTCGAAAGGCTGGTGAGAATTTCCTTGAAAGCATGTTCAGAAGCTGAAAGGCAATAGGAAAAAAATAATCAATGAAAAGTATCAGTGAAGAAATGCCTGATTAATAACAGTAGCTTAAACAATATACGATTGGATCATAACAACACAACTAAACAGACTGGAACCACACACATAACTATCGAGTCAATAAGAAACGCCCTTTTGCAGTTCAAACAAGAAAAACAAACCCCACTAAGGCAAAATCCGAATCGCTGTGTTTTGGCCTGTCAATTCAGAAATCAGTAGTTGCATATTAGTTCCCAAATTTAGACATACTACAAAACATTTGCAGCAAATCCGGCTCTATTTAACAGATGTCATTGTTTTCTGCTAAAAGAGGTGACAGTTAGGTGCGTTTTTGAAAAACAAAAGTGAGCCAATACGTTTCTGCTTGAAAAAGGTCGTTCCATGGTACGTATTTGAGGTTTCCCCTTTGTTCAAATAAGTACCTTCTGTTTTAAAACCAAATCAGAATTTTCAATTTCAAGCTCAAGTACTCAATTAAATTCATCACCATTTATCAACACAATGAAGCAGTAAAGGAAACAAAATCAAACACTACAAATTTCAGAACCCAGTGTTAGAATATAATTATAATTGGGCCTTCAACTATCAGTTTGAGCTTTTAGTTGAGTTGGTTCTCTAATATGGTATCAGAGCTTGGTACATGGACCCGGATTCAAACCCCGCTATTTACAAAAAATACTAATTTCTTCTCAATTTCTTAAATATGCCTAAAATGGGACAACCCTTATATCTCTTCTCAACTGACTTATCCTCTCTTCTAAATAATTCACCACCAAACCCATAAACGGGTTTGTCCGTGAAGACGCGTGTTACAATATAACTAACATTTGAGCTTTTAGTTGAGTTGGTTCTCTAATACCCAACAATCAAAACGGCAACCCAAAGCTATCAATAGCTGAAGCACAAGTGAGCATTTACTCAGCTTCCAAACAGTGCATATCATTACATACACTCCTCACCCACCGACCATCAACACAATCAAGCAAAAATCCACAACACTGACCAAAAATCCCACTCCAACAAAACCCAATCGAGCTATTTCGCCCAAACTACCCATACCTGAAGTCGCGATCTTCCTCTGGAACTGCTCGAGCACGGGCGTGGCAGCATCCGCCTGCGCCCGGAGGCGAACCGGCGACCGCCAGTCGCCGCCGTGGTTCCACCGGACTGCCGAAGAGAAACTTACGGACCGATGCTTCTGGTTCAGAAAGGTGGAAGCTTTGGGTTGAGAGGAAGAAAACCGGAGCAGAGGAAGAGGCGACGAAGAAGAAGCGGAGCTAAGACGAGAAGAGGCTCGCAGGAGCGAAGCAGAAGGAGAAGAGGGCGTGTACATGGCGGTGCAGGAAGCGGAGCTCCGGGAAGATGCTAGAAGAAGAGACTACCAGAAGGAGGAGATGGTGACAAGGTTGAAGCTTTTTTGTCTGAGACGAAAATGAAGGTTCTGGTCTCTCTCTCTGTTATGGGCATTTTCGAGTATATGTTACATACTGGGCGGAGACAGTTATGGAGGATTTGTTTCAACCGTTGGTGAAATGGAGGGTGAGGATTGAATTGATGTCGGTACTTGAGATGCATGGGATCATTCGTTGGTTGACCTTTTTGATATGATTCATATGAACACCTACATCAAACGATTTATATTGCGCATTGTAATTCACGATTTGCCAATTGCATGATGTGGGTTGTGTGATTCACAAACTGTGAACCTCGATTTTGCGAACCGTGAACCACAATTGTGGTTCACGGGTTCACGAATTGTGTATCGTCGTGGTTCAATGATGTCGTGCCACATAGTTCTGTCGAGTTGAAAGTTGAGTTAGGAGTTGTGGAGAGAAGGTGGGAAGAAGCGGTGGTTTTAATTGAGGGTAGAATTGTAAAATAAAAATAAAGCCTTTTGGGTGAAGGTTATGCTGCAAAAGATGTGAAAAACGGAGGTCATTTTGCTAATTAACTCGTTAGAGCAACCATTGTCGCTAGCCAAATGACCAGCGGCCATCTAACGACCAGCGGCCATCAAGAAGATAGAGCAACCGGAACTATATTTCATCAAGAATTACCACTTATCCAAATGTGTTGTGTTTCAAAAGATATAAAACCGGAACTATATTTCATCCATCTGTTTATAAAATAGAAGGTTTGGATGGATTTTTACGGTTTTTAAGATAATAATGGTTTCTATTGGATTTCTTCTCTTTAGAGATTGTGTTTAGCTACTCTAAATGGAATAATAATTAAATTAAGTCAAATTATAGGATGGTAAATACTTAAATGTAATTACTAAGTTAATTATAATTAAATTACGCTTTAATCAATTAATCTAATGTACAATCTCATTACAAATAAGAACAGTCTCAAGTCTCAACATTGTGGTGGACAACCCTTAACTTCCCCAGACTTTTCTTTCATCAGTTAACAAACAAAAGCATTTTATGGGGAGACTCCACTGTACATGCTCTAATAAACATCTGATTGCTCCATCAAGTAAATTTTTAACTAACACATTCAAAATATTATTATGACAAATCTTACTTGCTATTCATGGTCCAAAGGAAAATTTTAGTATGATTGAAGTTTGAACAAAATCCTTTTGAACCAGTGTAAGATACACATCAAAACATCGCATAAATATCGTCTTTTTATTACCCACATAAGTTGGGTCAAGCGACAAAAGAAAGGAACTCTGTAATACGAATCTCAAATACAAAAGTAAACTCTTAAATACTAATTCTAATTCCACAAAATCTTAATCGAACAATATGTAGATCAACGATTAGATCCATCTGTACGCTACAACAAGAGCTCTGTAAATTTATGTTGAGTTCCATTGGCAGCTAACTGAGTAGCATTAACCTGAGCTTATGATGCAAAAATAACTGGTGAAGTAAGTCGTCAAGTTGGAGGTTGCCATGTTCCCGGCCTGAAGGATGGACCAGATCCAACCGGCTCTGAAGACCTGAAAATGACAATGCACAACAAAATTAATCCGATGCATTCGGGTGCAGAAAATCTTGGCCAATCAAATTATCTTAGTAACTTACTCGGGAACTGATTTTTCTTTTGTTGTCTCTTCGTGTGAAGATTTCCTGTAATTAGAACAGAAAATATACATCACACAAACATATCGATATATGATATCGGTTAAGCAACATTTTTTATTGGTGTCTTTATACTTTTTAGGGATAATTGCAAAAAAGTACCCTGAGGTATTGATTTTTTGCAAGTTGTAGACCTCTTCAATGATGGTTGCAAAAAAGTACCATGAACTTGTCTTCTTGTTGCACTTTGTGTAAATTTGACTTTAAAATGATGATTTTACCCTTGAAATTTGAAATCTAAAAATTATAAGAAAAAACAAGTTTTCCATTTCCCTTAATTTCCTTCCACTTCGTACCAAAATTCTAATTTTATTTTTTACTTGTTATTTTTAAAGTTTACAGTTTCAAGGGTAAAATCATCATTTTGAAACAAATTTACACAAAGTGCAACAACAAGACAAGTTCAGGATACTTTTTTGTAGTTATCATAGAAGAGAGTACAACTAGCAAAAAGTCAATACCTCATGGTACTTTTTTGCAATTATCCATAGTTTTTATTTTCGGCTATGTACCCACCTTGGGCCACTTGTCGAATCTGATGCTTCCTTGACTTTGTCACCTGTAATAAAAACCCATAAAATGAAGACAATGTCAGAAAAACAAGAAAAAATATATAAAAAATTTATTTTCTAGTTTACATGTTTTTCATCTAGCTATACCTAAATTCATAATTTGTTATGCAGCTACCCTACATTTTAAAAATGTTCACATAGCTCTTTTCCACCAAAAATGACGAAAATGCCATTGACACTAATCTCAAAAAATGACTCCATAACTACCCAAAACGTTTTCATTACATGTAAAATTATTGAGTATATGGGAAAAGACTCTTTAAAAGATAAAACTATTTAAAAACGGGGAAAAAAATGCATTTTTTGAGATTAGGGTCAAGGGCATTTTCATCATTTGGAGAATAAGAGCTATGAGATATTTATAAAAAAAACTGGGGTAGCTGCAACACGAACTTTGAATTTAGGTGTATCTATGTGTAATTAACCCTAAATATAATATAATACCTTCAGGAGCAGTTGGAAATTGTCTAATGAAGCTTCCCAAGTCTGGACCTCCAACTTTATCTATATGTATAAACCAAAACATTATTGACTGCAGCAAAAGATTAATAAATGTTTGATTTTTATTCGAAGATAGATGCTGACCAGGGTTGATGATTTTACGAGATTGCCCTTCTTTTGCTCTCTTTTCTTCTTCTTCTTTCTTCAAAACTTCAAGTAAATAAACCCTTGTAAATATCTTCATAAGCAGAAAATGAAAAGGGGGCTACTAATTCTTAGTCATGTAATCAAGTAACACATACGAGCAACATTCTGCTTGACACGTTCACGCCTTGCATCTAGTTCCACCATCTCCTGAAGGGGAACAAATATAACAAAAAAAATATTCAACCAAAAACGCCACCTCAGAAAAATAATAAAAATAGAGGGATGATTGCAAAAATTTGCGTTCAACCATGCGTGTTTTGCAAATGCTATCGGTGAACTATTATTTTTGCAAAAAACATCCTCCAACTATTTTCCGTCTGCAAATCCACTAATGGGGTTAATTTTTTTGCAAAAAATTGGAAGCAACCATGCAAAAGTGTATACATTTGGGATCCAATTTGCAAAAACACGCATATATTAAGGTTACAAATTGCGAAACACATATAATGTAAAGGGAAAACCGTCATTTCCAAAAACATGAAGTCACGTGACTGTCACATGACTATTAGAGATAACAGATTTGCAGACGGAAAATAGTTGGAGAATGTTTTTTTGCAAAAATAGAATAGTTCACCAATAATATTTGCAAAACGCACAAGTCTGCTGCAAATTTTTGCAATTATCCCCAAAATAAATAAAAGTGGCTGAAGCAATCCAATTAATAAAATGCATATTGTAATATCATTTTTTATGGACTAAATCAAGTGTATCAAAGCATTTTGGGCTCAAGACCTTACTTATGTGGAAGTAAAGGAGCACCAAACAATTTTGAAGTCTTCCAGAACTTTTTAATATTGATGTATCAAGCAACAAATGGGATGAGAGGGTTAAGCAGGATGCATCTAATATGTGGAATCTTGCTTCGAATATATATCGGTAATATTAATGCTCGTTATTGCCATTCATCGACGGATGTCCCGTAGTTTTCAGGCTCTCATTCATTTTCCTTCTTATCATTTGGTCATTGGTTTGGGTCATACATGCTTTATTTGTACTTTCTCTGCTTTGATGGTTGAGTGTGTGTTGATCCTATTTCGGAATCTCTCCCTCCATGAACAAAAGTTAGGGAGAGAAATAAGAAGTAAGGTACTGCTGTTGGGACTTGAAAGCTGGGAGATCTTACTCTAGCCTAATTTAATTTCTACCCTAACCTACACCCAAACAGATGTGTCCACTGGAGTTTGAACCACTAGCCTCAAGGAGGTGAGAGAGCTCTATAACCACCAAGCCAACCCAAAGGGATTATTATCATACATCTAAGGATGAACTATATAACATAATAATAAACTATAATTGAATGTAAATTATTGAGTTGGTACTATCTTCTTCTATTTGAGTGCAGAGGAAAAGAGGGATAAATGGATTTTACTTTACCTCTAGGGTTGGAGCTTGTTTCCGTTGCCCATTTAGCCAACATATCCATTCAACTACAATGATCAATTATCAACAACCATCAAACATTTGAAACAACCCATGTTGAACAAGTCGAGGAGAAAGAGTCTCGTTTAAGTCAATCGTTCAAATAAACTTTCATAAGCAGCAATGCTTTAATCCTATAAGTATGCAAATACAATATAATGAATTAAGCAAGAAACTTCATATTGCATAAATGCACAACGTTACCTGGAATGGAGGTTGGATCGTCCTCACCCTTGAATATTACCCATCTTTTCTCTTTCACTGCCACGATAAATATGGCAGCATGAGAGTGATGAAAGAAATACAGGATTTGTAAATTCACATTGACTGTTACAATTTTCCCCATCGTGTTGTAACTCACCAAATCCAAATGTTCAAACATTCATTACATCTGCATTCATTATACCTAATAAGTGGGGATTTATTCAAGTTTTACTCATTCATAATCCAAAAGCAGTTTTTAATCACAGATATACCCAATATCCAAATACAGTAGCAGTAGCATAAAAATGTGTAATTTATTCCATTCCACCACAACCCAATTGGAAAAAATACACAATTAGAGCAAATAAGAGTCAGAAGTTGAGTAATTTTACACAAATTGAACGCAACCCAATAATCAAAGCTGCAAAATTGTTACAGATTGGAGGAACCCACTTACAGACACCATCGATCTCCTCTTTCCTGGTGAAGTATCGGTTCCCGACTTTGTCGACTCCGACCTGACTTCGGCTGCTGAAGTAGCTGACAACCCTTGCGAACAGCTTCGACATCTTCGCAGCTTCCTGATTATAGTAACCGGAAAGCCATTATCAAGGTCTAAATCAGTAGCTACAAACGGACGAATCGAAGCTTTGTTCTGATCCGTGAGCTGCGAAAAAAATGAAACAGAATCAGTAGCTGTTCGATTATAGGAGGAAGAGGGAGGAGAAAAAACCCGGGTTTTCTAGCGGTAGTCGGGT
This sequence comes from Erodium maritimum, assembly GCA_963921825.1. NCBI lineage: Eukaryota > Viridiplantae > Streptophyta > Magnoliopsida > Geraniales > Geraniaceae > Erodium > Erodium maritimum. The sequence continues at coordinate 6,741,873 of OY997591.1, forward strand.
TGCACCCGACTCTTTTACTAGTATTCAATCCAATGAAAGAAATAACTACAAGAACTCATCCCCTAATAAATTTTTTTTCTTCTCTTTAAAATCGATATAAAAAAAAATCTCGCGCCAGTCGTATGCCCATGTTCTCTAGGGCCGACCATAGTTATTCTTTACATCTATAGAGTTCTTCTCACTTGTTACCATTATCATCGTCTCCGCCCCTCCCATCCTCTTCGTTACTTCCACCACAATTCCAGAGTACGAAGGGCTTAACCGCTGTAGTGGTCAGACCTCTCTCCACAACCCGCCATAGTTCTTCACATCGAAGTAGATCCCCTTCACTACTACCATCACCACCACCACCTACCGTTACGCCACCACCACCACCATCTTTTTCTCCCTCGCGGGGATCTCCTTTACTCCATATCACCTCTTGGATTTGTAAGGCAACAGAATCCACAGTGCTCCGTCCCCCATCGCTACTCGCGGTCGAGCATCTTCGCTGCCTCTGCATCATTCCTCGGGACATGTGGACCTGTTGAGGTCCCAAGGGGAAGGCATCATACCCGCAACTCTCCTGATCATCCTCCACCGCCTCTGAAGCCACCATTGATGGGAACTCCTCCTTGGCCTCCACCACCCTCTCATCTTTTGTTCAAGTTATTCGCTTGGGTTTTCTTCATTCTATCTAGTTTTCTTGTTTTCAAGGTCATTAATTAGTCAATAGAGATTCAGGGACTTTTACCGTAACGGAACCCTGAATCACATATATCCTCCCGTTACTACTGATAAGTTCAGGTTCGATTGCGCTCCTCATGGAGTAAAGAGTCCTCTCCATGGGATCAAACAACATTTAAAAACCTTTTTTTTTCTAATTTTTTTTTTCTAAAAGCAGGTTGATTTCATTCCTTCCCAGTCGTTCTCCTGAGAGTTGTTCATCCCAAATCTCAAATCCTTATCCTAAATCCTAAATCTTAAAGAAAAAAAAATGATAGTTCTGAATTGAGTTGGAGGAGAACTTCTCGAACATTGAAAATCCTAAATCCCAAATCAAAACACGAGCATATCTGAAAACTCGAAACACAAGCTAAGAGCTTTATACACCAAGGTTCACTCTAATACTTTTCTCGCTGGATATGAAGAACAAACTCAAGATCGAACAAGAGGAGGGACAAAGAAGAACGAATAGTTCTGGAAACCTAGACGAAGAAGATGAAAAGATCTGGTGGTTCTCGCTGCGGAGACGCGAGTCTCACTGTGGTTCTCGTTTGTCTTGTTGCGCGTATAAGAGGGGAAGGCACCGGAGCTCGAGATCCAGCGCGTGATGGTTTCCGACATAGTTGTCTTCGCGTGGTTGTCTCCAACGTGGTTATCTTAGTGTGGTGAACGTTCATAGGGAGATGTGTGATGTTGGATAGATAAGGTTTAAGAAATTAGGTTAAAAAAGATGTATGAGGTTGGATAGTAAGGTTAAAAAGATAAAATGTTAAAAAAAAAGTTTTATTATTATTTTTTTAATTAATTATTTTATTCATCTATAATAAAAGAGTATTTTTATTATTTATTATAAAATATTTTTTAATTTTATTTGTTTCTTTAATTTTACTTATTACTTAAAAGGGTAAAATGATATTTTCTCTTGCAAAAGTCAAAGGGTTCAAATGTTAAGAATAAAATGATAATCTCACTTTACCCTTAATAAGCACATGGGTCACAAACATAACAAAAACGGAATATTCCGTTCGTTTTCGTAACAAAGTCGGTGGATGAAACTTTAGTACAACCACACGGTGTGGACAAAACTTTATGCATGCATTCGTTTGTGGACAAAACGTTAATGTAGTTTTGGATAATTAACCCTTATAAAAATATTACACTTGATTTTACTAAAAAAAATATTGATTTCACACATGTAGTTGAGTCGAGTGGTGATGACTTTTGTAGTATAGTTGGTTAAACCATATGTATTAAATTGAACTTAGTACCATGTGCGGGTGGGTGGATCATCCATAGACATATATACCTTAATCCTCAATTCGCCCATATATTGCGGCTCAATAAAATTTGATCCACTATCCATCCACTTATATGCAGATAAATAACGAATGGATAGCGGGCCAAACGGATAAGCGGATGGAGTGGTTTACCGAATGTTTTTGCACACCTCTAATTTTGGGGTTTGAATTGGGACTACGTGTCAGTGCGTCATTGAACGAACCGATATTTAATCGTTGAGACCCTTGAACCGAGACACTACAGGCCATCGTTGCAAGATCCTCCCACAAACGACCAGTATCGAACGGTCTGCCATGAGTGTTGTGCCAAGTGCTGGCCGGTTGGCTCGTTGTAAGAGTAAAAACATAACACGGTACAAAAATAGAAATGAATGTGTGCTGCAAGAAGGTATGCTAAAAAAACCATTAAGCAACATTACCCGTTCCAGTTACTCGCTGCTCGCATTTTCCTCCATTTTCTCACTCAATTTTCTCGGAGGAAAAAACCAGAGTACCACCAGTAACCAAAACTAGGCATCAAACGCCTTGTCGGAGGGTGCAGCTAACCCAATATCACTCCTCAACTCCGTCCTCCCGGTAAGTCACCGAACACTCATCTCTCTGTTCACATATTATCCGATAACATTTAGGTCCCAGATCCAAAGGGTCTTTGCAGAGACCCCTAAAACCTCACAGAAACCCCTCACTGGAGCTCTTCAAAATCACACAAAAAATCATGTCTTGCTCCAATCTCTCCATCTGGGTCTCCTCAAAACCTTCAATTTCCAACAAATCTAGCTCCGATTTCCGGTTCCGCCGCGACCCATTTATCTGTTTACCTCGTATCTCATCCCCAAATGGCCTCTCTCGGTCGTCGCAGACCGCCCGTATTCGCTGCGGTCTGAGGGAGCTGCGGCAACGGATGGATTCAGTGAAGAGCACCCATAAGATCACAGAAGCGATGAAGCTCGTCGCCGCGGCGAGGGTCAGGCGGGCTCAAGAGGATGTGATCAGTGGCCGGCCCTTCTCGGAGGGGCTGGTTGAAGTTCTGTTCTCTATCAATCAAAGTATTCAATTTGAAGATGTATCTGTTCCCTTAGCTGAAGTTAGGCCTGTGAAGAGAGTTGCTCTTGTTGTTGTAACAGCTGATAGGGGACTTTGTGGGAGCTTCAACAATTTAGTGATAAGAAAAGCTGAGGCCAGGATGGCTGAATTGAAGAATCTTGGATTGGATTACACTGTGATAAGTATTGGCAAGAAGGGCAATTCTTATTTCAAGTTTAGGCCTCATATCCCGGTTCATCGGTTTATAGAAGGAGGGGGGTTTCCAACTGCCAAAGGAGCTCAGGTGATTGCTGACTGTGTTTTTTCGTTGTTTGTTAGTGAAAAGGTCGATAAAGTTGAGCTTGTATACACTAAGTTCACTTCACTTGTGAGGTCTAATCCTGTGATTCAGACATTGCTTCCTTTGTCTCCAAAGGGAGGGGTTAGCGATGAGAATGGGAACAGTGTTGATGCTCCTGAAGACGAGTTCTTCAGGCTTACAACCAAGGAAGGGAAGTTGACCGTGGAGAGGGTTAGTGTGAAGAGGGAGCAGCCCGAGGCCTTGCCACTTATGGAGTTTGAGCAAGACCCGGCTCAGATTCTTGATGCTATGATGCCTCTCTACTTGCACAGTCAAGTTTTGAGGGCTTTGCAAGAGTCTCTTGCTAGTGAACTTGCATCGAGGATGAATGCAATGAATGCTGCAACAGATAATGCAGATGAGTTGACAAAGTCTCTTTCGGTTCAGTACAATCGAGAACGACAGACAAAAATTACAGGGGAGATATTGGAGATTGTTAGTGGAGCTGAAGCTCTTTCATCATATGATTAATTTGGGCTCTTTTTGGGTAAGGTTTAGCTGTTCAAATTCTTAATTCTTACCACAGCTTCATTGTTTTCATATTTGGGAAATAGATATAGAATTTTGGAACTGAAAGGAACTAAATACTTATAGAGTTTAGGGAAAACCATAATAACATATCCACCTTGACTTTCCATTTGCAAGAACTAATCATATGATCTATTTTTTGCCATTAACTAACCTGCATCTTTTCATAATCTGCAAAAAAAGCAACGAACCATTATGATGCTATTGGTTTTTACATAAACTAATCGTTAGTTTTTCTTTGATACCTGCAAATAAAACACCCCCTATCACCCGCATTTTGTAAAAATAAACTAACTGTTGCAAAAACAGATGGCGTTGTTTTTTCTTTGTAGAATATGAAAAGTTACAGCTTAGTTTATGGCAAAAAAATAGGTCATAGGGTTGGTTCTTGCAAATTGAAGGTCAAAGTAGGCGTGTTATTGGGATACCCCTAAAATTCTATGTTCTCATTTTTCTCTTCTGTTGCTTGTAGTTATAGCTTCATGGTCATAGTGTGGAAGTTCAAACTAGATGTTACACTGATCAGAATAAAAAATATCATTGGAATTTTCGGTTTATTGTTGTCCTAATGCCTATCAGTTGAGAATGATTTTCCTTAAAATGTTATTGTGCATGTCTGTATTGCTAATCTTAAATGTTCAGTATTTTTTGTGCTGACATGTTTTGGTTTCTGAACCGAGTTTTTAAATCATTGTATGTCTCGATGAAAATTGTATTCAAGAGAGTTTTTTGTTGTTGATATAAGGAAAGAGGAGAGGGTTAAAACCTCAAAAAATAACCAAGCTTAGAGCATATACATCGTTGGCGTTCCTCTGCAGTGAATCTGAACTCTGCAGAGGTGAACTCTTGACATAATTTTCATGGGTTCACTAGGGATTCTTTCATGATACTCTTATCTATGATCTTCTCGTACCGGTAGCAGTATCAGCTGATGGTACCGTTTTAATGACATGTTCATATGAACATTCATTGTTATATTCTTTAGATCCGAAAGACAAATGTGCTACTCCTCGTAAGGAACTGTACGAGGAACATCAACAATAGCACGAGGAGTAGCACATTTGTCTTTCGGATCTAAAGAATATAACAATGAATGTTCATATGAACATGTCATTAAAACGGTACCATCAGCTGATACTGCTACCGGTACGAGAAGATCATAGATAAGAGTATCATGAAAAACCCAATTCTTACTCCATGTCGACTCTTTCCTCATCCATACCTCGGTGTCTGAAACCTGATTGTCTGAACCAACAGTGGCAACCAAACAATGATCCATGTATCCCAACTTGTACATGCATTTTCCTCTACCGAGAGGAGGCGGAGGAGACCATCCAAACTCTTCCGTCGCAAGGTTAAAGGAGTAGATTGATGTGAACTTTTCTTCGTATTTTTTGTTCCAAATCCAATGAAGACTTCCTCCAGCACAAATTGGACTCGACCGTGTCCAAACCTCTCTCGAAACGTGTCCAATGTGTCTCCATCGAGGGCTTCCAAGAGTGTATATCTCGACTTGACGATGAACCGATCTAAAGACTTTATAATGATTGGTAATCAAACAAAACCCAAATGCATAATAGTCACGCTCTATGTGTGGGTAATGGTTCAAAATAGGTTTGGGGACGGTGATTGATTCTTCTATGACGGGATTGTATAGGTAGATAGTCAACGTTGTTCCCTTAAAACTTTGGGAGAAACAAACCAATCCGTTGCATGAACCAAATATGGTTATTTTCTCCTGTACGTGGAGCCTCGGGTTGGGGTGGGGGTCGTACCTAATGTGGTAACCGGGGAAGGAAGGGTTCATCACAGTATTTCGATCATTCCCAACACAAGTACGGTCGCCATCATCAACATCGAGGAGGGCAAACCTGGTTAATTCTTCGGTGTAGAGTAAGAGATAGGTGTGACCGTGTTTTGCTAAGAAAGGGTTTCCGATTAGGGTTTTCCAAAATTTACAAACAAGCATGCAATTGACTATGGATTTCATGGGTAGTCTTATTGTGATGTCAACTATGATATCGGGTGGCAACACCTCCACCAAACTCGTCATTATTGCTATAGTGTTGATTGGTACATGTCCAAAGGTAGATCCAGAAATTTATTTTAATGTATATCGTCTATAATCAATAAATATTGAAAAAAATCAGTACCAAAATATATGATTATTACATAATTCAATACACCAATTCAAATTTAATCTCTCATGTAATTGATTAACTTCACGAAATGAAATGAATATTGGACATTATTGGAAACATGATAAAGTAGAGAAAAACCAAAACTAGTTTTTTGTATATTGTGTAGTTCGCGACAATGTGTTGTGTCATGTGAGTGGTTATAATCAATCACCATTAAAAGTGACCTTGATTCAGAAGCTTAATATGCACAAAGAAAAATAAAACTTGAATAGTACCTGAATTGGGGGAGAAGCTTCAAACGAGTTCAGCGACCATGGCTTGGGGGAGAAGAACAGATATGTGTAAATTTGGAGAAAAAAATTAAGTTTTAATTTGTTAGGGTTTGGCAATGGGCTCACCAGCCCAACTGAGCGTGAGTTGAGGTATAGTGTATACATGCAATTCTTATATACACGATGTTTTAGGATATTATAAGAGAACAACTTTTTGGTCAAGTAATTGATAATATGAAATAAGGGGAATCATGGTTTTTAACTTTTATTTTGATTTTTGTTTTAGCGATCTTAACTTGAGTTTACTTTACGTTGGATTTCTCAATTATAACCTTTATATTTTTTGCACGGACTATCGTTTGTTGTCAAGATTAACAGAGATGTTAGTTTTGGATGTGAAAAGTCCAAAATGCCCTCAGCAAAAAATGTTGTTCTGTGCAAAAAATGGAAAGGTCATAGTTGAGAAATGCAAAAAAAGGTCAAGCCCAACTTCAGGTTATTGACTTTTGTCGAAGGCATTTCTGTCTTTTCCCATCCAAAATTAATGTCCCTGTTAATTTTAACGACGCACGATAGTTCGTGCAAAAAATGTAAAGGTTATAATTTGGAAATGCAACGAAAGGTAAATGTAAGTTAAGATCGCGAAATCAAAGCTCAAAATAGATTAGGAACCATGGTTTCCCCCGTGAAATATTTTTTTGTTCATAGATGATGTTTTTTGTTTTATTAGACTTTTACCCCAAGATAGGGAAAAAAGAGGGGACCGTTTAGAGCTATCCCAAATAACCTTCAAAAGAAACTCCACCACAATCGGTGAGAGAATCGTGCTAAGAGAAAAACAAAAAAGGAAACAAAAGCCAATTACAAAGAAGTACTATCCAATAGAGGGAGGAACGTCATCCTTAAACTCTATCTGCAGCATAGTCCCTGTAGCGACAAAATGCCTCCAAGCTTCATTTTTCCGTTGAGCCTCGAGCTTCTTAGTTTCACTCATACAAAGTGAACGAGTCGTCACTCGAAAGGGCTGTTGGGGTTTCTTTTGTCTTTTCCCTTTAACCTTCTGTATTGTTTCTGGCGACCAAACCAGAAAGTCTTGATCGAAACTTGACAACGGGTTGGGGGAGGAAGACGTTAAAACCCGAGAGTCCGATTTGGGGGAAAATTTCTTCACCAAATCGGAACACGATGCAAGGGGGCGGACAAAGAGCCCCGTTTGCACGTGGTTTGGTGCTGGCCTGATATCAGGTGAGCCAACAACAGAGTTGTGGGCTTGAGTTTCTGATCCAGCAACAATTAGGCCCGCTTGATCCTCACAGTCTGCAGGTGGAGACTCCAAAAGATGGGCTCGAGTTACTGGCCCAGTCCCGGCCAGGCCTGCGTGTGTAACGAATTCAGAAGGAGGTATCGCGCGATCTTCGTCAAAATCACGAATCAATTGAGATTGATTCGCGATCTCAATGGAATCTGTAACAACCCGTAGATCACGCCCAACCCGGAGATCACGCGTCTTCATCGAGTCTGCAGAATCAGGATCACGATCCGCAATATCCGACTGCTCAACCACTCGACCACCGGCGGGAAGTTCCGGCGAAAGCTTCTTTTCCTGAATCAAATCACGCCGGAGTTGGTGTTGAAGAGTCTGATAAACCCTCTTTAAGGGAATTGGATGGTCGGGCGTACAATCCTGCAGAGACGAGGTGCTCTGTTTCCCCATTCTCGGAACAGAGGGGATCGGATTTGTGCTCTGTTTCCCCATTCTTGGAACAGAGGGGATCGGAATTGTAGATGTCGATCTTGATTGACGTCGAGAAGGAGCTACGAGAAGCTGGTGTCCATTGTATCTAAATCCATTGAGCGAATCAACCATCTGCTGCGCCGATTCTCCGGATTCAAATTTCACAAAACCAAAACGCAGACCTTTTTTATTTGGCCTCTTGCGTATCTTGGCAGCCACCACAACTCCATATGATCCCATCATGCTTTTAACCTTTTCCACCGTCATACCAATAGGAAGATTGTTAACATACACCTCCGTACCAAGATTCGGCTTGTCAGTCGATACCGGGGACGAAATTGCAGCAGGATTGATCTTCACCTGTGAAACACCTTCAGCTCCATTCTCTGTAGCCTTTGGGATTGAGTGTAACGGGTCACCAAAAGGGTTTTGGGTTTGGGACGAAGTGCTCTGCTTTGTTGTACGTAAAACAGAGGACTTCGTCACCGGCGTCGAAGTTGCCGGACGACCGTACCGAGCCTGCTTTCTTCCCTGCTTCGTTCCCAAACAAACCTCACCAATGCACATGGAGCAGTACTCCTTGTAGAGAGATAGAAGCTCTCTGCAAAAAGGGATGAAAGAGAGAGGATCTCTATCTTTGTTCCGGCGAGAAGCCGGTCGGCGTTCAAAGGTCATGGAGCGCTTGGTTTTAGAGGATTAGTCAATGTGTCACAATGTTTTTTTGCCATCTGAGATCATCCACATGGTCAAATGTAAAGGTTATAATTTGGAAATGCAACGAAAGGTAAATATAAGTTAAGATCGCGAAATCAAAGCTCAAAATAGATTAGGAACCATGGTTTCCCCCGTGAAATATTTAGAGCCTGCTTTGATCTTTATATCTACTCCCTATCATCCGCATTTGGTAAAAGCTAACTGTTGCAATAATAGATGATGTTACAATGGTTTGTTATATTTTCTATGTAGAATACGAAAAATTAAAGGTTAGTTTATGGAAAAAATAGTACACCAGAAAGTCACTTGCCCGCCGGAATGAAAATGGTTCGTTGGTAATGAAATTTTCATTACCAACAAAAAGAGAAAACATGATTCAACCTAACCGACGAAAATGTGAATTGGTCGATAGTGAAAGTTTAACTACCAACCAAAATATAATCCCTCGGTAATGAAACTTTCATTACTGACCAAAATAACCCTCGGTAATGAAATTTTCATTACTGACCAAAATAACCCTTGGTAATGAATGTTTCATTACAAACCAAAATTTAAGATGTCGGTAATGAAACATTCATTACCAACCAAAAATTAAGAGGCCAATAATGAAATTTTTATTACCAACCAATATAAATGATGTCGGAAATAAAAATTTCAACACCGACTAAAGCTTTTATGCGCCGGAAGTGCAGTTATCATTATAGAGGGATTTTTTGCTGACAGATTCCCAATCCCATCTGTTAAGTTGTACCAGATTCATTAACCCAACAACACCCTATCAATGGATTCCGACCTTAAGCTACCCCAAAACCCTTCTTTCATCATGACCGAGAAAAGAGAAGGGGAAGGAATCAAAGGCAGCGAAGCCACCGCCAGAGATCCGCCGCAAGAGGCAAAAGGATTCCACGGGAAGAAGAAATAGAGGACGCGACGGACAAGGGCTCAAAGGTTAGATTCAAGGGAAGAAACACCTAAGGATAAGAGGAAAAGGGAAAAAGAAGAAGGAGAAGGAAACCCGCGGTGATTTCCATGACCGAAGCCACAAAAATCGCCGTCGGCCACGGTAGATCTAGGGTTTGAGAAGACTGAAACTTCTAGAGAGAAGTTAGAGGAAAAAAAGTAGAGAAAGAACCGGTTCACCAGTGTTTTGTTTCCAAGACTTAATGTTATATTTAGATTCAAGGCTAAACTCAATGCTGATTCATACATTGCTTCCTCTCTCTCCAACGGGAGGGGTTAGTGATGAGAATGAGAACATTGTTGATGCTCCTGAAGATGAGTTCTTCAAGCTCACAACCAAGGGAAATTGACTGTGGAGAGGGCTAGTGGAGCTGAAGCTCTTTCATCGTATGATTAATTTTAGCTTCCAATTCTTAACTCTTGCCACAACTTCATTCATTCATATTGGGAAAAAAGATACATAATTTTGGAACTGAAAGGAAATAAATACTTCCGGAATTTAGAGAACTCCCACAACATGCACTACACTAAGAAGTTACTAAACCGATTGAATGAAAGACGTGGATCAGTAATGAAACTTTTATTATCAATTCAACCAATAACAGCCGGTATTCTTACCACTACTCAGCCTGAATAACATTGAGTCGGTAATGAATGTTTCATTACCAACTCAATATTAGGTCACTCGGTAATACAAGTTTCAATACTGAACAAAATAATATTAAGTCGGTAACGAATGTTTCATATATCAAAATCAAAACTGTCATTGGAATTTTCGGTTTGTAGCTGCCCTAATGCATATTAGTTGTGAATGATTTTCCTTAAAATGTTATCGTGCATAATTGTATTCAAATATTTGGCTTGTTTAGACAAATAAGTTATGATAACACAAAAATAATAATCATTCCAATAACAATCGAAATAGAAATGCTTGTGGTATATCGAGTCCTAACGCGATATAGATCCTTCATCAAGTCCCGAGGGGAGACAAGAGTTGCATCATAAGGAACCACACCCGACCATGTACGAGGAACATCAACAATAGCACGTAGAGTACCTTTTTTGTCTTTCGGATCTAAAGAATATAAATGTCGACCATATTGATATTTCATTATTATGATACCATCAGCTGATAGTGCTACTGGTACAAGATGATGATAGATAAGAGTATCATGAAAAACCCAATTTTTACTCCATGTTAATTGTTTCCTCATCCATACCTCGGTGTCTGAAACCCGATTGTTCGGACCAGCCGTGGCAATCAAACAACGATCCATGTATCCCAATTGGTACATGTACTTGCCTCTACCGATAGGAGGCGGAGGAGACCATCTAAACTCCTCCGTCGTGAGGTTAAAAGTGTAGATTGATGTGAAGTTTTCTTCGTCTTTTTTGTTCCAAATCCAATAAAGACTTCCTCGGGCACAAATTGGACTCGACCGGGTCCAAATCTCTTTTGGAACATGTCCAATGTGTCGCCATACGGGGCTTCCAAGAGTGTATATCTCGACTTCAGCGTTGTCATCGTCATACTTGATATTACAAACCAATCTAAAGACTTTATAATGGTTAGTAATCGGGCAAAACCCAAATGCGTAATGCTCACACGTTGAGTATCGAGGGTAGGTCAAGGTGGGTTTGGGGACGGTGACGGATTCTCCTAAGACGGGATTGTATAGGTAGATATTCAACATCGAACCTTTAAAGTTTTGGGAGAAACAAACCAATCCATTGCACGAACCAAATATGGTTATTTTCTCCGATACCTGGAGCCTCGGGTCATACCTAATGTGATAACCGGGAAAGGAAGGCTTCGTCGGAATGATTCGGTGTTTCGTAACACAAGGAAGCTCGTCATCATCAACGTCGAGGATGGCAAACCTGGCTGAGTCTTCAGTGTAGAGCAAGAGATACGTGTGATCATATTTGGCTAAGATAGGGTTTGGAATTAGGGTTTTCCAAAACTTACAAACAAGCATGCAATTGACTATGGAGTTGGCGGGTAATCTTGATGTGATGTCGGCTATGATTTCTGACGGCAACGCCTCCATCAAACTCACCATTATTGCTATTGGTCTCTCTATGTGAAAAAGGCAAAGTACATAATGAGGTATACATATATTTTTATATACGCGATAATAGGAAACGGCATGTTTTAGGATAGTGTAGGAGAATACCTTTTTGATCAAGTAATTGAGGATATGGAATATTGATATTGGTTAATCATGATCATTGTATGTCAGTTAGAGTTGGACTATGTTACTAAATTTTACTAACTGTGAAACAAGAAATTTGCGATCTTTGATATGCACTTTTGTGGAGATAATTTATTCATCGTACTGTGAAAACGTGATTTGTCGATTATCTACACATATATAGTTCAAATGTGACAACGAAGATATTGGTGGATTAATTTTTGAGAAAATAATATCGTTGGAAATATGTTCTCGTAGTTTCTCATAAATGGCATATGCATACAAAATTGAATATGGATTTTGAGTTTACATTTTCCTTGCGACATATTATTTTTCTCCTCCTATTTCTTATTTTCCTTTTGCTTGTATTTGTTTGTAACGAAATTTCTTCTATACATACTCTCTCCACATCCTAGATAAAATGTTTTGTCCATAATAGCACGTATTAAAAAATAATATCAGTATTGAGTTATTCATCTATTTCACCTTAAGGTTGTAATTTGAGTTTCTTTTTACTAAAAAATGCAAATTTTATTGATATTAAATCAGAACAGAGATGTACATCAGGGAACAGGTTATATGACCACTAGAAAAGAACATACATCGAACACAAAGTTTATCGATCTTTTTATCCATATAACCGCCAATGACGGTTTTGAAATCCGATGTCGGGATGCCCCGACGACCGCCATAAAGGCATGAAGGAGAGGTGGGGGTGAGAAGATGATACTAGAAGTCCCAGCCCAATCCATAGGTCAGGACTGCATCGGTAAAGCATAAATTAAAAAGTAATGATCCGCACTGCTCAAGGTAGGGCCTGGATACTGCTGGGTCACCCAAGGGTGACACTTTTCTTTTGCTGTAAAACCGAACCTGTGATCATCAATACTGACAGAATGACTGACTTAACTCAGGGATCCCTTCCAACAATCGTCCCTGAAGCCTGTGGGTAGAGGGTGCGGTGGTGGAGGCCAGGGAGGAGGGTGTGGCGGTTGCAGGGACGGCGACGGGGACTTCAGAGGCGGCGGCGACTTCATAGACCCTGGCGGATTCAGAGGCAATTGTGGAGGCCAAGGAGGAGGACGGGCCTGTGGCGGTGGCAGGGATGGCAGCAGTGACTTTCGAGGTGACGGCTGCGACGACTTCAGAGACGCCGACGGATTCAAAGGCAGTTGAGTTAGTCATTTAATCAAATTTTAGCATAAAACTTTTCTTGTCTATCATTGTATATTCTCTTAATGTGTTTCTATTTAGATCTTCTTTTTTTAGCGAAAGGTGCATATTTCATTAATCAAAATGTGTAATGACAATAAGGTGCATCAGAGACTATCTGACCACGAAGAATAGGGCAAGAACGTTTAAGAATGTTGCTATTCTTTTCACAGTAGAACCGTCCTCGACGATGTTGAATTGGCGCCCTATGGGCAAGGACAGAATACGAGTGGGGGGAACGGGGTACCTGAGATCAGAGACCTCGACGGTAATGGTGATGGTGGGAGGCAAAGCATCGACTAGGGACCCCTCCCAGAGCCAGCCCCCGATGCTTAGGCATGACCTCATCCCCCCTCCCGGCGGGGCTTCTTCCCCACATGTGACTTATCTCCCCAACCAGATGCAAACGACTCCTCCCTCCGTCCTCCAACAACTGATCTTCCCCCAGCCCGGATCGCTTGTACTTCAACAGCTCCTCCGCCGCCCATCCCACCACTCTCCAGTGATGAGGGATCAGTGGTGAACTCAATAAAGGGTTGATTCCCACCAGCCGTCCGCCGGATCTTCGTGTGTACAAAAGCCGGGGTGTGGGGGTTGGACCACCCACGGAGGCCTGACTTTTCCGACGGAACACGGGGACCCTGGTTAGGTACCGGGTCCATTGTTACTCCAGGTCCCCTCCCTGAGGTGATCCAACAATAGGTAACGGGTCCATTGTCAGTGAGACCGGGTCAGTATCCTCCAGTTCCCCATCTAGGGAAGCTCCTTCTCCACCATATGCCTCATGGGGTCGCGGCCGCACAACCGAGACCCGGAAGCCATCTCTCCTTCAGGTAGGGACGAGATTGACCCCATCAGGGGGAACCCACACCCTTGTCCTCTTCCAAGTCCAAATTCGGCGAGCAGCCATGGATGAGGTCCCCACCATGATCTTCTGCTCCCCATGTCGGTCGGGAATCGGATATTGACGATGAGTCCTGACCCTCGTGGTCATAATGTATGTCATGCACACCGTCATCTCCATAGTTGTAACCACTCCCAGGATTCCTAGCAAGAGCCGATCCATGGCCCTTGCGACACCCATACCAGGCAGAAGGCGAGGAGAGTGATGCCGCAGCGACACTGGCAGCGGCGGAACCCTAGATCGGGCGACAGACGCCCCAGGCACCAGAGCGAGGTCTTGGCGGCGGTGGGCCCTGAGAGGCATGATAGGGTTCGGCCCCCGAGGAGAGGACCTGTAACTTGGAGGCAAAGTCATCGAGATTCGCCGCTCCTACCTCCGACGCTCCCCGTGATGCCGATAAAGAGTAGCACCCGGGGGATTGGTGGGCGATCCTCGCGAAACAGAGAACCCTGGCAATCCCAACGAATCCGAAACCTGGTTCATGGAGGTCGCCGATAGAGAAGACCAGGGAGAGATATGTGGGAGAGAAGATGGTAGTTGTGGTAGGAACTACCGATCAGATGGAGGGGGGAATCCAAACGAGTCCGACAGAGGGAGCACAGCGATCGGAGCAGGAGGCACCGTTTCACAAGAGGGGCGGGTAGAGGGAGAGGCGACGAGGGTTGTGGAAAAGCCAGCCACTCCAACCCGTAGTTAAACCCCGCACCAGGTGTGGTCTGCGAGGTCAACTCGATGGGAAAGACAAACACAGGGATGACGAATCCGACAGGCCCAGGCGGCGCATCAGCAACCGTGACAGACGAGAGCTCCATAACGGTGACGCAGGTTAGGGCTAGGGCTAAGATAGGCTCTCAATTCGAGAGAGAGTTTTTTGTTACTTATTTTAATGTCCATAAATCTTTCCTAATTAGATCTTTAACAATCAACTATTGAGCTTGATCTTTTATTAAGTTGAATTTTATTGGCTTACAATTCTCTTTATATGTTTTTATAATTTCAGGAGTTGTTAGTCATTGACTGAAAAAAATACAAAATCATGTGACTCATTATTATGCATACATGAAACAATTTTTCTTATCCTTTTCCAACATACTTTTTTTTATATTAAAAGGTGCACATTTTATTCATAGCAAATAGAAAAAGAATCGGTACAAATTCAGAGTCTCTAAAAGTCCTAAACACATAAATATGAGACAATATAACGTTATTAACGGTTTTGAAAACGCCACATAAGCAGCCAGCGTGGGGATTGGGGAGAGAACGAGACTGATGAATACTGTTCAAGATATTGCGTAAACATTGCATATGTCCATGTGAGGTGCGATCGAACCTGAACTCTTCAGTATTAAAGGGAGCAATGACTTTCGCCTGGGACCCATCCCAGACCAAGTCCCTGAAGCCATGGGTTCCTACCATTCTAAACTAAAAAAGATTCAATCGATTAGCTTGATCCATAATTGAGAGAGGGGTCGAGGAGGGTGTATCGGTGGAGGCCAAGGCGATGGACTCGCAGGTGGTGGCTTTAGAGACGGCGGGGGTTGATTTGAAGAGATGATCCGATACAGGGAGGTCGAGGGGCTCCAAGGCGGGGAGGTTGATTGATGCCGAGGTGATCGACAAACGACAACCATCAGAGTTGCATTGGGGGGGGGGGGGCAAGATCGGACGGAATATCGTTGGTGGTGGGAGGAAGCAAACGTCGCAATGGTTAAAGGCAGCTCAAAGGAAGCCCTAACAGAAAAACCCTAAGAAAGCTCATAAGAAGCGATTTTTACCCTAAATGTCAAAAAAAGTTATCCTTTTTCAAGGTATGATAATATAGAATTAACTCAGTTAATTCATTGTTTCAAATAACATATGTGATTTCATTTTCTAGTTGGACACCCCGTGTTATTTGTTAGAAATGAAAATAGAGCCAGATGCATCTATCGACTTCATCTCGAGAGAGATCCGATAAAGGAGAGGTCAGGCCGCTATAGATCCCAACTCGATCTCAAATTCAAATATTTGACTTGTTTTTTTCTTTATTAACAGATTTTATATAAAATATAAAAGACGTAACTTTTGCAAATCGAAAAAGAACTAAGGTTACCCTCTCGGTTACACCTCATTACAATACGAACAAAAGTTCGAACAAGAACACCTAAGAAACATTACCCCTAACCAACGAATAGCAATCCAAACAAACACATGCCTCTAACCCCAAACCCCACGAAACTTAAAACCCAAAGACAATAAAGTCTAACAATAATCGACGGATCTGGTATCTTAGATCCAGATTCGGATCTGGATTATCCGGTTATCCGTCTTCTGGATCCGGGTGTGGATACGGTTTTTTTCGGGAATCGGTTTTTAGAGCACACCTCTACCGAAGTAGGACAAGTCATAAGAGTTGCATCAATAGGAACAAGAACCGACCGTAGACGAGGAACTTTAATAACATGAGGAGTATCACATTTACCTTTCGGATCAAAACAATATAACTGCCGACCAAATGGGTAATTCATTAATATGATACCATCAGCTGATATTGCTAACGGTACAAGACCTCGAAAATTACATATACCGTTAGTATTATGAAGAACCCAATTCTTACTCCATGTCCCCTCTTTCCTCTTCCATATGTCCAAGTCCGAACCAATCTGGTCCGAACCAACTGTGGCAACCAAACAATGATCCATGCATCCCAACGCGAACATGGACTCGATCCATGTCTCGATAGGAGGCGGAGGAGACGATCCAAACCTCTCGGTCGCAAGGTCAAAGGTGAAGATCGATTTTCCATCTTTCTTAGACCAAATCCAATAAAAACTTCCTCTAACACAAATTGGACTCGACCGGGTCCAAATCCCTTTCGGAACCTGTCCAATGTGTCTCCATCGACCGCTTCCAATAGTGTATATCTCGACCTCAGCATTTCTATAGCCATTGCTATTACGGCTCAAAAATCTTAACACTTTATAATGGTTAGTAACCGGACAAAACCCAAATGCGTAACGCTCCGATATGGTGTTCGGGGAGGGGTTCAAGCTAGGTTTGGGCACGGTGACGGATTTTCCTAAGACGGGATTGTATAGGTAGATATTTAACGTTGCATTCATGAAACTTTGCGAGAAACAAACCAAGTCATTGCAAGAACCAAATATCGTTATTTTCTCGTCGGCGTGGATCATCCGGTCGAACCTAGTGTGGTAACCGGGGAAGGAAGGCTTCATATCGATAACTTGGTCTTTCGAAACGCTTCTACGGTCGTCATAATCGAAGTCGAGGATTGAAAACTTGGCTTTATTTTCGTTGCAGAGCAAGAAATATGTTGGGTTGTGTTTGGCTAAGAAAGGGTTTGGGATTAGGGTTTTGAAAAACTTACAAACAAGTGTGCAACTGATTATGGATTTTACGGACAGTCTTGATGTGATGTTGACGATGATATCTGCTGGTAGCGCCTCCATTGAAGTCACCATTATTGTTATGGGTCTCTTTGTGTGAAACTTCAAAGTATATATAGTGTTGATTGGTACTTGTTGAATGAGTACTTGTATTCTTGTATACACGATAATAGGAAACTATACAAGTCCTTTTGCATAAGGAATGTGCTTGAGAGACCGACCCTCCTGTTTCGACAGTTTGATATAAAAATTAATTTCTAATTGTTTATGTTTCTATTGGTTAAGATTCTTAATTCTTTTTTTTCCGAATGGTAATCGTAACAATAATATTAGAGTAACGAAAATCTGGATCCAAAGTGGGATACACAATAAGTCAAACACAAGTAGTAATGCTGAAAAGTCCAAAACAACGACACAAAGTAATTACAAAAGAGAAGATGTTTAGAGACCGAAATGCTCCATATTGATTCTTGGAAAAGGATGTTGTGATAGCGGTCAAAGACGTCGGTACAACTATTCTAAACGATGAGCTAGGATAGAGCATGTCTTTTTTTTGGAAAGTTGGTACAAAGACGGGTTATGTACTCCTTCGAGGATCTTACGTGCGTCGTCCTCCCTTAATTGGTTGTGTAGTGCTCCATGAACATGAGAGTGGTGGCTCTCGAGATAATAAAAGAGTACAATGTCAATACTTGGTGGAACCACTGCACCATACGTCTAGTGAAGCGGTAATACCAACAGACTCCCCCACTAGACCACGAACTCCTTATTGGGTGAAGCGAGGGTGATTGATATCCCCGCTACTGCTCGGTGCAACCTCTCAGAATATATAGAGACCTTTGACTCTGAGTTCTGGATCTCCCCCACCAGACGCTTTATACCAATCGGGAGGGAAGACGTAGCTAATTTCCAGGTTCCCCTCGGTATCTCCTCCGCTCGACTCCTCGGAAAGGAGTGGGAATGTCCTATGGCCGAGATTGGAAGCGTTAGAGGCCCTCTTCTCACTTTGAGGAGTCACATGGTAGGTTCAGATGAGTCTCCATAACGGGAAAATACTTGACTTGTGGCCAAAGGCCCCGTGTCAGGTGTTCACTCTAGACGAGAAAAGACTTGGCTCGGCCAGAGAAGTCAACCTCCTTCTCCACCATCTTTCATTTCTCGTTCCGATCGCATGGTCTCAGTACCACCGAGGTATAATTTGGGATCTAGTGAGTTGTGGTGCTTGCCAGATGTGAACAATTCGTTCTCGGTGTCACCGATCATATCGAGCATGAGACCCGACTAACCTCGGCTTAGTAGGGAGGTTCTAAATACCTATTCGGGTGGTTGTCTTGACTTGCGGGGTTGTGATCAAGATCACTCTAAGGAACATGACCCCTCTAGCTAGGGTCAACCATAGGAAGGGAGGAGAGCTCCAAGTTTCTCCAAACCCAAGTACTGCCTATCATGGCTCCCGACGAGCCTGTTTTGCAGCCTTCGCCGATTGCTTCAATAAGGAGGAAAATGGTCCATCATTGGCATCCGGGTCAACATCCATTAGCTGAAAAACTCTTTTCTTGATTTTGTTCTTCATAGAAACTACTCGATGACCCTTCTCCATCACCACTTCTTTCACATATTTGCCCTTAGAGTGCCCTTGTTAGCTGCTTTCTAAGCCTGATCTTCTTTCTTATTCTTTAAGTTCCGTTTAGGACCTTCCTCAACCTGCTCGCTACCCTTGAGATCTCGTGTTAGGGAATAGCCTCCAACTATAGACCCCGAGGAGGTGTCTAAAATGACAAAGCGGCCCACCTACATATTCAGATCTAGTTCCGGGGGTACGTGAAATCCCCAACTGGCTTAGGTTAGGAAAAAACTGTGGGTTGGATAAAAGTTAAGTTCCGTTAGATACCACCAATCCCTTCACGACTTCCATCCAACCCTCGAGTGCCAACGGCGGTGCACATCTACCACTATGGTCTTTAGGAAAAATTGAAACTTGTCGTGTTCCCTTTTCGGGACTTCCTTTCCTCTTTGGCTAGTAGCTCCCCCCCACCCACCCAAATGAAAAGGTTCGTGGCCAAGAGCTTCCTACTGATTGTGAAGTACCTGTTTGTTGACTAGGAGCCAGCTCGCAAGAGTAAAACAGTACCGGTCATCACCCATGGTTGTAACGATATTGGCCGGTACATCTATCATCTCATCATCATCATCTTCAAAGTCATCAGCTTATTCCTCCCCAATAGTCACCCGGCTAGTTTTGTTTGAATATCCTCAACTAAGTGTGGCTTAGTCTTCTCATTTGGTGCAGGAGGAGGAGCGATGTCGATGGATGAATGGAGATAAAGGTCCGGTCAATCTCCTAGAAGAAACTACATTGCATGTTGCTTTGGGTTCCCGAGAAAATATGAACCTGTAGTTGTGCTAATGGCATCAGGGCTCAGTGGTGGAAAGGAGGGAGTAGGGAGTAGTGGTGTGAGTGGAGTGATGCCAGAGAAGGAGTGAATAGGTGGAAAGTCGGGAAAGCATTCTACGGTGAAGGTGTAACTTGTGGTGGGGGTGTTGAGGTAGTAGAAGCTGGTGATAGCAAAGATGAGGAGGAGAGATGGGCTCTATAGAGGTCCGACAAGGAGATAGAGATGAAGGAGAAGAGTTGGACGTCATCATTATTGTCTCAAATAGAAATAAAGGAATAGTGTGAGAGACGTTTACATAAAGCACTAGGGCTGTACATGGTCGGTTTAACCGACCATGTTACCTACTCTTGGAACCAAACCGGAAGTGACCGGTTGAGAGATTTCGGAACCACTACCGGAACCAAAAAACACAAAACCAGTTGGTATTAGAACCAAAAATCTTGGGCGGGTAGCGGTTTCTAACCGAACCACCCAAGTATATTAAATATACTAAATAATATACTAAATATTATATATAAACTAAGCTCAATTCAGTAAATAAAGCAAGCCCACATATTGAGCTGACAGAGATGAGGTGAGCTTGAAGGCGTTAGTATCATTTTATAGAGAAGTGAAGTAATGTTGATCCATCATTTAGTCGATGTGGTGCTTTTGTGTTGTCTACTTTATCCTGTTTTCTGTGTACGTTTAGCTTTGATGGCTTCAAACTACAAGAAATACAAAGTAGCACAGTGATAAGTACGCAACATTTCTTATGTTTTGTCTCAGGTTCGAATCCCATTAGTTGTATTATTTTTAAGCATGTCTGAATGGGCTGTTGGTGTTCTGGGGGAGATTAATGGGCCGGTCCGGTTCACCAACCGTCTATCTTCTATAGAACCGGAAACCGGACCAGTTCTTCACGGTTAAGCAATTTTAGAACCGAACATTATACCGGTTTAAATGGTTTGGTGCAAAATACGGTTCGGTGTAGTCCGGTTTGGTTGGTTTTCTCCAATTCCGGTTCCGTATAAACACCCCTTTAAAGCACAAGGGGGTGGCTCAAGATTTTGAATTTTTTTTAAGGACTTATTTTTAAAATATGACATGTTTTGAAGCACTTTTAATCAAATTTCCCTCATTATACTATTTTTTTAAATATATTCCGACACATTAGGCTAACTTAAAGACTTCTATAGCGGTAGCTAGAAGTAAGGCGACAACAAGTGATACGCTCAATTACACAAGTTCAAGGGTCTAAATATCACGTCGGGAGGTTGTCTTGACTTGCGAGGTCATGATCCGATTCCTCGCGAGAAAATTGGCCTCTCGATACCAAGTTGCACGTAACGAGACTCATCTGTTTTTTGGCCCAATGGGCTTCCTTCCCCTATTGGGCGCCCATTTCCGAGAGTCAGGATCCGGATCAGGGTCCCTGACGATGGTGCGGGGCGCAGGGATACTTTGTGTCTGACGGTGCGAATAGTTCCAGAAGGACACAACTAACAACCAAGACATCGTGTCGGGAGGAGTAGGCCAGACCGAGAGAACATCGGAGCCAGCTTGGGCGGGGGGCAGGAGATTGTTCGACGTCAACAAGTCTGATTGTAGGTGACAGGGGTTGAGGCGATAACTGAGTTCAGTTGCGGAAAATGAGTAGGAAAAGCTCTGGGACGGTGTGACCGGAGGAGAAAGAAAGCTCATTGAGGAGGTCTGTGACAGCGAAGTCCGGCCAAGGGGGGGCTTTTGAGACCCAGCCCTGCCAGATCTGGTTCTCGCAGGCAAGGACAAAACTGTCCCGGGCAGGGGTGCGTGGACATTGCATCTATCGGAGGTCATCTGAGGGGAGCAGAGAGCCCGATCAAATTTGGGCTCAACCGGACATTGGGGTCCAGCTCTATTAAAGGGAGGAGTCTGGTCTGACGTCCGTCGTGCTGGCCAGAACAATTTACAGAATAAGATAAAGTTTTGGTGACGGCCGAAACACTAATCTTATACTAGAATACCCGGTACTACCAGGGTAAACACGATTAATCCAGAAAGCTTTCCATGTTTCGACTTGAACATGCTTACGTTGTCGGTGAATTCGTCCAAGTAGTTTATCAAGGAAATGAGGAGGCTAGGGATGTATAGTATACGTCCCATAAGGGACGGGGTGTGGCTCCTTTGGGACACCCCGTGGTGGCCTAGGGTTCTCATGGGAACCAGCGAGGCTGCCTTCCCTTCTTTCCCATCAGGAACAATTTCCCTGGACATGATATGGTCGTATTTATCATAGACGCGAGTCCCGTAGGCTCTTGTCCCGATAGAGGGGGTATGACTACAACACACCTCATGACGCTCGTCGTGGTGTCCTCTATTCCCCGGATCATCTCTTCGAAACTTGAAGTTGTGGAATATCCTATTGGGTCTCGGGTTCAATATGGTGAGTACATGTGAGGACGTACATCTACCGAGATACAGATGCGGAAGAGTATAATCTGAATCCGTGGTGTTTCCCGATTGTTCCTCGCTGGTCCTCCAACGCCGACTACCTCCTCTACCACCAACTCCTGCTAATGGATTGGTCTCCATGGATATAGACCTAGGAGGTACGAATCACAATCATTCACTGAATGATTAATTGGATTCGTTCCTTATGATCCGGGTCGGGCGTCTTACATGGATCGCATACAACGACGGGGGCATGGTTGGTTCCAACCTCTTCCCTAGTGGGCGGGCAGTGGTGGATCAGCTAGGTAAGGTCCTCCGGTTGGATGATCCCGAGCCGACGGGATTGCGCCAGTGGGGAACAATAGCGCCAGATCGGCATCATCAGCCTCAGGGCAGTTGTAGCCAGGAAGTTCTTTGTCGGAGGATAGTTCAGGCCGACGGGAAGAAAGTGGCGATGCGAGATCTGAGTGGGGGCAGATCCCATATCTAGCAGTCGAACTCACGATTCACATTACGCTGGTTGTGGTGTAGAGGGACAACGTATGGCATGGCGAGAGGTAAGGTACATGTACAAGATGGTAGCGGTGAAGCCGTAGTGACTGGATTGCAGATAAAGCAAAAGCGGAAATGAGAGGGATATAAAGAATTAAAAAACCCTAAAAAATCGAATCCTTTCTAATAAATTGTGTACATACATATCACCTGATATAATGGTGGTTAATTATGCATACGTACAAAAATGACATGTTCGTCTCTCCTTGTTTTAAGAGATAAACAGTGACCGGAATTTTCTCTGACTTGAAACATGTGTCGCTTCTTCTCCTAACCCTAAACCCACCCAACTTCTCCACAACCGCCACACTCCGCCGGTGACGAGCTCGACGCCGGCCCCGACTGTCACCGGCGGAGGCCTCCCCCCTCTTTCTTCCTTTCCTACCCTTTCCTCTCTTCTTTACCTTTCTTCCTCTTCGTTTCTTCCGGTTCTGGTGGGGTTAAATTCCAGATTTGTTGCAACCAAGTCTTGTGATCTTCTCCGTGCTCCAGCCGGTTTCTACAGGGGTTGTCTCTTCGATTGTTGACAAGGTTCCTATCGCTTTGCTGCTCTTTTTGAAGATCTGAAGGGCTTGGTGGGTGGTTTTGGGTGGTTCCCTCGTCCCCTCCTTGGCTGGACACCAGTGGGTTGTTTCATTTCATGTGGGGAGCGTTTCTCATCAAAGATTCGCTGTGGATTGATCGAATGTGTGGTGCTCGGACCCTTCGACATCTTCGTTGTCTGGGGATGCAGATCTGACGGACTTTGGTCTTCTCTACTTCTTACCCGTTGTTCCGGCTGACACCATCGATGAAGGTTAGGCTCTGCTTCTTGCTATCACTGTTGGATTTCAAGGGGAAGGCTCGTGTGCTTGCTATTGTTGCGGCCGGGCCTCCTTCTCGTTGTTTTGCCAAACACGGACTATTGGAGAGCCCTATTGTCGCTATCTCGGCTGACTTGGTTATCAAATTTGTACTGAGAGGCGTGGAAATCCCCATTGTTTTGCTTGGGTTTGGCTGAGTGTTGTGTACTTCGTTTTCGGAGTCGGGACGGGGCTGACGTTGCTGTTGGAGCAGTTTGTTTTTTTCTTCGCTGGAGTACCTCTTGTGTTGCTGGTCCTATTTCTATGTATCTTCAGGTTTTCGATCTTCGTACCGGGATTCTTGCGGTTCGAGTTTCGAAGTCCAACTCAGTGCTTCTCTGTTTACTCCGGTGAGGGAGTTTGGTTTCGGCCAGTAAGGTCGTCTGTTTTAGTTAAGGGCAAATTGTTATCTTGGAATTGGAGTGGTCTTGGGAGCATCGGTGCAGTACTGGTGGGTTACGGGTTGGTCTGTCACATTGGTCTTACTAGTCTTTTTTCGTCTTCTTGGTCTCTTAAGGTATTTTTACCCTATCCTGTCTAGTTTAGATCAGTTTTCTCTCTTAATCTTTGTTGGAGGAGATTTAAGCTTGGAAATGTTCTAACTCTCCCTCGTGTATCGTCTGGAATGTTGGCTCGAGGGGGATTAGCTTGGTTTTTCCAAGTTGATTGAGCAGTGCTAGGTGGGTAGGGTATTATTTATTTGCAGAGACATTTGGCTCTCGTCTGATGTTTCTTTGTCTAGATGGTTCATTTGAGCTCGGTTTTGAGTCTCTTCTACTCGTCCCTCCGACGACGATTTAAGGATCACTTAAATCTGACTCCCCTTTAGGGTCGTCTGGTGGTGCTGGCCTCGGGCGGGCTCTTCTGGTGAGAGTTGATCAGTGCTCGGAGGTGCCTTCTAGGTTTTGGTATGGTGGAGAGAGTTCTTGATGCTAGACGTGGAGGTTTGAGTTTTCGATAAGCATTGTTCCTCTGGTTGACTTCCTGGATTTTTGGTGCGGGATTTGTGTGCTATTGGTTTGATTGAGCTTCAAGGTGATTTTATTAGTTTTTAGGTTTATAGACTTGTTGTTTGTTGGGTTTGAGGTGCCATGGTTGGCACGCTCCTTGTTTGTATGTTTTATTGTTTACTTCACGGTAGAAAAATCTCGGTTGCTAGACCTTTGTTCACCCGTTGTTGGGTCTGTTTTGAGATGGCCTTGTTGGCGTGCTCGTGGTTTGTACTACGGGTTTCTCCCCGTGTCCTTTGTTTTCTTCCCGAAAACATTGGATTATTACTAAATATATTTGCCTTTTCAAAAAAAAAATTATGCATACATACTTTTCTCATTTAAACAGTCACATTTGAAAATTACAAATATTTATAATAATGTGTGTATAGAGTAGAAACGAACGATGTTCATTATGCAAATTGTTGCACCTTATCATCCCCCCATCCAGATAAATTATTTCATGTCTTTTCTCTCTGTTAGGGTTTCGACCCCTACAGAATAGGCGCAATGCCGTCGTCGCTCTCGGCTTATGTTCGGCTCTTCTCTCCCGTCTAGGCGGTCCTCTCTCCCTCCCCACTCTTCGGCTAGTCCTAGATCGTGGTCCTTGTAGCAGCAACGCTGGCAAAGAATCTCTCTCCCTGACGACGGCAAACCCTAAACCTAGGGTTTCCGTCCCTGTAGCCATGCATGCTTCCTCTAGGTGTGTGCCGGAGGCGTGGCTTCAAAACCCCCGAAGGAAACCGAAGTCGTCCTCCTCTCGTGCGATCCCTTCAATCCCTCCATCCATGATCCCTCGTCGGGGGGGGGGGGGGGGGGGCATCGGGCTATCATCGGGGACGGCCAACTAGGTCGTCGTTTCCTCTACGTCGGGGATTCGCACGGGGGCGTTTTTGGTCTCCACGCACTGATATCCTCTTCCGGCCTCCACGACGACTGACCCAAGACCTTTCTCTCGGTTCCTTCTCTCGGCGCCGGGTCCATGACCTTGCTCTGGGTCTTTTCTCTCGACGTCCACGACGGCTGAATCATGACCTCGCTCTGAGACCGATGCCGTATGGGGGAGAGGGGCCTCCCACTTGGCCTCCTTCACCGCTCATCGTTGGTAGGTATGGGGAGTTTGAGTGCTGGGGCAATCGGCAACAGAAGAATGGGGTGGCCAACGAGTCACAATTTGGGCGAGGGCTGAGAAACAGCCCCGCCGACACGCATGAGTCACCAGGCAGGCCTCAGGGACAGGAAGGAGTCTTTGAGGCTTCCCTGTCATCCCTTCTCCATTTCCGATCACAGGTTCGGGTTTATCAACAAAGCAGAGCGTCACCCTCGGGAGACCCAGCGGTATTCAGACCCCCCTTGAGCAGTGATCGTCAGCGGGTTTTAGTTTTATTGCCTTTCAGTTTCTCGTTATTAGATTTGGGAGTTTATATCGTTACTGTTCTAGTTCATGATCTTTGGTTGTCAGTTTTAGGTCGCCTCTATGACGTTTTAACACAACGTCCTAGACGTTACTGTAGTTACAATGTTATTATGTTTGTCCAGTAAAGCTTACAAGCGTAGTAACTCTTTTAAAGGAATGAAAATCGTATTTACTACAAAAAAACGGTGTTAATTATGCCCGGTTAATCTTAGATTGAATTCGCTGATAATTTTGAGACGCCTGAGTTTAACTAATTAATGAGTTGTGCCGATATAGGGTTGCACGATCTGTGCGCAGGCTTTTAATGCCGCCACCCAAGTGAGTCACATGGAATCAACAACCGGGTAGGAATTGTAGAAAAAGCAACATGAATAATACAAGATTCTCTTAAAGGTTGAGAATGTGGGAACCACCACAAACCCAATCGATTGATTTCCATTTCTCTTCCTCTCCTAAAAGCTTAGGGTTAATTTTTGTTTATGGGATAATTTCATTTTAGTATCTAAGTTTTTCGGATTTTGTTTTTAGTACCCTAAATATTTTTTTTGTGTCATTTCAATACCCTAAATCTTTGTTTATTCCAGTTTAGTACCCAACGTCTGATTTTCCATCTAATGTTGTTAACTTTCCATCCAATGAACATAAAATGTCCAAAATACCCCTCATATTACATCAAATTTTCAAAAATTTGTCATTGAATTTAATTTTTTTATATATAAAATAAGGTTTTTTTTAATAAAAATTATATTTTAATTTAAAAAAAAATCAATTTACTGTTTTAAAAATTAAGTTTTTATTTAAAAATTAATTTATATATGAAAATAAAAATCAAAAGTCAGTTTTTATATATAAAAAATCATTTTTATTTTTCACAAATTCAATTTTTTAAAACTATCTAAGGGTAGTTTGGGTATTATTATAAAAGATAGGGTCATGTGCAAGGCACATGACGTTTTTCCATCAAAAAATAGATGGAAAGTTAACGGCGGGTACTAAACTGGAATAAACAAAGATTTAGGGTACTGAAGTGGCACAAAAAACATTTAGGGTACTAAAAACGAAATCCGAAAGTTTTAAGTACTAAAATGGATTTATCCCTTTGCTTATTGATGTTTATACACTTGCGATTTAAATAATAGTATCGGGTTAACTTGGAAACCAAACCAACCAACTGAATCAAATTCATTGAATGTCATGACTTAAACTTGCATGTGGGTCTTATTGCATGGCAGCAATCATGTTCCACAACTCAATTTGTCTTTCAATTGAGAATTTTGTCTTATATGTAATGTCTTTAATGTTTTCTTTGCACCTGCATGTACAAAATGTGAAGCACAATGAACATTTGAAGTTTAAATTGGTAGACGAAATGTTGAGTTGATAGTATTCGTTTCACATGAAAAGTGAAGTTCAAGTCGATGGATGATTTATAACTTTTTATGTAAAAAAAAAGATATTTAGTAAAATTAAAATTAGTCTAAAAAGTCTAATTTACTGAAAAATAGAAGAAAGGTTTTGAAGAAATGTTTTCTTTTACATTTAACTCATTGCAAATTTTCAAATGAGTTGTCTATTTTTTTGAGCGAAAGGTGCAATATTATTAATATTATATCAGAACATCGATGTGCGTCAGAGAACTTGTACCCTGCCCACTAAGGTCAGAATAAAAGAACAATGGTTCACTGATCCTTGTATTATTAGAACCGTCACAGACGGTATTGGATGCCATATAGGCAATGATAGAATACAAGGATGAGAAGGTGGTACTGGAATTCCTGCTCCGAAAACTGGCCAAGGACTTCAATAGTAATAGTGGGAGGCAATACATGAATCAAGGTTCTCTCCCTGAAAAAATTACCGATTCTCTGTTCACAAGGCACTGATCCTGCAAAGGCAAACTCAAAAAAAGATCCTTTATGCACGGCGACATCATCAAGGACGGTGGCCTCAGAGACGAAAACCCCCGGAGTTGCAGCGAATGGAACGAAACAGGTCGGGAGACGTTTCGTTGGTGACGGAAGAAGGTCAACGTCGCAGTGGCTAGAGGTGGCCCGAAAGAAACCTTAGTAGAAAAAAATTCCGCAGGATCCAAAAGGACTGTGCAAGAGAGATGATGTGTACAAGAGAGAAGCATAACATTAACATAAGTCATGGTAAAAACTATGGTCATAACAATGACTTTTGAGTGTTGCGGCAAAAAGCTTTTCTTAAGTATAGAAAAAGCCCCGCCAAATGAGTTGTCTCGACACATAATTGAAAACAGATGATTTTATTTAACAATATTTTTTCAATCTCAATGAAATTGTATTACAAGTTACAACGGTACGCAAGTGGAATCTTTCTATAATCTTCTGATGATTAAAAAATACTGCATTTTTTTAATCTATAAGAGAAAGCTTCTACACTTCTTGGAGCATGTACAATGGAAAAGCTCGTATGTGAGGTTAGTATGTAAGGCTCGTATGCTGATTGGACAAAATAGTGAGACTCGAGACTCAAAATAGTGGGTGTTTTACAATGGGGCTTGGATGTGAGGCTTGTATTGTGAGTGTGCCAATCATATTTAGTTAAATCTGATTTTTCGTATTTTAAAAAACGGACGCGTGGCACACGGGTATTGACCGGCCTTCGGACACTGAACGCGGGACCTAGGCCTCAACCTAATTCAATGGCCCGCAAAAACACTAACCGAGATCATGAACGGGTCCGTTGTACATGCTCTTCACAGCCTAATTCAACAAAAAGAGCACAAAAATGTAGAGGAGAAAGGTTGAAATATTGATGAGCAAGTGGGGGACTTTAGTATTATTATAATATCGGAATTGCTATCGTAATCACCTTAGTGTCTTATCTTCAACTTAAGTCCAAATCAAACGTCACTTCATGTGTTTTTCTTTTAACTTCAGCAAATTGTGTTTTTTTAACCAGGTAACATTTTATTGAATTAAATTTAGTTTAGATGATAAAAATTATACACCAGTGGGAAACATAAAAAGGACACTGTGATATACTGTTTTGTTGACAATCAAAACGTGAAATCTTACCATTTTTTTTTGATCAGCAAGTTTCTTTTTTATATAAAAACCTTATCCTAAAAATTTTTTAGGAGAAGGCAAAGACGAGGTCCTCAAGAGAACATTACAAACAAGAGCACCGTAAGAACGACCTCGGAACGTCCCAACAAGGGGAGATACAAACCACATGTCTCAGAACCAAATATATATAACATGAAGAAAACACCATGCCAACAATGGCAGCAACCTAAAACAGTACCTAGTGGCTACAAGCCAAACCAAACCAAACTGGATGGGTCTAACACATCCTATACCCAAATCTCTAACGTTAAGCAAACAAATTAAATAAGGGTTGCAACAAACAAACCAAAAACAACAGGTCTTTAACCTAAGTTTAACTACCTTGAAGCCCACACTGCAACCCTAAGGCCTCAGGCCCAAAAGAAAACAAACAAAAGAAAAAGCAGAGACCCAAAACCAGACACCTTCAGACTTGTACGAGACATCAACGGTCACACATCAGTGAAAAGGGACACGCACCACCTCGAGCCCACCAACAAACTGAAGCCACACCACCGCGTAGAGGACCCTATGGTGCAAGAAAAGTCGGACCACCAAAGAGCCCCGCCGAAGGCCGAGAACCACCACCAATGCGAAGCCAAAGAAGCAGCCACAAGCAGTGCCAGAACGAGACCCCAAGACGAGACCCCCAAAATCCCACCTCCGACACACACGGGCAAAGTTAACCCGGAGAATCGCCCCGTCGTCGACCAACATCGAGCGACAACCCAGAAAGGGTACCCGACGCCCGAAAAACCCCCACTCCCCGAAGTGAACTCCCAGATCTAACCCTAAAAATAGCTTCAACAAGGCCCGAAGGCGAACAACTCACGGTGGTCAACGCCGACTGTGAGCCCTCAACCCAACACCGGTAGTTGATGAAGGAAGACTAAAAAAATGGGAGAACTGAGAGAAAACCTGGAAGAGTATGGGATCAGGGCCGGTGACCTCTCCGCCTTGAAGATCTGTTCCCCATCTCTTAGATCTCGGAAACTCCGAGCTCTCGTCGACCGCCAGCACGGACTAGACAACCGGTGAAGGTAAGAGACAACACCGAACCCTCGGTGATGAAGGAAGGACGCCAGGAAATCAGATCTACGGCGAGGTGGAGAGAAAGGGTGAGGAAAGAGAGAGAGGGTCGAGACGGTCTCAGGGGAGGAGAAAAACAGAGGAAAGGGGGAAACAAGCAAAGGTAGAGCACGAGCCACCGGCGACGTTCGGAGAAGGAACATCGCCGACGGCGACGCGAAGTGGAGAGGGAGGAGAACTAGGGCAAATGCGAGGAAATTTGTAGAGAGAGGTGGGAGCTCCTCTCTCTAGAACTAATGGGATTCTTGAAATCTTACAATTGAATATAAAATCAGGAAGAAAATTAAGGGTGATTTTTTATTCATACGATAAGTGGTACATAAGATTCATAAAAAATATACGTCTCGATTTGAACTGACATGTTTTGTATAAATAGTCGTTCAAAGAGTAAACCACATAAAAGAGGAGTCTGAGAACATGTGGGGCCTATCAACGGAAGCTTGCTTACCTGAATGGACGCACATACTGATAGGGCATTAAACACAGGTTAGTTGTACAAAAACTATATAATCGAGCTCTGGCCAGCAAGATGTGTTTTGGCACCAGCGAGCTAAGCAACACTGGCTGGACGAGGGGGATCGGAACACAAAAATTTTCCGAAGACTGGTCGCGAAGAGACAAATGAGGAATAAGATCAGCGTGTTAGAAAATAATGAAGGGATGGAAGTATCGTGGAATACGGGTATGAGTGACTTGCTACTAAATTACTACAAACAGATCTTCACTACGGGCTTGAATACATATTTTGATCTTCCAATGGTCATTCCTGTCATGATCTCCCCTTTTACAGAATGATAGTCTTACAGGTTTGGCCACGAACGAGGAAGTTCGAGTAGCGGTCTTTCAAATGGGTCCATCGAAATCACCAGGTCCGGAGGGGCTCAACCTGAAATTTTTCCAGTATTACTGGGACACACTAAGACCGAAGGTCATCGAGTTCGTCCAGTTAGCTGTTTGCACGAGGCATGTCGATAATGATATTAACAAGACTACCCTGGTGTTGATTCCCAAGGAATTGATGGTTAGGAAAATTACAGATCTCCGTCCCACTTCTTTATGCAATGTCATTGTTGGACCCCGATCATCTCTATATCTCAAGGATATTTCGTCCCTGGGCGAGCAATTCAGGACGATATGTTCATCTCATATGAGATTATCCATGTACTCTACCGACGGACCTAGGGCCCTAATGGGTTCATGGCCCTTAAAATCGGTATGAGTAAGGTGTATGATCGAGTGGAGTGGTCCTTTATCTTAGCTATGATGAGAGAATTTGGTTTTGGGCCGAGTTGGTGATCTCTGGTCCTCACGTGTATGCGGTCTATCCAGTATACAATCAGTTCGGGCGGGAAGAACACTGCTCCTTTTACAGCAGGTCGGGGAATCCGTCAGGGAGACCCGATGTCGCCATATCTATTTTTGTTTTGTATGGAGGGGTTGTCTCGTATGCTTGCACAAGCAGAAAAGGAAGGGAAACTTCACGGGGTCTCGATCGCCAAGGCCACACCCTATTTTCTCACATATTTTTTTCGCATATGATTGTTACATTTTCTGTAGGAAGAACAACAAGGAGGCCGAACAATTGCATTACCTACTTACAAGCTTTGAGGATATGTCGGGAAAGTCATCAACAAGGCAAAATCGTCTGTCTGTTTCAGTATTAACACATCCCCGGCTGATCCAGCCATCTGTTGTACGACGCTAGGTACACATGAAATCTCCCAACCATCGATGTATTTGGGAGTCCCAAATATGCTGGGGAGACGTAAGGGGCAGAGTCTACAATTTATCTGCGATCGGCTTGTGACAAAAATTGGAGCTTGGGATGGTCAAATGTTATCAGCATAGGGCAAGGAGGTAATGGTCCGTTCAGTTTTACAAGCAATGCCGATTTATGTTATGAGCATTTTCCTGCTTCCATAAGAGTCTATTAATCAGATACATATTGCCTTGGCTCGTTACTGGTGGGTGGGTACCCCTCGTGGTAAAAGGTCGATCATTTGTAAGGACTGGACAATTTTTTGTAAACCAAAGGAGGAAGGTGGCATGACTTTCAGGGACATGAGGGAAATGAACGTTGCCCTATTGGAAAAAATGGACTGGAAATTCCTCACTCAACCGAATATTTTGGTGGCTCGAGTTTTCAAAGCTTGATATTATTTGACAGGTGATTTCCTCAGTGCAGACGGGGGACGTAATCCGAGTCATATATGGACAGGGGTACGGGCTACTCAGAATCTTCTTCGCTAGGGCCTACGTTGGATAATCGGGGATGGACGATCAACCCTAGTTGAAGGAATCATGTGGTTAATGAAGAACGACCCCATTATACCACTACATACATCCATCACACCTAACTTGCTGGTTTCGGATTTGGTTACGCCACAGTTTGATGAGTGGGACGAACCAAAACTCCAACAAAATTTCCCTCAAGGGATAATGGAGGACATTCTGCAAGTGCCAGTTCTTATATCTCATCATGCTGACAGATAGTTTTGGACATATAACGTGCGTGGCATATACACTGTTAAAGAGGGGTACATGGCTCTATCCATAAGAAACAGAAGGTGGCACATACTGGGGTGGGGTGGGGGGGCTCACGGCTTGGACATGTATCTGGGACTTTGACACTCAACCCCATATAAAAATATTCATGTGGAGGGCTCTCTCGGGTACACTCCAGGTAGCGATAAATCTCCAGACAAAACATGTCCCGATTTTGAAAATTTTCCCTGTTTGTCAGGTCGAGGAAGAAACTACTTCACATCTTCTTTTACATTGTACCTTTGCTCAGGTCGTCTGGGTTTTGGTCGGCATATAGGTTCCAATCCTCACACACTATAATTTGTTTGACTGACTAACTTTGATCCTTGCATTACCAGATATGGACACAAAATGCGAGGTGCCAATGACCTTGTGGGAGTTATGGAAAGCCAGGAACGGAGTTGTTTGGGACTAAGTCCACACGACACCTCAGAATATCATAGCTACAGTACTAAGCAACCAGCATAGTTGGGTTGAGGCGCACATGGCCCGGGTTAAACTGAATGTCCCTGCCCGAAGTAGGCAAACTGGTTGGTCCCCACCTCTCCCGACATGGGTTACAACCAATGTGGATGGCGCTACTTTTGTTGATTTAGGAACAGATTGATTGAAGATGGATATGTAGGTCGGAGCAAGGAAGGGTACTAAATGGACGGAGTGGTATGGGTCAAGGACAGTTGGAAGCTGAGTTCGCAGAGGCACTGACAATTTGGCACGCCGTCCAGTGGATACGTGATCAGTCTCATTCTAGAGTGATCGTGCGTAGTGATGCACAATATATTGTGCACTTGATCCAAGGGAAACACCAAGTTTTTTTCCCCTTGGGTCGACTAGTTGATGACTGTTGATCTATGTTATCTCTTCTCGAGTATGTTTTATTTTTGATCGGCAATATTTTTTATATATATATAAATGAAACCCCTTACAAGACGAAAGAGGAGAAATACACACGCCTAACTACAGACTTCAAAAGCCCTAGAAGGACGCAACAATCATCATGGGGCAATAAAGGAAACAGACCACAAACTCCAGCAAAGAAGCCGGGGATGAACATGAAACCAGCAACACAAGGAACAAACCCACACATGGGTGCAAAAATGGGTACGCAGACCCGAAACCTCAGAATGGGTACGCAGACCCAAGACAAAGAAAACACGAGCATGAAGCTCGGAATACTTCCACAAACATGGCGCTCTGAATACTTGACACTCAGAAGACAACCCGAGCATGACGCTCGAAACCATGAGCATGTCGCTTAGAAAAGCATAACCACGAGCATGTCGCTCGGACTACAACCATCAACAAGCCTGCTAGAAGGAAAGGAGAAAAGAGAAGAAACCTGAACTGGCACAACAGAAGCTCAGACCTGCGAGAAGCTCCTCCAACAGAGACAAGGTAGCTTGAAGAGCATGAGCAGCAGGAGCGACTAAACCAGAATCGCTACAATCACCAACCAAGACACCGACGTCTTCGATAGATACACATCAAAGGTCAGCTCGATTATGAACAGAGGAGCTCGAACTCAGCCCTCCTTAACCCAATTCTGGCCTACACCGAGAAAAGGGCCCAAAGAGGGAGAGCCGGTATTTCTACCGAGAACGAGCACAAACTTCCAAGTAGACCGCATCAAGACATCACTTCCAAGAAACGCAGGCTGAAATCGAACTGAGCGTTCCGAAACCGTGACCGGTAACCCCTCGCCGGCCAACACCAAACGAGGACCCAAAGGGGAAGGCCTGTAGTAATACCGAGCACGAAACAACCAGAAGCCGGAAGGATCTGACACCAAGGCCAACAGAGAAGGGCAATGACACAACCAAGCACCCGACCAACACACTCCATTAAGCAGGCAAAGGGAAATCAGCGCTTTGAGGATCGAAGGCTGGACACGAACTAAGCGTTCCGATACCAAGGAAGGTACCCCCATCGCCGGCCAACACCTAGCGAGGACCCGAAGGAGAAGGAATGTAGTAATACTGAGTCCTAGCCAGCCTGAGCCCGAAGAGAAGTGAGACCAAAGCCTGAAAAGAAGCAGAATGCCACTACCGAGAGACCGAACAGCCACCAGCTTCTACCACAACATAACCGACCGAAGGCTGACCCTCCATTAACTGAGGATCCGAGACTGGAACACAAGCTGAGCGTTCTGATATTAAAACTGATAACCTCTCGTCGGCCAACACCAGACGAGAACCCGAAGGAGAATTCCTGTAATAATACCGAGCTGAAGAGAAACCAAACCCGTAGAGAGTCCAAAACTAGCTTTGAACGGGAATCAAAACTACATAGCGAGTTGAACTCCCCTAAATGAAAGTCCCGAGAAGGAGAGAAGGCAACACGACAAACCGGAGAACGCCGAGGATGGAGCTGAAGCTGAAAACCTGGTGTCGGGCCCGGTGATGACCCGATTCTGGAGTTGGATCCGAACAGACCCAAAAAAGTCACCAAGACAGCAACCGGGCCCAAAAGTCCAGCCCACCAGAACAGAATCTGGGCCCAAGCTGCCCAGGCCCATATAGCCCGCCCCGCCCACGACCTGGACCCAACTGACATGATCCATCAAAGATCCACGACCCGCTCCGGCCCAACCCGAACCCAACCGACCCGGCCCACCCGCTGTCAGCCCATCACCCATTCCAACCCTACCCAGATCGAATCCCCGCCGCCTCCAACAGAAGAACCAAACCTGAACACGACGCCGGAAAAACATTGCACCGTCCGACGACCACAGACACGAGAGACGGGGGCGAGGTCGATAGGGGGGACGAGCAGGGAGGAGGGGCGAGACCACGGTCACCGGCGAAGGAGGAGGACGGCGCGAGCTGGCCGGCTGCGAAGACTGGAAACGGGACTGCCCACTCGTCGGAGGAAGAGAAGAACCTCACAGCCTAGACAAGCTCCGACCGAGCAGCACCGAGGAGGGGAGGTTAGATCTGAAAATCACGGTTACCTGAAACCGAAGGCCAGCACACAAACACACCAAGCTCAAAAGCAAGAAGGGGGAAAGGGGAGGGGAAGCAGTCACCACCGACGATAGCCATGGCCGGAGCCGTGGCCGTCGCCGGTGAAGACGAAGGATGAAGGGGCGGCGGTTGCTAGGGTTTCGTATTTGAGAGCGTTTTCCTTTTAGTTCGATTGACTTACTTCTCGAGTATGTTAAATTCGAGTATATTTTTAGGACAACGAACGGAGCAGCCCATTGGTTAGCCCGAGAGGCCCGTTCTATGTCTATCTAGTTATAGTCCGGTTTTACTATTCCGGATACACTAGACTGTATTTTAAATCATTTAAGATAATACATCTTTACTACGTATAAAAAAAACTAGGCTTATTATATATGTAGTATAATTTTCCAATTTGAAAACACATTGAATTACACAAACTTGCCTGAGTTGCACGTGCTCTTTGTCTGTGCAAGTTTTTTTTTGCATTTATTTACATGCTTAATTAGAGGAGAAATCAAATACAAACCATGTCTTAACCTAAAAACTAGAGAACCAATCTAAGCCATTAATTTTAAGAATGGACGGATGAGATGCAATTGAGTAGTTGACTTGTTGACTGCAAAAAAAACAGCACTTTTTAATAAGTGGTAAGGGCTTTTTAGTAAAACTATCATGTTATTTTTTTTAATCAATTCACTAATTTAATTTTTCCCGCTTCGTTTGAACTCCGATTGGCTTCAAACTTGCGCCATTAGTTTTGTTTTTTTAAGAGCTTTAAATCAAGATTAGTCATGAAGATATTTTGAAGCACGAAAAAAAAAATTATTTCGGTGTTGATTTTTTTTAAAAAAAATCTGTGTAATTTTTATCAACACTTTGCTCTGGATTTATCAACATTTTTACACTGGTTTTATCAACATTTTACACTGGTTTTATCACCTCATTTTCCAAAACTGATCATGTTTTTATTACCTCATCGCGTGCTTTTTATGAACACTAGTTTTATCAACACTAAACACTAGGTTTATCATTCAATTACGTGTGTTTTATCATCCCCATCACATGGTTTTTTTGAAGCACGAATTTTTTATTATTTCGGGGCTGGTTTTTAAAGAAATTATAGCTGACTAATTTTTATCAACACTTTGCTCTGGTTTTATCAACACTTTACACTGGTTTTATCAACACTCTACACTGGTTTTATCACCCCATTCTCCAAAACTGATCATGATTAGTTTACCACACTTATTATCAAAATTGAACATGGTTTTTATCACCTCAGTACATGTTTTTATCAACATTTAGCACTAGTTTGATACCTCCGATATAAAACATTTATTAGTGAAGATTTATCAACACTCAACATTTTTTTATCACTCCGATATACCTTTTTATTTTCGTGCTTCAAAATATATTCATGATTGATCTTGATTTAAAGCCCTTGAAAAAAATAAAAATATTGGCGCAAGTTTGAAGCTAATCGGAGTTCAAACGAATCGGGAAATATTAAATTAGTGAATTGGTGAAGAAAAAAATGGACACTTGTTCACATGGCACCATGCTTTTACAATTATGCCCTTGCTTGTGTGAGAAATGATGAAATTGGCGTGAGTTTAGGTGAATTGGGGTGGTGATGTGGCATCATGTGGAATGTTGGATGTTAGGTGTGTGTGGCTAGGATTGGTTCTCTAGTTTTTAGGTTAAAAGTGATTTGTAGCCGATTTCACCTCTGCTTAATTAACCTACTAAATACTACTTAGTTTGGAGGTGACTGCAAGTGGGTTTAAGAGAAACTTATATTATAGAACTCCAAAATTGAAAAGCAAGGCCAGGAAGTAACTGAGAAACAAATAAGAAGCAAAACTTGATTGCTTTATAAAAACTATTCTTTGAGAACACTTCTTTAAACTGGCAACACCATCATCATGGCATTGCCAACTTTCCTTAATCAATAACAATCCTCTGCTTACCTCAGCCCATCTACCATCTGTTATTTCATTATTGTTTTTCTTATTTAAGAAAGCATTTTCATTCTTTATTATCATAATCATCACCTGAGAAGATCTTGATGGAAGATCCAGATCCTTATTCCAAACCAAATTGATTGACAGAGCCAGAGATGTAAATTTAGCAATAATATATCTACATTTTTAATCGTTTTTACATAATAAGTGTTAATAAGAGAGTATTTTCACCTTTTTTTTACCTTTTCTGGTCCAAAC
Organism: Erodium maritimum; assembly: GCA_963921825.1. Lineage (NCBI taxonomy): Eukaryota > Viridiplantae > Streptophyta > Magnoliopsida > Geraniales > Geraniaceae > Erodium > Erodium maritimum. The sequence goes on from OY997591.1 coordinate 6,779,789, forward strand.
TTGGACTCTCAGGGGACCATTACACAAAGAGACTCACTATTTAGCAAATCTGAAGTGACAAGAGTTTGGTCTGTCCTGTTCTTGCCTCTGCCTCTCTTTTGGATTTTTGGGTCTCTCAATATGAACCTTGACCTCTCTGAGGTCTAAACCCAACTTCATATCTTCACTCCTCTATAGTTTTCCAGGTAGGAGTCTATTTTTTCAATACTATACATCTCCATTTCTTTGAAGATTTAAGAACCTTTTCAGATTTCAATTAACAGATCTCAACCCATCTGAAACCTTGCAGGTACCCACTTAGTATTATAGCTTGGAGAAGAAAAAGGTTGAAACTTTTGGAATCTCAAATCCAAAAGAAAGGTGGGTTCTTCATGTTTTTGAGTTCTTGTCAAAACCCATATGACTGTTCTGTAAATATCTTTCTGTCCAATCGATAGTACGAGGATTAGAACCAGTGACCCGACAGGTTTTCGAAGAAACAATTGACTATGTTTCAATCCATAATGTTGATTACTTTTAGGTTTCGTTTTGTGTGTTTCTAGGCAATGGAAGAGAGGTACAGTTGCAGCAACAGCTTGTGGAGATCCATGACAAATGGAGAGTTTCAAGAGGAAGATGTGTGGGGATTTGTGAGGGAGACAAAACATTCAGCTCCCAAGGTTGCTCCCAAGTCCAAGGAACAAGCTGTCTCTGTTCCTAGGCCTGTCCCTAGTGCTGCAAAAATGATCCCAAGGACTGGGAGTAGCAGCAGCAACAACAGTAACAATAACAATTACATGATGAACCATGAAATTAAGGTTGTGCAGCAATCATCAGCACCTGTCAACATCCCAGACTGGTCCAAGGTTTATTGTAAGAAACCCAAGAACTCCTCCAAGAGCCACCAAGAGGAGGATTATGAAGAAGATAGTGAAGAGAATGAGTATGACTATGCAGGTGGAGATTATGATTATGGAGATGTAGAAGAGGATAATTACAAAATGCCCCCTCATGAGCTCATTGCAAGGAGGCTTGAGAGGAGCCAGATTTCGTCGTTTTCGGTTTTCGAAGGAATTGGGAGGACACTCAAGGGAAGGGATCTCAGCAAGGTGAGAAACGCTGTCCTCACAAAAACTGGTTTTCTTGAGTCACTTTGATGGTGTTTGTTGCTACTTGTAGATGTGTTTTTTTGGTAATGGTTCCTGATTTGTCTTCTGTGTTTAGTTGGCCTTAGGGTATAGTGAGCTTCCATCCAAAATTGTTGTACAAAAGGGTAATTAGTTAATGAAATCAATCTTGAAGAAATTGCACCATTTCTTGATACAGTGAAGACAATCTTGTTTGTTTCTATGAGAATCAAAGAACATGTTTTATTTTATGAAATATATGGTTGCACTTGCATTTGGTTGATTCCATGTGTTATTAGATTCGATCAGAGTTTTAATATGATATCAAAACTTGTTCTTGAACTTAAACTACGAAGAATTGAAAAGTGGCCTAGATCATCTCATTCTTGAAGAAATGTGTCGGTATATTACTTTATGGTACTTTCTCCCTCCTCGAGGGTAAAGAAACTATGGTCTGGTCAGTTCTTTGTTTCACCCTCAATCTTCTCATATTCCTCTTTTTTTGGCCACTCTCTAAGAGACATGTGGCTTATGTTCTCAATTTGTCACAATTGAAACGATTTATAAATTCGTCTGAACCGAAACGATTGTCATGGTTGATGGTCTTAGAGCATCCACAACGCTTCCCGTCGGCAGCTGGCGGGGAGGTGCTGGCGGGATGATTAAAATATAACTTTTGAGCTTCACCGCCAGCTCCAATATTCACTACCCTATAATGTTAGGTTGTAAAGAGTTGAGGGTAAGTACCTTTTTCTTCACAATTTCGCTCTCCGCCAGCGTTGAGAAGAGGTGGTGAGCTCACCGTCGGTCCTCACCGCCAGCGAACTCCCTGTTAGCTCCCTGCCTGTTCCCCACCGTCGATTGCTCACCGCCCGCAGTTCCCCGCCAGGTTCCCGTCCAATATTGTGGATGCTCTTAGAATACGTGCCTATTGACTTGAATTCTAGGGTTAGATAAGACTTTAGCACCTGGAATGAATGGTATGGTTCGTTGGTGCCATTTAAGAGCTACCCTGAAAATTAGTTACCACTTCACCGGTCTATGCACAGACCAAGCATGACAATATGATATAATGGCTTGTATTACCCTTTTGGGCTGGCTATTTGGAATCAATGGACATCACAATGAGAGCTTGCTTAGCCCGAAACCTAACAGTGAAAATGATGAAGTCATGAACAAATATGGTGTGAGTTGAAAGAGACCGACCACCAACTTCAATCAAACAAAACCAAATGAATCCAATGCAAGTCTCTTTCAATCCACTATTTCCTTCCCCATGATATGAACAGATCAATCTCAGGCAAAGCAAAGCCACACAATACATTTGCTATTGCTTTCTTCATTAAAACTATGTTGGTGTTGCTTTCTTGGAATCTTATTGTTTTTTTATGTTGCTTTTGAATGCCAATGTCATGCTGGAGCCTCTCAATATTGAAATCAATCAAGATTTAGCCTCTTCTTTTTATTTAGAGAAAAAGAAAAAAATTATAACACTTGATTATCTTTTGTATCCCTTATGTTTTGATAATGTTTCTTTAATATTTTTTTAAATGTTCGATAAAAATCTTTATGTGTTGGTTACCGTTGTTATTAGAGGACAAACTCAACTAAAATCTCAAACGAATAACTGAATACCAATTACATGTATATTTTAACACGTGCCCTTGGAAGTGAATTATTTAGAAAAACCGATGAGCTCATTAAGAAGAGAGATAAGGGCTACCCAGTTTTGGCAAATTTTATAAATAAAAAAAATATAATTTTTTTATAGAAAGTAGAGTTTGAACCTGAGTCCACGAGGAATCAAGCTCTAACAACATATTGAAAGACCAACTCAACTAAAAGTTTAAGCTAATAGTTGAAAGTCTAACTGTAGTTATATTTTTACACTTATCTGTTGAAAAAAACGGAATATTTCATTTAGTTAGTCATATGTCACTTAATGTTATCGTGAGATTCCAATTTTATCATTGCTCACTTGTACCCTTTAAATTGATAGGGGGAATTACTTTTGTTTTTACCTAAATTTGATAATAAATAAAAAGAAATATAAAAGAATAAATTAATAAAATATGTATTAAAAAAAATACTTGGTTAAGCTCTCTCTAATCTCTCTTATTAACCCAACACTATCAAACCTTAAGCTTATATCTTTAATTTACATAACACTAATATGACTTGAGTAACTTGTAACCTAGAAAATCGAGTTGATGTTCATAAGAGGAAATACTATTGGCGAGGCGAGCCGTAACTCCACCGTCGTTCTCAGTTTGCGTTATCTTCTTCGCGTGGCTAGAGGCTAGATCCAATTCGAGAACCATTGTCGGTGGTGCAAGGCAAGGCCATGCGGTCGTCTTTGGTCTACTCACACCTGGGTTTCGAATCTGGTGGCAAGTAGTCTACATGTGGGTCTACGATTTGTCAAAAATTAATCATTTCACATAATCTTCACAACCCCAAATCCTTAGAAAATTTAACTTCGGATTTCTCCCGCTCCATATTTCATATGGTGTCTTTTCTCCGGCTTTTGTAGGAACTCCATTTAGGATGAAAGCGGGGGTTTCTAGAACATAACCCTAAAATATGATTGGGAGATACGTCCTACTCATCATTGATCGAACCATGTCTAATAAAGTTTCATTTCTCTTCTCGAACAACCCATTCCATTGAGGTGTTCCGGATGAAGTGAGTTGTGTGACGATCCCACATTCTCATAGATGATCGAAGAATTTTTGGTCTACATATTTCTCCACCACGATCTGATCATAATGCTTTAGTAGTTTGATAGAGTTGATTCTCCACTTCAGACTTGAAAATTTTGAACTTTTCAAAAGGTTGGACTTATGCTTCATCAGATATTTGTAACTATGCATGCCCGACTAGCGCCTAGCGCCGTTTACAACCTTCCCATAATATCTCTATATAGAAAGGTCCACACCAAGAGATATGATCATATTTTATTAGTAATATAATATGTCACCAAAGGTTAAATCTGTTTTGGTTTTCACATTGAAAATAAAACTGAACTAAATAATTTTTTATTTTATTTGAAGTTACAAATTGTGAACCCATGAAATTATTTTGACACTTTATCCTCTTTCGCTTGCCTATTTTAGTGGTGGTTTATCGGTAATTCTCAGGTGAAGTATTGTTACAAGTGTACGATCTAATGTTAAACCTAGCCAATATCGAAGCAACCTTTAGTACCAGAATAATAGGGATTACACGCTCATCATATGAAGGAGCACAAAAAAAGTAACAACATATCAAGCCAACCCAGAAATCCTCTTTGCCACGCCCTCGAGAAAGAGCTTATGGGTGGCCGAATAGATGGAGGTGTCCATCATTCAAGTAAGCGGAACTCCCGCACCAGTGAGTAGGATGCCCCAACCTGCTCTCGACGGTTCTTCTCGGTGTTGGAAAAGCTTTTTTACCAACTTTTGGTTGAGAGGCCCGTCGGCCGGGCCATTTCCCTTGTCCTTCCCCCCTCCTTGCCTTTGAGGCTTTCTGGCCCTTTGGCCGGCGACAACGGATGGGTCCAGGGCGGCCCTCTCGGTCTCTTCAGCGGAGATTGCGAGAATTACCATTTTAGACATTGGGGTTCTCAGACTAGGTGTTTTGGGCGTGCGACGCCCCTCAGTGTCGATGAACTCATCGACTGTCGTGGAGAACGCGTTCTTGAAATGATGCATTCAACGAGGCTTGTCTTGCACGAGAGTCCACCAGTGCTTCCACACGAAGACGTGTTCGTACTTCTCGATGTACTCCTTCTTCGGATCCCTCATGATATGGCGTCGAATTTACCGTATTGATAAATGTGCTTGAACTTTGACCAGCACCCCTGAAACATCATCACCTTCCTATTTGTGACACATTAATGATGTTTGTATTTCTTAGATGTTCGCGCAATCGTCGGTGTTTGACGGGTTACATTGGCAAGCTCCTTCAAGATGTTTTTCCAGAATGCATGACCCGTCTGGTCGACCTCGTGCTCCAAGTTTCCCGAGTTGTTCAGCCATGCACAAACCAAGGTTTGCTTCTCAGGCCAAGTCCATTTCCGATACATACAGGGATGTTTGGTTTGTTTGGCTTGCGATTCTCTTATTACCTGAGGTTGTCGTTGGATTCTCGAGACGGGCATCTGAGTATAGCCTGTCCCCGAGCTGGAACTCGGGTAAGTTGTTGCGCCCTCGAAGCTAATGCCACTCGGGAGTTGATGTGTTTGGATAGAGGCTGGAGTCTTTATACATGGGGGAGGCCGAGACCGACTGTTGCACTTATGAGGGAACAAACTCCTCTTGCTGCCAAAATCGTCCTTCTGTTTTGCACGAGCAACAAAAGAAACGCCGAGAAACTAAGTGAGATCGGGAAGGGTGGCATGCGGTGAATCTGCAGCGACGGAGAAGCTACTCTATAAAGTAAGAGATGAAGTTATGCAACGCCGTAGAATCAGTTTCCTCGGTCTAAGGTGGAACACCGGATATTCAAAACTGGAACGTCGGAGAATCTATGGCAACGAAAATGAAGAAAGACAGAGTAGTGGAATCAGGAAGGTGAGAAGACGAAGGAGAAAATGTTGGCATGTATTTAAAGATCAAAATTAACTTTCGTCTCTAATGACAACAGCTTTTCGGCGTCACTTGGCACGTTGCGATTCGGCCAGGGGCGGAATCAGGAAAAAAATTCAGGGTATTCCGTCGATAATTGTTAAATATATCAAGAATTTTTTTCACTTCACTCATAGATAATTAGATTATTTTTTATTGTTCGTTCAATAATTTATGTGTATAATTGATACAAAAATAAAATATATTTTTACATATATTAATATTAATAAAATTACAAGAATTTGAAGCTAAATTGAACGTTTTGGACTGAAAAGAGGACAAATACCCACCGGATCTTCAAAAATCCACTATTTTTTCATACGAATTCCGATTTAAACTCGCAAGATATTAATTTAATTTTAACTGAAATGTAATTAGCAGTAGAGTTATACATGTAGTCAAAGTTGTAAAAATTGTTAGGCGTTAGTCGAGCGACGAGGAGCTCTAGACGCCAAACGGGGACTAGTCGGGACTTAAACGGATTTTATTTTTTAATTATATTATGTGTATATAATATTAATATATATATATATATAGGGGCACTTTCAAGTGTTACATATGCTTAATTTGTTACATGTTACACAAATCTAGACCACTACATTTTGACATCTAATGGTTGCAGATTTTCAGCCTCAATTATCTACAAATTAAAAAGAAATATTCACAATAGGGTACTTTTGTAATTTTGTCTACTTCAAAACAATTACTGCAGAATTATTTTTTTACCGCCTCGATCTGAATTTTTTAATATTTTATTTAAAAAAACATTTTAATTGTTATAGTGGATGTTACAGAATTTTTTAAGTCATGTTACAGAATTTTTGATCCAAAATTATCGAATTTCATTGGCTTTTATGTCTACATTACAAAAAACCAATTTTATCGTGTCCTAAACACCTAAAATTCATGCCAAAAGTTACAAAAATAATTTCTGTATGTTAAACAATCTAATACCAAAAGTTACAAGGAAAAAAAAACCACCCAAATAAGACTCAAATGAATACCCTGTAACCAACAAATGTAACGTTATACAACTCTGAACACAAGGTTACAGAAAACTACCTAAAGTGTTACATAATACTATCCTATTATTACAAAGTTTACAGAACAACCCTGTAACCAACAAATGTAATGTTGTACAACTCTAAACACCGGTTACAGAAAACTACCTAAAGTGTTACATAATATTACCCTATCATTACAAAATTTACAGAACAAAACTTTACTAAATCAGATCTAAATTACAGACCACCAACAAAATAAAATTAAAATCTCAGTGCTGTCGTGGTGCTGGCTGCAACGAAGAACAACATCCCCAACTCCATTTTCCCTAATCTCAGAAACAAATAGAATTTAGATTAGACAATATTCAAAAATTAAAAATTTTCAACAATTATACACAATCACTATGTTACAAGTAGTTTCAATTGTGAACAAGTGTGCAAGGACACTGAAACACACAATTAAATGCAATGAGTAAACAGAAAATACGAAAAGTAAACACTTGGGATCAGATTGAAGTGCAAATACGAGTATTCAGCACAGCTATGGCCTTTGATTTTGTTTCGATTTTGTCATCACTTCCCTAACTCCAAAACAACAGTATATGTGGAGACACATTGCATGTAATAAATTCTTTACATTCATATTCAATTGTAGAACAATAAAATCAGCACTTATCTCAATTGAAAATTCAAACCTGCTCATCGTTGAAGAAAGCTCCTTGGGAAGGCTTTACCACGAGGAAGGGACGGTTGCGAGAACTACGTCGTGGTCTGCATCTCTCGGCGTCTTGCCCGTGGCAGTAGATCTGGTGCTCGGTCTCCTATGTTGCAGACGGCGGCGCAGACAGTTGAAGCAAGGATCTGGTGCTCGGTCTTCCTTGGTCGAGCGGCGGCGGACCTCGACGGAGCAATAACAGTCTTCCCCGGCCACGGGCGACGCGAGCTTCAAATCTCGTCGATTTCCATGGTGGATCGAAGAAAGATGCGAGGCGAACAACACCGAAGGCGTGGCGAGGTAGTAGTGCTTCAGGGAGGCGTCTCTTCGTGTTGAAGATCCGGTGCCGGCGGCAGCTCGGTGGATGCTTCATGAAAAGAAGAGAAGTCACATTTTAGGCGGCTGAGAGAGAGGGTAAGGAGAGACGAAAGTGAAAGGGTTACGAGGTTGTTGGGTTCAATAGGGTTAGTAAAGTATATGGTTGAAACGGCACAATTGCCCTTTCCTTTGGTAAAATTACTAAATAAAAATTAATGTTCAGGTTTATTACGGTTTTATGCCACTTGCTTTAGTGCCTTTAAATCAACTTAACATGTAACAAATGCGAACCTGCGAACTCAACTACAAACATGACACGTGTCGCGCTTAGAAATGCTCATCTTTTTTTTCCCACCAAGTTTATTAATTCGATTTTTTCCGCTTCGTTTCAATTCTGATTTCATTTTTTCTTGCGCCAATATTCTTATTTTTTCAAGAGCTTTCTAACAAGTAGTGGATTGCATATATTTTGATGTGTTTTTGAATACGTGTGTGGATGTGTGAATATGAGTGCGAAAAAAGTGTGATGTGTTTTGCGAATTTAGTGTATATGGTTTGCGGATTTAGTGTATATGGTTTGCGGATTTAGTGTATATGGTTTGCGGATTTAGTGTATATGGTTTGCGAATTTAGTGTGTTTTGCAAATTTAGTGTATATGGTTTGCGGATGTAGTGTATATGTTTTGCGGATTTAGTGTAAATGGTTTGCGAATTTAGTGTATATGGTTTGCGAATTTAGTATGGGAAAAAACATATCTCATGTAACTTAACATTGCTCAACTCATGTCTGAAACTGGTTCACTATGTTTCCTCTTGCAAGTTGCAACAACCTACTTGGACCATGCCATGTAGTTTTTTTTTAAAAGATACCAAAATACACTTGTCATGTTTATTTAACTAATCTGTGAGGAATTACATATATTATATACATATCTATTAATCCAATTTGACCATCTGGAAGTGTGAAATATAAATTCAAGAAGCCAAATGTTCAATTTAAACACGTGATCCATTGGTTCTTGGTCAACATCGTAAGTTTACAAAGTGTCTTGACATACATGCACCTCTAACTCATTTTTGAAATAAAAACTTATTTGATATTATTGTTATAACCCAACCGTGTTTACTTAATCAACCTACAAAATCCTTGTTCTCCAAGAAAGATGTGATCTAGCACTAAATTCGCAAGTGATATTGCATACAAAAGTGTGAAAATTACACTAAATTCGCAAACCATATACACTAAATCCGCAAACCATATACACTAAATTTGCAAAACACACTAAATCCGCAAACCATATACACTAAATCCGCAAACCATATACACTAAATTTGCAAAAACACATCACACTTTTCGCACTCATATTCACACATCCACACACGTATTCAAGAACACATCAAAATATATGCAATCCACTGCTTGTTAGAAAGCTCTTGAAAAAATAAGAATATTGGCGCAAGAAAAAATGAAATCGGAGTTGAAACGAAACGGGAAAAATCGAATTAGTAAACTTGATTATAACAAAAGGGGGGGCATTTTCTGAGCGCGACACATGGCGCAATCTAGTTGAGTTCGCATGTTCGCACCGTAATTCATGGTTCGCACCTGATTGCTATCTTATATATATATATATATATATATATATGTGTGTGTGTGTAATATTAGTATTTTGGATTTCAAAAATGTCGTATCGTAACATTAATTCAGCCTAAAATCAATTAATTAAATAAACCCAATTCAAATTAACTTAATCTAATAATAATGGATCCTAATTCAAAAGTATGAGTCATTATCACCAACTATTGTACAAGCACGAGGCGACTTTTGGCGTTTCTGGTCGTGCGTTCGCGGCGGTCTGAGTACGGCACGAGGACGGCGGCGTGATCTGGCGGTTCCGGTCCTACGCTCGTGATGGTTTGACGGCGGTGGGAGAGTTGTTGTGGTCGACGGCGGCGATGGGGTAAGTTTTGTGCGTTTCAGCTGTTTCGATTGGGTATTTGCTTGGTTGTGTTGCTGGGTGTGGATCTGAGGGGGTCTGGGATTCGACGATCGATCTCCAACGGGATCAGTGTTGCCCCACGTTCAGTTTTTCTGATTGGCGTGGTAGGTGGTTCACGGACGGCGATCTTATTTCCCGTCTGGTGGTAGCGTGGGTCGCCGGAGGGGTGTGGGACTAGACGCGGCGGCCTGATACAGTGTGCTCTGTTGCTTGCTTGGACCACGTGGAGCAAGTGATACAACACTAGTACTGTGGATTAATTGATTGTTATAGGAGAGTAGCAGTGTGCTTGTTTTGCTCCTGGGCTAGGGTTTCGGAGGTACTCATCGGACCGGTTTGAGCAAAGCGGTATCGGGATGAAGTTCCTATCTTGGAATTGTAGGGGTCTGGGAAAGCTAGCGACGGTGGAGTATCTGAAGGGAGTGATACGTCGCAGGAAGCCGCAAGTGATCTTTCTTAGTGAGACGGTGGCTCGGAAAGGGGAAGTAGATATCTTGAAGCTGAAGACGGGCTTCCCGGGTGGTTGTGAAGGGCCGGCGGTGGGGCAAAAGGGGGGTCTGATACTGCTATGGACCTCGGATATGAAGGTTACGTCGTACCCCAGTGAGGAGCGATTTATCGATGTGGAAATTGAAGGGCCGAACGGAGATAGCTTCCGCTTTACGGGTGTGTACGGGGAGGCGAACAGAGAACTCCGGTGGCAGACGTGGGATATGATTAGGTCCCTCGGTGCGAGGATAGGAGCTGCGCGGAAATGGCTCTTGATGGGTGATTTCAACGGCATCCTACGTAATAAGGAGAAACGGGGCGGCCGGCGGTATCCGGAACGACTGATCTCGGGCTTCCGGACTACAATGAGGGACGTAGGGGTCTACGACGTCCCGATTCAAGGGTACGGCTTCACGTGGCATAGTGGCAGTGAACCAGAGACACGAATGGCAGTCCAGCTAGATAGGGCGCGCTGATGTCTCGGGAGTTGTGGTCGATGTGGCCGGAGGCTCATCTAGCCAATTTGGGTATTTCGACATCGGATCACTTACCCATCATGATGGACTCAGAGAAACGAGTGGATCCTGTGGGGTCGCGTCAGTTCCGGTTTGAGAACATCTGGGAGGAGGATCCGGAGTGTGGTTTGCTAATTCAGTCTAGCTGGGGCGTACCGGGGGACCGCGAGGTCGGGTGCAAGATCCAGGAGACAAGCTCGGCACTAGATACCTGGGGTAAGGAGGTGTATAATGCACTCGCCCGGAAGATTGCACGTTATGAGAAGGACATGTTGTGGTTGAACGGTAAGGAGGACCGATCGAGTATTCGGCGTCGGAGAGCGCTACAGAAATTATACGTCAAAGCCCTGGAGCAAAAGGGGGAGTTTTGGAGGCAGCGAGCCAAGCAGCATTGGCTTACGGATAGTGATCAGAACACCAAGTTTTTCCAAGCCTCGGCGTCGCAACGGAAAAACATAAACAAGGTATCTGAGTTACGGGATGAGGATGGTAACGTGCTGACTTGGGACTCCGGGTTGGGAGACCATATCCTGGTTTTCTATAAGGTCTTATCTCGGAGGACGAGGGGGGACAGAGCAAACTTCCCGATATTCCGTCAGCAGGTGACGGAGGAGCAGAACAGGGCACTGATGGGGGAGGTGACGTCGGAAGAGGTACGAGACGCGACTTTCTCCATTGGCCCGAATAAATCGCCAGGGCCGGACGGTCTCAACCCTTTCTTCTACCAAAAGTACTTCTGGTGGGTGAGACGGATCTTCGCAGGGGAGGACATCCCACGGGAGTTGAACAAGACTACGCTGGTTCTGATTCCGAAAGTGGAGTGCCCAATGTCGCTCAAAGATCTTCGACCTATAGCATTGTGTAATGTGGTGTTCAAGGTGGTGTCCAAAGTGGCTGCAAATAGACTTAAGGGCTTGTTGTGGGGGACTTATTTCTGAGGCCCAAGGTGCGTTTGTCCCGGGCAGATCTATACAGGACAATATTATCCTGTCATATGAGACTTTGCACCACCTACGGAATAAGAGACAGGGTAAAGAAGGCTGGGTGGCGCTGAAGTTGGATATGAGCAAAGCCTATGACAGAGTGGAATGGGGCTTCTTATGGGACATTATGAGAGGTTTTGGTTTGAGCGAGGAGTGAATATCTCTGGTCCGTCGGTGCACGTACTCGGTTACGTACAACATTGTGGCGGGGGGTCAATAAGCGGGGTTTATTCAGCCTGAAAGGGGGATAAGGCAGGGGGACCCGCTTTCCCCCTATTTGTTCCTCTTCTGTATGGAGGGATTTTCTCGGTTACTACAGGGGGTAGAGGGTGCGAGGAATATCCATGGCGTCAGGATAGCTAATGGAGCCACGACGCTGACCCACATGTTCTTTGCGGATGACTGCTATGTGTACTGCAAAGCGGTCCCGGAAGAGATGACAAAAGTGTGAAACTACTTGGGAATGTTTGAGGAGGCTTCAGGGCAGGTGGTGAATCAGGCTAAGTCGTCTCTCTTTTTCAGTCATAATACTCCAGAGCATCGTCGTCTGAGCGCTGTGCAGATATTGGGGATACCTGAGGTCGATACCCCATCCACCTACTTGGGTATACCGAACATGATGGGTCGGAGCCGGAAGCAGAGTCTGTAGTGTGTTATGGATAAGGTCCTTCGGAGGATCAGGAGGTGGGATGGTAAATTGCTCAATGGGGCAGGTAAAGAAGTACTCGCCAAATCAGTGCTACAAGCAATCCCCACTTATACGATGAGTGTAATGCGGATCCCTAAAGGGATGCTGGAAAAGATGAATGTGGCGCTCGCTAGATTCTGGTGGGAATCGGCGGGCCCGGACGGAAAAGGAGTGATCTGGCAGTCCTGGGAAAATATGTCACGACCAAAGGAGGAAGGGGGGGTGGGTTTTAAGAATCTATACGATTTCAACTCGGCCCTACTTGGGAAGCAGTTGTGGAAATTGGTCACGGAGGAATCGAGTTTAGTGGCTACAGTCCTCAAGGCTAAGTATTATCCGAGGACTTCGGTTTTGGAGGCAGTTCGTAAACAAAATCAAAGCTATATTTGGCAGAGCTTATTATCGGTACAGGAGCTGATTCACAGCGGGGCGCGAAGGTCGGTCGGGCCAGGTACGGAAACTTCAATACTAGGACATCCCTGGCTGACAGGAGTGGAAGCGAGGGTGCAGTCATTAGGACCTGGGCTTGAGGGAATGTTAGTGTCAGAATTGATGAAGCCACAAGAGAGGACCTGGGATGAGGGGAAGATCCGGTCCCTAGTTGGAGGGGAGGATCAGTAGGCGATATTGGCGGTCCCGATTAGTCGGACGGCAGCCAGGGACTCCTGGTACTGGGCGGGGGACTACTTGGGCCAGTACACGGTGAAATCGGCGTACGACAGGAGCCGACAGGACCAGGTCTCTGTCCAAGCACAACCAGAAATCTGGCCGGCAATCTGGAAACTAGAAGTGTTGCCAAAGATCAAGTCTTTTTTATGGCGTACGTGCTCGGGATGTCTGCCGGTGGCGGAGAACCTAAGACGTAGACATGTGGACATGGCGGCGACATGTCCGGTATGTCTGGGAGGAGAGGAGTCGACTTTTCATCTGCTGGTCAACTGCCCAGTGGCAGCTGAATGTTGGACGAAATCGGGTCTGCATCTACCTCAGGGGACGCAGACGATAACGGAGTGGTTGCTACAAGTGCTTCGGATCAACCCTTCGACGAAGGGAGGTTTGATTGGATGTCTGTTATGGGAGGTGTGGAAGGCACGGAACAAGATAGTCTGGGAGAGCAAAGCACAACCAGCGGCCGAAATTTTCCAGACAGCCTTCCATCTTCAATTAGGCTGGCTGGAAGCACGGAGAAGGAAGATACAGGCCCAGGCTAGCCCGAGACTAACTCAGGCTCGGGGAGCGGAGGTATGGGAACGTCCTAATCAGGGTTCTTGGGCAATCAACACTGACGGGGCTCTGTTCGCAGCAGCAGACAAAGTGGGAACAGGTTGGATATGTAGAGATGATAGGGGGCACCTCAGGGGAGCTCGGTCCACTTCATTCCACGGGGCCCAAAACCCGGGGCTAGTGGAAGCGTTTGCGATTCGGGAGGCGCTGATGTGCCTCCAACAATACCCGCTCCAAAGGGCGGTGGTTCGAAGCGATTGTAAGGTCATAGTGGATATGATCAAAAGAGGTGGGGGCTGCCTTCACCTCTGATGACGATCATTACAGATTGTTTTTCCCTTTTATCTAAACTCGAGTGCGTGCAGCTCAAATTTGTAAAGCGGACAGCGAACAAAGCAGCTCACTGGCTTGCCAGGGCGGCTTGTTCTAACCCTGTCTGGAATTGGCAAGTGGGTCATGTCCCCGAACCTCTTCAACATATCATTGTTGCCGAAAATTAATACAATAGCATTTCTCTCAAAAAAAAATTGTACAAGCACGCGCGACAGAATTAAAAAGGGAAATTTGATGATATATGCCTTATAATACATGATATTTTTTTGATATGCTTCTATGATTAATAATTGTAAATCTATGTCTTTCTCAATTACAAAGACAAATATACCCTTAGTGAAACTTATACAAACCCTCTTTTAATCTCTCCATCCTCTTCTCACCCTGTCGTACGTGATCATCAACAAAGCTTCTTCAAATCTCTCAAATGTCTCATGTAAGTCTCTTTTCTCTCCATCCTTCTCTCTAAAATTTATATCATTTAAACCCTATCATTCTTAGGTGTAGAGTTTTGTAAGTTCCACTGAAAATTTTAATTATCAACATTTGTTTTTCCTTTTCCCTTTTCCCAATTGTCCCAATCTTAACCTGATAATCATAATTTGTTTTCAATTTTTGTATTTGAACCTTTAAAAACTTAGTGTTTTCATCATAACGTTCCCTTATATAGTGTTAAATATATATAATTGGGCCTTCAACTATCAGCTTAAGCTTTTAGTTGAGTTGGTCCTCTTACATGGTATCAGAGCTTGGCACCTCACGGACCCGGGTTCAAACCCCACTCTCTACAAAAAATTCTATTTCTTCTCTATTTATCAAATTTACCCAAAATGGGTCAGCCCTTATCATTCTTCTTAATGGGCTCATATCTTCTTCTAAATAATTCACCTCCAATCCCGTAAACGGGCTTGTCCGTGAGGGCGCGTGTTAAATATATATAATTAGGCCTTCAACTATCAGTTTAAGCTTTTAGTTGAGTTGGTTCTCTTACATATAGGTTTATATATATAGTGAAAATTGACAAACAAATACAATCCAAACTCAATTTAGTATTCAAGTAGGATTAACCCAATTCATATTGGTTTTAAAATGGTTCTGTTAATTGATAAAAAAAAAGTCCTATTGATTTCATAAAGTAGAGTTGTGTTTGGTTATTTATAATGTGTGATACTCTATCCTGGTTGTATATTCATGTCAATGGATTAAATTTGAGGGGTTGATCTAAATCTTAGGTATATGGGTTTGGGTATTGGGATTGTTATTTTTTTATGGCAATGCACTTCAACTAATTGCTTAATATGAGAACACAAGTCATTTAGTCTTGGAGAATGGAAAGTGATGGCTTTAAATATAGTGGTCATGTTTTCAATAATTCTCTTTTAGTAAGTTGTATTATTTCATAGTCGTTAAGTGCTGTTAATATGATTTGTAAATATTTGTTTTATGTTTAGAGGTGTATATGACTTTTCCAATGCAAACTCCGGATGATATTCCATATCCTTCGCATACAATTTCTACTTCATGTGGAATAATCGGGATTGGGAAAGTGTTTGAAAATAAGTTGGAATTGAAGACGAAGGTCCACCTATATGCCATGAAGATGAATGTTGAGTTTGTCGTCAAAAAGTCTGGTACGGATGTTTGGTATATCACATGCAAAGATGAAGAATGTGGTTGGAGATTAAGAGCAAGAAAATTAGCGCAATCTGAGATGTTTGAGATTACACGGTTCACTGATAAACATACTTGTTCACTTGATCTTCGTCATAAAGACCATCGTCAAGCTGCAACTTGGGTAATTGGACATTGTATTAAGAAAAATATGAGATCGGGGGTAGCGAATACTTGTCAAACAACATAAGAGAAGACATAAGAAATGAGTATTGTATTGAGATGACATATGAAAAAGCTTGGAGGTGTCGAGAAAAAGCTCTTATGTATGTTCGAGGGACACTTGAAGCATCGTACCAGAAATTACCATCATACTTATTCATGCTGCAACAAAGAAATCCAGGAACTTTGACAGATTTTGTGGTTGAAGATGAAAGATTCAAATATTGTTTTCTATCCCTCGGAATTAGTATAAGGGGTTTTCATTCATGTCGTCCAGTAATATGTGTGGATGGGACGTTCTTGAAAACAAAGTATGGTGGCCAACTGTTATGTGCTACTGCATTGGATGCAAATAATCACATTTATCCTATTGCGTTTGGTATTGTTGATAGTGAAAATCATAACTCATGGACTTATTTCATGTCGAAACTGAAAGAAGCGATCGGGGAAGTGGAGAACCTAGCATTTGTCTCTGATAGACATGCTAGTATTGTACATGCACTAGAAACAATTTTTCCAAATGCATATCACGGTGCTTGTTACCATCACATCAGTATGAACGTGAAAGCCAAATTCAAGACTGATCATTGCCACACAGAGATGTGGGCTGCAGCGTACTCTTTCAGAAAACATGAGTTTCAAAGGCATTTTGACAAAATAAAAGTTAAAGATCCTGCTATAGCTAATTACCTTGATGGTATCGGTTTTGAAAAGTGGGCTCGACCATACTTTTCTGGAAATAGGTACACATTATGATTTATACAATTCTCTTTTTGGATTTTAATTGATTTATGTTGGTTTTAATTGTTTTAGTGTTTTACTTACAGGTATAACATAATGACAAGTAATTATGTAGAGAGCTTTAATAGCAAAACAAGTGCCAATCACTGCATTAGTTGAATATATTCATTTCACACTTCAGGATTGGTTTTGCAAACGACGTGATGAAATTGAGAAAACTACAACTGTCCTATCACCAAGTTTTGAGGTTGATGTACTAGCTATGGCTGAAAAGGCGAAGTTCATTATACCTTATGCCATTGGACAATTTGAGTTTCATGTGGCAGATGGCGAGTTGAATGGTGAAGTAGACTTACTTAAAAAGACTTGCAGTTGCGGCGTATTTCAACTGATTGGTATTCCATGTGTTCATGCCTTATCTGGAGCATTAAAGAGGGGTGTTAGCTTTTATTCTTTATGTTCAAACTATTACAAGACAACACTGTGGAGGACATTGTACGAAGAAACCATATATCCTTGTGGTAACGAGGAAGAGTGGGAAATTCCTAATCACATTAAGAACATGTGTGTGGGGATCCATGTTCATAAAAATCTTGTTGGGTGACCCAAGAAGAAATTAGGGAGACCAAAAAGGAAACGTCATCCTTCACAAGGTGAAATTTTGGTTGTAGAATGGAAATGCAGCACTTGCGGAGGCCGAGGTCATAATAGAGCAACTTGTAGAGCTCGTATTTGATGTTTTTATTTTGGATGTTCGTATTTTAAATATGAGATTTGTGAACAGAAGTTTTTATACATTTGTTATTTCTTTCGACAGAATTTCTATTTATATGTGTAGTATTTTGTGTTCGGAGAATTGTTTAGTTGGACTAAAGTTTTTTGAACAATTGCAGTTTAGTATATGAATAAAAAAAAATTAAATAGAGAATGCTTAAAAAAGAAACTGTATAATTATATTTACATAACATTGTCACTGAACTTTTTCCAACCTTTTCCGCACAACAATATTAATTCTACTCTTTTCATTACTTATTCATGAAGTATGTGCAGAGATAAACATGTATTATATATGGGAATGAGAGTAGAATTTTTATAACGAAGGGTATTTTTGTCTTGAAATTTAAAAGAAGCATAGTTTTCCAATTTTTAATTATAGAAGCATATCAGGAAAATATTACGCATTTTAAAGTATAATTTATCAAATTTTCCATTAGAAATGTTAAAATTTATTAATACTAAGATATAAGGTATAGAAACAATTCAGATCATTATAATATAATATTATGTATGTTAAATATAAGAGTAGTTTAGACTTATTTGGAAAAAAAAAATCAGACTCTCTTTAATTGGTGTCATTTATTATTATACCTTTTAATTCTTCATAAACTCTTACCTATTAGTAAAGCCCATCTGATATTACAAAGCCCAACTTAATCCACAACACAACACAATAAAAGAGGGTGTTCCAGTGAGTAAAAATGAGGGTGTTCCAGGCGAGATTCGAACTCGGGTTCAAACCAGAATGTACGAGAACCTTTAACAATCAGGCTATGTTTCTACATTTTTAGGGTGTTCAATGGAACACCCTAAACCCTTACTGGTTCCGCCCCCGGATTCGGCAGTCACCTATTCAAAGGACCAGTATCCGTCGAATTTGTAGGGTATCATCGTCGACATATTCCTTGACGTCAATTTTAAGACTCATAGATTCGGTTGCAATTTGACTCGTTTTTGGGGATTTGACACGTTTTTTAGGGATTTCAATAGTTTTGGCGGTCACATTAGATGAAGAAGATGTGTTATTATGGCTTTTCGAATAACATTGTTGTTAAACAACCCCAAATTTGTTAATTAAGAAAGAAGAAAGGAAGATGCATATATTCTATTTTATTTTTTGAAACATTCTAATTTATTTTATTAATTATATGTTAACAGAGATTTCGGTCACCTTGTATTTTTTTTAGTAAAACGAGGTAATATTATAAATTAAACGTGTTTACAAAACGGCAAACACAGAAACAAAGAAATCGAAACTTACAATAGAACATAAGGTAAAGTTGCTTTAAAAGAGTCAGAACTTGTCTGGAGGGTAGTACTGCGACATCGTCTTTCGATCACCGATACAGCGGCTCCAAACTGATTGGCACTGGCCGAGCAGGCCTAATGTTGAGATTTCCGATTGGGCATAAATCGACTCTGAATTGTGCTCTAGTAGAATACTGAAACCCTAGAGTGACGCCCCGGGCAACCCTATAACCAGGAACTGAAATGGCTTAGTTGGATTTTGCATCCTCCCGAGGAACCAGCAGACGTCGTCCCCCCTCTGATGATAACGAGGGCCATTAAAAACGTGAAATTGTTGATTCTCGATCTAATTGAAGAATGATGAACCGGTACTTGGTGGAATCGATGCCACCTTACGTCCAGAGGGGCGGTACCACCGACCGACCCCCCTCTGGACCACTTTGGACTCATTTTGCGAGGCGAGGGTGCGTTGAGCCCCCTGCCGCTACAAATGATCCCCCGTCCGGAACCTGACCCAACCCGTCCGCATGCCTAATTGGGCCCGACCCAGGTCCGACTTCCATGATCCGATCCAACCCCGCCTTGTGTCCCTTGTCCTGTCCCAGCTCTCTGACCCGGTCTAACAACGGCCCGACTCCTATTGGGCCCAAATCAGGCCTTGGGTTATCGCACAAGCCCGCCCCGAGCCCAACACCACATGGGTCTGTTTCCAGCTGCCGCTTCCAGGTCCTCGCCTCCCTTTGCTCAGGCCGATCCTTTGGTTAAAGGCGCGACCTTGACGCCAGAGTCCACCGCTGCAGGCCTTGCCTGTATTCCAGCAAGTGCCCTTGAGTCTTCCGGCCGCCCAGGTTTCTCCCTGCCGCCGGCCGATCTCCCTCCTTCCTACACGCTGAGAAGACGATACGTTCACACTCCGTGCCACCCCATCCGAGATCGGTAAACTTAGGCAAGGAGATACTTGAGTAGATGAGGTAGCAGAGGGCGTTGTCGATCCCCCACTCTTGTCCCCTTCGCTCTCGTGGTGGTGTTGATGTTCCGAATCCAAGCAAGAAGACATCCCCGCCAACCTTCGCAAAACTCTTAGGACTGATAGAGCGAGTTGCGTTAAATCTTATTTGGAATCACATGTTCTTTAGGCCACACATGATTCCCACGTTTCACGCATAAATTACTTGATGAAGCCTTCGAATTTCTCACAGCGAAAATGGTATAAGATGATTCGGTCAACATGTGTAATATCAAAACAAAATGTTACCTAATCACTATTCTTTTATGAAAATCTTTTTCTCTAACTTTTGTTTTTTTAAAGTAGAACTCTGTTACTATCTTTTTTTTCTTTTTGGGGGCAAGAACTGTGTTACTACCGAAATAGAAATTTTGTATCTTGTCGCCATATCTCTTTTGAAAGTTATTCCAATTCAACCTAACGTATATTAAAATGAGGGATTTTTTCTTCAAAAATACCCATTAAAATAATTTAGTCAAATTACAGAAGAAAATCTGAATAATACGAAAAGTTGTCTTGAATATATTTATTTTCCGATTTCTTATCAAATTTATTTTTGTAAAAAAAATGTATTAAGTTTTCGATATCCCACATAATCTATAGCAATAATGTACATAAAAAACTGCTAACCACGTTACAAAAAAATGCATATAAAATTTTTCCGCATCTTATTATTCAAGGGTGTCTCAAAACAATTATTATTACTCAATCATACATATATAAGATATACTCACATGGAACAGAACGTGTATATTTTAGTATTATTCAAAGGTAGGTGGAAACTAGCTGGTGAATCATATAATTAAGATTACTCATCCTTGCATCCATATATATCCACATCTGTCCAAACATATTCGTTATAATTATCATGCGAATAATATAATTATTACAAGTAACATGGAAAAAATTATTTTTATATCGTCATTGATTGAGGTAACACAAAGTCGAAAAGAGTATATTAAATCTTCGGGTTTATTCACGAATCGACCTCCACAATTTATCTACTTGAAGAAGTTTTGGAGCATCAGTGGAATTGGGATCCGGGACCTACCCATCATGACTCGGGACCGACGTTGCTTGACCGTCCCGGGAGGAGAAAGGAAGCAGATCGTCTTTTATGTTTTAGATTGGAGTCAATTTTAATTTCAGTTTTGAATTGCGATGATTGTTTTAGTTGGATTCTTTGTTGTTGTTTTGTTTTCGACTTTAGGTTCAATAAGTTGGAAAGTCTGGTAAGAGGTTGTCCTCGGTCTGTATCTACGAAAAAAAGTAGTATCTTCTATGGAACCATGAGGGCTGGGTCAACTACGAGAGACTCGGACAATATTCTGGTATCCAGTACCGTTAGGCCCTACTTTAAAACTGTTCAATTGGTATAATACTCTCATCTGTTTGTCCGTTTCAAAAAAAGAAAAACTATTTTTATAGATTGGTCTTAAGGACAGACAACTTGTTTTTGATGGAAAATACCAAGTCACATCCCAATAAGTAAAAGTTAGTCTAACAACTTGGAACAACCAAACAAAACACAAAATGACTCAACAAGCACCACACTTCACTCTACTGCACATGAAACCCATGTTATACTATGTCTTGATATTATTTCCTACGTACGAACACATCAACTTATCAACCGTGACCACAAATATATTATCGTACATATATTTCGAGACGAGTCCTTATGCGTGACAGAAATCAAGCTCGACAAGCTTAGCCAATGGCCCAATCTTTCCTCCATTATTATTCAAGTGCTTCAACTCATTGAGTGCCAACTTTTTCATCTCCTCGATCATTTCTTCTCTGTCCTCCGCACCCCAATTAACCATTCCTTGGATCGTCCCCACGTATCGCCCGTATCTTCTTAACATCTCGACCTCTTTGTCGCTCCCTCCTCCCAGTATTGCCCCACAGGCTCCCGCGCACGCGTGCAGCTCGCCTTCCTTCTTCTCCCACGCCCGTTCCATCCGACCGTACTTTTCACCGTTGGCTTGGGCTTGACTACACAACACTTCCTCGTATTGTCCCTCAACCATCCCTCGCGCCCCGGCCGCACGCGCGATCTCGGTCATGACCCGGAGGATCCGACCCGAATACTTCGGGTCCGGGTCAGGCGACCCGCCTCTCGCCAATATTTCGAACCCGAACGGGACGATCCCGTCTCCGGTCATGAGCTTTATGTTCGACCCGAACCCGCCACGTGAGCTCGGATTGCGGGTCGAGAGGAGATCGTCGTGAGTGCAAGCAGCCGCGTGGATGAGCCTCACGGCGGCCGCGGCCGCCATGGCCTGGTCGCGGCTGCCTCCGACGGCCTCGCAGGCGGCGACGCACAGCGCTGGCGCCGCCGACGGCGGCGCGTCGAGGACCAAGTGACGCATGGGCTCGAAGACCGTGAGGGGTTGCCGGAGCGGGATCGATTTCTCGAGGTAGGCCTCGACGGCGACATTGACGGAGGCCCAGTAAGGCGACTGGCTTTTGGCGGACATGACGTTGGCGATCTTGACGGTGGAGCTTGATCGACGGCCGGGGACGTTCTGTTTCGGTGACGGAAACATCTGGGTCGTCCCGGTGATTTGGAACATAGCTCTCGCCATCGGATCTGAGACGATGATGATAAAAAAAAATGTAACGAGTAGTGATGTTGGGGAGATTTGAGACTAAGTTTTAAAGTAGAACTGCTATTTATAGAAGATACATAGCGAAACGTGTAACAATCTGGACCGTTGAGATGTTATTTTATTTGGGTGTCTATTTCGTTGAAGGGACTGAGGCTATATAATTCGAGAATGGATCGTGATAATCTTTGGGGTATTTCGAGAATGAATCACGTGGTTAATAGTGGAATAATTAAGAGGTGAATTACTTTTCTACCCTTTGTTGTTCGCAGATGTTATGAGTTCTTACCACTCTATTGATGGATCTGAGAGAGCAAGATACGAGGGATCAGGAGTAGGATTTTAATATAGTGAGACCACTATATGATTCGTGATCCACGGATCTTTTATTTTATTTGGACCTCGTGCTCCAAGTTTCCCTGAGTTATTCAGCCATGTACAAACCAAGGATTATTTCTCACGCCAAGTCCACTTCCGATACATAAAGGGGCGTCCGGTTTGTTTGGTTTGCAACTCTCATATTACCTGAGGTTGTCGTTGGATTCTCGAGACGGACATCTGAGTATAGTCTGTCCCCGAGCAGAAATTCGGGTAAGTTGTTGCGCACTCGAAGCTAATGCCACTCGAGAGTTGATGTGTGTGGATAGAGGTTGGAGTCTTTATACATGGGGGAGGCCAGGACCGACTATTGCACCTACGAGGAAACAAACTCCTCTTGCTGCTAAAATCGTCCGTCCGTTTTGCACGAGTAATAGAAGAAACACCAAGAAACTAAGTGAGGTCGGGAAGATTGGCATGCGGTGAATCTGCAATGATGGAGAAGCTATTGGCATGTATTTAAAGATCGAAATTAACTTTCGTCTCTAATGACAACAACTTTTCGGCGTCACTTGGCACGTTGCGATTCGGCAGTCAACTATTCAAAGGACTCGTATCCGTTGAATTTGTAGAGTGTCAACGTCAACGTATTCCTTGACGTCGATTTTAAGACTCGTAGATTCGGCTGCAATCCGACTCGTTTTCGGGGATTGGACACGTTTTTTTGGGATTTCAATAATTTTGACGGTCACGTTAGATGAAGAAAATGTGTATTATGGCTTTTCTAATAGCATTGTTGTTAAACAAACCCAAATTTGTTTTTTTAGTAAACTGGTATTTCATTACATTAAAAGAGTCACTACATGCTTAAACCCCTGCTGGGGTAAACAGAGAAACCTTGTACTACCATCACGTCAGAGACATGTTGCTGATGTGCCATATTGGCGACTAGAACTGATAACCAAATCAAATGAACTAGAACAATATTGAAATAACTAAGATAAACCAAACTAAAACAGTATTGAACTAACAACTAAATCCTAAGAACAATAAAAGTAAAGACGATTGACGAAACACTGCTCAAAGTGGGGCCTGAATACCGTTGGGTCGCCCGAAGGCGGCGCTCTTCTTTTGTTGTAAAATCGAACCTGTGATCGTCAGTGGTGAAGGACAGACAGGGGCCTGTGGGTAGAGGGTGTGGTGGTGGAGGCGAGGGGGGAGGGCGTGGCGGTTGTAGAGACGCTGCAACAACTTCATATATCCAGATGGATGTAGGGGCGGTGGTGGAGGCCAGGCCTATGGCGGGAGAGAGGAGTCGGACATAAGCCGGGAGACACGATGTTGGTGGCGGAGGGGAGCCAACACCCTGGTGCCGATCATAAGCCGGGAGCGACGACGACGTTGCGCCTGCGACATCCAAGGTGGCGGCTGCGATGACTTCAGAGAAGCCGACGGGAGGGACGGCGTTAATGTCTGATGCCGCGGTGAGTCAGTCGCCATGCACCGGAGTCGGAGAGGAGGACAGTAGAGATTATGCGTGAAAGAGAGGAGCAAGAACATGACAAACGCCACTTTTACGGCAGGAGAGAGAGGACTATCAACCCTAGGGCTTAGAGAGAGATAAAATAGATATGTTCCAACAAACCCAAATTCGTAAATTAAGAAGGAAAGAAGATGCATTTAATCTAATTTATTTTTTATTTTATTTTTTGAAACGTTCTAATTTATTTTATTAATTATACACAGATATTTCGGTCAACTTGTATAACATCAAAACAAAATCTTACCGAATCACTATTCTTTTATGGAAATCTCTTTCTCTAACTTTTTTTTTTCAAATGTAGAACTGTGCTACTGTCCTTTTTTTAGGCAAGAACTGTGTTACCATCAAAATAGAAATTTTGTATCTTATCGCCATATTTCTTTTGTAACTTATTCCAATTCAACCTAACGTATGTTAAAATGAGGGATTTTTTTCTTTAAAATACCCATTAAAAATAATTTAGTCAAATTACAAAAGAAAATCTGAATAATACTTTTGTCTTGAACATTTATTTTTCGATATCTTCTCCAATTTATTTTTGTAAAACAAATGTATTGAGTATTCGATATCCCAATTTATGGGCTGCTCGATTGGGTGAAGTCGTATTCTGAGCTGTCCTTATGGGTGAAGTCGTTATCTAGGCAGCCTTTATGGGTAAAGTCATTATCTGGGTTGTCCTTATGGGTAAAGTCGTCTTGGGGTTTTGATCTACTGATGTTCCCCTAAAACCAGAGCAAGTGGATTCGGCGAGCAGTATCGTAGCATCACAACCGGAGCATGAAATACGGCTCAAGCAAAGAGACCTTCAAATGCTCCCTTTGTCTAGTGATTGTCAGGTCCGAGTGGTTTGGGAGCCAGGGGTGGGATGATATTATGAGACCTGGGGCGGCCAATGATGGGACGTCCAGGGAAATCTATGGGAGCAACGCATATTTCCTTATTTTTATATTTTCAATTCTATTGTCTTTCTGTTTTTAGTTTGAAGCACTTAGGTTGGACTTTTTATTTTCTGTTTAGTACTTTTGAAATGCTGGTAATGAGATCTCCTGAGTTAGTGTCTACGAACCAAAGTACACTATTTCTACGGGTCCATGGGAGCTGATCGGGCTACGATCGGGCCGGACAATATCCTGAAACCCAAGACTTTTACGCCCTACATTATATTGTTTACGTTTCACAATAATACAAATCTCCACTTTCCTCGTTTCGAAAAAAAGTTTTCGATATCCCACATAATCTATAACAATAATGTACACAAAAAACTACTAACCACGTTACAAAAATAAATGCATATAAGATTTAGCCGTATCTTTTTTTTTCAGTAACTAGAATATCATTCCATTAAAAGGGTCAGTACATGTTTGACAACCCAGACGGGGCAAACACAAAAATCATGTAACTACCATTGCGCCCATGACGCATTGAAGAAGCCAGAAAAGCTAAGTAAGAGAAGAACCAAACTAAGTATAAATGAAAACTACAGACCATAAAACTAGTAGAATACTGGCGGCCACTACTCAAGGTAGGGTCTACAGACCGCTGGGTCACCCAAAAACGACATTCTTTTTGCGCTATAAAACCGAGCATATGACCACTAGCACCGTGTTGAGGACAGGGTGACCTCGGAGGGAGTACCCAACCTCCCCCGAGCTCCTGGTGACGACTCATGACTCCTGGCGAGGTTGTTTCCCAACGCTCGCCTGATCTTCCCAAGGTTCCCCCGCCAAACCCCTCTTCATTCCTGGAGCCGCTGAAGGTTCCTCAAGCAGTCCGGCCCAGGAGATCCCCAAGGATCCTTCCGATCCGACTCACCCTTGTGTCCCCAAGGGGCCTTCCCCGTCCACTCCCGAGGTCCAGGTCGCGGAGGGGTTGAACCTCATACCAGTGAAGCAAACCTCGGCTATTTCGGAGGAAGGCCCCGTCGTGCATGAAGGGGCTTCGTGTAAAGACCACCTTGTTTTAAAAGGGTATTAATTTGCAACCTTGTTTTAAAAGGGTATTAATTTGCAATTTGTAACGTTGGGGTAGGTTTTGCAAAAAGTGTTTTTGAAAAGAAAAATAAAAAAAAGGTGAAGCAGAAGCTGTTTGGGCCAGGCTGACCGGGCCAGCCAATTGGGCCAAGCCTAGGACGCGCGCCAGCCCGGCCCATTTGCGAGCGAACCCTAACCCTTCGCCTTCCTCCTTCAGATCGAGCGCGAAACCCGAGACGAGCCGTCGTCCTCTCTTCGTCCTCTCGACGCTCTCCTTCGAAACTGCACGCCGTCGTCCCTCACCGGAGATCCAGAAGCACCGTGCCTCTCCGCGTCCGTTCAGAGTCTTGTGGCCGCGCTTGTGACGGAGGCTTCAGAGCAGGTAAGCGAAGCTTCGGCAAGCTCCTTCCCGAAGCCCTCTCTCACTCCCTCTTTGCTCTGGTGCGTTGCCGTGAACTCGCGAGTGACGAAGCTTCGTCCGAGCTCGTTGAGTTCTGGGAGGGCGTAGATCTCGCGAGTTACAGCTCGCCGGAGAGCAGACCAGATCCACCGCGCCAGAATCTCCCCCTCGCTCACTCCGCTCGAGCTTGAGTGGATCTGTGAGGGTTTGAGCGTCAAAGGGTACTGGTGGCCGGTTATTGCTCGCCGGAACGGCAAGGGTGAAAGGAAATCGCATCCCGAGCACCCTGGACTTCATCGAGCTCGCCGTCGCCGCAGTCGCCGGCGTTCGGAGACAAAATCTAGCCACCGTCCTCGTCATAGGAAGCGGGCCTTGGGCCAGAGTAGATTCGGTCTTGGGGCTTGCGCCCAGGATGGACGTTTGGCCGGACCAAGACTCGGGCCAGGCCCAGGCTCTCAGATCCGGGTCTGGACTCGGGTCCGAACTTGGGTCGGAGCCGGGTCTGGGGCCGGGGCCGGGTCGAGTCCGGGTCAGGGTCCTCGACCGTGTTTGGGCTCGGAATCGGGTCTGGTTCGCGGATCCATGTCGGATCCGGGTCGGACAGTGTTTATTAATTAATTAATAAATTGTTTGACTTAAAAATGGTTTATTTAAAGGACGTTTTGGACAATTTCGAGGACTTTGGACTTACCGGAACTAATTGGATATTTTGACTGTTTAAAAACCCAGACTTGGATTTCGCGGACTTCGCCCGAGAAGACCGGTGTTAGGCCAGGACGTCAACAGCTAGGAGACGCAGTTGTTGTTATCGTCTTGAGGTAGGGAAAGTAGCGGATGTCGCTTTAATTACGGAAAGTTACTAGTATGCATGATTAGGAAATAATAATAACCGGAAAGGTCCTAGTTGACATATAGGATGTGATTCACTAGAATAACTGCTTTTCGATTAATAAATACCGGACGAGTCTTAGTAACATGTAGGATGTGATTCACTAGCTATACTCGCTTTTTCTCTTGGGAATTGTCGTGTTGGTAGATGGGCCATGTCGAGCCCTAGGATTGCGTGTTGTGTGCTATAAATCGCTGTGTGAGGGTCTAAATAAGATTATACTCGGTGTTGCATGATGTGATTGTGTATGGGCAACTGTGCCATGTTTGATGACGTGAACCCTTGGTTGTGATATGACCGGGTGAGTGATAGACCGGCTGTGTGCTATGTTGAGATGGTCTGGTTGGTATACCGAGACCATCAGTGACTTGTGTTGTGTGTTAAACCCTGGTTGTGTGTCCCATGAGACGGCGTAGCCGGAGTAGTACCTACACCGAGGGATAGTTTCGGTATAGGGTACCGAGGCCAAGGATGGCGTGATCTGAACCCCGATGACTCGTAGTCCCGGACATTGTTTGACCGAGGTGTGTACCGGTCCTGTGCGTGTTGAGTAGTGCCCACGTCTGTGTGCGTGGAAAACATCGGACTGAGAGATTTCCGGTCAAGGATGTTACCCTCTGTCTGTGTGAGGAGGAAGATATCGGGACTAATGTTGTATGCCGGTCCAGTACGTATGTTGGGTAAGGCCCACGTCTGTGTGCGTGGAAGACATCGGACTGAGGGATTTCCGGTCGAGGATGTTACCCTCCGTCTCAGTGAGGAGGAAGATATCGGGACTGATGTTGTGTGGTCTAGTACGATATAAGTGGCTCAGTGCAAATGGCTTAGTACATTCAACGACGTTGGAACTGCCGTACGATATCTGTGTGTATCTCGCTGTGTGCTCTTTCCTTGTTGTTTAGCTTTGTGCATTCCTTCTCAGTATGTTATGATTTTGTGAAAGTGACCGGTAACCAGGTATCGGAACCGAGGCTTCGTGTTCCGGTGTGACATAAGTGGACGGGCTGTGATAGCCGGAGATGTTGGAAATGGTTATACTATGTTAGGGCGAGTCTGCTGTGTGTGCAGTGCGTGTTGTTGGGCTTTGTGTGTTGTCTGCTGTGTGTGTCGTGCGGGCTGTCTGGCTTTGTGTATTGGGTTAAGTGTGACTTTGGTCTTGTGAGAGTGTTTGGTGACTCGAGGTGATGTTGTGCCTATTTCTTGTGTCGTAGTGCGAGTTCGCACGTGTGGTCGGTTGTGAGATAACCGTAGGCGTTGTTCATTGAGAATTGTTAGGTGATGGGTGTCAAGAGCTAGTTGTGGAAAGTGGCATGAGTTCGGTTTGTTGTGAGTTTTTTTTACGGGTTGTGCCTGAGTGAAGGCAATGTGTTGTCTTGGAGTAAGCGTTTAATTTGTTTCTAAAAGTTGTGATTTACCAGTATGCCCTAATTGGACGGTTATCCGTGGTGATGAACTGAGTTTCAGATCCTTAACTACTTTTTCTACTGAGCGTAAGCTCACCCCCTTACTTTGTTGTGTTTCAGGTGTTGAGCGGGACTTGTACTAGCAGGATTCTCGGAGCTAGGGAGCTGACGGGGATTCGGGCTAATGTCTAGTCTTATTTCTATTTTGACTTGTTTTTATTATCGAGATGTTGACTCGTTGAATCTTCGAAACTTTAAATTGCAATTGAGACTCGTTTATTTATCCTTTTTACTTATTTATTATTTTATCTTGAGTCGCGTCTCGAATTCGGTCAAAACCGGATTTGGGGCGTGACAATTTGGTATCAGAGCCTGGTTGCAATTTGAAATGATTTTTCAAACCTCGGACCGTACGTCAATTAGGTGGGTAAAGTTAGGTGGTTCAAGTCGTAGTGCTGAGTGACGCGAGTCGGAAGTATCCTGTGCGTAGAGTTGAAACGACAGGAGCCTCGTTTGTTAAGTGTGTTGTTTAAGTGTTACCGTTTTCGATTTGAACCCTAGTCGTTGTTTGTTGTACAGCGTAGTGGATCTGTGATGTCGACTAGTTGTGATCGAGGTTGGTTACGAGCGAGGCTCGGGATGGTTATGACGTGTTGGTTAATTAATTGCTATGTGTGTTGCCGCCTTTGTTGGCCGTTGTCGGATTGGTGAAACGTTCGGCCTAAGTGTCGTGGACTTTTGGGTGGACTTGTGTGATTGGTGGTTATTGGTTAAATTAACTTACGAACGGGTCATGCCCGATTTTCTGTAGAAACTGAAGTGTATGTACAATCACGATTCAGCTATAGGGGCCACTGTAGCTGGACGTGAATGGAGGGATGTCGAGTGGTTACAACGTAATTCGGGGACGCCTGAATCGGGTTGTAACGACGAGAGATCAACACGAATGTTATGTTAGAAATAAAACGTGTTAAGTCTTTCAAAACTAAGTTGTTGTTGACTAGTGTGTAATTGCTGTGTGGCGGTTGTTGTGTGAAATTGCTTGTGATATAAGTTGTGGTCTGAGTGACTCCTGTGTGAAATTGCGTGTAACCGCTGTTTGTTTATATGATATGTGTGACACAATAGTATGCGAACTTCTCTGCTGCGTGCTATTGGGTGACTACTAGTGAGTATTATTATTACTATAAGTACTAGTGTGGTGGACTGTGTGTGACGTTAGTTATTTGAAGCGCGTCGTTCTTTAAGAGTGAGAAACTAAATGTGGGCGTTACCCGTGTAGAGGGCACTTGCGTCGTGGCACCTCGAGGTAGGAGAGGTAAGCCGTTGGGGGCATAAATGCCCGGGCTACTCCCACTGGGGAGGTTAGGAGGAGCAACACGATGTCAGAGATGAGCTACGAGACCAGAGTTACGGCGTGGGCCGTTACACCAGTTTGGTTGGCCGACGAGTCGAAAGGATGCATGAAGTCCGAAAGAGGGCCCCGAGCCCGGAGTTTGGGTCAAGTTCGCAACCTGATGATTGGGGTGTAGTTTTGAGATGATAGATACAACGACAACCGTGGAACGAGGTCGCAGAAAGACCGCGAGAGCCGTAAGGCTCTGTAGCGACTAAGCAGTGTTGCGGGACCGTACGAGACTCGAGAACTGAGGGGGCGGAGAACCGCAAGGTTCTCTCGGCCGCAGGCACTGTCTGACCGTATGAAGCAGAGAAGAACAGGAACATCGGTAGGTCCCGTCACGTTAGAACGTGGGCCAGTGTGTTTACACGATCGGCAGTCGGGGCACCGGAGACGAGTGCCCGAGCGGCGAAGGGCCGCAACAACACCAGTAAGCCGTCAGCCCGGTCAATAGAGGTGACCGAGTGGCGATGAGATCAGAGTGGCGCAGCGGAAGCGTGGTGGGACATAACCCACATGCATCGCACTCTTCGATTTACTTTACACGTGAGGAGATGTGGGGGTCTAAGAGTGTTTTGGCATTGTGACGCGTGAGACTCTCTTGATGTATGTTCCAAGAGAAGTTGTATTCCGGTATGGGATATCCTGACTGAGGCTTTGAATTCGGAGATACGTCTCTGTTCGGTAAGATTATTTGAGGGTGGGTTTCAGTTCGACGTCGTAACCGATGGTGTTCCAGTGTTTCAGTTCGGTATCGATATCGGTGGCGGTTCCGCTATAGATACCGCGACCCAGACTTCCGGTGTGAGACCTATGCCGACGAGAGATCTCGGTATAGGATATCTAGACCCACGCCAGCGGCTAATGGGGCAAGAGCTCCCACGATCGCGCCCACGCCAACAGCTGATGAGACATGATCTAAGGCGAGAACCTTCGGGGAGACTGGCTGGGAGGATGGTGTGGACAAGGTAGGGGACAAGGAGGGAGACGCATGTGAAGAGGCGGGGCGCACGGCTTGATCGGCAAAAAACATAAAGATCTGGGAGTACATTAAGATTAGGGTTTAGAAGTCTCGACGGATACGAGGAGTAAACTTTTATTAAAGCTGAGAATCGAGTTTTGTTTTTTCCTTTTGCTTGTTAATAGTAGATTTTGCCGTATCTTATTATTCGTGGGTGTGTCAAAACAATTATTATTACTCAATCATATATATATATAAGATATACTCACATGGAACAGAACGCGTATTTTTTTATATCATTATTCAAAGGTAGGTGAAAACTAGCTGGTGAATCATATAATTAAGATTAATCAACCTTTCATCCATATATACACATCTACCCAAATATATTAGTTGTAACAGGTATCATGTGAATAATATAATCATTACAAGTAACATGGGAAACTATTTTCATAGATTAGTCTTAAAGGACGGACAACTCATTATTTGATGGACAATTTACAAGTCACATCCCAATAAGTAAAAGTTAGTGTAGCAACTTGGAACAACCAAACAAAACACAAAATGACTCAACAAGCACCACACTTCACTCTAATGCACATGAAACCCATGTTGTTCTATGTCTTGATATTATTTCCTACGTTCGAACACATCAACATTATCAACCGTGACCACAAATATATCAAGCGTGACAGAAATCAAGCTCGACAAGCTTAGCCAATGGCCCAATCTTTCCTCCATTATTCAAGTCCTTCAATTCATTGAGTGCCAACTTTTTCATCTCCTCGATCATTTCTTCTCTGCCCTCCGCACCCCAATTAACCATTCTTTGTATCATCCCCGCGTATCGCCCGTATCTTCTTAATGTCTCGACCTCCACCTCGCTCCCTCCTCCTAGTATCGCCCCACAGGCTCCCGCGCATGCGTGTAGCTCGCCTTCCTTCTTCTCCCACGCCCGTTCCATCCGACCGTACTTTTCACCGTTGGCTTGGGCTTGACTACACAACACCTCCTCGTATTGTCCCTCAACCATCCCTCGCGCCCCGGCCGCACGCGCGATCTCGGCCATGACCCGGAGGATCCGACCCGAATACTTCGGGTCTGGGTCAGGCAACCCGCCTCTCGCCAATAGTTCGAACCCGAACGGGACGATCCCGTCTCCGGTCATGAGCTTTATGTTCGACCCGAACCCGGCACGTGACGTGGCATGAGAGATAGACTTGTGGGTCGAGAGGAGCTCGTCGTGAGTGCAAGCCGCGGCGTGGATGAGCCTCACGGCGGCAGCGGCGGCCATGGCCTGCTCGCGGCTGCCACCGACGGCCTCGCAGGCGGCGACGCACAGCGCGGGGGCCGCCGACGGCGGCGCGTCGAGGACCAAGTGACGCATGGGCTCGAAGACCGTGAGGGGTTGCCGGAGCGGGATCGATTTCTCGAGGTAGGCCTCGACGGCGACATTGACGGAGACCCAGTAAGGCGACTGGTTTTTCGCGGACATGACGTTGGTGATCTTGACGGTAGAGCTTGATCGACGGACGGGTTTCGAGGTCGAAACGTTCTGTTTCGGTGTCGGAAACATCTGGGTCGTCCCGGTGATTTGGAACATAGCTCTCGCCATCGGATCTGAGACGATGATGATAAAAAAAAATGTAACGAGTAGTGATGTTGGGGAGATTTGAGACTAAGTTTTAAAGTAGAACTGCTATTTATAGAAGATACATAGCGAAACGTGTAACAATCTGGACCGTTGAGATATTATTTTATTTGGGAGTCTATTTCGTTGAAGGGCCATGAGGTTATATATTTCGAGAATGGATTGTGCAAATCTTCGGGGTATTTCGAGAATGAATCACGTGGGTAATAGTAGAATAATTAGGAGTTGAATTACTTTTCTACCCTTGTTCTTACCACTGTATTGATGGATCTGAGAGAGCAAGATATGAGGGGTCAGGAGTAGGATTTTAATATCGTGAGACCACTATCTGATTCGTGATCCACGGATCTTTTATTTTATTTGGCAAATCCATAATCGATATTTGGCCCATCTGATAAATATTTGTTTAGGTTTGGTGGATATTATTTTAGGCATAGTAAATATATATATATTTTTATTTCTGAATTGATAATGCGGGGCAACCCAGTTGTAAATTAATAATGGGTTACACTTTTTCTATATAAAATAGGTTACAAGTCTAATTAAGACTACGAAAAAAAACACCACCTCCAGGTGAGGTTCCACTCTACCCTACTTAGAGTTTACAGTTGTCATCGCCGCCGTCCACCACGCCACCACCACGCCGTCGTCCTCCTCACGTCGTCATCCTCTCCACAGTTGCTATTCGCCTCAGCCTGAAACTTCTCCCGTCAGCGATGATGCCCTCTGGTTCACGCCGCCGCCACGGAGAAACGCACCCTCGAGTGCCATGGTCGCCGGAGTACTCGATCCGGCCTCGCCCCATCATGTTCGGCCAGTCCAGGCCGCTTAGGGCAGTATACCACCGGAATGGGTGGCTCATGCAGGGTGAAACCCCGGATCCGTGGTGGCTGTACCAGCCGCCCTGGAACAGATCACCACCGTTGGCACCGGACCGGGTTGGGTGGTTCATGTAGGGAGAAGCCCCGGATCAGTGGGGGTTGTACCCGACTCCCTGGACCAGAACACCGCGGACGGAGCTGTACCGGCTCCTTGAAGCCAGCCAATGGAACCATCGCCAGGACATCCATCGTCGGGGCCTGGCCTCCGTCCCTCCGCCAGAGCGTCCCGCTTCAATGCCATCCCTATGGGTTCCATCGTCTCAGATGCAATGGCCGCCGGCACAATCTAGGGACTATACAAGCCCTAGGGTGCAGACAAGCCCTAGGGCGCCTGCAAACCCTAGAGGGCATGTAAATCCGAGGGACCATGGTACCCCGTCGAGGGTATTGGGCCCGAGTCCAGTGATTTCCAAACGCCATGGAAGGGCGTCTGCACGGCTCAGACTGCAATCCCCAGGCAACACGAGGGAAAAGTCACCAAACCCTAGGCCGCTTGGGAGCCCAAAGCCCCGGGTGAATCGCTATGCACTGAGCGACTCACCTTTGGTTCACCGGGGAATCCTGCGATTCACTACCGCCATTGGACCCAGACCCAGGAAGATCAAGACAAGACACAAGTCATCGCCCCCGGAGGTACCGCCAGATACCACTAAACAGGAACAGGAAAAAGGAGTTAAGCCCGGGGAACTATTATCCCCCGGGGGATGAATGATTCCCCATGGCGGGAGTGGGAAGGACCGTCGAGGGACTATACCCACAAACTTAGGACAACTGCAGCCGGGAGGTCTCAGGGAATCCGCAGTCAAGGCTACTTTTCATTCTATCTTCCTTGGTTTAGGTCGAATAATATTTTGGCAAGTTAGGTTTAGTTTTGGGTTTTATTTTTCTCTCGAAACGTTGGATCGAGGAACTCTTGAGTTCGGATCTGCGAAACAAAGCAGACTATATGTATGGAACCATGTGCGCCCGACGGGCCACGACCGGTTGGGACAGAAAGCTGGTATCCGGGACTGTTATGTTCCTCATTGTAAGCATGACGTGCGATCGTAATACAACTCCTTCTTTCCCGTTTCAAAAAAAAAACTACGGAAAAAAAAAGATAAGTGAAAAAACTCTCGGTTACCTCACCAATGAGGTTCTCTCTCTACCTTATTAGGGTTTTCTTGTCGCCGTCCACCTCCACGCTGCCCCGCCGTCGCCCGACCTCCGGTCTCGCTTCCTGGTATCGTCCCCACTGTCCCTCTCCACAGATCTCACTACTCCCTCTTCATCTGGCCCCGTCGAGCTTTGTCTGTCCCGAGCTCCTGCGCCCATCCGAACGGCACCGGCTCCCCAGAGCGTTCTCTCTCCCGTCCCTGTCCTCGATCTCTTTGTATTCGTCATCCTCAAGCCTCGTTTGCCCGGAAATGGACAAGGATGACCAGATCTGGCCGAGCGAGGATCCTCAACAGCCGACTGTGACGAGGTTTCTGCCGGAGGTACCATTTCTGGCGTCCCCTTCTGTTCATTTACTCCCTCCACCTGAACAACGTTGGCCCGCCGGTACACTGGCATCCCTGAAGGATAAGCCGGGTGGAGTGCAGCCCGGGACCTTTGCCTTCGTAGAGCCACAACCGCCGTCGCGTCCTCGACGTAGCCTGCCGAAGTCGGCTACGGTCCACAAGGATCTGCCGCCCGTCTCTCGACCACAATCGCCGGCGCAGGGTGACCAGGAGAAGCAGTTGGAGGCAGGACAGCCTCCAATGCAGGGATGACCCGACCCGGCAGGGGTGGGTGGAGCCGATGTCGGTCTATACCTACAGACCAGAGACAGCCAGTGCTGGGATGTCCCGGGCATCCTACACCAACATCTAATCTCTATTATTTGCTTTATGGTTATCTGCATTATTTCTGGAACAATTTATCGCTTATTTTGTTTAGGTACTATTACTTTAGGTCTCACTGTTTTGAGACGCTGGTACGGAGTTGTCTTGAGTGTTTGCCAACAATTTCAAGTAGGCTATTATTATGGGTCCATGAGCGTTGTACTTGCTACGGTCGGTCCGGACACATATTTGGAACCCTGACGTTTACGCCCTGTTTTGTTTGATTACCTTTGGGTATTAATATTATTCTCCGGTTACCCGTTTCAAAAAATAAACTACGGAAAAAAAAAAATTCGTATAGGTTATGTCTGCTAGGGTTTCAGTATCGTTAATGAATAAGGGGACCGGTGTTGACGGCCACCTCCGATCCTTCCGGCTCAGGTCCGGCACTACTCCTCCGCCTTCAGGGCGTCCCTCCTCTGCATCTTAGAGACCAATCTCTGTCTCTCCGGGTTCTTCGCAATCCCCAGTCCTAGCACTATCAGGTATCGTCTCTGGACCACCCTACAACCCTTCTACACCGCCCCAATCTCCACAATCGCTGCCTATTTCACCTCCACCTTCGCCCTGAGTTTTTCCATCATCGCGGGTACCTTTCTCGCCCACTATTGGTGGGTCTAGTGCCCAATCTAGGGGGTCGTCAGGGACTCTAGGGCTCTCTAGACCAACGTTTAGGCCCAAATGTTAAAGAAGGCTTGACCATGGTTCTGGCACACGGCCAAATTAGCCTCTGATGACTGAGAAGCCTGACCTTAGAATCATGTCCTGGAATTGCCAAGGAATGAATTCGAGACTCCACAAGCAACAATTGAGAAACCTCCTTTGGGATAACCGGGCGAATATACTATTCCTATCGGAGACCATTCTGTCAGCTCAACGATGTGTACTATTGTCTCGCTCGTTGGGATTTACGGGTCATATCTGTGAACCCAAGGGCGATACGCGGGGCTTGGCCATGTTTTGGTTTGGGGGTATTACAGTTGACCTGCGAGGTCAAGATGACCACCACATTGATGTGGAGGTTTCATCCCCGTGCTATGTCGATATCCGACTAACAGGTATTTACGGGAAGCCTGTCGAACGAATTGGGATCAAACATGGGATATGTTGTGATGGCTACACACGACCTCAAGGCCAAACTGGATAATCATTGGATATTTTAATGGTATCCTCAATCCGGATGAGACTACGGGTGGAGGAAGTTACCCAACCTCCCTAGTTGATGGTTTTTGTCAAGTTGTTGAGGAGTTGGACCTCTTTGATATCCTGATGACGGGACACCAATTTACGTGGTTCCGGGGTCGAACACCAGGTCGAAGGGTACAATCTAGGTTGGATAGGGCCCTGATCACAGATTACTTTTTCACATATCTTCTTGATCTGGACTTTCGTAATACGGGGGTTACTACGTCGGACCAGTAGCCTATCTTACTCTCCTTCGCTCAGAAAGTGGTGACTAGGAGTCCACCGAAGTACAGCTTCCGATCCCAGTGGATTAGGGACTCGGATTGTGGAAAGGTGATTCAAGAACATTGGGACAAATCCCCCGAGAAAGCTATCAAATATGTGGTAAAGGAGGTGAGTGTCTCGTTGGACAACTAGGGGCGTCATCACTTCAGGAAAAATTTCAACCATATTAAATGGTGTCAAAGGCATATCGCAGAGTTAAATGGTCGAACTGATCGGGATGTGATACACGGACGAGAGGCTATCCAAATCCAGTATGAAAATGCCCTATGCGTCTAAGAGGCTTTCTGGCGTCAACGGGCTAAGCAACATTGGCTAGCAGAAAGGGATAAAAACATGAAATTCTTTCAGGAATCCACATCCTACAGATGCCGATTGAATGTAATGGTAGCTCTTAAAAATACTATGGGTACACTGGTTACTTGGGATTCGGGGATGAAGGAACTTATCTCGGAATACTTTATTCAACTATTTACCTCTAGCCAACCGGATCTAGCAGACTTTCCTATCACACTACCGGTACGACTAACGCAAGAGGATAATGAATCCCTTCTTTCACCAGGAATAGAACGAGAAATTCGCCACGCTGTTTTTCAGATGGGACCTGATAAATCCCTGGGGCCGGATTGTCTCAATCCGAGATTCTATCAACATTATTGGTGTGTGGTGGCAGAGGAAGTTATTCGTTTTGTGCATGAGGTATTCCGAACGAAAGGGTTTGACCCGGAGCTGAATGAGACACTAATAGTCCTGATTCCGAAGAAACCGGACCTTGAGCTGGTTATAGATCTCTGACCTATTACTCTATGTAATGTGATATTTCGTATCCTCTCCAAGGTCTTGGCAAACCGGCTTCAGCCATTACTACATCGTATCATTTTCGAGACTCAAGGGGCTTTCATACCTGGGTGGTTAATCCAAGACAATGTTCTAGTTTCATTCCAGATCATACATTATATGAAAATTAAGAGGCAAGGGGTGCGAAGGTATATGAATCTCAAGATTGACATGAGCAAAGCATATGATCGAGTTGAATGGAGCTTTTTCCGGGCTATTATGGGTCGCCTGGGGCTCTCTGCAAACTGGATCGAGTTGATGACCTACTGTATGTAGACTGTTACTTATGCTATCACCTCGGGGGGTAGGGATACTCCTATGTTCACCCCGTCGATGGGTCTTCGTGAAGGAGACCCACTATCCCCCTATTTGTTTCTTTTATACATGGAAGGCTTGTCCCATCTCCTTCAAGGCGCCTAGAGATCAGGCGCTATTCATGGGGTCAAAGTTGCTTGTAGCGCTCCGGCTATATCTCACATGTTCTTCGATGACTACTGTTACATTTTCTGTAGGGAAACTACTGAAGAGGCAACTCGAGTTACGGACATCCTCCAAACATTTGAATGGTTATCTGGTCAGGTACTTAATTTGCAGAAATCTTTTGTTTTCTTCGGTACGAATACGACTCCTGCAATGAGACAAGATTGTTGTGAGATTCTCTCTATAGCCGAGACTTCTACTACCTTGATGTACCTAGGGGTTCTTAATATGGTCGGTCGTAATCGGAATGTGTCAATGGCGTATCTTGGGGATTGAGTGATATCTCGAATTCAGTTTTGGGAAGGGACGTTACTGTCACCAATCGAGCGGGAGGTAATGATTTGTCCCGTCCATACCTCAATACCGGTCTATATAATATCCGTGTTTAGGGTGCCGTAGAAGATTGTGAACAGAATACATGTCTCTTTGGCAAGGTTTTGGTGGTGTGGGGGGGGGGGGGGGTGTGAAGTTGTCTAGATCTATCGTTTGGCAGACCTATGATAGGGTGTGTATGCCTAAAGAGAGTGGGGGTATGGGATTTTACCACCTCTAGGATGTAAACACGACCTTTTTGGCTAAAAAGGCGTGGGGACTTCTTCATCAGCCTCAATCCCTTGTAGCTAGGGTCCTTAAAGCTCGGTATTATCCTACCATAGACTTCCTTCAAGCGCAGCTGGACAGTCAACTGAGTTTCACCTGGATGAGTATCATGTCTACTCAAGAACAACTGCGGAGCGGGCTGCGGATTGCTATTAGGGACGGTCGGGATACTCTGATTCAAGGACCTCCTTGGCTAGTAGGGCCGACTACTACCATCGAGTCAACAAGGCCTACTCTAGCAGGAGCATCGGTTGCGGGCCTTATGATCCCGAACACCCGTTACTGGGATGTCCATCTTTTGAACCAACTGTTCGATAGGGCAAACAGAGATAACATCCTCCAGGTTCCTCTATCTACGAATCATCACCAATATGAGTGGTACTGGACATCATACAAGGATGGTCACTATACTACAAAGGTGGGTTATGCTGTTTTGGCCAGGGCACGACATCAACAGGGGAAAAATGTCGAAACCGCTACCTGGGCTTCAATTTGGGATCTCCCGGTGCCGCCTCGCCTCAGGGTCTTCTTGTGGCGATGTCTCATTGACACCCTTCAAGTGGCGGGAAATCTCACGGGAAGGTTCATTCCGAGCACATCTACATGTGCTCTCTATGGACGAGTTGAGGATATGGTCTCTCACTTTCTCATTTCCCGTGGATTTGCGAAAACGTGCTGGGGAGAAGTGGGGGATCCCCCCATGTGGTGGGGCAAACTTTTGTAGACTAGTGCCAGTTTATCTCTACGGGGTCATTGAAGAGCAGGGCACCAGAGTTAGTTAGCATTCTATGGGAGATATGGAAGGCACGTAACGCATGGACCTGGAATGACGACACACCAGCAACCATCAGGGTCATTGTGGATACTAGGACTCACCTTCTAGCTTGGACCGAAGCTAATTTGACCACCGTGATTCCATTATAGAGTCGACCAGTCTAGACATCCCGCTTCGTTCCACCCCTTTTAGGTACCTGGGTTATCAATGTTGATGGGGCGGTTTCTTAGGATTCTGACCAATCAGCCTAGGGTATCATCACTAGAGGGGAGGATTGTCGTGTAGGCCTCACGGTGAATGGCGTCATCCCGGGAAGTGGACCACCAATCATGATTGAGGCCTATGCAATTATGACAGCACTTTGGAACACGGCCTTTATGGGACTGTGCTCTATTATTATCTGCTCGAATGTGCATGTTTTACTCAATATGAATCAAACAGGGGATCCACCAACATCCCCGGTTGGGACAGTTATTAGTGGCATCCGCCTCATGCTGGCTGAAAACAAGAGAATATTTCTCCAATTTGTAAAAAGGACCGTGAATAGGGCATCTCACTGGTTATCCAACGAAGCCCGTTCTACGTCTGTCCTTCAGTGGTCAGGAACTCTTCCTGATGCACTCCAATGTATCGATTCAACTAAAATCTAAATAAAGATCTGCACCTTTTAGTAAAAAAAGGGTTAATGGAAAATTATGCATAATCTATTTTATTATCTGGTTTTTTTTCACATCACCCCTTTATTTATTTTTTGTGGCATTTAACACCGTTAAATTTTTTTAGTCCAACGATGTTAACTTTCAATCCAATAGGTGTCAAATGTCCAAAATACACTTCTTTAACCAT
Organism: Erodium maritimum; assembly: GCA_963921825.1. Lineage (NCBI taxonomy): Eukaryota > Viridiplantae > Streptophyta > Magnoliopsida > Geraniales > Geraniaceae > Erodium > Erodium maritimum. The sequence goes on from OY997591.1 coordinate 6,820,273, forward strand.
CAAAATTTTAAAAGCATGTCATCGGTATACTATAGCTTAAAAGCTATAAAATGTATATATTTCGAAATATACGATTCATGTTATTTTTAAATATTCGTTTATATTTTTAGATTATTCATTTCTCTATAATGATTTTATTTTTCATTAATAATTGTTTTATTTATTTTTAATTTAAATCTCAGAAAATTAATTTTGTTTTTTTTTAAATTGTATTCTTTAATTTTAATTTTAATTTTTTTATTTTACATATCAGAAATTTGACTTTTCATTAATAATTTTTTTTTTATTTTCAGTAATTTTTTTAATTATTTATATAGATTTCTTAATATTTTCTTAACTATTAAATAATAATTTCCTTATTTATTTTCGTTTACTTACTTACTTAATTAATTAATTAATTTTCAATTGATAATTTTTAATTCTTTACTTTTTGTTCATCATCAAATACAACACAAATGACCAATTCACTTTGAAATGAACAACAAGATTCAACCATAATTCAATAAACAGATGAAAAAACCATATGAACAACCAGATGCCAAATGCCCTTTATATTTTCAGATGCCAAATTCAACAAACCAAATGAAAAACCAGAGACGATTCTTTAGTTCCGAGGTCGTCGCGTCTCCCTTTCTCTCTGTGAGTCGTCATGACCTCGTTTAGGTTCGGAGAAGAACTATTGCTCGCAGAAGTAGTATGCGTTTGGAGTCTCAAAATCGGTCGGATCGTGGAGCCCAGTGTTTGGTCTAGTTTCAACCGTTTCAGGTCAAGTTCATCCCTCACCTCGTAGCGAATCGTCCAGCGTTTCTTGGCCAGAAGTTGTCGTAGGTCGTTGGTGTAGTAATAGATACATACAGTAGTAGCCTCTGATGCTAGCATGGAAGATCAAAACCGAGCTTTATGAACAGGGGCAAGAGTAAATTTTTTAATGGGCATTGAGTAGGGGGATTAGGTTTGTGAGTGTAGTTAGGTTTTTAGTGGACAAGAGGGTAGTAAGGTATTTTTTAAAAATAATAATGACATGTGTTGTGCACATGCCATTTTTTGTCCAAAAATGGACAGAAAATGAGTAAGGTGAAAAAAATAGTTAGGGGGTTTAAATGTAAAAAAAAGGGTTCAGGAGGTGATGTGAAAGAAAGACGATAGTAGGGAGGATTGTGTATAATTTTCCCTAAGACTAATGGTAAAATAACTCTCTCGATGAGTCTCTCGCCCACTTTTAGGGTTTTAAATCGTTGTTTTTGTTTACGGCCACTTCTCCGGACTTCGTTCCGTACATTCACCATCAACTCATCACCACCACCTCCTTTTTCAGCACCCCTGATGGTTTCCCTCTTGATCCTGGATTGGAATGGTTGGGGCAAGGGATCAATGGCGCTCCACTTCCCCACCACCGTGTGTGGTGGCTTGGTCATGGTATCATACATCCTCTCTCGCTCTACGGACAACCTCTTTCATTGTGAGGACAAGAATGGCTCCGACGAGAAGAGAAGGTCGGCTCTGACCATTATGGACCCCCGTGTAGGGTCCTATCAGCCCCCGATCTGACTCCTAATGGTTGGAATCAAAGGTGGTGGGGATTTAAGGAAGCAATAGCCAGTGGACAATCAACGGCGACGTTGCACTCCCGTGAGTCACAAATAAGAGCCCTTGTTAGAACCAACAAATAGGCGAGGTCTGCTATGTAGCCTCGCCAGTTCCAATGAGTACCAACGGGTGAGCGGGACATTGTTGAGAAGACACAATCCGTCCCAATAGGATCTGAAAGAGCTCGATCCCAAGTCTCCTCCATTTTCATGGGACCTCCTTGGATGTCTGGCATCATCCTAACCTCCCCAAAAGGGTCTTCATCGAAGTTCCAGCATGCCCGTTAAATAAAACATGTTTTTTATTAGACAAAACAGGACTTTCTGAGTCGAGCCAGGAAAAGTACAAGTTGAGATAGTACACCTTATGTGGAAAGAGGGATCCACCCCCTCAGAAGTCACTTGGAATATACAGAGTTTTAGTTAAAATATTAGCGTCTCAGGGTCTCTCTGGCACTATGTCTAACCATTACTTTCTATTTTCAAATTTGTTATCATTCGGGTCCGGTACTTTGCTCCCTGACGCCTTCATCTATAATTTACCTTCGAGAAATAAATGAATGATTTCTATGCTAAAAAAAGACTAATAGTAAAATTGAATCAGATTAACAAATAAAAAGCCATTCTACTAAAAGCTTTTTTAGGACCAAACCTAGGTCTGCAGCTACACACTCGACGGTGGAATAAACCGATAATTCAAGAGAAGACATGACATGAAGGAGCTCACATAGAATTGTAGGAGGTTGGGGTGTCAAGAAATCACACACTCCTAAAACCGATGATGAAGAAACGCAAGTCAAACTTCATTTTTTTTAGCAAGTAGAGGAGATCAAGATCTACCAAAGAAATTGGCACTTTGCGGGAGGAAAGATGATGGAGAAAATAGACACAATAGAGGACTTATGGTACTCTAGCAGGCCACATTCACGTTTGAGGTACGGAAACACTCTTCTTATTACATTGATTGTTGGTTCGTCATTACCGAGGGTCGTTTATGAATATTGATTGGCATATATGGGGAAACGAACAAATCGTGGAAACCAAAATTTTGGGAGGCCCCACGTGAATCGAGAAGGGAGGAGAGTGAACAATGGATATTAATTAGATACTTCAATGGTATCGTGTACCAGTCAGAGAAAAGAGAGGGACACCTTTATGTAGAATCACTACTAATCGGACTCAAGGAAACCATGTTGAAGATTGGGGTTCGTGACCTAGAGATGATGGAGCACTTGTACACTTGGTCCAAAAGAAAAAACTTGATGACACGTATGGAAGAAACGCTAAATAAATTCGTGGTAAACCAAAGATTCCTGACACTATTTCTGGACACATGTCTGATCAACCTCGAAGTATCCACCTCAGACCACCTACCCATATTGGTTAATACGAGAAGCACGTTGATAGCGCACAAGGCTCAACCTCAGTTCAGATTTGAGAATATTTGGGCGGAGGAAATGTATGTAGGGTCCTTGTTCAGGACACTTGGGATTCTCTAGGAGACATCAACAAAGGATCGCCAAAGTGGGTACGAATATGGGAATGTGGGGCAAAGATGTGTATCGTGAGAACTCTAGATTGATAATCAAGTGCCAATAATAAATAGTAGTGTTGAATGGGAGAACGGACATGATCGAGTTAAGTCTCAAGGGGGAATCATGATCCAATACACTACAACTTTGGATAAACAAAAGAATTTTTTGAGACAACGTGTGAAGCAGCATTGGCTCGTGGCAGGAGACCTAAACACCTGATATTTCCATGCCTCGGTGTCCAGAGATGGCGGCGCAATAAAATCCGGTAACTACAAGACCAAATGAGACGAAGGGTAGTCTGGGGAGATGGAATGGAGAACGTCCTTCAGGATTACTTCCAAGGAATCTTTATCTCTACGCTACTCTAAGACTGCCAAATACAACTCAAATTATGCTCGAGGATCTCCCAAGTGCAGAATGCATCTCTCTCCCGACCAGTCCAGGGTGAAGAGGTACGAAATTTGAATTAAAGTTTTAAAAAGGACATTATAATGTAATCTACATACATAGATTGAAACAACCGAAATTTTAAATACGAAAATACAATGAAAAATAATCAAACTTGGTCTTCAAACATAGAACAATCATTCTCGATGAGGTCTTCTTCAAATAAGCTATGAGCATGATTATCGTGATCCTACTGTTATTTGCAAGAATGACATGGGCACGGATGGGCATGCCTTGATTCAATCTTGGTCCGGGTTGACCATCATCTTCATCTACCAGATCAATATAATCTTTTTATACATATGGCGTTCTACCTCTACAATCATATTGTGCATGATAACACATGCATTCATGATAAGACCAAGAGATGAGGGCTACCACATTCAGTTGGGACAAGTGATAATATGAATGCGAGCTTGGATAACCCCAAATGCTAGTTCCACGTCCTTCTTTGCTGCTTCTTGGCATTCAGTAAAAAAAATTCTTACGAAGTTAAAGCAACGATATTTTTTTGCATAAAAATACGCCACGATGGGTAAATACTATCAGTTAAGTAATCATAAAGATTATAATCATGTTCATTTATTGTGAAAGTCATCGGTGGTTTTCAACAATTGACGATGTGTGGGAATAACTTCGAAGGTTAATCACATTGATGTCATTATTGGACCCTCCATGTAAAAAAACACGTGTCATGTCCATAAGTCATGTGTTGCATCAGCCTAGAGCACCATTGTCGGGACGATATAGTGATTCTTTGGTGAGTACATTCCTATTAATTCCATTGGTTAGTTCTTCCACTGCCAATGCATGCATCAAGACTACCCAACATTTGATGAATCCACATGCCTCATTAACTATTAATATCCTATTCATATCCGTCCGGTTCGGCCTACGTAGATAGGTGGTGCCAAGCACCTGAATTACTCCCTTGAAAAATATTTTCACGCAATGAAGAGTCGTTCTCGTACTAATTTGGAAGTACTCGTCAATACCATCACCTGCTATTCTGTAGCACAATTACCTAATAGTTGTAGGACATTTATGATGCGGAGAGAATGATACATTTTCCAAGTTGTCTTATCCTCGCTAAAAGTATTAATCATGTCGTTCCAATGCAAACATAATACAAATAAAAAAAAATCGCGCATTGTAAAACGACGACGAAATTGGAGCTGGTTGTACCCTGATTGGGCACAAAAGTAGTCATGCATGAGACATTCATGCCCGGCCACATGATCGCTCCTGTTGTAATCCTTTTCTGGTGGAGAGGAGCCGCAAATGGTTGGTTCATGACTTTATCAAACAACACTTGAACTACTGGAGATGCATTTATGATGTTATCTTCAACTTGCTGTTCGTGCATATTACCCGTTGGCGAGAAATTCCAAAAAAAATAATCTTTGGATACGTTTTCCATTAAATCATAAAATCAAAAGATTCAGAAATATTTGGGAAAGAAGAGTATAAAGATTTGTGATTGTTGAATAAAAAATGATATGAATCTATAGGATTTGGGTTGCAATTTAAGTTCAGCTGGTCTAATTTGGCCACGAAAATTGATAATTTCTGAGGATTTCTTTTTTGAAAGTCAATGCGGTGATTTTCAATGGTGCAAATGTTTGCACCATATATTATCGCCGAAGAAATTACCGTTGACACGGCGTTTTGAAAATGCTGACTCAAAAACATGAAAACGTCATTGACTACTCTTGCTTTTAAAATGCCAAGGATTAAAGTTTAGTTCTAAATGAATTAATGAAGTATTAGTTATGAAATTATTTAAACTCCAGAATTTAAAGTTACAGAAAAGATAGGAGTAAAGTAATTTAGCTTAGAATTCCGCAATAAGCAGAAGAACACTAGTAGAAATTGTGTCTTAAAGTTAATCCCATGCTTAATAAATTTAAAAACATTCTTATAAAATTTACGGTCAAACTCGTTCAATGAGGTCGAAAGTTTGTTACACGAGTCATATCTAAAGTATTTTTTTTCCACATGGTATCAAATAGGGTTGTGTAAATGTAAAAGAAAGTTATACGGTGGTTGATAGGGACACTGGTTATACCGAACGGGAAGCGGAACAACGTTAATAGAAAAATAGAGAACTGACTGGGTTTCTGGTCAATTGTCGATGTTGGTATGTACTTAACAACCATCAATCTAATCAATAAAATCGACACCAATATTCTCCCCGATACTCAACATTATGCCAAAGCATTTTAATCCTTTAACATCGTTCCTCAACAATAACAATCTTAAAATTAGGCCACTACGATCAATATTCCAAATTAGATCGCTATAATTGAAAATCTTGAACACATCATTTTTTCCTTTCAAAATCACTAAATAAAATATTCTTAAGAAATGCCTAATTCGCATGTTAATTTTGTTTACTCTTCCCCTTTTAATTCTATGTCATAAATTCTTAAAAGTACCAATAAACTTGCATATCCAATCCAATTCATAATTTCTTAATATGCAAAAAATCAGTTACAACCCTAAAATCAAAACTTGATAAAATAACCCTAAAATCAAATCTAACCCAGAACTCTAAAAAAACTAAATACACCTAATATTAGAAAACCCTAAAAAGTAAGATGTGTGTGTGAGTCGAAGTCAAACATCCTAAATTAATATATTGGAATAAAAATCAAACCACCATAAATAATTGGTTATGGATCGGTTGAAGAAGAGAAAGACTTGGCGCTAGAGGAAGCCACGACGACTTGGCTTGGGGTGGAGGAAGAAAAGGATGGGAAGGGGCTTCAGGTCTTGATGTTGGGGTCCTTAAGATGGTCTGCTGGAGAAGGGTAGACAATAATGACTTGGACGAGAATCGCAGGAGCACAGACGGAAGAATATTTGGAAAGGAATCGTTGTGGAAAGGGAAAAAATCGAAAGAAATCGAGAATGAGGAAAAGTTGCAAGTTCGATGTCCTAAGTAGACGCCTGACCGACGGACTTTGAAAGTCTAAATAAACGTTTTCAATCCCCTGAGTCATTTGCACAAGCTGAGCATTTTCAAAATTCAAATGGGGATTCTGGATTAGATCGTTCTCCCTTATCCAATCAGTGTTTCAATGATTATGAGGACTCTTTTTTCGGATCAGGTAATCTATCATAAATCCTTTACTCTGCATTGGGCTTATCTGTAGTCCCCATTGCAAAGAAGAATGTCATCAACGGCAGCCCTGGTTTGCGTGTCCCACAAGCAACCTCCTCTGCTTCGGTTAAGAGGATCTATTTCTGCAAACAAGCCTTTTCGTGTCTCAGTCCTTTCAAAGCTCCCTCCGCCATATCAAACTAGATGGAGCTACGTCAAGAAACTTGGTTTTAAGGCCCTTTCCACAAGGGGTGACGTTTTGGAGCAATTCGAGAATTTGAAAGTTGAAATCTCAGGTCGTCTTCAGCTTGGAGCAATTCGAGAATTCTGATCCTGCTATTGATTCGGGTGGGGCACGATTTACCCTATTGCCTCTTCTACCCGTCCTCTTTCTACTTAAGAGCCATGAAGCTCCTCTCTTGGAATGTGAGAGGAGCGAACTCTCCTCATAAAAGAAGAGATATCAGGCGTGTCCTTCTAGTTCATCGCCCTGTTTTGTTATGCTTAAGGAGATATAGGTCAGTGACATCTCAGCAAGCTTCCTTCGAGACCGTGGGATCTTCTTGGGTTGGGAATTCTTCTTCATTCCATCTGAGTGAGCTTCAGGAGGAGTTTTGTCTACTTGAAAGGTCTATATTTTTCAATTGTCTTCTTCTCGCCCGATTGGCTCAGCTCTCTTCTGGTCTGGTTTGTTCCTACCTCCAGGCTTTGTTTTTCTATTCTAAACATTTATGGCCCTACTTCTATATCGAGTCTTCGTTCTCTCTGGGAATCTTTGCTTCAGGATAGAGCATTGTTTGGGGATTGACTAATTGTAGGTGGGGATTTCAACTCTATCTTGGATGCTGAGGAACGAAGAAACTCTTCGACATCCACTACAGATTGTGCTCTGTTTTCTGATTTTTTGCAGGGCATGAAGCTTTTAGACCTTAATATCTCAGGATCTAAATTTACATGGTACGGAGGAGGTTCGAATGCATCTCGCCTGGTTCGCTTCTTAGTTTCTCCCTCTGCTTTGGCCTTCTTTGGTGATTTGATCCAGCAAGGTCATCCTTGTTCTTTGTCAGACCATCGTCCGATGACTCTCTCCTCTTCAGTTGTGAACTAGGGACCCAAACCCACTAGATTTATCAATGTTTGGATTGAGCACAAGCACTTCAGAGCCGATGTGAAATCTTTATGTGACTCTTATACTTGTCAAGGTTCTACTAGCTATTGCTTATGGTTTAAACTCAAATGTCTCCGTCTTGATCTTCATCACTGGAACAAGGAGGTATTTGGTCGATTTGATCGCGAGGTTGAGGATTGGGAAGAAGACTTTAACTCCTTTGATGATGTTTTGGATGATCGTGATATGGTAGGTACGGAGTGTATCTCTCACTCTTTGCTTCGAGTCTCCCTGATTCGCAAGAAAAAGACATTGGCACAAATTTGGAGCTATAAGGCACGCCTAAAATGGAACAAACATGGTGATGTTTGCTCCCGGTTTTTCCATTGCATCGCAAACATCCGAGCCTCCAGAAACAAGATCTCCTAGCTCCGATCAGGTTCATCAATCCTCTTAGAGCCATCTGATACCAAGAAGCATACTGTAGAACATTTCATCCATCGCTTCTCAAAGCCACCTGGTATTCATGATCCTCTCCCCTTGCTTCCTTTTTCCCGGTTAACAACATTTCAAGCTTCGTTTTTGGAGGAGCCTTTTCTGCAAGGTGAAATTCTTGCTGCTATTGTGGATTGTAGTTTGGAAAAAGCCCCATGGCTGGCCGGTTTCTCTCTTCTATTTTTCAAGTAATGTTGGGACACTATCAATGAGGAAATGTTGAGGTTCTTCTTTGATTTTTACGCCTCAGGAACCATAGGAAAGGTTCTTAGTTCCACGTTCCTTACCCCAATTCCTAAGATTCAAAATGCTGATAGGCTTTAGTATTCTAGGCCATTTAGCCTTATCTCAACCTTTATAAGATACATGCTAAGGTCCTATCTAATCGGCTTCGTCAAGTTCTCAATGACATTATCAGCGACTCTCAATCAGGCTTTGTTGCATGCATGCAATTAGTTGACGGAGTCTTGATTGCTTCTGAGGTTATTGACTTGATTCGTAAATCCAGTGAGGAAGTTGTTGTTCTTAATCTTGATTTCGAAAAGGATTTTGACAAGGTTCATTGGGAGTATGTTTAGGAAGTGATGAATTCCATGGAATTTGGACAAAAATGTGTTTCTTCTTATTTCAAGGTTTTTGTAGCTGTTCTTGTTAATGGCTCTCCTAGTCACGATTTTTCCATTCTTAATGGGGTTCATCAGGGCTGCCCCCTCTCCCTTTTTATCTTCATGCTTGCTGCTAAAGGTCTCCATTAGGTTTTAAAAGAAGGTATTAGGTTGGGAGAATTTTCTAGAGTTCAGATTGGTTTTACAGGCCATGTTATTTCACATTTGCAATTTGCTGACGACACTTTGCTCTTTGTGAAAGGCTCAGTTGATGAGTTGATAAGGCTCAAGAGCACTCTCCTTACTTTTCAGCTAAGTTTGGGTCTTAAGATCAATTTTGACAAATCCACAGCCATTCTCCTAAATGCCCGCTCTTGTTCTCTTGAGTCTGTTGCTTCTTCTCTGGATTGTTTGGTGGGATCCCTCCCCATCAAATACCTCGGTTTCAGTTTGGGTGCTAACTTTAGGCGAGTCTCTTTTTGGGTTCGTGTTGTTCAGAAGTTCAAAGATTCCCTTGCATTGTGGAACACCAAGGATCTTTCTATGCCATGCAGAATAATTTTGATTAAATCTACCTTGTCTGTACTGATTGTTTTCTTTATGTCCCTGTTTCGGGCTCTTAAAGGTGTTATTCGTGAATTGGAAGCTTGGAGACTTCGTTTTTTGTTGCATAATATGGCTCATTCTCAGGTCTTCTACAAGGTCTGTTGGTCCTCCGTTTACCGGCCCAAGAATGAAGGTGGGCGGGTATTCGGGGCCTGGAGAGGGTCAATTATAGTTTATTGGCCAAATGGTTTTGGAGCTTTGTTCTGTGAAAGATTCCCTTTGGAAGCGTGTGCTTTGTGCAAAGTTTGGTTGGAGTTTAGCTGAATGGGATCTCACGTTGCTTGATAAACTAGGTTCTTCGTTCTTCTTTAGTCATATTATGGCCTTAACTGACTACCCTATTTTCAAGAATATCTTTGGCAACCCGATTCTTCATTAGCGAGTGGGTTGTGGAGATCACATTCGGTTTGGGCAGGATGTTTGGATCAGCCCTATTGCCCTTTGTTATCATTTCCCGAGACTTTATCTCATTTGTCCGGGTAAATGGTTCCGCGTTAGAGAGATTTGGTAGGAAGGTTCTTGGAATATCAATTATCGTCGTTCTTTCCTTTTCACGTATGAATGGGATGACTCGGCTCTCCTAATGGAACTCTTGAGTTCGGTTGATATCAGGCTTGATTCACCTGATGTGGTTATTTGGTCTTAGAGGGAGGCTGGCTTCTCTTCAGCTTCTGCTTACCTCTTATTGGATGATTATGCTCCTTCTCCTGTTTCTTGGGATGAGTTCCTTTGAATCAAGAACCTTCTTCTCAAGTATATCTCTTTGGTTTGGTTACTGGCTCACAATGCAGTTCCAACCAAATCTTTCTTGGAGGAACGTGGCATTCGCATCTCTCTTTAGAATATGCTTTGTAGCTTCTGTTCTCGGGTTTTTGAGTATTCTCCGCATCTATTCCTCCACTGTGATTATCCTTGGATTTTGTGGTCCAAAGTTTATTCTTGGCGGTCAATTGTTTGGACCATGCCTGCTGATTGTGCTTCTTTGATCTTTGCTTGGAGAGAGTTGGGTCGAAGACGTTGGTGGAAGATTTGGGTTAAGGTTGTTAAGGTTGTAGACGTTGGTGGAAGATTTGATCTTTTCTTTGATCTTTGATTGGTCGCAGATGTGTTTTTGGCACATCTGGTTGTAGAGGAACTCTATTGTCTTCAGACAACAAGTCGAGCCTATAGATTCAGTTTCTAATAAACTGCAGCTGTAAGACCCGCTCCCGGTCGAACCGGCGGCTTTTCAAGCAAGTTTGACTTGCTACCGTAAAGTCAACCAATGACTCAAGAAGTCACTCGAGACTTTTCCGGAACCCAAACGACTTAGCCATCATCACGGTTGGCTTAAGGGGAGAAATTCCTTTCGTTTGAGTATAATGTTGGAGGAAGTCAATTTTGGTCAAAACGAGACTTTTTATCGACTAAAAGCATTATTTTATTGTGCTGGAAATTATTTTGGAAAACTAAATAACCTACTTGGACACTTGTCCCTTTTTGGTTGGGAGGGAGAGAAGGGAGTGGTCTTGGACCATTATACCCTCCCAAAAGCTTGTACAAGGGATTCTAGCTCAAGGGTTTTTAGTCATTTGATACATCTAGGTATTATTTGAGTTTGGAAGAGCAAAACCAACTCATTTCTTGTGGTGTAGCTGAAAATTGGAGGAGGAGCAAGGGAGAAGAGCTCCCATGGAGCTTTGAAGAAGAAACAAGGAAAAGGAGGCCACTTGAAGTCTTCCTCTAGCCTTCCATACTCAAAATCCTTACCATCTTCTTCATCTCACTCTTCTAGAGGTAATGGAACTCTCTAATCCTCATTTCCCTTCATCTCTTTTCATGGGTTTTGGGTGAAATTGCTAGATGTTGTTGGGTTTGAGTAGAAATGGTGGGAGGTGTTGTTGATAAGAAGCTTTGTTGTGTTTTTGTGCGAAGTCCTTAGTTTGTTGGAGCTTTTAAGTTTGTTTTGATTTGATGAATCATTAGAAACTTGCTTATTTGTTGATTCCTACCATGGGTAGAGGAGTATTGAAGGATTTGGACTGTTTTGGTAGTTGGAAGGGGTAAAATTTGGGGTTTGAAGTTGGTTTTTCGGAGAAAAGGAGCTGGAGGTTGAAGAAGGGCGAACCTGCCCTGGTGCGCCACGGATCCGTGACGGATCCCGTGACGGGCGACGTCACGGCTCCGTGAGGGAGTCCGTGACGGCACTCGTCACGGCTCCGTGACGGTAACCGTGATGGTTGGCGTCACGGGTCCGTGACCAGGTTCGTGGCCGAGCAGGGTGGTGGTTTCTTTGAGGGTTTTTCACCTTTGTTGACCTTGGTTTTGGGCTGAACTTTGGAAGGGCTTTGGGAGGGTCTTACTTGTTGTTAAGTGGAGTCTAATTAACGTTTCTTTGTGTCCAAGACTTTGGGGATCGAGCTAGAGGAGCAAAGATCACGCCGGGACCCGAGTGAAGAACGGAGTGGTGACCACCGGGCTATCATCAGAGTGTTGAGAGGAAGACCTCGAGGTAGGGAAAGCCTTAACTCCTCGTTTATGATGCTTAGTATGCATGTTAGGCTAATAAAATTGGAAAGGTCCTAGAAATGCCTATAGGATGCGAATAACTAGAATAATTGTCTTTCTATTACTAATAACCGGAAGTGTCTAGTGGTGAATGATTAAGATGCCAATCACTAGTGTAACTCGCTTTCAATACTTGGGAATTGTTTTACTGGTAGAGCGGCCTTGGCAAAGCCCTCGGATTAGTTGCGTGTTAGGATCACATGCTTGGTTGTTTGGTTGCTTAGTGGATAGGCTAAAGAGTCTAATGGAACTAGTTGAATTGCATATTTGAATGCTCGATTGAAGTTTTTTATGATTGGTTGATTAAACTCTCGCTTGACTGTTGAATGTATCTGAATGATTGCTTGATTTACTTAAATGGTTGCTTGGAGCATCGAGTATGACTGGTTGTACTGAGCGGTGCAATCAGGTGATCGATGCCCCGATAGGTCGTGACTGGTAAGTGAACGGTAAGTTGTGATTGTGTGAGTCGTGTGTTTGATTATGTGATTCGTGTGCGGTGTATTGTGGTGAAACGGTGATGCGTGAGCTATGTGTGATAGTGGATTGGTGTTCGTTGGGATGGGATTGCTTCGTGGTTCGGTTTGAGTGTGTTACTCAATCATTATCTGACTATTATTGAATTGCCCAAGTGTATGCTTCCTATGGGAGTAATACCTTGGTTCCCGAGGACATGAAATCCTTTGAAGACGTTTCTGAGAATCCCGATGATAAGCGCCCCGAAGGGTGGTTTCGGTCACCTCAATGATATGCGTCTCCTCTGGATTTGAGGGAAAATCCGAGAGGACACATCATATGTGGATCGGAGGGTGGTGACTTCATGTGCCACGACATTGGCTGGATTACCTATTACCCGTGTTTATTAAGAACTATCTTGTTGACTTTGCTGTTGATTTTAGTGCGTTTGAAGTCCACCTTGTTATGGATTTTCCCTACTGAGCGCAAGCTCACCCCTATGAGTTTATTGTTGTGTTTACAGGCTTGAGTGAGGAGTAGAGGCTCGGGAGCTTCTTGGTGTGGGTGTCTGTAGAGACTTCGCTTTTATTTTATTTCTGTTTGGAACAAACCTTGTGGAGGATTATTATTACACCCCTGGAGGGTTATTTATGTTTTAAACCGAATTTTGTGGATTTGAGTTTCGTATTGGAGTTTTTCAGGAACTTATTGTGAGTTATTGCCTTTTAAATCATTTATTACTAGTCATGCCCCGAGTCCGGGCAAGAACCGGATTTGGGGTGTGACAGCAGCTTCATAGTTACAACATTTGCAAGATGGCGGGTGATCTGGTTGAAGAGACCACCCCCTCTCTCTGGTTGGACTCTCCTTCTCTTTGTTTCGTTTCTTCTATTAGGAGATGATTCTTCTATTTGGGTTTTTTTTTCCTGTCTTTTGGAGGTTATTTGAGGTTCTTACCTCGGTTTTGTAATTATTATCCTAAAACTATTGAATAAAACTGTCATTTATAAAAAAATATATTACCTAATAAAAAAAAGTACCCGTATAATGGTAGTAACAAACAATTTACTCCCACACTTTTCATCTTATTTACAAAAATGTCACCCAACGGTTTGAACAAATCTCAACTCTTTATTTATCAAGCGTACAGTGTAATATACGGTTTCTAATTTTTATTCTAAGGATTGGTTTTTCATTTAACTCATCCATACATAAATAAGGAAAAAAATACTCTTTAAACTAGAAATCAAAAACTACGTCTTACACCACATAAATAATAAACACCTAGTTGAGGTTTGTTCAAACGCTCAATAACAAACTCGTAAGTAAGACGAATAGTGTGAGTGACACACCTTTTAATAATACTATAGGGTTAATTTCTTCATTTTTTATCATCAAATAAGTTTTATTAATACCAATTCTTTGAAGTAAAGAAAGGGTAAAGAGGAAATCTCTCGAGAAACCAGACCAACCACTAGGAAACACTCCAAAAACGAACAAGGTGAGATAACATGAACCGCAAGCAACCCCAATAAACCAAAACAAAATACCACCAAAAACCCCAAGAACCGAACTCAGGGAATCAGTTTATCCCTTAACACGAACTACACACATTATAAATATACTGCAGAACCAAAACCTGAAGCAGCAAGGAAACAACAAGACTAAAGTAGAAGTAGTACAAATGGATTGCACCCCAAGCAGCCCCTTAATACCCCATTGATACTCCCTTAAACTACCCACAAAATCTTAGGAGATCAACTAACCCACCTCTAAGAACTCTAATAACACCAAAACTGAACAACCTAAACTGAGGCAAACTGAAGCAGCCAAGAACAATAGCTAGGGAGACCAAACAGTAGTGCCTAATTTCACCATCAAGGCCTCAACTTCATATGAAACAAAAATCAACAGTCAAGGAATAAGGGAGACCAGAAGCCAAATGTAGAACTGCATAATTACCAAATATCCTCTGAATTGCCTTAGTCTCGGTAAACAAGAAACTGAAACAACTTCTAAAACCAAAGGAGGGGTCAGGCCTAGAAAACCAAACAGCCCTCAGATTTAACAAAGCCTTCTCCTCCTGAAGCATAACTGTGGAGCAGAAGACCAAGCCACAAAAGAAAAAAAATGAACTGTGGAGAAGAGAGACCACTCAAGACTGAAGGAGTAGCTTTTCGCTTTCACTAAAACTTGAGAGTAGGAGTAGGAGGTATTGTTGAAAATCAAATCATTCCTAGCAAGCCAAATATACCACAGAACTAAGAGAATGACATTGGGTTAATTTCTTCATTATGCAAACTTGATTCAAAAAGTTTGACCTTGAAACAGGTCTAGTCTAACAAAGTCCGAAATCATAATGGTCTAGTCAAACATTGGAATAGGTCTAGTCCGAAAAAGTATGAATCAACAAAGGTCTAGTCCTTCATCGGAATGGTTCTAATATGTTTTTTGGTGATTATAAAACATATGTTAATGCGTTATTAAAACAATTTCATTAATTTTAGTAATCTAGATGTGATACTTTAGTTTTGTGGTTATTATATGTAACGTAACCAATGCATTAGTCTCCGATGTGGTCAATTAAGCATTGATTATCTATAAATATGTGGTTATGGTTCTCGATGGAGTACTTGTTTCTCCTCTTTCTTCTTACCCCTCATTTGAGAGTTAGAACTTTATGAAACAAGTATAATCTATTGGAAGATCCATAACCTTATTTTTCTTCATCAAGTGATCTCCCATGGTTTCAAGTAAGTGATTTTTAATTATTTCCGCTGCTTTAATCTTATGTTCCTATTAATTCAACAAAGACTCTAAGGCATGGTTCGGGTTTATGGGTTAACACTTTGGTTGTTGTTTTGGTTGAGCCATAATCCATTGCTACTAGGGCTGGGCATCGGCCGATACCCGCCCCAAAAGCCCATAACCATTAACCAAGCCGTGACTTTCAGGTACCTAAAACCCATAGCCATCACCGGTTACTGGTGGGGAAGATGATAACCGGGAAGCTACCTACCGGGCGGTGACGGTTATAACCGGCCCGTAAGGTCCAATGAGCTTTATGTTGGGCCTTCATAATATAACCCAAAATACACCATTTTTCAAACACATTTTTACAAACATACAATTGAACTTCACAAACCCGCTATTTTCAACAATTCAAACATAAAAATTTCTAGAACTAATATCTCACATATTCATCGTCTTACAATGCAAATTTCATGAACCATTTTTGAAGTTTAAAACACAAACAATTCAAGAATAGTAAATTCCGTACGACTAAACTGCTAAAAACAAGTGGGCTACTAAACAAATGGGCCCAATAAAACTAATAAAACAAGGGCCAGCTCGTGGGAATTAAAAAAAAATCAGGGCCTATAAAATAAACAACTGATCGGACGGTTTTTTCTCGCTATGGAAGATAAAAAACCGTACCCAACCCGAAAGCCACTGGTTTGATAGTTTTGTACCGTAACCGTCGTCTGTGACACCAATCACGGTGATTCCGATGATGGGGACGGCCAGATACGGTCGGTTTACGGTGACAGACTGGTATTTGCTCAGCCCTAATTCCTAGGGTGAATCCTCCAATAAATCAACAAGCAAATCAGACAAACAACTGTGAAGGTTGTCACGGCGGAGTTCCTCCCGCCTCCGATCCCTCCGCCATCGAGCTATTGGGCGTCCATATTGAGCTCTTCGCATCGCTAACTTTTTCACGAAACGATTTTTATGGTGTGCTTCATCCTACCGTTTTTGGCCCACAATCGTATCTCAATTTCTGGCGCTTCACTGTTGATTTATGAAGTAGTTGAGTAGCATCATTTCCCCAACCTTGGTACCTTCATGGGAACTCGTCCCGTCCGTTTATGGCCCTTGCTAGAAGAAGATCATGGCGTCATCGCCATTAAGTTGTTTTTCACTGAACAAGGGCATTTTAAACGTTTCATATCAAACTTGACGGTGTCCTGACAGAAATTTAGAAATTATTTGTTGTGATCATGTCATGGGGTCTTTACTTTGTAATGGATAAACTTCATTAATAATTTAATAATCCCATTAGTGTATAAGTCAAGACTAGCACATGGGTGTACCTTGTGAAATTGTACAAGTGTAAAGGTATGTCAACGTGGATGTCACTATATGTATAAACGACATAATGCTAACACAGAAATTTAATGCAAAATGTGTTACCCATGGAAAGAAACTCCAGCAATCTTATTTTACTCTAGTAAATCAATTAAAATTAAAAGCATGTGTAAATCATTGATTAAGACCATTTGATTTTCATTGCGAGGATATTATATACTTTTAAAAGAAAATTGATACATTTTATAGTCGATATAATTGAGTATGAAGAAAACCCAACAAAAATATGAAATATGACTTGTACAAGCAAAGACAGAGCTACTAAAGAAGGCACGTGTCCCCCAACCCACCTAGCTCCAACACATAATCTCTTTAATATTTCAACATAAAAGGTTGTTCGTGTGACTACTTTCATTAAAGTATAGTTTTCGTCACCTTTTTGCAAACTTCCCGATTATGCCATTTTTGCATAATAAAAAAGTCGAAAACTTACCATAGGCTTACTTTGGAATGATTGTGACGTCCTCTACAATCAATGTGGAAAAAAAATCAAGTGTAAATTTGAGGAGATATCTTGAACTTTGTCTAATTGGTCACTTGGCCCTGCAACGCTTTCTCATCCAGCATGGAAATCAAACCTCGTAATGACATGGGAAATCAAGCCAAAATTTGTTGTTAAAGAGACGTGTATCGTTAGATTATGTCTACTTCCACTAAAATATATGATTCGAGGAAATTCAAGTGTAAATTTGAGGTGATATCTTGAATTTTGTATAGGTGGTCACTTGGCACGACAACGCCTTCTTTTTTAGCATGGGAAATTAAACTTTATAATGACGTGGGAAATCAAACCAAAATTTATTGTTGAAGAGATATGCCTCGCTAGAGTATGTCTACTTTCACTAAAATATAGGATCTGTTGTCTCTATGCAACCTTCTTGATAATGGCATTTTTATTATGAAAAAGTCAGAAACTAATCATAGGCTTACTTTAAAATGATTACGCCGTCCTCTATAATTAATATGGAAAGAATATAAAGTATAAGTTTGAGGAGATATCTTGAACTTTGTCTAGTTGCCCACTTTGCATTGCAACACTTTCTTCTTCAGCATGGGAAATTAATTGGGAAATCAAGCCAAAATTTATTGTTGTAGACACTTTCCTTATTCATTATCCAAATAAAGTGAAGTTAGAAAAATAGAAAGTACAGTGTATCTAGATGAAAAATATATATAAAAAAATGTATATAAACCAAAAGAATTTTGTTTGAATTATAAAGGGTAAACTTAATCCCACTACCCTAAAAAAACTTAAATTCCAACCCACTACCCTAACGAAACTTAGTTTCATCTCACTACCCTAACAAAACTTTTAGTTGCACTTTCATATCCGCCGTTAACTTGACATCCATTTTTGTATGGAAAATGGTGAAAAGTCCAAAATACCCCTCACTAACACTCAAATTTTCAACAGCATGCCATTGGTTTTCAAAAATTCTTTTTATTTATTTTTTTATTTTATATAAATCAGTTTTTTATTAATAAAAATTAATATTTTATTTAAAAAAATCAGAATTAACTTTAAAAAATCAGTTTATTATTTAAAAAAAATCATATTTTATTTTTTAAAATTAATTTTTATTTTGAAAATTAATAAATTCAGTTTTTATTAAAATATTAATATAAAAATCAAATTTTTTTATTTTCAAAATTTTTGTTTTTATTTTTATAAATTCAGTTTTTATTTTAAAATTTTCAGAATTTAATATAAAAATATATAAAAATCAGATTTTTTTTTAAAAACATACATAAAATCAATTTTTTTTTAATTTAATTATTATTTCTTTAAATTTTTACCCTCTCTCTCATGTGCATCTTCTCTCTCTCAATCTCACCTTCAACGTGTTCAACAACCCCCAAAATCTCTACCTCCTTTCCAACAACACCAGCCCATTATCTTTTTCTTCCCCAACCAACAACACCATGGAATTTCCTCTCTAAAACCAGCAACACCATGAAATTTCCTCTCTCTAAAACCAACAACACCATGAAATTTCCTCTCTAAAACCAGCAACACCAACCCATTTTCATTTTATGCACGAGTAGATCTAACAATGAAATTTCATGGCATACGAAGCCTTGGCCTGCTTGGAGATCTCCGTCGACGTGAAGAATCGGTTTGCGGCTGTCGTTGTGGCGCCGATATAGGACGCCACGAGGAAGGTGAAAACGAATTTCGGCCACGACCATTGCTCAGGCGCCGCCAGATCGAAACCCTTGTTGTTCAGATCTGTGTTCGTCCGGAGAAGAAGCCAAAAAAATTGATGATGTCGCCGGATGAGGGTTTGAGGCGGCGCTGAAGAGGTTCTTCTTCGCGTACAACCAGGTGCTGCTGCTGGTGATGGGGAGCTTGGAGGTGGAGGGGAACCGAGTCGGGCGATGGTGGTGCTGATTTTGGAGAGAAACTGAAAAAGTTAAATTTGGTGGGTGTTAAATTGAAAAAAATAAATAAATATATGAATTAAACTAAAAAAAAGTTTAAAAACAATAATTTACAAAATAAAAAAAATGATTTTTATATTAATTTTTTTAATAAAAACAGAATTTTAAAAAATAAAATCTGATTTTTTTAAATAAAATATTAATTTTCAAAATAAAAATTAATTTAAAAAAATAAAATCTGATTTTTTAAAAGAATAAACTGATTTTTTAAAGTTAATTCTGATTTTTTAAAATAAAATATTAATTTTTATTAATAAAAAACTGATTTATATAAAATAAAAAAATAAATAAAAAGAATTTTTGAAAATCAATGGCACGCTGTTGAAAATTTGAGTATTAGTGAGGGGTATTTTGGACTTTTCACCATTTTTCATCCAAAAATGGATGTCAAGATAACGGCGGGTATGAAAAGGCAACTAAAAGTTTCGTTACGGTAGTGAGATGAAACTAAGTTTCATTAGGATAGTGGGTTGGAATTTAAGTTTTTTTAGGGTAGTGGGATGAAGTTTACCCAATTATAAATCATAAGTTACTTCGAATTACATATGTTTCACCTTGAAACGGGCTTGAGCCGTCATTGGTTGATCTTGGCCCAGACTGGCGTTGTTCGAGACTCAGGGCTTGAGCTCTCGGTGGCCCATATGTTGTTAGTGTCCGGCCCGGAGAATTACATTTCATCCCATCGATGTGTGACTTTTGATCAATGACAACCGATCTTCCATCTTACATCGGACCGCTCAACTAACCAATTCTGGATTTTTGAGTATTAATCCATGTGCGGTTCTACCTAATTAAAATGTAGAATAAAATTTTCAAGGTCATTATATTAATTATTATCCATGGATTCTTAAATAAAACTAGTAACTACGAAAGATTGGTAGTAGGAATCTTAGTTCAACTGTTCTCGTCTTTGTGTTAATGCCTACTCTATCATTGTCTTTTTTCCCGCAATGTTTTACCGCGTCAGTTTCTTTGTTAGCCTGAGTGACGCACGTCTTTTCCTCGGCCCCTCCCACCGTGTTCATCCACGGTTTTCTCCAAACTACACCGCCACAGGATTCCCAATAAGAGAGATTTGGTCTTCGCCCTGTCGACACCCTCTCCTTCTTTCGGACGTATTCCGTTCAGATCGATGCTACCCAAAAACAGACTTACGTCGTCCCATGCAGTTTTGGCCTTGCCCCCGCAACCATCACACGGATTTTGTTGTCCTAGCTCTTTCTGCAAGGTTGTCCCGAGGTCGTGTGGATCCTCGCCACCACGGGAGATTTTAGTCCCATTGTCAGAGAATCCATGGCCCGATGAACTGGACCTGTCTAGGCGATGCTGCCCACCGAGTTTTGGCCTGCATCATCCCAACATCAAAACGACATCGTCGTTTCCCATGTTGTCACCGCTGTTGCGTGTCTACGCTCGTGAGGAAAGGTGGTGGTGATGGGCCTCCCGGCGACCATGCCACGACCTCATACCCCCATAAACCAGATAGACTCCTTGGATTCACCTCCCGACTACCTGATATATCCGGCTTCTGGGAATGACAGGGTCGTCGTCATCCGCCTCCTGCTCCGGTACGATATCAATTGTGGAGAAGTACTAGTGGTGCTCCTCCTACCGGTGGGTAGGGGAGGAATCATCCGCCCTATGGGGGTGGGTACCACCGGGGCTCCTCTTTGTACCCTAGATGTATCCGCGGGGATAGACTTAGTCCGGAAATCCCCATACCTCCGGGTGTCTCAAACTTGGTTTCCTTCATCACTTGTATGAGCCATGCAAGGGAAGGTGTCCACCACAAATTGGATCCGCAGTATCATGTCCGTCACATACGGTGAGCGGTTGAGGGCCTTGTCCGTCCGGTCCGATATTGATCGGTTAAAAAAAGACTCGTTCATGTTGATGGATCAACCTCCACGGGAAATGCTCGCTTGATAAGGACCAAGGGTTCGGGACGAGGCGTGAGCGTGGTTCGGCCTCCCCACATCTGATAGGTTGCCTAGCTGCGCCTAGGGCAGGAATTGGTATCAGAGGCTTGGTGATATGGGTTGGGTGGGATCGAGGTTAACAGTCGTACCCGAATGGGACCATGAGTCCTCGTATTCACAACAATATCGTACGGGATCCAATGGAGGATGGAGCCGTCTTCTTCCTCTGCATGGCCTCTCTGTTGTGGTGGTAGGAGTCGAGGTTCCAACATGGATTTTCGATCCTCAGGGTGAGAGTATGCCATCTCATGTGGGAGCAGACGACGATAAGTGGTAAGGGCAGTTGGCTCCTCTCGTGGTATAATCCACGGTTCACATATGGTTGGTTGGATCGTGGAAAGTCGATGGACAGGCAGGCCGAATGCTACAGTGTTCGGCGAGCACGAAGATTAAGAGTCCAAGGTGATCAAGAGATGTAGGGTTGAAATTGTGGCAGTTGGAGAGAGACAAGACGAAAATAACTCGGAGAGAAGAAGGAGATTTTGAAGAAGAAAAAAAAACTTGAGATTCCGAATTAGGAATATGTTTAATTATAAGTGCTTTATTTTCAATCTTTATTCTCATCTGTTTCATAGTTGATTCAGGAAAATTTGGATTTTTTGTTTATTATTCTTAAAATTCAAATTATAAAAATAAAATCGTCATTTTATATAAATTATAACAAAAAAAATCTTTTTTTTTGTAATTACCAAAAAATATGACTATAAATTTTGGAAACATAAATACATCATAATATTTTTTTGTACAATTGTCCCTAAATATATTCAAATGAGATGCACAGTATATAAAAATTAGTTAAAAAGTCGTGGTCCATCATCAACAAGTTGTAGTTGTTTTCACAACCTATTTAATCTAATTTATTTATTCTCTGTGCCTAAGAACATCCATCTCCAACATCAAATTGCATGAATTGGGATTCTTCGAGAAAATAAATGTTAGAGCAAGTATTTCCATAGTTGATCTTCAAGGCCAACCTCTTTAACGGCTAGCTACCTTAAGTAATAAAGCCACTTCAAAAGCTACGTAGAATAGGTGCACAAGAAAAACACAAAATCAAGAGATTAAGCATTAGGTGATGAAAGGTAGAAATAGATGGATTGGTAGTTAGCTTATAAATTCTTACAATATTAATGCAGCTAGTAAGAGGATAAGAAAGTACGGTTGCTGTGATAAAATATAAAAGTCATAATCATTTTTTTATTAGTAAATTTTTTGTATTATAAATCTAAACACCTTTCAAGACGGATAGAAAGGACAAAAGTATGAAAATCAACACTCACAAGATACAATCAGAACAAAAGAAGTTTGACATAGCAAACCCTCAACTGTACAAACCAAACCCGAAGTCTGAGACAACCCTCATCCCCTAACAAATTGGGTCGAAGCCCACATAGACCGAAACCCCCACAAAACAGACAACAACGAACTAATAACCATATGTCTTAAACATGGAAACCATAACGAAGAAACACTTAGAAAACACACGAAGAGAATGCCATAAACTTGGATTTCACTACCATTAAGCACAAGTAAACCATAACATGATCCAACTGCTCAAAAGTCAGATCAAATCTCAACCCAAAACCTTAAAAAGAACAATACAACTCCCAACTCATTAGGACCACGATCCCCTGAAGAGGGTAACTGCAGCCCTAACATATGTCGGTGGTCAGGACCGCAACGACGAAGACTAAACATGTGGAAACCCACAAGAACCAAAAAACCTAACTACTCTATCGAGTGGCTTCAAAACAGGCAAAAAGCCTAAACCCTCGCCAGTGGCCAACCCCATAACCGACGAGCCCGAGCCAACTACGTGGACGAGAAGAACAAAAGACCAACTCGATAAAGGAAGATAGGTGAAGAGATTGAACCTGGAGGAGGCCTAGGAGAGACACCACACCATAAACCAAAGGAACCCCACCAGATCGCCGGTCAGCACTAGAGAAAGCCCAAGGGAGACCAAAGCACGACGGTAGAGAGTTGGAACAATCAGGGGAGGACCCGAGAGCAGCCAAACACCCAAAACCGTAGATATGTTTTCAAATGGTCAGATCTACAAGCGACACCCCAAACGCGAGAAGCCAACCTCCACAGCAACGATAACAGGCCAAAACCACCACGATCCTTGTTGGAGTGAACGACGAAGTGCGTCCCACTTCTGATTTTGAAGAGTAAAGTCAACGACAAAGGGAATTGGTCACCATGTGACGCCGAGAAAATAGAGAAGCTAACGCGAAAAGCCAGAGCCATCACAGCGCCAACGAACCCAGATCTGTAAAGATCCCCACTTTGGGAGGAAGGGAAGATAGTCCCACGGCCAGTTCTGAAAGCGAGTCACCGAAAAGGAAAAAAGCTAGACTCATAACAATGCCGAAGGGGAGATAGAGGGTCAGAGAGGAAGGGGGAGCAAATATGAAGAGGGGAACAGGTGGAGGGAGGGAGGTTCGGCAGTGACCTCGGTGGCCGAAGTCACGAGGCCACCGTCGAAAACGACCGGAGAATAGGCTGGGAAATTCTTTTAAGAGGCGGAGTCAAAAGATAGAAGTCATAATCATATTCAACTAGTAATATAATTTTTAATGATGAGATCCGACTTGATGAATGTAGTTTGGTTTAAGTCAATCAATTGTATTAATCTTCAATTTTATTTTGAGCTTACAAATTGTCCACTACTCCCTTGTAAAAAATTTAATTTATTTGTAGGTCCCTTTTCATAGGTGAAGTATATGCAAATTAAATTTATGCCTTGACCCCATGTAAGCAAATCTATTCTTATATGCGATAAAGACTCTTTCATAGCTTCTGGATCTGCGTACTCTTTTATAACTTTAGAGTCTACGTATCCACTCATAACTTCACAAGGTGTCTTCTTTATGGTGGTCTATTTTTGTTGGGGAGTCTGTAGCTAGTCTCTCTTGTTTGTACTCCTCTTCCTCCTTGAGAGATGTTTAATTTAAATTTGCATTCGCTGATCAATTTTTTTACTTTTGTTTCAGCTAATGGTTGTTCACGACTCACTTATAAAAAGTCTAATTTATTTGTCGGTCCCTTATTATATGTGAAGTATACGCAAATGAAATTTCTTCCTTGACCCATGTAAGCAAATCTATTCAAACA
Source organism: Erodium maritimum (assembly GCA_963921825.1). NCBI lineage: Eukaryota > Viridiplantae > Streptophyta > Magnoliopsida > Geraniales > Geraniaceae > Erodium > Erodium maritimum. Next base: position 6,844,457 of record OY997591.1, read on the forward strand.
TGTGATAAAGACAAAGCTACAACAAACTACCAATCTCTTGATCTAGTTATATATCAGATATGGTGTATGTAGCCCGGTTATAAACTCTTTACTACGAGTTATTTCATTTCTAACTTGTTATATCAAGTTTAAAGGGAAAGGGAGGGAGAAATAGAAGTTGCACAACCATAAAGCTAGAGAATGATAATTTGTGAAGATGTTGCTTTTGGTTGCTTAAAGCATAGAGACAATGCCTATGGGAAGGAAGAAGGGAAGTCTTGCTTTGAAGGGACAGGAATTGGCAATTGAGGTTGGGTTTTATTTTTGGTCCCACTCCCATGTCATATACATGTTACTCCTACCTCTCTTCTTCCATACTTCGTTGTCACATTTTTCTTTTCTATACCAACTTGTATGTTTTTTAATGTTACGAAACATGGAGCATATTCAAGATTTCCTAGTGTCGTGCGAGTGATTGGTAATATTTCCGTATTAAATAAATTGTGTAACTATATAAAAGATGACTAGATAATCAATATTTGGAGAAAAAAAATTCTCTCTCAATTTTGAGAGCTTTTCCTAGCCCTAGTCGTACGATGCTATGGTACTCTGTTCTCCTCTCCCCACCGTCATGTCCTCTGCTACAACCGTGCTTCTGGCGATTGCTGCTGCTCCCACCGGTGCTGCTCCTCTTCCTCTGTCTTGTACTCCACAACCCGCTGCCGGTGATGGGGTCAAGAGCCGTCGTCAGCGGAAACCAAAGCCCACCCATGGCTTTATCGGCGACTTCATCTGTCCCGCCACCGCCAGGTCTCCCCGGGATGGGAACCTAGACGAGGTCTCGTTCTCGGTGGGATCGACCTCTCCAGTTCTGACCACAAAGCCGAAAAGGGGGAGGCCTCTGCGTCGACCACTGGTGCCTTCTTCCACAAGTAAGGGCCTTCTAGCTCTACCTCCCCTAAACCCTAGCGGACCGGCTTGCGCGACAAGCCTCAACCTCGCTCTGGCTTCTTTAAGCCCTAGGGGGCCATCATGCCCTGCAAGTCATGCTACAGCCCCGACTCTCCTAAACCCTAACAAGCCGACCCGTGATCCTACTCTGGTTCCCCTGAACCCTACAACTATGGCGTGTCCCGCGAGTAACAGTCCTATGTGCCATGACCTCACTCTGGCATCACTCATTGGTGGCGGGGATCCTAGGGTTTCGGCGCCGCCTGCTGTTATCTCAGTATTACCGAAGGCTGAGGTTCCCGTAGGTCCCATCCTTGGGAGGGCACTAAGATTACCTGGGACCAGGTACGCATCCCACATATGAGGCTTAGGGTGCCAACTCTAGTGCGCTTCCCCCATTGCGAAGGGACCTAACGAAAGGAAAGGCTCCCATGGAGGAACTACCAAGGACGACAGTGATGGCCTTGGGCCTAGGGCGTTGCCTCCCTACCCATGCCTCGGTACCAACCATTCCTACGGCCCTCGTTACCCCGCCGGGTATAACGTGGGATAGGTCGCGGCACCTGGCTACGACTGAGCTTCCTTCACCCTCGATTGATAGGGTGGCGGACCTCCAGTCATCCTTGGAAGGTATGCATGATGGTTTATCATCCTGTTCCGGCCTCTTGGGCGACAACATCGATGGCCCTCGCTCGCCAACAATGGAGTTTGCTGGGATGTCTTTGGGGCCCTAAGCCTCCACGGAAGGACATGCTCTTGCGTATCATCACAAACACATGAGGAAGATCTACAAAAGGCCTGGCTATTAAGGAGTTAGGGACGGGCTTGTTCGGCTTCTACTTCCGGTCAACGGAGTCTCGGTCATGGGTTCGAAGCAATGAACTCTGGTGCTTTGATGGCAAGGTCCTACTGTTGGGAGATTTAGACCCGTGAGCTCGGGAGCTGCCCCCTCTAGACCTGGTGCAACTGTGGGTTCATGCTAGAGGGCTGCCACCTCTGGTTCGAACAAGGGAGACATGTATCTCCATTGGCAACGCATTGGGAATGTACGTGAATGTCCCATGTGACCAATAGGGGATGTGCTGGGGAGGGACTATCAAAATTCGCTTCTGGCACCTCCTTGAAAAGCCGCTACGGAAGGGGTTGGTGCTTAATTTCCCGGAGTTTCGGACCCAATCCATGTTGAACTCACGTATACGAAGCTTCCCAACTTCTGTTATAATTGTGGTCGGCTCGACCATATTTTGAAGGACTGTACATGGGAAGTTAGAGGCCCCCACGGTTTGGGGAATTCATGCTGGAATACCACCTGAAGAAGAAAGTCAAGGCGCACGCTACAGACTGGGGAGAATCGGTCCGCTTGGCTGCCCCGCCGGGTCCTGGCCTTCAAGGTCATTTGAACCGGTATAAGGGCCCTAGGCCCCTTATGCCCCCTCGGTCAAGCCATCTGGGCTCGACTAGTGGGCCGCGGATTCGACTATCTGCCTCTCCGGTGTTGGAGGATTCACTACCACACCAGGACCATCTGGTAAGGAAGGCTCAGGTAGAGTGGGGAGCTCTGGAGGATGATGTCTCTAGAGGAGCTTGAGTTGAGGACAACCTGAACATTCTGAATGGTCAGCGGTTGGGGTCCCTAGGGAGAAACAGTTTAGGGCGGGAAACAGCCCCGCTAGGAGGAATGAGTGGCACGTCGTTCATCAGGAACTGGACCTGGGAGGGGTTCCTGTACGATGTGCTACCTCCCCCTTTCATTCTTACCGTTGAGTTCCCTCAGGATCTCCGGTCTCCCATTCCTCCTCTCCGTTTTCTGTCATGGCCTATGAGGCATCAAAATACCGCTTACGTCAATTCTGTTACGATAAGGGTTAGAGAACCGTTGTTCACCTATTCTGAACCTTTACTCGTGGTCGGGAAATTTATTCCTCGGGGCCCACCTATGTAATCTCTTGATATCAAAATATTACACCATTTGTCCAAAAACAGATAATCAATATTTGTTTTGCTGAATATTGATGACAAATCTATTCAAAGTTTATACATTTATCATATATCTATATATCATGGTAAACTCATATTATTTCAACGGCGTACAGTGATTTTGAATATTCCCTTCCCCAATGTTCATTAAGAAAGTCACTATAACTCGCAATTCAAAAACATAGTTTCATTCTCAATCTATTGGAGACGAAACTAGAAAATCACGAGAAAAGAAATTTTTTATTAATTCTTTTATAAATTTCAATAAAAATATATTCATACTTATTAAATCATATAATTATCAAGTAATTGACCACCCTAGCCAAAACCGACCCTCTCGGCTATGAGAGAATAACCCTAGCCCTATCTTGCCTCGTTATGGAGCTCCAGCCTGTCGTCGTTACTGCGCCGCCTGGACCTGTCAGGTTCGTCGTCCCTGTATTCGTGTTCACCACTCAGTTGACCTCGCAGACCACACCTGGTGCGGGGCTTACCTACGGGTGGGAGTTGGTGACTTGTCCACAACCATCCGCGTCCCTTCCTCTCCCCAGCCCTCTTGTGTCTCCAATGAATCATTCGATTGTTGTGTCTCCTTGCCCTATCGCATCAGTCTCACCTGGTATTTCTCAGTCTGTTTTTGGTATCATACTAACATCACCGCCCCTCCCCACTCCCCCAGATTTCGGCCTGGCCTCCTCTATCGGTGGACGCTGCGGTCCCGTTTTTGGCTGCGAGGGAATCGCTCGGATTCTTCGACCCGCGAGGAACGTCCCCTGATTCCCCTGGGCGTTTGATGGTTTTCGACAATGGGAACGTAGCACTTGGGCGCGACGGGTCTTGATGGCTTCAGATACACGATACAGGGCCTCTCCACGTGGTCTGAACCCTGCCCCGTTTGTTGGGGTTCATCAGCACCAAGACCTCGCTCTGGTGCATAGGGGGACGACTACTCGGACTTGGGATCCACCTCAGTCAGGGTCGTTGCGACCTCAGCCTCATCGCCTTCTAGTGGAGATGATCTGGGACGTTACGGAGGTCTTGGCTGTAGTCTCGATCACGGCGGTACGAACCCGTACTTGGAGATGGATCGGTGATCGAGCCGGGATGCGGTGGTGCATGGTGAAGAAATCTTCGCTTAGGGTTTCCCGATAATGGGTGCGGAAACGGACGAGGGAGTGGATATCGGATGTTGGTCCACAGCACCGAGGGGTGCCTGCTAGGGATCGGCACCCGCCGGCGTACAGATGGGGGCTGCAATGGGATGCACCGGTTTGTGGACATTGTCCGCGCCAGCGTCGCCCGCACTTGGTGGCTATGGATGGAGTATGCCGCGACCGCGACATATATCTGGGGGCCGAGGAATTGCGGTCGCTGACAGTGGACCCGTTACCTAACACTAGGTCATCTCGCTAGGGAGAGCCGACATAACAATGGACCCGTTACCTAACCTGGGTCCCCAGTTCCCCAACCAGGAAACTAGCTTGTCGACCGAGCCAGGTCGCTCTGGGTGGTCCTCTACCTCTCTCCTGGGCCCGCTTCCCCAAGGGATGGTCGGGGGGTTGCGATTGTGTCAGCTCTCTACTGATTCGATTGCTACCGCTTAGCTATGCCAGACTGGAAGGTTCGGTGGTAGAGGACACGCCCATAATGGAACATGCCATGTTGAGGTTCTGGCGATCGGGAACCAACCGAGGGAGGCTGCTGAAGTTTTGGGGAAGGCTACTGTCACGCCCTAAATCCGGTTTTGACCGGACTCGAGACGTGAGTTAAAATAAAGGTAAATAACCATAATTGGATAAACTTTAATAAAGTAAAACTCCAAGTAATCCTCTTAAACAAGTTCAAATTAAAACAATACGACAAAGTTTTGAACAAAACTGAAGGTACGTCTCTGACATAACAACACCCGAACCCTCAATGAGCTCCCGAGCCCTGAGACGTCCTACAACCTACTCAGCAAGGTAACCTGTAAAACAATAGTAAAATACGAAGGGGGTGAGCTTACGCTCAGTAGGAAAAAGCAGTAAAGTAAAATGAACCCCCGTTAAAGCATAAAACCAGTTAGTACAATTATTCAAAGTTTAGAATTAGAACAATTAAACAAAGGTGCTGTAATTATAGATCCATGAAATTTTCAATGCTTTAAAGAAAGTAACACTCAAGGAGATCAACGGAAAATAACGAATGTAATACTTTAGAGAAGATAACACTCAAGAATATCAACGGAAAATAATGAATGTAACACTTTAGAGAAGATAACACTCAAGGATATCAATGAAAAGAGAACAAATTTATCAAGGGGATTAATTAAAGAAGCACACAAATACTGAAGTATTTAATATCGAATTCCACGACTCTGATCCGTACACTGACTGGTACATCATGTTAGAATGCCCCTCGGTCCGGAGGAACACTATCATCGGGATTTCCGGAAAAGTTCCCAGGAACGCACGTTCTCGGAAGTCCCTGAAATGTCCCCAAAGGACCATAGATCATCGGGATAAAGTGAGTCTCTCCGGAACATGTAACATCGGAATGAGACAATAGAGTATTGTGCCAGAACATCCATCGGCCTCGGTCTTCCCGGGACACGTAGCATCGGGGTGGAACCAGTCTTTTCGGAACACGTAGCATCGGATAAGACAGTAAAGTACTGTGTCGGAACATCCATCGACCTCGGTCTTCCCGGGACACGTAGCATCGGGGTGGAACCAGTCTTTCCGGAACACGTAGCATCAGATAAGACAATAATATACCATACCGGAATGTCTCTCGGTCTAGGTCTTCCCAGAACACGTAGCATCGGGGTAAAACAAAATTGAAAACGTATCGGACCGACTTACCCCCTCGATCAGATATCATCCCAGAAACACCCTCGGCAAGTAAACAACAAAAGCACGTAATTCCCGACCAGGGACAACCCAACAACTCATGCTATCACCCAAGCTTACCGGCATAACTTACCAACCATATATCATCGGTATATCACTCACCCGATCATATCCATAGGCACAACCAATTCACACTCAAACGTTCATTCAATCAGTCAATCATAGCACGGAACAACCGTTCACATCACAGTCATCATAGTTCAATTAATCTAGTTTGACTCTTATCTTATCTTAAGAACGGAGCATACATCGGCCTTAAGGCGAACAAGCATCAGTAAATACAATCAATAAGCAATCCTAAGGCTCGACATGATCATTCTACCAGCACGACAATTTCTCAAGATATTGAAAGCGGTTAACTAGTGAATCACATCCCATATGCATACTAAGACTCGTCAGGTTATTATTATCCTATATGCATACTATTAGCGTTATTTAAATTACCAAAAGAGTTTAGTACTTTTCCCTACCTCAAGGTGAACACAACAGCTACGTCTCCTAGCTGCTGACGTCCGGGCCTACCTCCGGTCTTCTCGAGCGAAGTCCAAGTCTGGGGTTAACAGGTAAAGGTTCTAATCAGTCCCGGTAGTCCAAAAGTCCTCTGATTTGTCCAATTAGTCCTTTAAATATCCAATTTTAATTAATTTAAATTAATTAATTAATTTATTAAAACTGTCGACCCGGATCTGGTCAGAATCCGAGAACTAGACCTGAATCCGACCCGGTCCAGAAACCAGATCCGACCGGACCCAAAACCAACCTAAACCCGGCCCCCAGAACCGACCCGAACCCGGCCCATACTCGAGTCAAGACCCGCCCTGTCGGACCTGGCCCTAGCCGAGGCCTGACCCGGCCCAAGGCCCAACCGGCTCGAGGTTGGTTCTGGCCCGATGCCAATCCTGGCCCAAGGCCCAGTCCGCTAGGGTTCCAGTCTGGTCCGAGCACGGCGAGATCGAGGGCGGTAGCGGCAAGGTTATGGTCTTGCCGTGGCGGCGGACGGTGTAAGCGAAGCTGGAGGGAGGTGGCGTGCTCTGGAATCGATTCCCTTCACGGCTCCGTTGATGGTTCTCTGGCGACCAGCGCCCTTCGAGGACCCACATCATCTCAGAACCCGTTCGAGCTCGGAGTGGAGCTCCACGGCGGCGCACCAGAGAGGGAAGAGAGGGGAAGCTTCGCGTGGTGGGTTTTCAGATGGTTTTTGGTCTGGGAATAGAACGAACGGCGAGGGGGCACGAGCAGTGCGATTTCCCCCGTCGCCGACGCGATTCGTGCTCGGATAGAGAACCAGACCGAGAATTTCCGGTGGCGTGGTTCGGTTTCTGACACGGGATGTGGCGACGGTACCTCGGCGTCGATTTCGTACCGGCGCGGTTCAATTCGTGACCGGGAGAGAAGGACGGCGAGGGTGGCTTGGTTTCGAGATCGAAGGAGAAGAGATGGAGGGTCTGAGAGGAGAGGAAGGACGAGAGCGAGAAGCTGCGGCGTGTTTTTGGAATGCGTGCTCGAGATGCTGAGGACGACGAGTGAATATTGTTTAGGGTGGGCCTGGGCTTGACGCAGTAATGGGCTCGGGCTTGGCTTGGGCCTGGTCTCTGATCTGGCCTATTCCAGCCCATCTCTCCTTTTTTTTTAATTTCTTTTTATTTAGCATTCGTTCCAATTTTCGGCCCGATTTCCAACCACGACGTTTCAAGTCGATAAAATTAATATTTTAATTCTTTAAAATAGGGCGGTCCTTACAGCTGCGCCTGACGCGACATGTGATAGCTCACCACAAGCGGGGAAGTGGCCCCGTCGGGAGGGATGAGGCATCGTCAGAGCATCGGGGACTGGCCCGGGGAGGGGTCTCTAGACGATGCTTTGCCTACCACCATCACCATTATCGTCGAGGTCCTTCCGGATCTCTGTTATCATGTTCCCCCAACCATTTTCTGTCCTTGCTCATGTGGCGCCAACTCAACACCGTCGAGGACGGTTTTACTATGAAAAGAATAGCGAACATTATTAAATGTTCTTGCCCTGTTCTTCGTGGTCAAAGAGTCTCTGATGCACTTTATTGTCATTCCACAACTTAATTAATGAAATCTACACCTTTCGCTAAAAAAAAATCATATAATTATCTACAAAAATGAAAGTATTATTTACATTAATCCAAAGCAATATAACAAAATCAGCAAAAGCAGCCTTTCGAAACCTAGGGTTTTTTTTTCTATTCGGTTCAAATTTCCTCTTCCCCCATCAAATAAGAAAACTACATTTCCTTCTTCTCCTCTACTTCCCTAGCAAGCCTCCCAGTCGCCGCTTCCAACCATGAATGGTTGTTCACTGAGCCCGACGATACCACCCACCAACTCCCGTCTATCGATCCAACGATCGGTGATGTCTCGACCAACGCATTGGAGTCCATGGATCACCCCACAGGAGGAAGCTTCTTCTCCTGACACTACTCTTCACCGTCTACCCCATGAGATGGCGTGCATGCTTTTTGGGGATCACCGTCCTCGCTTAATCCTTCGGATCCAGCCACGACACCGAAGGACTGACATGAAGGAAGAAGATGGAGATCCCACCCCCAATGGATCATCCGAGAGATTATACCATATCATGAAGACCGTCTCTTGAGATCTAAGCCCCAAGACCGACCGAGCCATCATCGGATCGATAAGGAAGAGGACGAGCCTTATGCCCTCCGATGGTGGAATAGAGTACTACTCCATCCTTATGGAAGGTTTGTCGGCACGAACCGTGCCTAAACACCCACAAGCTCCTAAAAACTCTCTCCGTCTGTGGGATACAACACCTGCTTCCCCAGCATAGGCAAGGATGGATCGGGGACCACAACCACACATACCCTCCTAATGGAAATTGATCCACCACCATGAGAGGGTCTTTGTTTGAGCCGATCGAGAATGAAAGGGATGTTCGGGAATCCAATAGACCTCCTCGGTCGACAGTCATGCTCCTTCATATCTGGGTAGCCCTTTACGCCCGCCCATACCAGAATCACTCTGGAACCGAGCAATACCAGCGCCCTCTTCAGCTTTGCCTGAGTTGAAAATGGTCTGTCATCTCGTTCATTGCGCCCACCGCCCTCTTTAGCTTTGTCTGTGTCCCGCTTCGGCTCTGGTCCTGGTCTTCTGTATCTTCTGTCTCTTTGGACCAAAATCCCCACTCAATTCACACGGCTCCTTTTGTTTTCCTCCACAAGTGAGGTCAGCCAATAATTGCTGAGGGACATCCAAAGAAGAAGATGACAGTGATGGTAAGGGAATCCAAATAAACATGTTTGAGGCTTTTATATTTAAAACTTTATTATATTTCGAAATTATGAAATCTTGACATCAGATTTTGTAATAAATAATTTGTAAGACTCATGCCTCTTCCCTGACAATTTGTTTACACCCTACATAAGTTGCTATAATCTCTTCTTCTTTCTGGAAGACTCACTACTCCAGCATGTCTTATAAGCAACAAAGCTTTTTAGCTTTGTTGCCTTTTACATAATCAGTGACAAAAGATAAGCCTTTGTCACTAATATGTATCAACAATGACGGAGCATATTGGCTTCGTCACTAGTAATATTTTTAATGACAAAGTGAAATGCTCCGTTGCTAACATCCACCCATTTTTAGTGACAATGGGTGACAAACTTATTTTCTTTGTCGCAGATTACATTCGCCAACAATCCATCAGTGACGTGTCATTGGTGACAGCTCCTTTGTCACTTATGTGTTTAGTGACAACATTTTTCCTTTCAGTGACAATAAAAATATGTCACCTATGAGCCATTCTGGAGTAGTGACTCATGTCTCGTTGCTCCATATTGATAAAAAAGAAAAGTTGCAAACGACCAAGCTTTTAGACAAGTAAGAGTCCATTATTAGGGGCATGTTCTTCTAACATGGAGCACGTGTGTGTACTCTACCTTGTTTCATGAGAGACAGGGACATATATACACACATTCATGATAAACAAATATACGACATGCATGATTGATTAGCTTGCTCGAAATCAATAACTCTCATTTGCTTTAAATTCTTTTGTTACATGGATGTTTTTTTTAATATTAAATAGGTGTTTAGGCTAATTAATGGTGACACATGTGCTTGTTTAGATGACAGCCTATGTACATATATTTTCCAGCTTCTACTGCACGTGTTATTGTCGTTTCAGTTTAGTACTGATCGTACTTGTCTGAAATGTAGTCTTGTCTTGAGCATGAGCCAAAGGGACAACTAATTTTTATCCCATTGAATTAATTTCCTAATAAATCTGATGTCACAAGAGCATCCTTAAATCTAGGTTCTTTGTTGATTAATGTTTTCTTGTAAAAATATGTATAATGCAAAATTATTATAAGCGTATTATAGTGTCGGAGAGCTTTGATATATGTCCAATAATACCGGAAAGGGACACTCCACAACTTCTCTCGACCAAGCTACCATTGAGCAAGCCTAGTTTATTACATTTACAATCAATGAGTATTATGTTTTAATGAATTTTAAGGAAGACGAATGTTGTGGAAGAAAATAACGAGAAAAAAAGTTACAAAAACTCACATACTTTTGTGGTTTTTTTATTTGATCAGCAGATTTTTTTTTTTATAAAAACCAAACAGCTACAAAATGTAGCTGAAGGCAAGGGCAAGCCCTCCAAGTACCATTACAAACAACGGGTTTGGCCAACTTGGCTCAGCCTCAAAACAGACACCCAACTATGGGTAACAAAACTAAACCGAGGTCTTTGAACCAAATAACGACAATCAGCAAACAATACAACACAAAGGGCCGAGCCCATCTAGAAACAACAGGCCCAACAGGGGAAAACCGAGCAAACAAAGCCCAAACTAATACCAAACCAACAAATAAACATAAAACAGAGAAAAAGAAACCCAAATCGGCATCTCCCCAACAAGAGCCTTGTGCCGACCGAAGTCGTCCAGTAGCAGCAAACCGCGTCCTGCCCCGCATCGCCGCCCAGACCCTCCCAGTCACCAGAACTCAACTTCTCCGCATGAAGCACCACAGCCACAACCGGCCGGAACAGGGATCACCACCGATCCAAACAAACCAGAGAGAAGTGAAGAGAACGCACAACCCAGACGATCAAAAGAGGGCAAGGGAACCAAACACGGCCACTCCGGCCAAACGAAAACGACCAAAGACACCACCAGTGACCCTCCACCTTCCAAATCCAATCCCCAACTCTCTCAGCCCCAAGAAGAATATCCAAACTCTTTCCCCAAGCTACACCGACCAATTACCCAGTACCAAAGGTATGAGACAGCTCTCCCTCACCCCGAGATACCGAGTCCAACCCCCGATCCACTATCCACAACCTTCAAATCGCCGTTAGGCAGTACCCAATAGTCACTACTGCAGAAATCGACTTAGGAGACAGATAAAATGGACCCGTGGCCTAAGTTTTGGCACTTAGGTGACGGATCTTGCAATCCGTCAGCCAAGTGGTGAAACTAAGGTCACGGATCTTGCACCCGTCACCCAAGTGGACCACATGGCCGACGCATAGCTGGATCCGTCACCCAAGTGAGATAAGGTAACTAATATCCGTCACCCAAGTGAGAAAACTTTAGCCACGCATGCTGGATCCGTCACCCAAGTGAGAAAAGTTTAGCCACGCATGCTGGATCCGTCTCCCAAGTGAGAAAACTTTAGCCACGCATGCTCTATCCGTCACCCAAGTGGGCTCTATCCGTCACCTAAGTGGGCTCTATCCGTCACCCAAGTGGGTTGACTATTTTACAAAAAAAATTGACCACAATATTCAAGATGAATTAACCGTTCGATGATAGTTTTTTTTACATACGTATACTAGTTTGGATAGTACATACGAGATGAGCGGTCTTGATTATATAATATGCGAGAGACCGACACGTATTGATTGAAATCGCCAACTCCACTATGTGCATGAACATATTTAGCCTTACGGTAGTATAACGTATGACGTTGTCTCGTTCATTTTTTTGTATGCGATATGTATGAGTACTATACGATCTTATGTTGTATATGAGGCATGCTAAGTACTTATATCGTTCAATTATCAATACTACGATAGTCGGGAAAAATGACGGGTTTTGGAGTTTTGGTCAATATAAGTCAACTTCTTCTGGCCGACGGATGCATATATCCATCGGCCAGCTTTTTCATCGACGGATGCATATATATATATATAAATATTTAATTATTTCCACTATTTTAATTTTATCTTTGAACTTGGGCATCAAATTGAAACCCGACATTGAGCGACCGGTGTCCATAATTCACAAGTTTATAATCATTAGATTGATATTGTTGTAAAAAAAGTTATATAATGTATTTGATTACAAAAAAAAAACAATATTTTGTACTTCGAATCGAGAAAACGATCAAGAAAATTTGTGTTATCCTTGTCTTAGTATTATATAAAGGGTAAATTACCTACCCCTAACTTTTTTTAACTAATACCTATCCCGATGTGTAGTTATATGACAAATAGCTCATTCATCTGTTAACTTTTTTCTAAAATGACGAAAATACCCTCAACCACACTTCAATAATTGTTTTTAAAAAATTATTTAAAAAATCACTTTTGTTATATATATATATATACTTACTTAATCACTTCAGTTTTATTTATAAAAAAATATTTAAAAAAATCACTAAGGGCGTTTTCGTCATTTTAGAAAAAAGTTAACAGAGAAAAAGGGTCTATTTGTCATATAACTAAACATCTGGGTAGGTATCAGTTAAAAAAAAATTTGTGGATAGGTATCAGATAAACGTGATAAGTTAAGGGTACATATTTGTAATTTATCCTTATATAAATATAAACAATGTAGCGCACATGAAAAAATTAACTTGCTATAAATAATTAGTTGACAATAGGTACTAAGTACGTTGATAACAAAAACTATTTAATTTAATTATATAAAGCTATATATAATCAGTTAAAAAGTGTATATATATTTTCTAATCATACATACAACATAAAAACTCCCTAGCTGAGTTGGTAAAAGGCACAGCCTTTGGTGCCATGAGGTCAGGGGTTCGAACCCCATGGTGTGAGCACGGGCTGGGCGGAGCGGTGTGGCGGGTCCGGCGGGTCCGGTTGGTGACGTGGCGGACGCTGGTTAGATTGATATTTTTTTATTAATCTATTATTACACTTGGGAGATGGATACACTTGGCTGACGGATTGGATCCGTGGCTAGAGTGACAACCTTGGGTGACGGATACACTTGGCTGACGGATTGGATCCGTGGCTAGAGTGAAAACCTTGGGTGACGGATTGGATCCGTCACCTAAGTTTTTACCCTACCGACGGATGTACGCAACCGTCGGCCAAATACTTAGCCGACGGATCTTGGCCGACAGATGCATCCGTCACCTAAGAACTTGGGTGACGGATACATCCTCTTAGGTGACGGATCCAATCCGTCTCCCAAGTACTTATTTGCAGTAGTGAGTGGCCAACACCAAACTATTAGGGCTCGAACTAAAATCAAGACGAGGGAAGGAAGGGAGGGATAATGAAGAGGAAGGGAGGGATCAGATCAAAAGGATAAGGAGGAGGAGGCAAGATCAGGTCTGTATCTCTCAGATCTCAACGAGATCTCGAAGGTGGCCAACACCAACACGACGACCCAAGGGGAGAGGACCAAAGGCCACAGACAAACAGATCTGGAAGGTAGGAGTAGAGAGGTGAAAAGAAGAAAGATTACAGGACCTTACCAGGGACCAAGATGAGAAGGGGAGAGGAGAAGAAGCAACTGCCAATCCAACACCGACAACCCACAAAAGAGTCTCTTCCCACTTCACCAGTTCTTCCAAACCTAAAGCCAAACGTGGCCAGAACCATCGCCGCTCCGATGAGGCCCGGATAAAACTGAGAAACCGGTGAGGAAGAACGTGGATCTGAACCGGCGAACCCCACCGCGAGAGATCGAGAACCAGGAGAAGACGAAGTACCCAAACGACCAAAACGGACCTAGAAACCGTCATCCACGCGAGGGAAGACGAAAGTCCCACACAGATCTGAGCCGTCGCCGCCGAAGGGGGAGAGAGACCGCAACTTCGAAAGAGTGAGATGCCAGGGAAGCGAGGGGATCGAAAGGGAAGGAAACAAAGGGGAAAATAAGGAGGGTGCCGCCGTCAACCAACCAGCCACAGGGGCGAGGCAGTCGACGGCGACGAAGAAGGAGCTCAGATCTAGGGTTTTTGTAGTGAGAGGCGAGAGAGAAAAAATATAGAGAGAGAGAGTGAAGCTTTATGGAATCACATTACATACTTTTGTGGTTCATCAACGCCATTAATAAGTTCAGTTTGTTACATTTACAATCGAATATGTATGAAGTCTTTAGTATCACTTAACCATCCAAGTTATCTCTCTGTTAGGGTTTATGTGCCCATAACACACATAATCGTCTCTATGTAATTTGTGGCATTAGACAAAAAAAATGTAAATGAGCCTTTTAATAATAATTTTTTTATAAAGTAAAAATATTTAAAAAATTATTATAATGAAGACGGTATATCAATATTTTAGTAATATAATAAATAAAAACACACTTTAGACAAATGATATATTGTTATTTTTTTTTTCAATTGTACTGAATTAGATGTATGTTTTCTATTTGACATTGTTCTACAACATAAACTTAATACAAATTAAATTATAGAGTTTGACATAAAACAATCTACAAAGTGAGCTTAACAACTGTAACAATATTAAAAATAAAATAGATATCTAATCACATATTAATTATAGAACGACTTATTATAAATTAGTTAAAAAAATAATTAGCAAATAAAAATTAAATTCAATTAACAATATTAACATAGAATTGCTTATTATAAACTATAAATCAAGATTTTGATATGAGAATACGGAATTGTATTTGAGATATTTCACATTCAATAAAAAAAATTGATTTAAATATAATAAAAATAATTATATGATGTTTATTTATTTGGTAACTTAAAAGTATGAAACGATACTAATTAGAAAACAATGATAAAAGTTAGAGAAATAATTAGGAAACATAATTTATTCTTTTAGAAATGAGTAAAAATAATTGATATCAATATTATAAATAAATTAAAGAACTAATTTATAATATTAGCACTTTTTTTATTATAACTTATAAACCAGTGTATTGATATGTGCATACAAAACTGAATTAAGCTATTTTAAATTAGTAAATCCTAATTTATTTAAATTTAATCAAAACAATTATATATGATGTTTATTGATTTGATAATTTATTAATTTATGAACTGATAATTAGAAAATAGTCGTAAAAAATAGATAATCAAATAGGAAACACAATTGATCAACAAAGTTATAAATCAATTAAAAAGTTAATTAGGAAAAATAATTGAATATAACTAACTAATTAACATTAGCAACTATAAAATGTGGCCTTCATTCATGTGTGGCCTTAGGCGGTCGTCTTTTTTGCCAAGTGGACGGGCCGTCTCTGATAACACAAGCCTTATGTTGCAGTTATTCTTGACCAAAGTTCGGTCCTTCTTCGCCGCAATAGCGCCGCTTTACCCCGGAGCCCTCACTCCCCATTCCTCCGCCCACATTCACCACATCGATTACGTCGCAGTCATCCGCCCAACCTCGATCATCGCCCCCACCGTTCCGATCCCTTCGCAGGTTCTAAGGGGAAGCCATCAGGACTGTCACCCCTTTCTCATCACCTGCCGCCTCTGAAGTCGGCGTCAGTATCTCTGCCCCCTTGGCCTCCTCGGCCTCTCATCGATTGGTTCTCGTTTAGTTTATCTGTTCTGTTCTTTTTTGAAAGGTTAATGATCAATAAGCGACGATTCAAGGCTTTATTTCAAGGAGTCAGAGACTTTTACCGAGAGGAATCCCTAATTTACATCTACCATCGTCGCTATCCTACTAATCTCTCTGTTAATGATGAAGCCAGGTTCGGTTTTCAACATACTATATGAGTCCTCTTCAAAGGAATGAGCGGCGATTCAGCCACACCTTGAGTAATCTTCATCACTATCGCAATCAGTCTCGACAGTTAATCCGTAGATTAAAATTCATAAACTGTATTGCTTTCAATTACCTTTTCAAAACGAGAGCATTGCTCCCAAGTTTGTTAAGAGATCTGCGAACAAAGTTTTGTTATTTCGTTCTATGTTTGTTCTTCAGTGATCAGAAAATCTTCCTGGTGTATTACAATGTATTCTAAATTCTGATCATTAATGAAGTTTCTCTCGTCTCAAAAATAAATTTTTTAATGACTTTGTAAAAAACTAGTTGGGTTGGAAGTAAATAACGAAAACTAAATTACAGAAGCTGAAATTATCCACAATCAAAGAAAGAAGTAGAGCGTTTATTAAGAGATTAGTAATACAAATATTGTAGAGAAATATTTCAACTAATTAACGCTTTTCGCTTACCCTTAATTTAGATTCGGTTCGATTCCTTGTTTCCCCGTGTCTTGGTTGACGGGGGCTCGTCGAC
This sequence comes from Erodium maritimum, assembly GCA_963921825.1. Classification (NCBI taxonomy): domain Eukaryota; kingdom Viridiplantae; phylum Streptophyta; class Magnoliopsida; order Geraniales; family Geraniaceae; genus Erodium; species Erodium maritimum. The sequence continues at coordinate 6,860,743 of OY997591.1, forward strand.
CGTTGTGTTGGGCCCCGACAGGTGGTTTTGGTCTTTCGACCTATTTGGGAGTCGTCTGGATTTAGTTCTAGGGTTCAAGTGTTCCGGGGACTTTTGTCCATCGGTTTATCTCTGCCGTTTTAGCAGTGTTGACTGTCGGCGTGTCGATGTCCTTATTACTCGCTGAGTTTTTGGTCTTGATGAGATAGATTGCTTTTTATTGGTTCGTTTTAGTTTGGATTTTATTGTTAGGAGAGTTGTTCTGGGGGTATGTTGGGCTTCATGGTTGGAATATTTGGGGTTTCAAACCTTTGTTTTCAAGCTTCATGGTTTGGTAGGTTGTTGAGGTTCCTACGATATGAATGCTCTCCTCATTATTCTTGTTTGATCCTTGTAGGATCCCTTCATGGTTGATTCTTGTTGTCCCTCAGTCTGTTGAGGCTGGTTGAGTGAGGTTCCTATTAAAGTGGAATGCTCCTAAATTGTTTTTTATCTCCTGTTCTTCACTTCAAAGATCATGTTTTATATAATGCTTTGCTGATAAAAAAAACATATATACATCTCAACTCTCAAACTAAATCCTAAACCTAACACCATGATCTTTCGATCAACAGTCAGATTAAAAAAATCAAACATATTATATAAAAAAATTCCTGTACAACCCCATTCCTCGCTTTCAAATAAACAGTCCAATTTAAGAACATCTAGAAAGATTGAAACTGAAAAGAGAAGATCAATTTCTCTCCCATCTTTAAACCTGATTAATAAATTTTAATCTACAGTTCATTTATACTTATGCGGACCAAAATGTGAGGTTAAAAGTGATTTTTGGATTTAAATAAAATAGAACATAATAAAATTTGCATTATACCTTAATTAAAAAAATATTATATCAACGACAATTAAAATGGATGAATTTAGGAATTAGGAAATACAATGGAAAATAATCGATCCTCTTCTCCAAGCCTATTCTAAATGTGCTCGATAAGTCCAATTTATATAGGTCTGAGTAGGATTTCGTAGACAAGTCTGCTCGAGCACCTTAATTATTGCATTGCAAATTTTTTTTTACGCACTCAAGGGTCGTGGTCTCTATTATTCTTAGGTGCTCGTCAATGTTATCAGCTGTACTTTCATAACACAATTGTCTAATGAATACAGTATACATTTGATACAGAGAAAATGATACATGTCTTAAGCCGTCCATGCTTTGTTGGACTTGGAATTATACATCGTGTTCTTCCATTGCATGCACAATACGGGTAAACACATCCTTGGGGATTCAAAAACGACGACGAAATTGAGCCCGAGTGCAAACCGGGTGGTTACAAAAGTAGTCACACATTAGGCGTTCATTCCCAGCCACACAATCTCTCTTGATATACCGTTTTTCGAACGTATTGGTGTTGTGGGTGACCGGTTTATGATTCGATCAAACAAATTTCGAACCTCTTGGCTCATGATGCTATTTCCGATTTAACGTTTTACTAGTAGCTCGTGCTTTCCTCCGGTGGCGATAAACGCCTAAAATTCTTCTTCGGAATAGTTCGCCATTGAATCGAATAATGAGAAATTAGGACAAGAATATGAGGATGGGAGGGAAGAATTACAAGTTGTAGTTTTTTGTGCAAGAACAATTCAATTTATAGTAATTTAGGATCAATTATCATTTAATTTTGTCTTGAAGTGTGATTATTCCAACAAAAAAAAATGATTTTTTCGGGGTCAACTATTGATCAACAAAACATAGTCGTTGACACTGACAATTCCATGCAGAGTTATTCATACGACCCTATCGAAACATCATACAAAAATACCGGCCTTTCCGTCGTCTAACCTAAAACGTCGACATTCTACGACCAACTACTGGTCTAAGAAACACCTAACATACTAGATCATACAAACAGATAATACTTTTTATTTATCTAACTCTTTACATGCATCTCTTCTATATAGACCACTCAACAAAAATATATTTTTATCATTGACATTTGTTCGTAAATATAAAATAAATAAATATTTAACAAACAGAACATTTTGAAATCACAAATAGTAACAGTGGAAGCGTAAACTACAAGAATTAGACAAATAGTTTAACATTGTTAGTTACGATGTCGTATCAAAACCGGTACTCGTACACCTATCTATGACACCGACGATTTAATTCTAAAACAGAACAAAATAAAAAAAAGAATCAATTCTGGATCAAATTAATTGAGGAAAGTATTAAAAACCGTTCCTTTTTCAATGTCGGTTGGGTAATTTTATACACAAATATATATGAACAGTACAGAGTTGTTGGGTCGCTCTCAATTCCACGCACCACCACCACACAGATACCAAGGACTGACCGAGCTTCAACGAAGGCACAGCACAGCACAAACCCATTTCACATTTCTAGAGAGAGAAAGTGATAGAGAGAGCTGATACTGTTTAATCATTGTTCTTCCTCTTCTCTATCTATTTTCCATTTCGATTTTCGGAGCTTCCTGCGGAGACCCAGCTCGGAGTCAATCACTGGGAGAGAAAAGTCGTGTCTTTGGATCTGAATCTGGGTCGGGTCGCTTCTGTTGGTCGATTCCTGAGATGGGTTTTGCTTGATTTAGCTTTTGATTGGTTGAGAGTGTTGGATTTGGAACTCAGAATCAAGAGCCGCCATGTCTTGGAAGCACAAAGGAGAGCTTGGTTCTAAGAGTTCTGTATCTCGGAAATGGAGTTTTTTGCTTTGCATTGGCTGTTTCTGTGCTGGGATGCTCTTCTCTGATAGGTAATTTCTTTCAGATTTGTGGCTGACTTGAATTTTAACTACTCTAATCAATTTGGTTTCAGCTTAGATGAGAAATTGAAATTGGGTTAGTTTCCTTTTTTCCTTTTTCTTCTGGGATTTGTTTCAAATTTCTTGACAAAGGTTTGATTTTTTGTTGATTTCCTTAAATGGGGGTTGATGGCTTTTTTATCAGTTGTGTTCTTTAAGTGATGTTTCTGGCAATGTTTTGGTAAGCTTTTTAGTTCTCTAGCTTGATTTTGATCTGATTGTGATTCTATTTGGGTAATTTTTAAATTTTATTGCAATTGTAGTATTGGTACTTATTGTGTCCAATTAATTGCTGAAAATGGTTTAGACTTAGATCTGGATTTCATATCATGTAATTTTACTTTTTGGATGCTCTTTTTACCCATGGAATGAGAAAAAAATAGAGCTCCAGACCAGGCTCAAGCAAAAACTTTAAGCTATCATGATTTTGGTGTCTCAGTGTTGTGTATTTTCTGCCATAATGATTGCGAAAAAAGGAGGTTTTTAATTTACTCGTGTTCCTCCTTGTAGTTTTTGGGTTAAAGCCATTCCTTTTAAGAATCAGTAGTGTCGGTCTTGGGTTGTGGCTTCCTTCATATGATGAGAATATTTGAGAGCCTAGAAAATGCCACTAGGTCAACATACAAGTGTTATAGGAACTCATTTCGGTACGGTTGTAGTTTTTCGCTCTTAAACTTTGATTATGCGGCATGTGTTGTGTTACTAACATTGTTATGCTTTGGAAATAGAATGTGGACGGTACCGGAAGTAAAAGGCATATCAAGGACGACAAATGTTGAAGATGAACATCTAAAGTTGGTTTCAGACGGATGCGATCCAAATATCGTGAGTCCTTTGTCTCAAAATGTTCTATACTTCATCTTTTTTCACCAAATGTATCACGATTTGGGCTCAAGACCACCCCCTTATGTAGAAGGGAGGTCTATTTTTTCCACTCGACCCAACCAGAGTTGGTGAGAGATCAAAGAGGCCCAAACGCAGTCGAGAGAGAAGCCCAAAGTGGCCAAAACAGAGTTGGAGAGAAATAAGGCTTCAGAGATACCGCTACCAGGACCTGAACCCTGGTCTCCTGGACCCGAGTTCAAGTGCTTGACCAGTTGGACAAGCAATCGTTGGTTTCTGTACTTCATTTCACTTGTCTCCAGCTAGATGTGTAAGGATCCTACTAACAAGTCGTTGCTTTTTTGTTCTTCAGAAGAGTGTAAAGCGTGAATCAGGAGACATTCTAGGAGAAGTTTCAAAGACCCATAATGCTATACAGTAAGACATATATAATTTTGTTTTCTACATTACACCGACCATAGATCCTAAATTTTTGAGCTAATCATTGTATGGTATATGTAGAACACTGGATAAAACAATTTCAAATTTGGAGATGGAGTTGGCGGCTGCAAGGGCTGCACAGGAATCTATAGTTAACGGTTCACCCTTGTCAGAAAATCTACGAACTTCTGAAACAACCGGGAAAAGAAAATACTTGATGGTTGTAGGCATCAATACTGCTTTCAGCAGCCGAAAGCGAAGGGATTCAGTTCGTGCTACTTGGATGCCTCAAGGTTCTTTGGCAGACTATTTTTTTGGTATTCCTATTTTGAATTAAATGGTGGTCATTAATTATAATACGTTCTTAATTTTGTGATGAGTAGGCGATAAATTAAGGAAGCTTGAAGAAGAGAAGGGAATCGTGATGCGCTTTGTGATTGGTCACAGGTGGTTACTTATGATGAAACTGTTTTGAATAGAACTGCATCTACATCTTTGTGGATTGAGATAGAGAAATCGATTCTAATTCCCCCTCATTCCCGTTGTGTGTTTCCTTACAGTGCTACATCAGGGGGTATTCTTGATAGAGCCATTGAAGCAGAGGACAAAAAGCACGGAGATTTTTTGAGGCTGGTAATGTTCTTACCTTCTCTTCTTTTTGTCCGTTCCATTGAGCTTTTACTTAAGGGATAGTTGCAAAAAAGTACCCCGGGGTATTCACTTTTTGCAACTTGTAGCTCTCTTCTTTGATTATTGCAAAAAAGGGCCATGATCTCGCTTTTTGTTGCATTTCGTATATATTTGTTTCAAGATGATGATTTTACCCTTGGAAATTTAAATTCTAAAAATAATAATTAAAGAACAAAAAAGAAAACAATATAGCCGCTCTAATTTGTGTGTAACTCCATGGGAGCAGGAACACATTGAGGGTTACCTTGAATTATCAGCCAAGACAAAGATTTACTTCGCCACTGCTGTTGCCTTGTGGGATGCAGATTTCTACGTCAAAGTTGATGATGATGTACATGTAAATATAGGTATAGATCCACATATATCTACCTTATCTTTTGCTGTTGCATTTGGGGATCACTTCGAGGCTTTTATTCTTTAAGTTCCTTATACAAACTTGTTGACACCTGAAGCAGCTTAACATTTTTCTTACATTTGGCTTGGTGCCTTTGATGCATATTTTACTTGATTTTTAACGGAGATCTGAGTTGAACAGACATGATTACATAGTCAGAAGTTGCTTATTAGTAGCTCTTCTTCTTTGGACTAAAATTAATCCACATACTTGCTCAAGGAGTTACTAAAAATGCTTTCGTCGTAAGCATTTAGGTCATGTATGATAGATATTCACTTGCTAAGACATATATAGACATAAACATATTCTGATGTTCTTGCAGCAACATTCGGGGCAACTTTAGCTAGGCATCGGTCAAAGCCCAGGGTGTATATTGGATGCATGAAATCCGGTCCAGTCCTTTCTCAAAAGTAAGATATCGGTTCTTAGATTTTTATCTGCCAAGCTTTAAACACATGCATAATATATGGATAGTTGCACAAAGTACCCCGACGTATTCATTTATTGCAACTTGTCACCCCTTTCTTTGATAATTGTAAAACTATCAGAACATGTCTTCTTGTTGCAATTTGTATGAAAATGATGATTTTACCCTTACAATTCAGATGTAAAAAATAAGTAAAAAACAAAAATTCCTAATTTTCATATCTCTTAATGTTCTTCCTCTTTATACAGTACAAAGAGCAAGAAAGTTAAGGGATACGAATATATGGATATTATGATTAATGTCTATTTTAAAAAAAAATCAAAGGGTAAAAACATCAATTTGAAACAAATTTTATACAAAGTGCAACAAGAAAACAAGTTCAGGTCTCTTTTTTGTAGAGAGCTACAAGTTGCAAAAAACAAATACCCCAGACTACTTTTTTGTAACTATCCCTATAATATATTCACATAATCTAATTCCTAATTTGTCTATTGCAGGGGTGTAAGGTATCATGAACCCGAGCATTGGAAATTTGGCGAGGAAGGAAATAAGTACTTCCGCCATGCTACTGGGCAGCTATATGCCATCTCAAAAGATTTAGCTACATACATATCCATCAACCAGTATGTTTCTCTCACAAAGCGAGAAGTTATTGTTTATTAAATCGATCTACTCTGACTTGGTTCTCTTATTACGTTACTCGTACAGGCACGTGCTACACAGATACACCAATGAGGACGTTTCATTGGGATCATGGTTGATCGGCTTGGATGTAGAGCATATTGATGACCGCAGACTGTGCTGTGGTACCCCACCCGGTAATCTTTTGAACTTATAGAAACTCTTCCATAACGAGGCACAAGACTTAAGAATACTAATCCTACTTTAACCTAGTCTAGTTATACTAATCCAACCTATACCCACACCTGCTCCCAAACAGATGTACTCACTAGAGTTCGAACCTCTAACCTCAAGAAGAGGAGAGAACTTTCTGACCACCAGGCACAAGCCTTAATAATATTGCTCAATCATCTTCTAACTACGCTGATTCTTGGTGCAGATTGTGAATGGAAGGCTCAGGCGGGCAACATATGTGTTGCTTCATTTGATTGGAGTTGCAGTGGGATCTGCAAGTCTGCAGAGAGGATCAAGGAGGTTCACAGGCGCTGTGGAGAAGGTGAGAATGCGTTGTGGAGCGCAGTTTTCTGATTGCCTTTTAACGCATCTTCCAATCTCGGGAGGAAGCGAATAGCCGGTGAGCGTGTTAGCGATGTTGTTGATGATGTTGTAATGTATAATGTGATAGGGGATGTTCTTTTCCTTCCTCTTTTTTCTCCGGTTGGGTTGGTGAGAGATTGGGGGATGGAAATCTTGTTCGGATTGTTCTTCGTTTTAGCTTAGAGGAAATCCGATAACAACCCCGGGAGAGGGAGGAGGAGAGAGATTGTATATTAGCCATTTTTTTGAAGCTTGAAGAACTGTTCTGTAAGTTTTCCCACGAAACTCCATAATAAGACTTAATAATTGTGTAGGCTTCCGTTTTACTTTACAAGTCAGTGTGTTATTTATATATATGACTGTAACTTTGATTGTGGTGTAAATTTTAAAATCTCTCTATATATATGCCAGGTTGAGTTTTACTATTAAAATGTTAAATATTTGAATACCATCCCACACATCAGAATTGATATCTACATTGTGTCAGATTTCATAGGATAAGGGTGACAAATTTCACAGGATAAGGATGTGTCAAATTTCATAAGATGAGGGTGACAAATAGTTCATACATCTGCCACACAGTAAGATTTGATAGATTTGGTTTTAACTTGTGTAAGAGCATCTAAAATGGGGTTTGTTTTACCGGGCGATTTGACGAAAATTTATAGTGGGAATCGAATCTATTGGGTCAAATGTAGAGACAAGAATAAACAAGAGAGTGCAGAGAGAGAGAGGAATCAATAGAAAAGAAGAAACAGACCATATTCGATGTCGATAAATTCATCTATGTAAGATAAAAGAGATAAAAAAACACTTTTTCACCCATTTATCTCTTCTTCGACCTTTTTTGGGTGCATAATCGATCTCTACTGTGATTGCTCATGCGGTGATTTTATCTTAAACCTACTCTGCATTCATACATACGTATGAGTTATGATAAAGTATGCATGTGTCAAGAATCATAAGATGAGGTAACAAACAACCCCTATATGACTTACAAGACTTGAACACAAGATCTTAAAATAATTAATAAAGACATATGTGAACACAATACCTTATATCAGACTTGTAAATAGTTATAAGGGAAAACTTTTAGAGTATATTCATTTTGATCTTTCATTTGTGCAAACTTACACTGTAACCTCTTGTTCTATTACTATAAACCAATCATAAACTATTCATTATCTGCAAAAGAAAAAAAAATAGCAAACCATTATGCCGTTATTAGTTTTACAAAAATTAACCATACGTTTTTTTCAAAAACCATCTTATGCTATTCCCATTTCGTAATAACTAGCTATAGCCAATCATTTTTCTGAAAATATATGGTAAAACAGACAACGTCATAACGGTATTTATGTAGGTTATAAAAAGTTCAAAATTAATTTATGAGCCAGATAAATAATATGGTAAATTGGTCTTATAAATATAATTTATAACCAAGATAAGTAATATGGTAAAACAAACAACCTGGATCCATGAACGCCGAGTTAACTACATATAAGAAGAATATATATTTGAAATCCAAAGCTTTTAAACCCTATTTTATATAGTATACATTTTATATCAATGTACTTCTCCAATTACTCGTTCAAGAAAAAAGCAAAAGTGGGTATGTTTACCCCATTATCTAGCTCCATGACCATGAGGTTAGAGTGATGCAAATATGACTCTTGTTGTTTGGTTTACCAACTTAAATTGATAGCTTCACCACCATGACTGTCATGATCACATTCATGAAAGAGTCATCATTCTTTGATCCCACAATTGTAAAAAGAAGCCAATTCACACCCTTTTTTTAAGTAAAGTATAGAAAAAGCAAATGGCCACTCCTTCTCACTCCTCCCACTAATCAAGCTCACCAGAAACTATATTTATATATTTCCAATCATACCCTTTTCAATTCCAAAGACAAACCCATCTCCTACACTTCCTCCTTCCTCCTTCACATTGATTCCAACTCTGTTTCTGAGTAGCAAAACATGAGTGCCAATGCAGGTGATGAAGTGCCAAACCAGACCTCAACTCTCAAGCTGCTTGATTCTTCTTTGAGGCTCTGTGTGGTTCCTCTTAGTGTTGCAACTATATGGCTCACTGTGACCAATGAAGAAGACAACATCACTTTTGGGAAGCTTGACTTCAGCAGCATCATGGGACTCAAGTAAAAGATCTTTGTTTTCTACTTTTGTTTCGGATATGGAACAACTAATGAGTCTTGGGGTTTGGCCTGCAGGTACATGGTTTGGGTCAGTGCCATTTGTGCTGGTTATGCTTTTGTTGCCGCTGTCTCCTCATGGATCACATGCTTGGCCTCTAAAGCTTGGCTCTTCTTTGTCTCAGACCAGGTTTAGCACCAATTCATGTCTCATATCATCTTTTCCTTAAAGAATATATGGTTCTAATTCTTGTCTCGATCCCTGTTATAGAAAGAAGGGGAAACTCCTAGAAAATGATTATGGTTAGGCTTTGTACTACAAGATATGCCTATTGACTTTTTAATCGTCTATTACATATAGTCCGACAAACATATTATCAAAAACCATAGTTTTCTGTCCAAAAACACAAAATATTCTGTGTTTTTAATAGAATATTTTGTATTTTGGACAGAGTATTCTGTGTTTTTGGACAGAAAATTATGGTTTTTGATAATATGTTTGTCGGACTTTTTTTTGGGACGGTAAGAAAGTCAATGGATATATCTTGTACTACGAAGTCTAACAATAGTCATTTTCTGGAATTTCCCTTAGAAAGAATCTCGTGCTGACTTTTTTTTGCTTGTCGAAAAAATGTTAGTCTCATTTCTAAAAGATATATATCACATTTACATATGTGTTTTAGAGCAACGTCTTAACCGATTTGTTCAAAACGAGTTCGGGGTGGATTATTTAGAAGAGGATGTGAGTCCCTTAAAAAAGAAGATAAAGACCGGTCCATTAGGAGCAAATTTGAAAAATTTAAAACAAATTAACATTTTGTTTGTACAGGGTAGGGTTTAGACTCGTGTCCATGAGATATTAAGCTTCGATACCATAAAAAAAGACCTATTCAATATAAAGCTCAAACTGATAGTTAAAGACTAAATTATAGTTATATTCTTTACAATATTCAACAATATGCAAGCTAAATTGGGAGCAAATTACAACGTGTCGTGTGATAATTAGCTCAAGAGGGGTGAATTGAGTTCGGTGGGCGAATTCATGGGGCGATGAATAGGTGAAGGAAACGTCAAAATGCCACTTTTTTTACGGTTTTCCTTTGATTCGCCCCTAGTTTCGCCTCCCTTTGTGGATGACCTTATGACTTTCACCTAGTTGAGTTTTAGTTTAAATCGATCTTTACATGGTATCAGAGTTTGGTGGTTGTGGAGATGCGCCCTACAGCTCAGCGATCTATTTCTATACATCTTTAAACTTCTATTTATCGGTTTGAGTTTTGGGGTGCGTTCAACTTTAACGATGAGGCTTTTTGTTGTTGGTGGAATTTGAGCAGGTTCTAGCTTACATAATGGTGACATCAGGAGCTGCAGCAATGGAGAGGGTGTATTTGGTGTACAATGGAAATAAGGAGGTGTCATGGAGTGAAGCATGCAGTTCATATGGAAGGTTCTGTGGTAGAATGAGGTTGGCTTTGGTTCTTCACGGGTTGGCTCTTTGTTGCTTCCTTGTTTTGGCTGTGATCTCAGCTTATAGGGCTTTCATTGTGTTTGACCCACCGGCCATTGTCTCTTCCAAAGATGTGATACAAGAAGAAAGGACTTCATAGACACTATTTGTTCACAGTAATGTTTAGTTTACTCTTTTTGGATTCCTCAATAAATATACTCTTAATGAAAGAAGAAAGAAAAAGAGGTAGATACTGATATAGTAATATTTATCTTTCTCCTTTCATCATAAAAAAGAGGAGAATCCAGAGACGGATGAACGCAACAATTCAGTCAAAATATACTCAAGTTTCTTTTGCTCTAAAAGGGATGTCGAGCCGGCCCTAGGGGAACGCACCCCATCTGTGGCTTTCGTCGGCGCGTGTCTGGCCAGCGAACAGACTTCGCGGTTCCCCTGTGTGGAGAGTGTCGTCCCAGTCTGGTGCTTACGCTGCTTCAAGGCTGCGTTTCCAGATCTGTGTTGGTGAAGCGTCGCCGGAAGACAAGCCGGAAGCAGGTATTGTCGCAAGTCAGAGATCCACAGGGAGGCGTCTGTGGTTCGGTCAGACAGCCGAGACTTTCGTTTCCGGTGAGAAGCTGCTCGGTCTGCTGTGAGGAGAGCTGCTGCGTTTCTGCTCGGGCTGTGCGAGTGTTCTGGCGTCGATCCGGCCTGGTGAGTGTGACGTTGTTCCGATGAATGCTCCCATTCTCTCATTCATATCCTTCTGCTCTATTTTATTAGTTTCATACCGAGAGTATTGTTCCATCTCCGGTGTTGCAATCAACAATGATTTGAGTAGAACTAAAGGATCTGTGATCAAGCGTGAGTCCAAGGTTCGTGTCCGGCGACCATCACGCACGAAGAAACGAGCAGTTGTGAATGGTGTGGCGAAAATGAAGGGCGTTGTTCAGGGTAGTTCTTTTGTTGGGAATAAGAGGGTCGGAACTGTTCTGGCCACAGGCTGCTGTAGTGCGTCCTCAGACCGCTTCAGAGCCTCCTAGAGCTATTGTAGATGTGAATTTGTTCAAAGCTCAAACATGACCTGTGGTAAATGATAAGGATTGTGCTCCAGAGAACGTCGTATCAGGGATCTCCACCGATGTTTTTGTTTGTAATCTTTCTTATGGATCCACGGAGGAATGGGTAAGCAACGTCTTCAGTGATTTTGGGTCCGTCCAAAGGTGCTCTGTTTTGAAGCGCTCGAACAAGGGGGGAGGTTCTTCGGTTTCATCTCCTTCTCGGCGGTGGGTGAGGCTTCTCAGGTTGTTTCGAAATTAAACGGAATGACATTGAAAGGCCATATTCTTTTCGTCGCTTTGGCTCGTCCCGAAACCCACCATCGTGAAATCAGAACTTTCGAAGCTCGGTTCCCTCGTACTAACCCTCGTGGTGTGGTTCAAGTGGATGGGATTCAAGGTTCTGGCTTTGGTACGAGTGGGAATGACAATGGCCCGACCTCGTCTTTTGAGTCTGAAAAGCCGCGATCTAATCCGGGTTCAGTTAATGGTGGAGAAGATCACGGGGTGAGTGAGTGTGAAGAGATTCACGGGGCTGATGATACAGATGCTTTGGTTGTAAGTCGGGCTGAGTCACAGGCTTCTGAAGACGCATTTCAGATTGTGGATGAGGCCTAGGTGTGTGGGTTGACTCTACAGGCTACAAAGCCTTCAGAACAGGTCATGTTTGCCCACGATCTTCATGTGGTGGCGGACTCGGTTGTCGACCAAGGAAGCCCTTGGAAGGACGTTTTGACTAAATCTTCGATTCCTGAGCTTTTACCTCAGAAGAAGGGACGTGGACGTCCGAAAAAGGTACAACCAAAGAGAAGTGTCCCTCCAGTTGTTTTTTATCAGCCAAGAGCCAATACCCATGCTGGTAAAGGAGACACTTCGGGGAGCTTCACTGTTGATATTGCTAAAACGGATAACTTGGGTGCTTGGAGTTTTAGCAAGAAAGTTGGGAAAAAACCGGTCGACCTTGCTTCTTTGGCCCTCGAACTTAGTGAAAACAACGAGGTTAGTGAGGACGTGGTTTATCCTGATCCGACTACAGAAGAAGCTCGTATTCCGGTTCCGGTCTCTAACCGGTTTATCGGTTTGAATTCGAGTAGGAAGTAGTCGTTTGTTTTTCCTGCTTGGATTTTTTGTTGCTCTTTGTAGCTGTTTTGGTACGGGGAAACGGTTCTTTTTATGGATCGGTTTTCCAGCTTTATTTTACTTTCTTGTAGAACATTTGCTTAATAAAACTTTAGCTTATCAAAAAAATAAAATAAAAAAGAAGACATAAAGACAAAGGTAAATAAATTATATCATGAATTTAACTCAAATTTTATCAATTATGATTGGACAATTCTCTACCGTGTCTCGAGAGTAAACTCTAACCCTAGTCTCTGTGATTATGGTGTTTCTTAACCCTGTCTTTGTCGTCGATATCGTTTTTGACGTTGTTGCTGCAACTGTTGGCTCTATCATGTCGCCTCCAGTAAAGCCTTCTCCCTTGCAGACCCCGCTCTACCCTTCCGTGGTTCCGATATTAAACGCACATCGTAAGAAGCCGAAACAAACCTTAGTCGGGCTTCTCTTTGCGCCTCTCTCTCCCTCTCGGTGGAACCACCACTACTTCCACTCCCTACGGCCTTGGTACCCTTCACGATGAGAGCCTCCACGCCGTCCCCTTCTGGGAAACCGCGTCGGGGTCGACGGGTGAAGGCTAAGAGCATGTACAACGGGTCGCACCCGCGTCCCACTCCGCGCACGCGAGGACCGCGGAACGCGGGCCGTCCCGCTGTAGGAGCGAAAAAACGCGCTCCCGCTCCCCAGAAACGCGCTCCCGCTCCCCGATACGGGCGCTGCGCTCCCCGGTTGCTGCCCGCTGGCCGGTCCTCGCCCCGTCGCGCCCGAGCTGCGCTGGCAGCCTCATGTGCCGCCACGTGGCGCCGGCGAGTCTGCCCCTCCAACGGCTAATTTTGCAACGGCTATTTTTTTAATTCAAAAATAAGATAATTTTAACCCTATAAATACCCAACCTCATTCCTCATTTTTCTCACACCATTCTCTACATTCACTCTTTCATAATCACTTCCTACTTGCTATTTTTGAAAATGTCTGACGACGAGGTTATGTCCGACGCTGAGGAGATGACGTACGAGGAGCTGGCTCCCCGGATGCCGATGCATGCGGAGATGGCAGCACAACTGCCGACATATGAGGAGATGGCAGCCCAAATGCGGCCAGTTGAGTGACGATTCCGGCGGATGATGGAGAGGCACATGCAGAGAGTAATGCCAAGGGTCCAGAGGGCCATCCGTGGGGAACCAATGCGCCGAGAGATTAACAGAAATCGTGCGGAAGCCCACATCCAATTGATGGCGAACTATTTTGACGAACAACCCCTATATGGCCCTGAAATGTTCAGGCGTCGGTTCCGTATGTGCAGACCACTTTTCCAACGGATTATGAACGCGGTGAAGGCTCACGACCCTTACTTCATTGGATGGAGGCCCGACGCTGCCTCACGGCCGGGCTTATCAACGGAGCAAAAGTGCACCACCGCTATACGGATGCTTGCGTATGGGTCCTCGGCCGATTCATTGGACGAAACTCTGCGCATTGGGGTAAGCACCATACTTGAATGTTTACGTAAGTTTTGCAAGGCCGTCATTGAGGTATTCGGAGCCGAGTACGAGCGTACACCGACACCGGCTGACATGGACTGCTTACTCCGAGAAGGGTACAACCGAGGGTTTCCCGGAATGGCGGGGAGTCTTGACTGTATGCATTGGACGTGGAAGAACTGCCCAACCGAAGAACAGCGAGCCCATGGATGGGGAAGTCACCACGGGGACAAGACGATTATGCTTGAAGCTGTAGTGTCCCGTGATTTATGGATTTGGCATGCATTTTTCGGGATGGCTGGATCGAACAACGACATCAACGTCCTCAACCACAGCCACCTATTCCAAGACGCTTACTACGGCCGTGATCTAGCTGTGGAGTACGAGATCAACGGGCATCGGTACGACCGACCTTATTACTTGGTGGACGTCATTTACCCATCATGGGCACGGTTCGTGAAGACTATTCGGCATCCCTTCGAGCCCAAAGAGAGGTTGTTTGCTAAATGCCAAGAAGGTGCTCGAAAAGATATTGAAAGGGCTTTTGGAGTACTTCAAGCAAGGTGACACATCATTTCCCGTCCCGCTCGGTGTTGGAGCGCAGACTTTTTGGCTGATATCATGCACACTTGCATAATTCTACACAACATGATTGTAGAGGATGAGCACGACCGGTACGAGTATGGGGAGGAGGAGTTGTTGTGGGCGCAACCTCCAGAAATGCCGAATTGGACACCACCGAAACGATGGCACCACGGAGGGCCATTGGAATACCAGCAACGAGTTGATTGTCAACAAAGTGTCCTAAATCCTGAGACCCACCATCAACTACAAAATGATCTTATGGAGCACTTATGGGGTCTATATGGAGCTGTTTTCCATGACGACGAGTAGTCGTTTGTGCTCTTGGAGCTGGTTTTTTTGGTGTTGTATTAAAAGGGGTTGAATAAAATTAGAAGTTCATTTATATTCGGGTTGAATTTATTTATTAATTATTGATTGTCAATACTTATTTTATTTCCAAAATTGTTTAAATTATAGACAATTTAAACGGTTTCTGATAACGAATTAAATAAAACAGGAAAATATCAAATAATAATCCAGTCAGCACTGTTCTGCACTCCCAGGGCCTCAAAGGTCGTTTCTGTTGTAGAACACCCACTTTTCTGCACTCCCACTCCCTGACTTTTGTCCAGTCAGCACAAAGGGCCTCAGGGCCAGGGCCTCACCCAGGGCCGTTCTGTTGTACATGCTCTAAGGCAGTTGTTTCACCTGCAAGCAACCCCTCTTTGGCTCCCCCCTCGTTGTCTTTGGTCGCCTGCTCTGCTGTTCCTCCTGTTTCCCGTGTTCCTATTCCATCTCTGATCGAAAACCCTAGGCCCAATGGTTCTTCGCCTCCGAGCCCTAGGCCTGCTCTCCTTCCGGCTTCCTTGTCGAGTGCACCATCCCTTGGTGAGGCCCCGATACCCACAGTGTATCCTTAGTCCTTTTAGTCATTCTCATCTCTCGATTGTTGAATGCTAAAACCTAATCAACTATCAAGTGATCAATTTGAGGAAGGATTAAATTCAAATCATGCAAATAATATTCTAAACACAAATTGCACAAACTAAACACAAATCCATTGAATCAATTCATCATATTGTTTTTCCTAGCCCCACATCAATAGGAATTTAGCTCATGATGGAGAATAAGAACAAACAAAGAGATTAAAAAGAACTAAGGATAAACATAGTTTCAATGAAATTGATACACAATACCCAAATGACAAAATAAAAATCCAAGGTTACTTCAATCCTTCCTCTAAAACACTTCTCTTCCTTCAAGTTCCAAGCCCTAGCTCTTCCAACTCTTCTCTTTGCTCCCAAAACTCGTATCATCCAATAAAAATCACTAGTTTCCCTTAAATAGGGCTTCAAAGCGCAAACTTAGAAGAGGGTCTAACGCGAGCGGCCCGTAGCGTGGCCCGGAACGAGCCAGAGACCGGCCCGTTAAGCCGCACGGAACGGGCCAGAAACCAGCCCGTTAGGCCGCACAGAACGGGCCTTGGAATTGGTCAAACAGCGAGTTCGGGACTTTGCCCCCTCTTCGGCTCCTGGAATTGGCTGTTGTATGCGCCATATGGCTGCCCGAAACGGACCTGATTCCTGACCGTTTTCCTTCATGGTCCGGGCTTCTGTCCTGCGGCTAAATGCCCTTGTTTTGCTCCGCATGTTTGAAACTCTAAAATCAGGGTCAATTGCATAAAAGAAAGAGGAATTTCATTAAAACAAACTAATCCCGGGACCGAAAAGCTTAAGATGTGGGCTTAAAAACATTGAAAACCAATGCATTTTGCGGCCACATCAATGATCATGTTCAACTCCGTCTATCACCGCCTTTAAAGTTGCGAGAGTCACAGCTCGCCATTTAGACCCCATAAACCTCTTTCCAAACTCAACCCAAATCTTGTAGTCTTCAGTCTGAATGTTGTTCCAAGCAGTGACAACATGGACTAGATGTTTAGATAGCGAGAGATACGCAAAAGAAAAACGAGAACAAATAACAATGAGTTTGGGGCCAGCATAAATAGAGGAAACTATATCAAATCTTGAAAAGAAAGTCCTAAATTGATCCTTAGATAATGTAAGACCCGCCCCCGGTCGATCCTGGTAAAATCGGTGAATCCTAGTTAAGTTTGACTTTCGGTCGGAAAAGTCAACCGATGACTCGGAAAGTCAGTCGGGACCTTTCCGGGGCCCAAAAAGATTAGCCATTAGCACGGTTAGCTTAGTTGGGTCGTTTCCTTCAGTTTGACTGTAATATTGCTAAAGTCAACTGTCGGTCAAACTCGGGCTTAATATCGGTTATTTGTCGATACATTTTGGAAAGCTGGAAAATTATTAAATAGGAGTGACCTCACATGACACTTGTCATGCTTGGCTTGGAGGATGAGACTTGGGGCTTCAAATGACCCTCATACCCTCCCAAACTACCTTTAAAGGGATAAGACCTTAAGGGCTTTTGAGTAAATTGACATTTTAGGTCATTTAAAGGAAAGAGAGCAACAAATTCAGCCCATTTGTTGTTGTTTCAGCCGAAATTCACAAGGGAGAGAGGAGGAGGAGCTCACTTGCTTGAGGAGGAAGATAGAGAGGAAAGCTTGGTTTTTGAAACTTGTTCTTGGTCCCTTTGCCTTCATTTTCACTCCACCTTCTCCATCTCAACCATCTAGAGGTAAGGATGCTCTCAACTCTCCATTTCTTCCACTTCCAATCTATGGGTTTTGTGGGTTTTGTCTCAAAAGTTGAAGAACTTTCTCTTGTTTTGATTGTTTGGAGAAGAAGTAGTGAAGTAGGTTGTTGGATTGAGTTTTGGTTGAAGTTTGATGAAACCATTGAGGGTGTAGTTGTTGGGTATCTTTGGTGAATTATTTTGGAGCTAGGAGAGGTTAGAAATGGAGTTTGTGTTGGGATTTTCGTGAAAATCGAGTTGGGGAAGAAAGGGGAAGGAGCTGGTCAGGTCTGATACGGAATCTGACCCGGACCGGGCCAGGTACCGGCACGGTAGGCCGCACGGAACGTGCCTGGTACCGGCACGGTACCCAGCACGGAACGTGCGTGGTACCGGCACGGCACCCGGCATGGAACGGGCGGGAGTCCGGCACGAGACCTGATACGGTCCGTGTCGCTCACCGGGCCGGTCTGTATCTGGTTCTGTTCTGGATTCCGGGCCGGTCTGTGGCAGGTCCCGTTTGGCATTCCGGATCAGATCCTCAGAGCCCAAAACCCTTCCTTTTAGCTCAATTTGATTCCCACTTTTCCCTTGTCAAACCTTGATCCATTTCTGAACATTGTGGTGTGTTTTGAGGAGAAGAACGCTTGGTTGAGGAATCTAATTTGTGTTCTTTTGGTGGTTCAAAACCTTGGGATCAAGCTAGGAAAGGAGGAAGAGCGTGGACACGAGTTAGAGGGACTTTCATCACACCGGAACCCGAGTGAAGAACGGAGAGGTGACCACCGAGCTTTCGTCAGAGCGTCGAGAGGAAGACCTTGAGGTAGGGAAAGCCTTAACCTCTCGTTTACGATGCTTAGTATGCATGCTAGGTTAATAAAATTGGAAAAGGTCCTAGAAATGCCTATAGGATGCGAATTACTAGCATGATCGTCTTTCAATTACTAATAACCGGGAGTGTCTAGTGGTGACCGATTAGGATGCCATTCACTAGTGTAATTCGCTTTCAATACTTGGGATATGATTGTCTGGTAGAGGAGCCTTGGCAAAGCCCTCGGATTAGTTGCTTGTTAGGATCACATGCTTGGTTGTTGATTGCTTAGTGGATAGGCTAAAGAGTCTAATGAAACTAGTAGAATTGCATGTGTGAATGCTCTCTTGAAGGTTTTATAATTAGATGATTATACTCGTGCTTGCTCGTTGATTGTATTCAAATGATTGCTTGATGTACTTGAATGGTTGTTTAGAGCATCGAGTATGACTGGTTGTACTGAGCGGTGCAATCAGGTGATCGATGCCCCGGTGGTTCGAAACTGGTAAGTGAACGGTAAGTTGGGTTTGTGTGATTGGTGTGCTATGTTTGCGTGATTACGTGTACTGCTTGTTGTGGTGAATTGGTGGCTGTTGAGCTTGTATTATTTCGTGTTCGGTTGAGTGCGTATTCAATTATTAACTGCTTAATATTAAATTGTCCAAGTGTATGCTCTCCATGGGAGTAATGCACTTGGTTCCCGAGGACATAAAATCCCTTGGAGACGTTTATGAGAATCCCGATGATAAGCGCCCCGAAGGGTTGTTTCCGGTCGTCTCAATGTTATGCGTCTCCTCTGGATTTGAGGGAAAATCCGAGAGGACACATCATGTGGATCGGAGGGTGGAGACTTCATGTGCCACGGCATTGGTTGATTTATCTGTTGCCTGTGTTTGTTAAGATGTCCTTGGTTGACTTTATTGATTAATCTTGTTGAGCTGAAGGTCTATCTTGTTATGTGTTTTCCCTACTGTGCGCAAGCTCACCCCTTCGAGTTTATTGTTGTATTTACAGGTTTGATTGAGGAGTAGAAGCTCGGGAGCTTCTCGGTGTGGGTGTCCTTAGAAACTTCATGTTTTATCTTATTTCAGTTGAACCAGATTTTGTGAACATTTATTATTACACCCCTGGAGGGTTATTGTGTTTTGAACTCAGATTTCGGATTTGTTTGTATAACGGAAGAATTTTTAGGAACTAAATGTTGTTTATTTAATTTATTGTCTTCTATTACTCGTCATGCCTTGAGTCCGGGCGATAACCGGATTTGGGGCGTGACAGATAAGGTAATTGGGATATTGGTAACAAAATTGCAACAGATTTCAGACCTTTTTCCGTATCTACAAATCTTGGTTGAGGTGGCACAACCACGACCACATCGACTATCGAAAAAGATGAGGGTGATTGGGTTGAGAGGTCAGGATGGGACACAAGATCACGAGCATGAGGGATATTACCTATTTGTCCCTACAATCGATCGACTTTGGCAAGGAAGAGGCTTAAACCGGTCAGAGATGGGACGACGATGACGAGAGCCATAGTCGGGAGCCTCAACCCATCTGTGAAGAGAACGAGTGAATCCCATCCATTCCAATTCCCTACGAGTGTCCACAAGTCCCTCAGATAAGGCCAACGTCTTTTGTAGTCGGATCTTCCCCATCTATGTGGATCGTCTCACTAATGGACAAATCTATCAAACTCAACCTCATTAACGAAGGATAAATCGCTTGAAATAATCCAGTCTGAGAGCTCAAGCTCAACCCTTCTTTAGTCCAGCCCTGTTCCATGTCGCTGAAAAAAGAATGTGCACGATCGCGATGTTAACGATGGCCGACCATAAAATTGTGACTGTAATCCTATGAGGGAGAAACACGTAGAGTAGCGCATGGCCCAATTCACCGCAAGAATTGATTTTTTTCCTTACAAAAAACTTTTAAACTTTATATTATGACCCGTCTTGTTATTGCATTGGTTTTCCTAGTTTCTTAAGGAAGGGGCATACTTGTATTAAAATAAAAAAATCGGTCCCCGAAGGTCCCTTTTCAATATACTCTAAGACAAATCGCGGTTTCCACAAACGGATTTCAAAATACGGAAATTGAACTAAAAAATGATATTATCATGAACCGCTCAAGATGGTGCCTAAACGTTACTTGATCCTATTGGGGGGGGGGATAATTTATTCTTGAGGAGTACAATTGAACTTGAACTCAGTAGTAGGGGTGGGAGGATAGTGAGGATTCAAGGATCCCTCCCTATAATGATCCCTTAATCCATGGGCACTCAATATTCCTTCTAGCGAGGATGTTTTCCAGCTCTTGCTTGTTCTTCTCTTAGTTCCCTTTCCGCCCCTCTCTTCTTGAACGCCTCCTCGGGTAGGGTAGTCCATGAAGGACGGGTATAACGACTTTGCATTTGAGCTCTTCCCTTAGTAGACCATTGCACGACCCCAACCCCCAACCTGTCCTACTGGGTTGTAAGGTAGGGTGTTTGAGGGTACAATTGGGCCTCTTCCACAAGGTTATGGCTCAATAGGTATGGTATTTAAAGGAAGTGGATCAAATCTCGAAGGTCACTTTTGGAGATGGAGGCGCCATTGTGCTCCAATCTGTAGCAAAAAATTTGTCTGAGGTTGTCTGGTTTGACCTCCAAAAGGGAGATATAGATACGGGGTATTACTGGGATTTTTCGACCACATTCTCGAGCCACGTGGCCTAACCAACCATAGTTGTAGCCGAAGACGAGCAGACGTTCATATGTCAATCCAACCATAACCGGGTCCGGATATTCCTGAAAGTGCAATTGCAAAGAACGTCGTATGGACGAGTGAGGGACATCTAGAAGCGGACACACACTGTCCCTCCACAACATGAGCCTCATTGGGCGTAGGGAACATGCACACATTCCACGGTGTCGTGTCGATGATTTCCTCTCTGGCCCGAGTTTAGACCAGCGGTGGAACACCCTGTGCCTGCTCAAACAGTTGGATGGGATCAATGCATGTAAGCTCTCTCTCTAACGGGTCCCTGATATCCCTGAGGATGAGCGGGTACCCATTATATCACCGGGGCTCAATCTGGCAACCCAGTCCTTTGCATCCTACGACGCAAAGAACAAAGCGAAACCCCAAGGTCAAGGAATTTGATCACGAGTCCTTCGAAAAATCTACCCTAAGCCCTAGATACGATTTTTAACATGACTTCATTGCGGTATGGTTAGGTAGTGAGAAAGTTTCCCACCATACCAAATCTTTGACAGGCGAGGACAACAATATCCATCAGGGTGAACGGGATGTCGATAATGGCGTCCTCATCCTCCATAATAGAACAAGCCGACAAGGTCTCTTGCAGCGATGCCATTGATGTTGAGGCGTGTAGTACCGTCGGGTTACCAAGAGATAGCGAGGATTTGGTGGTAGGGTTTGAGCCCCCTACCCAGAATCAACGATTTTGTAGCTTCCACCGGAGGATTAACCAGGGATTCAAGGCTACCCTCATTCGTCCCTAACATTGGCATAATCGGTAGCATATCGATCGGTTCCTTGGCAAATTTTCCCACGCCGACCCGAGCCTGCTTGGGTTTTTTCTTCAGAGACGTAGAAGGATACGATTGGAGGAAAACAACACCATCATGCATTTTATCATTGTAGATTGTACAGGAACCCTAGAAGAGGGGATGACAGTGTTCAGCAACAACGGACCAATCCCAGGAAGGGGCATGGTGGTACCCAACAAAGTAGGGCAGTAAGTGCAAGAGGCGACGAGATTAGGGTTGATGGGGATGGCTTCGACGTCCTCTTCCTCCACATTTTTACCAGTTTAATGACCTTAGAGGATGGCCTCGGGGGCATAACCTAGGCCACTATTGGAAAAAGATGACGCTATAGAGAATGGTATTGGGGAAATAGGGACAATAATTTTCCCGGACAGTGCACTAGGTGGCGTCATTGGGTTGTTAGGGCTAGGGCTAGGGCTAGGCTAGAGAGAATCTCTAGAGTAAACTCACACCCAACAAAGAGATTTTTTTTGCCAAAAGATTGTTTTTCCTTGTTTAATTAGCTTTAACTATTAAAATCACGTATTTGTAACAACTTTTTCTTAACTGCATAATGAAAATCGAAATATGATTTTTTAAAACTATTATAAATCGTCTAAAGTAAACAAACATTACTAATCCCTAAATTCGTCAAAAACCCTTTCAGTCTTGCAAAAGCAATTTGTAAACCGCATAAAAAAAAGCTCTATATTAGGGTTTTTTGTCTGAGACAGAGCCACCGTAAGAAGACAAATCCATGGCTATGGACATGGTTATTACTATGGCCTATGCCATGGTTATGCTTCTAGTTTCTCTTCATCTTCTCCCTTGCACCTTTCCTTTTGGTTCTACGAAGGTTTTTTTTGCTAAGGTTTCTTTCGAGCCGTATCTAGTCACAACGACATCAATCAACCTCACCGTCTTGGAGTCCCGCGGCCTCCCTATATCGGGTCATCGATCCTGATCAATCCACGCTGTCGTTGGAGCCGCCATTGGCGCGTCCTCCTCCCTGGCCTCCACCACCGCACCCTCTAAAGCCATCGCAACCGCCGTTGAAGCCATCGTCGTTGTCCTGGACACTGCCTCTCCCCTGACTTACACCCCCGCACCCTCCTCGACCCTTCTATCGATTATGGATTTGGCTAATCGAATGAGTTTTATTGTCTCCTCTTGAAATCAATGATCGCATGTTCGGTTTAATACAACAAAAGGAGAGTGAAAGCTACACCTTGAGCAGCTGATGAGCGTAAATCTATCCACATTAGTTTGCTATTTTTCTCCATGTTTTTACCTTGTTTGCGCCTCATTTTTATATTTTTAGCATATTTTAATAATTGCCTTAAAACCCCTTAATCGTTGATATTTTTCGTTGTTTCATAATATATCCAATATTGGTTTCATATTGTAGGCCTGTGAAAAAGAAAAATATCGACGAAAGAACGTGATCATTCAAAACTAAAACAGAGTAGATACGAGCAAAAGAGGATAAAATAATAATAAAATTGGAGGAGCGTATCACAGCGCGCTGACTTGGTCAAAGGACCAGCTGCTTCTTCTCCACATAGCGCGTGCGTTCGAAGCAGTGTGTGGGGATCCATTTTTTTGAGAAAATAGAAGAGTAGAGGACGGACTGTACGGACGGACTTCAACTCGCCGGATCTCCCTGCTCCGGCTATCTTCCGGCAACTTGTACCTACCGATACGAAGCTCTCACTCCGAGCTACACACTCCATCCATTGGTTTTGTTCGTAGGGGCTTACAACATCAGAAATCGAGCTTCAAAGAGGAGAGAATCGCCAGAACCGGGTTTCAGCAGGGGCGACTTCAGGTGGCTGTAACTCCCGACTCCGGCCACCTCCAGCGAAACTCCGACTACCGACGCGAAGCCTGAACTTCCCTCTTTCCATTCCTCCGATTAGTTTGTTCTGTGGGGCTTCTAAAGTCAGAAATCAAGGTTTCAAAGGAGGCTAAAACCTCATCTCGGGTTCAAGCGTTTTTGGACATTTTGGTTCGATTTTGAGCGGGTTTTCGACGATCTAAGCTAGGAATCCTCATTCCTAGCACGGGTTCTACCTTATTTCATCTTTTCCTTTGCTCAATGTCGTTTCCAACACTTGATTTTGTCGAGTTTAGCTCCATAGCTTGGGAGTAGTAGCACCGAGCTATGAATGTCGTTGTAAATACATTTTAGTTTAATTAATGCATGAAGTTATTCATTCGTGGTGTTAGATGATGATTTTTGCGATATTGAGTTCATTACCCGTTTGTGTTCGTTACCCGGTTTGATTGATTTTGATCGATTTATGTACATAGGTCGATTTTAGGTTGATTAAATCGGGGAAAATAATTTGTATGTATTAATTGCATGCTAAATTAGAGATTTTGGGTACGAACTTGATTAGGAGAATTTTCGATCTCTTGAGCGAATATCAAGCGTTAAATTCATATTTTCGTAGCATTAGTTACTTAATATGTTTAGTGCTTATTTTGGATGTTTGACGTGGTCGTTGCTATCTATATGAGTGATTATTTTCCGATGATTGCTATTTATGTCATGTGTGTTTTGAGCTAAATTGATGATTTCGGGTGTGAATTTCTCTTGAGTGATTTATTGCTTTGGGTGTGGATTGCCCCGTGAGTTGTTAGTTGTAGCTATCTAGGATCGGTGTATGATTTATTTGTGCACTTTGAGACTATTGAGACATTAAATTACGTCATTGCTTTTTTTGATGAGTTATCTAGTTTGAGTGATACCAAGTCCATTATTAGTGACGTATGTAGATCTTACTTTAACCAACATGTTCACGTTTAATCGGAATGGTCGGGTTAGAGAAGTTGATCTATGTGTAGCTAGATAATTCACTTTTCTTAGAGGTTGTGTTTAACGCTTGAGTATTACTAGAACGATGTTCTATTTAGTTCAACTCGATTATTGGTGTTCGATATTCGAGAAGTGAACTAGGAGTAGCTAGACACAATTCTTTATTTGTGCTTGTCTATTTTAGCATTTGTGTGCCACTAGGGTAAGCACGCTTATCCTATGTAAGTTGACTCAAGTTGATTATTTGCCGATATGATAGATTATCAATTTGAGAAGCAACTTAAGAGAATGCAAAATGGATGTTTGAAAGTTCGATGATTGGTTTTACTCGAACCATAGAAATTCATACTTGCACATTTACTCCGATGATTGGTTTTTGAGCCATGACGGGACCACTCGTTTCATCATCATCATCACATTGATTACCTTATGCATTGATTGACTTTATGTATGAGCACAACACCCATGATTGTTTTCTTCCATACAAAGTTTCTATTTTTATTTCCAATTTTGTCCTTCTCTATTTCTCACAACTGCTTATGAACATTTACTTTTCCGTTCTCACTGCTTGAACCATTAGCTTATTTTTAGAAGAGCGTATTTAGTGACGTTTATACATTTTTCGTCTTTTTACCAATTTTCATAGATTTAGTCATCCTTGGCCCGATTCGCTCCCTAGTGTTCGACCGGTTTCTTACCGTATAAATATATTGCTTGAACGATCGTGTACGGAAGCACGTTAAAGAGGGTATGCAAAAACCCCGTCTTCAGCAGCAATCATTGGTTTTATTCTAGTTTAATTTTGTTTTCAATAATAAAAGGGATTCAGTGCGCTAAGGACTGGCCCCAGGAGGGGTCCCTGAGAAGAGCTCTGCCTCATTTGGAAGCCGATGTCAGCAGATTCGGTCGCATTTTACAGAATATGCATCAGCTGGACAATACCTTGAGCAGCAGACATCAGTTTCATTGTTATTTACTTTTTGTTCGCTTTTATGGTTTCTCAAAAAACCGCATGTGTCGGTTCATTTGTCACAAAATTATGCGTAAACATACATCATTCGGGTTTTGATACTATATAATAACTTTTTTACTGTGATCAGAAAATTTTCGGATGCACTTTTATTGTAGATTGAACTCTAATGAAATTGTACCTCTTCAGTAAACAAAATCCCTAAATTCGTCATTAACTTTAAATTAAAATATTTTAAAAAACGAATTACAGGATACAATGTTTAAATGATGTGACTTGGGCGTTAATGAGTACCTCATATATACTATCTTCTTTATTTATTTTGGAGACCCGCATTGACCTCAGCTACCACTTGCTCTTCTCTGACATCCTTTGCAGATAAGATCTGAAATTGAAACCACACAATGCTCTCTTTTTCATAACTTTCTTAGTTTGATCTGTATTTCTGAAGCAGAGACTGCAAACATACGTTCTTTATGCAGCGATCATCTTCTTGGTTCATTCAATCCATGACTCGTTATTGGTAAGCGAAGATACAAAGTCAATTTCATTATTCTGCTTCTGTTTCTGTTCTGATCAGTCATTTTAATGTCCCGTAGGTTTCAACTTCCTCTTTTCCAAGGTTTGGATTCTTTTTTCTATTCACTTTCTCTTAGTTGATATTAACGGAAGGAAAAGGAAGTACTAAAAGTTTTAATGCTTAATTCTCTGGAAGTATATGGTAGAGAGGAGGAAGACCAAAATGAGTATAAAAGGTTTGTATCTTAAATGCGATTCACAATTATGGGACAGGCTGCTATGTATGAAAGTTCGTCCTAATCTACTGTTTTAAGAAACTAATATTATATTAAGTTGATCATTTATCGCATATATAGTGTAAGTACTATGATACAATTGTGAAAGTAACATATCGTATTAGTACCATTAATTCAGTTATCTAATTTTTCCAGTAAAAATTAAGATGAAGCTTCAAAAAATAATCAAACTCAATTTAAGATGAAATCAAGCTTGGTTGGATATACAAAAAAGAGTAAACATGGTTTCTATCTAGTCCGAAACTAGAATTCCACGTGTCGTCAACGTACTCTTTTCTGGTCACCGTCCCGTCCACCTCTTACTGCTTCACCACCAGCAGCACCACCCCTTTGGATTCTAGTATGAAATTGTCAGGGTATGGGGCCCCTTCACATCTCCAACACATAAAGCTAATTTTATGTCAACACTCCCTGCAGACCCTCTTCCTCTCGGATACAATCCAACTAATCGATTGACTTGCAGTTCTCCGACAAAACCTGGGATTCCATGGTATCACTTGGATACCATCGGTGGGGCAAAAGTGTGGGATTTCCCTTTTTCGGGGAGCAAATTTGGGAATTGAAGTACTACAAGGACGGAAGCTCGACGATTAGAGAGGGTTAGATCCGATCGATATGTATGAGAGTTCGTCCTAATCTACTGTTTTAAGAAACTAATATTATATTAAGTTGATCATTTATCGCATATATAGTGTAAGTACTATGATATAATTGTGAAAGTAACATATCGTATTAGTACTATTAAATGAAAACTACCAATACCTACCCAAAACCATTAAAGTTAATTGATGCATGCCCTGAAGTTACGACTTGTAACTAAAAAACCTTTCTGTCAGCTAAAATGACGAAAATACCTTCAGTGATTTTTTTAAATATTTTTTTCAAATATAAATGAAGTGATTTTTTAAATAAAAATGAAGTCATAAGTAAATATATATATATATATATATATATATATATAACAAAAATAATTTTTAAATAATTTTTTAACATAATTATTGAAGTGTAGTTGAGGGTATTTTCGTCATTTTAGCTGACGGAGGGGTTTTGAGTTACATTTTGAAACTTAATGGTATACATCAGTTAACATTAAACTTCAGGGTAAACATCAGTTAAATGGTTTTGGGTAGATATCGGTAGTTTTCCCTACTATTAATTCAGTTATCTAATTTTTCCAGTAAAAATTAAGATGAAGCTTCAAAAAATAATCAAACTCGATTTAAGGTGAAATCAAGCTTAGTTGGATATACAAAAAAGAGTAAACATGGTTTCTATCTAGTCCGAAACTAAAATTCCACGTGTCGTCAACGTACTCTTTTCTGGTCACCGTCCCGTCCACCTCCTACTGCTTCACCACCAGCAACACCACCCCTTCGGATTCTAGTATGGAATTGTCAGGGTATGGGGGCCCTTCACATCTCCAACAAATGAAGCTAATTTTATGTCAACACTCCCTGCATACCCTCTTCCTCTTGGATACGATCCAACTAATCGATTGACTTGCACTTGGATACCATCGGTGGGGCAAAAGGGTGGGATTTCCCTTTTTCGGGGAGCAAATTTGGGAATTGAAGTACTACAAGGACGGAAGCTCGACGATTAGAGAGGGTTAGATCCGATCGATATGGATCTTTGTCATGTGCCCTTTGAGACCCCCGATCAGTATCATGGAGATTGTGATAAGCGGCTGGATTTTTTGGCGTGGCCAACAATGGAAGACGGGGTTGTGTCCTCCATAGTGTCGGTAGTAGACGACGGAAAATTAACGACGATGATGTGATGTCGTGGATCATTAGCATGAGCCTTTGTTGGCCCAAAACATCAAGCGAAGTTGTCTATGCAGCCTCACAAATTCCAATTAGTACTAGACGAGAAAGCGGACATTGTTGAGAAGACACGTCCCATCCCTCTAGAATCTGACAGGGGCGATCCTTCTACTCATACTTTTCCCATGCGAATCATCGGTCACCTAAAGTACTCCCTTCCTTCCCCCACAAGTCCCCACCAGAGGACCACGTTTCAGTTTAGGCAGTACAGGTTGATTAGAGTCGAGTTCGTAAAAACAATATCTACGCCTCTCAAGAATAGGAATAAGTCCCCTACTTTTTCAACTATAATAACCAAGCATCACTGTTACAGTATCAGAGTCCCAGTCATGTCTGAGATTATGTTTGCCCTTTTATTTATGATAAGACTTATTGAATTTATGACTTAATAAAATAACCATATGGTGATTTCTCAAAAAGAAATAAATTCAATCTCATACAAAATAATTATATCTAATCATCAAAATAATCTAATCATTTTCTAAAAAAAATTATGGTTTGGATTCCTTTTTTATTGTAACCAAATTACATGTATTTATTCATGAGGAGAAATCTTTTAGAAACCATCTTTTATCCTAAAAATCATGAATATCCATTTTATAAATAAATGGATGAGATACAATTAAGTTGTTGACTTTATATTTGAAAAAATACAACACATCTAAGTAAGTGGCAATGACTTCTTAGTAAAGTTGTAGGGTTAATTGTCCAAAACTATCCTAAAGTTTCGTCCACAAATGAAATGATGCATAAAGTTTCGTCCACGCTGTATAGCTACACTACAGTTTCGTCCACAGACTTATGTCAGGAAAATTTAACAGCAACACTTAAAATGACTATTTTACCTTTGTGGGTTTGAATTCAAGTATTATTATTTTATTATTTTATTATTTTTTCTGATTTTTTATTTCTTTTATTTAATTATGGGAAAACTACCAATACCTACCCAAAACCATGTCCATTTAACTGATGTTTACCATGAAGTTTAAAGTTAACTGATGCATACCCTGAAGTTACGACTTGTAACTAAAAACCCTTTCTGTCAGCTAAAATGACAAAAATACCCTCAATGATTTTTTTAAAGTATAAATGAAGTGATCTTTTAAATAAAAATGAAGTCATTTAATATATATATATATATAACAAAAGTAATTTTTAAATATTTTTTTAAACATAATTATTGAAGTGTAGTTGAGGGTACTTTCGTCATTTTAGCTGACGGAGGGGTTTTGAGTTACATTTCGAAACATAAGGGTATGCATCAGTTAACTTTAAACTTCAGGGTAAACATCAGTTAAATGGGCATAGTTTTGGGTAGGTATTGGTAGTTTTCCCTTTAATTAATTTCTTTATTCTTTTACAATTAAATAAGGGTAAATTTGTAATTTAAGGGGTCAAATGAATTATGAAGGTCGAAGAAGGGTAAAATGGTCATTTAATTTCACTCTCAAGTGGTACATGTGTCATATGCATAATAGAAACGGAATATTCCGTTAGTTTTCCTGACAGAAGTCTGTGGACGAAACTTTGTGCATCATTTCATTGGTGGACGAAACTTTGGGGTGGTTTTGGACAATTAACCCAAAATTGTAATAGTAGTTTTTTCTAGACCAATTCACTAATTTAATCATTAGTTTTTTTTCTTCAGTAACGTGGTTTTGAATATGAGTGATTTGGTTTGTGAATATGAGGATGTGGTTTGTGAATATGAGTGTGGTGACGTGATTTGTGAATATGATGGATGTGGTTTATAAATATGAGATATGTGGTTTGTGAGTATGGGTGCGGCGACGTGATTTGTGAATATGATGGATGTGGTTTATAAATATGAGGGATGTGATTTGTGAAGATGGGTGTGGTGACGTGATTTGTGAATATGGTGATGTGGTTTGTAAATATGAGGGATGTGATTTGTGAAGATGAGAGATATGTTTTGTGAATATAGGTGATATGGTTTAAGAATATTATGAGTGATGTGAGTTGTGACAGTATTTGGATATGGTTTGTGAATATTGGTGATGTGGTTTGTAAATATCGGGTCCTTCTTAACTTTTGCTTGTCGAAGTCGTTTCTTGCTTCAAAACATATTCAATATGTTATTTGATAGATAACTCTAGGAAAAAAAACAGTAACGCAAGAATAAAACAAATCAGAGTGGAAACGAAGCGGAAATGATTAAATTAGTTAGCTTAACTGGAAAAAAAACATTTTATAAGCATGATATGTGAGTTGAGTTTGCAATTTTACAATTTATGAAGGGTTCCCACCCGAGTTAGACAGTTAGTAGTAGTCAAGATTTGTATTGTATGTGGTGTAAATGTTCATTACGATACATAATGCAGAAATTTGTTGTAGTTGTGATCAATAAGAAATTGACAGCTTTTTTCAAATGCAGTGCTACGAATTTCTCCAATACATCTGGCTGACATTATGGAAGATACTCTTTTTATCTGTTGTGAACTACTAAAGGGGTTAGTTAACTGAGTCTAGCAAATATATTTGTTTCACTCCACTCCACTCAACATCTGCAGTTCCTCTCATTTAAGTGCTCCAAGGTAATAACTTCATTTTCAATTTTCTCTCTACACTTATCTCCGTACACTATTATTTTTATTCATTTCATGTTTAATTCTTTAGGTTGGTGGAGTACATATATATAGAATATGGCAGAGGTTGTCAGCGCGGTTAGCGTCTCCGTTTTAGCTAAGTTATCAGAATATTCTGTGAAGCCTGTACTTGGGCAGCTTCGTCCTATATTTTGCTTTCAAAGCATTGTTGATGATTTTAGGAGTGCCACAACTGAGCTGAAGAATAAACAAGAAACGGTGGAAAGCGAGGTGCAACAGGCCACAAACAATGCTGGAGTAACTCTCGCCAGTGTAAAACATTGGTTGGCAAGCGTGACCAAGATGATG
This sequence comes from Erodium maritimum, assembly GCA_963921825.1. Lineage (NCBI taxonomy): Eukaryota > Viridiplantae > Streptophyta > Magnoliopsida > Geraniales > Geraniaceae > Erodium > Erodium maritimum. Next base: position 6,891,685 of record OY997591.1, read on the forward strand.
GGAGTTGTGGATGACTTGGAGAAAAAACTGAAGGCCAATCACTCTTTTCGGTGTCACAATTGGACTTGTAACTACAAATTTAGCAGGCGAGTGTTGAAGACAACAAAGGCAATGAAGAGACTTTGTGACGATGGTAATTTTCGCTCAGTTGCGCGTCCTGCTTCTCCTCTTCATCAACACATTGTGGGATCATCTTCATCTACAGCCTTTATGCATTCTCGGTCTTCTAAATCAGCTTTCGATCAAATCATAGAGGCTTTGGGGAAGGATGGTGTCAACATTATTGGACTGTATGGCAAGGCCGGCATGGGGAAAACAACCTTAGCCGAACAAGTGGTTAAGGAAGCTCTTAAAAAGCAATTTAAGCCTGCCATATTGGTTCCTCTTTCTGTACTTCCACAAGTTACAAGTATACAAGATTTTATTGCTGACTTTTTGGAACTATCGATAGGGCACTTGAACACTGACCAAGCTAGAGCAGCTAAATTGCAGCAGAGGCTGAAGAACGGTGAGAAGATCCTTATAATCTTTGATTATGTGTGGAAAGAGTTTAATTTAAAGGCAGTAATTGGAATTCCTTCATGTAAAATCTTGTTGACGGCGCGTTCTATATCAGATGTTCCTGATGGTCTGCAACCTCAAAGTAACTTTCAGCTTGAAATCTTGTCCAAGGATGAAGCTTGGGCTCTTCTTCAAAGCATTACTGGCACTGGCGACGAAGTTAGGGAACATGATGTGGCTAAGCATGCTATTGCAGAATGCAAGGGGTGTCCTAAATCCCTCGTGAAATTGGCAAGTGTTCTAAAAGGAACAAATATTTCTGAATGGGGTGATGCTCTTGAACCGCTACGTGTTTCCAAAAATAAGGTCACTGAAGACTTGGAGGAACAAGCCAAGAAGTTGAGCGAAAGAAGAGAGAGGGTGGAAACTGAAATCAAGAAGGCAAAAGATAATGGTGAAGAAATTCATAAAGATGTTGACAATTGGCTCATAGAGGTGGACAAGGTCATGAAGGATACGGAGCAGTTTATGAATGAATTCAACCAGAGTATATATTTGTTTGACGAGCATGATGATATAATTAAAGCAAAAGAGTTAACAAATATTGTTCAAAAGCTTTGGGCGGAGGGTGATTTCCGCACCCGCACAATCTCGCATTCTGTTTCCATTCATCAGGTCATGGGATCGTCTTCATCACCAGACTTTATGCTTTTCCAATCGGCCAAATCTACATTCAATCAAATCTTGGAGGCTTTGCAGAAGGATGATATCAACATTATTGGACTGTATGGGATGGGAGGGATCGGGAAAACAACTCTAGCAGAACAAGTGCAGAAGGAAGTTAAAAGGATCAAAATCTTTGATCATGCAGTCATGGTTACTGTCTCACAAAGGCCAGAAGTGGGTAGCATACAAGGCACAATTGCAGACTTTTTGGGTCTCAAGCTTGAGCAAGAGTCAGAAGAAGGAAGAGCAAGCAAATTAAACCAAAGGTTCAAAGAGGGGAAGATCCTTATAATCCTCGATGATATTTGGAAGCTGTTTGACTTGAAGACTATCGGGATAATGCTCCATGAATGTAAAGGTTGCAAAATCCTCTTGACGACTAGGAGTAAGAAAGTTTGCGTTTCCATGCATAGTCAAACAAATATTCAATTAAATTTGTTGTCTAAAGATGAAGCTTGTGAATTCTTTACGAAGAAAGCTTGTTTATCAAAAGAGCATGATGTGATAAAAGATATAGTCGGAGAGTGCAAGGGCCTTCCTATAGCATTAGCAACGGTTGGAGCGGCATTAAGAAGTACAGGAGAAGATGAATGGAAAGAAGCATTAGACAAACTTCGGTATTCTAGACTGGTGGATATTGATGGGGTTGATAAGGATGATATAAATGCATACAAATGCCTGCAAGTGAGTTATGATTATTTGACACATTCAGCAGAAGCGCAAGAAAAACAATTTATTTTGTTGTTATGTTCTCTCTATCCAGAAGATAGCTTTATTGAGGTGGAGGCTCTGAGTAGATATGCCCTTGGGATGAGGTTGTTTCACCGAGTTGAGTCAATTGAGGTCGCACGGAGAAAAGTTCGGGTGACAATTCGATCTCTTAAAGAATCATGTTTATTGTTGGATGTGGTTGATGAAGACGTTGTGAAGATGCACGATGTGGTTCGTGATGTTATGTTGTGGATAGGAGGCAAGGAGTCCCGAGAAAAGAATGTACTGACAGTGAGAGACGAAAGTGATTTGAAAGAGTTCACAAGGAACAATAGCTTTCAAAATTGCAGAGCAGTTTCGTTTATGGAGGAGAGTGTGCCTGTGCTTTCCAAATATAATCAGTTGGTATGTCCTAATCTTGAAATTATTTTGATATTTGGTGGGGAGCATAGAGTTGTTGAGCTATCGAATGAATTCTTTGAACATATGACATCCCTAAAAGTTTTGGATATGAGAACTTTGTCGACCTATAATGGTTCAGTACATATCAAATGCAGGTTTGGTATGCCACAATCACTATGTAACTTGACGGATCTCTGTGCTCTGATGTTGGAACATTGTGTATGTTCTAACAGCTCGATTTTAGGAGAACTCAGAACTTTGGAAATTTTATCGCTGAATGGGAGTGAAATAGATTGTGGAGTAGAAATAGTGTCGGGGTTGAAGGAATTAAGATTACTAGATTTATCGGGAACTAAAGCAGAAAGGGAGTATCCCTCCAATATGATAGAAGCATTATCAAAATTAGAGGAGTTACATGGTCACGTAATACGAAAATGCCAGCTTGGAGAAGGGAGAATGGGGAATTCCAGCAGCTCTATCGAGTGGGAGATATTGTCCAATTTGGTTGCATTATCAGTGGGAATTGAGGATGCCACGTGTATTCCTATGGGTTTTTGTTTCCCAGATCTAGCTACCTACTTCATAAGTGTGGGTACAATCTATACCAATTCATTTTGGTCTTCAGCAAGCATAAGGAGATGTTTGGAATTGGCAGACATTGAAGATGAGTCAGCAATGATAAACATATGTAAGAAATTGTCACCCACTGTTGAGACTTACGCTTGAGTAGATGGAAGGACTTGTGCTCTCTGGCTGTTTTCACCTCCCATGCCCAGGATCTGTTCCGAACGCTGGAAACCTTGGACATTACTAACTGCAACAAAGTGGAATGGCTGTTTGAGTTTCAAGAGGACAAAAATATCAATACTAATTTAATGCAACTGGACACCCTGATTCTGGGTTGTTTAAGGCAACTGAAGAACGTATGGAAGGGGCTCACCAGATCTGTAAGTCTATGCAACCTCACCCGTATATTTATTTGGTCTTGCTCGAAATTGACATGTGTCTTCCCATCACTGTTGCTTGCTACCACTCTACAACAACTCTATTTTATCTCCATACAAGATTGTGAAAATTTGGAGGAAATTATTGTGAGCAGAGCCAGAGGAGGCAGTGAAGATGATGGAAAAGAAGAACCTACGGCCACGGTTTGTTTTGAAAGTTTGAGGACTTTAAGTGTAAGCAGATGTGGGAAATTGAGAACAATTTTCCCAATCTCTGTAGCTTGTCCAAAGCTAGAAAGCCTTCAACTGGAACACAATGCAGAATTGGAGCATGTATTATTTGGACAATTACATTGGGAATATCCATTTTTGAAACAACTTACTATTGTGGGCTGCCCAAAATTGCACATACAACTTGTTGCCGCATGCATAACAAATCTGTCAACAACCAAGGTAGTTTCTTCAAAGGCAACCATCCTATTGAGTTTGTATGTGCATACTGACTGTTTCAGAATTTGAGTCTTTTTTGTGTATACTGACTGTTTTACAGCCAAAGAATATTAAACTTGGCGACATCCAAGGAGTGGAAGATGTCATGCAGATTGAAAGATCTCATTTGGAGACGTTATCCTTGCAGAATTTACAACATCTCAAGTGCATGTGGCGTGGTCCCACACAAGATGTTTGCTTTGTCAATCTTTATCGACTAGAAGTGATTGGCTGCAACAAATTGAAACATCTCTCTGATACTACAATTGCTACAACTCTACCCAAATTGAAAGAGCTTATCGTCCGGAGATGTGATGAACTAGAGCAAGTGATCGTCATGGCTGAGAATGGAAATGAACTTACTGCTGGACTTGTCTTCGAAAACTTGACGACTTTAGATGTGAGTGAATGTGGGAAATTGAAAACAATATTCCCAATCTCTATAGCTCTTCCGAAACTAAAAAGGCTTCGAATAGAAAGGAATGCAGAATTGGGGCAAGTATTTGGACAATCAGACCAGGATTGCACTTGGGAATATCCATTTTTGAAAGATGTTTGTCTTGTGGGCTGTCCAAAAATATGTGCCCAATTTGCTGTCGTCTGTATACAAAATCCGTCAATAGCTAAGGTAACAACACTACTATTAACTATTTATTTACTTTTTTTTTGTTTATATACAAGAAAGGGATTTTTTTTAATAGGTATGGTAGCTACACCTATGTTTAAGTTCTGTTACTTAACTGAATATGCTAAACTTGATGTTGGGGAGTGTTTTTTTTTGAGTAACCGTGCAATATATTTCTTTTAAAAGAGTTAGTACATGTCTGAGAGCCTTGACGGGACAAACATAATAACCCTATCTACTAAAAAACGTCTAAGCCGTTTTGTTGAAATGCCATAAAGGCGACCGACAACTGACAACCAAATCAAATTAACTAGAACAATATTGAAATAAGTAAGATAAACCAAACTAAAACATTATTGAACTAACAACCAATGCCTAAGAACATTAAAAGTAAAGGCGACTGACGAAAGTGGGGCCTGAATACCGCTGGGTCGCCCGAGGGTGACGCTCTGCTTCTGTTGTAAAACCGAACCTGTGATCGTCAGTGGTGAAGGTCAGACAGGGGCTTGTGGGTAGAGGGTGCGGTGGTGGAGGCCAGGGAAGAGGGCGTGGCGGTTGCAGGGATGAAGGCGGGGACTTCCGAGGCGGCGGCTGCGACAACTTCAGATAACCCGGTGGATGCAGGGGCAGTGGTGGAAGCCAGGGAGGAGGCCAGGCCTGTGGAGGGAGAGAGGAGCCGGACATAGGCTGGGAGCGACGACGACGTGCTATGGCCAAGGAAACCCTAGCAACCGCAGGGGGCCGGAGATGATACCGGAGACACGATGTTGGTGGCGGAGCGGAGCCAACACCGAGGTGTCGGACATAAGCCGGGAGCGACAACGGCGTTGCACCTGTCCTGCGGGGGTCGAAACCCTAGCAGAGAGGGACAGCGGCGACGACTTCCGAGGTGGCGGCTGCTAAGGCTTCAGAGATGCCGACGGAAAAGACGGTGTTAAGGTCTGATGACGAGGTGAGTCAGTCGCCATGCACCGGATTCGCAGAGGATGCACCGAATCAGATTGGGAGACGCTTCATTGGTGGCGAGATTAAACCAATGTCGCGGTAGGTAGAGGCGGTTCAAGAAGAACCCTAGCAAAAAAAACATGCACAAGACCTAAAAGGAAGAGACAATAGAGAGTATGCGTGGAAGAGAGGAGCAAAACCATGACAAAGACCATAGCCATAGCTATGGCCGCACTTTTACCGCGAGAGAGAGGGCTCTTAGGGTTTTTTTTTGTTTGGACACTCATGTTGGGGAGTGGTTAATGAGTGGTTGAGATGTTCAGTGCAATGTTATTCATCAAAATTAATTAGTTGCTAACACGTTAATGACATGCACACCCTTTCAAATTTTGTCATTTTGGATAATAAGGGAATTTACTCAACAATAAATGGAAAGTAAAACAGAAAATCAGTAATTAGAGGTGTTGCCAAATATTTTGGAAACTCGAATTAATTGAAAGTAGTGTTGAGTACAACAAAATAGAAATGTCCTTAAATAATTTTTATATTGACTGGGACCAATATATATGTCTTCATATTTGGTTATATATATGTATCTCAATAATTGATTGATTTTCAGCATATAGAGAAGATTGAAATTGGGTACGACCAAAGAGCACAAGACTTCATCAAACTTATAAGTGATGTGTATAATCACTTTGATGAAAGTGAGGATGCTGACAATGACTTGCTGTTTTCTTTCTTGAAAACTCTGTCTCTAAGAAATATAGCAGAGCTCAAGTGTATATGGCATGGACCCACACAAAATATATGCCCTACAAATCTTCGTGAAGTTCAAGTAATAGGTTGCCACGGTTTGAAACATATATTTGCAATCACAATTGCTAGAACTTTATCCAATTTGAAGAAGCTTGTTATACGGAGATGCAACGAATTAGAACAAGTGATCACGGGCGATGGCGAAGAAAAAGATGAATGGGAGAATGATGCAAAAGCAGGGATCATCGCAAAAGTTGGTTTTGAGAGTTTGGAAGTGTTATATGTGAGTAATTGCGAGAAACTGAAAGCAATATTCTCAATATTCATACCTCTTCCCAAACTCAGTTGTCTTTGACTTGAAAGTAATGCACAGTTAGAGAGCTTATTTGGACAATCAGATTGGGTTTGCACTTCAAGATCGGCATATTTGGAGACACTATCGGTAACAAGCTGTCCAAAATTGTGCAAACAATTAATTGCTGTGATAAAAAGCCAACTACAACCTCGATCAACATCCAAGGTAATGATATATTTTGTTTCTTAATTTGTCACAAATGGTTGTACTGTTTATTCTCTTCAATGAGGTATAATTGTTGGCTTGCTCCAGATTATATTTTTTGTTTCATTTTTTTATCAGAAATATATATATAGGGGAGTTTTCGGGTACAAACCTTATTTCGGGTCAGAACGTAGAACTAATCTGGGTCATTGATTACCCAAATCGGATGGCCACCGAAATTCAGGGGGTGGTGATTGATTACGAATCAATTACAAGATATGCATTAATTAAGAAGATATTAAAAGATATGCATTAAATCTGGGCCTTTAATTCTATGATTCAAGGGCCCAAATTGAAAGTTTTACGTTCAGAATCTGGGCCCTTGGATCATAGAATTAAAGACTCAGATTTAATGCATATCTTTTAATATTTTCTTAATTAATGCATATCTTGTAATTGATTTCGTAATCAATCACCACCCCTGAATTTCAGTGGCCATCCGATTTGGGTAATCAATGGCCCAGATTAGTTCTACATTCTGACCCGAAATAAGGTTTGTACCCGAAAGCTCTCCTATATATATATAGTAGCTATCCAGTAAAAACCACCCTTATTGTGTAAACTACAAACCAATCTAAGCCACAAGATGACGTCATCAGAGCGCGCGCGATGCTGACACGTGGCCACTTCGCACGCGCCTCTGTCTGCACAGTAGCGCGTGTTGACCACGCGCGTAGCTCAAGTGCTGATGGTTTACATGACACGGTGCTGATAGTTTAGTACAAAATGTGCTGATAAATTGCTATCATCACATTTTGTACTAAACTATCAACACCGTGTTATGTAAACTATCAGTACTGTACTATGCAAACTATCAGTACTGTGCGCGTGCGCACTAGTAGCGCGCGCCCACGTGTCAGCATCTGGTGAGTTCGTAGTTTGCACAATAAGGTGCGGTGTTTTATATATTTAATTGCCCACGTGTCAGCATCTGATGCGCTCTGCTGACATCACTTAAGGGGATCCTGTGGCTTAGATTGGTTCGTCGTTTGCACAATAAGGGGTGGTTTGTACCTGATACCAACTCTCTCTCTCTATATATATATTTAAAATAAGTGATATATCTTTTATTAAACTTCGGTTTGTAAAATACAAGCAAGTGCATCAAGGAGCATGTCCCCTGACCACTGAAGAATAGACACAGTCCGAGCTTCTCTAGCAAGCCAATGAGTTTTGTGCGCAGTTCTTTTCACAAATGTGAGAGTTAGTCTCTCATTTTAAAGGAAATGACGAATATCCTGAATGATAGTACCCACTGGAGGCAGCGGGATAGGGCCAGAGAGGATCATATTCACCAAAATTTGAGCATCAGACCGGACTTCTATAGGACCAGTACCCAAAAATGTAACATTTCGAATGGCCGAAACTATAGCATAGGCCTCAATCATAATAGGTGACCACTCACCCTGAAGGACACTGTTTTCCACTAATAGAGGTGCTCCCGTGTCAGATCGAGCGATTACCCCCACCCTGTCTGGCCAGAGTCTTGAAAAATTGCCCCATCAACATTTACCACAATCGTTCCAGACACAGGGGGTTGCCACCGGTTTGGTAGACGAGCCCCATGCACCTGAGAAGGGCCCGTGGTAGCCATGGCCTCTCTCCAGACCGACAACATGGAGACGACATCTGATAGGACCCGAATCACGGCAGGGGTAGTATCCTCCCAGACCTTTGAATTCCTGGCCTTCCAGATACCCCATAAAATACTCAGGATCTCCGCTTTCCTTGCAGTTGTCTGACCTTGTGCAACCTGAATCCACCAGTCTGGAAAGGACGCAAATGTCCTTGTGGGAAGAGTACCCCCAATTGTTTCAAACAGACCTTTGCAAACCTGCACATGAAGAGAAAATGCAACACCGACTCGTGGCCCCTATCACACATGGGGCACCCCTGGGAAATCGGGACGAACCGATTGTACAGATTAGTAGCCATCTGTAAGGTGTCAGACAAGCATCGCAAGAGAAAGTTTCGGATTCGAAGTTTAATAGGGATATTCTTGATGGACACCCAGGCGACTTCTGCTCCATAATTACGGGCGGCTTGCCTGATATCTACAAGAGTATGGTATCCTGATTTGGTGGAGTAGAAGCTTTTCGGATCCTGTTCCCAATATCATTCATCCCAAGATCTGTATTTTGATAGAGGAAGTTGAAGAATCTTTATTTGATCCAGCTAAGTAAATAGTTGTCGAATAAGCGGGACGTTCCAAATTCGAGTATCAGGCACCATTAGCCCTACCACCGAGAAACCAATCAGAATTGTCGGAGGAGAGGTGACAAACGGGTTTGGCACTGGAAGCCATGGTGTCTCCAAAATAGAGGTGTCACGGCCATCACCAACCATTACCCGAAGACCTCCCTGCAAAAGATCATGCGAAGTCAAAATACTGCTCTAGATAACACTAGAATTTGGTTTGATTACCGCCTTCATGAAGTTTGTCTTTGGATAATACCGAGCTTTAAGTACCCTTTCCACCATTGAGCATTGTCTGTGAAGAAGGCCCTATACTTACTTACCCAGAAGTGTCGTGTTGACATCTCGGAGGTGCCGGAAACTCATACCTCCTAACTCTTTAGAGGTACACAACTTATCCTAATCAAGCCATACTAGAGAGCGATCCTTTTGTCCCCCCCCACCAGAAACGTGCCAGCGCAAATGAATTCGGTTTATAATACTAGTTGAAATCTTAAAAACAAACATCACATAAACAGGGAGTGAGGTCACGACCCGATTTCCTAGAAAAGCCATAACACTCTTGCGATCCCTACCCATCATGTTTGGCACCCCCAAGTACAGGGTGGACGAGGATATTTCCGAATGAAAAGGATGGAGCAGCATATGTGACGGATCGGATCAGGGGTATTATTACTAAAAAATACCGACGACTTTTCCAGGTTCAATACCTGACCCGAAATCCTGCTAAATATCCCCAGGATGTCTTTAATGCGTTGTGTCTTTGCTGCTGTTGCCCTGCAAAAAATATAACAATCATCCGCAAAAAACATGTGGGATATTTCAGGCGCTCCCCGAGCCACCCGAAAGCCCTGGATCTCATTCTTATCATGCGCCTGCTTCAATAGTTGGGATAGTCCCTCCATACAAAATAGGAACAGATACGGGGATAGAGGGTCCCCTTGCCGAATTCCTCGGGTAGGTGTGAAGGTTGGAGGTTCTCTCCCCCGGACGAGACCGAGTACCTGATAGTGCTCATACAACAAGTAATAAGAGAGATCCATTCTTCCAAGAAATCAAGGCTACGCATGACCACCAGCAGATAGGACCATTCTACCCTGTCATACACTTTGCTCATATCCAGCTTCAGCGCGATATAGCAGTCAGTACCGTTATACTTCCTCTAAAAGGAATGAATGATCTCAAAAGAGATGATGACGTTGTACTGTATACAGCGTCCCGGTATAAAAGCCCCTTGATTTTCGGAAATGTCGAACCGAAGGAGGGGACATAGCCTATTAGCGAGGACCTTAGATAGGATCCAAATGATTACGTTGCACAGACCGATGGGTCTAAGATCCGTGTTCGGCTTTTTTGGGATAAGCATTATAGATGTATCATTAATGTTCTGATCAAGAGAGTGGGTGGTGATAGCGCTCTGAATAAACCGGACCACCTCCGTTTCCACCACCGCTCAGTAATGCTGATAAAACCGAGTGTTCAGACCATCCAGCCGCGGGGATTTATCCGGTCCCATCTGGAAGACTGCCTGTTTGATTTCCGCCACCCTAACTGGTCGAAGTAGAAAGGCACAGTCCTGCTCCGGAATCGATGTCGTGAACTGGATAGGGATCGATACAATCATAGCCTGAAGTGATGTAAACAACGGGTGGAAATAGTTGATAATTAAGTCTCTTCTACTCGTGTCCCATGTCACCAACTGTCCCAAGTCATTTTGTAAGGAGATAACCATATTAACTCGGCGCCGGAAGGAATCAGCCGCTTGGAAAATTTTCGTGTTTCGATCCCCATCCACATTTTAGTGGTGTTTTTCCCGTTGTCTCCAAAACGACTCTTGCCGAGTCAATGCATTTCCATACTGGATTTGTATTGTTTCCCTGCGATGTACCCCAAGCCTATCGTGCGATGATTTAATTATGCAATTCTCTTTTGGCACCAACGAATATGCTTCACCATGCGTCCATACTGGTGATAACCCCAAGATTGAAGGGGATGAGCCCACATCCTTAATTGTCTGGGACGGTGCTTGCTTCTAGTGTCTTGGATGGGGACTCCACATTCTAGATCATGTACCCATTTGGATTGAAATCTGAACTTCTTAGGATATCGTCTTTCTACTTTATTGTCCAAAGAGAGTAATATAAGCTAGTGGTCAGAGGTCGTGTTGCCCGTGTTACAAAACACTAGATTGGGAAGGGAGTCAAAAAATTGGCAAGAAATCAAGTCCCGGTCCAGGCGAGCATGAGTACGTCTATCATGCCGCTTACCTCTATACCAGGTGTATTGGTGACCTGGCATGGGCAAATCAACCAAGTTGAGATCGCCAACTACTTCTCCGAATCCGTTTATGAGGGAACCAAGATAACTTCATCCCTCAGTTGTTTCCTCATTGTCCAGCATACCATTAGGATACCTCATAACAATCTAATTCGCTATAGTAGACTAACGAAGTCAGCGAAGTAACTCTCATGTCAGGCATCGTCGATCTCGACGTGGTTCCTTGTAGAACCCTATAAGCCGAACTCCCACATATCCAGGTGCCGTAAATTCCACATCAATAAAACGCTCGCCAACACACCTCTGAACAATGTCAACGCCCCCCCACCCAAAACGTGGCTATACCTCGTTGGTGATTTGTTTTTGGGACACAAATATGACCGACAAAGCCAAGAGATCGGGCAAGGAGGAGACATCTTTTTGTAGCCAGCAGAGTCTCCGATAGGAAAACAATATGGGGCTTCCGTTCCTGCAGAGAAGGCGAAGCTGCTATTTGTGGGTTCCCCGACCCATCCCTTGACAATTCCATGCCAGTATACGGAGGTCCGAGGTATACGAGATAGGATTTGGGTTTGTGATGTTACCGGAACCAGGGTCCAGACGATGCTGGCATTGAGGCATCGGAGTGGCCTGAAAGAGACCACCAGCCAGCGGCTTAAGCGGGGGCAGCGAAATCGGGGAAAGGTACCCCAATTGAGGCGTGAAGGGAGTTGAGTGTGGTAATGCCGCCATCGGAGTAGTAAGGGGTAACGAAGTCAAAGAGGGAGGAGACGTCGTAGACAGAGCAGCGGCATGGGAGATCCGCGGAGAGGTGCGCCATCTAGGCATAGCAGTGGCTAGCGGAATACCATAGCAGATTTTTTTTTAATTAATTGATTTGGTCTACTCCAATAATATTGGTCACTAAAATTAATTAATTAATATCTCGTTCATTAAAAGGTCATCCCACAATGCGCCTCACGCGCGGCGAAATCAGGTTTCATGTGTGAGCCGCTATTAGAGCTCTTCGTCAGAGCTCCTCGTCCTCGCGTGTTGGTTCAATCGGCGTTCATCCTCTCCAAATCGGAATCCGGTGAGAGTGTGTTGGTGACCTCCTCGTCCTCGCGTTTGGGTTTGATCAGAGTTCATCCTCTCCACATAGGAATCCTCAGAAGGCGTCTGGTTCCCGTCTTCGTTGATAGTGATCTCGTCTTCGGCGAGAGTGTGTCGGTGGCACGTCTTGTTTGGAGGTAAATCGGAGGGTCGGGCTTTCGGCGGCTAATTTGTTTCCTGATTGCTGGAGTGGGTGAAGATTGTTGAGGATCGAATTTAGGCGGTTGAAACTGGGATAAACACAACTTCAATCAAAAACCTAAATGGCTCCACTCTCATTCGCCTCCTTCTGCTCGGTGTTTTTATCGGCTTATAGCTCCTACTGGAAGATTGTATCTCCTGTGAAGAGATCTACGGTCCATACTCAGAAGAAGCTTGAGGCCGTGCAAATTCAGTTATGGAGGAGTTTCTCCCGGCCAAATCTCATCGATTTAAGCGACGACTGAAAAAGGCTCCAGTTGCGAAGCAGATTGTCAAGGACTCGGGTCATGATTCAGCAGCGTAGGTCTTGGATGACCAAGGTCGGAGCGATTTCAAGCGAGTCGAACAGGCTACTGCGAAACAGATCTCCCCATCTGGTGATCGCAGGAGGAATTTGGGCTCTGATTCAGTTAGGGTTGCTGAACATGTCACCGTCCTTAGAGGCGTTTCAGAGACGCAGACGAATTCCGTTGCTAAGCAACCGGTAGCTTCAAGGTGTGTTCGTCGGAACTGAGCAGTGAGGAAAGGTGTTTGTGAGTAATTTACCGTTTGAGTCATAGGAAGATTGGACTCAGAATGTTTTCAGTCATTTTGGTACGATTACTTCCTTGACTGTTCCTAAACAACCGAGCCGAAATGGTAGATACTTCGGTTTCATTCGTTTTAATTCCAACGGAGCAGCGGCTAAAGCGTTTGAGGTTTTGAATGGTTCTAAAATCGATGGGTATATTTTATTTGTTGTTGTGGCATAGCGTCGCCGATCAGAATTGGAGTTGAAACCAAGCTCTGCAACTAAGAAGGTCGACTATGTCTCTGGGGTTCAGAAATAGAGTAACCTTGGGAAGATTTTGGTTGAGCTCGTTTCATTGGAGGAGCAAATTGCAGAGGATGAGGACGTCCTGAGATCTCCAGATTTGGTGTAGGGGACTGACGGGGCGTCTATAGGCCTTCTCGGAGACTCGCCGGAGTTAGTTATACACGATGATGATACCGAGTTTCAAGCGGTTTCAAATTCGGATGAGATTGGATTTGATGGAAATCGTGATCTTCTCGCACTTGAATCCGGTGATCGTGTTAGATTTGGGGAGGATATCGTTCCTGATTCCGGGGATCGCGATGACTGCGCTGATTCTGGATCGAGTCTTGTATATAGGCTTGCACTTGACACTGATCTTGGATCAGGCGGGCCTGCATCTGGGCTTGTTCAAGCTCAATGCATTCCAGTCCAGCCCATCTCCAAGTTGCAGGAGTTGATCAAAAGAGATTTACTTGATGGCTGCAACATGAGTAAATTTCATTATAACAACCAGACTAGTGAGGAGTAGGGACATATGAGCTAACATATATGAGGATAAATATTAACAAGTCAAACACTCTATGCTAGCTTAGTTATCATTCAATTTCATGGTTATATACTGAATAAAAGTAAGTGGTATTATTAATTGTTATGTCAAAATTGCAACTGATAGTTATGATATTGGTGAATTAATTGTACCTAATATTGATATAATTATGTGTATTTTGACTGATTTACAGCTACTGAGAGTCATCAACTTGTCTGGTATTCAAGGAGTGGAGGAGGTAGTTGAGTTTCATAGGCAAGATGATGGTAGTGTTGTTGAGGAGACAATTCAGCCTGGAAGACAACATCTGAAATTGGAGGAAGTAGGAGACCTGAAGAGGATATGGAGTCGGCCCACGGAGAATACAAGTTTGTCCTTTCTTGTTGATCTAAGAGTGATTGGTTGCAGCAGATTGAAACAAATTTTCACTACCTCCATGGCTAAAACTCTACATAATTTGAAACTACTTTCGGTGGAGAGATGCCTTGAAATAGAGCAAATAATTGAAGAAGGGCATGAGGAGAATAATACACAATCGGTTCGACAACTTGAGTTCTCTAAACTGGAGATATTAAGAGTGATAGATTTGCCAAAGCTCATCAGGTTTTGCCCAATCTCATGCAACTTGTTATTACCAGAACTGGCTCAGAAGAACTTAATAGTGGAAGGGTGTCCAAATTCTATTACTGAATTTTTTAGTCACCAAACCTACAAACAAGATAGTCATGGAATGAAGTTGTACGAGTTTGATGATGCCAAGGATGAAGATGATGACTCTAACAACTATTATTATTATCCGCAAGAATCTTTGAGAGTAAGTACAATTCCTTCTTTATTAATACAATTAACTTAATTCTCACACACCACACAAGCTTCACAACTAGGATATTTGATAAACCATCAGAGCATTTCTGTCCATAATTATATTCTGATTTATCTTATTCTTAATTATGTTTGCCTGTAGAAACTTTTCGGATACCGGGCTGTGGAAGAAGTTTGATTAGTGTAGCAGCAGGAAAATGGATCATAATCTGCCTTGGCCTCCTTTCCTCCTGTTCTTGAAATTAATATCCTTTTTGTAAGATTACCAAACACTTGATATGTACTACCTTTTATTGGTTTTATTTTTCACTCTTTCAAAACCTTTTCCTGTTTAATTGTTGTTATTGTAATAGAATAAATAAATCTCGACGACAACATGGTTTTCTCTATTTTTTTCCCTTCTGGATTTCAGTTTCTAAGCTATATATTGTTGCATTGCATATGATAGACTACTGCAGGGTTTTCTTTACCAGTATTATACTGCAGTTGTGTAAGTAGGATACTGTGATAAAGTTAATTGACATTAAACAGAGATCTTCGGTGGAGTGGTTTCATAAACTCGTGAACTAATCATAAATGATAGTTACTGTATCAATAAAATTAGCATGTACTAGCAATTTAACCGAGATCTTGCTATGATACTGGTAGAACCCTGATTCTTGAATCGCGTTATAGGACCTTGATATGAGTTGAGATTAAAGCAAAGGTTTCGAAAAGGCGAACCCTTGTTCTTCTTTCTCCCAATTGTAAATGAACACGAGCTTGTTAAGGGAGAAACGAACTAACACCCAAAACCCTAGCCGACTATCCTAACTGATTACCCTTGGTGGTAGGCTTACCTCGCCTTGTACCAGTCCGTTCGACCCGTAACATCACTCCCCCCTTGCACATGACACTTGTCCTCAACCGTATAAGGTGGATCGATGTCCTTAGTATTCACGCTGACGGCTCCGTTCTCGTCCTCGTCATCGATCAATTCCAACCAAAAAAGTTTCTTACACTTGTGACCCGGACCATATGCTTCATCACAGTTGAAGTAAAGCCCTTTAGCAATTCGATCTTGCTTCTCGACCTTAGAAATTTGCTTGAAATACGGACGATTAGAATTCTCCACTGTTGGTGGTCTGCACGGAGTGAAATCTTCCTGAGCTTTTGCTTCCTCCCGAGCCCTCTTTTCATAAAGTTTTGCCAACCCCATAATCGTAGTCAGGTCCTGTAGCTGCTGAATTTCTACATCGATCGCCAATGTTCCTTGTCACAAAACTCCAACTTACTCATGTTGCAACCTTCAAGTAAATCTCTCTTGATCAACTCTGTCATGCCATGTTCACTCATATGTCCAAGGCGCTTGTGTCACAAATTAGCTTTACTAGGTTCATCAGAAATAACAACAGCAGTAGCAGAACCATTTAAAGTGCTACCTCTAAGAACATATAATCTTGCAGAATTCATATCACCTATCATGTGAACGAGAGAGTCTTTTGATACCTTCATAATTTTCTATGAACCGGAGTATTTGTACCCTTCATCGTCAAGAGTGCCGAGAGAGATGAGGTTTAACGCCATGGTTGGTACATGTCTCACATCTGTCAATGTGCGTACCATGTTGTTATGCATCCTGATCTAAACGAACCCTATGCCCACAATCTCACGTGAGTTGTCATCTCCAATATGCACCACATCTCCAATCTGCATAGACTTATAAGAACGGAACCAATCTTTGTTACAATAGATATGAAACGAACAGGCGGTATCAAGAATTCATTCATCATAAGCAGACTCACAGCCAACAAACACAACTAAGAAATCACTATTAGAATTATCGTTGGAAACAACGGAGGCCTTATCATCACCATTGGAATTGTTTTTCGGTTTGTACATAAGTTTCCTTTTCTCCTTATTTTGCAGCTTATAACAATCTGCAATGGTGTGATTTGTTTTCTTACAGTACTTGCAGAACTTGTCACCTCCTTTGGACTTAGAACAACCTCTCCCGTTTTTGCTCTTATTTTTGTTTCCATAGTTGTTGTTCCTCTGCTCGGTCCTCCCACGTACCTGTAGAGCTTCTCCCTTGGAGGATGATTATCTTTCTCCCTGTACCATAAGTTTCATCTTTTCCCTCTGCTGAAGGACCTCATATACATCCGCAAGAGTTAGTTCATCGCGGCTCAATAATATTGTATCTCAGAAATTTGCAGAAGAACTAGGCAATGAACGTAAGAGTAATACACCTAGATCTTCATCGTCATACTTTACCTCCATGGACTGCAAATCAGAAACGATCTTCTTAAAGACCGCTATGTGATCGAGTATAGAACCACCATCTTGCAACTTGTGCGTGAGCAACTTCATCTTCACGTGCAACTTACTGGTCAGATCCTTGGACATACAGATTGATTCCAGCTTGAACCAGAGCGTTGCTGCAGTTTTCTCCAGCAGTAGTTCCTGCAAAATATTATTTGATAGATGAAGATGAATCAGAGATAGAGCCTTAAGATCCTTACGCTTCTCCTCATCGGTCCACGTTCTCGGATCCTTCTTGTTGAATCCATCCAGCACATCATCAGTTTTTGTTCAACCTCATGCAGCTTGTTATTACCAGAACTGGCTCAGAAGAACTTAATAATGGAAGGATGTCCAAATTCTATTACTGATTTTTTTAGTCAACAAAGTTACAAACAAGATAGTCATGAGATGAAGTTGTAAGAGTTTGATGATGCCAAGGATGAAGATGATGACTCAGACGACTATTGTTATTCTTACGGGAAATCTTTGGGAGTAAGTACAATTCCTTCTTTATTAATACAATAGGGATAATTGTTCAAAACTACCTTAAAGTTTCGTCCACAAACGAGTTGATGCATAAAGTTTTGTCCGCGCTTTATGGGTGTACTGAAGTTTTGTCCACGCTTTGTGGGTGCATTAAAGTTTTGCCCACACTTTTATGGGTGCATTTAAGTTTTGTCCTAGCTTTGTGGGTGCATTGGAGTTTTGTCCACGCTTCTATTCAATCCGGGAAGCACTGCCCAGACCATCATTCTGAACATCCTTATTACGTCAAAACTAAAAAAGTCGTGGACAAAACTTCAGGGTAGCCATTATTAGTCTTAGTGCCCATAGTTCAATCCTAAATGTCTAAATGTATATATCATCGTTAGCAATAAAATTAAAGCGGCTTTATATTACTTATGTGTTAGAGTAATATATCGATGTGTGCTCTGATCTATGCCCACAATGCGAATATAACCATAGATCGAAATAGATCACACTCGATGGGTCCCTAGTCAACAAAGTTTCACTAGAAGCGACTAGTATGAAAGATGGCTCTTTATGGCTTACGTTTTGTTAGTCATTGGAATGTGATTCCGGAGTCTGATCATAGATATCATGTGGGACATGATATTGGACGACCGTCCATGAATATGTGCCATAGATTAAGTCATGAACATATTCAGTGTCGTAGCTTGTCATGTATCCT
This sequence comes from Erodium maritimum, assembly GCA_963921825.1. Taxonomy (NCBI): domain Eukaryota; kingdom Viridiplantae; phylum Streptophyta; class Magnoliopsida; order Geraniales; family Geraniaceae; genus Erodium; species Erodium maritimum. Next base: position 6,909,755 of record OY997591.1, read on the forward strand.
TAGACCAAGGAGTCTTTGTGATCGCTATGTAGTCAACAACTGAGTAACGTTGTCCGTAACAAGGCTTCCATGACGGCCAAGATTGGCTTGGGACGGGCTACATGAGTGACACGAAAGACGGCTACGGGATTTATCCCTCATACTGAGGTATGAGAAAGATATCGGTTCTCGGCCGCTTGATCGAGAGTGACTGAAAGAATAGCATGGCCATGCACATGATACTGGGTATCATATATTCAGTCATCTCACATATCAAGGAACAATGATTGAGAATAATAAGGATGACAGCTCTATGCCTTATCTCAATCAGGATATCGAAGATAAAAGGATAGTGACATAGACGACGGAAAGGTTAGAATCGACAAGGTCGATTCGTTATGTAGTGTCAGACAATACTAAAGTCTCGTTAGTTGCCACTTATATAGGATCAAGTAAAATGGGATTTTACGTTGACCTATTGACATGCGTAAACCTAAGGGTCACACCGGAGGATGAAATTCATTGACACATTTATGGAGAATGGCCAAAAGGGAGTTGTCTCGGGACATGACCAAAACTGGGTTTTGGGTCATGTGCCCGTAAGTGAATAGGACTTTACGGATCGAGACAAGGCTTGGAGTCTTGGGATTGATCGTGTCGGATAATGTTGGACATTTCCGGTATGGAAGGCTTGGAGGCGATGAGCGAATCACGGGACCTCGTTGGAAATGGCCACGGGCCATGTTCCAGGAGGCCCATGAAAGGCCCATGCAACCAAGGCCCATGGAACTAATTAATCAAGTCTTGATTAATTAGTACTAAGTAAGCATGACACGGATTAAGGTGTTGGTGATTCACCACCTAACCCCATCTTATCTAGCCATACTTTGTTCTATTTACACCTTACTTATCACCATGCTTGTCTCATGCCTTTAGTTGCACAAGTATGAGGTTTGTTATGTTTAAGTCATCTTTTTTGTAACATAACAAACACAAGACAAGAATAGGAAACACATTTTCTCTCACTCTTTCCCTACAATTTCGGGTTTGGCATTGTTTTTCCATCTTGTTGTGTTCTTGAGTCCTCATATGAAGAACTACGTGGCTTTGATTCCCAAGTAGATACGTAGGCGTCTTGGAGACTCAAGTCGATCATCCTTTTCTTGGTGTCCTCTTCTCTTATTGTGTTCTTGAACATTTGTTAGAAATGATGATTTCATTTTGTTTTGTGAATCTAATCGTGGTAGTTTTTCCTTACATGGTCCCGGGTTTTATTTGCTTCCGCTGCGAGTATGCGTTCATACCCTCCATCGAGACCCAACACATACAGCGTGGACGAAACTTTGTGTATCAACTCGATTGTGGATGAAACTTTAGGGTAGTTTTGGACAATCATCCCTTAATACAATTAACTTAATTCTCTCTCACGCACGATGCATGCTTCACAACTAGGATATTTGTTAAACCATCAGAGCATTTATGTCCATAATTATATTCTTATTTATCTTATTCTTAATTGTGTTTGCTTGTAGAAACTTATGGGATACCGGAAGAAGTCTGATTAGTAGCAACGGGAAACTTCTAGGGCCCAATTTTAATAACGAATTAAAAAATTGGCCTCAAGTTTTAGCCTATAATTAATTTAAATTTTAAGTTTATTTTTTTTATTTTTTTGGGCTCGGTGGAGTGGGCCGATTAATCGGCGATTGAGCCGATTAATTGGGCTGAATCGGTTGGGGGGCCCGACCCTAAAAAATCGGGCGCTAGTGTCCATATGGACGCCTGAAACGATTTTTACATGCCTAGGTAACATTTAAGCATATGGGTAAGGCTTGAATATATATATAGCGGTACAATCCATTGTAAATAAAGCTTATGTTGTAAAATGTAAATATGTTGTATTATTGGATTAGATTAGATGGACGGATGAGATTAAAATAGTCATTAGTGGCATAAATGTAAATATAAAGTACTTTAAATCTATTAAGAACATTTTTATATAGAATGTGTAAATTTGATTTTATTATTGTAATCGTACTTTTTTACGGTTAAAAAATCTGATTTTTTTAATAAATTCTAAAATATCCATTTTTAATATTTTATTTTTGGTACATTTTTTTTTTAAATATTCAGATATTTTTCTATAATTTCATGATTATCACTAGGGAAAATTTCATTTTAATACCCTGGCAAACATTTATTTGCAATATACCATAGCTTTTTTTTTTTGCATTTTAATACCTTAAAAAACATTTATTTTCATGTTCATACCCAACCGTTAACTTTCCGTCCAAAATACCCCTTGAGACCAATCAAATTTTCAAAACCTAACACAAAAATCAGATTTTTTATACATTTCAAAAAAATAGATTTTATTTAAAAAATTAGTTTTAAAATATTTAAAAATCAATTTTTATATATTTAAAAAAATCATATTTTTACATAATTCAAAAAATCAGATTTAATTCAAAAAATATTTTAAAAAATCAGTTTTATATATTTCAAAAATCATATTTTTATATAGTTCTAAAAATCAAATTTGTACATTTAACAAAAGTCGGATTTTTTTATAATTAATATTTTATATATTTCACATATTTATGAATAATATTTTTTAGAATTAATTATTATATGGGTGTTTTTGGTATTTTTTGAAAAAAAAAAGCACATGACAATTTTACGTTCATTTTGGATGAACAATTAACAGTCGAAAATGAGAGTGAAAATAAATGTACTGTTGAAATATTAATTTTTTGTTCTAATAATCAGTCTTAAACACTAGCCTTATCTTTTAATATTGGAGATGTCCTTAACTCATGAATAAGGGACATGAAAGTCAAGTCAATTCGTATCCAACAACTTTATATATTTACCTTCGGTTCCAACGCACACGCTTAAATAAGAGAGACGAAATGCAAATAGCAAAAGTAATTGAAGTATTTTTTTGAACGGCAAAATGTTATTAAGGCACCCAACCTATGAGAGAGGGCAATAGTTTGTAACGACTCTCAAACAAAAGATACACAAAAGATACAAAAATCCAATCCCCAAACAGGACCCCAAGCTAGACTTGGCAGAATAGAACAAAGAAACAAAGACAGCTACTGAAGAGCAAAATTATGACCAAAAGCAATGGTTGCTGTTAGTGATATGATATGATTTTGTGTTTTTGGGGGCTAGGGTTACGGTTTTGTGTGAATTTTTCGACTCCCATGGCTTTCACGAGTGATATGGTGGGCGGAGAGGAACCCTTCGACGACGTGCAATCCCAAGGATCACGTCTGTCGGAGCCGGTTGTGCAGGTGACTGAGAACGAGACGGAGTCGGAGACGATGGCGTTAGGGGCGACCGGGGAAGATGATCTCGTGCTCTCTGGTGACGCTTTGTCGGGGTGGGACGGATCGCCGATGTGTTTTTCGGCGCAGAGAACGGGGGAGGAAGGTTGGGTCGTAGGGGGGAGGACCCAACCGGTGCCGAGGTGTGTTCGCCGAACTGCGGCGAAGGGGCCACGTCCACGGCGTTAGGGGAGTGGCTCGGGCCGGGGAGTGCAGGATACCGGGGTTGCCTAGGGAGCTCTACAGACGGTCGGAGGTGGGGGAGAGAGCTCTCCGTCGTTGCCGGAGACGGGGGGGAGTGGCCTGTGAAGGGGGAGAAGGAGCCCCGTTCCTGGTGTCCTCAGAAACGGAAATCACGCCGGAGGAGTCGGCGGCAGCCGTTGCGTGGAGGAGAAGCAAAGGAAAGAGACTGGCGGCGCGAGAAGAGGCTAGGGTTACGGTAGAAGACGTGGGTCGGGCCAAGGAGAACGCGGGTTTAGGCCAAGGTTTAATGAGGGATGCTCGGCGGGCTGGGCGGCAGCAGCTGGATTGGGCCCCGAGGCCTGGATCGGGCGGGAGGCCGGGCTGGTCCCGGATGGGAGTGGATGACGTAGCTCAGTGGGCGGCCCGGTCTGGATCGGGTCGGGTCCACGACTCGGGTGAGGAGCGGTTTGGGTCGGGACTACCCGGGTATGGAGTCGGGTCGGGACAGGGTCCGCGAGTGATGAAAGGACGCCAGTCGAACCCGATTCGGCCACTGACCCAGACAGATCACTCGGATCCGGTGCAGATTGTCAACCCGTTTGGCCCACTAGGAAAAGATTGGCGTTTCTCGGGGGAACAAGTCGGGGACTTGGGATCCCAGATGAGCGTCATGAGGATCAAGGAGGTAGTGGTACCGGTTCAGGAAGTAACTGGACGTGGGAATCTGTATAGGTTCGCACTAGCAGCTAAGGTCCTCACATCCAAGAAAATTTTCTGGAAGTCAGTGGTAGCGCGAATGGAGGATGTATGGGGAATGAATGTCACGCCCCAAATCCGGTTATTGTTATAATTGAAATACGGTTATTCTAGTAAATCACATCCTATATGCAATCTAGGACCCTTCCGGTTATTAATTATCATAAGGCATACTATTGGCATTCTTAAATTAGGCGTGGAGTTTACGGCTTTTCCCTACCTGAAGATGATCACAACAACTACGTCTCCTAGCTGCTGACGTCCGGGCCTAACTCCGTCTTCTCAGGCGAAGTCCAAGTCTGGGTTTATTCCGGTCTTCTCGGGCGAAGTCCAAGTCCGAGTCTGGGTTTAACAGATAAAAGGCCCAATCAGTTCCGGTAAGGTCCAAAGTCCTCTGAGTTATCAGATCAGTCTTTTTAATTGTCTGAAGTCCTTGAAGTTAACAAATTTTAAGTCAAAATATAATTAAATTAAATATTTTTATACTGCCCGACCCGGATCCGCGAACTAGACCCGAGTTCGACCCGAATCCGAATCCAGACCCGAACCGGACCCGATTCAAACCCGGGCCCCAAATCTGGGCCTGGCCCAAGTCTGTCCAGAACCAGGCCGGTGTCTTGATTGTCCCGGCCAAAAGGCACGATCAACTGGCCCAACGACCCAGGTCCTCCTGGCTCGCCTGAGCCGTAGAAATCTCCGGCGATACTTGGTGCTCCGACCACCGTAGCTGGTGTCCGGAGAGCTCGAACAAGAGGCAGAGAGGGCGGAGAGACGGCGTTAGGACAAGGGAACGTGGCTGGTGTGGATCCTGATCCTCGCCGTCCCGATCTGGCGGCGTTGAAGCTCGCCGGCGAGGGAAAGCCAGATCTGGAGGCCGAGTACTTCGGCGTCCCTCTCCGGTCACTCACGGCTCAAACGAGTTCGAGGACTCGCGATTTACAGGCGAAGGGTCGAGGGGAAGAAGAACCAGCTCGGGACGAGGCTCACCGAGGCTAATTTCCACGGTTGAAGGTGCGGCGGAGCTCGGTTGAAGATGGCGGGTAGGGTTTCGAATGACGAAGGAGAAGAAGGGCGAAGGGGTTTCTCTAGGTTGGGGTTCTGTCTCGAGTTGAAGCATGAGAGGAAGGACGAGAAGAAGGAGAAGAAGAACGGTGGATGGTTGTCGGAGAAGGAGGAAGAGCGCGGCGGCTCTGGTTCGCGAAGGTGAGAGAGAGGGTGCGAGAGAGAGAGAGAGAGTCGCGAGGTGGAAGACGCGCTTTGGGAAGCGTGCTGTGAAATGACGATTTGAAGCGGCGCTCACGCGTTTTGTCGCTAGGGTTGGGCTTCGTGGCTATTGGGCCTGGGTCACGCGTCTCTGATTGGGCCCAAAGCTGGCCCAATCTTTAACTCAGTCCAATTTTTCCTCGTTCCCTTTTTTTTGATTTTCTTTTCAAAAAGAAACACTTGTTGCAAAATCCTACCCCATCGTTTCAAATTTCAAAATATTACTCTTTTAAAATAAGTCGGGTTTTACAATGAAGGTTGAGGCTAAACCCTTGGAGGGGGGCCTAGTCGCGTTTTTCTTCAGGACAGCTAAGGAAAGAGAAAGAGTATTGTTGGGTGAGACGTGGTTCTTCTGGGACTCCCTTGTCCTGTTTATGGATCTGAGGGCCCATATGCAAGTAAAGGATCTGGAGTTTCATCACTTCTCGGTCTGGGCGCGGGTATCGAACTTACCTGTGGGGGCATGGACGAGAGATGTAGGGTTCAGAGTGGGGAACACGCTGGGGGTCTGCCAAGGTGTGGATGTGGACAAGGATGGTCTCTGTTGGGGGGGGGGGGACTTCATGAAGATCAGAATCAGGGCGGACATTAGAGTAACTTTACAGAGCCAACTATGGTTTCGCCTATCGGTATCCCAGGTACGAACTCGGTTGGTTATTTCTTATGAACACTTACCTGAGCACTGTTTTGGCTACTGTTGTGTGGAGCATCTATTTCCGGTCTGTCCGGTTGTTGGGGGAGTTCGGAGATCATCGTTGAAGGCGCCGGGGGACCCGAGATCGGCCTTGGAAAAGGCAAAACATGGGAAGGCTATCCCAGGGACGAATCGGACATATATGGGAGGTAAGGGAAGAGGGGGCCCCAATAAGGAGGATCCAAGGATGCCCCGATAGCACAAGGAAATGGGGAGGTATGGTGGCCAGAGGGAAAGGGATGAGGAGATACCGGTGGGATGGCTACCCCGTGATCCTTCCCCGTCGCTGTCTGGAAAGAAGAGGGCGGAGAGGGATGAGGACCCTTAGGAGGAGGAAGCATCATCGGCGTCAGATGGGGCGTCACATGTAGCGGCGGGGGGCATCAAGCACCCCCGTCTCCAGGAATAAGAGCTGGGGGGGGGGGGGGCAGGGAGGGGTTGGTTGACTGTACCTCCTCCCTGGAAGATAGGTGGCATTGGTACTGCCAACAGTCGATAAGTTATTTCCCTACCATTTCAGAGTCAGCAATCCCGCGTTCTAGAGCCCTACCACTATCAGTCAAGGGAGGACGACGCACGCTGACTTACCGGGGGAGTAATCGGTCCACCACTGCAAAGTTATCATCTGATCTGCTCGATCAGTTTCTTATGATTGGAGCATACTGTATCGGTGTCTCTGGATGCTACCGCAGTCTCACCCCTCCGACCGCCCTTATGCCCACGAGCAACATTTACTATTCAACAATTGTCTTTCAGCTTATGTTAGTTTTCTTGGTTTTATGGTGCTATCCGTATTATCGGTCACCATAATACTTTAATTTATAATATCATCTTTCTGTCTCAAAAATATGATTTTGTAAAGAGTTTGAATAAACTCCAACTCTAGATAGATATTCTGTATAGTTTTGAAACAGATATTATCTACACTGTACCTATATAGTGAGAGTTTTAACTCAATAACAATACACCATTTAAACTCTATCATCTGCCTCCCAAGCAATCCCAAAGACAAAACTTGTAAAGAAAGTACTGAACTAGAAACAAGCTGCAGAACCAACCAGCCCAAGGGTTGTACACCCTAAGATCCTACAAATCAATAGTCCAAACCAAAAGAAAACAAAGGTTGATCCAAATCAGAGAAGAACTTGATCTGATTATCCACTCCCTCCACATAGAACCAATTTTTTTTGCCAGGCAGTGAGGATCCCTCTTGAGTTCCCACATAAGGGAAGTAATCCAATGCCTAAACCTGCTTCAAAACCCAAGCTTTAAGACAGTAGTTCGACAAGCGTTCATCTGAAGTTCTATCCAAGAGAGGATCCTCAAACGTCTTTAGATAGAAGGGGTAGTTGAGAGGGTTGTACACCCTTCCAAGTTAGGATCTAATTCATCCTCAAGATCGATATATTCGCCATCAGAATCACTGTCGAATAAGTTCCTTTGGTTGAGTTCCTCATCCAGATTTTCAAACTGTTTGATCACCAAATCTCCTATTATACAGGCTTTAAGTCCTAAAGCTTTACAATAGCTCCAAGATCTTTCTCCTTCAGTATCCCCGTTGATTTTTTTGCTAGTGCCAGAGTTAGTCCTGTCTGCCCCTGATTTTTGTTTCAGTTTCTGAAATAGCTTCCCCGTTCTAGACCTGGTAGCATAAGCATAAGGCTATCCACAATGGCGTCAAAACGGGGTATAATTGCGACGTCGAATCGTACGAGATGCAGGTTTCGGTCGTCAAATCGAGTCGGCGCCGTCTGTTTAATGCCGAATCTTCGAACTCTCCGAATCGATGCCGAGGGATCCGAAGACTCGGGCCTATTCAATCGACGGATACGGGCCCAAGAAAATCGGGCCATGCGAATAAGATTTTGAAGCGTGGCAACGATTTTAAATGTTGAAATTAATTTCGGCTCTTAAATATTCAACCCCCGAAACTTCTTCACGAATCCTCTGCAACTTCACCACTGTTTCTGCTCTTTAGTGCTTCCCAGTACCATTCTGATTCATGCAACTTGTTGTCAACTTCGCGACGTTTCCTCGACGTCCACCGTTATCCCCCTCCACTTTGTCTGCTTAAATGGCCGGGTCAAAGAGCTTGCGGTACCCCCCCCGGATTCCACTTGGAAGATGACATTTTGCCAGCCCCTAATAGTCCTGAGGAAGTGCATGAAGAGTACTATCGGAGAAACCGGCAGGTATGCGATTTTGTACCCGATCCACAACATTACGGTGACAACGAAGAAGAGATGCATTAGGGACAAGATCCGGAGGAATATGTCCCGCGCCGTCTAATCTACGGACTTTACCGACCACCCCTCTACGTAGCCGGAACCCAAACATGTTGGGTTCATCATCGCCATTCCTCAATGGAATGGAGTATGAAAGTCCACGGACTTGGGTTACAGGACCAGGATTGGGATCGGGACATTATTCCGCGCGCAAGGGCTACACTGGGAAGGCAGTCCCTACTACACACCGTCCACGACCAATTCCACCAACGTACCGGGTGATCGTCCTACCAACACCTCCAGTTTAGCCGGAGCCCGAGACTCCGTCTCCTTCTCGTCGGTATCGGAAATGGACACGGGCGGAGGAGTTGGCCTTGGTTTCAGCCTGGTTGAACAACTCCGAGAACTCAAGCATTGGGGATGACTAGTCGTCAGAGTGTTTTTGGGCGGACATCCACCGTGAATTTGTCGAAGCGACGACCCGAGGACATGGCCTAGAGCGAAATGCAAAGAGTTGCAAGAAACATTGGAGCGTTACTAATCGGAAGGTCAAAATGTTTCAAGGTTGTTGGTCGAAGTTCAAACACATATACCAATCTGGTAGATCTGATGAGCAGGTCACCAATGATGCGGAGCGGGAATACGTGGAGAGATACAACCACGTCTTTGCTTGGAAGCACTGGTGGCAGCTTGTGCGAGAGAAGCCATGTTGGCAGCATTGTTTCGAGAATGAGTTCTCGACCACAACCAGTGATTTCATTGGGAGTGAGACTCGGCGCACACCTAGAACTCCTGGCCTTAGCGACCAATGTCTCAGATGGACATGCTAGAAGCCGCTACTGAAGATGTCGATGGAAGACGGTCTGGACCAGTTCGCGGGCGCCGACCTATTGGACGAAATGCCGCGAAGGCTAAGAAGCGGAAGGGCCTGGAGGAAGGTCAACCTCAAGACAACCAAACACTGGTCGTTAGCTTGCAGGCCATCGAGCTTGAGCGGACCCTCCAGCAACAGGGCTTGTAGTCCCTTATGCGGAAGTACCGCTTACTCCAGGAGATGGATACATCTAACATGGACCCGCATGCAGCGACAACTCATCGGTTGTTTCTGGAGGGCATGTCCAAGAGGATGTCGGGGTTGGTCTGAGAAGTTGTTCAGTTTTTTGTTGTAAATACCAAAATCTTATTTTTGTACTGGGCTTTTCAATATTAATCTACGTTATTTATGTTTCAGGATGTTAGGGAGATTTATCGCTCTATCGCACAACACTAACAACATTCCACCAGAGCTTTACACCAACACGACCAATATTGCGTCAGATTTGTACCCCCGAATTACGACTACATTGGGGAAGCGGAAGAGGATTTAACCGAACTTCTTAGCCAAATAATTATATTTTATTGTACTTTCCATTGATGACTAACATTTGTAGTCTGCAAACTTTTTAAACATTCAAATCTGTCAATATTGCAATAAAAAACCAAGCTAAACACTACACGTTATGTATTCCAAGGTCAATCACAGTCTATTCGCCAATGTATACACAAAAAGATTAGACTCAGCTCTCTGGACGAATCGATGTCTATTTGGGTGGATATTGATGGTCTAATTTGAAGAAAAAAAACGATTTAGACCGGGATTAGACCGATTCAGTCTAATCCCATTATGGATAGTCTAAGTTACAACTGGTTTCTTAAACTTTCTACTACCAATAGTACTGTTGCTAACAAGACATGGGCTTAAAGGAAAGGAGACCAAAGAATTAGTAGAGTTATTTCCCTCCAAAACAAAGTTTGAAGTCTGTAGTGGACCCAAATTATTTTCGCTCTGAACTGTAATAGTTTCCCTTTATGATACCAACTTTCAAAGAGTCTTTGTTGCCTGAATACAGGATGTCCATCCGCAAGACAGGGCTGCCCATCACATCTAAAACATTAGTCACATTTTCCTCCTCAGATCTCAAAGGAATGGCCTAAAGTTCGTCGGAAGAGATGATCGGAGAGACTAAATTGTTTAGGAGAAACTCTGGTTCCTAACCTTGTTGAACGTTTTATTATCACGTCCTAACCCAAGCCAACGTTTCGTTACAGTCTCATACACGAAAGGTTGGAACTTTTACAAAACTTGATATGAACCGTTAAAATTAATGATTTCGTTAACAGGGGAAGTGAAAAGTTGAAACTACCCCTCCAAGATTAACGTGAATGGATGGGTAGTTTCAACTTTTCACTTCCCCTGTTAACGAAATCGTTAATTTAAACGGTTCATATCAGGTTTTGTAAAAGTTCCAATCTTTCGTGTATGGAACTGTAACGAAACGTTGACTTGGGTTAGGACGTGATAATGAAACGTTCAACAAGGTTAGGAACCAGAGTTTTCCCTATTTGTAAATGGCAACAAGTCTAGACAGGGAACTCATATTATTCACTTTCAATGAACGAATTGCCAAAGCTCATTAGTTGGGTCGGGAATGAACATTCATTACCGACCCAGTTATTGGGTTGGGAATGAACTTGTATTGAGTCAGCTAAGTTTTTGACCGATTTAACACGACCCTAAATGCACGAAACAATCAAATAAACCTGCAAATTCAACACAAACAACAATCTAATTGAACCAAAAATTGAAATAAAATTTGAAATTTAACATTACACGAAAATAAGTTGTACAAACAATATATATCCAAAAAGCTAATACATGTCCTAACTTGAGGGATAATCTATTGAGAACCACTCTTAATATAGGAACCGTGAGAACCAATCCTAGCCACACACATCTAAGATCCAACATTCACCATGATGCTACATCATCACCCCAATTCTACCCAAATTCACGTCACTTTCATCCATTCTCACACAAGCAAGGGCATAATTGTAATAACATGGTGTCATGTGGACAAGTGTCCATTTTTTTTAACCAATTCACTAATTTAATATTTCCCGATTCGTTTGAACTCCGATTAACTTCAAACTTGCGCCAATATTTTTCTTTTTTCAAGGGCTTTAAATCAAGATCAGTTATGAATATATTTTGAAGCAAGAAAATAAAAATTTATATCAAGGTGATAAAAATAATGTTGAGCGTTGATAAATCTTCACTAATAAATGTTTTATATCGGAGTACCAAACTAGTGCTAAATGTTGATAAAGAACATGTAATGAGGTGATAAGAAACAAATAATGAGGTGATAAAAACCATGTTCAATTTTGATAATAAGTGTGATACACTAGAGTTTAACGTTGATAAAAAAACTTGTGATGAGGTGATAAAACACACGTAATTCAATGATAAATCTAGTGTTTAGTGTTGATAAAACTGGTGTTCATAAAAAACATGTGATGAGATGATAAAATCATGATCAGTTTTGGAGAATGGGGTGATAAAATCAGTGTAAAGTGTTGATAAACCCAGTGTAAAGTGTTGATAAACTCAGAGCAAAGTGTTGCTAAAAATTACCCAGATATAATTTCTTTAAAAACCAGCCCTGAAATAAATTTTTTCGTGCTTCAAAAAAAAACACGTGATGGGGGTGATAAAACACACGTATTTTGAATGATAAACCTATTGTTTAGTGTTGATAAAACTAGTGTTCATAAAAAGCACGCGATGAGGTGATAAAATCATGATCAGTTTTGGAAAATGAGGTGATAAAACCAGTGTAAAGTGTTGATAAACCCAGAGCAAAGTGTTGATAAAAATTACCCAGATATAATTTCTTTAAAAACCAGCCCCGAAATAATTTTTTTTCGTGCTTCAAGAAAAACATGTGATGGGGGTGATAAAACACACGTAAATTGAATGATAAACCTAGTGTTTAGTGTTGATAAAACTAGTGTTCATAAAAAGCACGCAATGAGGTGCTAAAATCATGATCAGTTTTGGAAAATGAGGTGATAAAACCAGTGTAAAGTGTTGATAAAACCAGTGTAAAAGTGTTGATAAATCCAGAGCAAAATGTTGATAAAAATTACCCAGATTTTTTTTTAAAAAAACCAACCCCAAAATAATTTTTTTTCGTGCTTCAAAATATATTCATGACTGATTTTGATAGAAAGCCCTTAAAAAAAACAAAACTAATGGCGCAAGTTTGAAGCCAATTGGAGTTCAAACGAAGCGGGAAAAATTAAATTAGTGAATTGGTTAAAAAAAAAGTAATATGATAGTTTTACTAAAAAGCCCTTACCACTTACTAAAAAGTGTTGTTTTTTTGCAGTCAAGAAGTCAACTATTCAATTGCATCTCATCCATCCATTCTTAAAATGGATGACTTAGATCGGTTCTCGCGGTTCCTACGTTAAAACATGGTTCTCACCAGATTTCTCCTCTGTCCTAACATTCCTTACTAGTTGCATGTCATAAAATAAGAAATCGAACTACAAAACAAACCTATGTGAATGTACATATTAGTTGGTGAACTTCATCATAGGCTTCTCTTCCGCATCACCGACTCATGTGGACGAGAGCTATTGGATGATACCAACCCCAAACCCCATTGACCGATTGATATTTGAGATGATCATGAAGTCGAATATCGCTCATCCTCTTTTTCCTTGGTGTTATCCTGCGTATCTCGTAAAATAAAATTCATAAAACTTGTGGACATGCTATATAATTCATATTAATAATTCACATTACATTCAAAAGTAATACTTAAATTATAATACCATTCAACTATTCATCATAAATGCATAATTAACTTAGTTAGCTCATCATTATAATTATCATATATGAACTTATATGTACAGGTTAACAAATGATTAGACCTTTCAAAACTGGACTAAGTTAGGATTTGGTTAGACCTTTCTAAACTGGACTAAGTTAGGATTTGGTTAACTGTAAGCAATTGAAACTGTACTACAACACATTCACATGAAAACACAGACCTAACTTTAAAGTAACATAAAAATAATTAAAACCTTACTTGGTGAGTTTGTTCTCATGGTTGAGATCATTTAGAATTTGACGAACAATAATGCAACCAATCCCATGGATCAAAAACACAATAAGAACTAAAAGCATTATTATGATGACATGTAACTTCAATGTTAGATTAATTCTCTAAATGATATCATATGGTTTATGATCAATGTATGTTGGTCCAATTGCCAAAGTGTGTGATGTTTCACATATATCATTTTCTATTATCACACCTATTGATGGATAGTTGTGATGCTTCAGAAAAATGTTATTTAAGTCTCATATTGGTCCCCAAGTCCACACAATCTGATTTTACTCATACACCATCTAGAGAGACAGATAAAGAGTGGGAGGACTTGGAAGATCAAGACTCTGGATCTTCAAAAGCTTCTTCTCCAAGGAAAACAATGGCTGGAGGTTAGTGATTATATTTCCGCGTTTTTAATGCTTAAGCATGTTTGTTTGATCACATGATTAAGTGTTTACAGTTGGTATCAGAGCATGATTAATCCTCTGTCTTGTTTGCATTTTCAAGTTTATCAATTTTTGGGTTTTGTTGATTATGCATTGTTTTTGTATTTTGTTTATGGGAATCATCTAGAAATTAGATTTCCTTACGTTCTGGGCTTAAAAACGAATTTTTTGATGCCTTAATGAGGGAAAACCAGTCGGATCGGAATTGGGTCTGAAACCGGGTCGTTTTTGACCCGGCTGGAGGTAGGAGACGAAGTTGACCCGATTCGGGTCGTTGACCGGGTCCTGGAACCGGGTTTGGGTCGGGTATGGGTCGAACACGGGTCTGGTTCTGGGTTAAAAAAAAAAAAAAATTTACCCACTGGGATTCGAACCCAGGCACATCCGGACTTAAGTGAGAGCTTACCCACTGGGCCGAGTTAGTTTTGTTGATTAGTATGTTCAAGAACAGTATTTAGCTACTGTTTCTGCAACAATACTTGAAAAAACAAAATAAACTCACCTAAGGAGATTCGAACCTAAGACCTACAGACCTCACCACTGAGCTGGAGCTAAATTCTGTTAATATAGCTCAGTAGAATATATTTGTTCTAGTATCAGCTCAGTTTGACCTTTTAGTCCAAAATAATCTTTTCTTGGTGGATCCCTTGAGCTGATTTTCAGCTAAAATTACCATGTTTTTGGTGTTTTTATCCATGTTTGATTTATGTACGTGTATATTGTTTGTTTAGAGAGTAGCCACAACATCTTTAGACTAACAATATATATGTATGAAAATAAATCATTAAAGTTGTGATTAATTATATCGGATTTAATGGAATCGATCCCACATGATATTCTATTAAACTCTATATAACTAATTAGAATAAAATATCAAAATTATATTTCCTAATCTACCCACAGGAATTAGGAAAAGGAACATGATTTTGATAGTTTTATTGATTGCTATGTATGAATGTACTATTTGCGTATAACTTTAGCCCACAGGCAAGTTGTACGTCAATAGATTCATTGTTGTATGAATGTTCTATTTACATATGACTTTAGCCCACAGGCAAGTTGTATGTCGATAGATACATTTTGTATGCTTTTGTTTGTAAAGCATGATAGTTAGTCTCATATATATATATATATATATATTTTATACTATGCATGTAATGTTTGTAGCATCAAACTCTTTGAATAATAATTACCTCAATGTAGAGGTTCCCATACTGAATGGGGAAAACTACTCCATCTGGAAAGAGAGGGTACTTATATGTGTATGCAATGTTTTGTTACGTATGACTTTAGCCCACATGCAAGTTATACGTTGATAGATACGTTTGTATGCATAAGGGGATTGGTGGAGAAGTATGGAAATGCTCGTTCGCTTTTCGCAGCGATTGATGAGAAATTCCAGACTTCGGATAAATCCTTAGCTAGTACCCTCATCAGACAGTTTTCCTCAGTTAAGCTCACGTGTCTCCGTGGTGTGCGCGAGCACATAATGAGAATAAGGGATATTGCGGCAAAAGTAAAGACATTGGAACTTGAGATGTCAGATGTCGTCTTAGTGCATTGCATTTTGAGCACTCTTCATCATCAATTCGGTCCTTTCAAAAATATCTTACAACACACATAAGGATAAATGGTCTATGAATGATCTCATGACTATGTGTGTTCAAGAGGAAAGTTGGTTGATAATGAAGGAAGGTGATTCTATAATGCTTACAACACAGAAGAAGGAAAAATGACATCATAAGGACGAGACCAATGTGGTTGATGTTCATGCTAACGCATGGTGGATTGAATATGGTTCTTCAATCCATGTTTCAACATAGATGCAAGAAATGAGCAATGCATTTATTAAGGTAACAAAGTGCGCTCAGTGCTAAATATGTTGAAACATGCCAGATAACTTTATCTAGTGGTTATTTGTTAACTTTGCATGATACATTCTTGGATTTCCCAGGAATTTGATATCTATATCTAGACTATTGTCTTTCGGTCATGTCTTTGATTTCCGTGATACATCAATAAATTTATTCAATAAATTTGATGTTATGGGAAACGGCATTTTGTGCAATAGTTTATTTATGATGAATGTGCAAAGTAATACCACTAACTTAGTTATATATATTGAAATTGGCACAAAACGATGCGTTGAAAATGAGGAATCTTCAATGTTGTGGCATCGGAGATTGATACATATCTCGATGGATGGAATCAAGAGATTAGTAAAAGATGGAGTACTTAGTACTCTAGACCTTTCTGATTTCGAGGTTTGTCTGGATTGCATAAAGGGAATGCAAACCAAGATATCCAAAAAGGGTGCACATTGAAGATCCAAATTACTTGAAATCATCCATACAATTATTTGCTATCCCGACATGGATATAAAAAGTAGTTTGAAATACTTTATCTCCTTTATTGATGACTCCTCATGATACATGTATGTTTATATCCTTCACCACAAAAGTGAAGCATTAGATGTATTTAAGATTTTCAAAGCAGAAGTTGAAAATCAATGTGAGAAGAAAATCAAGATTGTCAAGAGTGACAAAGGAGAAGAGTACTACGGTAGATACAACGAAGGTGGTCAAGCATCGGGTCCGTTCGCTAAGTTTCTTCAGGAGCATGGAATAGTTGCTCAATACACCAATCCAGGATCTCCTAGTGAGAAAGGTGGAGCTGAAAGAAGAAACCGGACCGTGATGGAGATGGTAAGGAGTATGCGTAGTAATGTGCATCTCCCATTATTCTTGTGGACTAATGCACTTAAGACGATTGTGTACATATTAAACTGTGTTCCAACCAAGTCTGTTTCAAGACACCTTTTGAATTATTCAAGGGTTGGATACCGAGTTTGCACCATGTACGCATATGGGGTGTGCTCGTCTGAAGAGAGGATTTACAACCCACAAGAAAAGAAACTGGATCCTAGAACCCTTAGCGGTTATTTCGTTGGATATGTGGAACGATCCAAGGGATACAAATTTTACTGTCCATCTCATAGCACCGGGATTGTGGAATCAAGAAATGCGAAGTTTCTTGAGAAATGATTTGATCAGTGGGAGGAATCGGTTGCAGAGCTCAAATTCTGAAACTATTACTGAGCAACCTCCTACATTAGTCGATCAAATCATTGTAGTTAGAGTTCAAATTGAGATTGGTCTCTAACTTTCCACATGTTGATAATGATCTAGTAAATCAAGTTGTTCAAGAAGAAGCTTTGGTCAATGAACAACTAGTTGGTCAACCTGATCCTCAGGAAAATGTTGATCCAACATTAAGGAGATCTACTAGAATGAGGAAATCAACAATCCATGAGGACTACTATGTGTATCTGCAAGAATTAGACTTTAATGTCGGAGCCGAAAATGATCCTGAGACGTTTTTCCAAGCCATAAGTTGTAATGAATCGAGTCAATGGTATGATGCTATGAATGATGAAATGAATTTGAAGGCATCGAATGAAGTTTGGGATCTTGTCGAGTTACCTAAAGGGGTGAAAGCCAGTGGATGTAAATATGTCTTTAAAACCAAGAAAGACTCATAAGGTAACATCGAGAGATATAAGGCCAAACTAGTTGCCAAAGGATTTAATCAAAGGAAGGAATCGATTACAAAGAGACTCTTTCTCTTGTATCAAAGATAGATTCGCTTCGGGTAATCATGTCATTAGTTGCATACTTTGACTTTGAATTACAACAAATGGATGTAAAAACGACATTTCTAAACGGAGAACTAAAGGAAGAGGTGTTCATGAAACATTTATTTTCCTGAAGGATTCACCTCTAGTAATAGTGGGCATTTAGTTTGCAAGCTTTAAAGATCAATCTACGGTTTGAAACAAGTCTCACGTCAATGGTATTTGAAGTTTCATGACGTTATTTCTTTATTCGGTTTCGAAGAAAATGTTATGGATAATTGTATATATCATAAGGTTAGTGGAAGCAAGATTTGTTTCCTGATATTATACGTAGGTGATATCTTGCTTACTAGTAACGATAGGAATATGGTTTTGAGGTGAAACAATCTCTATCCAAGAACTTTCATATAAAGATTTAGGCGATGCATCTTACGTCATTGAGATAAAGATACATCGTGATAGAGTAGTCGGTACTCTGGGTATGTCTTAAGAGACATACATCAACAAAGTTTTGGGAAGATTTCGGATGAAAGATTATTCACCCAATATGGATCCTATTGTGAAATGCAATAAATTCAGCTTAAACCAATGTCCGAAAAATGGCATGGAACGGGAACATATTATTAACATTCCCTATGCTTCAGCTATTGGAAGCTTAATGTATGCATATGTCTGAACTAGAACAGATATTGCATTCATTGTGGGTATGTTGGGAGATATCAAAGTAATCCAGGCATTAAGCACTGGAAAGCTGCAAAGAAGGTATTGTGTTACCTTAAGGGGACTCGAGATTACATGCTAGTATATAGACGAACGAACAATCCGGAAGTGATCGGTCATTCTGATTCCGACTTTGCTAGCTGTGTTGATTCACGGAAATCAACTTCTAGATACCTTTTTATGTTGGCTAGTGGAGCTGGGTCGTGGAGAAGTGGCAAACAGTCCTTGACTGCTACTTCTACCATGGAAGCCGAGTTCGTGTCTTGTTTCAAGACTACTTTTCACGGTGTATGGATTAAGGGTTTCATTTCCAAGTTTAGAATCATGGATTCTATTAGCAAGCCCCTAGAGCTGTATTACGATAATACAACTGTTGTGTTCATGGTTAAGAACCACAAAAGTGGAAGTCGAAATGAGCATATCGACATTAAGTATTTAGCCTTAAGAGAGCACGTGAAAGACAAAATGGTTATCATTAAGAATATCAGTACTGACTTAATGATAGCGGATCCTCGGACAAAAGGCATGCCACCAAGAAAATTTGAGGATCATGTTAAGAGTAAGGGACTTGGTTCCCAGATGTAAACTCTTCGTTATTGGAACGATGTTTGTCTTTTGAAACTCTTGTTGTAATAATGATGATTATTTATAAAATGTGTACACATTCGGTATATGATTAAGTTGGTTAATCATGAAATCATCGATTAAGTTTGGACCAAGAATGAACATTGGGTTTATTCATAAAGTATAAGAAACACGTGCATTGTGATACATGGGAGATACTACTTGTTTATATTAAAAGGACATACCGCCATGATTCATGCATTTGGGTTTCTTATTATGTTTGGCATTGAGACATTAACATTGATCAAGTGGGAGAATGTTAGATTAATTCTCTAAATGATATCATATGGTTTATGATCAATGTATGTTGGTCCAATTGCCAAAGTGTGTGATGTTTCACATATATCATTTTCTATTATCACACCTATTGATGGATAGTTGTGATGCTTCAGAAAAATGTTATTTAAGTCTCATATTGGTCCCCAAGTCCACACAATCTGATTTTACTCATACACCATCTAGAGAGACAGATGAAGAGTGGGAGGACTTGGAAGATCAAGACTTTGGATCTTCAAAAGCTTCTTCTCCAAGGAAAACAATGGCTGGAGGTTAGTGATTATATTTCCGTGTTTTTAATGCTTAAGCATGTTTGTTTGATCACATGATTAAGTGTTTACATTCAATACACACCCTTATGGGATTGAGTTTTTCCAATAACTAAAAACTCAAATTAATCTTGCACTATCAATCAAATAACCAACTAAGGTTGCATGATTAATATTCCCCACCAAGAAGTTCTCAAGCAAAGTAAATGAGGGTGGAAATATTTGAAATAACATAAACCAAATCAAAACCATTAGGTGTTAAGTTTCATTCAATAGATCCATCGAGCAATAATTTAAGAACTAACCGAGATACAAGAAATAAAGTTCTCGACCTTCACTATACGTCTTCAGATTACCAGACTACATGATAAGTGGAGTAGAGATTGTGGTAAATTCGCCATTGAGATCCTTATGAGTCTTATGAAAAATAAGGGATATTTTCCGAGTCCGACAACATCCAGACATATTGTAAACTGAATTTCACAATTTTGCAATCACAAATGCCACATTTCATTTAAAAGACGTACACATAGTTTTTTTTTATCAGCAAATTTTTTGTTTTATAAACCAAGTTTTCGAATCAAAAACTTGGAAAAGGGACAAGCCCTCGGATATTACAACAAACCTACAATACAACACCCAACCCTTATAAATAATACTTGAGGCCTAAGTTACCCAAATTAAAGAAACCCCAAATGAACGTTTCTTGGGCCCCAAGTAACCCAAAAAATCGGTACAACAGAACCCTGTGAGTGTTTCTTGAGCCCCACGTTACCCAAACAAAGAGCTTGAGCCCTGAGTTTGATCCCCACAAGTTAAACCAAAACCCATTCGAACTGATATACTTCAAATGCTCCAAAGAAAACAGCTATGGAACACAGCAACTGAGGTAATACATATGCAGCACCATGAACAAAAATCAACAGAGATGTCTGCAGCAAACCAGCAAAAGGACCCAGGTGATCTAGTAGCAATCAAACTAGTAACTTCCACATTATCTATAGCAAAACAAGGTCCCAATGCCAGCAATCAAACCAGCATCCTCTACCATACTGATAAACACCATCCAAGAGATCCTGCAAAAGAGAGCAAGCCAAGCAAAAGCAGGCAAAACCAGCCAACAGCAACACTCAGTCTAAATTGTCCTAACCACTCACAAAATACAGACCAATACACTAACCCCCACTCCAAAGACAGAAGAAGACCAAAGTTTTAACAAAAAGACAGCCAGAACAAAACACCTTACCAACAATCTCACCACAGTACCCATCCCACCCCCTCACCCACCCAAGTCCCCAACCCCAAACCTGATCAATTGTAAGTAGCAGTCCTACCAAGTCTTCTCCTAGGAAAACAGTTGAAAGGACCATTGATCCATCTGCTGAAGGAGAAGGACTGACAATTTTTGTATTTGGCCCACAGTAAATTATATGAATCAGTTTGAACCAGTTGAAGAATTTCCACAGGAAGAAGTTGAATACCATTGAAGATCAAATTGTTCCTAGCAAGCCAAATCCTCCAAATAATAAGTGAGACCAACATGCTCCAATGTGATTTTGTACTGCAGGGATCAAGATTTTTCCAAGTTATGAACCAGTCCTTAATACTCCCTGGAGTTGCAGTTTGTACCCCCCACCAATTGAAGCATAAACCCCAAACCTCCCAAGCCCATGAACAACCCAAGAATAAATGATCCAACTCTTCTGGTTCCTCACCACAGAAAGGGCACCAAATATTTTGGTTATACAACCCCCTTGCTAATAAAAAACATTTTGTAGGCACTGCTTGGTGGCACAATAACCAAATGAAAGCTGCAATCTTAGGAGGCAATATTGGCTCCCAAAGTAAGGCAGGCCACTGTAGAACTTCATCATAGGTCTCATCAAGGTGTTTGTACATTCTCTGCACTGTGAATCCTCTATTGTCCACCACCCAAGTGAATTTATCTTGCTCCATAGATAGTTGAGTAATGGGGTTGATCAAATCACATAACAGTGTAAATTGTTCCTCTTCCCACCCCCTTAAATCTCTCCTAAATAGCAGGACCCAATCACCATCCACCCAAAAGTTTGACACCACAGCTCTTTTTTGTTTGCTTAAGTGAAACAACCTTTGAAATTTTAGCTTTAGAGGAATCTCAGAGATCCACAAGTCCTCCCAAAAAAACCACTGTATTCCCAGAATGCACTGACCATTGCAACCCAGAAGCACCAAAAGCTGAGGCAAAAGCAGGAATCTGGAGTAAGGTCTCCACATGCTTCATAAAACACTGGCCATTGTGAAGTATGAACTTTGAAAAATCCCAAGCTGAACTCTCCCAACCATATTTGGAACACAACAATTTTTTCCACAAGGAATCCTCCTCTAAGGCAAATCTTCACCACCATTTTGCCAAGAGAGACCAATTCATCAAAGACAGTCTCTTTATACCCAAACCACCTACACTTTTAGGCCTACAGATCAATTCCCATTTTAGTTTATGTAAGCCTCTTTTCTGACCAGAGCCTGTCCACAAAAATCTCTTTTGCCACTTCTCCATTTCTTTAATAACCCCTTTAGGAGCTTTATAAAGTGACATGTAATATAGAGGGAGAGATGATAGGGATGACTTGATTAAAGTGATCCTACCACCAAGGGATTTATGCCTTGCTTCCCACAAGCTTAACTTGTTTTTTAATTTTTTGAGAATGGGTTCCCAAGTTTTGGCCCTCCTAGGATTTGCACCCATCTGGAAACCCAAATAATTGAAAGGAAACACCATTGCAGTACAACCAAGACAATCAGTGATCTCATCAATATGAACAGAGGATGGATTTAAAACCATTACTTGAGATTTAAGGAAGTTGATTTTCAGTCCAGTAGCCTTTTGCAGGATGTTCAGTGTATGTTTCAGATTTGTTGCTAGTTGTAGCCCTCCTTTGATAAAAATCAATGTGTCATCATCAAATTGTAAATGAGAGATTTGTGGCCCATTAGCACTGCATTGGACACCCTCAAAACTCTCCAACTCTATCCCTTTCTGCATTAATTGGTGTAAACTTTCTGCTACCAATGCAAATAGCAAGGGGGATAAAGAACAGCCCTGCCTCAAACCTCTTGCTAGAGGAAAATCACCAGAAGGAGACCCATTTATCAAAACTGAAGACCAAGCTCCTATACACTCAGCCATCCAAGATCACCAGAGATCCCCAAAACCCATTATCTTTAATAAATTCAACAAACTCCCCCAATGGATGTGATCATAGGCTTTCTCAAAGTCTATCTTGAAAACTATCACTTCTTGATCAGAGTGTTTAATAAAATGAATGAGTTCAGATGCAATAAGAACTCCATCCAAGATTTGTCTTCCACTGATAAACCCTGTCTGAACATCATGAACCAAGGTATCCATAACACACTTTAACCTGGCAGCTAGTGTTTTAGTGATGATTTTATAAATGTTGTGGACCAAACTAATAGGCCTAAAATCATTGAAGTTGATAGGAGCATTGCCTTTAGGGATTAAAGCAATGAAAGAAGAATTTAACCCTTTACCCAAGTGTCCACCAGCATAGAAATGATCCATTAATGTTAGAATATCCTTTTTCACCACCTCCCAACAACCTTGATAGAACTTCATTGTAAACCCATCAGGGCTTGGGGATTTTTCCCCATTGCATGCTTTGATGGCCCCCAAAATCTCAGCCTCAGAGAAAGGAGCTTCCAGTTGTTGTACTTGAATATTAGATAACATGTTGAAGGGAAGAGAGCCCAAACTAATGCACACCTCAGAAGAAGCAGCAAACCTTCTGGCAAAGTGATTTTTGGCCACCAATTTAATGTCAGCTGGATTCTGATAGACAATACCTCTTTCTTCAATAGTAGTAATTTTCTTTTTGATAGTATTAAAATTAGCCACTAAATGATGGAACTTGGAACACCTATCCCCCTCCGTAGACCATTTATGTCTTGCCTTTTGACACCACAACTTAGACTGCAGCTTGAGTTTTTGGATTAAAGTAGCATTCAGAAGTGCTCTTGTAGCAGCCTCACCATCAGTTAGTCCCCTCAATTCAAATACATTATCCAGCTCAAGTATCTCCCCAGTAATTTGTTCAATAGCCTTGTCCAACCAACCAAAGGTATTGATATTCCACTCTCTATAGTAATTTTTGAGGGCCTTCAATTTGAACCATAATTTATAAGCTGCAGATCCATCCACTGATATAGAGTCCCAGAATACCTTTGTATCCTTTTTGAATAAAGGGTGGGAGAACCAAGCATTAATGAATTTAAAGGGCCTGAGACCCCAATCCACCACAGGATTGCTAAATAATATGGGTTTATGATCAGAAAGAACCCTTGGCAAGCAAGTTTGTGTAACATTATTGAGAGCAGAGATTAGAGCATGATTCACTAGAAACCTATCAATTCTAGAAGCAGCATTCCTAGAATTAGACCAAGTATATCTCCCTCCAACCAACTGAAGATCCACCAGTTGTAGGCCAGAAACAAAATTTCTGAAATCATTTAGGCTTGCCAGAGAGTAATTTGCACCAGTTTTCTCAGAAGGATCCAGTATTGCATTAAAATCCCCAGCTAAAATCCAAGCCTCATAACAAGTATTCATTTTGTTTCCAATCTCCAACCAAAGAGAAGCCCTATCACTGACAATGCAAGGTGCATATATATTCACCACAGAAAAATTTAGATTCAAGGGGAGAAAACAACCTGACCAGAAGATGGCATGATCATCAATAAAATGATAATGCTTCTGGAAGACATCCTTATTCCATAAAGTGATCACACCCCCAGCCTTGCCTATGGCAGGGAGGTGGAGAATTTCCCAACCAGCATTGAAGCCACAACTTGATAAGAAAAAGAAAGGTATTGTAGTTAACTTTGTCTCCTGCAGTAACACCATTTCAACCTTTTGCTTGGCACACAAGTTACGGAGAGCCCTTCTCTTTTGAGAAGAAGAAGCTCCTCTTAAATTCCAAGACACCATCCTCATGGAGAGGATAACTGTTGAGTAGGAATGTTACTATAAAATTGGAAATTATTCCTTCCTCAAATATTCAACAGTTTCTTGACATATAATTGAACGAGAGACTGCTTGATCCTACAAATTATATATATGGTTAAATATCGAAATTTACTCTTAAGTATTGGTCACGAACACTACACTACCCACGTTTGCAAAATGAACACTACACTATCCTTAAATATTGGTCAAGCGATTTTGTTAGTAAAAATGGACGGAATTTTCCATTCCGTTAGTCATATGACCTCAAGTGTCATATAATGGATGGTAAAATGACGTTTTCCCTTAATTATATGACCTCTACACATTTTATAAGGAACATTACCGTTGTGCCCTCGTTATTGTTCCTTATAAAATGTACAGAGGTCAAATACTTAAAGGCAAAAAACGTCATTTTACCATACATTATGTGACACTTGAGGTCATATGACTAACGGAATGAAAAATTCCGTCCATTTTTACTAACAAAATTGCGTGACCAATACTTAAGGGTAGTGTATTGTTCATTTTGAAAACGTGAGTAATGTAGTGTTCGTGACCAATTCTTAAGAGTAAGTTTCGATCATCATCGCCTGTGATCACTTGTTCTAATTCATTGCATCTCCGTATAACAAGCTTCTTTAAATTGGATAAAGTTCTAGCAATTGTGATTGCAAATATATGTTTCAAACCGTGGCAACCTATTACTTCAATTTCACTAAGATTTGCAAAGCATATATTTTGTGTGGGTCCCTGCCATATACACTTGAGCTCTGCTATATTTCTTAGAGACAGAGTTTTCAAGAAAGAAAACAGCAAGTCATTGTCAGCATCCTCACTGCCATCAAAGTGATTATCATAATCACTTCGAAATTTGATGAAGTCTTGTGCTCTTTGGTTGCACCCAATTTCAATCTTCCTTATATGCTGAAAATCAATCAATTATTGAGATACATATATATAACCAAATATAAAGGCATATTTATTGGTCCAGTCAAAATAATAATTATTTAGGGATATTTCTATTTTGTTGTACTCAACACTACTTTCATTTAATTCAGAGTTTCAAAAAGGGATAATTGTCAAACCATGCACTAAAGTTTCGTCCACAAATGAAATAGTGCACAATGTTTCGTCCACGTTGTGTGACTACCCTAAAGTTTCGTCCACGAACATTTGTTAGAAAAATTACTTAAAATTACTTATCAAACCTAAATCAGCAAATTACTTTGGGGTAGCCACACAACGTGAACGATACATTGTGCACTATTTCATTTGTGGGCGAAACTTTAGGATAGCCACACAGCGTGGACGAAACGTTGTGCACTATTTCATTTTGTGGACGAAACTTTAGGGTAGCCACACAACGTGGACGAAACGTTGTGCACTATTTCATTTGTGGACGAAACTTTAGTGCATGTTTTGACAATTATCCCTTTTAAAAATACTTGAGAACAATCATTCGAAGTAGTTAAGCTTAGGTTCTCAATTTCCAACTTTTAAACGTTAAATATGGAGAAACATAAGATGACCAAACACGGTCAGCTCCTCTCTTTTGCCTCTTTCTATTCAATTTTGTTGTCAAGCTACGATCACTACCGTTCCATCATTGCTCGATCAGGTAAAGTTGCTCCGAATTGTTTTGGAGGTACGATCAAGAAACAGGCAGATGAGAAGCTGAACGGAGGGCTCGCTTCTGGAGAGGTGTCATCTTCCTCAGTAAAGGGAGTCAAGGATAAGTCGAAGACAACTAAGCTTCGATCAATTGTATCACAGAAGCAGGGAGATTCTCCTGCTCCGGTTTTGAAGGGTACTGGACCAACGACTTCTGACTCTTTGGTTGTAGCGACGAGGGCTGTTCATTGGAGCAAATCAGGGAGGACGGTTAGGTTCCACGAGGATGAGATCTTCGTGAGTAATCTCCCGTTCGAGACGTAGGAGGAATGGTTTCGAAACGTTTTTGGATCCTTTGGTACGATTGTGTTTACATCCATCCTCAACGACCGTACCGTAACAGACGCTATTTCGGATTCATTCACTTTCAATCAAAACCCGAGGTTGAACAGGCTATTGAGAGGTTGAACAGATTCAAAATCAATGGTCATTGTTTACTTGTCGATGTTGCTCAACGCCAGAGACGGAAGGAAGCAAATCCCCATCAGAATGCAGGCTCTGTTTCAGCTACACTGAAACAGAGCATCGATTCAGGGATTGTGCAGAATTCTAGAGGGGAAAGAGATCGGGTTAGAGATGCAGACTACGAGAGACCACTAAAACCGGCATATTTTTCCTCGTCGGCGATCACCTATGGTGGTGAGGAATCATCTCAACCCGAGAAAATCTCGAGGCCATCGGCTTCAAATCCCAGGATCATTAGGGGTTGTGATTTTGCGGTTGTTCCTGCCGAGATTCTAGATCCAGATCGCGTAGAGTGTGTTGTTGATTTAGCTCCAAATCGCGTGAAATCTGAAGAAAATCAAGCACAAGTACCTTGCGTTGAGGAGCAGGATGGTTTGCTTGCGGGGCAAGTAACCCGTTCAGACCCGACCCAAGCAGACCCGATCCAGGCAGACCCAATCCATGGTTCGATTCGGGCAGAATTGGGCCATGAGGAGTTGGGCCTTAGATCACCTTGTGGGACGGTTGTTAAGTCGTCGATCCAACAACGGGCAAAGAGTCTCTGAAAGGACGCTCTCTTGGCTCATAAGGGTCGTCCTTCGAAGAAGATTCCTAAATACCCGAGCCTTTTGCTGAGTGATTAAGGACCTCTCACCCGTGTCGCAGGGAGTGATAGACCATCTGTAGCTTTTCGATGGGTGGTTGGACGCAGCCCTCAAGCTTAAAGCCACTAAGGAACGAGTTCCTCGTATTCATAATACTAGGTCCAAGACCTAGGCTATCAAGACGGATCTGAACCAGTCTTTTGATAGTGAGTGGTATAAGGAAACGTAGGCTTTCTGTCTTTTCAGGACTTTTTAGTCCTATGGTTACGGGATTCACCCGTGTTAGCTCCCACAGATATTTTCCATTTCGAAAAGCATTTTTCAATAATATTTTCCAAAAAAAATTACCTGACAACACCTTTAACTACTAAATTTATGTTTTTACTCCATTTAATGTTGGGTAAATTCCCACTTATACAAAATGATAAGGATAATACTGAGAGCATCTACAGTCGTTGGCGTTTTGGCGATGGCGGGGAGAAAACGCCGGCGAGGAGGTGTTTAGGAGCTGGCGGGGAAGCTAGCCTAACCTTATCGTTGGCACTCCTCGTGGGCGAGATTGACTGGTCTGCCTTGGTCGCCGCGCCGACCGTTGGCTGCTGACGCGCTGACGACACGTGTCCCTACGCTGGCAGTCAAAAAAAAATTTGATTACTTTCCCCCTATAAATACCAACCCATCTATTTCAATTTTCGCCCACACTACAACCTATCTTCTCTCTATTCTCCCTTTTATTTCAATTTGCAATTTACAATGTCGTTCGATCTCAACGAGTAGGGCCACATGTTTAGGTCGTTGCACGACGACCCGATGACACAAGAGCTTTTTCCACCAAACCTTCCAGCCGATCCGACAAACGTTACACCTCCAACGCTTCTTGAGGCCGCCAGCGTGGTTCAACCAAAACCTAGAGGAAAGCGAAATCTGTGGAGCGCCAATGAGGACGAGCAGTTAGTTCGAGCTTGGATGCACCATTCGTACGACTCAATTTACGGGAATCAGAAACATAATCTGAAGTACTGGGCGGCCATCGGCGAAGAAGTTGCTGCTACGCGTGGACCGGATGATCCGGTAAGGACACCTAAGCAGTGCAAGGACCACTAGGGTCAAGTCAATATGAGAGTTATGAGCTTCCAGGGGTTGTTCGTCAAGAACTGCATGGACTACAGGAGCGGCCGTTCCGATAATGAAATCATGTCATTGACCGAGCAACAATACGAGCAGGTGAATGGACATCCATTCACTTGGAAACGTTGGTGGAAACTAGTCAAAGACCAACAGAAGAGGAATTTAAAATATTTTGCCGTCGAGCTGCCCGAGGAAGTCAACGGAGGCACATCGCTTCAATTCGATGTCAATGAGACTACCGACTCGGGAAAGCGCAACCGTGTTGACACGACGTTGGAGGAGAGTCAACATAGCACGGCTGCTAATACGGAGTGCCAACCGGCGTACAAGCGGCCTATGGGTCAGAAGGCTGCCAAAGCTGTGAGGATCAAAGGTAAAAACCATGTAACATCTAAGAAAGAGCTTGTCGATAGTGTTCAGCAGACCCATTTAGCGGCCAAAGCAGCAAGCGACTCTAGGGAAAGAGAAATCGCCGCGCAGCTGAAGCTCAAGGCATTCGATCAGTGGATGGTCGAGGAAGCAAAGGACACGTCGGCCATGACTCCCCCCGGCTTGAGGCACACTATGCGAAACTGGAGATTTTTCGCATTATGATGAAGTAGTGTCGCGGCTCTTGCTTCTTTATTTTAATTATTAGTTTTTTTTGTAGTTTGTTTAATGTAATGAGTTGTTGCTTTAATTTGATTTATGAACTTGTTTTTTTTACTTTCATGCTTTTTACGTTATTGGGATGCGTGACATTATTGGCATGATCATGCTAAAAGGACCAAATTACCCCTACATGGCCGGCGGTTTTTGGCTATAAAAGGCACCTCATCCTTTCATTTTTTTCACACCTCTTCATCCAACTCGCTCTCTTACTCTCGAGCTTCTTTCTCCTTATAATTTCTTCTCTTGTTCGAAGGTTCAATGGTCGGTATAGAAGCACACCCCGGGAGCCACGAGGAAGAGATGGTGTTGGTTTTATGTTGGCTACACGATGTCCGCCCGGGACCAAATAATAGGTACTGGCCGGAAGTGTTCGCCAATTTTGTCCAAAATGTACCGGCCGTTGCCCCACCGCGCACCCAGAAGCAGTGCAGGGACCACTGGCAGCATCCAGCCCGGAAAATCCACCATTTTGAACTTTGCTACCGTGCAGAAGTTCAGGCTGCCCCGCCGGCACAAACCGAAAGTTACTTTCGCTCTGCAGCGGCGGGCCGGTATGCTAGACAACATGGCCACTAGTTCATTAATTTGGGAGGTCGTTATAGACCAACCCAAGTTCCTTCAGTACGTTCACGAGCTGTAAATCGTGAATATGTAATTCTCGTTTATGCTTTTCTCAATATTGTGCTAATAAAAATTCTAGTCTTAATTTCCGTTTGTTTTGGTTTAAATTTACTATAATAAAAAAAATTCTCTTACCGCCGGCGGTTCTCCGCCGGCACAAAAATCGTCACTACAGCTTACGCAGGCGGTGAACTGACTGTGAAAGAAAAAACACATTTTTTATTCCTCCCCACCAACAGCCGGCGAAATGGTTGTGGATGCTCTAAAGTGTGGTAACTTTCAGAAATATGGACATAGCTCCTATAAGTAGAAATCCTACACATGAGTTTTGTTAGGGTTTTGGCACCGCCTCCTTCAACCCTGTTATCGTAGGCCAGTCAATCACGATCCTTATGATGATATTCTGTTTCTTCTTCTCCGTCGTCATAGCGTTCTCCCCAGCCTTCAATGATCGGTCGGGTTCCTCAAATTCTAACTGGCCGCAACAACACGGCCCCGAGGCCCCCTTCACCTTCATCTTCTCCAATTACTTCTTCTCCGATTAACTTTACTCGGATTTCGACTATCCCACCCCAAATTTCTTTGTCCCAACCGACCCCCATGTCTCAATGTCAACGAAGGTTGGATCTAGGATCCAGAGTTTTGCCTAATAACCCTCGCTTGTTTGAGAAACTAGATTTGCGAATCCTGGCGTGAAATTGTCAAGATATGGGATTCTGGCTGCATAAGCAGCATCTGCGACATCTTATTTCGTGAAAGACAACCGTATATTGTGTTCCTATCCAAGACTCTCCTCTCGGCCTAAAATTGTCTCCTATTTTCACGACCCTTGGGTTTTCATGGCTACATCTGCGTTCCGATATCGGACACTTAAAGGGGCTTAGCATTATTCTAGGTTGTTGGGATTGATATGTTCTCTAGATCATCGGACTCCCATTTTATTGATCTTGAAGTCTCAGCTCTATGGCATGCTGACCTACGATTGACTAGTACCTATGGTGAAGAACGGCGGGAGAATCGACATCGGACTTGGGACTTACTTCGTCAGCTACTCCTACCCTCCCGTCCCAATTGGATCATTATCTGGGATTTTAATGGTATCATTGATGAGACTTTAGGGGGTGGAACCTATCCCTCCCACCTTGTGTAAGACTTCTGCTTGGTTATTAATGAACTCAATCTTGTTGACGTCCCTATGATGGGACACCAATATACATGGTTCTGAGGGAGAAACCATGACAGGCTTATCCCGTCCTGTTTGGACAAGGCATTGGTTTCTGGCCCTTACTATTATTCTCTACCTGGCTTGGATCTCAATAACACAGGTACCGCGACTTCGGGTCATTGGTTGATCCTCTTCTCTTTGGCAAGGAAGGTGGCTCTTTGGGCCCCCCCAAAATTGCGTTTTCAATCTCAGTGAATACGGGATCTGGGATGTGGCCAAGTGGTAAAGGATAGATGGGATAAAATGCCTTTGATACTTATTGCACAGGAAGCCGATCATATACTTCAGCACGAACGCCTCGCCGGCAACACGCCAAGAATGCGACCAAATTCTGCCTATTGTTGAGACATCAACTACATCTACGTAATGGGGGGTTCCCAATATGATTGGTCAGAATAGGAATTTAACTATGGCCTACCTAGGAGACAAAATCATAAAACGTATTCGGTCATGGGATGGAAAACTCTTATATCCAGTAGATAGGGAGGTCATGACCCGATCAGTTCTCATGTCCCTCCCAGTCTGTGATGTTGGTATTTTGAGTGCCCAAAGAATAATCTCTTGAATCGATATTCACCGTCCTCTCTCCTTGGCCGCTCGGGTTCTAAAGACCAGGTACTTCCCTTCTACTATGTTTTTACAGGTATGGTTGAGGGTCAACCCAAGTTTCACGTAGGCAAGCATATTATTCACGCAAGATCTTCTAAGGGGTAGGCTGTGGATAGCGATTGGGGATGGGCGCGACACGATGATCAGGGTACATCTTGGCTGTTGGGCTCGAACCCGGAGATCATATCCACATGCGATACTTTGGAAGGTGCCTCGATAGCAGGTCTGATGGTCCCCAGATCGCGTTGCTGGGATGAGGAGCTTATATCTTACCTGCTTGAGGTGGAGGATAGACATCAGATCCTCCAAGTCCGCATATCTTGTAAAGCCCACCTTGTTCAAAATTGGTACTTTTTCACAATTAGAAACATCGGGGTGGGAAATTGTAATGAGTGAAATTTAAAAAGAAAAAAAAGGAAAAGAGGGAAGTTTGGACTGAACTGGAGATTGGGCCAGACTTGGTCCCAATCAGAGACGCGCCCCAGGCCCGCACGCAAAGCCGAACCCAAGACGTGCGCGGCCCAACCCTAATCCGACCCCTCGTCTTCTTCTACCTCGTGTGCATGCGTCCTGAGACAACGCAGCGCCTCCCTTCTCTCTCTCGTTCTCTCTCGCCATCGCCGGAGCTCCCGACCTCCCTCTTCTCTTCTCTCCCTCTTCAAGCCTCGCCACCGCCACACCTCCCCTCGCCCTCACCTTCATCTTCTTCTCCGTTCACAAACCGAGCCCGTGCACGAAATCGAACTGACACCGGAGCTTTTCCCTCGGGTTCGACGTCTCTGAGCTCGATTCGAGCGCGTCAGCGACGGGAACGCACGGTTCGTGCTCCCTCGCACCTCTCCCTTTCTTCCTCGAGCTCGCCGTACCTGAAAACCCTCGAGTTGAGCTCGTTTGGGCCAGATCTGGCCGGAACCCTCGTCGGCGAGCTTCGTGCTCTTCGGATCTGTGACGAGAGCGAGCGTGGACTCGCTCCAGAGCCACGCCGCCACGGCCTCTCCGTGAGCCTGCCGCCTCCCTCCGCCCTCATTTCTCCCTCCACAACCTCACCTGACGCCATAGACGACGTCCAGAGCAACTCTGGCTCGTCGGAGCTGGAACGAGCTCGGACACGAGCCTGGCAGGCCTTGGGACAAGCTGAGAGTGGGTCGGGCTGTCTTAGGCCAGGTGGACTTGGGCCTTGGGCCTGGAGGAGTCGGGCTAGGACGACCAGGACACGGGCCCTGGATCAGGACGGGCCTTGGGCCAGGCCCAGATCTAAGGTCCGGGTCTGGACCAGGTCTGAACTCGGGTATGGACCGGGTTTGGGCCGGGTCCTGGTCGGGTCTAGAGCCGGGTCCGGGTCGGATCTAGGTCCGGTCGGGTCCGGTTCCTGGACCGGGTCGGATCTGGGTCTGGTTCTCGGATCCGGGTCGGACAGAACTAATTAAATAATTAATTATTTTTTTTGACTTAAAATTGGTTATTTAAAGGACGTTTTGGACAAATCCGAGGACTTTGGACATACCGGGATTGATTGGATTTTTTTAACTGTTAAAAACCAGACTTGCACTTCGCGGACTTCGCCCGAGAAGATCGGAGTTAGGCGAGGACGTCAGCAGCTAGGAGACGCAGCTGTTGTTATCGTCTTGAGGTAGGGAAAGTAGCGGATACCTCTTTAATTACGGAAAGTTACTAGCATGCATGATTAGGGAAAAATAATAAACGAAAAGGTTCTAGTGGCATATAAGATGTGATTTACTAGAATAGCCGTTTTCGTTTACTAAATAATCGGACGAGTCTAGTAACATGTAGGTTGAAATCACTTGATTTGACTGTTAGAATGGCATGATTAGAATGTGAGGAACGAGTGAACTGAGGGATAGCTTACGTGCCTTGTCGAGCCGTAAGGGGATTGCGTGCTGGTAGATGGGCCATGTCGAGCCTTAGATTTGTGTGTTGTGTGTTATAATCGCTGTGTGAGAGTCTAAATAAGATTATACTCGATGTTGCATGTTGTGAATGTGTGTGGGCAAGTGTGCCGTGTTTGATAACGTGAACCCTTGGTTGTGATATGACCGGGTGAGTGATAGACGGGTTGTGTGCTTTGTTGAGTTGGTCCGGTTGGAATACCGAGACCAATAATGGCTTGTGCTGGGTGTTATACCCTGTTTGTGTGTTCCAAAAGACGGCGTAGCCAGAGTGGTACTTACACCGAGGGATGGTCCCGGTGTGGTGTATCGAGGCCAAGGATGACGGGATTAGTACCCCGATGACTCGTAGTCCGGAACGATGTACGACCGAAGTGTGTGCCGGTTCAATACGTATGGTGAGTATTGCCCCGAGTCTGTGTGATGGGAAGACATCGGACCGAGGGATTTCCGGTCGGGGATGTTACCCTCAGTCTCAGTGAGAGGAAGATATCGGGACTGATGCTATATGGTCCAGTACGATATAAGTGGCTGTGCTTTCAAAACCGTTGGAAACCGTTGTACGATATCTGTGTGTGTCTTATCCCTCTTGGTTGGCTTTGTGCGTTTTCCTATGTGGTTTGTGTCTTGTGAAAGTTTCGGTAACTGGGAACTACCCGTAGGCTTTGCTTTATAGTTGTGCCTTACTAGTATGCCCTAATTGGACGGTTACCCGTGGTGATGAACTGTGGGTCAGAATCTTGACTATTTTTCCTACTGAGCGTAAGCTCACCCCCTTACTTTGTGTGTTTCAGGTGTTGAGCGGGACCAGTACTAGCAGGATTCTCGGAGCTAGGGAGCTGACGGGGATTCGGGCTAGTGTCTAGAGACGTATAGTCTTTTTACTGCTTTGACTTGTTGTTATTACTTCTATCGAGCTGTTGACTCGTCTAAACTTTTGAAACCTTAAATTGCACTTGAGATCTTTTTATTTAATTATTTTACATTATTATTACTTTTTTAAGTTCACGTCTCGAATTCGATCAAAACCGGATTTGGGGCGTGACATATCTATCAACAAGTCAAAGGATGCTTGGTATTGGGCGACTGAGCGCACATGGATCTACTTAACGAAAACCGAATATTTGGTTCTGGCAAATGCCCGCCACCTTTCCCGTCAAAACACAACTGCAGTAGCCTGGGCATCTATTTAGAGAACACCGGCCCCACCGCACCTAAGGGTCTTGCTTTGGAGGTTCTTTACGGACACGCTACAGGTAGTCACTAACTTGAACCAAAAATATGTCCCAATTACCCCAACGTGCGACATATGTGGTCGGGACCTGGATACGGTTGATCACTTGTTTATAGGTTACGGCTTTGCAAAGACTTGTTGGACCCAATTTGACGGGATACTTGCCTATGACCCTACCACATGATTTGTGGATTGGTGGGAGGCTATTGATACAGCTAGGACGATGAACAGAGTGGCAGAGGTTTTGTCCGTCCTATGAGAAATTTAGAAAGCTCGAAATGCTCTAAAATGGGGAGGGACAACGCCCGTAGCCCTGACAGTGGTTTCGGTGGCCCATACTCACCTCACGACGTGGAGGGAAGCCAACTCTACCTTAGAAACCCCTCACGTGTGTCCTCCTTCCTGCCCGTCCGGATGTATATAGCCCGATACGGGTATAGTGGTTATAAATGTTGAAGCGGTCGTGTTCCAGGATATAAACCAATTAGTCTGGGGTGTCCTAGCCCGAACTACAGGAGGAGTGAAACTAGCGGCGAATGGACTACTCTAGGCTGCTGGGTCCCGATAATAGTGGAAGCATGTGCAATTGGTACGACGCTTCGAAACACATATGATTTAGGAACGGGACAAATTGTCATCAGGTCAGATGCTCAAGTTCTTCTAAACATGTTCAAGGTAGGGGAACCTCTAGCCTCCCCGGTCGTGACCATTATTAAGGATATATGTCATAAGCTTTCTCAAAACAACGGAATAACACTCCAATTTGTAGAAAGAACTACGGATAGAGCTGTCCATTGGCTTGCCAAGGAAATGCGTTTTATACCTGTTTTTCAGTGGTCAGGACCTATTCTTGGCACACTATAATGTATCGTAAACTCTGATAATTAATAAAAAAAATCGCACCTTTCCGTTAAAAAAAAAGTGATAACTTAAGCGAGAGGGTGTATATGTCATTAACAAGTTAGCAACTAACTGAATACCTCACCCAGTCATTAACTACTCCCAACATCAAGTTTAGCATATTCAGTTAAGTAACACAACTTAAACATAGGTAGCTACCATACTTACTCAAAAAAAAATCCCTTTCTTGTATATAAACAAACAAAGTAAATAAATAGTAAATAGTAGTGCGGTTACCTTCGCTGTTGACGGATTTTGTATAGAGACGACAGCAAATTGCGTATATATTTTTGGACAGCCACAACACAAAGGTCTTTCAGAAATGGATATTCCCAAGCGCAATCCTGGTCTGATTGCCCAAATGTATGCTCCAATTCTGCATTCCTTTCTATTCGCAGTCTTTCTAGTTTCGGAAGAAGTGTAGAGATTGGGAATATTGTTTTCAATTTCCCACGTTCACTCACTTTTAAAGTAGTCAAGTTTTCAAAGACAAGCCCAGCAGTAAGTAGTCAAGTTTTCAAAGACAAGCCCAGCAGTAGGTTCACTGTTCAGGGCTGCCACTAAGCCCTGAACATGCGGGTCAGCTCCTCCAGAGCTACGGCTGGGCTGTCTCAGCTCCCTCGTGCCCCTCAGCGGACGCACCCTAGGCACTAGTCGCCCCTGTCGACCCAGCGGTTGATGATCGTCCTTGGCCTCTAGCGGGCCGTCCCCTCGTGCCTCGCGGAGCATAAGTCCGTGTCATGTCGTAAATCCTCTGCACGGGCAACGCACAGGTTCAGTTTCTTAACTCGGAAAGAACAATGCGCCTAAAATAACTAGCGCCACACATGGCCCACAACAGTAGTACTAGTACTAGTAGTATACTCAGTACAGTATAGTCACACAATAGCACACAGCAGAGAAGTCAGCACACTAGTGCGTCACATAGATTACACATACAAGCAGCGGTCACACACAATTTCACATTCAGCAACAAGTTCACACAAAAGTCACACAGACCATAGCATATCACAAGCAATTCCACAAAGCCCAACCTAGACTTAGTTTCAAGTTCTAAACACAACTTCTTTCTAACATAACATTCATGTTAATCTCTCGTCGTTACAACCCGGATCAGGCATCCCCGAATTACGTTTTAACCACTCGACATCCCTCCATTCACGTCCAGCTACAGTGGCCCCTATAGCTGAATCGTGACGGTACATACACTTCAGTTTCTGTAGAAAATCGGGCTCGACCCATTCGTAAATTAAGCTAACCATCCGCTTATGCGAGACAACCGAACATTACCTGCACACAACACTCAATCACAATTATAGCACACAACAATTTATTTCAGCTACACACCTCGGGTCTCGGTAATTCCACTCTTACCGCCCGGCCAATTTCCATACTTGGAAAACGGTTCAACTCAACCAATGATCACACAGGTTCACAAAGGATACACGGTACTTAGAACGGACAATCACAAACCCAAGACTCACTCCGTCTCGTTTCTACGCGTAGGACATCTCCGACTTGCGTGACCGACCCACGGTAACTTAACGACCCAACTCTACCCACCTAATTGACGTACGGTCCGAGGTTTTGAAAAATCATTTCAAATTGCAACCAGGCTC
Organism: Erodium maritimum; assembly: GCA_963921825.1. NCBI lineage: Eukaryota > Viridiplantae > Streptophyta > Magnoliopsida > Geraniales > Geraniaceae > Erodium > Erodium maritimum. The sequence continues at coordinate 6,946,721 of OY997591.1, forward strand.
TGATACCAAATTGTCACGCCCCAAATCCGGTTCTTGACTGGATCCGAGACGCGAACTTAAAACAATAAATAATAAAGTAATTTAAATAAGAAAGAGGGTCTCAAAATCAGTTTAAAACTCTGAACAACCACACCAGTCAACAGCTCGGTAAAAATAATAATAAACGAGTCAAAACAGTAATAAAAATTGTACGTCTCTAGACACTAGCCAAAACCCTCGCCAGCTCCCAAGCTCCGATAATCCTGCTAGTATTGGTCCCGCTCAACACCTGAAATACAACAAGGTAAGGGGTGAGCTTTCGCCCAGTACAAAAAGTAGTTAAGGTAATGAACATCGGCTCACCACCACGAGTAACCGTCCAATAGGGCATACTAGTACATCACAACTAACTGCCAAACCGGGTCTCATAGCCAAACTTACAACGCACTCGAACGACCGCTTACACACAATAAAACATTAACCAAACAGCAAACGTACCACACACAAAAGCAACCAGCACACGTCCCGTACCGCAGTCCCCGAACTCCGCCGGCTGTACACAGCCCGACTCCGTCATATCATACCGGAAGCGCACCTCGGCCTATATATCTTCCCAGAAACATCCCCCGTAGGGACACATATCATCGGGGTTCCCAGAAACATCCCGAAGGGACACATAACATCGGGTAGAAACACGACACCTAGTGCCAAACACGACCCGTAGGCCCACATGAACCGTAGGCCCAATACGACCCGTAGGCCCAATCACAACCGTCGGTCTAGATGTCCGACACCGACATACCCCCTCTATGTAGACATCGTACCGGAATAACACACCGGGGGACCGCGCATACGTGGGACCACATCGTCGGCCTAGGTACTGCCTCATACCGGCACACCCCCTCGGTGCAGGTACCTCCTTTATTTCCTGCTCCCCCTATTCTTCCTTCTCTTCGTATGACCACCCGTAGTCAGACCGGTGTATATCATCCACGACGTATTCTTGATATGCATATATCCACCTCCTCCCTCTCCCCTATCCCCCGCTCGTCTTCCCAGGCCCTTTCTGACCGCAACTGGAAACAAGCAATGGAGGACGAGCTCTCTGCTCTCCATTCCCAGGCCCTTTTTTCGTCTAAAGAAAGCTCTTTACTGCCTCAAACAAGCCCCTCGGGCTTGGTATCAACGTTTTGCCTCCTATCTTCATTCCATAGACTTTGTTAGTAGTTAGGCTGATATGTCTCTCTTCATCTATTGTCGCGGTTCCCACACATCATATCTCCTTCTCTACGTTGATGATATTATTCTTACTGCCTCCTCCCATGATCTTCTTTCTTCCATCACATCTCATCTTAGCTCTTAATTTTCCATGAACAATCTTGGTCCGCTTCACTATTTTCTTGGTATCTTTGTCACTCGCTCTTCCTCTGGTCTCATCTTGTCTCGGGAAAAGTTTGCTCGGGAAATTCTCGCTAGGCTAATATGTCTTCCTGCAACCCATGTCGTACCCCTGTAGATACAAAATCCAAACTCTCTTCTACCTCAGGTCCTCTTGTATCTGCCCTTACTCTTTATCGTAGTTTGGTCGGTGCCCTTCAGTATCACACATTCACTCGTCCTAACATCTCGTATGTTGTTCAACAGATCTGTCTAGTGATGCATGATCCTCGGGAGCCTAATTTACATGCTCTTAAACGCATTCTACGTTATATATAGGGTAATCCTTCCTATGGTCTCCATCTTCGTCCTACTCATGCTTTATCGCTTACCACTTACTCTGATGCTGATTGGGTCGGATGCCCCGACAGCCGTCGTTCTACCTCTGGTTACTGTGTATTTCTTGGTCCTAATCGCATCTCCTGGTCATCCAAGCGTCAACACGTTGTCTCTCGCTCTAGTGCTGAGGCGGAATATTGTGGTGTTGCTAATGTTGTCGCTGAGTCCTGTCACGCCCCAAATCCGGTTCTTGACCGGATCCGAGACGCGAACTTAAAACAATAAATAATGAAGTAATTTAAATAAGAAAGAGGATCTCAAAATCAGTTTAAAACTCCGAACAAGCACATGAGTCAACAGCTCGGTAAAAATAATAATAAACGAGTCAAAACAGTAATAAAAACTGTACGTCTCTAGACACTAGCCAAAACTCCGTCGTCGCCTTCCTTTCTTCTTCTTCACCTTCCACCCTCGCGCGTTCCCCGTGCCAAAAACCTTGAAAATCCCCTTCCTTTCCCTCTTCTCCTTCGTCGCGAGCAACGCCGCCGTACCCCAGCGCTTCGCCGCGCCTTTAACCGGCGAACCCATCAACGGTGAGCCTCTCCTGACCTAAATCCGCCCTCCCCGTCTCTTCTTCCCTACGAATCGAGCTTGTCCGGACACTTTGGGATGAGATCTGGAGCGGAGGAGTTCGCCGGAACTCGCAGGTGTCAGATCTGACATCTGGACGCCTGCGAGCTTCCTACGACGCCAATTCTAAGCGTGGGAGCTCGAAAACGACCCTGACGACATCCCCACCACCTTCCGAGTTCCCTGACGCCTCCCTCGCCGCCGTTGAACGCCCCATCGAGTCCTGTCGCTGCCGGAGGGAACTGGACGGAACCCTAACCCAAGCTCGTTCTCTGATGGGCTTGGGACTTGGGCTGGTCGAGGACGGGCCTTGAGGTCGAGGACAAGCCTGGGCCTGGGCAAGGCTTGGGCCTCGGGCCTAGGGATGGCAATAATACCCAGGCCCAACGAGGACCCGACCTGCCCGACACGAAAAAATCGGGCCAGACCCGGCCCATTGTACAAACGGACCGGGTATGGGTAGTTTGATCGGGCTTTTAACCGGGCTCGGGTCGGGCTCGGGTCGGGCTCGGGATTGGTACTACCCAGCCCAGACCCGACCCGATAGGTTACTAAATAAAAAAAACTAAATTTATTTGTTAATTTTTACGTTCCTACCCTGCATATACAATGAAAAATCAATTGTCTATTTATTTGTTAATTTTTAAAGGTTTATAGTTATTTTATATATATACATATACACGTAGGTTTGTTGTTACATGTATTATATATAGTTGTACAAGAACGGATAAAAGAGAAGTGTAATTTTCTTATTTTTATATGTAGTTGAAAGAGTAAATTAAGCTACATGTCACACATGTTTGGTCTTATACATATTATATAATATAATATATATATATATATATATATATATATATGTAATTACATGAATATAATCATAAATATGTACGAATTATGGTGTTTTATACATATAAAGTATGATTACATGAATTAACTGTATAAAACATGTTACGTTAGTCGTATATTTTATTGTTCTTTTATATATGAATACTTATTTGTTGTATGGTTACTTTATTTCCGAATTGATTGAATATGGATTCTCAATCCAATTTTATTTATACTCACGAGGTTGTGAGTAATAATGAACCCTTGAATGGGGATCAAGTGGTTAACTTACCGATTCATAATAATGAAGATGTTGTCCCTAGCACAAATTCGGAGCCGGTTTGATGTTACTTGTTTTACCTATCCGAGATGATAAGATTATATGTTTCAAATAAATATATGAAACTTTTATGCATGATTTGTCAATATAAATTGAGTAGTGAAATAAAATTATGGTGTCACGGGCGGGTAGGGTAATACCCGACCCGGTCGGGCCACAAGCGGGCCGGGTAGCAAACGGGCCATTATCGGGTCCCGGACGGGCTCGGGCCATATGTAGGGAAATCGGGCCGGGTACGGGTATCACAAAACCCGGCCCAAACCCGGCCCATTGCCATCCCTACTCGGGCCTGGACCGGGTCCGGACTCGGGTCTGGACCGGGTCTGGGTCGGGCTCGGGTCAGGTCCGGGTCAGGGTTCTAGACCGGGTTCGGACTCGGATTCGGGTCGGACTCGGGTCGGACTCAGGCCGGGTCGGGTCAGACCAATTAATTGATAATTTGGGATTAAAAATCAGATAAATACCTGGACATCGGACAAATGATCAGACTTTTAAAGGGCATTTGGACAAAACAAACTACTGGACTTAATTATCAAATTTGAGGATCATTACGGGTTGAACCGGGACTGATACCGTCCCGTTTGTGTTAAACCAGGCCTTTACCCCGAGCACAGAGAAGACCGGAGTTGGCCAGGACGTCAGTAGGTAGGAGATGCAGCTGTTGGTTCTTCAAGAGGTAGGGATTACCTCGAACCCTCTTATTTACGGTTTTTACTAGAATGCATATAAGGAAACCTAATAACCGGTAAATAACTAGTATGCATGTAGGATGAGAACAACTAGCGTAGCCGATCGAACCATGACCATTTACGTTTCTGTCTTGGGAAATTGTCGTGTTGGTGAAATCGGGCCATGTCGTGCCTGTAGGATTGATTGCTGATTGTTTGGATTTGTGTTGTGCTGTCTGAACCGGTTAATAAACAATACACCTGAAAACGAGTAGAATTGATTAGAGAACGCATGATCAGTGATTTGAGTGCTTTTCCATGTTTTACTTGATATGTTGGATTGGGAATGTTGGGGGATACCGATTAAGCCGGTGGGGTAATCATGTGGAGAGTGGTATCGGTAAGTGATGGTATGTGCCTGTTGGCTGTGGTTGTTGTTGAAACATGATTGTGATTGTGAACGTGATTGTGACTGTTCTGTGATAATTGTATTGAGTGTGCCCGAGAGGGTGTTGTGCGTTCCAGAGCGCGGTCGGTAAAGTGTGAGAGAAGTACTTCCGTCAGGTGTATCGTACCTTCCGGCGCGCGCTCGGAAATGTGTTGTGTTTATGATACTGTGGTTACATGAGAAAGGTGGTTTCCCTACCTTCCGACCGTGAGTCGGTAAAACGCTGTGTCCCGCGAAGAGGTGATTTCCCTACCTTCCGACTAGCACTCGGTAAAACGCTGTGTGAGCACCGCGAGTGACGAGGCCGCGAAGAGGCGATTTCCATGCCTTCCGTCGATCGGTAAAACGCTGCGTTGAACACCGCGATGAGGTCGACCGCCTATCCCGACTTTGTGTTGGGGAAGTTGTGTACGACTGCGCCGGGCCGAGAGGGTTGCTCCCTAGACCGTGCGAGGGTTACGATTGTACATTTGAGATTACCTGAATTGAATTAGTATTACTGTATTGTGATTTTGGGTGTTTTCCTTGGTGTGAGTTGCGTATGACTGATAAAGCCTTACTTTGATTGTTAGTGTTTGCGCATGTGTGTCATTGACTTTGTATTGTGAAATTTGAGTGTTTGTTGTTCCTTAGTGTAACCTCAAGGTTGTTGTTAGTGTGGAGCTGACATTGGTATTGTTGGACTTGTAGTATCCGAGTTTTAAGAGGCATGTGTGTAGCTTCCGTGTAAGTTAAAGTTTCGTCTTTGTGGTTGTCCGTAAGTCGGTTGTGAAGGGGCTTTGGATGTGGAATTTCGGGACAGTTTGTGGTCGGGTAAAGTGAATGTTGTTTAATTTGGGTTACTTGTTCTCGTTGTCTTCTTCCCTTTTTAATCGTTAAAAGTTAGTTCGGACACGTACTTGGGTGTCTTACTGGGATTGTTCTCTCCGTTGCGTGCCTAGTTTAATGTTGGGTGATTGAGTTGAAGTCGGTATGGTTGGACCGTTGAGTGTCAGGTTTAAAGGGGTTTTGGCTTTTAATTTGTCTTAAGTTTCGCATCGTTATACCAAACTTTTAATGTGACTTAAACGTGTGGAATAGCTTTCTGGTAAATCTGTTTGAGGTGGTTTTCAGGGCTTTCCATACTGAGCGTCAAGCTCACCCCTTACTGTGTTTTCTACAGGTGATAGTTATACTTTGAACTAGAGGGTTACGCAGAGCTGGGAGCTAGCGGAGGCCCGGGGTCTATTTGTGTCTAGTAGAGACGTACTTTCATTCTTGAACTATTGTATTTAACTGAGTTGTGACTCAGGGTTTTGAACTCCCTTTGTTTTATATTATTTCGTTTTATTTAGATATTATTTATTTCGTTTTACCGTTTTATTTGACTTCACTAAGTCACGTCTCGAGTCCGGTCAATACCGGATTTGGGGCGTGACACGTAGGCCCAATACGACCCGTTGGCCCAATCACTACCGTCGGCCTAGATGTCCTACACCGGCATACCCCCTCGATGTAGACATTGTACCGGAATAACACACCGGGGGGGGGGGACCGCGCATACGTGGGACCACATCGTCGGCCTAGGTACTGCCTCACACCGGCATACCCCCTCGGTGTAGGTACCATACCGGAATACAACTCCTCTTGGAACACACATCAAGATAATATCACGCATCGCCACAGATCAAACACGGCTCACCAAGCCCACAATCTTACCACAATTACACGACACGTCGGTATATCACTCACCCGACCATATCACAACCAATGCTTCACATCAAATCAGTCACAGCACACTTGCCCACACATAGCAACAACATGTTACACCGAATATGTTATAACTTGGTTCTTAATCTTATCGACACTAAGTCACACAACATGCATCTCAATCAAGATCAGGCATTTCAATCAGCACACAACCTAAGGCTCGACATGGCCATTCTACCAGCACGGCAATTTCCCAGAATACTGAAAGCGGCTAAACTAGTGAATCACATCCTACATGCCACGAAGACTCGTCCGGTTATTTAGTAATTAAAAACGGTTATTCTAGTGAATCACATCCTATATGCCAACTAGGACCTTTCCGGTTATTATTATTACCTAACATGCATACTACTAACTTTCCGTAATTAAAGCGGTATTCGCTACTTTCCCTACCTCAAGACGAATACAACAGCTACGTCTCCTAGCTGCTGACGTCCGGGCCTACCTCCGGTCTTCTCGGGCGAAGTCAAAGTCTGATTTTTAACAGGTAAAAGTGATAATCAGTCCCGGTACAATCCGAATTAGTCCTCTATTTTATCAAATTTAGTCCTTTAGATCCTCCATTTTTAATTACTTAAATTAAATAAATAATTAATTAAATTGTCCGACCCGGATCCGACCCGGTCCAGAATCCAGACCCGTCCTGACCCAAGACCGACCCGAACCCGGCCCCAGACCCGACTTAGACCCGGTCCAGACCCGAGTCAGGCCCGGTCCAGGGACCTAGGCCTGGCCCAAGGCCTGGCCTGAGGCCCAACCGGACCAGGTCTGGCCAAAGGCCCATCCTGGCCCAACTGTCCTGGCCCAAGGCCTGGTCTGGTTTGGATGCTCGAGCACGAGAGACGGGGGGGGGGGGGGGGGGGGCTAGGGTTTGACTCCGGCGGCGACAGGAAGCTCGGAGGAACGCCCGACGAGGTCGGGAGTGACGGCGGAGCGTCTGCCTGACCTGGACGAGGACGGTGGTCGTAGTGGCGCAGCCAGAGACCTCCTCCGTCTCAGATCTGGCGAGAGGGAGGCTCGCCGGCGTCGTTCCAGCGAAGCTCTTCCAGACCAGCGCCGCTTGCGAGGATCTCCGGTGGCGTTGTTGGGGAAACTGAACTGGACGAGAGAGGCACGAACCGTTCCGTCTTCTCCGTCGCCGACGCGACGCAAATCGAGCTCGGGAAAGAAGAACGAAGCGAGAAGCTCTCGGCGGCAGCGTCAAGATCCAGTTGCCTGCGTGGTTCGATTCGCACGGAGACGAAGAGAGGTGAAGCGAGAGCTATGCGTGAGAGAGAGAGGAAGACTGCGAGAGGAGAGAGAGAGGGAGCGTGGGCGAGGGCGAGAGGTCTGAGGGAGAGAGAGAGAAGCTGCGAGAGAGACGCCTCGGGGGTTTGTGCACGACTGAAGGAAGCCGAAGAAGGAACAATAGAATTTTGAGGTTAGTGGGATTGGGCTTGGGCCTGGGCGCGCGCGCGGTGCTGGGCTTGGGCTCGGTCCTTCTGACTAGGCTTGAGCCTGGCCGGCCCAAGTCAGCTTCCTCCTCTCTTTTTTTTTCTTTTTTTTTTCTTTTGCAATCGTTCCAAAATTCAACCCGTTTTTCAACCTCTACGTTCCAATCGAATAATTTGAAATACTATTTCTTTTAACCGGGGCGGTCTTTACAGTCGACCCCCCTTAACTAGCTACTCGAGAATGGGGTGGTTGATAATTCTTTTTCAATTATTTGTCCTTTTGATGAGTTAACAATTGCTTGATGTGTTTTTTTTTTCAGACATACAATAGATCGAATGAACACTATTTATTTCTTTTTTTCAGGCATACAATTAGAATGAATGAACACTGTTTATTTTTTTCAGGTTACTCCTTAATAAAATGGTATGTCAAGAAAAAAGTAACATATATAGCGGCTTGGTTATGAATGTTATTAAACTTGAATAACTGTATTACCAATGCATCAGCTCCAAAATATAAAGACCTTGTTTGTAAATAATTACGAATTATCTGCACATATATGATTTTTGTTCACAAAACCGAGCACAATATACGGCCGAGAAAATTCACCCTCACGTCGTTTGATCATACATACATGTATTTGACCCCATAGGTCTGATTTCTAATTCTATGTGAACTTTATATTGCACATCAAAAACACTCAGTCACAGAGACCTCTGTTTTATGTCAATTAACTGAAACTATATCACAATATCCCATTAGCACAATTGACTACTACTGCAGTAAAGACAGCCATATGAAATGCAACAATATGTAGCTTAGAATTTGAAATCCAGACGATGAAGAAAAAATAGAGAAACCATATCATCTTGGAGATTTATTTATGCTATTACAATAACAGCAATTAAACTGGAAAAGGTTCGAAAGAGAGAAAAATAAAACCAATAAAAGGTAGTACATAACAAGTGTTTCTTATTCTTGGAAAGGATATTATTTCAGGAACAAGAGGAAAGGAGGCCAACGCAGATTATGATCCCTTTTTCGGCTGCTACAGTAAACATAATTAAGAATACGATAAAGCATACCACATATTTATGATACGATTCAAAGTATAACTATGGTGTATGAAAATTAAGTTGATATGGGTCCAACTCAATTGTTTTAGTAAAGAAGGGATGGACTTACTTCAAAAGTTTCTGGAGAAGAAGACTAATCGTATCATCAAACTCGTACAACTTCATCTCCTATATCTTGTTTGTAACTTTGGTGACTAAAAAATTCAGTAATAGAATCTGGACATCCTTCCACTGTTAAGTTCTTCTCTGCCAGTTGTGGTAATAACAAGTTGCATGAGATTGGGCAAAACCTGATGAGCTTTGGCAAATCTATCAGACTTAATATCTCAAGATTAGAGAACTCAAGTTGTTGAACCGATTGTGTATTGTCTTCTTCTTCAATTACTTGCCGCAGACTCTCAAACCCAACTTTTGCGATGATCTCTCCTTTTGCATTGTTCTCCCATTCTTCTTCTCCATCACCATCGACTGTGATCACTTGTTCTACTTCATTGCATTCCCGCACAATAAGCTTCTTCAAGTTGGGTAGTCTTCTAGCAGTGACGGTTGTAAAGATATATTTCAATCTGTCGCAACTTATCACTTCAATTTCTCTGAGATTTGAAAAACATATATTTTGTGTGGGTCCATGCGATATACACTTGAGCTCTGCCATATTCCTTAATGATAAAGATTTCAAACAAGTAAACGGCAAGTAATCCTCATTCCAATTGACACTTTGGAGTTGGATTAACCCTTCTACTCCATGGATGCCTCCAAGTTCAATCTCTCTTATGCGCTGAAAATCAATCAATTATTCAGATACATATAACCAAATATATAGATACAATTAGTTAAATAACACAACTTTTTTTTAAACATAGGTAGGTAGCTACCATTTCTATTAAAAAAATCCCTTATAATTTAAGATTTTACAATGCCGCCTCTGCTTTTCTCTCTGCAAACCCTAGGTTCAGAAAGTGCGAAACAATAGTGAACTCGGCGACGAGATTGTCCAGTGTATCGGGTGATTCTTCTTTGTGGCGTGATCCGGTGGAGGAGTCGCTGGCTGGGGGTGAAGTTGGTGTGGGATCGATGCCGATATCAGGGAGTTCGGCAGATGCGTCTCAGGCGGCCGATGGGAGCCTGAGTGCGGGGGCTGTGCTGCAGGTCGACGCCGGCGAGACCGGGCGGAGACAGGTCGTGACCGCGGGGAGGGCTGGGATCTCGCCAGCGCGGAACGGCGAGGAGGGGAAGAACACCACCGTGCCGATCCAGGCACTGGATCTGGAGTCACCGCTGCATGGGGCCCCGGTCATGGAGTTCTCGGCAACCCGGCGGCCTGATGCTGCTGGTGGAGGCGGAAGCGGAAGCGGGAGGACCAGGCTGGGGTCGGGACGAGATCCAGATCCGGTGAGGGGCATGTGGTCCCGGGCTCGTCGGGGCGCGCATTATAGACCTCCGGGTCTGCTGCATGCCGGTGGAGAGGAAGCCACCGCTCCGGTGGTCATCCCGTCGGACTCGGAGGAGGGGTACCTGGAGTCCTAGGCAGCGCAGGAGCGACGCCGGGCGAAAGGCAAGGCGGTGGTGACGGACGGGCACCACCCTGAGGAAACCGGCCCGGAGGAGGCGCGGGGACGAGCACTGGGAAGCGGGGGATCGTTTATGGGAGATGCCCGCCGTGGAGGCCGAGGGGCTGGCAACTGGATCCCCAGGGCAGGTCGGGGCGGCAGAGATGGACCGGCCGGGCAGGGAGACGTAGCTACCTGGGCGGCCCGGTATGGCTCGGGTAGGTCGGGAGGAGGTGATCGGACATCGAACAGGGAACAGTCCGAGACTGGTCGGGTTCAGGGGAGAGTGGTCCCCGAGTTGGGGCAGCAGATGGCTTCGATGCGAATTGCGGAGGTGGTCGTCTCATCTGGGGACGTGGGCCAGGACACGATGCAGTTCCTTTTCGCGCTGGCAGCGAAAGTGTTGACATCGAAGCGGTTTTTCTGGAGATCCTTGGTCGAGAGGATGGAGGACCTGTGGGGAATGAAGGTAGAGGCTAGACCCCTGGAAGGAGGACTGGTAGGCTTCTTCTTCCGAACGGCACGCGAACGGGAGAGAGTGCTCGCGGGGGAACCCTGGGCGTTTTGGGAGTCCCTAGTCATGTTTACTGATCTGAGGGCCCATATGCAGGTGGGGGAACTGAGTTTCCACCACTTTTCAGTCTGGGCTAGGGTCTCAAATCTGCCTGTGGGGGCCTGGAACAGGGCAGTAGGTTTTCGCATCGGGAGCGCTCTAGGAGTGTGCCAAGCGGTGGATGTGGACGCTGTTGGACGGTGCTGGGGAGACTTCATGAGGGTCCGGATTCGGGCCGACATCCGCCTCCCGCTACAGAGTCATATCTGGTTCTGCTTGTCGGAATCACAGGTACGAACGCTACTCTCTGTGTCGTATGAGCACTTACCAGATCACTGCTATGGATGCAGCTGCGCGGGACACCGGTTCCCGTCCTGCCCGGTTGCGGGAGGTATGCGGGGCCACTCACTTCGAGCCCCGGTGGACCCGTGCTCGGCTCTTGAAAGGGCTAAGCACGGGAAGGCAATCCCGGTGACGAACTGGTCCTACCTGGAGGCCAGACCTACGGCTCGGGCCTTCTCCCGGGTCCCAGCTAGGGACCAGGTCTCTAAAGCGGATCAGGAGGCTACTGAGGAGGTAGAATCGGAGGACACCCCGGCGGGGTGGGTGCCGAAGGAAGTCCGTCGTTATCTGGGAAGAAGCGGCTGGCCAGGGAGGAAGATCAGATCGGGTCAGAGGACTCGTCAGCGTCTGATGGGGAGTCACATGCAGGCAGCGGCGGGGGGGGGGGGGGGGGGGGGGGGGGGGGGGGGCAAGCTCCCCCGCATGAAGGAATGAGTCCGAGGTAGCCCAGGGAGGGGTGGGTCAACTTTGGCCCCTTCCCGGCGGATGGATGGAGACGGCACCATCTGCAGTTGATATTTGTCTCCCCTGCCAGTCTGGAGTCAGCAATCCCGCGTTCAGGAGCCCTACCAATATCACTTAAGGGAGGACGACGCACGCTGACACCCCGGGGGAGATGTAGGTCCACCAGTATTCCCCAAAACTTGGTAGGCTCGCCTCGTCCCATGTTGGAAGAAGATTACTGTATCGGTGTCACCAGACGCTACCGCAGATTTCCCCTTCGTCCGCCAAACCCATTACCAGGAGCCACTTTTATTGCTTTTAGTACATTTCAATTTGTTAGTTGGATGTTATGTAGGTGGGATACTCTTCGGTACCCACCGAACTCGTTTCTTATGATTTAATATATAAAATGCAATATTTCCTCAAAAAAAAAAATTAAAAAAATCCATTTCTTGTATATAATAAAACTAAATAAATTAATGAAATGAAACCTCTCCTTCGTCCAATTTAATCTCCAAGCCAACAATCACTCTTCACAAGCCTCAAACATATATCCCGCACCAACACCAACACCCATTTGGTTTGCATACTATAAGGGTTTGCATGTAATTGGCAAGTTAATGTTGGTTCTAAACCAGATTGAGAACAAAGAAAGCAAATTAAACCTTGTTAGCTTTAATCTAGAGAGGAGAGAAGGAATTGGAAATGATTGTAATTCTCGAATGTCTTGCCTTTGCATTTGGCATGGGCTTGTATTTATAGCACACAAACAGTACAAATAAGAAGAAAAGTTTGACAAGGAACTTTGTTACCTACCCTACCTACCCACATGGAAAAGAAAAGAAAAACATGTTGTTTCCTATTCTAATTACAGCATGGCTAGCTTACCATTTTTCTAACAATCTCCCCCCTAAGCTAGACATGTATGTTAACGATACCGATCTTTGAGCATAGGTCTCGAAATTTCACTCTACCAATTGATTCTGTCATTATGTCCACCAGCTGATCATCGGTTCTGATATACTCAACGACGATTTTACTGCCGTCGACGCATTTCCTAATGAAATGGTAACGTGTCTCAATGTGTTTGCTCTGGTCGTGAAGGACCGGATTCTTGCATAACTGAATTGCTGATTTGTTGTCCATGTAGAGTGTGGCGACAACAGCCTCTTTGCCGAGTAGGTTACCGAGTAGAAGCCACTCACCATCTTTTGGCGGTCGCGGCGGAGGGTGAGTTTCTCTCGGACGAATACTCGAACATGTGCTATCGAACAAACACCACGGAGAGAACTAATCTTTGCTCGGGGACCACGGCATCCCAAGTAGGTTTTAGCCTCATTTAACGGAGGGGGTGCCACCATAGATTGGTGCACCGACGGTTGTCGTGCGGAACCAACGATCCCATCTAGCCTAGAATCTTGGTAGCTAGCTAGAGTAGGACTCGTGTAGCCGGCATGACCAACCACCTCCATATCGTTCCTTTTCTTCCGTGGGGAACTCCCACCTACATCGTATCTGCATTCTTCGAGGATTGCCTTACGCCACTCTTCGTATGGTTCTGCCTCCTCATAATTATTGGACTCGTAGATGAGATCCGCAGGGTCTAGGGCAAGCTTCAAAGCTTCCCGAACCTGTTCATGTTCCTAGAGCTCGGCTACATGAACTATGCAATAGTTCACCCCTACATAGACCTTCTGATGAAAAACCATATAATTGAGATGCTTTGCAAGGTCACGACTGCACATTGCCCAACAGAGATACTCGAGCATGTGCTCCATCTTGATAAGTATGGATTCTCTCGAACCTGAAGGGGTCTGAATCGGTGGTTGCTCGAGATGGTAAGTTGCAATCGACGGTCATCGTCATCGCAACTGCATTGCTCTCTCTTGTTGTTGAATCGATATCGTCAAGCTTGCGATAGTGGCGAGGAGCCTCCTCGCCCACTAACTCTGCATTTGGAGTGGAGTTTGTCGGTGAGGACACAAAGACCACTCCCACTCCTCCTTGACTTGGCTGATCCGTCGTACCTATGTCACGTGGTGTTGCCGGAGAAATATACTCTACTTCAACTCGTTCTGGTAGTACTTCTTTCTCTGGGGATGTCCCAGAGGCTTCTACCCCTAAGGATGGAGCTCGTACTGGTGTTGGAGTGAACTCCACCATGGTGTTCTCGACTGATAACGATTTCTGCTCTGCAGCGCCTGCTCCCTCAGTCCAAAACGGCTGTCCCGTCATGCCGTAGGCTACGCCCAAGTCCGCTGCCTCGTCCTCCTCAGCCACCTTCTGGTATGCTCCAGTGAGGTGGGTAGTTGATGATTTGGAAGCAAACTTCCATCCCGTGTTCATGTACCACACCGGATCCTTCTGGTCGTCCATCGCCCCAACGTTGACCTCAGTGTGCACCTCGTCGTGAGTAGTAGGATCCATCCTTCCTTGTTCCACTCTTCCCTTCTCCACGACGTGGTTGGCCATCTTCTTTGCCCCTGCATCGAGGGAAGAACTTCCCATATTGACATGCTTATCCGACACTTTCTTGTCCTTTAGCATGACACTAGGTTTCCCACGCTCCGGGCACTCCTTCGCCCATGTTGGTGTCCACCTAGATCTTTGGGTAAGTACCTCGGACGTTTCCTCGTCCTGATTTCACCTCCAACAAGGCGTCCGTACTATCCTTTGGACCGGTACATTAGTCGCTCCCTCGCTCCTGGCCTGACTTGCACTTGAGCCAGCTTAGGTCTTTGATATGTCATCATGAGCTTGTTGAGTCCTCCTTAGTGAACGGTCGTGTTGGACATCCCGCTCTTGCTTATCGCTCTCCGCCTTGGCAAGTGTAGTTGCAACTGACGTCACCTGAGCCATCAGTAGTTCAGGTTCTTCGTCATCTGCTTGAACAAGGTGAGCTTCGTCATTAGCCTCATCCCTTTTCTTCTTTCGGCAGTCACGGATCCAATGCCCTTCCATGTTGCAGTAGTGGCACTTCCCTGGCTTCCTGGTGCTGTCCGCATCGTCCTTGTTGCCACCGTTGCGGTGTTTTTCCCGTGTTTTGGGTGAAGCGTTTGTACCGCCATGGTTCCGCCGTCCCATGCGGTTACGCCATTCTTCCTCCGTGAGGAGGAGCCTCGTGCCCCCCTCCTCTTCTTCTTTCAACTCTATTCGTTCCTCCGCTGCTTTGAAGTGTCCCGTCAATTCCTCCATGTTGATTGTATCAAGGTCAACGAGACTATCAATTGATAATGCGAGCTGCGAATAACTCCTTGGAACTATGCGAAGGAACTTTTGCATCACTTGTTTCTCCGGTATCTCATCACTGAGGACACCGAGACTTGCAACGATGCCAGTAAGTCGCATTGCCAACTCGTCGACGGTTTCGCCGTCCTTGTGTGTGAAGCGCTCGAACTCGCGCCGGAGTGTTTGAGCCTTCGCGTCGCAGACTCGGCTTGAGCCCATGCGGATGTTTTTGATAGCCTCCCGTGCCTCGTGTGCCGTCTTCTTCTTCCCAATTGTTGAGATCATCTCAGTCGGAATCGAGCGCAGGATCACTTCCATTGCGGAGCGATCGTTGCGATATCCAATTTCGTCAGTGAGATCTTCCTCGCCTTGGATTGCCGTCCACAAGCCCCTCGCTTGTAACCCGACCTCCACGAGGATTGCCCATTCTCCATAGTTGGTACGTGAGAGGATGGGAAAGTTGGCCGTGCTAACCACCGCAGGGTACGGCCTCGTCACCGCCAGCTCGCGCCCATAGCCGACTGCGGTAGAGGTACTCCCGGTGTTCCTCGCCTTGATCGTACTGACGGAACCGTCCATGATTAATCGTGGCTTTGATACCACTTGTTGGTTCTAAACCAGATTGAGAACAAAGAAAGCAAATTAAACCTTGTTAGCTTTAATCTAGATTGTAATTCTCGAATGCCTTGTCTTTGCATTTGGCATGGGCTTGTATTTATAGCACACAAACAATACAAATAAGAAGAAAAGTTTGACAAGGAACTTTGTTACCTATCCTACCTACCCACATGGAAAAGAAAAGAAAAACATGTTATTTCCTATTCTAATTACGGCATGACTAGCTTACCATTTTTCTAACAGTTAACGACTAGTTTATTTTGATAACTAACATTGGACTGAATATCTCACTAAATGATTAGCTACTCTCCAACGTCTAACATAATTAGTTAACACAACTTAAACATGGGGACTGTATATCTGCTACAAGCTACAAATTCATCTAGACCATTAGATCAAGTCGATCCAATAGTCCATATTTTGTAGAAGGGGTTTTAACAATAAAAATAAGTTTAAAGTTTCACATATACACAATTCATGTCATTAATGATATTTTTAAATCTAAATATATAACTACATTGACTTTTAAATTTTCTTATATATTCAAATTTTCCTATTTTACTCTATTTTGTTAATAAATAACTAAAATGTCCTTTATTTTCTTATAGTTCGGTGGCATGGAAAACCTCTCTGCTAGGGTTTCGACCCCCGCAGAACAGACGCAACACCGTCGTCGCTCCCGACATATGTCCGGCTCCTCTCTCTCGTCTAGACGGTCCTCTCCCCATCCCCACACTTCGGCTAGTCCTCGATCGTGGTCCTTGCAGCAGCAACGCCGGCAAGGAATCTCTCTCTCCCCGATGAGAGAAAACCCTAACCCTAGGGTCTCTACATCCATGGCACAGGCGTCGCGCCGCCGCTTCTCCCGGCCAAGGTCCGGTCCCTCTCCGCCAGGGAAGCCTCCATCATTGTATCCGCCTCCGTGGCCTCCACCGAGGCTTTTTTCTCGATCTCTATCCCAGTTCTGGGGTAAGATGATTATCTGGTTTCGTTTTATTTTTCTTATGTTGTTCTTTGTTGCAAGGATGCTGATTCGAGAGCGAAGGTTCAGGGCTTTTACCCAAGGATTCAAGGTATTTTTCTAGAAGGGATCCTTGAATTACATCTACTATCGTCGTTCTGACGTCCACATGTTCGGTTCAACAACAGAAGAAACGTGCCGCCTTTGGAGGACCCAGCGGTCTACAGGACCTACCTTGAACAGTGTTCGTCAATACATCTACCATCGTCGCTCTGACACCCACATGTTCGGTTTTACAGCAAAAGAAACGTGTCGCCCTCGGGTCACCCAGCGGTTCACATACCCTACCTTGAGCAGTGGTGTTATGCAGTGCCCTTTAATTTCTGTTTGCCCTAGTGGCCCCTTCAAAAAATACGTCATAGATGTTGATGTTTTTTTTTATCAGCAAAGCATTATATAAAACCTGCTCTTTGAAGAGAAGAGCAGGGGAAGAACCACAACCTAAAATCATTCCACTCTAATAGGAATCTCTTACAACCATCCTCAACACCCTGAGGATTTACATGAACCAGAACAGATTAAATTGAAAACAACACCACACCTCAACTAAAACAAGGGACTGAAAGGTTTGATCTAAAATCAAGATATGACCACCATTAAGCACAGGAAAAAAAACAGGTCTTGCAAACCTAAATTTATCAAACATTAAGCGCAAAAATAAGCAGCAGCACCCAACAACCCGACCTCCTCAACACTAACTAAAACTGGACAAGTTTTAATCCCAGCTCAAAGAGCCTCAGATCCCACACGGGGACCCTAGGTCTTGTTAATACTGGCGGCCAACAACGCGACGGCAGAGACATTCCGGCGGCACCCACTGTACCCACATCTTAAAAACCGAAAGGCATTCGAAGGCTTACAAGCCTCATTACTCGCCGTCGGCCAACACCAAATTTCGACGAGCCCGAGCCACAACGTGGTCGGGAAATCGTAGAGACCCAACGGCCCGAGGAAGGACAGGGAAGGGAAAAAAACGGAGCCAGATTTAGAAAGGGGAGAAGAGTAAACGCACCTCCAAAAACAGAGGAGCGAAGCCAGGAGTCATAGAACTCGCCGAGGCTTGATCTGCACATGACGCCACTTTGAAGAAACCGCCACCAACAGCAACGCTTGAGATCTATCCCCGCGACGATCCTTCAGCGGAAACGTGTCCCACACCCGGAGCCAGAGCAAAGACGTCGGGATCTGAAGGAAGGAAGTCCTCCGCCGCGAAATCGAGGGGGCCACCGCCTTGGAAGCTCGAGGAAGTCAGATCCGCAACTATCCTCACCGAGGGAGGTGGAGAAGGTTGTCCCACGACCAGATCTGTCTCCTACCACTACCAAAACACACCGGAGAAGAAAGGGTAAGGTAGATCTGCTGCGAAAGAGAGAAGAAAGGATGGGGAAGGCTGATATGAAGGAACTGGAGGAACGAAGGGAGGGATGGAAGCCACCGCCGACGAGCTCGAAGGTCGTGAGGAACCTTGAGCCTCGCCGGCGGAGGCCAGCGGTGAGCGACGACCGAGAAGGGGGATTAGGGTTCGGAGTATTCTAGAGAGAGAGCAGACACTCTCTCTAGAATCGGGTTCAATGTTAAAAAAAACATCATAGACGTTAATGTTAGTTTAAGAATTATAGTGTTTGTCCCGTCAGGATCCCCAAGCATACAGTAGCTCTCTTTAATGGAATACAAGTTGCACTTTTACTATATAAAAAAAACACTAAAATGTCCTTTCTTTTTAACAATCTCGATATAATATTATGTGTCTATATTTTGGACTTCCCTTTTAATTCTCTAGTTCTAATCACTTAGATGTAACAACAAAAATGGAAAATTTATGTTTTTTCAATCAAGATTTTTACCAAACAACATGTTACTTTCACCCTCAAGACGTGGCCAAGTGTGATATTCTTTGCATGTAAATATACATACAAACTCAAATTCTGTACACAGTTTTGTACAATAATAAAATTAAAATTGCTTCAAAAACGTAATTACCTTAGTTGTTGACAAATTTTTATGCAGCAACAAATTGTGTGCACAATTTTGGGAAATGAACTTGTTCAGTCCTACTCTTAGAATGAACTTGGTATTTGACTTTTTAAAAGTTATCCTCACATATATGTTATGGTTAATTACGTTTATATGCTAACTTATACACATATAACATAAGAGTACACAAACATATGAAATATACGTTTGCCTACTTTAATTTGTCATGAAGTTTTATTTTTTTAACTCATTTAAATTTTTGAAAAAATGACAGAATTCTCGCCGGCGACTCGTTGATGACTCGGTCGTGGTGACCTCGTCGGTCTCCTCCTGCTCATCCTCCGCCTTTGGATTCCACTCTCCAAGTCTTCAACTTTTGTACAGTACGGTTGCTCTGATCCGATCTTGTTAGTTCAATCCAAATGGGAGACGAAGCTAAGGAAACTTTTGGTGCCTTCTTGCTCTCGGGTAGTGGGATCGGCAATATGTCGGCGAGATCTTTAGCTCGGTGTCAGACGCCCTCTCTTGGTCGTTTCCAGATCTAAATCTGATTTACCCTCGTACTCTCTCGTTTCCCGGTCAGTTTTGGTTGGGACTCTCGGTGTGGTACGCTGAGAGGGTGCTGGGCTTGTGGCTTTGTTTGAAGACGGATCGATTGCGAATAAGGGTTGTGGGGTTTCTTAGTAGTAGTGGTCTTTATTTGTGGTGCTGCGGTAGATCCTATGGTTGTGGTGGTCGTTGTCAGAGGCTATGGAGGGTTGTGTAGAAGCTTTTAGGTTGATTAGTGGGTTTTTTTTAGGCTTGTTGGTGTTTTGATTTTGGCTTGGCCCTTGTGTGATATGGGCTTTTGTCTTAGTGATTTTTATTGTTCTAGTTATCTCATGTTTGATCTTTATTTTATAATTTTTTTGATCACCTGAAACCATTGTTGTAAAAGTCTCCACCTAGTCTGCTTAGACCTCAAAATCTATAAAAATTCCCGATTTGCCGCTTCACTTAGGCCTCAAAATTTAAAAATCGTTCCACTCGCCGATTCGTCTGATTAGTTCAAAACTTGGGACCCTGTTTTGTGAAATGAGACATTTAAAAGAGAGATGAAAAGGTAAGAGATAATATGGTTGTAATGGTCTTGCATTTTTTGATAAAAAGAATATGGGACGTGTTCTTCTTTGACGATTTATCATTATAATTTAGATTTTTATTAAAATTTAGAGTAAAATGAAAAAAAGAGTATTATTTGGTTTAGTTTTTTTTTTGTATTTTGATGCCTGATATTTTGTATATTATATAAATATAGTATATATTTTAAATTTTTGATTATATTTGTGTAATATATATTTAATAATATTGAAAAAAACATGCTAAATAAATAAATAATAGATAATAGCGTTGTTACCTTGGGTGTGGAGATGCAGGCGGCAACACATTGTGTGCATAATTTTGGGCAGCCCACAAGAGTAAGATATTCCAATGATGGAAATTGGAAAGTGCAGTCCTTATCTGATTGTCCAAATAATACATGCTCCAATTCTGCATTGTCTTCCAGTCGAAGGATTTCTAACTTTGGACAAGCTACAGAGATTGGGAAAATTGTTTTCAATTTCCCACATTTCTTTACCTTTAAAGTCCTCAAACTTTCAAAACAAAGTGTGGCCGTAGGTTCTTGTTTTCCATCATCTTCACTGCCTCCTTTGCTCACAATAATTTCCTCCAAATTTTCACAATCACATATGGAGATGGAAGAAAGTTGTTGTAGAGTGGTAGCAAGCAACGGTGATGGGAAGACACATGTCAGCTTCGAGCAACACCAAATATTTATTTCAATGAGGTTGCGTAGACTTACAGATCGGGTGGGCCCCTTCCATACGTGCTTCAGTTGCCTTAAATCAATCAGAGTCAGTGTATGCAAGTATTGTAGGTGTAGAATACCATTGATATTGTTACTCACATCTTCAAATTCAAACACCCTTTCCATTTTGTAGCAGTAACTAATTTCCAAGATTTCCAGCCTTTGGAACAAATCCTGGGCATGGGAGGTGAAAACAGCCAGAGAGCACAAGTCCTTCCATTTATTCAAGCGTAAGTCTACCACAGTGGGTAACAATTTCTTACATATGTTTATCATTGCTGACTCATCTTCAATGTCTTCCAATTCCAAACATCTCATTATGCTTGCTGAAAACCAAAATGAATTAGTATACACTGTGCCCACAGTTATGAAGTAGGTAGCTAGATCTGGGAAACAAAAGCCCATAGGAATACACGTGGCATCCTCAATTGTCACTGATAATGCAACCAAGTTGGATAATAACTCCCACTCAATAGAGTTGCTTTCTCCAACCTCGCATTTTCGAATTATGAGGCCATGTAACTCCTCTAATTTTGACAATGCCCCTGTCGTAATGGAGGGAATCTCCCTTTCTTTTTTCCCATCAGATAAATCCAGCAATCTTAATTCCTTCAATCCTGACACTATTTCTACTCCGCAATCTATTTCACTCTTCTTCAGCGATAAGATTTCCAAATTTGTCAACTCTCTTAAAATCAAGCTGTTAGAACATTCACAAGACTCCAACATCAGAGCACGAAGATCCTTCAACTTAAATAGTGATTGTGGCATTCCAAACCTACAGTGGATCTGTTTTATACCCTTCCATGTCGGTGGAGCTTTCAAATCAAAAACTTTTAGGAATGTCATATGTTGAAAGAATTCATTCGAGAGCTCAACAACTCCATGCTTCCCACCAAAGATCATAATAGTTTCAAGATTAGGACACTCCAAGTGATTATATTTGGAAAGTACCGGCACACTCTCCTCCATAAAGGAAACTGCTCTGCAATCTTGAAAGCTATTGTTCCTTACGAACTCTTCCAAATCACTTTCGTCTCTCACTGTCAGTACCTTCTTTTCTGGGGCTTCTGTGCTTCCTATCCACAGCATCACATCACGAACCACATCGTGCATCTTCACATAGTCTTCACGAACCACGTCTTCACGAACCACATCCAACAACAAACATGATTCTTTAAGAGACCCAATTGTCACCCGAACTTTTCTCCTTGCGTCCTCAATTGACTTCACTCGGTGAAACAACCTCATCCCAAAGGCATATCTACTCAAAGACTCCACCTCAATAAGGCTATCTTCTGGATAGAGAGAACATAATAACAAAATAAATTGTTTTTCTTGCGCTTCTGCTGAATGTGTCAAATAATCATAACTCACTCGCATGCACTTGTACGCATTTCGATCGTCATCATTATCAACCCCGACTATGTTCACGAGCCTAGAAGATCTAAGTTTGTCCAATGCTTCTCTCCTTTCATCTTCACCTTTATTTCTTAAAGCGGCTCCAACCGTTTCTAATGCTATAGGAAGGTTCTTGCACTCTCCGACTATTTTTTTTATCAGATCATTCAACTTCAGTTCTTCCGATAAACCAGCTTTCTTCATAAAGAATTCACGTGCTTCATCTTCAGACAACAAATTTAACTGAATGTTTGTTTGACAATCCATGTAATCGCAAACAGACTTACGTCGAGTTGTGAAGAGGATTTTACAGCCTTTGCATTCATGGAGAATCATCCCTATAGCTTTCAAGTCAAACCGCTTCCAAATATCATCGAGGATTACAAGAATCTTCCCATCTTTGAACCTTTGGTTTAATTTGCTGGCTCTTCCTTCTTCCGTCTTTTGCTCAAGCTTGAGATTCAATAATTCAGCAATAGTGTCTTGTATTCTACTCACTTCTGGCCTTTGAGAGACAGTAACCATGATTGCACGATCAAAGATTTTGGTCCATTTAACTTCTTTCTGCACTTGTTCTGCTAGAGTTGTTTTCCCGATCCCTCCCATGCCATACAGTCCAATAATGTTGACATCATCCTTTTGCAAAGCCTCCATGATTTTATTGAATGCTGATATAGCAGACAGTGAAGGCATAAAGTCTGCTGTTCCCAAGAGCTGATGAAGGGGAGAAGCATACGAGACTTTGCCGAAATCACCCTTGGTAAGGAGCTTCTTCAGAATAACGGTCAACTCCTCCACTTTAGTCAGGTCGTCAAAAAAATATATGGTCTTGTTGAATTCATTCATAAACTGCTTCTTATCCTTCATGGCCTTCTTCACATCTATGAGCCAATCTTCAACATCTTTATAAATTACTTGAGCATCATCTTTCGCCTTCTCGACTTCAGATTCCACCCTCTCTCTTTTTAGGCTCAACTTCTTGGCCTGTTCCTCCAAATCTTCAGTGACCTTATGTTTAGAAACATGGAGCTGTTCAAGAGCTTCATCCCACTCATAGGGACTCTTTCCTTGTAGAACCCTTCCCAACATCACGAGCGCTTTGGGACGCCCCTTGCATTCTGCAATAGCATTCTTAGCCCCATCATGTGCCCTAACTTGGTCACCAATGCTAGCAATGCTTTGAAACAGAGCCCAAGCTTCACCTTCGGGCAAGATCTCCAACTGAACGTTACTTTGAGTTTGCAGACCATCAGGAACATGGGATCTTGAATGCGCCGTCAATAGAATTTTGCAGCAACCATCTGTAGAGGGAATTCCCAGTGCTTTGAAATCGAACTCCTTCCAGACATTTTGAAGAATCAAGAGGATATTTTCACCCCCCTCCAACCTGAGCTTCAACTGGCTTGCTCTTCCCTGCACACTTTCCTGCTCCAGTGTTAGATTCAAATAATCAGCAATGACACCTTGTATGCTTCTCAGCTCCTCATCTTTGGAAACAGTAATCACGACAACACGCTCAAAACGCTCTTTAGCTTTCTCAGCCACATGTTTGGCTAGCATTGCTTTCCCCATACCCGTCTCACCGTAAAGCCCAATAATGTTGACACTATCCTTTACCAAAGCCTCCATGATATGATCAAAAGTTGTTTTTGAAAACTGAGAATGCATTAAGGCTGCAGATGAAGATGATCCAACGTTGTATTGATGAAGAGGAGCACGGTGCCCGACCGAGTCAAAATTACCATTTTCAAGTAATGTCTTCATAGCCCTCGTCATCTGAAACAGTCCCTTGCTAAGCATGTAGTGACAAGTCCAATTTGGACACCAGTTGTAGCGGAAACAAATATGATGATTCTGGATCTGTTGCACATCCTTCATTACCGTAGTAGCTTTTTCCAGTAGCACATCCACATCTTCTACCCACTTAGACACATTAGGGTTAATTACTTGAGCAGCATCTCGGGCCTGTTGCACATTTTGACCCACTCGTTGTCGGTTTTCAGTCAGCCTACTCTTAGTACTCCCAAAATCAACAACAATGCTTTTAAAGCAGAAAATAGGACGAACCCGCCTTAGTAAAGGCCACACCGCATACTCTGCTAGCTTAGCTCCAACCTCGATGCAAAACTCTACTGCCATTTTTGATATGTCTACCTGACAAATTAATGGCGGGTAACAATTATGAACGAACTGAAAATAATAGAATTACTTAAATCAAAGTATAACGAATTTAAAATTCAGATAATTACCGTTAATATAGAGGACTTGCAGTTGCAGAGTCAATATTGAGATATGATACTTCTCAAAATGATTGATTAATCCTTTCCGGCATTGGCAATTGCAGGATTGTCTGCCTTCATTTCAAACAAAGCATCATTTTGGAGAAATTGTGGCACTGCATTTAAAAAACGAGCAATATTTTGTTATTGATCAAACCCACAGAAAATTCCACGTTACATATCTTAATAAACATTTAAGCACACAAACAAGTCTTAACACTTCTGAAGATGAGAAAATTATCTTGGAGCACTTAATTTAGAGGAACTATAGATGCAGACTGGAGTGAGATAAATATATTCGCTAGAATCAATTAGCCAATCCTCATTGGCACTGGCAAACCAAGAGTATGTAGAGTGGAGTGAGATGAATATATTCGCTAGAATCAATTAACCAATCCTTTTTGGCGCTCACAAACCATAGAAAGAATCTTCCATAATTTCACACAAATGTATTGTAGCAATTTGTGACACTGCATTTAGGCATAACATCAATTTGTTATTGATCACAACTAAAATACTAATCGTATGCACGTATTGATAAGATGTTACTTGGGATGTTGTAACATATAACCTGACATCTTAGTTTAACAGTTTAACGTATGTAATAATAGAAATAGCACACACAGAGACACAAAATTTGTTATTCAGTTCGGTACAACATACCTACATCTAGGTGCACTTTGTTGCTAGTGGAAAGGTTTTTCACTATGGTGTAATTAATTAACATACAAGTTTACAGATCGTCCAGATCAACCATATGCTATTATTACAAGTAAACGAACGTCGATCAGAGAGTCCCCCTGACCCTGAGATCCCAATCTCAGTTCCTCTCTTCGAGAACCTACAGGCTCGGATATTTTTTGGTCTCCTTAACAACTTGTGATGTCTGTGTCACTGAGTGTATAGCTCCAGTGCTTGATTGAACGATGAATAGCATGAGCACTTAGAGCACCTCCAATGGTAAACCACTGCGCAGTGATTTGGAGTCGTGGTTTGAGCATTGTTTATCTTTCTCTCTTCTCCAAACCGCTACCTCCTACCACTACACCTCCACTGACAAACCACTACAGTGGTTTGGAGCCATGATTTGTACTTTCAATAATTAAAAAACCACTCCATATAGAACTAGTTATTTTACTAATGCAAAATATGAAAATACATAAACTAATAATTAAACTACGAACGATAATTAAACACGATACAAACAATAGTTAAACAACTAATTGTTCCACGATGCAATGTGTGCACGCCACTACGGATGATCTTTGAGTATATCTCACATCTCACGTTTAATCCGTTTTGAATATTTTCCTTATATTCCTCCACGCCCGCTGCATAGATTTCGTCGGGGGTTGCTCCTTCTTTGATGTGTTTCAAGTATTCCTCATTGAACAACTTGCACTTTTTGCTAAGACGAAGGAAATGGTCATTCATCTGCTTCTCCGACCGGCACGCCCACTTTGGATTGCAGTCGTTGACGAAAGCATCGCGGAACTTAGACCAATACTTCCCTCTGACCTCGGCGAAGATCAGCCAGGTCAATGTCAGATGCATCTCTTCATCGTCGGACCAAAGGGACTGGTTGCTCATGAAGACGAGGTCATTGCAAATACGAGAGGAAGTAGAGAATTACAGAATAAGTTGGAGATTTTTTGAGAGGTGTGAATGTGTGAGGAAGGGTTGGGTGGTATTTATAAGGAGGGATGGAGGGCTTTCATCGTCGCTGCGACGACGCGAGACACGCTACTCCTTGAAGAGTGTGCGTGCACAAAAACATGAGCACCGTGAATTCGATAAAAAAATTGAAAAACAGAAGAAAAAAAATCAACTAATTTTATTGTTCATATTAAATAACCGATTAAAACTTGTAGTCTACAACAAATAGACGGCAGGCGGTTGGCGAGGCTTTCCATCACCCGTCCACGAGAGGCTTGTTCCTACGGGGTCATCTGCGAGGTGTCTTGGCTCTACATTGCCATCAACATTTGCATGATTTATCCCTACATCCTTTCTTTGGTCCAATGATATAGGCTTGGTTCGCGGTCATTGCAACTTGCCGGTATCCAGACTCTGAAAGGAACTGCACTATGTCAGGTGCAACGATTGGGTCCGCCTCCACTTGTTTCCCTTTGTTTGTGTCATGAAAGCTTCGGTTTCAAGTCATTTCTATTTTTGAATTTCTATTTTTACCGTTAAAACGGGACGACGTCGTTTGGTTAAGTGAGCTGCGTGCCAGGCGCGTGAGCCACTGTGCTTCGTCCTCACCTCAGCGTCGCGTGATGCCACGCGACTCCAGTGGTCCCGAGCCTGCTGTCAGCTACGATCGTGGAGAAGGACAGGGTGCAGGGTATCAAGTAGCAGTGAGGGTGTACGGGGATCATTGTCTAGAATTTGGTATTTTCATTTGTAATTTCTAGGGTTAGCTTCCTTTACTCTGTTCTTCATTTTTGTTGAGAAATTGTAAACTTTCATCGAAATTTAATAGCAAAACGCTTCGCTTCCTGGTCTACAGCATCATTTCTGTACCCAAAACCCATCTATATCGTTACAGTCTGTAGCTTTAGCCTTGGCTTTTGTCTGGTCGGTTGGACGCTCCTCCCGTGGACGTGATGTAAACTCGTGATCGTGCCCGTCACTCAATCCGTAGTTGCAGTTGTCGTCGAACCTTGTACGCTTGCTTGCTTTACTCAAATCGTTTAGGTCAATGTCAACGTCACATTGTAGCGTCTTGAGGTTCTTCCACTTTGGTTGACCCCTCACGATTTCCCAAACATGCTTCCAAGCAAATTCTTGATTCTCCTCTTTCCTGTACACCCTTTCAACGGCTGCCATGATATTTGTGTCTCATCTCCCACTAACGACTGCGTCATCAAACCCTGAATATTTCTCGTTGAATTTCGTATTTTGCAGCAAAAGTATCAAAACAGGGTGTTGCAGCAAAACAACGTAAGGCAGCTTCTACCAAATTCGAACGTCTGGTTGAGCCAGTCAAAAGGAAGAAAAATCAGTCCAGTGTTGCTAATGTAAAAGACGATCAAGCCGGAACCGTCGCTGCGAAGAAAAACAAGTCCATTGCTGATGTAAAAGACGATCAGGTCGGAACCGTCGCTGCTCCGTATGTGGCGTCTTCATCTGATCTAGGGTCGTCTGGCAAGGAGGTCATTGTTGTTCAGACGCGAGAAGCTGTAACTGTTCCGACGAAAACAAAGAACAGAGCTTGTTCTGTGTTACAGGAGGCAGAAATTTTTGTAAGTAATCTCCCATTCGAATCATCTGAAGAGTGGGTTTGCAACGTTTTCGGATCTTTTGGTCGGATTACGTCGGCGTCCGTCCCCCGACGACGGAATCGTAATGGGCGATAGTTCAGGTTTATTCGTTTTGACTCAAGGGTTGAAGCTACTCAGGCTATTGAGGAGCTCAATAGGTTTAAAATTAATGGTCATATTCTTCTGGTAGCATTTGCTCGACGTCGGGCTCAGATGGAAGAGACGCCGGCGTGTTTTGTAAATCAAAGAGTATACTCTGGTTTTGATAACCAAAAACAGAGTACACTATAATTTTTTTTGATCGGAAATTTTTATTGAGGGCGTTGTCTTTGTCCTTTACGAAGAGAGAAATATTTGTATATTATGCTTTGCTAATTAGAAAAAACATATATGCAATAAATAATCAAACTTCAGATAATCTCATTTCTTAAATTGTGCCTACAGCTAAATTAAGATGAAATCTCATACTATAGCTGAGAATTGAATGTAAGACACATACCTTATTTATTCAGTTCAGCCTTCGGAGACACAAAATAGAATAACAGGTCGTCTAGGTGATGATCTGTGGTAGTGTCCCTGTCTCCATATACTTCCACAAATTATGCATCAAAAACTCTTACCACTTCCATTTCCTTTCTTTAATACCAAGCTTGGAAAAGAGGAAGTTGAAATCTGCAGGACATTAAAATGACTGATCAGAACAGAAACAGAAGCAGAACAATGAAAATGGTTATGTATCTTTGCTTACCAATAACGAGCCATGGATTGAACGAGCCAAGATGATTTCTCCAGTTGTTGAAGTTTGCAGAAAGAACGTATGATTGCACTCTGTGCTTCAGAAAGACGGATCAAATTAAGAAGATGAATGAAGAAGAAGAGAACTTTGTGATGTTTCAATTTCTCCTCAAATCTACATAGGATACGAGAGAAGAGCAAGTGGAGTGGCCGGCTGTTGAAAAGAAAAAACTATTCTTGGAGTTGTGGGTTCCGAAGGCAATTCAGGTCTATTTTTTATGCGGGCATCAAGTTTTGGTGCTGCAAATCTACGAGCAGCCAACCTTGACTAGCTGTAAATTTGCTTATTTAAATTATGTTTCAATATTGGATTCATGCTCTCTTTTTCATTATGTTTCAATTTTAATTTCAAAGGATTCAGACGCTCTTTCAATGAGCTTTTTGAACTGGAACAACGCCTCTCTATCCTTAAGTCCAAATGTTTATTTTTAGATAAGTTCGAAAATTTTATTAGAAAAAATTAGATCCAAGCAGCATCTAACCAAAGACAACCATTACATGGGAGGAGCTCTCACAAGGAGCTGCGAGAACAAAACCCGAAACAAAAAAAACAAATAACACAAAATCACCCACTAGTGACCCACTCTTCATCATCCTAAGGCAGAATTGGATCATAAAAAACTTTAGCTAAATGAACCAGCTGAACAACTTGAATTGTTGTAAAATCTGCATCTCAATGTCCACAGGATTTACAACTCTCTTTCGACTCTTAGAATGAGCTGATTTGATATGAGCGGTATAGTAATCCCCTAAGAACTTGGGAGGCTGACTTTGACGGTTTGAAGTTCTAGAAGGTTGCTTCGAATGTCGACCCTTGTTCAAAGGTTTAGGATTCGGAGGTTTAAGGAGAACCTCCTTTCACGGAGTACTTTGAGGAACCCCGATCAGATCTTCATTCTCCACGGACTAGTCATCGGCGCGATTTTCCGGCACCGGGAAATGGATACAAACAAACTGAAGATATTTACCTTGTACACATTCAGGCTGGTAACGGCTTGGTTGGCCTCCTCCTTTGATCGTATCGCACAAAACCAAAATAATTACCTTTACGATTTGGCCGGAGTAGAACAGAGGAATTGACAATTTCTCCAAAGGTTCCAAAGGCGTTCCGGACCCAATCGATTTTGGTATCGTAAGATAAGTTACAAATGAATACCTCATCTTCTTGCAACTGAAGCGCGGCCTTCGATCGGCGAGGATGTGATCCAGAAGCCATCTGCCTCTCCTTGCTAACCGGAACAACAATGGAGTACGAAACTTACTTGATTCATCTTAAATGCATATTCCTTCAGAATAGTTCTCCATATTTTAAAGTAATTCTCCTCGTCCTTCACTATGCAACCATTATAGGCTTTTGTAAAACACTTCCTTTCTCATATGCCAACGCTTGCTTGCACAATTTAAACTTAACCTTTGTGTTGGTTAGCTCATCCTGCAAAGTATACATATAGGAGTGTCCAATGTTCCAAATTGCACCTTCACTAGGTCGAGGTGTTCAGTTAGAGTGCTCGGTACTTGATCCAAATCCTCCTGTTCACGTTTGGCTAGCTTGATAGATTTCTCTTCCAACTCCTCTATTCATTCCCCATCTTCCTTATGTTGTTCCAGTTCAACAACATATTAATGTGGACATAAAATACATCTATTTTAGATATCATTAGCTCACATTTATATTCTTTTTAGTCCCGACCCCGCATAAGTAGATCCATTTTATTCTCATATTGCGTAATTAGTCTTATTTCAGGGTTCGCCAAGCATTAGGAACAAAAAGGAGCAATTCGGGAGCGAAACGGAGCGAAATTGGAAGTTGGGCAGGAGTGCTTGTAAAATACACCGATTTGTTGCACGCCGTGCATCTAACCGGTGCATTTTGGAACAGAGGCGTCGTTGCGTGCAACTTAAGATGCACTGGCAAATGCACGGCGTGCAAGCGACCGTGCAAACGTCAAAAACGCATTTTTCAGCTGCATTTCCCGTTTTTTTATCAGACTTGATTCTCGATATAAAAGGATTTTAGGTCAGAATAAAAGGTGTATCACGTATTTGAAGAGAAGAACACACTTGGGAGAGCTTATAAGGGATTTTGGAGAAGATCAAAGACGAGACACGAGAACTACATCGAAGGTTTTTTGTAGTTTGGATTAAGATTTGATATTTCTATTACTTTTAAAGTGAATATGATTATTATTGTTTCAATCCATTCTTTGTGATCTTATTCCATTGATATGAACTAAAAACCTATTGATCTAGGATTAGGGGAACGGTGTAATGAATTAACCTAGTGTATTTCGGTTATACATTTTTAAACTAGTATTGGGATATTGTTTATCTAATTTCGTTTGCAATGCTTTGTTGCCCTGATCACATGATAATTGATTAAATCTTGTTAACCAACAATTGAGAAATGAGGTTAATAGGAGGAAAAGGAATTAGATAGCTCGGGTTTTAATCTACACTAGAATATGGTTAGACTGACACGAGTGCAATAAATATAGGAGTAAAACCCAAAAGTTAGAGGAATTCATAAATTGTAATGCTATATACCGCTCTACAGCTAGATTAGAGATAATTAGGTGGACTTAGTATATTAGGGTCCTAATACGATCGAGAGATGGTTATGACTACGTTGAGAGAATTCTCGTTGCCCTTAAAATAGTATTAGTTGTAAATGTATACTGAATTCCGTTTAGTTGTTCATCACATTCAAACCCCGTTAATATCCTATATCACCTTTAATCTCTACTTTACAACCTACTTGTGATTTTGTACTTTATTCTCGGATCACTTATATTGCTTATTGTTTGCATGAAATTGTTACATTTTACAAAACAAAACCAATCGTTGTTATAGGAATAGCTTGACCAACGAATTAACTAACTAAAGTGCTTGCTTAATTACTCTCTTGGATACGATAATTCGGACTAAACCTGGATTACTACTTGACGACCGGTACGCTTGCCGTACCATTTTTAGAGTCAATTCTTAGAGTGTCACATATCGTGGCTTAGACGTTCCCCTCTTCTTGGTAGTTATAGGAACGACTTCTACAGTCTCAATAAAAGACATTTCCTTCGCCATCCTTCATTCTCAAAACCAAGCTCTGGTATCACTTTTATAGGATCACATTTTCACCTAGCGAAACTATACGAACTCTTGGCCAAATTCAAGTAGTGGGTCGTTGTCTCCTCCTTGGTTGTGCATTCGATTCTGCCTCTTATGTGCTTATATCCGTTCCTAGTCCCCATGTTTGTCAGAGTTGTATGGTATGGAGTGGATCTAACTCTCTTCTGGGGATCATTGAAGTGTGTAGGCCCTTGGCGAGATATATTTTGATAACTTAACAGTGTGTAGAGGGGGCGGAGTTAGGGTTCTTGGTAGAAGTGTTTGGCTCTCTTCCTTCTTCATTAGTATTCATTGTGTTTTGTCGAATTTGGATCTAGAGAACTTTTATCTTCTCCGGTGACGATGTTGGGATTTGTCGAATTTGGATCTAGAGAATTTTTTATTTTTCTTCTGGTGTCGGTTATTGTGTTGTTTTTTCTTGTTGGTTTTTGGTTTTGGTTGTTCGGTTATTCGGGCTTGTTGTCGGGCCTTTTATTGGACTGTGGTTCAAGGGTGAGTTTTATCTCTATGTTCTAGTTTATAACTTTGTTATTTGAGGGCGTTGTCTTTTTTTCTATATCTGTAAGAGATAAAGATTTCGTATATTATGGTTTGCTGATTAAAAAAAAACATAGATGCAATAAATAATCAACTTCAGATAATCTCATTTTCTTAATTTGTGCATGCAGCTAAATTAAGATGAACTCTCATACGTAACAGCACATACTATATAACTGGGGATTGAATTTAAACCACAGACCTTATTTACTCAGTTCAGTCTTCGGAGATACAAAATAGAATACCAGATCGTCAAAAACTCTTAGCACTTCCGTTTCCTTTCTTCAGTACCAATCTTGGAAAAGAGGAAGTTGAAATCTGCAGGACATTAAAATGACTGATCAGAACAGAAACAGAAGCAGAACAGTGAAAATGAGTTTGTATCTTTGCTTACCAATAAGGAGCCATGGATTGAACGAACCAAGAAGATGATCCCTCCAGTTGTTGAAGTCTGCACAAAGAACGTATGATTGCACTCTGTGCTTCAGAAAGACAGATCAAATTAAGAAGATGAATGAAGAAGAAGAGAACTTTGTGATGTTTCAGTTTCTCCTCTAATCTGCATAGGATACAAGAGAAGAGCAAGTGGTAGCTGAGGTCAATGCGGGACTAGAAAAATAATAAAGAATAGAAAGGGGAGTGGCCGGCTGTTGAAAAGAACAAAACTATTCTTGGAGTATATATAGTTGAGCAGCCAACCTTGACAAGATGTATATTTGAGCTGTAAATTTGCTTATTTAATTTATTGGTGGGTGGAGATGATTATAGTAATAGAAAAAAATCCACTTTTATTTTTACTTTTTTTTAGAATGGCAGAGCAGACACGCCCGTAATGTTGTTTTCTAATCTTTTGTGATATTTATTTATTACTTTTTAACTTAAAAATCGCATCCTTTACATGAGCCAACGTAAAAGTGGTAGTTTGTTACAAAAAGTAGCATAAACGTAGTATTTTTTACAAGAAAAACTACTTTTTTCATGTTTATTTTACACGTGCTTAATACTTTCTGTAAACGTGTACCACTTTTGTATTACGATCTGTCACAAAAAGTCGATCTCAGTTAGAAATTGTATATCACAAATATGATAGGTTGAGAATCGAGGTTACCCCTATAAAATATAAGAATCCATTGTAGGACGTAATAGATTAGGAGAAGAGGGAAGAGATATGAAATACTCTTTGACCCAGTTCCTGCTCATCTTCTTGTTGTGTTGGGTTGCATCTGAAATGAAATCGTCAATAATACCTAGGGCTAGGGACTGTCCAAGGATTAGTAGTCGTAGACTGTAGTTGTCCTGTCTTTCTTTTTTGTAATTAATATGCTTCGTGATTTGTGGGCATAGTTGTCTTGAGTCTTGATAAAAAAAAATAAAGAAAACATAGGGTAGTGGGGAAAGCATGTGGACAATGGAAATTTTGAAAAGTGGAACAGTCACCCACCCTTATTATAACAATAAGGAAAAATTTCATTTTACCACCTGTCAAACATTTAACTTCACTTTACTACCCTGACATAAATTTTTTTCACTTTCATACCCTAAGCAAACATTTAACTTCACTTTACCACCCAGCCGGATAAAATGTCCAAAATACCCCTAACTATTACTCAAATTTTCATCTCATGCCATTGCCTCAGAATTTGAAAAGAGGTGAAATGACAATAATACCCTTCATTGTTTAGGGTGTTAAACTGAAAATTTCAATAATTTTAAAACAAAATCAGTTTTTTTTACAAATTCATTTTTTAATTTCAAAAAATCAGATTTTAATTTTAAAAATACATAAAATCAATTTTTTTTTATATAAAAATATGTTTTTTATTAAAAACAGTTTTAGTTTTTAAAAAAATTAATTTTATTTATATTAAAAAAAAACTTGAGCTGCTCGCGAACATCTCCTTCTCCGGCGTGGTCTCCGGCGACCCCTCCTCCGCCGGCGTCGTCCCCGGCCACCACCACTTCGCCGGCGTCGCAACCCGACCTCATCCCTCCTCCCTCGAGCTTCTCCGGCATGGGAGTTGTGGTTCAGATCTGATTTGGTTCAGATCTGAACCAATCTGAACCAAATCAGATCTGATTCTCAACTCGTCCTCGACTCGTTCGTTGTCACTAGTGGCCAAAGTCCTCTAAATCTCGAGAATTGCTTGAATTAAGATCCATCTGCTCGTTAATTCTTATGTATTTTTAAAATTAAAATCTGATTTTTTGAAATTAAAATCTGATTTTTTGAAATTAAAAAATGAATTTGTAAAAAAAACTGATTTTGTTTTAAAATTATTGAAATTTTCAGTTTAACACCCTAAACAATGAAGGGTATTATTGTCATTTCACCTCTTTTCAAATTCTGAGGCAATGGCATGCGATGAAAATTTGAGTAATAGTTAGGGGTATTTTGGACATTTTACCCGGTTGGGTAGTAAAGTGAAGTTAAATGTTTGCTTAGGATATGAAAGTGAAAAAAATTTATGTCAGGGTAGTAAAGTGAAGTTAAATGTTTGACAGGGTGGTAAAATGAAATTTTCCCTAACAATAACCACTTTTGTAGAAGAAGACTAGAGTTGGTCAGATTTCTTTTCTCTCAAAATACTCTATTGTCCTAGCCGCCCCAACAGTAACTGCATCTTTATGCCCTTCTCCTCACCAAGGACGCCACCGTGAACGTCGCTGGTGGTCATCTTCCCTTCCTAACCTTCCTCTCTCCTTTCTTCTCCCCGTTTTCCCCCTCCTCACTCGCTGCCCCCTTTCTTCTCCTTCTCTATTTCTTGTTCAAGCGTGACACCTATTGGAGCTCGTGTGTTGTTGGAGTTTCGACCGGAGCTTCGTGTTCACGTCGGAAGTCAGGACACGAGCTTGGCCTCCTCGACACGGGCTTGTCCCTCTCGATACTAGGAGCATTATGCCGTTCCAGATCTACTTCATGACACCACAGGTTGTTCGTCTCTCACCTCGTCTCTGTCGTGGGGTCGTTGGGGTTGGAAGACGGAACTGTTAGTCCTGCTCAAAGTATTGCCTAAATGTTGTATATGGGGGGCAAAGCGACCGAACTTGAACTCATCAGTTGTAAGGGGCATGACTTTCACCAGAGACCCCTATTGAAATCGGTCCCTGAAGCTACAGGGGCCTAACATTTGTCCTGGCGAGGCTGTTTACCAACCCTTGCTTGATCATCACGGGGTTCTTCAGCTTGACCCCCTCTTCATGCCTTCAGCCGAGAAGGAACCTGAAACTTCGGTTTCCTTGCCACCAGAGGGCTGGCTGACTGACCACCAAGTTTTTCAAGCCTGAATCGACCCTCCCGGCTGAGACACCTACCCGATGTCCTGTACCGTTAGGTACAATGCTCGGGGATACTATAGGGCCTCTGCAGTGGTCGGGGACAAGGGCCCGAAACCTTGTGGGGCGTCATGAGACCCTTTATCCTCCCAGTCGGTCGCAAACTGCTTGGTCTTCCAACCCTTCTAAAACTCCAACATGGATGAATCAAAGCGCGAGATACCACACATCTCCAGGTCGCACTCCCGAACTACATGTCTGATCCTCCCACAATTGAAGCAGAATGAAGGGAGCTTCGTGTAGGTGAGCGAGACCAAAAAAAGGGTCCGGGAACTCTCGGAAACGCAGAAGCAGGTGGCGACGAAGGAGACGCTCCACGAGATGCCATAACCGCACCTTCAACGCCTCTCCCCAGCAAAGTCCCAATGAATCTCATGGGACCTCCGAACCACCCCCAATGTCGTGCCAATCGTCTCCCTAGTCAATCATTTTCGTACCAGTGGAGGGAGACCGTGGGCGTGAACCTAAAGCTGCAGTCGATCCAAAGCAGGGAGCTCTCTAGCCATTGGGTCAATGTCCCCGAGCAGAAGAGGACAGCCATCAAAGCACCCGGGCTCTATCCCCCCGACGCGTGCTTAAGCCTCTACTTACTCGAAGTATAAGCCAAAGACCCCCGGGCCTATGTCCTTGATGATCAGACCCACCGCGGACCGTCCCTAAGTGTTGTTCGTGATGATACGTAGCAGGACTTTTTTCTGGTGAGGCCTCGGAGCCCAAAGCCCCACCACCATGCCAAACTGTTGGCGCGCTATTATCGACAGGTTGACCGGTGAATACGAAACCAAGACCTCCACCTCCTCCTCCTTTTCAAGGGAGGAAGAAGAGAGGTAATCCTGGAGGCTGACCATGGTGGACGCGAGGAAACCCGATGGAACCGGAGCCTCCAGAGCTAGAGTGTCCTCCAACGGCAGCATCGTTCCCTCGACGACGAATCATACCCGCATGAGTGGTTAGTAAGGACGGGATCACAAGGATTCGATCAACATTAGGTAGCGAGAATCCAGCAAACAGCGCCTCCAACTCCGTTCTCCCGTCGTCGTCGACGGGTGCCTTCCCTCGACTAGGATCCCGACGCAGCGGAGACTGAGGACAGTCTCTGGAAGGAGGTTGGATGGCCGGTGGTGGATTGTTTGTAGCCGAAGTTACGACTTGGTTTTTCACTAGACGACCTTTATGTGGTTTCAACAGTGGTGTTGTCGGTGTTGTCGGTGATGTATTGAACCCCGGGGAGAACGCCACGACTGCCGTGGTTAGTGGCGGTGATGGCATTTTGGAGGATGGTGGTGATGGAGGAAGCGAAAGAGGGAGGTCGGTTAGAGTTTACTTCGACTTCCTCCAACGTCGAGCCTTTAAAGAAGGCGAGACTTCACAAGAGAGACGAGGGGTAGGGAGCACTATAGGTGGGGCTAAGGCTAGGGTTTTCTCGGGAGAGGCTCTCGGCATCACGAGAGATTCTAAAATTTAGGTTTAGTACCGCACAAAATTAAAGGCTTAGATCGAACAAAGTATGCTATTTAAAATTAAGTGAAGTTAAAAATAATTGATTGAGGTAGGAAGAAATGACGTACCTTGTGGGAGTAAGTTGAAATTAAATTGATATCAAAAGAAATAGAACTTATTTTTTTTTATTGATGATGGTTCTTTTTTTTAATAAGCTCACTTTTTTGTTGGAGAAAGACTCGATCCAAAAAGGATTGACCCTAAAGATCAAAAGATCGGTACCACGATTATAGAGGAATTCTAACAACAAAACTAAAAGACAATGCCTCAAACAAAGACAAAAAGTAAAAAAAAAAAGACGACCACGTGGTGAGTTTAGAAGCCTTGAGTCAATTCGTTTCCACAACTCCAAACTCACGGACTGTTAACAAGACCTCGTCCACAACTCAATGAACTAGTCTTTGATATGGTCGATATAGTATAAGTAGAACTAAACTTAGTAGAGCGTCCCGTACAAGTAAAGGCCTTGAGGAGAGCATCCTTCCAAGGATGTTTCAAATCCTCGCCCTTACCACCAACCCAAGCCAAGGCAACTCTTGTACAATTCACTTCCACGATAGCCAACTCAAGGGCTTCAGGAACAGCAGGATCCACCTCAGCCGAAACACCTTGACTTGCTGGAGACATAGGTCGGACTGGTCCCAGGCTCAATGCCGACCCAATCCCGTGATGAGCGTCGTCCTCAACTCCAACAGCGTCCGAAAAAAAGAACCTGATTGTACCGGCGCACGAATCACGATTGAATCAAAGAGATTGCGTTCAACCCGAGGATCTTCTCCAGATTTCTCTATGGTTTCCAAACGACCTCCATCAGTCAACCGCTTTGATGAGCTCGCCGGAACAAGACTCGCCGACACGCTCTGTTTTCCAACACAAATAGGAGTCCGACCAGTGCTACGAGCGAACGCGACGAGCAATTCAAACCCATTGTCTCTGTAACCATCGTAGGCTTCAATCACATGTGCTGCTGAATCCGTCGACTTAAACTCAATGAACCCAAAGTAAGAACCACGACGGTTTGGCAGTTTGAGAACAGTAGCTGATACGATACCACCGGACAGTCCAAACGAGTTTGGAACCCAATAAACAGTTGTGTAATAAGGTAGATGAGAGATAAAGACCTTCGTGGTCGAGTTTCCTGCAACGAGAATAATTGACTTGGTGTTGTTCTTCTCCGCGCCTCCATACTACGACGCTGCTGTATCGGAAGGATGGTGTCTACTCCGCGACGATTCACGATCCTCCACCATCTCACGTAATCTCTGCCTGTACCAGACGCGTTCTCCGACAATTTAGCGATTTCTTTGAGAAATCATTGGTATTGAAGCCATAGTGATCGGGTTCAAGTCGTCCCGGAGATGGTTTTAGCTTTGATTTTCCGTCTTGTTCTAGTTCTACGGTTATTTCCTAGTTCAATTATTGTTTAAGATCATACATGTCTTAATTTTCTGTTCTTAGTTATTGTTTGCTTTAGTCTTTTAATTGTCAAAACAAAGACCTTGGTCACTCAAAAATCTGACTATACCTCGGGTCCCTTTAGATGATTAGTTGTAGTCAGTCTTCGGATGATCTACTCTCCCTCTATTCTTCGTTCTGTTTGATGGTTTTATATTCATAAAAATAGTTTCTTTCGTTAAAAAATATGGTAACAAATCAAATATTTGAGTTTTTAATTTTACTCTCCAGTTTTTTTTTTTTTCTAGTTGTCCCCTCAAATACTTTTAACGTTGAGTATTACCATTTAAAAAAGGGATAATTGTCCAAAACTACTCTAAAGTTTCATCCACAAATCAGTTGATGTACAAAGTTTTGTCGACGTTGTGTGGCTACATTGAAGTTTTGCCCACGCTTTTGTGGGTGCATTGAAGTTTTGTCCACGCTTCTATTCAATCCGGGAAGCACTACCCAGAGGCTCCAGACCATCATTCTGAACATCCTTATTACGTCAAAACTAAAAATGTCGTGGACAAAACTTCATGGTAGCCACACAGCGTGGACGAAACTTTTTGCATCAACTTGTTTGTGGACGAAACTTTAGGATATTTTTGAACAATTGAGACTTGCGAAGCATATATTTTGTGCGGGTCCATGCCATATACTCTTGAGCTCTGCTATATTCCATAGAGACAGAATTTTCAAAGAAGAAAACAGCAAGTCACTGTCAACATCATCGAACTGTTTATCACCATCGTGATGGACATTTTGACTTTGAAGTTGGATCAACTCTTCTACTCCTTCCATGTACCCAAGTTCAATCTTCCTTATAGACTGAAATCAACAAACTGTTGAGATACATATAACCAAATATAAAGGCATACTTAAAGGTCCCAATCAAAATACTACCTATTTAAGGACCATTCTATTTTACTGTACTCAACTTAACACCAATTTCATTTAATTACATTCAACTTTCAAAATACTTATAACATTTTGTTTTGTTTTTTGGGTAATCTTCACAAAGATACGGCGAATGTGTCACTAGTTTCATAAATATGGGTTTTTCAAAATGTTGTAGATGGACAAGGAAAAGTTAGTTTTAGTTTTCCCGTACGTGACATAAAATTCGTTTGAGATGACAAAATTATCCTTGTCCATGAATTTTTTATAGTCTATCTAATAGAAAATAGTTAGCTACCATATCTATTTATAAAAATCCCTTTCTTGTATATAAACAAACAAACTAAATAAATAGTAGTGTCATTACCTTTGTTGTTGACAGATTGTGTATGCAAGAGACAACAAATTGCGCGCATATTTTTGGACAGCCCTGAAGACAAAGTTCTTTCAAGAATGGATATTTCCAAGTGCAATCCTTACCTGATTGTCCAAATGCATGCTCCAATTCCGCATTCCTTTCTATTCGAAGTCTTTCTAGTTTCGGAAGAAGTATAGAGATTGGGAATATTGTTTTCAATTTCCCACATTCACTCACATCTAAAGTCCTCAGGTTTTCAAAGACAACTCCAGCAGTAACTTGTTTTTCATTCTCAGCCATGACGATCACGTGCTCTAGTTCATTGCATCTTCCGACTATAAGCTCTTTCAATTTGGGTAGAGTTGTAGCAATTGTAGTATCAGAGAGATGTTTCAATCTGTTGCAGCCAATCACTTCTAGTCTATAAAGACGGACAAAACAAACATTTTGTGCCGGACCACGCCATATGCACCTGAGATGTTGTAAATTTTGCAAGGACAATTTCTCCAAATGAGATCTTTCAATTTGCATTACATCTTCCACTCCTTGGATGTCGCCAAGTGTAATATTCTTTGCCTGTAGAGCAGTTAATATATACATTTTTGTATTACAATAAATTAATAGGATGATTGTCATTCAAGTAGTCACGTAATTTACCTTGGTTGTTGACAGAGATTTTATGCTGGCGGCAACAAATTGTGTGCACAATTTTGGGCAGACCACAAGACTAAGGTGTTTCAATAATGGCCAAGGGCAGTCCCAATGTAATTGTCCAAATAATACATGCTCCAATTCTGCATTGTGTTCCAGTTCAAGCCATTCCAGCTTTGGAAAAGCTACAGAGATTGGGAAAATTGTTTTCAATTTTCCACATCTGTTTACCTTTAAAGTCTTCAACTTTTTAAAGCAAATTACAGGTTCTTCTTTTCGATCTTCGGCCTTTACAATTTTCAAACACCCTTTCCATTTTGTTGCAGGAACTAATTTTCAAGCTTTCCAGCGTTTGGAACAATCCCTCGGCATGGGAGGTGAAAACCATTAGAGAACACAACTCTTTCCATCCATGCAAGTGTAAGTATTGAACAGTGGGTAACAATTCCTTACATATGTTTATCATTGCTGACTCATCTTCAATGTCTCTCAATTCCAAACGTCTCAACATGCTTGGTGAAGACCAAAAATGGGCATACAATGTACCCATGTAATCGCAAACGGACTTACATCGAGTTGTCAAGAGAATTTTACAACCTTTGCATTCATGGAGAATCATCCCTATAGTCTTCAAGTCAAACCGCTTCCAAATATCATCTAGGATTACAAGGATTTTCCCATCTTTGAACCTGTGGTTTAATTTGCTTGGTCTTCCTTCTTCAGTCTTTTGCTCAAGATTGAGATTCAATAATTCTGCTATAGTGCCTTGTATGCTGCTCACGTCTAGCCTTTGAGAGACAGTAACCATGATTGCATGATCAAATATCTTGATCCTTTCAACTTCCTTCTGTACTTGTTCAGCCAGGGTTGTTTTTCCGATCCCTCCCATGCCATACAGTCCAATAATGTTGACGTCATCCTTCTGCAAAGCCTCCATGGGGAACCGGGAAAGGCCTCAGGTGAAGGAATTGGGGTGAGTTGTGTAACCACAAATTGATGGGTGGTTTGGGATTCAAATGCCTGCAGGATTTTAATGTGGCTCTTCTGGGAAAACAGGGCTGGAGATTGATGCACCATAAGGACAGTTTAGTGGCGAGAGTTCTGAAAGCCAAATACTTTCCATTGACTGAGTTTATTTATGCTGAAGTACGGGGACCTGTTAGTCCGATCTGGAGAAGTATATTGGTCGACCAGGAGGTGGTCCAGAGAGGAATTAGAAGAGTAGTGAGGACTGGGGATTCGGCTATCCTGAATAACCCGTGGGTTAACACTGACACGGGCTTTATCCAAGATGAACCGAGAGTGGTGGACGAATGGGTCATAAACCGGTTGTTTATTTTGGGTCAAAGGAGATGGAATTGATAATTGGTGTGCAGGATATTTTCTAGAGAGGGACGCTGAAGCAAATTTAAGTGTCCCTCTTAGTCTATCTATGGAGGAGGATGGGTGGTATTGGAAGGGTACTAGAGATGGTGTTTACTCAGTCAAAGTGGCTTACAGGGAGATCCAGGCTAGAAGAGGTATTTGGAGACAGGAGGAGCGGGATGGTTTTTGGAAATGGGTTTGGGCGCTCCAAGTTCCGCCTAAGGTGCACCACCTTATTTGGAGAGGAGTAACATGTAATTTGCCAACTAATATGAATTTAAGAGCCCGCTATGTTCTAGTACAGGGCAATTGTACTAACTGTGGTGATATGGAGAGCGTGGAGCATGTGTTTATAGAATGCCCGGTTGCTAGAGATCTTTGGGGGAGGCTACCGGGTGTAATTATGGGTCAACATGCCACGTTCAGGGATTGGTTGGAGTTGCAGAAAGCAGCAGGGAGTTCCGAGCTCATAGGCCAAATTGCCATGGGTTGTTGGGTTCTTTGGCATGCAAGAAATCAGAGGGTGTGGCAATCTAGGAAAGTTGCAGGAGAAGCTCTGTTCAGATGACCATGGGTATGTGGAAGGAGTGGGTGGAAGCGCAGTCACTTAGTTCAAAGGTTGGACCGGCAGCAGAGCATTCGAACGGGAAGTGGTATCAGCCAACCTTGTACCGAGTGAAACTAAATGCAGATGGAGCTATTTTTGAAGGGTGGGGTGGTGGAGGAGGTGTTGTGGTTAGGGGAGCTGAATGGGAGATATTGGGAGCACGGAGTTTTGTATTTCCGGGGTTCAAGGAACCGGAGTTGATAGAGGCGATGGTGGTTCGGAAAGCACTCCGATGGCTCCAACAGTGAGAATGGCACGAAGGGGAGGTGGAGACGGATTGCCTTGGAGTAGTTTTGGCAATAAATTTTGATGATAGGCTTTTTACCCTGCTGGGGAATATTATTGAAGACTGTAAGGTTTTATTGAGGGGCTTAGAGGGTTATAGGGTTAGTTATGTTCGCAGGGAGGCTAACCAAGTAGCTCACACCATAGCTCATAAAGCCCGGGAATGGGCGACTATTTCTTTTGATCTTGATTGTATGCCGGACCCGATACCGGGTTTATTGGCTTCTGATTTAAGTTAATGAATTCAAGCATTTCGTCAAAAAAAAAAAGATACCTTTCAACTTTTTATTAGACATATCTTTCAGACACACATCCTTTCCTTAGCTCGATCTTTATTACGCTGCTAATTCTTTCACCGTTTATATGATTGTACAATTTGAATGTGTTTTGTTCAAATTTAATTTTTTCTTGTAATGTATTTGGTTTTTGCGTTATTTATTCGTTTTTGTATTATGCATCTGAGTTTCGTTATCGTTTGAGGCTTAAATCTTATACTTTTTACCTGAAAGTTATAAAATAAGGTGAGGCTGAATCCAATGTTTTCCTATTCTTTCCAATAGCAATGGATCATCTGTCATATGATATTTGAAAGACTCTTTGATGCATCAATAGTGTAAAACAAGTCGAACATCAAACATAAGTTCTTAAGGAAAAGAATCTGGACACAAAACAAGTCATCGATCTCGTTACAGGTCCTGAAACTGCTACCACAGTCTACTGCCTACTTATGCCTAAAGGTTTGCATGTTGTCCGACGTTTTTTTTTTTTGATCAGAGATGTTTTATAAACCTTATTCTCAAAGTGAGATATAGACAGTCTGTTCGAGGACAGACCAGAACCACAAACTACAAAAACAAACAGCAGTACCAAAGGTGGATATACCATCCTCCTACAAAACAGAAAAAACAAGAACCGGAACAAACCAGAAACCTCATCTTAGGATCACAATTCTAAGCTTGGTTCGTCATAGGTTCTTAATGTACTTGATGACGAACACTACAGAATCTCCACTCCACTTAACTTGTTAAACCTCATCTTAGGATCGACATCAATCGACTCCGCTTCCTTTCCCCGACCTTCCCCTGATGGAATGTGGGATGTGCGATCTCAAATAGTGGAGGTATCTGCATCATCTTCCTCTGCCCGTCAACCTCCCCGACAGCCTTGGTTCTTACCCGAGCCTTCCAGCGCCTCACGGGCTTCCTGTCCCTGACCTGCCACTCATTGAAGAATATAAACAGACAAGTTATTTGTGATAAAGAAAATAAATGCAAAGTATCATTTTACGATCTTCCGTTTTCCGGTATTATCTCAAGGTAGCTATCCTCGAGGTCTAAAACCTATTAACGATTTTGATCTCTTTTTGCTTCTCATCCTTCCTTTCTCCTATGAATTTGTCTCGTTATGCCTCCCGATTTAAGTTTGGCATAATCGAGTTTGGGCTGCCCTTTTGGGTGAATTCAGTTTGTGGGCGGTCTTTTTGGGGCACGTCGGTGTTTAGGGTGTTCCTGATGATAATCTACGACGATTAGATCAACCGGCTTCGGCTAGAAGCATCGGTGACGGCAGTACATGCTCCACTTTATTTATCACATTTAATCAAAGTCCATTCCCTAGGAAGGACATCTCAAATGATCTCGAAAAATCAAGACGATTGGCCGACAATATCATAACCCCCACCGTGGAAGCTATAAGTTCATAAGAACTGGCATCCCAGGCTCCCTGGTTTTTTATATTCTTTATTGTTCGCGGTTCTTATTAGAAATATAATCGTCACTGACGGTTTTGAAAATACTAAGAAGATCGTTATTGACGGTCTCCGAGATGCCATCAAGGCCACCATAAAGACATGAAGGAGTAGTGGGGGGGGTGGTGGTGAGAAAGTGGTACTTGAAGTCTCGGCCTAAACCACAAACCAGACTACATCAGTTGTATTGTGAGATATATGTGAAGCAGGGTTCCCTCACAGGAAAAGTTCCTGAATCTACACCCGCTAGGGTTTGAACCTACAAAAACAAAATCAGAGAAAATAAAAAAGACTCACTCGATTAGCCAAAATCGAGAGAGGGGTCGAGGAGGGTGCGGTGGTGAAGGCCAAGGAGATGGTCGCGCCGACGGTGGCTTCAGAGATGGCGGCGGGTTCAGAGGCGACTGCAGAGACGGCGACGACTTCGGAAACGGAGAGGGTCAATCAGAAGACGGCAGAGATTGATGAGGCGGATGATGTGCAGTCGTCAGAGATCAAGGAATCACCGAGTGATTTTGACGAGGGAGATATCAAGGTTGAGAAGAACACCATGGCGGCGGAGTAGCAGAACTGGAACGACGCCGAAAGGACCATGATCTGCTAAGCTGGGGTGGCTCGGGAGGAGACGGCACCAAAACCCTGGCAGGGCTCTCACGCATTATGTGTCATCTTTTATTTGGTTAATTATGTTTATTTAATACCAACTGTAAGAACCGCCCCCGGTCGATCCCGGTCGAACCGGTGTTTTCTGGCAAAGTTTGACTTTCGGTCGGAATAGTCAACTAATGACTCCGGAAGTCATTCGGGACCTTTCCGGGGCCCAAAAAGCTTAGACGTCACCACGGTTAGCTTAGTTGGAACTTTTCCTTTAATTTTATTGTATTATTGTAACGGTCAACTTTTGGTCAAACCCGAGCTTG
This sequence comes from Erodium maritimum, assembly GCA_963921825.1. NCBI lineage: Eukaryota > Viridiplantae > Streptophyta > Magnoliopsida > Geraniales > Geraniaceae > Erodium > Erodium maritimum. The sequence goes on from OY997591.1 coordinate 6,991,669, forward strand.
TTGTCGACTAAATCTTTTTAAAAGTGGACGGCTGGATTTTAATTAAAGGAGAGTGGTCCCCACTATGCCACATGTCACTAATGGCTTGGAGGAACAGAAAAGAGGCCCATTTGACATTTCTATCCTCCTTAGTTGTCCACAATGGGATAAGAGTTAAAGGGGCTTTTAGTCATTTCTCCTCTTAGGTCTTTCAAAGCAACACACACAACAAATTCAGCTCATTTTGTTATAGTGTTGGCCGAAAATATCTAAGGAAACAAGAGAGGAAGAACCCCATAGCTTGAGGAAGAAGAGAGAGAGGAAAACAAGCACCTTTGATCCATTTCTCTACCATTTCTTCTCCAAATTCCTCCCATCTTCATCATCTCATCATCCTCAAGGTTTGTACACTCTTATCTTCTCATTTCATCTACTTTCTACTTTGGGTTTTTGTGGGAACTTGAAGAACTAGCTTCCTTGGTTGTTGATCGTTGTTGTTGGAGTTGAACTAGTGAAGTTTAGGTTGGTTTTGTTGTGATTGTTGAAGTTTTGATGGAACCCATTGAGGGTGTTGAAGTTAAGAGATTGTTTATGACTGTTTTGAACCTTGATGAAACTGGAAATGGAGATTTTGATGGGGTTTTTGCAAAATTCGAGATGGGGAAGAAGGGAGAAGTTCTGGTCTGGTTCGGCACGGAATGGGACCCAGAGAGGGCACGAAATGGCAGTGCCCTTTAATTTCTGTTTGCCCTAGTGGCCCCTTCAAAAAATACGTCATAGATGTTGATGTTTTTTTTTTATCAACAAAACATTATATAAAACCTGCTCTTTGAAGAGAAGAGCAGGGGAAGAACCACAACCTAAAATCATTCCACTCTAATAGGAATCTCTTACAACCATCCTCAACACCCTGAGGATTTACATGAACCAGAACAGATGAAATTGAAAACAACACCACACCTCAACGAAAACAAGGGACTGAAAGAATTGATCTAAAATCAAGATATGACCACCATTAAGCACAGAAAAAAAAACAGGTCTTGCAAACCTAAATTTATCAAACATTAAGCGCAAAAATAAGCAGCAGCACCCAACAACCCGGCCTCCTCAACACTTACTAAAACTGGACAAGTTTTAATCCCAGCTCAAAGAGCCTCAGATCCCACACGGGGACCCCAGGTCTTGTTAATACTGGCGGCCAACACCGCAACGACAGAGAAATTCCGACGGCACCCACTGGAACCCACTGTACCGACATCTTAAAAACCGAAAGGCATTCGAAGGCTTACAAGCCTCATTACTCGCCGGCGGCCAACACCGAATTTCGGCGAGCCCGAGCCACAACGTGGTCGGGAAATCGTAGAGACCCAACGGCCAGAGGAAGGACAGGGAAGGGAAAAACGGAGCCAGATTTAGAAAGGGGAGAAGAGTAAACGCACCTCCAAAAACAGAGGAGCGAAGCCAGGAGTCACAGAACTCGCTGAGGCTCGATCTGCACAGGACGCCACTTTGAAGAAACCGCCACCAACAGCAACGCTTGAGATCTATCCCCGCGACGATCCTTGAGCAGAAACGTGTCCCACACCCGGAGCCAGAGCAAAGACGTCGGGATCTGAAGGAAGGAAGTCCTCCGCCGCGAAATCGAGGGGGCCACCGCCTTGGAAGCTCGAGGAAGTCAGATCTGCAACTATCCTCACCGAGGAAGGTGGAGAAGGTTGCCCCACGACCGGATCTGACTCCTACCACTACCAAAACACACCGGAGAGGAAAGGGTAAGGTAGATCTGCTGCGAAAGAGAGAAGAAAGGATGGGGAAGGCTGATCTGAAGGAACTGGAGGAACGAAGGGAGGGATGGAAGCCACCGCCGACGAGCTCGAAGGTCGTGAGGAACCTTGAGCCTCGCCGACGGAGGCCAGCGGTGAGCGACGACCGAGAAGGGGGATTAGGGTTCGGAGTATTCTAGAGAGAGGGCAGACACTCTCTCTCTAGAATCGGGTTCAATGTTAAAAAAAAACATCATAGACGTTAATGTTAGTTTAAGAATTATTGTGTTTGTCCCGTCAGGATCCCCAAGCATACACTAGCTCTCTTTAAAGGAATACAAGTTGCACTTTTATTATAAAAAAAACACTAAAATGTCCTTTCTTTTTAACAATCTCGATATAATATTATGTGTCTGTATTTTGGACTTCCCTTTTAATTCTTTAGTTCTAATCACTTAGATGTAACAACAAAAATGGAAAATTTATGTTTTTTCAATCAAGATTTTTACCAAACATGTTACTTTCACCCTCAAGACGTGGCCAAGTGTGATATTCTTTGCATGTAAATATACATACAAACTCAAATTCTGTACACAGTTTTGTACAATAATAAAATTAAAATTGCTTCAAAAACGTAATTACCTTAGTTGTTGACGAATTTTTATGCAGCAACAAATTGTGTGCACAATTTTGGGAAATGAACTTGTTCAGTCCTACCCTTAGAATGAACTTGGTATTTGACTTTTTAAAAATTATCCTCACATATATGTTATGGTTAATTACGTTTAGATGCTAACTTATACACATATAACATAAGAGTACACAAACATATGAAATATACGTTTGCCTACTTTAATTTGTCATGAAGTTTTATTTTTTTAACTCACTTAAATTTTTGATAAAATGACAGAATTCTCGCCGGCGACTCGTTGATGAGTCGGTCGTGGTGACCTCGTCGGTCTCCTCCTGCTCATCCTCCGCCTTTGGATTCCACTCTCCAAGTCTTCAACTTTTGTACAGTACGGTTGCTCTGATCCGATCTTGTTAGTTCAATCCAAATGGGAGACGAAGCTAAGGAAGCTTTTGGTGCCTTCTTGATCTCGGCTAGTGGGATCGGCAATATGGCGGCGAGATCTTTAGCTCGGTGTCAGACGCCCTCTCTTGGTCGTTTCCAGATCTAAATCTGATTTACCCTCGTACTCTCTCGTTTCCCGGTCAGTTTTGGTTGGGACTCTCGGTGTGGTACGCTGAGAGGGTGCTGGGCTTGTGGCTTTGTTTGAAGACGAATCGATTGCGAATAAGGGTTGTGGGGTTTCTTAGTAGTAGTGGTCTTTATCTGTGGTGCTGCGGTAGATCCTAATGGTTGTGGTGGTCGTTGTCAGAGGCTATGGAGGGTTGTGTAGAAGCTTTTAGGTTGTTTAGTGGGTTTTTTAGGCATGCTGGTGTTTTGCTTTGGGCTTGGCCCTTGTGTGATATGGGCTTTTGTTTTACTGATTTTTATTGTTCTAGTTATCTCATGTTTGATCTTTATTTTATAATTTTTTTGATCCCCTGAAACCATTGTTGTAAAAGTCTCCACCTAGTTCGCTTAGGCCTCAAAATCTATAAAAATTTCCGATTCGCCGTCTCACTTAGGCCTCAAAATTTAAAAATCATTCCACTCGCCGATTCGTCTGATTAGTTCAAAACTTTGGACTCTGTTTTGTGAAATGAGACATTTAAAAGAGAGATGAAAAGGTAGGAGACAATATGGTTGTAATGGTCTTGCATTTTTTGATAAAAAGAATATGGGACGTGTTCTTCTTTGACGATTTATCATTATAATTTAGATTTTTATTAAAATTTAGAGTAAAATGGAAAAAAGAGTATTATTTGGTTTAGTTTTTTTTTTTGTATTTTGATGCTTGATATTTTTATATTATATAAATATAGTATATATTTTAAATTGTTGATTATATTTGTGTAATATATATTTAATAATATTGAAAAAAACATGCTAAATAAATAAATAATAGATAGTGGTGTTGTTACCTTGATTGTGGAGCCGCAGGCGGCAACACATTGTGTGCACAATTTGGGGCAGCACAGAAGAATATGATATTCCAATAATGGAAATTGGAAAGTGCAATCCTTATCTGATTGTCCAAATGATACATGCTCCAATTCTGCATTGTGCTGCAGTGTAAGACATTGTAGCTTCGGAAAAGCTACAGAGATTGGGAATATTGTTTTCAATTTCCCACAGCTCTTTACCTCTAAAATCTTCAAACTTTCAAAACAAAGTGTGGCCGTAGGTTCTTGTTTTCCATCATCTTCACTGCCTCCTTTGCTCACAATAATTTCCTCCAAATTTTCACAATCTTGTATGGAGATGGAAAAAAGTTGTTGTAGAGTGGTAGCAAGCAACACTGATGGGAAGACACATGTGAGTTTCGAGCAACCCGAAATAGTTATATCAGTGAGGTTGCGTAGACTTACAGATCGGGTGGGCCCCTTCCATACGTGCTTCAGTTCCCATAAACCATCCAGAGTCAGTGTGTGCAAGTACTGTAGGTGTAAAATACCATTGATATTGTTACTCACATCTTCAAACTCAAACACCCTTTCCATTTTCTTGCAGTCCTCAATTTCCAAGTATTCCAGCCTTTGGAACAAACCCTCGGCATCAGCATGGGAGGTGAAAACAGCCAGAGAACACAAGTCCTTCCATCCTTCCAAGTGTAAGTATTGAACAGTGGGTAACAATTTCTTACATATGTTTATCATTGCTGACTCATCTTCAATGCCTTCCAAATCCAAACATCTCCTTATGCTTGATTCATCGGTATATGATGCACCCACACGTATGCAGTAGGTAGGTAGATCTGGGAAACAAAAGCCCATAGGAATACACGTGGCATCCTCAATTCCCACTGATAATGCAACCAAATTGGACAATAACTCCCACTCAATTGAGCTGCTTCCTCCAACCTCGCATTTTCGAATTATGAGGCCATGTAACTCCTCTAATTTTGACAATGCCTCTATCATATTAGACGGATACTCCCTTTCTGCTTTCCCATCAGATAAATCAAGCAACCTTAATTCCTTCAATCCCGACACTATATATAATCCGCAATCTATTTCACTCTCCTTGAGCGATAAGATTTCCAAATTTTTCAACTTTCTTAAAATCGAGCTGTTTGAACATACACACGTGTCCAACATCAGAGCACGGAGATCCTTCAACTTACATAGTGATTGTGGCATTCCAAACCTGCAGTGGATCTGTTGTATACCGTTCCATGTCGGTGGAGCTTTCAAATCAAAAACTTTTAGGAATGTTATATGTTGAAAGAATTCATTCGAGAGCTCAACAACTCCATGCTTCCCACCAAAGATCATAACAGTTTCAAGATTAGGACACTCCAAGTGATTATATTTGGAAAGTACCGGCACACTCTCCTCCATAAAGGAAACTGCTCTGCAATCTTGAAAGCTATGGTTCCTTACGAACTCTTCCAAATCACTTTCGTCTCTCACTGTCAGTACCTTCTTTTCTGGGGGTTCTGTGCCTCCTATCCACAACATCACATCACGAACCACATCGTGCATCTTCACAACGTCTTCACGAACCACATCGTCACGAACCACATCCAACAACAAACATGATTCTTTAAGAGACCCAATTGTCACCCGAACTTTTCTCCTTGCGTCCTCAATTGACTTCACTCGGTGAAACAACCTCATCGCAAAGGCATATCTAGTCAAAGCTTCCACCTCAATCAACCCGTCTTCTGGATACAGAGAACATAACAACAAAATAAATTGTTTATCTTGCGCTTCTGCCGAATGTGTCAAATAATCATAACTCAGTCGCAGGCATTTGTATGCATTTATATCATCATTATCAACCCCATCAATGTCCACGAGCCTAGAAGATCTAAGTTTGTCCAATGCTTCTCTCCATTCATCTTCACCTTTATTTCTTAAAGCTGCTCCAACGGTTGCTAGTGCTATAGGAAGGCCCTTGCACTCTCCGACTATTTCTTCTATCAGAACATTCAACTTCAGTTCTTCCGATAAACCAGCTTTCTTCTTAAAGAATCTTTGTGCTTCATTTTTAGACAACAAATTTAGTTGAATATTTGTTTGACTATGCATGGAAACGCAAACTTTCTTACTCCTAGTCGTCAAGAGGATTTTACAGCCTTTGCATTCATGGAGAATCATCCCTATAGTTTTCAAGTCAAACCGCTTCCAAAGATCATCGAGGATTACAAGGATCTTCCCATCTTTGAACCTTTGGTTCAATTTGCTGGCTCTTCCTTCTTCTGACTCTTGCTCAAGCTTGAGACCCAAAAAGTCTGCAATTCTGCCTTGTATGCTACCCACTTCTGGCCTTTGAGAGACAGTAACCATGACTGCATGATCAAAGATTTTGGTCCTTTTAACTTCCTTCTGCACTTGTTCTGCTAGAGTTGTTTTCCCGATCCCTCCCATGCCATACAATCCAATCATGTTGACGTCATCCCTCTGCAAAGCCTCCAATATTTGAGTGAATGCTAATCTTGAAGACTGTGAAGGCATGAAGTCAGTTGATGAAGAGGATCCCATGACCTGAGGGAGGGGAGAAGCATATGAGACTGTTTCAAAATCACCCTCCACCAAAAGCTTCTTAACAATAACTGTTAATTCCCCAGCTTTAGTTTTGTCACCATGCTCGTCAAAAAAATATCTACTCTTGTTGAATTCATTCATAAACTGCTCCATATCGTTCATCACCTTCTCCACATCTATTAGCCAATTTGCAACATCTTTACAGATTTCTTCAGCATTATTTTTTGCCTTCTTGATTTCAGTTTCCACCCTCTCTCTTCTTAGGCTCAACTTGTTGGCTTCTTCCTCCAAATCTTGAGTGACCTTATGTTTAGAAACATGGAGCTGTTCAAGAGCTTCATCCCATTCAGAAAAACTTTTTCCTCTTAGAGCCCTTCCCAATGTCATGATGAATTTGGGACGTCCCTTGCATTCTGCAATAGCCTGCTTCGCCCCATCATGTGCCCTAAATTCGTCACTAATGCCAACAATGCTCTGAACAAGATCCCAAGCTTCATCTTCGGGCAAGAACGCCAGTTGAACGTAACTCCGAGTTTGCAGAGCATCAGGAACATCAGATTTAGAACGCGCCGTAAACAGAATTTTGCAGCCACTGTTTGGCGAGGAAACTCCCACTGCACCGAAATCAAACTCCTTCCAGACATCGTCAAGAATCAAGAGGATCTTCTCATCCCTCTCCAACCTTAGCTTCAACCTTCTCCCTCTTCCTTGTACAGTCTCCTCCTCTAGCTTCATACCCAAAAAATCAGCAATGATCCCTTGTATGCTTCTCAGTTCTTCATTTTTGGAAACATTAACCACGACAACAGGGTCAAAATGCTTTGCAGCTTCCTCAGCAACTTGTTTAGCCAACATTGTTTTCCCCATACCCGTCTCACCATAAAGTCCAACAATGTTGACACCATCCTTCACCAAAACCTCCATAATTTGATCGAAAGCAGATTTAGAAGACCCGGAATGCACAAAGGCCTTAGATGAAGATGATTCAACAATGTGTTGACGAAGAGGAGCAGGTCGCGGCACTAGGTTCAGTGATTTACCATCTCCACAAAGGCTCTTCATTGTGTTTGTTTTCTCCAACACTCGCTTGCTAAATTTGTACTTCCAAGTCCAACTGGGACACCAAGAACAGCTATTTTCCTTTAGTTCTGTCTCCATGCGCTCCACATCCGGCATCATCTCATTCACCTTTGCCAACCATGCTGTTATACTGTTGTGAATCACACGAGCATTGTTTCTTGCCTCTAGCTCAGCGCTATGCACGGTTTCTTGGATACCCTCCAGCTCAGTTTTGGCACGCAGAAAATCATCACCAATGCTCTTAAAGCAGAAAATAGGGCGAAGCGGCCTTATTAGTATAGGCGTCACCAAATATTCTGATATCTTAGTTGCAACTGCCATGATAATCTCTTCCATCTTCTATATATATATATATATACTCCACCTACCTGGAGAATTAAATTATGAATTAAGTATAAACAAAAGAACAAATGTGCGGAGATAAATGTAGAGAGAGAATTGAAAATGAGAAAATTACCTTAGAGTACTTAATTTAGAGGTATTGCAGATGCGGAGTAAAGTGAGATAGAATCAATCAACCAATCCTTTTGGCGCTCGTAAACTGTAAGGAGCGTGTTCCATAATTTCACACAAATGTATTGGTGAAATTTGTGGCACTGTATTTTAGATACAACATCAATTTGTTACTGATCACAACCATAAGTTATTCTACATTACTTATCTTAATGAACATTTACACACGAAATACATGTCTTGACTATCATTAGTAAGTATTAATCAACTTACTACGAAATAAGAAATTAGAATAAAAATATCTTATGTCTTGATAATAAAAAGCTCCTTAGCTCATTTGCACTATGTGTTGGGTGGAAGATGAGTTGATTTTATTGGAGGACATCAGATACTGACTGCTTGTTAAGGATATTGGCACAACAACCATAACCCACTCTCCTGGTCAAAAGGAACAAATTATGTTTGTTGTGATATACCCTATATCTAGGAATGGTTGTTAGTTAGTTTGTGTTTATACTTGCTGTGTTTATACTTACAAATGACTCACATGGCTTATATACACAGCAAGTATAAACACAAACTAACTAACAACCATTCCTAGATATAGGGTATATCACAACAAACATAATCTGTTCCTTTTGACCAGGAGAGTGGGTTATGGTTGTTGTGCCAATATCCTTAACAAATATAGAGAGAATTGAAAATGAGATATTACTTTATTGAGAGGAACTGCAGATGTGGAGTGGAGTGAAATACTCAATTACTAATCCCTGTATGGCGCTCTCTTCCATAATTTCAGACAGAGGTATGGAGAGATTCATGGCACTGCATTTGCAAAGAACCCAATTAGTTATTGATCACAACTGTAAAATATATTCCGTATTATGTATCTTAATGAACATTCACACCACATAGAATACAAGTTTTGACCATTATTGAACATCCTCTAATATTTTTCCATTAAACCCTATTAGTGAACATTTTTTTTATTACAATGAGCAACTTATATTAGTAAGGAATAAGGGCAAAAGGGCTGATGACAAGAGGACGCCACCATCATTTCCCTTATTTGTCTTAAGGGAGATAGCGCTGGTTGTTCTTGAAATGCGACAGCTTGGATCTCAAACGAATATCGAATAACCAAAGACTATAAATTGAATCTAGACGGTTTGAGACAGTTTATTTTTACTAATATCATTCAAAGGGATTGGTACTGCTAAGTTTGCATGCTAAATCTTGTAGGTCTTTTGACATGGTGACAGGGGCCGACCCTGAGTAGAAACTCTACGAAAAGGTTTCAGACCTGTGTTTTAAGGAATTCCCGGATTCGATCCGTGTATCTCTCATCTATCCAAAGCTCCCAATATTCTGCTACAGTTGTGTGATGATAGGCCACTTGATCCAAGACTACAAGCGAAAGGTCAGTCTTACTCCACGGTTCCGCCTTCTTTTGAAACCAACGATCGCATTCTACGGAGTATGCAACATCTAGGCAATAGAAATCAGTGGTTTCCTCATAGTTTAGATTTACTTTTAGTTCGCTTTTGTGGCTCTTCCAACACCGATTACCACGGTTCATCTGTCTTAAAGTTTTTTGTAAAAAGACCTTCTAAGACTCTATACATTGTAATGACTCTTTTTTATAATTAATAAAATATACACCTTTTAGACAAAAAAGAACGATAAACAATCAACTTATAATAATGTTATTTTCTTGACTTGTGTCTAAAGCAGTAGATTAGGACGAACTCTCATACATAACAGCATGTAGATTAATTGTTGATTGAATTTAAGCCACAAACCTTATTTACTCATTTCGGTTTTCCAGTTTACCATACAGTTCCAGAAATTAGGCATTAAAACTCTCACTACTTCCTTTAATATCAAACTAACTGAAAGTGAATAGAAAAAAGAATACAAACCTCGGAAAAGAGGAAGTTCAGATCTGCAGGGCATTAAAATGACTAATCAGTACAGAAACAGAAGCAGTATAATGAAAATGACTTTGTATCTTTGCTTACCAATAACAAGTCATGGATTGAATGAACCAAGAATACGGTCCCTGCACTCTTTGCTTCAGAAAGACAGATCAAATTTAGAAAATTATGAAGAGAGCTTTGCGTGGTTTCAATTCCACCTCTTATCTGGAAAGGATATGAGAGAAGAACAAGTGGTAGCTGCGGTCAATGAGGGTCTTCAAAATGAATATAGAAGATAGTATATATGAGGTACTCATTAACTCCCTAGTCACATCACTTAGACAGTTTTCCTGAATTTTTATGTTTTTAATATTTGTTTAGTTTGGACAGTATATAATCGTCTGAAAAATCTCATTGTGCAATTTTGTAAAAACAATGTGGTTTCGATATTTACGACCAATTTTTTTTATCGACAAAAATAACGATTTTATTCTCCACAATATGAATTCAAGAAGGAATACAATCAGTGTGGAAGAGGAAAAACGACATAGCACAAAGACTGAATATAACAAAGAAATTTCTTAAGTCCCAAAGGACTAAGAACAGAAAGAGAGCGGGCCCAAGATTCAAAAGAAGAGCAAGGGCCTAACTCTTCGAGAAACACCCCGACGCCTCGGGACTCTGCAGCCACCGATGACACGCGAACCGAGAATAGTACAACCGGGAGGAGAACACGGATTTCGTGCCGCCGACGGCCAACACCGCAAAACCAGCGACGATGAAGAAAGCCCACCCGGCCAGGACCAAAACGCAGCAGGCCAGAAGATCTGAAGAAGCCATTGAAAACGGCAGAAGGAGGACCTCCAAAGAGCCAAACGCGAAGGGAGAGACGAAGACATAGGACGCGGAGAAAAAACAGAGACGGGAAAGTAGTTGGAGAAGAGGATCATACCAAGCAAGAGCCGACTAGTACACTTCGGAGCCAACCAAGCAACCGGACCTCGCCGGGCCAGCACTCAAAAGCACCCCCGAAAAACAAGGAGTGGCCGGATCAAGTCAAGGGCCAACACCCAAAGAGATTCACCTGTTTCCGGCCAACCCAAGCACACCACCAAGAGCTGGCAAGATCGATTCAAGCACCTTCCCAAAGAGACCGGGGCCAACACCCGAACGACAGAGAGTCCTGAACCAACGTCGTCGGACCAAATCCAACAACGATAGGCCTAGAGGGAGACGAGGACGGGGGGAAACTCACAGGGAAGGAGAAGCGAAGCAAAAGCAGAGCCTGAGGTGAACGGCGGCGAGAGACTGGACCAGAGGATTCGGCGTACCAAGGGCTGCAATGGGGCTCTGACGCAAGGACGGAGCTCGAGCCAGACCCACGCCGGAAGAAAGGAGCACCACGGAAGAGAAGGGGCGGAGCGGAGACGTTCAGATATGAAGCACGCCAACGCAGGAGGAGGAGCAACGACGTCCCAGACCACAGACTACCCAAGCCAACCCACGGCTGAGGAGCCCAAGGGCGAGAAGGGACCAGGCCGGTCACCGAGAGGGGCCGCGTGTTGACGAAGACGAGAGGGCCGAGGAGGACGCGCGGGAGCCTCGAGCGTGGGAGCCAACAGATCTGAACCAGGAGAATGAGGGGCAACGAATCAGGCTCCGCCGAGCTATAAAGGGGGGGCGACGACCTCCAAAACCCTGGAGGCCGCCGACAGCCGGACTAAGAAGAAGGGTGCTTGTGTTTTGGAGAAGATGGAGGTTCTGTTAATTACAACTATTCCATTCGGAAGTAAGAACACTGCAATAACAAAATATAAAGTGTATACCTGCTTTGTTTGGTTTTAGTTTGCGAAAATATCATATTGGTATCTTTAACTATAAGTTTTTAACACATTGGTACCCTTAACTAATTTGAGTAGACCCAAGTCATTAGTCTGAAAATGCTGAAAGATGTGGTTTTTTAATTTAAGAATCCCGGTTTCATCATCTCCTGTAACAACTATATCATCCACATAAACAACTAGATAGACGCTTCTGCCTTCTTATGTGTGATGATAGAAAACATAATGATCATCTTCGCTACGGAGCATGCCAAACTGTTGAAGAACTGCACTGAATCTGCCAAACCATGCTCGAGGAGATTGCTTGAGGCCATAAATGGAACGTCGAAGCTTATACACTAAACCAAACTCCCCCTGAGTAATAAAACATGGTGGTTGCTCCATGTAGATGTCTTCATCGAGGTCTCCATGAAGAAAGACATTCTTGATATCCAACTGATGAAGAGACCAATGTCTGACCGCAGCAAGGGAGATAAATAGACGAACAGAGGCAATCTTCGCAACCGGAGAAAAAGTATCCCCATATTCAAGCCCAAAAGTTTGGGAATAAGCCTTGGCAACTAGTCGGGCTTTTAGACGATCCACTTGACCATCTGGTCCCACTTTGACTGTATATACCTAACGATATCCAATTGTAGACTGCCCTGGAGGAGAGGAACTAACTCCCAAGTACCTTGAGACTCCATAGTAGACATTTCGTCAATCATATCTTGCCGTCAACCATGGTGTGATAATGACTCACTAGGAGATTTAGGAATGGAAACAACAAACAAAAAGAAAACAAAAGCATAATACGAGTGAGATAAACGATGGTAGCTAAGAAATGAATAAACAGGATGAGGATTACGAGTGGAGCGAATACCACGTCGTAGAGCTAGAGGCTTATCAGGGACCGGAGGTAGAACCGTGACAAGTTGAGGTGTTGGAGAAGGAGATGAGTGCACAAGATCATCAACAGGACTTGCAAGGAACATGTAGACGCCGAGAATAAACCTGTAAAGGAGGCGGCGCAATCATAGGCTTTGGAAGGGACATGATTGAGGGAACAGGTAAGAGCTCATAAATATTGTGATTATCACTCCGATGATGCGAAGTAACAGCTTGACTCAAAAAAGGAAACATCGGCAGAGATAAAACAACGATTGGTAGTAGGAGAATAACATTTATACCGTTTTTGAAGACGTGAGTATCCCAAGAAAACACATTTGATAGCTTTTGCTGACAATTTATCTGGATCTGGAGTTTTATCATGAACAAAACAAGTGCATCCAAATATACGAAGCGGGAGAGAATAGAATGACTTCTCTGGAAACAATATAGAGAAAGGGATTTGATCATATAAAACGGATGATGACGTATGATTGATCAAATACCCTACATCAAGAACAACATCAGTCCAGAAACGATGAGGCACATGATGATGAATGATAAGTGCACGTACAGTTTCAACTAGATGACGATTTTTACGTTCAGCAATACAATTTTGTTGAGGGTCAAAGTACAAGAAGATTGATGAAGAATACCATGAGAACGCATAAACTCTGTAAAAGGTGTTGTAAAATATTCTATAGCATTATCACCGCGTAAAATACATATGCCAACATTGAATTGAGTTTAAACTTCAACAAAAAATTCTTTGAAAATGGAAAATAACGCAGAAGTGCATCGAGAGTAATCGTCAATAACGGTAACAAAATATCGATAGGCCAATTCAGAAGGAACACGACTTGGACCCCAAACATCAATGTGAACCAATTCAAAAGGACAAGAAGCCCGATTATTTATACGTTTAGGAAAAGAAGTACTAGTTTGTTTCCTCAACTGACAAGACTCACACTCTAAAGTAGATAAATGAGAAAGACTTGGTACTAAGCGTTTAAGTTTCGAGAGACTAGGATGACCCGAACGACTGTGTATGGTAAGTGGAGACTCAGTAGAGGTGCAGGCTACGGAGGATGCCTTGCTTGAAGATAATATAATCCTTGAGACTCATATCCTTCTGCCATAACCTGTCCCGTACCGCGGTCCTGCACAAATACAAACTCAGCATCAAAGGTGACAATGCAATTAAGAGCTCGAGTAATCCGAGATATAGAGATGAGATTAAATGGACTGTTAGGGACAAAAAAGAACATATGCTAATGGTAAGGGTTTCGCGGAACCAACTCCTTCCATTTGGGATACAGACTCATCCGCAAGAGTAGTACCCGGTAGATGCGAAGAAGTAGAGATATAAGTAAGAAGATTTCGGTTACCAGAAATATGATTTGAAGCACCAGAATCAAGTACTCAAGGGTCCATAGGTGGAGAATACCCTAAACAAGTAATGGAATTACCAGTGCCAACACTAGCATTTTGATGAAGTGAAGATGTTTGCTGGGAAGAGCGAAGTTGCCAATAGTCCTCGTACTCAATACCGGTAAGGACAACAGAGGGTGACACCTGGCTGTGAAGGGCGGGTGGGTCTTATGCATCATAAGTAGCTTTAGGAGGATAACTACGTAACTCATAACAAACCTCCTTAGTATGTCCCATCTTGTGACCGTGACTACATTGAACATTGGCTTTAGGAGGATAACCATGTAACTCATAACAGACTCGGTATGGCCCATCTTGTGGCAGGGACTACATTGAACATCTTTGCGTTGGTAAGAACCACCTCGTCCTCCACGACCGCCATTACAACGGTCTCCACCACCACCACGACCTCTCATAGAAGAGTTGTGAGTATACTAATAGGCAAGAGCGGAGGCGTCCACTGTAGTAGGAGCCTCAGGTGTGGTGACAATGGAGAAAACGCGCAATAGGCGGGCAGAAAAATCATGTAATGTCGGGATAGTAGCACTGGCCAATATTTAATCACGAACAGAGGACAATTCAGGACACATAGCAGTAAGCCCTAACACCATAACAATGTATTGCGTTGGGCCAATTGGACTTCTTTGTCATCAGTAATTGGCAAGAGCGCATTAAATTCTTCTTTCAACGACTCTAATCGACCAATGAATTGTGTTGTATCGAGTCCAGATTGCTTCAGCAGAGCCATATTAGATATCACAGAATAAAATTGTTGAATGTCATCAGTGTATAATGCTTTAGCCTTGTTCCATACTTGGACGCATGTACGATATGCTTTATGGATAGAATATAGTTGTGGATCAATTGATTGCCACAATATAGTGACTAAAAAGGCATCAATTTTCTTCCATTGAGCCTGTGTATCTTTAGCAATATCATCACTACACTTAGTGATATGATCTTCGAACCCTTGGCCCATAAACCACAATTCAATAGAGGCAGCCCATGATGTGTAATTGGAGCTACCCCCGAGTTTCTCCGTCGTAATATTGGGAGGGATAAGAAACGAAGAGAATGGATTAGCTTTGATATCTGACATGCTAGTAGATCAGAAACAGGAGTGTAAAAATAGTCGCAGACAAGGAAACAGGCAACCTAAAAAAAATTGACGGCGACGTCGGCGCGTGGGTGGTCCGACGACTGTGATTTTTTCAGGGTTTGAAGATCGGAGTGCTCTGGTTTTGATGGTGTCGGAGGTGAGAATCAATGACGGCCGGAACTTTATAGATCGGAGAAAAAAGCCAGCAACTGTCTGGACGTACGAGCGACGCGTGGAGGCGCGCGTGAAGGCTGGCGACGGTCCGATTTCGGGGCTGAAGTCGCCGGAGGCTCAGCTTTCCACAGGTGGAACAATCAAAATGATTCCGGGCAAGAACCGAGACTTTTTCCGGACATGAGTAACTGTTGGAAGGCCGGAAGCACTGTTCCGGTGAGGGGAAAAAGGGAGGAAAAAAGAAGAAGATGAAACTAAGCCCTAAGACTCTGATACCATGATGGATCTCGAAGTTGTAGTAATATTATTGATGAATTTGTCTAAATACACAAGTAGAGAGTCATTTATATAGGGTAGTAATCCTACACAATAAGGAAATAAGTATAACTATACGGAATAGGAAATATCCTAATTTTCTATTTTTAACACCAGCATTAGGCCCTTGTCCCCATCAACAACGACAACTTACCTCCCCTCCACTGCCACCAGATCAGTCTCAAACTCGAGTGTTTTTCTCAGCGGTCCGGTTGGGTTGATTGGGAGTGGTGGGGGAGATTGGTGCTCTCAACAGTTGATGGTTATCCGGTGGAACATTGCTAGAGATCAGTCGAGGTGGGCTACGTGGGGAGGGGAAAAATCATCTGTCTGTGGAGGACGAGGTCAGGGAGTGGGCCGGTGTTGTCGACATCGAGGACGGCTTCCAGACGGAGGCGACGTGAGAACGTGGATCCGAGTAGGGTTCCAGATCCGAATGGGAAACTCGTAAAGCCAGGTGACCCGACCCAACTAGTCCAAACCCATGTTGCTTGTAGGTCTGGGATTAAATATGGTGATTTTGGGCCTGGGCTGGATCGTGGTCCTACCACGGACCAAACATACTTTATGGGATGAACCCAAGAGCGACACCATGAAGATCATATTTAAAGGAGGGACCCGGAATGAGAAGGCTCTATACGATCCGGGGACGTCTCATTTGCAGCGATGGAGTGCTATAAGCACTCTCGCCTCATGAAATGAGTAAGAAGGGGTCCAGTAGGTGGTCGGCCAGTATCACCGCCCCACTGGACATAAGGTGGTAGAGGTTCCACCAAGATCTGGTATGGTACTTCCCTGTCTTCTCGGAGGTCAACAATTCCGTGTTTTGGAGCCCTACTCTTATCATTCTAGGGAGGACGACACACGTTGGCAACCTAGGGGAGTATTCAGTCCGCCACAATACTTTTCCATAAATGAGTTAGCTTTATCCTAGCTTCCAGTTCGGATTCGTTGTATCGATATCAGTAGATACTACCACAATAACCTCTTCTAAACATCTCAACGAAATAGTTCGGTACCTTGAACGATTTTATTTTGCGTTTCGATTCATTATTGTTAAGTTTAGTCTTTCAATACTTTCATTTTGATGGTTGGTCTTTTTTCTGTCTTTCATCAAAATTCATATATAATATTCAATCCTTACCCTGTCAAAAATAAAAATTTAGAAAAATTTATTCTTATTTAAGACATTGTCTTAAATCGGAAACTACATCAATTTGAGTTTTGAGTTTCATTTTCAACAAAAATTTAAGTTTTTTTTTTTTGAAATTTTGTTACTTAAAAGTCTAAAAATACCCCTCCAATTTCTTTTAATTTTCTAGTTGTGTCCCCTCAAATACTTTTAAGGGAAAATATCAGATTGGTACCCTAACTATACGTTTTTAACACATTGGTACCCTTAACTAATTTAATCACTAAAAAGGTACCTTAAGTTTCCAATCAGTAACACTTTAGTGTTTTCCGTCCATTTTTGGACGGAAAATGGTCATGGTGGTGGAGATGAAGGCTGGGGAAGAAACAGAATGAAGGAGGCGTATGTATGAAATAAAATGGGGGAAATGAAGGTTGCGTAGGAGAAATAAGGAAAAAGAATAATTAGTATTTTTGTCATTTTTTGAAAGTTTAAGGTCATGTGCATTGCACATGACCATTTTCCGTCCAAAAATGGACGGAAAACACTAACGTGTTACTGATTGGAAACTTAAGGGACCTTTTAGTGATTAAATTAGTTAAGGGTACCAATGTGTTAAAACCGTATAGTTAAAGGTACCAATATGATATTTTCCCTACTTATAATGTTGAGTGTTACCATTCAAAAAATTTAGTGCCTCCCTTTACTTAAAAAGCTGGCTCCGTCACTAAACAGGAGCCCAAAGACTTGCAGCTCCAACATTTCGCTCTCTGGAGAAACCATATTGTCTTGGCCATTTATTTATCCTATTACAATAACAGTTAATCAGTGAAAGATATTAAGAGAGATATATAAAGGGTTAATTCCACCTCAGTACCTTAAATCTTTCATATTTTATTTAGAGTACCCTAAATCTTTTTTGTGTCGTTTCAGTACCCTAAATCTTTTATATTTCATTTAGAGTACCCTAAATCTTTTTTGTGTCACCTCAGTACCCTAAACTTTCATTAATTTCATTTTAGTACCCACCGTTAACTTTACCATAATTTTGGTTGTTGGTGAGGGGTAGTATGACCCTTTTACCTATTTTGGATGGAAAATCATATGTAAAGTTAACGGTGGGTACTAAAATGGAATTAATGAAAGTTTAGGGTACCGAGGTGACACAAATAAGATTTAGGGTACTCTAAATGAATTAATGAAAATGTAGGGTATTAAGGTAACACAAAAAAGATTTAGGGTACTTTAAATGAAATATGAAATATTTAGGGTACTGAAGTGGAATTATCCCGATATACAAAACCAATGAAAGGTTTACATACCAACTAACAAGAATAGGAGGAAACGAGGCCAAGGCAGATTATAATCCATTTTCCACCGCCCGGTATCCGAAGAGTTTCTACATGAATAAAATGATAAAGAATGAGATAAACATAATATTTTTACATTATTCGAAATATAATTATGGCTAGAAATGCTCCAATAGTTTAACAAATATCCTGATTGTGAAGCATGCATGGGGTATGAGCATTTAAGTAAATGTGTCCAACTCAATTGTATTAATAAAGAAGGGATGGACTTACTTGAAAAGATTTTGGAGAAGAATAAAAGTAGTAGTCTGAGTCATCATCTTCATCCTTGCCATCATCATTAAACTCGTACAACTTCATCTCATGGCTATCTTGCTTGTAACTTTGTTGACTAAAAAATTCAGTAATAGATTCTGGACAGCCTTCCACTTTCAAGTTCTTCTCAGCCAGAAGTGGTAATAGCAAGTTGCAGGAGATTGGGCAAAAACTGATGAGCTTTGGTAAATCTATCAGTCTTAATATAAGAAGTCTAGAGAACTCAAGTTGTTGAACTGATTGTGTATTATTCTGATCATTCATGTCTTCTTCTTCTTCGATTACTAGCTCAAGGTCATAGCATCTCTCCACCGAAAGCAGAAACAGATTATGCAGAGTTTTAGCCATGGTGGTAGTGAAAAGTTGTTTCAATCTGCTGCACCCTATCACTCTTAGTGCACCAAGAAAGGAGAAACTTGTATGTTGTGTGGGCCCGCTCCATATCCTCTTCAACTCTCCTACTTCCTCCAATTTCAGATGTTGTCTTCCAAGCTGAATCATCTCGTCAACACTGCGAAACTGAACCAACTCTTCTATTCCTTGAATGCTCGACAAGTTAATAATCCTCCATTGCTGAAATCAGTTACGATATATATATAATGCTGATAAAAAGGAGTTATTTATATCAATAATTAGGTATACTTATATCACCAATATCATATTTTCTGTTGCACTCTTGACTCAACAATTAATAATACCATGCTTACTATTATTTAGTATATAACAAAGAATGATAACTGAGCTAGCATAGAGTATTTGACTTCTTATAATTACCCTCATATATATGATATACTCATGTGTCCTCTCTTGTCTCATTGTTACAACTAAATTTAAGATATGTCCCTTGACTACCTAATAACATGAAGGGACAATTATTTACGTGGCAAGATAGAATATTATAGAGAGGTAAGGAAACATATATATATTAATAAACAAGATATTAATTAATTTTAATGACCGATATTGGACAATTTGTCAGCCAAAACAATCCAGTAAGCAACAAATAGTTGCGATATAAAAAAAGGGATAACGTCGATTCGTAGCCTAGTCGAAAAGGTCATTTGTACATCCTAACCGTGCTCCACCTTTTGTCAGAGATCCTAACAAAAAGGTGGTACACGTTTACAAAAAGTAACAACCACGTGTAAAATAATTATGAAAAAATGGTGTTCCTTGTAACAAAATACCACCTTTATGTTACTTTTTATAACCAAATACCACATTTGTGTTAGGATCTGTGACAAAAGGTGGAGCACAGTTAGGATGTGGAAATGACCTTTCTGATGGACTACGAATCGACGTTTTCCTTATAACAAATTAAGGAGGAAACATAATCTAAAGCAAGCCAATAATTATACCTCATTGAAGAGAATAAACAGTATAGCTATTTGTGATAAATAAACAAAAAAAATCATTACCTTTGATGTTGATCGAAGTTGCAATTGACTTTTTATCATAGCAACAAATTGTTTGCACAATTTTGGACAGCTTGTAACCGACAGTGTCTTCAAATATGTCGAGTTTAAAATGCGAACACGATCTGGTTGTCCAAATAAGCTCTCTAACTGTGCATTACTTTCAAGTTGAAGATAGCCGAGTTTGGGAAGAGATACGAAGATTGAGAATATAGTTTTCAGTTTCTCACAATTACTCACACATAAGACTTCCAAACTCTCTAGACCAACGTTTGTGCTGATCCCTGCCTTTGCATCGTTCTCTGATTCTTTGATTACACCATCATCAACCACGATCACTTGTTCTAATTCATTGCATCTCCGTACAATAAGCTTCTGCAACTTCGGTAAATTGCTTGCAATGGCAGTTGTGAAGATATGTTTCAATCTGTTGCAACCTATTACTTTAATTTCATTGAGACTTGCGAAGCATATATTTTGTGTGGGTTCGTGCCATATACTCTTGAGCTCTGCTATATTCCTTAGAGACAGAATTTTCAAAGAAGAAAACAGCAAGTCACTGTCAACATCCTCAACGTCATCAAACTGTTTATCACCATCGTGATTGACATTTTGACTTTGAAGTTGGATCAACTCTTCTACTCCTTCCATGTACTCAAGTTCAATCTTCCTTATAGACTGAAATCAACAAACTGTTGAGATACATATAACCAAATATAAAGGCATACTTAGAGGTCCCAATCAAAATACTACCTATTTAAGGACCATTTTATTTTACTGTACTCAACTTAACACCAATTTCATTTAATTACATTCAACTTTCAAAATACTTATAACATTTTGGTTTGTTTTTTGGGTAATCTTCACAAAAATACGCCGAATGTGTCACTAGTTTCATAAATATGGGTTGTACTTCAAAATGTTGTAGATGGACAAGGAAAAGTTAGTTTTAGTTTTCCCGTACGTGACATAAAATTCGTTTGAGATGACAAAATTATCCTTGTCCATGAATTTTTTATAGTTTATCTAATAGAAAATAGTTAGCTACCATATCTATTTATAAAAATCCCTTTCTTGTATATAAACAAACAAACTAAATAAAAAGTAGTGTCATTACCTTTGTTGTTGACAGATTGTGTATGCAAGAGACAGCAAATCGCGCGCATATTTTTGGACAGCCCTGAAGACAAAGTTCTTTCAAGAATGGATATTTCCAAGTGCAATCCTTACCTGATTGTCCAAATGCATGCTCCAATTCCGCATTCCTTTCTATTCGAAGTCTTTCTAGTTTCGGAAGAAGTATAGAGATTGGGAATATTGTTTTCAATTTCCCACATTCACTCACATCTAAAGTCCTCAGGTTTTCAAAGACAAATCCAGCAGTAACTTGTTTGTCATTCTCAGCCATGACAATCACGTGCTCTAGTTCATTGCATCTTCCGACTATAAGCTCTTTCAATTTGGGTAGAGTTGTAGCAATTGTAGTATCAGAGAGATGTTTCAATCTGTTGCAGCCAATCACTTCTAGTCTATAAAGACGGACAAAACAAACATTTTGTGCCGGACCACGCCATATGCACCTGAGATGTTGTAAATTTTGCAAGGACAATTTCTCCAAATGAGATCTTTCAATTTGCATTACATCTTCCACTCCTTGGATGTCGCCAAGTGTAATATTCTTTGCCTGTAGAGCAGTTAATATATACATTTTTGTATTACAATAAATTAATAGGATGATTGTCATTCAAGTAGTCACGTAATTTACCTTGGTTGTTGACAGAGATTTTATGCTGGCGGCAACAAATTGTGTGCACAATTTTGGGCAGACCACAAGACTAAGGTGTTTCAATAATGGCCAAGGGCAGTCCCAATGTAATTGTCCAAATAATACATGCTCCAATTCTGCATTGTGTTCCAGTTCAAGCCATTCCAGCTTTGGAAAAGCTACAGAGATTGGGAAAATTGTTTTCAATTTTCCACATCTGTTTACCTTTAAAGTCTTCAACTTTTTAAAGCAAACTACAGGTTCTTCTTTTCGATCTTCGGCCTTTACGCTTTGGATGTTGTCCAAATCATCACCATCACTATCTCCTCTCCTGGAAATAATTTCCTCCAAATCATCACAACGTGATATAGTGATGAATTGAAGTTGTTGGAGACTGGTAGCAAGCAACAGTGATGGGAAGACACATGTCAGTTTCGAGCACAACGAAATAGTGATTTGGGTGAGGTTGCATAGACTTACAGATCTGGTGGGCCCCTCCCATATGCGCTTCAGTTCGTATAAGCAAGTCAGCTCAAATCTCTTTAAGAAGTGTAGTTGCACAATAGTATTGATATTGTTAAGGATATTTTCGTCCCCTTCAAACTCAAACACCCTTTGCATTTTGTTGCAGGAACTAATTTTCAAGCTTTCCAGCGTTTGGAACAATCCCTCGGCATGGGAGGTGAAAACCATTAGAGAACACAACTCTTTCCATCCATGCAAGTGTAAGTATTGAACAGTGGGTAACAATTCCTTACATATGTTTATCATTGCTGACTCATCTTCAATGTCTCTCAATTCCAAACGTCTCAACATGCTTGGTGAAGACCAAAAATGGGCATACAATGTACCCACACGTATGAAGTAGGTAGGTAAATTTGGGAAACAAAAGCCCATAGGAATACACGTGGAATCCTCAATTATCACAGATAATGCATTCAAGTTGGATAATAACTTCCACTCAATAGAGCTGCTGCCACTGCTTCTCCCAACTCCAACCTCACATTTTCGAATTACATGACCGTGTAACTCCTCTAATTTTGAAAATGCCTCTATCACATTGGACGGATACTCCCTTTCTGCTTTCGTTTTCGATAAATCCAGCAATCTTAATTCCTTTGATCCCGACACTATTTCTCCTCCACAATCTATTTCACTCTCCTTCAGCGATAAAATTTCCAAAGCTCTGAGTTCTCCTAAAATAGAGCTGTTAGAACATACACAATATTCCAACATCAGAGCACAGAGATTTGTCAGGTTACATAGTGATTGTGGCATTTCAAACCTACATTTGATCCTTCCGGAACCATTATATGTCGGTCGAGTTTTCAAATCCAAAACTTTTAGGAATGTCATATGTTGAAAGAATTCATTCGAGAACCTAACAGCTCTATGCTCCCCACCAAATATCAAAATAGTTTCAAGATTAGGACATACCAACTGATTGTGTTTAGAAAGTACCGGCACACTCTCCGCCATAAAGGAAACTGCTCTGCAATTTTGAAAGCTTTTGTTTCTTATGAACTCTTTCATATCACTTTCGTCTCTCACTATGAGTACATTCTTCTCCCGGGTTTCAGTGCCTCCTATCCACAGCATAACATCACGAACCATATCGTGCATCTTCACAACGTCTT
The DNA here is from genome assembly GCA_963921825.1 of Erodium maritimum. Lineage (NCBI taxonomy): Eukaryota > Viridiplantae > Streptophyta > Magnoliopsida > Geraniales > Geraniaceae > Erodium > Erodium maritimum. The sequence continues at coordinate 7,014,763 of OY997591.1, forward strand.
CACGAACCACATCTTTATAAACCACGTCCAACAACAAACATGATTCTTTAAGAAACCGAATAGTCACCCGAACTTTTCTCCTTGTGTCCTCAATTGACTTGACTCGATGAAACAACCTCATCCCAAAGACATATCTACTTAAAGCCTCCACCTCAATAGACATATCTTCTGGATAGAGAGAACATAACAACAAAATAAAGTGTGCTTCTTGTGCTTCTGCTGAATGTGTCAAATAATCATAGCTCAGTTGCAAGCATTTGTATGCATTTATATCATCATTATCAACCCCGACAATGTCCACAAGTCTAGAATATCTAAGTTTGTCCAAAGCTTCTCTCCATTCATCTTCGCCTTTATTTCTTAAAGCCGCTCCAACGGATGCCAGTGCTATAGGAAGGCCCTTGCACTCTCTGACTATTTCTTTTATCAGAACATTCAACTTCAGTTCTTTTGATAAACCAGCTTTCTTTAGAAAGAATTCACGAGCTTCATCCTTCGACAACAAATTTAACTGAATGTTTGTTTGAGAATCCATGTAATCGCAAACGGACTTACGTCGAGTTGTCAAGAGAATTTTACAACCTTTGCATTCATGGAGAATCATCCCTATGGCCTTCAAGTCAAACCGCTTCCAAATATCATCTAGGATTACAAGGATCTTCCCATCTTTGAACCTGTGGTTTAATTTGCTTGCTCTTCCTTCTTCCGTCTTTTGCTCAAGGTTGAGATTCAATAATTCTGCTATAGTGCCTTGTATGCTACTCACGTCTAGCCTTTGAGAGACAGTAACCATGATTGCATGATCAAATATCTTGATCCTTTCAACTTCCTTCTGCACTTGTTCAGCCAGGGTTGTTTTTCCAATCCCTCCCATGCCATACAGTCCAACAATGTTTACGTCATCCTTCTGCAAAGCCTCCATGATTTTATTGCATGCTGATATAGCTGACTGTGAAGGCATAAAGTCTGCTGATGCGGATGATCCTAAGACCTGATGAAGTGGAGAAGCATAAGAGACTTTGATGAAATTACCCTCTTTGCATAGCTTCTTCACAATAACTGTTAACTCCTCTGCTTTAGTTTCATCATCATGCTTGTCAAACAAATATCTACTCTGGTTTAATTCATTCATAAACTGCTCCTTATCCTTCATGACCTTCTCCACATCTATTAGCCAATTTGCAACATCTTTACAGATTTCTTCAGCATTATATTTTGCCTTTTTGATTTCAGTTTCCACCCTCTCTCTTCTTAGGCTCAACTTCTTGGCTTCTTCCTCCAAATCTTCAGTGACCTTATGTTTAGAAACACGGGCCTGTTCACGAGCTTCATCCCATTCATCGGGGTTTTTTCCTTTTAGAAACCTTCCCAACATCACAAGGGCTTTGGGACGCCCCATGCATTCTGCAATAGCATTCTTAGCCCCATCATGTGCCCTAACTTCGTCACCAATGCCAGCAATGCTTTGAAATAGAGCCCAAGCTTCATCTTCGGGCAAGATTTCCAACTGAACGGTACTTTGAGTTAGCAGACCATCAGGAACATGGGATCTTGAATGCGCGGTCAGTAGAATTTTGCAGCTACCATCTGTTGATGGAATTCCCAATGCTTCGAAATCAAACTCCTTCCAGACATTGTGAAGAATCAAGAGGATCTTTTCACCCCCTTCCAACCTGAGCTTCAACTGGCTTGCTCGTCCCTGTACACTTTCCTGCTCCAGAGTTAGATTCAAATAATCAGCAATGACACCTTGTATCCTTCTCAGTTCTTGATCTTTAGAAACAATAATCACGATAACACGCTCGAAATGATTTTTAGCTTCCTTCGCCACATGTTTGGCTAGCATTGTTTTCCCCATACCCGCCTCACCATAAATCCCAATAATGTTGACATCATCACTTTTCAAAGCCTTCATGATTTCATCAAAAGCTGATTTTGAAGACTGAGAATGCATTAAAGCTGCAGATGAAGATGATCCAACGTTGTATTGATGAAGAGGAGCACGGTGCCCGACCGAGTCAAAATTACCATCTTCAAGTAATGTCTTCATAGCCCTCGTCATCTGAAAAAGTCTCTTGCTAAGCTTGTAGTGACAAGTCCAATTGGGACACCAGTTGTAGCGGAAACAAATATGATGACCCTCATTTTGTTGCACATCGCTCATTACCGCATCCGCCTCTGCCAGTAGCACATCCACATCTTGTACCCACTTTGATACACTAGGGTTAATTACCTGGGCAGCATCTCTGGCCTGTTGCACATTTTGACCCACTCGTTCTCGGATTTCAGTCAGCCTACTCTTAGAATTACCAAAATCAACAACAATGCTTTTAAAGCAGAAAATAGGACGAACCCGCCTCAGTAAAGGCCACACCGCATACTCTGCTAGCTTAGCTCCAATCGCAATGCTAAACTCTTGTGCCATTTGTGATATATATATACCTGACAAATTAATGGAGGGTAAAATTATGGATGAACTAAAAATAATAGAATTACTTTAACCGAAGTGGAGAGAATTTAAAAATGAGTAATTACCGTTAATAGAGAGGACTTGCAGTTGCAGACTCAATATTGAGATAACATATTACTCAAATAATCAACTAATCCTTTTCGGCATTGAAAATTATAGGATTCTCTGCCTTCATTTCAAACACAGGTATAGGTGTGGCACTGCATCTAAAAAAAGAGCATCATTTAGTTACTTATCAAACCCAGGTACTTCATATCTTAATAAACATTTAGGCACACAAACAAGTCTTCAACAAATGTGCGAAGATAATTGAAAATCAGAAAATTACCTTGCAGCACTTAATTTAGAGGAATTGCAGTCAATTAATCAATCTGTTTTGCCGCTGGCTAACCATTAGGAGTATTGGTGACATTTGTGGCACTGCATTTAGATACAACATCAATTTGTTATATTGATCATAACCATAAGATATTCTACCTTACAGATCTTAATGAACATTTAGACATACAATAACATCCTGTAATATGCTTCAATCACTACTGTTAGTAAGTATTAATCAACTTAATACGAAAAAAAATGAAATTAGCATAAAAATATCTTATGTCTTGAGGATGAAAAGCTCCATAACGAAACCCTAGCTGGGAGGGAGCTTGAGCATTGAGTACGGCAGCCAAATCGGGCATAGACGGACGAGCACGAGCTCGGTCTGAGGAGGATGGCCAGCTCCGGTTTCAAGTACCGGAGATCTGTCCCTCTTCCCAATTGCGATTCGGAGACTGCTCAGCTCTCCGGTCATGGAGGTTTTCCACGGAAGAGCAAAATCCACCATCGTGGCTCGTCGGCGACAAGTAGGGATTGTTCCTATGGTGTCTGCTACGGCGGCATTGTCGATTGTTCCTGTGGCCGGACTAACTGCAACAGTCACCCATCACTGACGGAGTTGTTGTGTCTGATTGTAATCTTACTGCCATAATTCCTTCAGCATTAGACCTTTCGGTGGGATTAGACCCAAAACGGTCTAATTAAGTAAATTTTGATGGAAATAAATCAAGATTAGATACTATTTATGGGTCTAGTGATTTTGTTATTGTAGTAAGAATACACCGATTTGGTTTATTTCGAGTTTGTTGTGTAGATAAAAAATCGAAAAATTGTTCAAATCGATGAGTTTAAAAAAATGTAAGACGACCCGACCTAACTAAAATAAATGTATTAATATTTTTTGAAACGTTTGAATAGAAGTACAACGCAATACTATTTACAGGCCTCCGTCTTAGACGTTGAGTAATGGGTTTGGGGTATAATATGGAGAACAAAGATATAAAAAGAACTTGCTCAAGAGAGAGTCTTTGTACTATTAAATAGAAACTTCTAAAAAGCAACTCTGAAGACAAGTAGAAGCTCTCTCGCATCTCGAGAGTAAACCCTTATCATATCCCCTATGATTATGGTGCTTCTTAGTCTTGTCTCCGTCGTCGATACTGCCACTGAGGTTGTTGTTGTAACTGCCGACTATGCCATGGTGTCTTTGGTACTGCCTTCTCCCTCGAAGCCCTCGCTCTGTCCACTTGAAGCGGTCCCGCCTTCAAAGGTTCAGCGTAGGAGGAAGCCGGAGCAAACCCTAGTTGGGCTTTCCTATGCACCTCCTTCTCTTTCGGTGAAACCACCGCTGCTTCAACTCTCTCCAACCTTGGTGTCCTCATGTTAGGGCCCCCACACCGTCTCCTACCGCAAAACCACGCCGAAGCCAACCGGTGTGGGCTACGGCTATTGTTTTGTCTACAAACAACGCCCATTTGGGTCTCCATCCGCCGCATCTAGCCATCTCCTCTCTTTGTCCTCTTGTTTCCCGTGCTCTTATTTCCCGCATCAATCCACATACGACACATGAGCACGCAACGAACCTGATTGCCATATCACCGCATAACGTGTTGATATGGCACGCTTTCCAAAAGCTTGCATGCTCCCAAAAAGTGTAGACTCAAATACCACAAACTTCATTTTGTTTTGCTCCTCCACAATTTCTTGGAAGTGCAAGAAATAGAATATGGTATCATCTTGTCCTTTCGTCGATGCAAATATCGCGCTATGACCACAATTTTTCTAATTGCGTAATCTCCTAGGGGAGATCTAAGTTCCATGGTCCGCAAAACATTCTTTTCTTTTCTAAATAATCAACTTAAAATAATATAATTGTCTAAATTTGTGCATAAAACAGTTGATTAGGACGAACTCTCATACATAACAGCATGTGCCATAATTGTGAATTGCATTTAAGCCACATACCTTATTTATTCATTTCGGTCTTCCTCAAGTGAGTAGAAAAAAGAGGAAGTTCGGATCTGTTGGACATTAAAGCGACTGATTAGAACAGAAACAGAAGCAGAATAATGAAATTGACTTTGTATCTTTGCCTACCAATAAGGAGTCATGGACTGAATGAACCAAGAAGATGATCGCTGCACAAAGAACGTATAATTGCACTTTCTGCGTCAGAAAGACAGATCAAAGTAAGAAAATTTTGAAGAAGAGCAAGTGGTAGCTGAGGTCAACGCGGGTCTCCAAAATGAATAAAGAAGATAGTATATATGAAGTACTAATTAACTCCCTAAGTATTAATTAACTCCCTAGGTCACATCGTTTAAACAGTTTTTTAGTAATTTAATTTTGGGATAATTTCGTTTAGAGCATCTCTAATCATTAATCAATTTGTTGTTATAGAACAAAAAAATAATAAATCTATTTCTATCATGTATTCTTGGAGAAGAGAGCGCCGCCGAGGCTCTTTAGGGATTGTGCCGCCGCACCCCACCACCACGCACTCCGCTCTCCACCATAAGCTTTGTGTTTTCCTAATCTTCTTTCAACAACGTTCTCCTTGGGGTCGGCCCTAAAAAACTTCGAGCTCTCTCAACCATGGCTTCTATGGATCAACCCTTTAGGGTTTCGCATCCTACCCCGCAGGGGTTGACCTCTCTTTGTCGCCGATCACCTCCCCGGTCGATGTGTGCCACCGGGTACCTGCTCCAGGTTCCACAACCATCCCGTCTGCCTCCATCATTTTCTCGCGCTATAGCTTTGCGGTCTCGAGCAGCCCCGTCTCGACCAAAATCAGCCATGGCGAGACGGTCGTCCTTGCCCCTACGTATCTCCTACTGACCCCGCGCAATCATCGGGCACAGAGTCCGGCCGCCCCTGTTCCTGCTAGAGCTGGGCAAATATCCGTCTGTTACCGTAAACCGACCGTATCCGGCCGTCCCCATCACCGTGACCGGTGTCACCGACGACGGTCACGGTTACAAAACTACCAAACCGGTGGCTCTCGGGTTGGGTACGGTTTTTTATCTTCAAAACCGAGAAAAAACCGACTGACCGGTTGTTTATTTCATAAGGCCTGATTTTTTTAATTCCACGGGTTGGCCCCTTATTTTATTAGTTTTATTGATCTCATTTGTTTAGTAGCCCATGGAGCCCAAATAATTTTAGCTGACTCATTCCTTATTTAACTTAACATATCCCACGGGCCCTCTAAATACTAACTTATCATCTAACTTAGTAACTAACGCCACACCACACCAATTAGAAGACTCTTTTGAAGACCTTTCATGATTTTTTTATTGTAATAAGTTGATAGCAGTTTAGTCAAACTCAATTTATTGTTCTTGAATTGTTTGTGTTATAACCTTTAAAAATGGTATCTGAAGCCGTCTATTGTAAGACGATGAATATGTGAGGTATTATTTATAGGAATTTATGTGTTTGAATTGTTGAAAATAGACAGGTTTGTGAAGTTTAGTTGTAGGTTAGTAAAAATGTGTTTGAAAAATGTTGTATTTTGGGTTATATTGTGAAGGCCCAACACAAAGCCCATTGGGCCTTATAGGCTGGTTATAACCGTCACCGCCCGGTAGGTAGCCTGGCCGGCTATCAACTTCCCCACCAGTGACCGGTGATGGGGACGGGTACGAGATTTAAGTAACCGAGAATCCTGGTTTGGGTAATGGGTATGGGTTTGTGGGCGGGTACCGGCTGATGCCCACCCCTAGTTCCTGCAACCGATCAAGCCTCCTCGGTCGTCCCTGCTTCTGCGGTCGATCAAGCCCCTGCGATCGATCAAGTTCGGGGCATCTACCATGTGTCAACGACGGGGCAGAGCTCGCCGCCATCACCCTAGGAAAAGAGATCGTCCTCGGGGCACCGGAGGAATGCATCACAAGGGTCACGGCGTACTTCATGTCGTCGATCGGGTCCAGGGTCCACAGACGGAAGCGGTTCAGCCTCCTTCGAAAAAATGAGAAGACCCGGCGGGGGTGGGAGGGTCCGTCTACGGACTATACCCACAGATCCGGGACTTCGGGTGCTGGTGAGTCTCGGGAAAGCCACAATCAGAGCACTCTTTCCAGTTTTCTTTAATGTTTCTTATTACCTGTCTTTAGTTCGATTAGGTCTTTAGTTGTTTTAGATAATTTTTTTTATGTCTCGCTGTTTTGAGACGCCAGTAAGAGGATGTCCTGAGTTATTGGCTACGATATCAAGTAGGTTACCTTTATGGGTCTGTCACGCCCCAAATTCGGTTTTGACCGGACTCGAGACGTGAACTTAAAATAATAAATAAACACGGTAAAATTAAGAAAGATAAAATTTCAAAAGTGATAATAAATCAATTGACAAAGTTAACAGCTCACAAAACCCAGTATACAAAGTTCGGTTTAAAAACAAACGCACGTCACTAGACCGACTAGACAAGACCCTCGCCAGCTCCCAAGCTCGGCTGTGTCCTGCTAGTACGAATCCCGCTCAACACCTGAATGTTAGTCTTAGTGCCCGTAGTTCAATCCTAAATGTCCAAATGTATATATCATCGTTAGCAATAAAATTAAAGCGGCTTTATATTACTTATGTGTTGGAGTAATATATCGATGTGTGCTCTGATCTATGCCCACCATGCGAATAGAACCATAGATCGAGATAGATCACACTCGATGGGTCCCTAGTCAACAAAGCTTCACTAGAAGCGACTAGTATGAAAGATGGCTCTTTATGGCTTACGTTCTGTTAGTCATTGGAATGGGATTCCGGAGTCTGATCATATATATCATGTGGGACATGATATTGGACGACCCTCCCTGAATATGTGTCATAGATTAAGTCATGAACATATTCAGTGTTGTAGCTTGTCATGTATCCTTAGACCAAGGAGTCTTTGTGATCGCTATATAGTCAACAACTGAGTTTGACCTGAGCCTAACGTTGTCCGTAACATGGCTTCCATAACGGCCAGGATTGGCTTGGGGATGGGCTACATGAGTGACACGAAAGACGGCTAAGGGATTTATCCCTCATACTAAGGTATGGGAAAGATATCGGTTCTCGACCACTTGATCGAGAGTGATTGGAAGAATAGCATGGCCATGCACATGATACTGGGTATCATATCTTCAGTCATCTCACATATCAAGGAACGCTGATTGAGAATAATAAGGATGACGGCTCTATGCCTTATCTCAATCAGGATATCGGAGATAAAAGGATAATGACAGGGAAGACGGAAAGGTTAGAATCGACAGGGTCGATTCGTTATGTAGTGTCAGGCAATACTAAAGTCTCGTTAGTTGCCACTTAAATAGGATCAAGTAAAATGGGATTTTACGTTGATCTATTGACATGCATAAACCTACGGGTCACACCGGAGGATGACACTCATTTACACATTTGTGGAGAATGGCCAAAAGGGAGTTGTCTCGGGACATGACCAAAACTGGGTTTTGGGTCATGTGCCCGTAAGTGAATAGGACTTTACGGATCGAGACAAGGCTTGGAGTCTTGGGATTGATCGCGTCGGATAATGTTGGACATTTCCGGTATGGAAGGCATGGAGGCGATGAGCGAATCACGGGACCTCGTTGGAAATGGCCACGGGCCATGTTCCAAGAGGCCCATGAAAGGCCCATGCAACCAAGGCTCATGGAACTAATTAATCAAGTCTTGATTAATTAGTGCTAAGTAAGCAAGACAAGGATTAAGGTGTTGGTGATTCACCACCTAACCCAATCTTGTCTTGCCATACTTTGTCCTATTTACACCTTACTTGACACCATACTTGTCCCATGCCTTTAGTTGGACAAGTATGGGTTTTGTTATGTTTAAGTCATCTCAACATAACAAACACAAGACAAGAATAGGAAACACATTTTCTCTCCCTCTTCCATGGCCATTTCGGGTTTGGCTAGTTTCCACCTCCATTTTTGTGTTCTTGAGTCCTCAAAGAGAAGAACTACGTGGCTTTGATTCCCATGTGGATACGTAGGCGTCTTGGAGACTCAAGCCAATCATTCGTTAACCGGTGTTCTTGTTTTGGTAAGAGATAGTGCTGATTTTTCTCTTGTGAATCCATTCTTTGTTAGTTGTTTCATGGTTTTAATCGTCTCTTGATTTTTATTGATTTTCCCCTGCGAGTTGGTTCATCTCCAAACCTACCTAGAGACCCAACACTGAAAACACCACAAAGTAAGGGGTGAGCTTTCGCCCAATAGAAAAAGTAGTTAAGGTAATGAACATCGGCTCACCACTACGAGTAACCGTCCAATTAGGGCATACTAGTACAGCACGACTAAATACCGAACCGGGGTTCATAGCCAATCTTACAATACTCTTAATGACGACTTTCACACAATCAACAATAACAAACAACAAACACAACCAACACAAATCCAATAGTGCACACGGCCCGTACCGCAATACCCAAACTCCGTCGGCTGCACACGACCCGATACCATCATAACAAACCAGTAGGTCAAGCATCCATCGGACTACCTCTCGATCCAGAGGAGACGCATAACGTCACAAAGACGTATAACGTCGAGAATGCCGGAAACATCCCTATGAGGACGCATTCGTCGGGACCCTTGGAAACGTCTCCAAAGGACCATAGATCATCGAGGCTGAAACACGGCACCCAGTGCCCATCACGACCCGTAGGCCCAACACGACCCTCAGGCCCGAACACGACCCGTAGGCCCAAACACGACCCCTAGGCCCACTATGATATGATTTGGCCCGTCGGCTCCGACCCGTCGGCCCTATGCAATATGATATGATGTGGCCCGTCGGCCCTATGCAACATGATATGATGTGGCCCGTCGGCCATATGCAACACGACCCGCATGCCCAACACGACCCGTAGGCCCCAACCATATTATGGCTCGTCGGCCCCAAACACGACCCGTAGGCCCCAAACTCGATAGGCCCAATCTCAACCGGAATACCATCCTCAAGGAACACACAACAAAATAACAATCACGCATCGAAATGTCACAGGTCAAACACGACTCACCAAGCCCAACAGTCTTACCACAAATACACGACACGTCGGTCTATCACTCACCCGACCATATCACAACCAAGGGTTCTCATTACAACAAACACGGCACACATGCCCACACACAATCACAATCATGCAACACCAAGCAATAATCTTATTGAACTCTTAAGCACACTCAAACCGTCACGTACTTACCATCACTTACCGACCCCACGTTTAACGTGGTAACCCCACCGGCTTAACCGGTATCAAATCCCCAACCGTCCCACAGTTCAACATATCAATTAACAGGAAATAACCACACAGGTCATCAGCAGACATCACTAGTTCAATCCTATCCATTTTCATGTTCGTTATTTAATATCCGTTCAAACAACACAAGCACACTAGCAGAAGCAATCAACAAACAATCATACGGGCACGTCATGGCCCGAAACTACAAGCACAACAATTCCCAAGACAGAAAACGTAAACGTTCATAGTTCATACGTCTACGCTAGTTGTTCGCATCCTACATGTCAAACTACGATCTTTTCGATTCTATTATTATTACCTAGCATGCATACTAGTAACTTTCCGTAATTAAACCGGTAATCGCTACTTTCCCTACCTCAAGACGATACCACAGCAGCGTCTCCTAGCTACTGATGACCGGGCCAACACTGTCTTCTAGGGCGAAGTCCGGTCTTCCCTTCGATCGAAGCCGGACTCTACTTTACATCGAAAGCTACAATTAAAACTGGTTCCAACGTTAAATTAACAGTTATGACGATTTCCATTTAAGTTCAATCTTTTAAATTCGAGCGGGCTAAAAGAAGGATTACGACGAATCGGGTTCGAGCAATCGAGTCCCGAGCCTAGAACCCGGTGCACGTTTCCCGAGGCACGACTTCCGGGGCACGGATCCCGAGGTGTCCGATTCGGCGTTCCGTTTTCAGTCCCGTTCTAAGTCCGTTTTACCGTCCAGTTTAAAACGTCACGATTAAACGCTTGGGTAGCCCCAGTCCGTTCACCAGTTCAAGGTCCGGTTTTCAATTAAATCCGTTCGAAACCAAAACTGTTTTTCAATTTCTTTTAATTTATCTTTGAAACCGTTTTTGATTGTGACAGGGTCCATGAGCGCTGGGCTTGCTACGGTCGGCTCTGACATATATCTTGAACATAGGGCGGTTACGCTCTACCTTGCATGGTTTCTTTTTTGCATTAATGCACTTCCCCGGTTACCCTTTTCAAAAAAAATAAATCTATTTCTCCTTTTTATCAGCCAGACTGATAAAATTTTATTAACAGTCCTATTTTTTTTATCGATAGTGTAGATTGATAGAACAAATTAATAATAAATATAACATTTTTATTATAAAAAGTGAAACACACATTACACTATTAATATTATCAAAGCTGAAGCTAAACATAAGTTAACAACGATTTATTATTACTGAAGTGGAAAGTAAACATAGGTTAACAACAGTTTATATTTCGTTGCAATATTGTAGCCACTTAGGTTGGTCTTTGAGGATATTCTAGATCTCGAACTTTGTTAAAATTTGGCAAAAACGGTCCTGCTACGCCTCCGCAGCCAAGGACACGAGTTGAGCATCAGTTTTCTCCAGCAACCGAGCATGAATTTTTCCACGGTAGATTAAATTGAAACGCTTTATCTTTATGGACGTCCTTTGCCAATGGTTCTTCAATTGCCTCTCGGTTCGTAGTGGGGCGACATTGGGGGCCGAGGCGATGTAGTTGTTGTAAACGTCCAGCTAGTAATGGGTGTTTGGCTCGGGCCGATCATGTTAAAGCCACACAAGACACAACACCATTTCTTATTCGGGTGACCATAGAAAAGTTCGACGGTGGGCATCCATCGGCGATTCGGTTGAAAGCAAATTATTTGAGTAATTTGGGAAAAGAGGAGTCGGTGGTGAGGACGGGTGATGGAAGAGAACGTATTTATAGGTGAGGAGGTAGAGAAAATGTCATCGACCTGTCGGGCCTAGCAAGGGCATTTTAGTCTTTTTTCCATGTGTTGGTCAATTATGTCACACAAATCAAGGAGAGGTGAATGAAGACCAAATTCATGTGAAATATTGGAAAAATGACATTTAAACTATAAATGTAATTCAATCCCACAATAATTTAATGGATATGCAACGAAAAATTAAACCGACAAAATTTAATGGGAAATAAATAATTGAAAGATAAAAACGAATTAAGCTAACGGAAAGAAACAACTAAAGTTCATTAATTGAAAGTCAAATACGGAGATTCAGATAGAGAATTGAAAAAACCAGACAACACTAATTGGAGAACACCGAAACGTCACATTTCAAGCTTATGGCGCAACATCTCAAGGGTCTCATAGTGGGCCTCAAGCTCCTGAGGGTTCATGCTTGAAGTGTTCTCAGCCCTCTCCTCCTTCCAGATCTCAAAGTATGGCTTGAGGTTGGCGATGAGTTTGAGCTTTAATTCAAGCGCATTGCAGATTGCTTGTTGGGCCTCCGTAACACTTGAGGCAATCTATTTTACCTCCGAGTCTTTTCCTTTACCTTTAAGCCTTGCAACTTTTGCAGCCTTCTAACCCATAAGTCGACGGTAATCCAAACCTAAGTTCATCCTCATAGTGCGCTCACTATCGTCCCAGGTGTGTCTTCCCGACTACGCTTGCTTGATTCGCTAGATGGTTGTAAATGCGACGTTGGTTCCCACAACTCTTAATACTCCACTGCGTCAGTTACGACAAAGTGTCCTAAAGTACACTTGTGGTCATTTCGGACAAGTTTCCACCAATGCTTCCATATAAATTTGTGCCATTCTTTAACCTTGTATAATTCCTCGGCCAACTCCATAATTTGGTCACCGGATCGACCGCTCTTGTGATCCTTGATGGTGCGTTCGTAGTGCCCTTGGAACTTCATCACTCACGGGTTAACGTTGTTCCAGGGGTCCTTGCAATTTGTAACGCACCGCAACAGATCATTTGGTTCACGCAGTGCAACGACTTCCTTCCCGATGTCATCCTAGTACCTCACGTTCATCTTGTTATTCCCGGTAATTGAATTAAATGAATTGACCATCCATGCGCGAACAATACACTCTTCCTCCCCGACACTCCATTTCGTGTGTGTCTTTTTCTCTTGCGTTGTTCGTGCTTGCAAACCTTCGGCCGTGGGGGACTCGATAACACCTCGACGACGTCTTTGGTAATGTTAGGACTTTCTTGACTTGTCCAGACATAGTCATTTTCACCGTCAAGAAGACATCTAGGCCCCTTTTCTTTTGTGCCAGAGGGATTGTGACCACTCGTGCATTAGGAACATTGAATCTCATTGAAGCCCATCGAGGCTGTTTGTCGCTCAGGGTAGGTGATGAGGGTGCAACGCCTTGTAGGATCTTAAAGCCAAATAGGAAGACCCCCTAGGTAAATAAGGGGTCATGTGTTTCACCAGTCTCGCTTGATCGGGAGAGACGACTCGAACCGGGGGTGGGGTGGTTGGAGGGGGCGCATGCTTTTGGCTCTAGGTGTGTATCGGACTAGTAGGCAGGAGATCATGCACTGTTGTCGGGGTTGCAGCCCTAATAAGGCAAGCCCTAAGGGAACAATTAGATACAATGTTAGCATTACCGGTCTGAAGGGAGGGGGTAGTGCCAATATCGGGATCACAAGTCCCTATGTGGGGCTTCTTGGGGCGGAGTATCGGGATCGGATGGGATCCGACCAGTCCCAGCGGATACCCGCCCGCAGATTGGGGGCCTCCTGGACCATGAGAGACAACTTGAAACGAGGAGGCCCTTGAGTGGGTGGGTGTCCCGTCGGGGGCATGTCATATTCTTGTAGCTTGTACAACCACCATGGAAGAAAAATCCTGGTAGTCTTTCGTATTGCAATATGGTTGTGATCGACATAACGTGCTTTGAGATTAAAAGACGAGTCGATCACTGAAGTGGTGTGACAAGATCCTTCCAAAATCGAACGCTCAACGTCCCTCCCCAAGAAAGTCTTGTAGGGTCCTTCTTAGTCTATACAAATCCTCTAGTTCTTGTCCCACCTAGAGTCTCGTTTCCGTCGTGAGGCCGTCCTAGGGAAGGTCGGAAACTCTGGCCCATATTTGGAGAGCGGTAGAGTTGTCAAGTTGACATATGGGTGGAGATCCTCTAGGATCATAGGCGCATGTTTTAAAAGACCACGACTCCACTCGTTGAATTCGGTCATTCTCCACTTGGGATGTGAACTAGAAGCCTGATATTCCCTAACCGAGGGCCTTAATCACCAATCCATCGTGGCTCCACACCTTCATCATCATTCCTTCCATGGATGGCATATCAAAGTGGCGGGATGTGAACAATCGTCAAGCCAGGCCGAAGGCCGTGTGGGCACGGTGTGGTTAGCCGTCGGGTCTCTTAGGACGTAGATAATCCGATCTTCCTCTTCTTCCATCTAGAGGGCATCGAAGCATTCCTAGAGGGTAAGGAGGTCATCCATCGGAGGTCGGGCTAAGATTTCGACTGAGTCCTTAGTCGGTCTTGGTAGGGGGTGATCACGTCATAGTGTTTTCAGGGTTCCACGGGTCGGAGCGCGCCAAGGATGGATCAGGTCAGAGACCCCCAAGGTCGGTATGGCTCTGTCAACCCAGATGGAGATTTGTCCCCCTGCGCTGCATGGTACGGTGGCTTATGCTCGACTAGTGGTGGGAGCATAGTGGATGGCGGCAGATCTATCCGTGGATTATGATTGACAGGCATTAGGATGACGGGCGCGTGGATCCCTAGTGGTGTTGATGCTAGTTCCATCACAAGGAGTTCATGGCGCTATCAACGGACGAGGGTCGGCTTCCTCACTGGGAGAGGACAAACGAGGCTGGAGATGGACATGATTCTTTCCTCCGGGGGTGCATAAGCTTAATAAAATCCTTCTGGTAGGTCGAAGGCATAATGTGGGGTGATTCGGACTAGGAAAGCACTTGGGGTCCATCCGGGATGTTTGGTTGGGGCGTCACCTGGTTGGAGACGACGTGGTCAATTATCATCATCGGGAGAGGTGAAAGTGGTGGAGGCCATAACAGACGTGGGAGATGGGTAGAGGCACAGAGAGACGTGTGGCACGAGATAGAGGATACAAGCATCGGACCGACAAAAAGACGAAAAGAGGAGGAGAGAAACCTACAAACACAATAGGTGCAATTTTTTTAATATATAATATCAATAGAAGAATAAAATTTGTTACTTGGAGTCAAACAAAAAACCCTAAATTGTCGCAGCATAGTCGGCTAGTGGAAGCTTCTGAGGTAATGTGTAGCAACCAACTAATTTCAAACACCAAGTTCATTCAAGCCTACAACCCAACACGTATAGGCGGCTCTTTTGCCTCTCTGCCTCCACAACTTTTCAGCAAAAAACATCTTTGTAATAGTAATAAAATAAACAAAAAAGACCATATGTTATACCATCAACATCATATAATAATCAAGCAGCCTACTAAATTGACTCCCATGTTCACTTCATGTTGAAGAGTTTGGTTGTCATGAACATACCAAGACCAATTCTTTTATAAATAATCTCCTAAACCATACAACAAAAGAGAGTTTGAGACTCACCAATCTCTCACATTTCTTCCAAATATGTCATTCTGCAGCATATTCAAATGTTTTGCAGATCATCCTTCGTCCCACGAAACGAAATACGTGTGCCAAGGAGATGTTTGCATCTTGAGGAGCCCCAAGTCTTGCAGCATGAACAAGTCCAAGACCAAGGAGAAGCAGAGCTCTGGGGTTTCGATCTCCGAAATGCAGGTGATCGGAGGATCCTGGTGAGGCCGGAGGTTTGAGATTTTTGGTCATGTTTTGTGTACAAAACCTTATGCAACAGTGCTATATGTGCATTTGGTTTGTTGACTTGTTAAACCTATGTTTACTTTGGTGGTTGTGTTTTTTGATGATGACTTGAATATACCAATTGGTTTTTGGAGTTTCAGATACTCTTTTTGATAGTTTCTTGTTGTGGCTTAATGATCCATGGTTATATGTGGATGCTGCAAAATGGATTTGTGTCTCATGTAATAGTATTGGTTTGGTAGGAGTTTAGGATCTTTTTCATGGGTATATCCTAATATAACTTCTATCATAATTTAGGAATTTGGACCATTTTCATGGGTAGGAATTTAGGATAAAAGGTCTTATATATGGACTAAGAGAACCCACATCGATCCGACTAACCACGCGATTCATAGTTCGCAACTCGCGGTTCAGTGAACTGTAAACCACGAGTCGTACGTTGTGGTGTGCAACTTGCACAGTTCCGACTCACTAAATCGTGAGTCGTAACCGTGAGTTGTCGGCCAACCAATCAGTACGCGTCATATGGCGCATACGTGGTAAAAAAATCGGACCGTTGGCTCTAACAGTCTGAAACGGTAATTTTTTTATAATTAAATAAAGGGAAAATTTCAATTTAATACCCTGGCAAATATTTATTTGCAATATAATACCCTAGCTTATTTTTTTTGCAATTTAATACCCTGACAAACATTTATTTTCACTTTCATACCCAACCGTTAACTTTCCATCCAAAATGGATGAAAAGTCCAAAATACCCATTGAGACCAATCATATTTTCAAAACCTACCACAAAAAATCAGATTTTTTATATATTTCAAAAAACTATATTTTATTTCAAAAAATATTTAAAAAATCAGTTTTTATATATTTCAAGAATCACATTTTTATATAATTAAAAAAATCAGATTTATTTCAATTTTTTTTTAAAAAAATCAGTTTTTATATATTAAAAAAATATTTTTATATGTTTTTAAAAATAGATTTTATTTTTTTAAAAAAAGTTTTTATATATTTAAAAAATAAATTTTTATATATTTCATAATAATTTTTTTTATATAATTTTAAAAAAACAGATTTATTTCAAAAATAATAATTAAAAATCAGTTTTTTTTATATTACAAGAATAAGAATTTTTATATATTTTATTTCAAATTTTTTTAAAAAAATCAGTTTTTATATATTTCAAAAATCATATTTTTATGTAATTCAAAAAATCAGATTTATTTTTTAAAAAAATTAAAATCAGTTTTTTATATATTACAAAAAAACAGATTTTTATATATTTCAAAAAATTATATTTTATTTCAAAAAATATTTTTTAAAAAAATCAGTTTTTATATATTTAAAAAATCAAAGATTGAAGGGTGTTTTTGGTATTTTTTTGAAAAAACAAGGTCATGTGCAAAGCACATGACTACTTTCCATCCATTTTGGATGGAAAGTTAACAGTTGGGTATGAAAGTGAAAATAAATGTTTGTCAGGGTATTAAAATGCAAAAAAAACAAACTAGGGTATTATACTGCAAATAAATGTTTGTCAAGGTATTAAATTGAAATTTTCCCTTAAATAAAATCTGAATATAACCTCAAAATTTTAATTTTTCCCAATCAATAAATAACTCTCATCCCTGTCATTAATCCCAATACATTTTCTCATCTTAACTTTCTATTTCAAACTCCACTCCCCCAAAGTTTGTTCTCTGATCAAGAAAATGTCCAACAACTAATGTGTGATTAAAATTACATGCTTAAACTTGTAGTTTATTGGGTTGTATTATTTCGAGCATGAATTAAATTTGAAGTTTCTTTCTATGTAGTTCATTTATTTCTTTCAATTTAGTTAATTTATTTTGTTAAATTAATTTTAATTTTTTTATAGTATTTACTGGTTTAACTCGAAATTTAATTAATTTAGCAAAACTTTAATTCAGCATCCACTTAGAACCATAAACCTCATAGTGAACCTCATCACCGTAGAGTACAATTTATCTAAAAGGTCCAGATTCACTCTTCTATTCAGTCGGCACTATATACCTCACTTCGAACCTCAACAATGTACATGCTCTAAGAATAAGGAAGCAAATTGGACAATGCCTAGGAAAATGATTTTCAACTCCTCATTTATCTTGATTTTACGGGAACACGACAGATTTCGAAATAGGTATGTTTGTTATGCAAAACTTCCACATGCAATTATGTTACATAATGACGATGCAACTCAAGCAAATATATATGTCGTTGTGCGACGATACAATACATGTCGATTTTACGGACATACAAGAATGAGTGATTTTGAAAAAAGTCACAAAAACAATGATGATGTGAAACTTTTGCAGGCAATTAGCCACATGACGATGACGATGCATCTATTTTGTTGCATAACGAAAAGGCAAAACAATTCAGAAAACTATCTCACGTGGGTGTGAAACATCTACCCCTATTGATTTTTTGATAAGCGATGGTTTTATTAATATATTATCTTTGATATTTAAGACGGATGTCAAAGTAAAGGTGATACTGCATTGTGAAGGAGATCAAACCTGAGAACCTAAAGATAGAAAAAATAAAAACAATGCCATAGCCTGAATACTTCCACCCGTCGGGACATCTACCCCTTATTGTTGCCTTGAAGCCTGTAATTTTACTTCAAAATAGGTCAAAAATAATGATTTAAACTCTGTAACTAAAATATCAATCTTATTAATTATGTGAGTAGATTATTCTAATTTACTTTTTTCGTGTGCAAAATCTCAACATTAGGATTGGACACCAAACATGTATTTTCCATCTTGACCCCCAACATGTATCTCCTATTTTTCTCCCCTAAACCCAATCCCGAACTCACACCAATTGTAAATATCATCCTCACGTTTGATCTCAATCAAGACGATGACATTGAATCTTTTTTGAGTTATGATGATAATGTTGTCTCATCCTGAAGTGACCCAACGATGATGATGAATTGATCTAAAACACCAACAATTAGGGTTAGGGTTGTCCATGGGCCGGTTCACAAGCCCCGGGCTTCCAATACAAGAAAGGTTAGATTTGACACCGATGCCAGTCAAAATTTAAGAACTAAACTTCATCTTATCGAATCTCAGATTAAATCCACCCCAACCAAGAAAGAGGGAGAGGTAAGATGTCAGAACCACGCCCGGTCGATCCCGGTCGAACCGGTGATTTCTAGACAAGTTTGACTTTCGGCTGGAAAAGTCAACCGATGACTCAGGAAGTCATTCGGGACCTTTCCGGGACCCAAAAAGCTTAGACGTCATCACGGTTAGCTTAGTTGGGTCATTTCCTTCAGTTTGACTGTAATTTTGTAACAGCCAACTTTTGGTCAAACTCGGACTTTTTATCGACGTTTTTCGATTAAAATTGGACTGCTGGAATTTTATTAAAAGGAAGGGGCTCCCAAAATGCCACATGGCATTAGAGGCTTGGGTGAGAAGAAAATGAGTTGAAATGACCTTTTACCCTCCTTAAAGCCTTTAATTGGATATAACTTGAAAGAGACTTTTGGTCTTTTAGTATTTTAGGTCATTTAAAGCAATTGGAGCAAACCAATTCAGCTCATTTACATTGGTGCAACCGAAAATCTCTAAAGGGAGAGAGAGGAGAGAGCTCTTGACTTGGGAAAGAAGAGAGGAAGGAAAGGGAAGAACTTGAGACCTTGTAGTCATCAAATCATCTCCAAAAGCCTCCTATCTCCATCATCTTCTAATTCTAAAGGTATGGATGCTCTTAACTTCTCATTTCATCCACTTTCAAGTTTTGGGTTTTGTGGGTTTTGGCTTGAACTTGAAGAACTAGAGCCATGGATTGTTATTTGAGGAAGGAATAGTGAAGTTAGGTTGTTTTGATTGTGTTGGTTGAAGTTTTGATGAAACCCATTGAGGGTATTGAGGTTTGGAGGGTTTTGTTGGTTATTTTGGAGTTGTTTGGAGCTGGAAATGGAGTTTTTGAGTTGATTTTCGTGGAATCCGAGTTGGGGAAGAAGGAGAAGGCTCAGGTCTGGTTCGGCACGGAACGGGACCCGGAACGGGCCTGGTGCCAACACGGCGTGCAGCACGGAACGGGTTGGGTACCGGCACGGTACGCAGCGCAGAACGGTCCAGACTCCGGCACGGGACCTCACATGGTCTGTGTCTGATTTCGGGCCGGTGCGTCGCACGGTCCGTGTCTGGTACCGGGCCGGTCTGTGGCACGGTCCGCGTCTGGTACTGGGCCGGTCTGTGGCGCGGTCCGTGTCTGGTTCCGGCCCGGACCGTGATACGTTCCGTATCAGATTCCGAGCCTGAGCTCCTGAACCCAAAACCCTTTCTTTTTTAGTCCAATTCGATTCCAAAATCATTCCTTTGGCTCTATTTCTGTTCATAGAGGACTGTTCAGTAATTTAAGTCGAAGACTACTCCGTTGAGTTACTAATTTTGGTATTTGTTGTGGTCCAAAACCGTGGGACAAAGCTCGGAGGAAGACAAGGATTTGGACCCGTGAGCAGACAACAAGGAGACTAGACCGGACTTCTACAACTAAGAGTTTTTAGAGGAAGATCACAAGGTAGGGAAAGTACTAACTCCTCGTGCATTTCTGTACTTAGTAAGCCTATTAGGTTAATAAAATCGGAAAGGTCCTAGAAATGCATATAGGATGCGAATAACTAGATTAATCGTCTTTCAATTATTAATAACCGGACGTGTCTAGTATGCATGATTAAGATGTGAATAACTAGTGTAACTCGCTTTCAATACTTGGGAATTGATTTACTGGTAGAAAGGCCGAGATGAGCCCTAGGATTGTTTGTGTTTGCCTCACATGCTTGGTTGCCTAGTTTAGATAAGATAAGAGTCTAATACAACTAGATGATTTGAATATTGAACTTTGTATGCTTGAATGGTAATTTGATCGAATGCTTGGATGAATGATTGTATGAACTTTGAGTGCAATTGATTGTGCTAAATGGTACATGATCGGGTGAATGATAGACCGATGGAGTGCAATTGGTAAGTGTATCGGTAAGTGTATCGGTAAGTGTAAGTTATTGATTCTTGTGGTGTGCATTGGTGGAATTGTGACTTGCTAAGCTATGGTTGCTTCATGTTTGTTTGGTATGTGATTCTATTGTGTGTCATCTTTTAAGTAGGATTGTATGTCGGTATGGCACCCACACTGCGGTGTGGGGTAGTGCTTGTAAAGTACATACACCAAAGAGAATACTGGTGTGGGGTAGTACCTAAGCCGATGACTTGTGATCTGGTATGGTACCTACACCGAAGGAAATACCGGTGTGGGGTAGTATCATAGCCGGTGGATTGGACCCTGCGGGGCATTGATTATTGGACCATGCGGGGTATTGGTTATTGGACCATGCGGGGCATTGGTTATTGGATCCTGCGGGGCATTGGTTACTGGACCCTGCGGGGCAATTTGATGGTTTACCCTGCGGGGAATTGTTACTTGTTGATTCACCCGAGTGTATGCGTCCTGCGGAAGCATTACCTTGGTTCCCGATGATCTATGGTCTTTTGGAGACGTTTCTGAGGGTTTCGATGAATGCGTCCTCATATGGATGTTTCCGGTACTCTCGATGTTATATGTCTTTGTGATGTCATACGTCTCCTCTGGGCCGAGGGAAAATCCGATATGACACAAAGAGTATTGTGGATCGGAGTGTTGGGACTTCATGTTCCACGGTGACACTGAAATGCTCTATCTTCTATTGATTGCTACGAAATGTACTGTTCCCCTTACTTTCTATGAGTATTGCTATCTTTTTAGAAACGTTAAATAACCGTTTTATTCCCGTATTTCTATATCTTTTTTGTTCTTTGTATTAGTGAGACTCGAACAGAATTGTGAAGTTCTATTTATTAAACTCAAAAGCATACCCTTGTTATTTATTTTCCCTACTGAGCGTAAGCTCACCCCTATTTGTTGTTTACTGTTTTTACAGGTTTGGTTGATGAGTAGTGGACTCGAGGCTCGAGAGCTTCTGTGGGTCTGGGTGCACTTATCTTTTGAGACGTTATGGTCTTACTTTTGGTTATGAACCCTATGTTTAAAGGCTTTATTATGAAGTTTTTATTTGAGTTATATGGATTGAACTAAACTTGGAGAGTTATATTGGATTTGAGACATGTTTTATTGTTAAACTTTAAATTATCTTTAAGTCACGTCTCGAGTCCGGTCAATACCGGATTTGGGGCGTGACATAAGATGGACATGAGTATAAACTTCGTCGTGGCTTTTTGTTTGGATTCCTATAAAAGTTCTTGCAAAGGAAAGTAAGAGATGGTGGATTTCACTAAATCGTCAAGACGTGATAATAGTTGGTTTGCGGTGGGTGACATTAAAGGTTGTGTAAGGTGAAAGGAATAATTTTTCGGGATCGATTTCATCAGTTCACTTGTGGTTCATCCAAACACAGTCCCAAAAAATTCCTGTGTGACGGTTTCGAATCCAAAATCAATCTAACCCCCTTATGTCACTCATGGTTAGAGTATTTGCAGTGGAGTTTATTATGAGCAATGATTCAACAAAAATGTTTTTTTTCTTTGTATCCAACCTATCTCCTATGTCGAAGAATCCACCGGTCATAGATTTGAAAAAAAACACATTTTCTTTCTCTTTTTCTTAAGCTTTTCTCAGAATGACAGTTGTCAATTCTCTTCCGAGTCAACCTTACAAATTCGGCTATCACTACAAGTCAACTCCAAATCATCTTCTACTCGACCTTCACATCGAATGCTCTTACCGGTTGAGGTGGATTTATCTAATTGGGCGAATCTTCGATTAAGTTTGAACGATCTAATGCATGCAGGTAGATTCCACCAGCGTGTGTGGGCCTGAAAATTTATGGAAGATCCATTCGGATTGGTCATCAGCCACGTCAAGATTCCTATAAAACCATTGGGTCCCAACCGATGAGGTGGTAGAGGACCTAGAAGTGATAAATGCTGCTCTAAATGTTCCTTTCATACTTTAAAAGGGAAACTTCAGAAATGACTATTATTTAACTTTATAGTACAAGTTATAACTATTAATTTTTTTGTCGTCATAAAAACATGGTCCGACAAACATATTATCAAAAACCATATTTTTTTCGTCCAAAAACACATAATATTCTATCTAAAACCATAATTTTCTGTGTTTTTAGACAAAAAAATTATAATTTTTGATAGTATGTTTTTCGAATCATATTTTCTAGACGACAAAAAAATCAATAGTTATAACTTGAACTGTAGAACCAAATAATAGTCCTTTCCTACCGTTTTCGCTACTGTTTAAACTCGCCGATCGTTTCTCGGGCTACAGTCACTGAACCAGAAATGGAGAAACTGAGAAGAGCCGTGAATGAGATAGTGTTTTCTCAGAATCATGGCAAGCTCTCTCCTCTCCACCGCTCCCTCGTCCCTCTCCTCTCCTTCTCTTCCTCTCTTTACAAGCTCGCCCTCTCGCTCCGCATTCTTCTCTACCGCTTTCGCCTCTTTCGTCCTCACCGGTAACACCCTCCGCCGCCACTCTCATTTTCTGTTTGCTTCCCTAGAAAGTATAAGAAATTGAATTTTACTGATCACAAGTTTTTTTTTTACATATTTTGATTTGCCCCCATTTTAATTTTCTAGGTAGCCAAACAGAAAGTTAGGTTTTTGAAATTTGGGATTTTAGGATGCTTGATTCAACTATTGGGGCTGATTTTTCTTTGCTGCAACGTTGTGATTTGGAAGGTTGCCGGTGCCGGTGATCAGTGTTGGGAATTTGACTTGGGGAGGCAACGGGAAGACTCCGATGGTTGAGTTCATCGCTAGCTGGTTAGCTGATTCTGGCATTCCACCTCTTATTCTTACCAGGGTAATTTGTTTTCTCACTGGAAATCTCTTTTTGGGTTCTGAATTTTTGTCTTTGGAAATGTTATGCTGCAGCTTGCATTGTGTTAGGTGTGGGATTTGTTGGATTGGGAAAAAATACATATTTAGATGATTGTTGAACAACCTTTGGCTTTCTTAAAAGACAATTTGATTTTGTAGTAGTAGAAGTGCCTTTTGAGAAATAATGTAATAATACTGAATTTATTAGAATAAGATATGATAACAGGCTCTTGGCTGGTCCAAACGAACACTACCTATTGGATCCTCTGCTTGGGGCAGGGGTGATGATAGGGGTAGATTAGGAATTGATGATAAAAAGATAGGACGATAGGCTCTATTTGGTGGTTCCTAGATTCTGCAGTTATGTATAGTTCATAGTTAGACACTTTAAAATGAAGTTGGCTACTTATTCTTTTAAGGGATGATCGCAAAAAAAATACCCTGAGGTGTTCACTTTTTGCAAGTTGTAGTCATTTTCTTTGATAATTGGAAAAAAGTGCCATGACGATTTTATACTTTTAAAATATACTCTTAATTTTCTTCCTCATTTTATGTCCAAAGAGGAAGAAAAGTAAGAGAGGTGAAAATTTTGGATTTTTTGTTTTTACTTGTTACTTTTTTAAATTTAAAAGTTCAAGGATAAAATCGTCATTTTAAAACAAGTTTACACAAACTGTAATGAAAAGGCAAGTTCATGGCACTTTTTTTTTGCGATTAAGGATTATCAAATAGAAGGGTTAAAACTTGCAAAAAGTGAATACCTCAGGATACTTTTTTTTTTTGCAATTATCCCTTCTTTTAGCTAATGGTACTTTATGTGTCATTTTGATTTCTAACTTGGAGGCAATGTTCTCATGATACTGGATGTTTTGCAGTGGTAGGATAGGCGTTGATTCCTAACAGAAGGGTTTTCCATTTCAATATATGATTTGCTTATGAACAAGTTGTGTTTAATACGATAATATCCGAACAAGAAAAGCTGAAATTGTGTCTTTCCTAATCGGATTGACAGGGTTATGCTGGTGGGGATGAAGCTAAAATGCTTCAAAGGCACCTTGTGACAAGACCTGTTAAGATTGGAATCGGTGCAGATCGGGCAGCAACTGCTGCTAGTTTCTTTGAAAAATACGGTTACATGGAACCTTGTGTTCCTTGGTTGGATAGAGCTTCCCTTGAGCACAAAGAGGGAAATGATCTCTATTCAGAGAATATCGGTGCTGTTATTCTAGATGATGGAATGCAGGTAAACAATTTTCCATGATTTTTCTGTTGTTGTTGCGTGAAGGGATAATTGCAAAAAAGTACCCTGATGTATTGACTTTTTTCAATTTGTAGCCCTCTTCTTTGATAATTGCAAAAATGTGCCATGAACTTGTCTTTTTGTTGTGTTTTGTAGAAATTTATTTCAAAATGATGATTTTACCCTTGGAAATTTAAATTTTAAAAATAATAGCTAAAGAACAAAAAATCCAAAATTTCATATACCTTAATTTCTCACTCTTTGTACGGTGCAAAGAGGAATAAAATTAAGAGGTATGAAAAATTGGATTTTGCCTTCTACTTATTATTTTTTAAATCTAAATTGTACGGGAAAATCGTCATTTTCATATAAATCGCTACAAAAAGACAAGTTCAGGGTACTTTTTCGCAATCCAAAGAAGAGGGCTACAAGTTGCAGAAACTGAATACCTCAGGGTACTTTTTTTTGTTGCAATTATTCCTTGTATTAAGCCTTCATCACACATTCAGAACATTAGAAGTGCTCTTTTATAATGAAGTTCCTTCATTTACCTTTCCATCAGTGTTCTATAAATCTGGATAACTCGAAGAAACTTTAATACCAAAGTTAATAAGTGGAAATCCGTCCAAAACTTCGTCAGCTATTTTTCATGTACAATTCTAAATCATATATGAAATTCTGTACTCGAAGACCTGTGCATAGCATGGACAGAAAAGAGATTATGAATAGCAAGTCCAATACACTTTTCTATTACAATTCAATTTCACACAACATGAATTAAAATGTAATTTGAACTATCTTATTTTACTAAATTCTTAATGTCAGTTTTTGTTTAAGGCTCTTTGCTATAAACTCTACCAGAAAACCATTGCTTAGATAGTGATTAGCTGATAATTCATATTATTCTTCTGGAAGACAGCACTGGCGCTTGTGGCGTGATCTGGAGATTGTAATGGTTAACAGGTTAATGCCGTGGGGAAACCATCAATTAATCCCTCTTGGACCACTAAGGGAACCTTTGACTGCTCTCAGGCGAGCAGATGTTGCTGTAGTTCACCATGCAGACATGGTTAGCAATATGAACTGTTCTTTGCATTTCTTTTAGCAAAAAAGTACCAGGAGGTATTCAATATTTGCAACTTGTACCCCCTTCTTTGTTAATTGCAAAAAAGTTCCCCGACCTTGTCTTTTGTTGCACTTTTTATAAATTATTTCAAAATGACTGTTTTACCATTGGAAATTTAAATTAAAATAATAATAATTAAAGAACAAATTTTCATATCCTTACATTTCTTACTCTTTGTAAAGGACAAAGATGAAATTTAAGGGGTATGGAAATTCGTTTTTTTTGTTATTACATATTATTTTTTGAATCAAACTTGTAAGGGTAAAATTTCATTTTCATACAAACTGCAACAAAAAGACAAGTTCTGGGCACTTTTTTTTGCAATTAACAAAGAAGAGTGCTACAAATTGCAAAAAGTGAACCTCATGGTACTTTTTTGCATTTATCCTTAAATACTCCAACCCAAAGTTAAGCTTGGGATTCACACAGGTATTACAGCAAAATCTCGAAGATATCAAGTTAATGATGCAAGAAGTTAAAGAATCACTTCCTATATTCTTCACTAGAATGGCTCCCTCATATTTTTTCAGAGTAGGAAATATCAACTCTAAAGTACCTCTGGGATATGTACACAATGCTGTGTTATTATGCGTTTCTGGAATTGGTTCTCCAAATGCTTTCGTACAAGGTGTAGAAAAGGTACTTAAGCTCTTAAACCGTCAAAATATATGTTTTAAAGAATGTAAAATAAAAATGAAAAGATGAACTATATTGTTGCAGGTTGGGGCACTTTATGTTGATAGACTTGACTTCAGTGACCATCACAAATTCACAGCCAAGGTACCGTATATTTTCTTGGGGTAATTGTAAAAAAGTACCCTAAACTTGTCTTGTTGCAATTTGTAAAAAAATGACGACGTTGCCCTTACAATTCATGTTTAAAAAATAAAAACTCAAAAAAACCAAATTTTCTTCGTTTTTGTATTGTACAAAAACTAAGAAATTTAGTTTTTTAACTATTATTTTTTTAGTTCAATTTTTCAAAGATAAAATCTTCATTTTGAAATAAATGTATACAAAGTGCAACAAAAGACAAGTTCATGGCTCTTTTCTACTATCATCAAAGACTAGGAGTACAAGTTGCGAAAAACAAATATCTCAGGGTACTTTTTGTAATTATCCCAGTTTTCTAATTTGGTTCTGTCAAACCTGACCTAGTTATGCTTTTTGATCTGTTCAAGACACAATGTGATGTGGATTTGCCGCTATTATCATTTTCTAACTAAAGGGGAAATGATAATTCACTACCCTAAACCATGCACATTATACAAGTCATTATTCTGAATTTTAAGTGTAACACTTCACCGCCCTGAATTACCAAAGTGTAACACTTCACTACCCGAGTTTACGAATCACTACCCTGATCTTTCCGTATTTTCAACCGACGGTGTAACAAAATGGTAATCCATGGTAGTGAGGTGTTACTCTTTAAAATTCAGGTTAGTGATCAGTAAAAAGTTCATAGTTCATTCAGGGTAGTGACCTCTCATTTCCCAAAAAACTAAAACATGAGACAAACACGCCACAACAAGTGTTTTCTTGGTTTGCATTCGTCTTTCTTTTGTGCCAAATTAAGTGATTTCAATTTCTTCAGCTTCTCTAACACTGTACTGTTACCTATCAATCTAGGATGTTGACATGATCAGAGAGAAACTTGGGGGACTAGAGAAGAGATTTGGTTCAAGGCCAATTGTAGTTGTAACCGAAAAGGTGAGTTGAGTCGATAGAAAAACATAAAGCTCACTTGAACAAATCACAAACGGTGAAGGCTGAAACAATTCGGGTTTTTGTGCCGAACCATGCGATGAACACATCTTCTATTTCTTTCTTCGCTGTAGGATTATGATCGAGGTCCAGATATTCTCAACCGCCTGCGTCCATTCGAGGTTTTGGCACTCTGCTCAAAATTGCAAATCATACCGCGTAAGGGATGCAGCGAAGAGAGGTTCAAGAGGTTGCTGACATGTCTACTTGAAGAAAGGTTGGGTTCATAAAGTGTCACTTATATGGCCTAAAAGATGGACTGATTCAAGGTGGGGTTGGAACTCTTGGCATGAAGATAGTATTTGTACTTTAGGAATAGAAATATTTTTTCTTAAATAATTTCTTTTGATATGATGGTATTGTTGTGAAATCAAACAAACGTGAAGTAGTGTTTAGCTAATAGTTGATAAATCAGTTATTTTATGTAGATGAGTTCTCAAGTCTTTGTTTAATCAAACAAAATACATTAATTCTCTTATTTTCTTGGTTATGTGACCAGATCGTCAAAGGTAGATCACAGATATAAATATTAATCTTGAAAAAAACAAAAGGGTGAATCGGACAACACCAAACCATCAATCCCAAGACTATAATAGGAAAGAATTAAGTGTGATGGCGCCTGCGTGGCAACCTAAACCTTTCTCAAATCCTCCCATGTGTACACTCCTTGCCAACGTGTACCTCTTTAAAATATACAGGGTTTTACCTTGCTCTTCGTCTTCTGTGAACTGCTCTCTGTTCGGGGGTTACAATTGTTCTTCAATTGGGCCATTAATTGGAGAATCCGGAAGGTCGCAGATCGTTAGCATATGAGCCTCGCCCTGTTCACCTCAGAGCTGCGTTTCCAAACCCTTGCTTCTTCTTCGTTCACCTCTCCCGCGCTGTTCTCCTTCTCACCGGCCGTTACCCATACCCATCTTAATGTCGTGTTTATTTTCCGGCCAACAGTGGAACGACCTTGTGGTGGGTAGATTTTGGGGAAGGATCGATTCATTCCAGCGAGTGCTCCATTGTTTCTTCATATATTATGTGTGCAAGTTCTTGATGGATTCAATAACGTACAATTTTAGCATTTCGATTCTCAATTTTTGTTTTGATAACATGCGTTTTTGGTGAATATTTTGTGTGTAGATTTCAAGCAACATGCTTTGCAATGCCCAATACAAGTTTGGAAAAGTTCAGTTGGATTGTACACAAACTGTTCAACGTTATTCCTCAAAAAGACTTTCATGAGCAAAAAATGAAACAACATAATCTACAACCACCCTTTTAATAATTGGGGTTATTTACGATAAGGTACCCTAATGTTTCGTCCACGAACGATAAGGTACCCTTATGAATTTTTTGTCCGATAAGGTACCCATATGATTCGTCCACGAACGATTTGGGTTAATGCTGTTAAAAAACTAACAGAATTATGTAGAATGACTATTTTGCCCTTTGACATTTCAGTTGACTTTTGACTTAAGAGTGAAAAGACCATTATACCCCCAGTTATTATTTTTCTTTAATTTATATTTTCTAATTATTTTTAATTTTCAAAATAAATAAATAAATTATATATTTTTTAAAAGTTATATTTTTTAAAAACTGAATTTGGTTTTTACTTTTTTAAAATCAGATTTTTATATTTAAAAATCAGTTTTTATTTTTTTAATAATTAGTTTTTTTGTATATTAAAAAAATCAGATTTAAATTTAAAAATCAGTTTTTATTTAAAAAAATCAGTTTTTATTTAAAAAAATCAGTTTTTATTTAAATTTTTTAAATTTTCTATTTTATTATTTTAATATTTTATTTTATTATTTTATTATAATATTTTTAATATTTTATTAATTTAATATTTTATTTTTTTACTTTTTATTATTTTAATATTTTAATATTTTTTTATTTAATATTTAGTTTTTTTAATATTTTAATATTTTGTATTGTTTAATATTTTCAAACTTTTTTTTTACTATTTTAAAATTTTTAATTTTTAAATTTAAAAAAATTTAAATTTATTTATTATTATATTTTTTTGTACTATATAATTAAGGGTATAATGGTAATTTTGTCTATCAAATTTATAAGCTTAAAATAAGAAAGGGTAAAATCGTCATTTCACACCCCACTTAACTGCACATGTCTGATTTGGAGGAATATTCCGTTAGTTTTCTAACGGAATATGCCAATTTTAACCAAATCGTTCGTGGACGAATCATTTGGGTACCTTATCGGACAAAAAATTCATAAGGGTACCTTATCGTTCGTGGACGAAACATTAGGGTATCTTATCGTAAACAACCCTAATAATTGTGTCTTTTCTCCGTGGTTTAAATTCATGAAACATGTTTTTGAAGATCGTTGTCCACGTGCAGACCTAGCGACGCTGTTCTCCGGGAACTCCAAGAGGTAATACCCACCTTTTTTTATTCAGATCTTTTGTTATTCTTCTTTTCCTGCCAAGTTTGGATTTTTTTTCTTTTCACTAACTGAAAACTTGTTTGGTTACTAAGTGATGAATTTTGTTAATTTTAACTAACCGTATAATTTTCTTAATAGAAATTTGTCTATCAGTTTAGCTACAGAGAAACTTAATAGTAATGTTTAAACATGATGGAATATACAGGGGAAAACCATGTATGGGCATGGTTGATGCGTTACCAAATTATCGCCAAGATGATTAATAATTCTGAGTGGAAAGGTGCTTCTCATTTCTACTCTCGAACGCCAACCTGTCTATATTGTGGCGAAGTTTTGCTTGTCCAACCTGTCCATGCGTTACCTTCTTTTTGCTTGGAACGCCAAGTTTTGCCCTAGCTTCTGCCCGGTCTACGATTCAAAGTCCGTCATTTTAGAACCAATGAATTTAGTCGATTGATCCTTATCGTTTCTCTCAAAGATAACCAACATTTATATTCGTGATTGAGTTGATTGCATTTGTTTTTTTTTCGTTTAGGGTCTTATTAGTTTTGAACAATTGTTGGCCGGAAACCCTTTATTTTGAACACTTATTCTATGAGTTAGCTCTTAGTCATGGAAACCCTTTATTTTGCGATCGTACATCTAAATTTGCTTCACACCAATAACACAGTAACTTCAAGATGGTTGTATTCAACCATGTTGTACTTCCATTAATGTTTGAGTGTCTAGGCCGTAACTAAAAGGTTCAAAATGATGAAGATACTTGACTGATTGTTCGTTTTTAGTGTCGACTTTTGACAATTTTATTTGATTACAACTATTCAACATCTTCTCGGCCAACAATTTTCTAGGTTGTGCTTCAAACGCTTCATCTTGTACTATGCAGCAAGCTTGTGTGTATAGTAAGTTGCTAAACTACTTCTCTCAGTAAAATACATTGCCGATCAAGTGCTATTTTTTATATAAAAAATAAATAAATGCTTCAAATATATGTGTGACCTCAATGCTTCCTGTGCCTGTTGCCTGCAAATATATAAGCGACTTCCTATGACAATTTGTTAAATTGTGCGGTTTTGCAGATATATGATAAGAGGGACTTTGCCAAATGATGTGCATTTCACAGTTACACATATGCAGGGGAGCTTCTTGTTGAAGTATGAACCCACATCGACTAAATATAAGAATAAAGAGCTACTTATAAAGGCTAGGACCACACCCAACTAATAAGGTTGACCTTTTAGTTGTGGAAGTCCGACCCGATATAAGTAGCTTGTTTTAAAACAAAGTTTACATGGTATCAGAGCCTGGTTCGGCCCACGGCCCGTTTGTCACCTCCACCCTGTGGCCTCCGGTCCATATGCATATGTCCAGTCCTGCTATGACCCACGTGTAGATGTCCAGTCCTACACGTGAGGGGGAGTGTTGAAGTATGAACCCACATCGACTAAATATAAGAATAAAGAGCTACTTATAAAGGCTAGGGCCACACCCAACTAATAAGGTTGGCCTTTTAGTTGTGGAAGCCCGACCCGATATAAGTAGCTTGTTTTAAAACAAAGTTTACACTTCCAAGTTGTCCTTTCGGTTTGAACTCTCATGGTCTTATAAGTTACTACTAAACAATCTCATCTCTTACATGGGAATCAATAGCTAATATGTTTTTTTATAAGCGATAGCTAATTTCTTATGTGTTTATGATTCTATAATGATGAAAATTGAGAGTGGCTTGAATTTTTTTTCTTGAGGATATGACAAGAAGCGGAGAGAGAGTCTGAGAAAATGATGAATGGTTGAGGGGGTAGATGGTGAAGAAGATAATGATATAGAGACGGCGGAGTAGAAGATGCTATAGAAAGGGACGCAAGTGACGAAGAGGATTACCATGTGATGGAACATGAAGATTTCGATTTCAATTGATTCCTGCAAGTAGAGATCTGCCAAATTGAGCAGTAGTTGATGTTCTACACTTATCCATGTCTTATTATTTTTATTGTGTATGTAGGATGATGGTTGGATGATTGAGCCAATTAGTTTATTGGCAAACCCGAACCAAGCTCGATTGACAAGTATTGGGGTGTCTGTCTACACAAAACCAAAGATATTTAACATGACTAGGTACAAGAAATATACTGATTTCTTCATTGCTTTTAACAGAAGTATAAGTGTGTTCTTTTCATATACTTATGTGTAAATTTACTTCTTTGAATGTTGAAAGTTGATCCAAATTCAAGCTATTTTGTGGCTTGGTTACCAAGCAACTAATTTAGGGAATTGTCTTGGCTTGATTAGCAAGTAATCAATTTAGGGAATTTATGCCCTGTTTCCCAAACTGGGTCTTAATTGTGTAGAGATTTTTATTTCCCTATTTTGTATGAACTATCTCTACACCACTCCTATAAATACCACCTGTAAGCTGCCATGAGGGATAAGTTGAATCAGTGTAAATCCCCGGCGTTGTGTAAACATTCTCCCTATAGTGAAGTTTTGCTGGTTGGCGCCCGTGGTTTTTTCCTCTCCGTTGTTTGGAGGGGTTTTCCACGTTATATCGTTGTGTTCTCCGTTTTTGGTTTTGATCTCTATTTCGTTTTATTGCCTATCGTTTTATAACAAGTGGTATCAGAGCCTTATTGTTCAATCTCTTATGTTCATTGCCTAATTCTAAAGGTATCAAAAGGCTCTCTCGTTCACATGATAGGTGATATGAATTCTGCAAGATTATATGTTCTTAGAGGCAGCACTTTAAATGGTTCTGCTACTGCTGCTGTTATTTCTGACGAACCTAGTAAAACTAATTTGTGGCACAAACGCCTTGGACATATGAGTGAACAAGGCATGACAGAGTTGATCAAGAGAGATTTACTTGATGGCTGCAATATGAGTAAGTTGGAGTTTTGTGAGCACTGCATTTTTGGTAAGCACAAGAGAGTTAAATTCAATGCTTCCGTTCATACCACTAAAGGGATATTAGATTATGTGCATGCTGATGTGTGGGGTCCTTCCCGTAAAACTTCTCTTGGTGGTGCAAATTACATGCTTACTATTATTGATGATTACTCTAGAAAAGTGTGGCCTTATTTTCTAAAACATAAATCTGATGTGTTTGATGCTTTTAAGAAGTGGAGAGTTATGGTGGAGAAGCAAACCGAGAACAAGGTAAAAGTGCTTCGTACTGACAATGGCATGGAGTTTTGTTTAAATGATTTTGACAACTATTGTAGCAACGAAGGCATTGTAAGGCACCACACCATCCCGTCCACGCCTCAACAGAATGGTGTGGCTGAGCGCATGAACCGAACTATCATCTCTAAGGCTCGGTGCATGCTTTCTAATGCTCGTATGAGCAGACGTTTTTGGGCTGAAGCAGCCTCCACCGCCTGCTACTTAATAAACAGGTCTCCAAGCATTCCACTTGATAAGAAAACTCCTATTGAGGTATGGTCTGGTTCACCTGCTGATTATTCATTATTGAGAGTTTTTGGTTGCACTGCTTATGCACATGTTGATAATGGAAAGCTAGAGCCTAGAGCTGTCAAGTGTGTGTTTCTTGGTTATGGCTCAGGAGTAAAGGCGTATAAGTTATGGAATCCTGAAACTAAGAGAATTTTGTTGAGCCGGAATGTTGTTTTTAATGAGGCTGTCATGTTCAATGATAGTGCCTCTGTGGATGCCTATGATGTTCTTGATGTTACTAATTTTTCTGATGATGAGCAACAGAGGATAAGCGTGCAGGTGGAGCACCTGGGCGAAAAAGTAAATGAGGTTGTTGAAAATAATGAAAATGATGACGTTGACGTTCAGCTTACACCACCTGTTTTGCAGCAAACAAATAACTCCACTGCTGCTGATAGACCGAGGAGAAACAAAGGTCCTCGCCCTCGTTTAATTGAACAATGTAACGTTGTTCACTATGCTTTGAGTTGTGTTGAACAGGTGGAGCATGATTATGATAGTCATGGTGATATGATGAAGCCAGTTCCTGTTGCTAAGTTTGAGCTTTGCTCAAGCTTAGTTGGTATAACTGTTTAGCCCTAGTGGCTGTTTGGCGCCGAAAGTTTTTTCTTTGTTTGTTCAGGAAGATGTCTACCGCTTTATGCTAAAAGGAGGAATTTGTCTCAAGGTGGAGTTTGTTGAAAGTTGATCCAAATTCAAGCTATTTTGTGGCTTGGTTACCAAGCAACTAATTTAGGGAATTGTCTTGGCTTGATTAGCAAGTAATCAATTTAGGGAATTTATGCCCTGTTTCCCAAACTGGGTCTTAATTGTGTAGAGATTTTTATTTCCCTATTTTGTATGAACTATCTCTACACCACTCCTATAAATACCACCTGTAAGCTGCCATGAGGGATAAGTTGAATCAGTGTAAATCCCCGGCGTTGTGTAAACATTCTCCCTATAGTGAAGTTTTGCTGGTTGGCGCCCGTGGTTTTTTCCTCTCCGTTGTTTGGAGGGGTTTTCCACGTTATATCGTTGTGTTCTCCGTTTTTGGTTTTGATCTCTATTTCGTTTTATTGCCTATCGTTTTATAACAAGTGTGTTCTTTTCATATACTTATGTGTAAATTTACTTCTTTGAATGTTTGATAAATGTTCACATACTCTGATTATGAAGAAATATATTCATGATAAGACCATCCATAGTGTTTGTGTATCACATTATACGTGTTTTGTAATTTGTAACCCTCATGTATATGTATAATGTAATTTGGAACCTTTATATAAACATTTTTGCATGATTACTTTCAACTTATTGCAGCAAAAAAAGAATTAATCCCATTAGTGGAAGTACAGACGGAAAATAGTTGGAGGATGTTTTTTGCAACCACAAAAAAACGCTACCGTAGGTTGATGTAATTATTCCTATGTTCACGTCTAATGAATAATTTAAAGGGTTAATAGTAAAAGCCATATTGTATTGCCCAATTTTTGAATGATGGTATCCCCATCTTTAAATTGTGATTGAGATTTTACATATATGTTGATTTGTTGCAAGAGCACTTCTTTTGTATCGTATTTTGAATTCGATGAAAAATGATTCATTTTTTTAATTATGACGATCAACGATTTTTTGAGACTTCACATTGTTATATTATCGTTGATTTTTTTAGCTGAGTGTAACATACCAGTCCTCTCACCAAGCACCGCGCATCGCGCGGTGCCCCACCTAGTGAGATAATAATAACCTTGACTCGCTAACATTTTTCATTCTTGACAAGACAATATTAGTCTTGACCGACATCAGTATGTTTACAATCGTGAGAAAATTCTTGTCTGTCAATTACAGAAATATGTATTTATTATATTAATTAAATACAGCGAGTATTGATATCATACATCAGATTAATTAATCAAAAACATTTTTTCATTACAATCAACTTAAATATTGTGATTTTCTAATTCTTTTCTTTTTACAAAATCATATCGTTGGCAAAGTTAACGGATATTGTTTTCCAACAGAAAGGTAGGAGAGAGGGCGGCCTTTGGTAATTGGTATAGTCATCGAAATTAAGAACCCTCGACCGAGGTGGAAATTGGCCATCGAAATTAACTATTTTGTATGAATCCGTTTTTATTAATAGTGAAATTGGCCGCGACCGAGGTGGAAATTAATATTGTTGTTGATCGGAAGATTTTTTTTTTTTGCAATGAAATGAGAGGTTGAAAGAATTTTTTCCTTTACTTTTCGCATCCGTCGACGGATAAAGCCGTCAATAAATTTATCGATATTGTTATCCGCCAACGATTATATGTCAGCATTCCGCTACCAATTAGAGATACTCTTAACAGGAGTCACATACGATTAGAATATACGACTCTTTTAGGACGAGTATATTCTTTGACACGATGCAAGTGGGAAGGGTATCAACTAATAAGGTGATCGAAAAGCCAATGGTCAATTATTCGTAAATGAGTGGCCCATTCATGTTTTTGTTTTGGTCACGGATCTTCTGTGGTTTGATTCGCCAATGAGAATCTATACATAAATTCAAAATGTCTCTAAAATAACTCATCCGCACACATAAAACTGATAAAAGGAAAGGAGATAGGCCGCCACACGCATCACAGCCGCTAGAAACGCGACACGTGGAACCCAGATAGATAGGCAGTGTCCTGCTCGGAATAGCGTCCAGGTTCAATGAACCAAAAAACGAGAGGGTCAATTTTAATTTTATTATTTATCTGGTCGTCGTTGCTCCTTCTCGTGCTGTGTCCACACTCTCGTCGATATCAGTATCCTCCAACACTGCTCTGTACAGTAGCAGCGAGGAGTGAGAGAGATGGCTTTTGCTCCTTCTTCTTCCTCTTCTCTGCTTCGGAGCTCCACTGTTTCTTCGTATCATGACCTCAACCTCAAAGGTAAATCGCAACTTCACTCTCTGTGTAGAACTCTGTGATTTTGATTGAGTTATGCTAAGATTGAAGTGAAGGTTGATTGCTCAATTATGATTTTGTACTCCAACTAACTCCTCACACCTCCATTGTGGTTTTCGGTGGGGTTAAAGTACAAGCCCTCATGTTTCATTGTGCTGGAATTTGTGTGTTGAAAATTCTGTGGCAATGATACCAAGTTCTTAGTATTCTAACCCGCGTATTCACAAATAAGAGCTCGCCCAGTTGGAGCAAACTTGATAAATTGATAAGAAATTCATATTTTTGTAAAAACTGAAAGCTCCCGCTGATAGTTGAAGGTTCAATTGTAATTATATTCTAATCTGTGTTCTCACGGACAAGCCCGTTTACGGGTTTGAAGGTGAATTATTAGAAAGAGGAGAAGAGCCCGTTAAGAAGAAATATAAGGGTGGCTCATATGGAGCAAATTTGATAAATAGAGAAGAAATTAGAATTTTGTAGTTAGTAGGGTTTGAATACGGGTCCGTGAAGATTCAAGCTCTGTACTATATTAGAGAGTTTCAACTCAACTAAAAGCTCAAGCTGATAGATGAAAACCTAATTATAATTATATTCTAACACTTAGCTCAATCTGAAAACTGAATGCTCAATTATAGTTTTATATTTTAATACCGCGTAAGGTGATAGACTTTGATACCATATACGGATAGTTAAAGGCACCATTATAATTTTATGTTCTAATATACTGGTTTCACGTCCCCATAAGTCAAGTCATGTGGTAAAGAGCATAATTCTACGTAAGCCAGGTCTTGAGTTCAAAACTTATTACATACAAATGGTCGATAAAAAGTAGTTCCACAGATCCGGGCCAAGTGGTAGAGATTTTACTTCTACGTAGTTATGTTACTTTATCAAAGGTTTATAATATATGATGAAGTCTTAGAATCAGACAGACTTGTAGTGAAATTCTATTTGCAAGTATCAGAAGTATATGGAGATGGACCCTCTATTAGACTGTGGGCTCAATCTTTAGACTCTCAATGTTATTGAGTTTTTCTGTTGCAACTATACAGTAATGGTGTTTTTCTCAGTTTCGTTCAGTGTTTCTAATTCATTATCTGTTGTCGTTTTGATGCAGCTCCTTGGTCCCGTTCCTTTCATCTATTGGACCGGCCATGTAGGATTCCAGCACATGGGAGGATATGCTCGGTAAAACCAGTGTGTGCAGAGCCAAAACGAAGTGACTCGGTTGTTCCTCTTGCAGCAGCTGTGGTTGCTCCAGGTATATTTGATACTTGATCGGTTTTATACCACAAACGTGTATTATTGAAGTCAATGGCAAGCTGCATTTTTTTATTTCTTTATATCTTGTACCAATA
The DNA here is from genome assembly GCA_963921825.1 of Erodium maritimum. NCBI lineage: Eukaryota > Viridiplantae > Streptophyta > Magnoliopsida > Geraniales > Geraniaceae > Erodium > Erodium maritimum. The sequence goes on from OY997591.1 coordinate 7,052,515, forward strand.
TTCCCTTTCTTGTAAATTGTCAGAAACTGAAGAAAAAACAGAGAACTATGAAAATCTGGCAGAAGAACTGAGAGATGCTTCCCCGCTTGAAATTATGGACAAGGCTTTGGAGAAGTTCGGTGGTGACATTGCCATTGCATTTAGGTATTCATACTTCCTTTCCCCTCTGTTTACTACATTTTCAAATGATGAAATAGGGAAAACATTATTTATATCCCCTTCGACCTTTGACTATCAAAAAACCTCCTTAAAGGTGAGGGGTTATTAGTAACACACTTTCACCTTTCGTTATTGATAAAAGAACGGATTTATACAGCATAGCTAATGGTTTTATTAGGAACATACTGTCACCTTTCTCATTTGACAATAGTTTTTTTGTAACATAATGACCCAAATCTGGGTGTTTTTGGTGATAAACGAAAGGTGATAATAGCGTGTTACTGATAACCCCTTACCTTTACCGTGTACATTTGAGAAACAAAGTCACCGTATATGTGTTAATAAAGTTACCCGATGAAATATGCTATTATTAGATTGTTCGGTCTCCACATTGTATGTCTCATTCCCACATTTGGTAAATATGAGATTAATAGAGAGCTGATATACACCTGCTACCCATAACCATGAATAGATGATAAGTTTTGGGGTTGTTCTGTGCAGTGGAGCTGAGGATGTAGCCTTGATCGAATACGCTCACCTAACAGGTCGACCATTCAGGGTCTTTAGCCTGGATACCGGGAGGCTCAACCCAGAAACATACCAGTTTTTCAACACTGTTGAGAAGCACTATGGCATTCGCATTGAGTACATGTTCCCTGATGCCACTGAAGTTCAAGAGCTTGTAAGGACCAAAGGACTTTTCTCCTTCTATGAAGATGGCCATCAAGAGTGTTGCAGGTTTAGGAAGGTTAGGCCCCTTAGGAGGGCTCTGAAAGGCCTACGAGCTTGGATCACAGGACAAAGAAAAGACCAATCCCCTGGCACGAGGGCTGAAGTCCCAGTTGTCCAGGTCGACCCTTCGTTTGAAGGACTGGACAGTGGGATAGGCAGTTTGGTGAAGTGGAACCCCGTGGCAAACGTGAAAGGTGAAGACATTTGGAACTTCCTTCGAACCATGAATATACCCGTCAATACTTTGCACTCCCAAGGATACATTTCGATTGGATGTGAGCCATGCACGAGGCCAGTCTTGCCAGGGCAGCACGAGCGTGAGGGAAGGTGGTGGTGGGAAGACGCCAAAGCTAAAGAGTGTGGCCTTCACAAAGGAAACATCAAAGAAGAAGACAAGTCGGAGCTCGGTGCCAATGGAGACGGCCGAGCCACTTTCACTGACATCTTCAATAGCCCAAACCTTGTTTCGTTAAGCAGAACCGGGATTGAGAACTTGGCCAAGTTGAAGACCCGGGAAGAACCGTGGATTGTAGTCCTTTATGCCCCCTGGTGCGGTTTCTGTCAGGTACAAATCTGTCTTTTATTATCAGCAATAACTACAGGCATGAGAATTGGAACCAGCAATCTCATACTTATTACACGAGGTCTATGCATATCTGTTTTCTTTTTACTAGGAATAACCGTAGGCGTGAGGATTGGAACAGGCGACCATACTTATATCTGTTCGATTGTATCTAACACCATCTTTGAACAGGCAATGGAAGAATCATATGTCGAGCTAGCGGAGAAGCTTGCAACGAGTGGAGTGAAGGTGGGGAAGTTCATGGCCGATGGAGATCAAAAGGCATATGCAAAGCAAGAGCTGCAGCTCGAAAGCTTCCCTACGGTATTATTCTTCCCGAAGCATTCGACCAAGGGCATTAAGTATCCCTCGGAGAAAAGAGACGTTGCTTCATTGATGGCATTCGTCAATGCTCTACGTTGATGAGTTGTAGCCATAGGAGTCCTCCGTATAGTTCTTGAATGCAAAAGGAAAATATGAAGAGCTCGTATATAATGCAAGTCCCAAAAGCTTTTTTTGTTCGATATATAAATGTTCCTGTTCCTTAATTCTTGTTAAGGAAATAGTGAATTTCCTTTGTAACACATTGAAGAAAGTGGAACTCTTGTCGTGTGAGGTCGATCTTCTCGTTGGCCTCTCCATGCTTTGGTCTTGGTGTTCGTTCTTGTATGTATGGAATACTGATATATTTTTATCAGCAATACCTGCAAATATGAATGTAAGAGTCTCAGTCATGATGTGGATAATTTCACCGCTTGAACGATTTTATCTATTGGCTCGAATTCTTAACTGGTCAGATTTTAGTATGATATCAGAGTTTGATTGTCTCAAAAGCATTGACATTTTAATTTCACAATGCTAAATAAATCAGACAAAATGACATCCAGGAAGCAACTAAAACAAATGTAAAAGATTGGATGATACAGGGAAGAAGGAAACTACCTTTGTATAAGGTACATCAAGAGAAATGCATTGACATTTTAGGACATTTCTGCACTTGCAGACATTCCAAAGACGAACAAGTCCAAAACCCATTCCCTGTTACTACAGGCTTAATGCTAACAAAGTTGGGCAAGCGATCCAGCTCCAACGTTTTCAACCGAAGAGGAAGCATCCCATCATTTCCATTCCCTCGTCCGCCATCGAATCCAAACACATGTTGTAGCTCTGCATTCTTTGACAAGAAAAGCTTCTCCAGAAGCGGAACACCACAAGCTACAGAGACAGGGAATATTGTCACCAGTTTCTTGCACTTCTCCACCCTCAAGATTCTCAGCTTCTCAAACCTTGCAGATGGCCTCTGACTCGGTTCTCCCCCTTCCTCGCCAAACACGTGCTCCAGTACTATGTTCCCTGATAAGCAAACCTCTTCCAGTTGCAGAACACCAGAAGCCATAGAACAAGGGAATATTTTTTTCAGTTTCCTACAATGCTCAACCCGCAAAACTCTTAGTTTCTTGAAGCTTGTAAACAGGACATGATCTCCCCCCACCTCTGCGGCATTGCCAAATACATTCTCTAATTCTGCATTTTCTGATATCTCGAGCTCTTCCAGTTGAACAAGGGTCCTCGATATGGTGATAGGAAATATTGTTTTCAGCTTCCCACACTTCTCCACCTGCAGTATCCTCAATTTCTCAAGGCAAGCTCGTGTCTCGTGTATCTCCCCTTCCTCCAGATCAGAACTAATGATATCCTTCAGATCCCCACACTCAGATATCCGTAGAGTTTTCAGTTGCACCAAGCTTCGTGCAATGGATGCTGAGAATAAAGAAGTCAGTCTCGAGCAATTTCGTACTCTGACCTCTGTGAGGCTGTGTAGAGTCACGAACCTGGTTGATCCTTCCCATATGTGCTTCAATGAGGGTAAGCTGAACAGCCTCAGATACTTCAAACTACAGAACAGCTGAGGATCTTCGTTTTCTTTTTCTTTCCCAAGTTGAAATAACGATTCCAATTGGTGACATCCATGGACTTGTAGCTCTTCAAGGTTCCGTGCTAGCACTTGTGATGGAAAAAGAACGCATAACGCGCTACAAGAAGACAACGAGAGCTTCTTCAGTTTCTGTAAGAACCCACTTGGAAGTTCACCATGACATAGAGCTCTCAGGCATGGCATGTTGCTTAGAGTTGCTTCAACCAAGTTTGGAAATGCTATAGTTGGAACAGACTGATGATGATTTGTTGTATCCACAAGGCTTGCAATCTCATCACCATCGTATAAGATCATAGAAATCATGTCCTTAAACCCTCCTTGATCCAAACCCGGAACCATGTTTTTGGAAGCTTCACTCTCGAGCCCCAATCGAAGATATTGCACCGAGGGCAGCAACTTCTTGTAGTAGACATTTCGCGACCAAGCTTCGGTTCTGGACAGGCATAGAATCCTTGTTGCATATCTCTCGCTCCACGAGTTCAATCCCCATGGATCTTTTATGTTGTACCATTGCAAATTTGGCAAGCAAAACTCATCAATGTCTCTAGATGAGCTAGCATTGGTTCTTTCGATTTCCCATTTTATGAATCCCCCACCAATAATGTATAGCTCTTCTAGTCTTGAGAGTCTGGCACCGATTGGTAACATTCTCGAGCCTGTCGAATCTGATAAATCTAACAATCTTAGCTCAGACAACGTCCCGATTGTATCAAGTTGACAGCATATTCTTGAACTTTTAAGGGTCAGGATCTCCAAATTCTTCAACTCTGCTACACCAGAAAAGTCTGCTAAGTTGCATCTTCTCAAGTTCAGTGTTCGGAGATTTGTCAAGCATTGGATCGATGGTGGAAGCGAGTAAGCCTCCTTACTACTAATAGTCGTCCTCAAGTCCAAGACTTTGAGCTCTTTCATATCTTTAAAAAGTGCACTTGGAAGTCTAACATTTCGTTCCTTGCCTGTGAAATCAAAGAGTAACAATATTTCGAGTTTCGGACATACCAATTCATAACTGGTGAGTTCATTTATGCTGCCCGGTAAAAAAGAGATTGCCTTACAACGTTCGAAATCTTTGTTCCTCGTTAAGTCCTTCAAGCTAGCAACATCTTTTACAGCAAATATGCCTTTTTCTGTAGATCCTATCCACAAGGTAACATCACGAACCACATCATGCATCTTTACAAATTCTTCATGATCAGTTCCTAGCAGCAAAGATGAATCTCTGAGAAGATGAAGTTCCACATTCACCTTCCTCCTCGCGTCCTCAACTGATTTCACGCCTGGAAACAACTCCAACCCGTATACGCATCGAGTCAAGTCCTCTATGTCGATTTCATAATCTTCTGGAAACAAAGAGCACAAGAGCAACAGAAATTGACTTTCCTTTTGCTTCAAATAATCATAACTCAACCGAAGACATTTGTAAGCATTTATTTCATCATCCACATCTGGAATGCTTTCGATTCTAGCATCTTTCAGCTGTTCAAGTGCTTCTATCCACTTGCAAGAACTCTTCTCTCTCAGAGCTCTTCCCACCGTCACAAGCGCCACAGCCAGACCCTTGTATTCTCCAGCAATTTCCCTGGCAACATCTTTCAAGATAAAGTCATCGCCTATACAAGCATTGACTTTGAACAAAGTCCACGCTTCATCTTCAGAGAAGAAACCAAGCTCAATCTTTCTATCGGTCTGCATAGAAGCACACACACGAAGACGGCGAGTTGTCACTAGAATCTTGCAACCTTTGAACTCATCATCAAACGATGGAATTCCTATGGATCTCAAATCAAAGTGCTTCCAAGCATCGTCGAGGATTATGAGAACCTTCTTACCCTTCAATCTCAAGTGCAGCTGCCCCGCTCTTTCACCTTCGCTCTCTTTATCGAGTTTCAGGTTCAAGAAGTCAGCCAGCTTACCTTGTATTCCCCTAATGTCTGGAGTCTGGGAGAGAACAACCATAACAACTTGATCGAAATGCCCCTTCTCTTCAGCTTCCTTAACCACTTGTTTGGCCAATGTTGTTTTTCCTATTCCTCCCATGCCATATACTCCAATCACATTGATGCCATCCCTCTCCAATGCCTCCATGATCTGTTTGAAAGCAGAACTCGCTGACATAGACGCCATAAACTCATCCGACTTACTGATCAGTTCTATATTAGGAGGAGTCACAGGGTGAGCTACTCGGCCAAACATTCCATCTTCCAAAAGCTTCTTGATAGTAACAGTCTTTTCAGCTGCCGTTTTGCTTAATTGATAACGCCATCTCCAGTTAGGACACCAGCATGTACTGAAGCAGCTCGTGTCTTGGCTCAACTCATTCTGTAGCTGCTCTGTCTCTTCCATGACCACTTCCACATCCTTCAGCCAGTTCTCTACGTCTTGCTCTATCACTTGAGCATTGTTTTGAGCCATCTGCACGTCGTTCTTGATCCTATCTTGTCGTATTTTCAGATTCTCAGCTTCTTTTGCGAAATCAGCAGCAATGCTGTTGAAGCATAGTGTGCGCAGGATTGGGCTTATTACTGGCTCCACCATATATTCTGCCGTCTTGGATGCAACAGAGATGCAAATGTCTGCCATTTTCTTGTAAAAATCTAGAGAAGAAGAAACAGTTCAATGCTTAAGAATAACGGAGCTTGAAATCAACAATAATTCAGCAAACGTATTGACAAATGAAATGAGAAAACCTCATATACAACCATTGTTATACAATAACTGACATTTAACTAAATCATTATTGTTAAGTCCAAGCGGTGGAGGCCTCAAATGCTTCTGATCTACATCTTTTCGATGTGGGAATCTCACATTCCATTGCACATATATATTGTTAGGTTGTCCAGATTTGAGTGAGGAGACCCACATCAGACAGTTAAGGAGAGGAAGAAGAGTTGATACACACGTTGGACTCATGACCTAATAAGCTAGTTTTTTGGGTCAAGTGGGATGACCTTTTTGTATATCATAAGCTTCTTGTTGAGTGCTCATCTTAGGTAACGCTCGATTCTTCCAAACAATAGTAACGCCCGGTTGATATACACATTGAACTCATGAGCTGATAAACTATCTTTTTAGGTCTAGTAGAGTAACCAATTTATATATCATGGATTTCTCATTGTGTATTCCTCTTAATAAGGCACGGTTCTCCCCAGTACAGTCAAGATTGACGAGATCCACAATATTTAGGAATTTGCGCTTGAAACAAAATAAGGGAAACCATGGGTCCTAGCCCCCTTTGAGGTTTGTTTTGGCGGTCCTAACTGGGCTTGACCTTTCCTTGCACTTCCCAATTACGCTTGACCTTTTTTTGCGAAAACTAACAATTTCCGTCTATTTTAAAGGATTCCGTTAGGTTTTTGACACGTGTTGGTCACATGTACAGTAACATTTTTTTAACGGAATCATCAAAATAGACGGAAAATGTTAGTTTGCGCAAAAAATAAAAAGATCACAGTTGGGAAGTGCAAAGAAAGGTCAAGCCCAGTCGCCAAAACAAACCTTAAGGGGGTTAGAACCTATGGTTACCCCAACAAAATATGAGCTTTACTGCCCAGATGTCTGATAACATGTTAAAATCCCCAATTAAGCTTACAGGTTATCAAAATTAAACAGCCTCATCAATGGAACCATTTGATTTTATATTTTTTATACCAACTTGGGTACAAGTAGAACCCTGACTATTTCTGTAAAACCAAACAAAATAGTGAAACTAAACTACACACCATGTACACAAAATTCCTCAAATACTGAGATGCAACTTCAAAACTTATTGAATCGCAGGTAATTTCATCTAAAACAGAAATAGAAAACTCATGATTTGGTTGTTTAGGGAGAAGGAACTTTAACATTAAGAAAAAAGAAATTTTTTTTTTGACACTTTTCGGAAATTCTGGAAGAGGACATGAACATTAAAGCTAGAGGATTGAAAGACTTACAATTATAATTGACTGAACTGAAGAATGATGCTCACTTGGTTCTTCTGAAGTAGGGCATTCAGATATGGGAACCAGACAGTCAACACATTCGTCACTCTTGAAATAAATAAATACATGGCTTTGGGGTCCAGTACAGTCAGTCATCATTACTTAGGCTGCTTCGTTAATAAGTTAGACGTTGATTGAGCGGTTAGAATATTTGCAATTAGATGTTGTGTTTGGGATGTCAAGTTGTAAGATCATCTACATCTTGAAAAAATTGGGGTTCATTTCACTAATTAGAGCATCTACATCGTGCCACTTACACCCACGCATCGCGGTGTGGTGGTGGCTTGTATCGCGCTGATCTGGTGTATGGTTCGCACGATGTGGCGTGTATGGTTCGCGAATCAGCGTGGTTCGTGGGGCGTGGTACGGCGCACAACCCACAATCACGGTGTGTGGGTCGCGTGAGTTGCTGTCGTCCAATAACCGGTTGACACGTTGCCTTAATAGGAAAAAAAAAATCGGACCGTTGCCAAATGGTCCGATTACAATGGTATAATTTTTTTTAATTAAAAAATAAAATAAAATTTTAATACAAAAAATATTTTCCCCAACCCTATAAATACCCATTCATCTAACTCACTCCAGTTCTCTCAAAATTCTCTCAACTTTCACTCTAAAATTATCCATTTCATCTCTACAAATACTCGATCAAAAATGTCCGACGAATCGACCCAATCGGCAAACTCACCGAAACAACAAGAGTACACGCCGGATGATGTCAATCCGACTCCTCATGCCAATATACCTCAAGGAGTCAACTACCAACAAATGTTCAACACTGCCGGTCTTTGGAACGAGCAAACTTTTAACCAATTTATGCAACAAGGATGATCAAACAGTACTTTACATTTCCCGTCTTTAATTAATTTTGAATACTTAATTTTTTATTATTAAGTATGTTCATTTTGATTACATTAAGTATGTTAATTAATCTTTTGAACCTAGGTCCAATCCAACAACCGACCATCCCAACAACCGTTTAATTTTGATCAACAATTTTTCAATTTTTACCGTCAAGACCCCCACCGTACAACCCCGACATCAACTATTACGGGGTCCCCGACAACGAAGATTACCACCTACAACACGTCGGTGGCAACGGCAGGACTCAGATGTCCTCCACATCGTCCTCGGTTGGCCCGAGACGACCAACGAACCGGCCGCAGACAAGTGGTTCAAATGGCACCCCGATGTGGAAAGGCTTCTTATTAAAGCGTGGTGCCGCACAACCAAAGATCCCATCAAGGGGAACTCCCAAGTAGGCAACACGTTCTGGGGCACCGTGACGAAGAGATTCGTGAAAGATGGGAAACTCAAGCCCGAAGAGTAGTCGTGGCAATCCGTCAAGAGCCATTGGAACTGACAAACTCCTCGAGTTCGGAGGTGGATCACCCTCATGGCGAAGGAGAAGGCTCTTGATCATAGTGGATGTGACGAAACAAAGTACAGGGAGGCCGCACAGGAACTCTTTGCCGCACAGTGCAAGAAAAGGAAACCGAAGACATTCACCCTCTTCCATTGGATCCAGCCATTGGAGCACGATGAGAGGTTCTGGGCAAATGAAGGCACGACCGCGGTGGTTCGACGACGCTTGAACGAGGTTAGTAGCTACAGTAGTACCCCACTGCCTTCACTTCCCACCGGTGATGACAATGTCACAAATCTTGGTGGTGATTCACAACCTGGTGAGGGATCCGACGATCCGCTCGAGGAGTAAAGCGTCCCAATTGGCCCGAATGCCCCAATTGCCACTCTGCATGTACAAGAGCGCTCAATTGGAAACAAGGTCGCGAAGAGGAAGGGGAAGGATGTCGCAGACAAGCAGCTGTCATCACTTAAATAGACAACGCAAGGACCGCGAGGGCCAAGATGGTGTTCGACCTCGACGAGAAAATCCTTAAATACGACCAGAAACTTGAAGAATTGCAGGCCGTGGACATCGAGGAGTTGCCTGAAGAGCAATAGATCAGGCTCGCGCAAAAGAAGTCCATGTACACCGCACAAATTGCTAGGCTCCAGAAGCAAATTAAAGACCTCCAATGTTGAAATTGTAATAGTGTGAGGAATGAATAAATATATTATGTGGTATTTATTTAATTGCTTTTTAAATTACAAGTCCAAGTTTAATTTGTGTTTTAGTTAATTAATTTTATGAATTTTATTTTAATTTTATTTATTAATAAGTGTATTAAATATGAATTGAAAAAATTCACCAAAAGCATAATTTATTATCCAGTCAGCATCCACTCAACACTTTTGCAAACCCCTGACCTCATACATGATTCCCACAATGTGACGCTCTTTTAAATTCAGGGGTTCGCATCAGAATTCATCTTAGTCAGCACTTGATTCTTAACCCCTGACCCTTGATCCCACGATGTATATGCTCTTAGTGAACCGCGAGCCGAGGAATGGAATATGTGAATCCGAGCTTTTGGGGTGCAGGTTCATTAATTAGTGATCAAGGGTATATTTGAATCGAACAGTTTGATTTATTATTGTGAATAAGGATCGAGCGATTCATAAACCACTGGCGACGAATCATGTCGCGCCACGTGACGCTTTAATTTATATATATTTTTTAGTAATTGATTATTATTTTGTCATAATAAAAAAGTATATATTATCATCTATAAATACCAATCACTCTAATTCATCATTCCATCCACAATTTCTCTTCATTTAAAATTTCTCTCCTTAACCACTTATTCCTTCAAAGCTTGCATTCCGATCAAAAAAATGTCCGGCGACGACGATACTCAAAATTCTACTCCACCCGAGTTCAATACGGAGCAGCACGAGTTCAATGCGAAACAGACCCAGGGGCTTCCAACATATGTTGCACATCAATCAACCCATAAGCCACAGCTCATACATGTAGCCAGGTTTTAACTCAAACCCTTACATGCAATCAGGTTTTAACCCTCACCCCTTCATGAACCAACCCATAAACCCCAACCTTGACAACCAATATTACGACTACCCCACTATGTCCCAGGGCTTTAGCAACGCCACCTAGATGTCTTCTCATTCATTCTCTGCTAGGATTTCCAAATCTAAATGCCCCAGAAAGTATGGACGCCCGATGAGGACAAACACCTCATATATACTTGGCTACACACCTCTAAAGATGCAACAAAAGGGTAACTCTCAGGTGATTCAGAAGTATAGGAATTCTTTGTCTGTTTGGAGCACGAAATTTCTGCCCACTACTGGCCGGGTGGTCTTGATTCAGAGTATGTTATCTGGTTTGCCCTTATTTTATATGTCATTGTTGCGAGCCCCTAAAGCAGTTATCAAGTTACTCGAAGCTTGTCAGAGACAATTTTTGTGGAAGTCTTATACCACGGGCAAGAGTTTTGCTAAAGTTAGTTGGGCGAATGTCTGTCGGCCTAAGGAGAAAGGGGGACTCGGGTTGAGGAGATTGGGGGAAATGAATAATTCCCTGTTAGCAAAATGGTTTTGGAGGTTTGCATCTGAGTCCAATTCCTTGTGGAAGACGGTAATTTGTACTCGTATGGGTTGGTCTGCTTTGGAATGGGACTTGACAGTTTTGGACCGGAGAGGTAGTCTATTTTTGTTTCACCATATTATTGGGTTAGCTTCGGACCCATTGTGGATGTCTCTATTCGGTAATCAGGGGTTGGCTTGGTGCGTGGGGAATGGGAATCACGTTCGTTTTTGGGATGATCCATGGTGTGGTGATGTCTCGTTGCGTATTCGGTTCCCCCTCTTCTATGCGGCTGTGGCACATAAAGAGTATGGTGGCAGATAAATGGAGGGATGGGTGTTGGGTAATTACTCCATGTAGAAGGTTATGCGATTGGGAAAGAACAGAGAGGAATGCTTTGCTCATGTACCTTTCTCAGTCGGTTATGGAGCCGACAGTAGAGGACCGAATCATTTGGACGAAGCATCGTGACGGCTTCTCGGTTTCGAGGTGTTACTCGATATTGTCCGGAGACGGCGACTCCCCTAGAGTGGATTGGGCTTCGATTTTATGGGTCTAAGGTATTCCGCCCATATATTGTATGCTTGTGTGGTTAGCGGCCTTATCTGCTCTACCTACTTCTATTTTTCTTGAGGCTAGGGGTGTCTATATGCCCTTGAATGATATGTACTGCAAGCTCTGTAGAGTGGGGATGGAGGAGGTAGATCATTTGTTTATCCATTGTGAGCTCATTTGGTTTGTATGGTGTAAGATTTATGCATGGTGGGGAGTAGCATGGGTATCACCGAAGTCTGTGGCTCAATGCATTTTGTCTTGGAAAGGTTTCGGCAGGGCCGGTTGGTGGAGGCACTGGGTGAGGGTCGGATATGTCGTTTTTTGGCATATATGGTTGCTTCGTAACGCAGTGGTGTTTAATGGTGTAATGGAATGTGCTGCTATTGTGTTTGGGAAGATTCAGAATACTTCGTTTGAAGTGCTATGGGCTTCCAATTCTATTCGGAAGGATCGTTCTTTTAGTGATTGGCAGGTTGATCCTTCGGGATGTTTGAGGAAGAAGTCTAGGCGATTGCTATTGACTGGTTGAAGTCTGGTCGTTTTTTTGTTAAGGGAGTCTGTTCCCTGTTTCTCTTTTTGGAGATTTCTGTAACCGTGGTTTGTGTGCTTTTGTGGCTTTCTCCACCTTGGAGAATGACCATTCAATAAATTCATAAGCGCTTATCCAAAAAAAAAGGATAACTCTCACGAGACAAGTACCTTTTGGGGGAAATTGCGAAAGGCTACAATGAGGGGAAGCAGATCTTGTTCAAGGATGTGGTTCAATGTGAAAACCATTGGAATAGATGTATTCCTCGGGTGCGGAAATTCCACCACCATATCATGAAGGCGAAGCTGGATTTTATAAGTGGTTATTCCCTCGATGACGTCGTTCGCTCGGGAGGAAAAACTAAACATGATTTATATCACCTCATCACTTGCTTTTTATCACTTCGGTACATGTGTTTTATCCCCTCATACCATGTTTTTTATCAACACTGAACACTAGTTTTATTAACACTAAACACTAGATTTATCACCTATGCATACATGTTTTATCACCCTATCACATATTTTTATCAACACTAAAAGTTTGTGTGGCTCGCGGGTATAACTTTCAAGATTTTTGGAGTAGTACGAGGTGTAGTCTCGAGTTTTATTTGTCTTTCGTTGTTTACTTGTGAGCTTTGTTCCAAAATAGCTTGTTTTTGTTTTTGTTTTCGTTTTCGTTTTCGTTTTCGGCTTGTGTCTTTAAGCTCCATTGCCGGTAGCTCCTCTGTAAAAATCGTTGTTTTTTTGGTCTTTTGACCTTAAGATGCTTTCCTACTTAGAAAGTCTCTCATTCTAATAAAATTCAGAGGTGATAAAAAAAATGTAATCTCGAGAAGTTGTAAGAATACCAAAAAGACAGACTTATATGGGCAAGAACCCATCAAAAGTAAACACGAGAATACAAGGACATACAAATAGAAAAATACTTACACCAACTTCTACAAATCCAACAACAATTATAACTAAAGCTTATTTGTCTAACGAATTTGACTTGGAACCAGGATTTAAGTCCCAACAACGATATTTCCTCCCACCTTTATCATCTGGTACTCCTTGCTTCTCTACATAAACAAGTGAGCCCAAAACTTGGAGGTCTGCTGATCACAACAACAACAACAAAAACAAATCCAACAATCAATTACTTCCGCTTATGATTCTCCATCATCGCTGGTTCGGGTAAACCCTTCTTCCATGTCGATCAAATAAAAGTTGAGATCTTGAAATCGGTTAAAGCAGAAGTACCGATAATGTCTCCTTGGTCGTGGTGCGGCTAAGAAACTCCGCAACGGTGATCTCTTTATATTTTGGAGGGTTGTCGTCTGATAACAACTCTTTGATAGGTCCGTACAATTTTGTGTTGGATCCAAACTTTGTGCAAAAGAAAGATGGGACTGAAAATCTTGGACCTATTCGATTCGCCAAAACCCTGTGCTTGGCGCTCTTGAACTTATCATTCGTAATCAGCTAAATTTGTCATCACAATGAAACAAATAAAATGTAAGTTTTGGCCAAAGCTATCTTGTGGGTTAATAAACTTAAACATTTGATTGATACATGTTTAACTGATGGAAAAATAAGAGATTATATTTTCAAGGTTTTAGCCACGGCTTTTGCACATATATGTGGAGTGAACTAAATATGAATGCCTCAGTTTTTGTTCATCAACCTTTAAGGGGCTGGCTAAACTAAGGTGTTTTTCGGCCGGTTAACCAATATCGATAGGGTTTTGAACCGAGTCGGTTTTTTCGGTTATGAGGTTTGAAAATAACGGACATTCGTCAGTTTAACGGAAAAAGCTGAGGAAGAAATCTGGAACGAAAAATTAAAGAAAAGCAATCCAAAATTTTAGGAATACAGTAGAAACTCTATACATAATAGTCATGGGATCATCAAAATTTATTAATTATATTATTAATTTAATATCATATCATCGAAACGGGACCCGACAAAAATATTATCTTAATATTTTTATTAAATAATCGAATATTAATTTATCGAGTTTTTCTCACATGTCTTTTACACATGAGTAATAACAAGATTAAATCTTTCAACACTTGTCTCACGCCATTTGCACGTGGGTAATAACATATTAAATCTCTCCAAATGTGTCAATTCATATAAGACATAAACATATTAAGGCCTAATTCAATTAAAGTAACTCTAATATCATGTTAAAGCTTTATATATCATAAAATGAGTTCTTCGACGAAATGCAAACGATACAACTTTTTAAATTTTCTCACCCGAGTTGCGGATTTTTTTGTCACTCTTAGACATAACATTTGTAAGAGAATGAGTAGGGTGCATTTACTTGGAGAAGTGAAATGATTGAAGTAAAGTAAGCTTACTTGTAGAAGATCTCCAATGTTAACAACAAGAGCACCAGGCAAGGGAGGTACATCCACCCACAAGTCCTCATGGAGGACTTGGAGGCCACCGATATGGTCCTGAAGAAGCACCGTCAGGAAGTACTTGTCGGCGTGCTCGCTGGTGCCCATAGTAAGCTCCGGCTCCGGACACGCCGGATAGCAATGGCACGCCACCGCAAGTCCCTCGGAAATCTCCATGTCTTTCAAGTGATTTGGGTTCAGCCCAAGAGCCTCCGATAACAACTCAAACAGTAATGTTCCCAACTTCATAACATGGTTTGAGTACTCAAACAGTGCATCTCTATAAACATTTGCAAGTGAATTTGATCAGTCATGAAGTAAATTCTATTCAGAATAAATCAAGTAATATAATCATCACTTTTATATTTATTGCTTGGGCGTGACTTTAATATTCTCCTCACATGGAGTGTTTGATATTTGCATATAAATAAACATCATATGATGAAGATGATAAATAGATTGGATCTTCATAATAAAGATAGACATCTATCACACATGACAAATCAAATTCAGGCTAGACATTAACACGTGACCAACGTGTGATACGAGTTATGTAAAGATGGACACCCGACACATATCTCAAGATACTAATTACATAAAGTCGTTTCACTCTAATATCATATAAATTTTATTTATAACGAATTGAATATATCGGGCCGTACTTTCAAGAATTAAATGTGAATCTTGTTAATTGATTTTGGCCCTAGTCTTAAATAATCATTCTCTATTATATTTTCCCATCATTCAAATATTTAAATATTTCTTTCACGTGTTATCTACACGTGGTATTTTTTTTAGAATAACGAGACTTTTATTAAAGATCAACAAAAAAATAAAACCAAGTGCATCAGATAAAATACTGGACCAAGAACAAGTATACTGACTAACCAATGGTCTGTTTTGTTCGTTAAACGTCTAACAAATTCGAAACTAATGCCATCCCGTTCTAATAATAAAAAGAAAACATCTTGAATAATTAATCCGTACTTGAAAAATTCTACATCTCTCTCATGTTTATCGAGCCATGAATAAAGGGTTTATTATCTTTTCTACTCCTTTTCTATTGGTAACATACCTTTTGTTCCTTGCATTTTATAACGTTCAATAAAGTCATTTTGTTTTGATAGCTGTGATTTAGTATCCCTTATGTATTGATCACAGATCACTAATACTCCTTATGTATTGGTCACAGAACATTTAATACCCCTTATGAATTAGTCACAGATCATCAAAGTAGAATAAACTTGATCAAAATTTTGTCTAAAACGTTACCAATACAATAAGTACTAAAAAAGTATTACCAATAGAATATGGATATAAAGGTAATTAACCAACGCATAAATACATAATTATAAAAGGAAGGGAATATAACCTGCATATTTGTGGGACATCCTTGGCGTCCGGGCGATTAGGAGCCATCAAGCAATAGAAAGTGTCCCTCCAATAAGCTTGCCGGGACACATGAATATCATAATTAGAATTATACACAAACGGCCTCGACCGGTCGCGCGTGTACAAAACCTTCTTAACGTCCGTGTCCTGCTCATAAAACCGGCGACCTCCGTCCAGCATCTCCGCCGTCACACTCGCCGGGATCCCATGGTTGACCACTTGGAAGAAACCCCAAGTCTCCGATGCGGTTCGGATCCGGTCAACGATCCGGCGGCGAGCCGTTGGATCGTTGGCAACGTCGGTAAGATCTATGGTGGGAAGAGTGAGTTGGGACGCTGATGACGGTGTCCGGTGAGGTTGGTCGTCGCCGGGAGGCCGGTGGAAGATACGAGGAACCTTGGATATACCGGCATCGACGAGGCCCTTGACGCCGATGTTGGAGTCGTCGAAAGCTGTTACTTCTGCTTTCCGGTCGTAGAAGTGAGTTGCATCGTGATCAGCTCCTCTGATGATGGAAGTCTCCATTTTTTTTTTCAGTTTTTGATTATTGTAGGTGGTGTTAAGGAGTATATAACGAGGAAAGAAGGTGGAGATTTATGTGTTTAGTTTAAAGGGAATCTCACGTTTCATTAAACTTATTAGTTTTTTATATAATCGAAAGATGCTATATATTATTAATGGGGAACATGAGTCGTTACAAAGAGCAGGGTCTCAGAAGGTTCGTGTTCAACAAACTCAGAGAGAAATTGATCGTAATTATAGATGGTTTTCGAAAAACATGTAACTCTAAAAAACTAACAAAACTGGATAGAATAGTTCAAGATGGTGCCTGAACGCTGCTTGATTCCATGGACATGACTCTTTTTATAATGAGGAGTGCGATCGAATCTGAACTCAACAATAGTAATGAGAGGATGAGCTTGAACCAGGGACCCTCCCTAAAGAGTCCCTGAAGCCTCGGGCTTTTAACATTCCTTTTGGCGAGATTGTTTACCAACCATCGCGATCTTTACGAGGTTCTCCTACAGACCCTCTCTTCTTTCCCACCGTTCTAGATGGGACAATCCATGAAGGACTGGTAGACCAAGTCATCGAGCTATGGCCTTCCTCCGGGGGGGGGGGGGGGGGGGGGGATCTCATGTTCTTTAATCCCTGACTCCCCTGATATATTGTTCGAGATCAACGAGGCAAAGCCTAGAGGACTCACGACCCTATTGCTTATGTATCTCAGTCAGTGGCATAATGTTGGCCAAGCTTGTCCAGTATGAATTCCAAAAGGGATTTATCAAACATGAGTATCAATGGCATCTCCCGATCACAATCTCATGACACATAATCGAGCAGTTTGTCATAAGTTAGGGTAACCCAAATCGGTTCCGGGAATTCCAAGAAATGCATGACCATTTTCCAGCGCAAGGGGAAGTGTAGATCCATCCAAAATCGAACCTTCACCGTCCCTCCTCTGTAAGGGCTTCACTGGTCACATGGGACATCCACGCGTTCCCCTAGAATAACTCCAATGACATCCTAATAGTTTTCGTCTGAACCACTGACGGAAGGCCTTTGCATGTACCCACCGTTGAAGACGATCCAAGTCGGGAAGGTCCCTTTTATATAATTACATTGATTTTTAGATTTTTTATTTAACAACTTTTAATTTGTCTTATTTTTATCTGTTTAAACAATAAATAACAAAATTATAACAATAAATATTAACTTGATATTTTATTTTTATAAATTAGAAAAAATAATTTACAATAATTTTTATTATGGTAACAAATGAAATAAATTAACATGAATCTCTATTATAAAAGCCTATCTATAATTCCACTTGTAAAATCTGCTTAGTATTGACAAAAGTTGTTTCAATTTTTTCGAGCCTAAGTATGATATTTAATTAAAACATTTTTTAAAAATTCAAAAATGAACATACAACCAATGGAAATAAAGTTTCGTTGACATTCGGAACACTAGCCTTATAGCAGAAAACCCGGCTATTTCAGATGACAATGTATCAGATGGTTCCATATATATCCTTTTGGTGAGTGGCCTAGAAGATCAAAAGACTTTCTTCGTCTCAACTTGGATAGGGTTGTTGTCTCGATCAAGGTTGTAAAAAGCGTTAGGCGTTTGTCGGGGAGTGAGGACCTCTAAGCGTTAGGCGGGGACTGATCAGGGCCTAGGCGGATTTAATTTTTTTTAATATTTTTTTAATTATTAATAAATATATATTAAACAAATATAGTCAAATATTCAAAATATAAACTATATTTATATAATATAAAAAAATATAAAGTATTGAAATACAAAAAAAAAACTAAATCAAATAATGCTCTCATTTTAATTTTACTCTTTATTTTAATAAAAATCTAAATTATAATGATAAACCACTAAAGAGGGACACGTCCTATATTCTTTTTATCAAGAAATTCAAGACCATTACAAACTTCGGGGGCCCTATCCTAACCCAGTACCGATGTTGGTCCCCAACTCTCGTCATCGGGTCCCGACTAGTAGCACTAGGCCGGGACGTATATCCACCACAATGTAGATCTGGAATAGCATGGTCCTAGCGCGACGGTCACACTGTCGTCTAGTCGTGTCTCGTCCCACATCAACCTCTTCTTCTACCATGACTTTTTGGTTATGGATCGGCCTCCACATGTGCACTCCCAATAGACGAAGTCGAGCGTTGTGATAAGGTAAGGGAATCCCATTTCCTCCCAGGAGATCCTTAACCGGGTCCAAGGATAGCGAAGTAAGTATCTCATCAACCAGAAGCACCTGCGGTGCCTCAGGTGCCCCACTCGGTTCGGAGCAACCAATCCACATCGAAACCAATTTATACTCGCAGCGAGTCATCAAACCTGGCATCCTCTCGTCTGAAGCCCTTGATGCGGGCCTGACATGTCCTTATCCGATGATTGAGTCCACCACACTGAGCACAAAATCCAGGGAGACACTCGTATAATAGGACCATCGTGGTGGACTCCACATAACCCGGGAATCGGAGTAGGATTTTTTGACATAACGATCTGTCCACATCAAGAGTTACCCGGAACCACAAGAAATCGTCAAATCTATGCGGAGTTAGGATAAGGGAAAGTGTTACCTTGGTACCTAGGGAATTTGTCAGGATTGATCTGATCGGAGCGTTCCTCGCATCACCCGGGACGCTGAAATCTTGGGCTCCTATCTCTATGAACTAGAATGGGATAGTGCTCGACTGCATGCATGGAAAGATAGTAACGAGAAACACCGGGTAGCCATTGAAAGTCACGACCCTCGGTGGTGGGTACCTTCCATAGCCGAGCTCGACAAGAAATGGAAAGCCATGACATCCTTTGTAAGGCATTCCACTTCTAATCCCCGGACCTTCAAGTTTCGAATCACGAGGCCATAAAGGGTATTGACGTTGCAGTTGACATCTCCCACTATCCAGCTAGAAAGAGAATGATTGCAGCGACCATCTGTCACTATTGGAATAGCTTCAATCGGGACAATGGTTATGGCGTCCTCCTCATCTGGATCGTCCTCGAGGGATAACGACACCAGTTGTCGCTGAATCTCTCTTGGTCTCTTCAGGACGATGGACGAGGATGTCGCCCAGGTGAAGCGCGACATGGTGGTGGTCGGGACAGATCCCGTTGTAGTAGGACTAGCCCCAATCGTCTTTTCATGCGCTTGTTGTAGGCGGGGCCAGGCTCGGCTATCGCTTGATGGTAGTTGGAACCGTGTAGATAGGGCCATAGACCACGGGGTAGCATTCAACAAATGGATAAGAGGACTGGAGGGTCCTCCTATTGAAGCTTTCCGGGCCGGCGGTTCTGTAGGAGGCGGTCCTGGTAAGGAATTTTCGGTGCTCATCTTCGTGACCCGATCTGTAATGAACGATTCTGTCGTGGGAGAGATAGGCTCGGGGAGTTTGTGGCTAGAGTGGAGGTCGTCTATAGGCTGGTGGGAGGGGCCATGAGAGCGACCATAGTGGATTTGTGGTGGAGAGTGGTGGCGATTCGTGGAAGAGAAGAGGAAGGGCTAAACCCTAGTTTTTGATAGTCTCTGAGACTAGTTAGATACTCAATTACTTGATATTATGGGTATGATACAAGAGTCTTTATTTCTAATAATAGTTTATTTTAGCCAACAGAGAAAGTTCATAAATGTAAGAGGGTAGAAATGACTTTACATAAATGGAAATACTTAAAAAGGACGAGATATAGTTCTGATGACAGTCGGAACACTGATTCTATAGCTAAGAGCCCGGTGTGTACTAAGGAGAAGTTAGGGGGTGGTTCCCTATTCCAATTGTGTTTAGCGTCGTATATCCTTAGATCATTCTCTGTCTCGACTTTATCGACTATGTTGTGTCGTAACAATCGGGCAAGGAGTATGCTAGGAAAAGGATGAGAGTAGAGATTAGTAGAGGACTGATTCGTGTCGATCGGGGTGTGTGTCCTCAGTGACAACTCAAGATACCTGGTGTAATTCATAGTGATATGCAATGCCTTCCAACAGGTCTCGCTGTTTCTTCATGTTGGTTGGACTCCATATTGGTATCTTCATCCGTGGAGTGCGGGCTACCTAGAACATATGTGCATGATCCATTCGGATCCTGGGACGAGACATCCCAACGGCGATCCAAGACCCCATGGGTAGGATCCTGAGGGGCGTCTCGGTCAGGTGGTCATAGGATCCCGTTGGGGACATTGTGGTGTTGGCCGCAATGGTTAGTATTTGGTGATTCGGCTCCTCGATCCGGATCTTTTGGTTCTGTTAGCTCCTGCCCCAAGACTAGGCTCGAGATGTACGCATCCATTGCAACCTGAATTCTCACCCGGATTCCACAATCCCTCATTAGTTGCTGAAAGCCTTGTTCAAATAGATCAGTTAATGCTAGGTCGGGGAGAACTAGTTCATAGTAGTGGATTGTCATCCACGAGGATAGGTTTTCATCGTAACACCAGTTTTCCTGCACCGGTCGTGGCCTTGGTCCCAGAATCCCCTTCCATTCGAGGGTGGCATGAGCATCATCCAATCCGGGTTTTGGTGTCGACGCTCTAGTATAGGTCTGCAATAGAGCATGCACCCCGACCTCTTCTCGGTCATTCCGGGGAGGTTATCCCCCATCTTCATCTTCGTTGGTAGTCAGCGAATGGTCGGTCCAACCGTATTCCCATCGGTTCGAGTAAACTTATTCGGTGGTAGTCGACGAGAATCCGCCGTGGTTGGGTGCTCCTTTGGTTGGTGGTATATCATCTCATGGGGAAGTTTATGACGATATTTGGTATCGTGGTTGGGTTCGTCCCTCGGGAGTATCAAGGGGTCCCCAACGTACCGGACGGCTCATAGAAAGCGGACGAGATGTCAGACGAGAAGCACTAGGTGATGTAGAGCGTGCTTGTTGTGGCTTCATAGTTGGTAGTAGCGTACATGATGAACGGGAGAGGGGCCGAAGAAGAGGCGATAGCTTGATCGCATAGAGCGTTACGGGAGTTTGAGAGAAACCTTACGTTTTAGTTTTTGATAAAAAAAAAAGGTGTATGGTTTTATTTATAATAATAATTAAGTTGTCATATAATTTATAAGAAAATATAGTACTATAATATCTAAATTTACATTTTAATCGTATTGAATATAATGTAATTAAAAAATCTGAAGTGAGTGAGTTGATTCGTTAATCTTCAAATTCTTCAAAAATGGAGAATCCTTTAACAAAGAAGCTCCATAATAAATTCAAATTCACCTTCTACGTAATTTTAACGAACTGGAATTATTAGTTGAGAATTATACTCATTTCCACTCTTGAGTCTTACCTTTAGTACGAAATAGAGAAAATAACATATAACAAAAACACAAATTTCTTTGTTTGATCCGTGCTCTGAATACTCTTTGGGGTGCAAAACTACCCTTTCTAGTGTTCATGTTTTTCTGCCGCCCGCCTCCTTCAGATCTCCACCTTCTCCGGTCAGCAATACACCCTGCAACCGCTACCATCGCGTGCTCTCTCTGCCTGATCAGTCGCCCCTATGCTTTCCGTACCAAACGAAAGCGAAGACGGTCTTCCGGGGTTTCTACGTTACTCCGTCGAGGTGATGCAGCCACTCGGAAGGTTGCAGATGCAAGGCAATCGCCATCAATGGTGGTTCGCCGGCATCAGACAGTGAAGAACGGTAGGTTCGTTGAACAAGAAGACGAGATTTTCGTGAATAGCTTACCTTTCGGATCATCACAAGAATGGTTTAGGAATCTGTTCAGTCCATTTGGCTTGATTGTATCCTTAAGCATTTCCAATCGGTCGAGTCGCAGTCATCGGTATTTTGGTTTTGTCCGTTTCGACTCAAAAGGAGCAGCTGCGAAGGCTATTGAGGTTATGAATGGGTTTGCAGTGGATGGCCATGTCTTATTTGTCGCTACATCTTGACATCGCCGGTCACTTTCAGAGATCAAATCAGCTCCTGCACTCCCCTCTGTTTCGGGTGTTCAGAAACAGAGTATGTTGAATGCTCTGTTTTCTTCGAATGCTCACAATACAGAGGGTGTGGTGGTTCTGAATTCTTCGGTTCTGTTACACGGGACTGAAGGGGAGCTTCCCGGAGACTCGCCGGAAGCTGACACGGCGAGTCCGAGGTTCAGGGTGTTTCAATTTTGAACGAGATCGCTGTTGATCCTTCAAATCTTTTAGCATCCGATGATTGTGGTAGATTTGAGGAAGGTTTTGATTCAGGTAATCATGCTACCAATAACGTCTCCAGAGATCTTGGTGGGACTGAGATCGTCTCTGATTTTTCGCGATGTGCGCGTGAACGCGGGGAGGAAGAAGACTTCAACGTCGTTGGAGGGCCTGGGCTTGCAGACGCGGCTGGGCCTGTCAATGGGCTGTCTTCATCTCGTGAGATTGGTTGGTTTATGGTGCAGATGGGCCTATGACCGGGCTGTCTCATGGATTGGTTTCTGGGCCTGTCCAAACAGGTGAGGATGGGTCTGATTTTAATCAGTCCAGCCCAAGTCTGTTTAGCACATCTACCTCTCCTGCAGCCCAATCTGTACAGCAGATGGCATCTCCGTGGAAGGACGCTCTCGTCCGTTCGAAGCGTGTGAGCCGTCCCCCTAGACACTTGACGGAAATTTATACGTTGAGTTGTAAACCAAAGGTTTCCGATAGACAACGGTATGTCTGTCCCGTCGATATTGGGAAACAAGTTGAGCAAATCCGAAATGGAAAAAATCAAGCCGTAGCTCCGTCCCATGGTACTGATGCATGGATTAAAATTCGTGAGTTGGCTATCAAGAAGGCTGGGACGACTCGTCCTTGAGGAAGACGAGGATTGGCGGGGTTTTTCTTTTATCGGTTTTTGTTTCCGTGCTTTCCTTTTGAAAATGCGAGATCTTTTGGCTCCTTTTGTTGGAGTCCCTTTGTAATCGTTGGTTGTCACCCTGTTTTTTTTAAGCAGGACATTATCTCCTTCTGGAATCAGTCCTACTAATAAATTTTCGAGCTTATCAAAAAAAACTGTTGCCGATATATTTGCGTTACGTTAGGTAGACTCCCACCGACAGTTGATAAGTTTTTTAATTACTGACGTCCAATCTGACAAAGCCAGAAATTATCCCAACACAAAAATAAAGGAAAAGACTATTAGTCGTGTCATCATTGTATCAAAGAATATACAAACGTGTAGAAATATGGACATATCCCCTATTAATTAATGTTATTACAATATTTATATATTGTTTCTTACGCGATGATTTATTTAGTCACTTAGTGTGTGCTCGTATGATTGTTGGAATAATTTTGATATTCTAGATGTAAATCACACAGCAGGCAAACAGGCAACCTCAAACAAGCAATAAAAGATATAGTATAGAACGAACACATCAGAGTAAAGAGGAACACAAATAACAGGAAAACTGTGGCGTGGTATGGAGACCACTCACTTGAAGCAAATTATTCCGACGCGTCCGAGGTGGTGAACGGTCGGTTTACTCCCCGAGTTATCACAGCTTCTAACCCAAACACGTGCCCACTCACGGATCTGGATGTGGAACTTGCAAAGCACAGTACCCATGTACAATCTTGAAAGAAGTTGATCAACTAGAGAGGATTCAATCAAGTGTATTTATCGGGTAGCTTTAGGGATTGGTAGATTCGTAATCCTACTGCGAATATATTACTAATTCTACTAGGAGTTGATTAGTTTAAGCTTTTTCTCCAACAATTAATGGATTACTAATTCTACTAGGAATTGATTAGTAATTCTATTAGGAAGACCTTAAGCTTTTCCTCCAACAATGACCTGCAAGGCAGCAACATGTACTTAGAGCATTTATAGTAAGGGTAATTGACATCGATTCGATGAAATTTGAGATCGGATCTGTTGTTGATCCACAGTGGTAATTGGATTTGAAGGACGAAAATAGACAGATGGCATAAAAAGAATCGTTGAGAAAAAAGAGACGGTTAGAGAGAAGGAGGAGAGAGACAAAGAAAGCAAAGAATCGTAGAGAGAGAATCGACGAGATTAACCGTTTATAAATTTAAAGACCGTCAAAAACAGTCGTATGGAGAGAAACATAAATGTTAGCTTTTAGTCATTTTTGGTTGAACTGACGACATTTTTGATGTAGATTCAACGTCCACTATAGATACTTTTATTATATCGTTACTCCCACTAAACATGTGATCATTCCTTGCCTGACAAGTTGGTAATTAACTTATCTTTTTTTCCCGCTGTTGTAAAATATGAATATAATCTTTACACTTTTTTTTATAAAATTTCTTAATATTAAAAGAAGTAGAGGTGTGTAAGGATTTGAACAAACTGGATGCAACGCGGAGACGGATCTATCATTTCATTTCGGGGTATGTCATTCATAATTATTAAATATAAATAAAATAATAATATATATTAAAATATTTGATTATTATATAATTAAATATATTATATTTTAAATTATATCAATATTAAAATTTTAAATTACACAAATCAAAAGCCTAAATATATGCTCTTCAATACAAAAATTTATAGAGAAAAGATATAATGAAACAATTAATAATACAGATTCTCATTTCACAAATTTCTCAAGGAAAATTATCTGCAGAAGTTTAAGTACTAGGACATCAAAAAAATAAAAAAAAAGTATCTAAATAATACTTGATAGTCTCAGTTTCAAACTAAAAAAATATAAGAAATAGTTTTTATGCAAAACCTCTCTCGTCTCGAGATCCTCTGTCTAAGAAAGCTAGTCCTATGGCATCCTATGCTCCAGCCACCGTCGTCGTTGACAGGTCTGTCTCTGATGGACCTATCTCGTCGCCGCTTGTCCAGGTGCAGTCCTTGGTACTTGTACCGTCGCCTCGTCCCTCCTCGGACGTGTTGTCTCCCCGCACGTTAAGAAGATGTCGAAAGCCACCCCAACCGGCCAAGGTGTCTTCGGCTCTCCCTCTCATTCCTCTTCCATCTTCTCTGGCCACGGCGGAGGATACTTTCTCCCTTGCTCAAGCAACCCCTGTGATCAAACCCCGTCGGGATCGGCCAAATAAACCCCTAGGGCATGCATGTGTCTTCTGCAAGCAAGCCTAGGTCTCCGCTTCTCCAACCTCCAACTGATCCGGGGGCCGGAGCGGCTAGGGTTCACCCCTCTCCACCAGGGGTAGAATCGGCTAGGGCTCCGGTCCCTGAGGTTCCATTTGAATTCTCTCTTGCATCTGCTACAAGCAAGCTTAGGGCGCCGCTCCTCCAACCTGCAACTGATCCGGTGGTCGTGGCAGCTAGGGGGTAGATTCGGCTAGGGCTTCGGTCCCTGAGGTTCCATTTGAATTCGCTCTTGCATCTTCTACAAGAAAGCCTAGGGCGCCACTCCTCCAACCTGCAACTGATCCGGTGGTCGTGGCAGCTAGGGGGTAGATTCGGCTAGGGCTCTGGCCATTGATGTTCCACCTGGTTTTGCTCCCCTAGTTGTATCTGCTCATACTGCGGTGGCCTCGACGAACACAGAATTGGTCCATGTTCCCTCATCTCCACGCTATCGAGATCCTATCCGAGGGAAGATTCTGATGAAGGAACCGGGACGGACGATGATGCGGGAACTCTATGGGTGAGGGCTTACCCCGAACTTCGACCGTATCCCCATTGTCCCTACTGCTCTGGATCTGCCTCTCGGAGTTGTTCGGCGTCGACGGGTCTTCAAGTCCAGAGACACCGGTTTCACCTAGGAGCCTTCACCGGAGGGGCTACCACTAGAGGTTAACCTCAATAATGTTCAGGACGACTTCTCGGCCTACTCGTTGAAAGATGATGAGGTGGTGGAGGGTTGAGCCCCTCATTGTTCGCTCGCCAACAATTTGCTATGATGGGCAAATTGTGGGCGTCCAAACCACCTCGGAAGGAAGTGCTGCTCCGAGACATCACCAGGGTATGGGGGCAGGCAGCGGAGGGCCTGGTCATCAAGGACATCAGACTAGGGGTATTCGGTTTCTACTTCGATTCGGAAGAGGCACGCACGTGGGTCCGTAGAAACGAACCTTGGTGCTTTGATGTACTTCCTCTCATCCTCGTGGACTTAGACCTGATGGCTATGGGGCCTCCAGCCTTGGATTGGCTACAATTATGGCCCCATGCTCACGGTCTTCCTCCCTTGGTGTGAACAAAGACAATGGGGGAGATGATCGGCTCGGTGTTGGGGCTGAGCGTCGAGGTTCCGTGTGACAAGTAGAGCACATGATGGGGAGGAACCATTCGGATTCGGTTTTGGCACCTGATGGAGCGTCCTTTGCGTCGCCATCTCCTGCTCCGCTTTCGGGAATTTCTCGTCCCAATTCGGGTATCTCTCACATACTCTAAGTTACCTGAATTTTGTTATAACTATGGGATAATTGGACATGGCCTCAAGGAATGTCCCCGGGAAGTGGTGGTAACCCCGCGGTTCGACTCTTCCATGTTGGAGTATCAACGGGATCGTGACAATAAGGTATACGCGAATTGGTAACCGGTATCCTCGACTACTGCACCTAAGGGAGCATTGTATCGAGGCATCGGTCTGATTGTATCCCCGACCACTGCACCTAATAGTGCGAGTCCTTGGGTGGCCACTCAGACCCGCTCGGTGGATCTAGGCTGAAAAAATCTGGTGGCCGGAAGCCTGACACACCGACCCTGCATGTGCACAGAGATAGAAGTGGACCTGGAACTGTGTTTGGGTCTGATATAGGGTTAGGAGTTAGGGGAGTGAAACGGGGTTCTACTGGTGAACCTTAGGAGGACCAACAGCGGGCGGGAAATCATTCCCGCATGGAGGAATAAAAGGAATCCAGTGCTCTAGGGACTGTCCCTGGGAGGGGTCCCTGGTTAGAGCACTGCCTCCCGAAGAAGTGGATGATAGCAGGTTCGGTCATACTCTACTGTGCAAGCAACGTTTAGGCAAGACCTCGAGCAGCCGTAGTCAACTTCGTTTAAATTTAATTTTATTATGTAGCATCTGTGGCATCCCATTCAATACCATTAGAGACAGTTATAGTATGAAAAGAACTGCGATATTATTATGTCTTTTGTTTATTTTTCGTGGTCAGAGATTTATTTCTGAATTAGAATTTAAATTAAAAAATTGCACCTTTCGTTAAAAAAAAAATCAAAGAAACAAGGAGTTGAGAGATTGAGTTTGACTTTTAAATTGGAAGGTTCAACAAACATATTTAGGGGAGAAGTTAAGAGGAAATCAGCAACCACATAAGAAGAGCAATTGCCATTTGGAAGTTGGGCCGTTGTTGCGTTGAATTTGCCAATTTGGGAAGAAAGGGGGGTAAGTTTAATTTTTATTTTAATCTTAAATATTTGTATAAGACAAATTGCATTCTGAACTTTCTTTAAGCCCCCAAAAAAGAGGTTTTAAAGCCCAAAACAATCTATTATAAGCCCAGAAAAAAAAAGACACATATAAACAAACAAAAAAATGCTAACACCAAAATACGGCTTCTACCTTTAGACCAGATATGAATATGTATAGGATATGCCACGTCAAACCTTAAGTCTCAGTCTTGATCCGTCTCTGATGCAACGTGATTATGCCATATAAATTCAAAATTATGTTATACTGAAACCAAAATGCTCTTTTGTTTTTGCGGGACAACAACCAAAAATCCTAGCCATCGTTAGTAATGGGGTAAACTACAAGTACATACCCAAAACTTGTCACGATTAACTGATACGTATCCTCATGTTTTTTTGTAACCGATACATACTCAAATATTCCGAAAATTAACGCAAAGCCACTGCAGACAGGTAAAATGACAAAAATGCCCTGAAGTGATTTTTTAAATAATTTTTTAAAAATAAAACTGAAGTGATTTAATAAGTACATATTTATACATAACAAAAGTGATTTTTTTTAATTTTTTTTAAAAGTAATTACTGAAATGTAGTTGAGAGCATTTTCGTCATTTTACCTGTTTGCTTGGGCTATCCGTTAAAAAAACTAAACATTTGAGTATGTATCGGTTACAAAAAAACATGAGGGTAGGTACCAGTTAATTGTGACAAGTTTGGGGTAGGTATTTGTAGTTTACCCTTAGTATTGACCAGGCCTCTACCTCTAAAAAAATACTTTCTTGCTCTCTCCTTTTCTTCGCTCCATCTTCTGACCTAGGATTGATATAGTATAGTTTGAGCGGCTATTATTGGTTGTATATTTAGGGGTTTGCTCGCTGATAAACTACGATTGTTAGAGAGGATTTTGGGTAATAGTAGGGTGGTTTAAATACGATCCACTTCGGGTATATCTCACGGAGGATGCTCCGTTCTCCTTACTATATCTAAACCAAATTCCATCACAAGGAGGGGAATCTCAGACGATCTCGGCAACTCAAAACGACGGGCCGACAATACCAGAACGCCTAACTACGTCGGTTACGGGTTTCAGAAGAACTGGTATCGCAAGCACTCTAGTTTTTTTTTGTTCGTATGTTTATTTTCTCTCCCCCTCGGGCGAAACACTCTCATCTGTTTCCGGAGGACACGACCAGCCAGCGGGCACTCGAATTGACATCTCCATAGTCTTACAAGAGGCATTTTAGTAGGTCCAGGATATAACCCTAATAACTTTGAGATTGTGGCATTTTGTCTTTAGGTTTCTGATTTTTACCTTATTTTATTGCTCATAATGTATCTACGATACAAAGTAGATCATTTCTACTAATCCAGAGTATTGATACACTTGTTTTACGATAAGAGTACCGGATTATAGTATGGAAATCAATATCTCTAACACTTATCTATGTAAGATTGTATTGGCACTAATTCAATTTCAATAAATATTAGCCACATTTCAAAAAAATTAAAACTAAAAATACAAATGTTTCTAATCTTTTTTTGATAAGAGGATGATTTTTTTTTTTGATAAGCACATAAAATTTATTAAAAGAAAGAAAGATCCAAGCAGGATCAGTTCAAAACACAACCAAAACAAGAGAGCTCTCATCTGGAGCTGCGGGAACAAACCCCGAAAAAGAACAAACCTAAAAACAAAAAAACCAGGTCGATGAACAATGTCATCAGACCAAAGTACAAAATGGATCACAAGCTCAACCATCAGTGACCCACTCTTCACCCTCTGAAGTCAAATTCGGATCATCAAACGCTTAAGCTGCATGGGCTAACTGAGCAGCTTCAGTTTGAAAACAGCTAGAACGAAAACTGTTTGGAATAGCTTGAGGTTGTAAGATCTGCTTCCCAATGTCCACAGGGTTAACAAATCTCTCTCGACTCCTTGAGTGAGCTGATTTGGTTTGAACAATGTAGTAGTCCCCTAAGAACTTAGGAGACCGACTCTGACGATTCGAAACTCAAGACGGTTGTTTCGAAAGACGACCCTTGGTCGAAGGTTGGAGAAGCGTCTCCTTCCAAGGACTACTCTGCTGAACCCCGCCCGAAACACTAGGTACCGTCTGTTGGGGCAACTGACCCCCAGAAGCAATTGTACCTGCCGAACCCGATCTATTAGGATTATCCACAACAACTCGGGGTACAATACCCAAGGTTGGTACAACCGACCCTTCATCCGAAATAGCACTAACTTGTGCGGGTCAAAAACAAGGTCTTGAAAGTGACCATCACCACCCGATCTGCCCGAACCGGAACCAACAGCGGGCGCCAAAATGGTCAAGGGCTGGACCATACAGTGATCCAGCCTATTAAGTACCTCTGCACAATGGCCTTTTAAGAGCATCTCCTATGGTTAGACACTGCACAGTGTCTATGAGCAGTGTCTAACCATTGTTTTTGGCTTCCAGACACTGCTCCTCCAATGGTAGTGTCTACGCAGTGTCAGGAGCAGTGTCTAGACAGTTTTAGTTAATTAAAAAAACACCCCACATTTTTAATATTAATTTTATTTCATACCACACAAACATTACATAATATTTAAACGCTAATACATATGTAGATAATTTAAAACATAATTATTAAAATACGATTAAACTAATTCCTATTTCTACTAATATGTAAACGCCACCTCGCATCGTCCTTGAGCATCTCCCACACAGGACGTTTATTCCACATCCCGTGTTCCCCTTCATAATCAGAAACGGTCGCGACATATACTTCGTCATCCGTTGCCCCTCTCCTAGGGTCGGCCAATTTCTTCCGGTAGGCTTTATCAAACCACTTGCACTTCTTGCTCATCTTCTGGAAGTGGTCCTTGACTTGCTTCTCTGTTCATGGTGGCCACTCATCGTTCCCGGTTTGTACGTAAGCCAGGTACAGAGCATGCCAATACTGGCCCCCGGGCTCGTAGTGGGTGAGCCAATTGACCACCAGATGTATTTCCTCCTCTAGTGACCAAAAAGGCCCGGTTGCCCAAGTAGACATATCGACTTGAGAGAAAAAATAAGAGGAAATGCTAGAAAATGAGAGAAATGGGAGAGAGAGAATTCGAGATGTGTGAGAAATGAGAAGGGTGGTGAGGGTATTTATAGGAGGGGGAGGGGGAGGGGTCGGCGCGGCTGCCACGACCTAGGGTTACTATTTCAAATAGTAACCCTGGCACGCTCCTCGAGGCTCCGATAATTCGATAAAAATTTATTTTTTTTAATAACACACAAAGTACATTAAATCAACTAGATTAAAACTTTTATTAAGAAAACGCAAAGTACATTAAGAAAACATAAATTTAAAAACTAAATTTAAATTGAAGTCTTGGCTAACCCAAGAACTCCAACCGCTTCCCGAGGCTTTGAATGAGCGAGGCACGAGACGCCCTTTCATCCGCGCTCATGTTGGTGATGTCTTGGCGAAGAACTGCGTTCAGGGTGTCCATGATCTCCTTCTGCATCACAATTTTTCCCTCTAACTGTGTCCCTTTCCTTTGGGAAAGAGTGTCGAGGAACTACATTTGCTCGGGAGGTAGCCCGGACGCCGCCGACTGGGAGGATTGGGCTTTGCCTCGAGCCCTAGCCTTGGCTCTCTTCTGCCCGATCGGACGATCCTCGGTGGTAAACGAGTTCAACTCATGGTTGAAGTCGTCTCCAAAAGTGCGAGACTCGTCCATCCTCGTCCGCTTGCTTCCATCACTGTCGGCGTCGAGGTTGAGGTTGAGGTCAAGGTCGGGGATGTCACATTCTGGAACATTTTTTGTGAAAAACTTTGGTTGCCCCCTCACGACCTCCCACATATGTTTGAATTTGAACACGTGCCCTTCATCGTCGCGGTACGCCTTTTCAGCGCCTGCCAGGACGTTAACCTCGTTCCTCCCGCTTGTCAGCGTGTTCTCAAAGTTGGTGTACTTCTCCTAGAACTTGGTGATGAAGCCTTTAACCTTATGCCAATGGTCCTTGCACGCCATCCACGCCCGAGGTGGGTCCTCTGCCGGTCTAACCGTCTCGTACTCGGCATGCACCTTTTGCCAGTACTTGTCATTCTTCTGGTTCTTCCCGTTGATGGGGTCGAGCGAGTTGTTCAGCCACGCTCGTACCAATATGGTCTCCTCCTCGGCGGTCCACTTCGGTCGCGGAAGTGGTCTCGACCTCGCTGAAGATTCCGCCGCCTTCCCCTTCCTCTTCCTCGCTTGCGTCGGAGCTGACTGGCAAGGTTGGGTGGCCGAAACGAATTGGAGGAGTTGGGAAAAGGAGGAGTAGTTGGCCAAGTAGTCCTCTTCGGTGTGGTGAGAACTCACGTCTTCATCATCCATGGAGTCGGCAAGGGATTAGAGGGCTTCATTCGGGTCCATAACGAGTGTAGGAAATTTTTTTGTAGAGAATTCGATGAAGAATAGAGGAAGGGAAGCTAAAAACAAGTGAAGAGAGGGTAAAATTTGAGTTGGGGTGAATCTGCATTTATAGAGGAATTTAGGGCTTTTGGGGGGTCGGCGTCGCCACGTGGCGGGTCGTGACTGGCCAGCCGACTAGTCGTTGGCACCAGACACGACCAGCAGCGTCGTTGCCAGAACCAGCCACGACTCGTAGGCACGCCCCCGCAGACACGGCTTCCAGGCACGACAAGTCGTGCCTACGCGTCGTTTCTGGGTCGTGCCTACGCCAGACACGACGCGTAGGCACGACCGTTGGAGGTGCTCTAATTTCCCTGACTCCACATTAACTACCAGTGGCGAAGCCGTAATAAGAAAATCAGTAAACGTGGTGGGAATCAATTCACGCACAACACGCGAATCTGCAGAAGACAAAACAGCTTACCCCATCACCGCATCAACAACCGAATCTGCAGAAGTCGAGATTGACGCCACAATATCTGAAGCTTCAGAATTCGAAACAAGAGCTGAGATCACGATAGGATCACACACATTGCGCAAACGCACCTGACCCCCTGAATTCAAACTCGCCTGAATCCCACCAATCGCAGCCGACAAAGACCCCGCCGGAACTAAGCCTGCAATCGGACTTGCACCCTTCTCCCTCTCGAAAACAAGGAGCCGGCTCTGGTCACCATCAAAAACATTCATAGGAGGACGATCCAACAACACGTCCGACTTTCTACGACGAAGGCGACAAACAACACATGGCCTTTGATTTTGAATCCATTTAAGACCTCGCTCGCCTTAGCCGCAACAAGCTTAGAGTCAAAGCGAATGAACCCGAAATACCTACCTTTTCGATTCGAACGTTTAGGCACAGTCGCTGAAACAATCGAACCAAAAGGGCTAAAAATATTACGAGTCCAATCTACCGGCGACTCAAACGGAAAGTTGCACACGAACAACTTATCCTCTAGCTCTAAAAAACCACTTTCTACGCTCATTGAATGAGTCCGGCGACCACTGCTTACAGTCACTTTCTTCGATCCGACCGGAGCTACGTTAGCCAAAGTGCTCTGTTTACCAGTGGGTAAACCAGAGGAGATTGCTACCCCCCCCCCCTTTCGGCGTACCCACAGACTTGCCAACTCCTTCAACATGTTGGGAGGTCGTCTGCACGCTTGCAACATTAGTTGATACACTTGCACCTTTCTTATGTCGGTGGCGTCGTGCCTGCCTACGAACACAGTCGTCTCCAGACTTCTTATGCTTCTGCTTAGTATTCACAACCTCAGCGTGAAGCAGATTACAATAAGTAGCATAGGAAGAAAGAAGAACAGAAAAAAAGAAGAGAACGACATAACTTTCTCCGCCGCCCTCCTCCGGCCGTTCATCTTTGTTTCCCTGATCAAGTTTGATCGGTACTAATGGAAAATAAAAAGAGAATGGAGAAGTAGAACTGGCAGCTGAAAGTCAAGTCTTCTTCTTGGCAAGATCACCAGAAGTACCAAGCACAACAATGGAGAGAGATGGTTCCACCCGATAACATCTCCCCTAGTAGTAGATTGGGAGTTTCACGATAAGCAAATGATTTTATAAATCTTGAACTATGAAGTATAGAAACAGGTAAGAGGACAAACCTTTCAAATGAACCAACAACAAGACCCGAAGGACAAAAACCACAATTACAACCCAAAGCATGCAAAACCCTAACACCTCAAAACAGAATCCTACAGGTCTAATACCCTAATTTTACAACTTGGAAGCACGAAACAGACCAAAACACTAGTGTGGAAGCTCAACTCAACACAATCCACACATGGGATGAAAACCTAACAAAATGGTCTAAAAAAGTGGTATAACAAACATGAAACACATAAATAACGGTAACAAGTGAGACAAATGGGATAATCCATAAAGGGCTAGTAGACCTAGTACCTTGTTGGGTTTTCCCTAGGCCCAATCGGGTCTCAAACCCAATTGAGTCTTGCACCCAATAATTAAAATTATATAAAGAGATAATTAGGGTTAAGAGAAAAATAATCAGATTATTCTCTGCAACCACTTTTTTTATATTCTCTCCCAAACAACCAAAGAGAAGAATCGTTCTTCTCGTAGCCGTGTCAAGATGTTGAAAGCATCAAATCGTTACTCGGTGTGAATACACTAGAGGCTTTGTAGTTTCAGAGCTAAATCAATTTTGTTCTTCATATCAAGTAAGTGATTTTATTATTTTAACGATGATTTAGATGCAATATATTTGTTTGTGGATCGAACGATTTATTTCCGCTGCGAACATATGATGTTTTTCGATCCTTCATACCTAACGTATGTCCTTCTTCTCGGGATCACGCCTTGTTCGCCCCAAGCCACATCTCCCCTACCTGGAGGTTAGGTAGAGTGTTAGGGGTTACGCTTGGTCCCATTCCTCGAGGTGATGAGGCCTTAATTAGGTTGTTCGAGGTCAACGATGCAAAACCTAGCGGACTTAGTGGTCTTGTTGCAACCATCCCCCAATTTGTGGTATATGACTTCACAAGCTTGTCTGGTTTGAATTGTAGGGAGGAAACATCAAACCTAGGTATCCCAAACATCTCTAGATCACAATTGCAAACCACATGGCCGATCCGATCGTAGTTGTAGTAGAAAGTGGGGAGACGATCATAGGTCAGAGTGGCCCTAATCGGTTTTGTTAACTCCTAGAACCTCATGACCATAGTCCGTCGTAGGGGACGGTTGAGCTCCATCCAGAAACGGACTTTAATTTCCCCTCCCCAACACGATCTCCATTGGTCGCACGGGACATCCACACATTCCCCTAACATGGCTCCGATGAATTCTCCAGTAGCC
Source organism: Erodium maritimum (assembly GCA_963921825.1). Lineage (NCBI taxonomy): Eukaryota > Viridiplantae > Streptophyta > Magnoliopsida > Geraniales > Geraniaceae > Erodium > Erodium maritimum. Next base: position 7,087,289 of record OY997591.1, read on the forward strand.
TTTGTTCGAACGGATAGAGGAGACCCCTTCCATGGACCCATAGTTGGATACAATCCACTTTGGGGAGATCCCAAGCCAACGGGTCCACTATCTCCCCTAACATCAACGGGTATCCATTGAAGCAACAAGGCTCATTGTTGAGAACTCAATCACTAGCCTCTTGAGGATAAAAATAGAAGTTGTAGGTCCCGGGTTCCAGATCCTTCATCACTAGACCCGACGTCGAACATCCCCATGCTCGCGTAATGACCTTGAGCATGAAGTCCTTCTGAGGCGGCTTTGGCACCAATAACCTACCCACCATGCCGAACTGTTGGTGAACACGGAATGTTGGGTCCGTCAGAGTGTAGGACACCACGACCTCCATCTCATCTTCATTAGTGATGGAGCAAGCCGAGAGGCCATTCTGGAGGGCCATCATTGATGGTGGAGGGTCCTGAGGAAGCGGTGGGCAGAGGAGCCCTCAACCCTCGACGTCTCCAAGACCTAGGAAGCAGGTCCTTCCTTGATCGGGGGTGATGAAAATGAATGCGGCGGCGTGTGGGAAGAAACCCTAGTAGGGCTTCCTCGTTTGGGCTTGGCCGGTACCAATTTTGGGGATGCATGTCAAGGGAGAAGACCACCAGAGTGGAGGTCTGTATGGACGATTGGCCAAACGAAGGTAACGTTGTCGGCAATAGTATAATCGGAGGGGCGGAAGGAGAGAGTTCAAGGGTTATCTTCTTCCTAGACTTCACCGGTCGGGTGAACTCGGATGAGGGTCGTGGGGGCATGATTATGGGAGTCGGGGAGACAACCATCACAGAAGAAAGAGGGGGCGTGACGATCTCTATTGGTTAAGAGGTCGGCATCACAAAGATACAAGAGTCAGAGGAGGTTGGCATCTATACATGGCTACAGTGATTAGGGCTAAAAAAAGTATCCAGAAAGGTAAGACACACAAGAGCGTGAGAGATAGTATATTTTTTATGAACTTTTGTACACTAGCTTTCCTTTTTATAATAATATTTATGGGTAGTTTTTGTTATTTTGTGTTTTTTTTTAAGTATCAAACTTCTGTTTAATTAATTAATCTTCTCCGACGTCATTTAGATCTCTTGAAAATTGAGGTCCGTGCTATCCTGACGGAGTTTGACATTTGCTAAGGATATAGGTTGCGGCCAACTTGTTCTCTTATCTGAGTTTATATTGTCCTACACATGATCATTTTGGGATATCCCACTAACTCTCCGAGCTGTGCTGTTGTTCAAGGCGTTTGGAGTCTCTTATCTTAACTCGAGTTTGTTATTGGGACAACGAACAAAGCCTCCTATTGACTTTTCAAGAAAACTCGTTCTGTGTTTGTCTTGCTGTGGTCAAGACAACTATTACCCGACGCACTCTCCTATAATATTTTTGCAGAAATGTAATAAAGTCCCCTCTTTCGTTCAAAAAATCTTCTCCGTTTTAGAGTCAATTAAATACATTTGATACACAACTAATTCGGCACATTGAAAAGTCAATGCTGAATTCGAACTCAAATGTCTTGATCTCTGCCCCGACGTAGATGATGGGCCTATTACCTTGAAAGTGGGCTAAAATTTGGAATGTATATGTATCATTCATTGAGCTGTCTTCTGTCTCATTATGGACCAACTCTCTTTCATCGACATCAAGCCCACGCCACAAGCTTAAACCAACCTACGAACCACATGTTTATTTTTTGTTTGTATTTGGTATTTTCTTCGTGATCATGCGAATATAATTAGAAGAGGAGTCAAGTCAGAAGTCAACCCGCTGTTAATCTGATTCCATGAAAGCTGTTTTTATTCACACTACGATTCTTGTGTTATTGGGTTATGATCAAAGCTATAATGATTAAGAGACTTGAACTCTCACCTTCATTGATATTGTAACACATGTTCATTCAAATCAGTAGTGGGTTTGGAGGAAATTCATCACTAATTCAATGCAAAGGGACCATCTCCACTTTGTGTGCAAGAAAGACTTACTAGGGTTTGGTAGGGATTCATATGCAATAATATGTAATTTTATTTTTCGTGCAGGTGTGATTTATTGAGTTATTAATTGTTTTTTAACTATAAAGAATAATTTTATGTTACAAATCCGAAGAAAGATAATAAACTATGTACCACGCAAGGGTTTTGAGAGTCTTGTCGTCGTCTACATCTTCATGGCTATGGTTATGGCAATTATCATAGTTTATGTCATGGTTCTTCTTCTCTTTTCTTCCCAACCTTTCCTTTGCACTTTTTCTTTGGATCCTGCAAATCTTCTTTTATGTTAGAGTTTCTTTCAACCCGTCTCTAGCCACCGTGACGTTGGTCGTCTTCTGCCACCAACGGAGCATCTCCCGACTTTTTTCGGTCTCTCCTCTGCCTCGGGAGTTTCCGTCTCTACAACCGTCGTCCCTGAAGCCGCCGCCGCCCCTGCTGCAGTCCCCGCCTTGGATGCGCCACCATCCCTAGAGACGTCCCTCAAGTTGCAGCAGCCGGCACGTCCTTCTCCCTGGCCTCCACTGCCGCAATTGCCTCGTCCCCTTTCACGATTATGGCTATGGCTAATCGAAAGGGTTTTGTTTATTTTGTTTGAGTTTGTCTTTGCAGGATCAATGCATATCGATCATAGAATCAAGGATTTCTCCAGGTAGGGGAGCATCAGGGACTGGCCCGACCAACCCGATGTTTTGTATCCCACCATCACTATTACTGTTGGGGTCCCTCAGGATCACCGGTTCCCCCTTCCCAGGCACCACAATCCCGTCTGTAACGGTTATGGTACTACAAGGGTCAGCGAACAATTGTTCATCCATTCTGACCTTTTCTCAGTGGTCGGGGAGCCTATTCCTCGACGCACATTAAATGTAATTCGACTTTGATTAATGATATTGCACCTTTCGTTCAAAAATAAAAACTATGTACCACGCAACATAGCAGTGACAAATATAAGAACATAAAAAATAAAAGAGGACACATGAGAGACAACAAAACAAGTGTTGATAGAAAAATACAATAGAAAAAAATAATCACCTCTTGAAATAAAAAAATTATGTATAGAACAAATACTAATGTCAGAAAGAAAATGATTGAATCTACCTCTAGATTGTAATATGAAAATATGTCATGCTCGTAATTTCGTTAAAATATTGGGTTAAATATTGAAACTTATTCTTAAGTATTGGTCACGAACACTACACTACCCATATTTACAAAATCATATTTGCAATACCTAAACTAAAAGTCACGCGATTCTGTTAGTAAAAATGGACGGAGTATTCCATTCTATTAGTCATGTGACACCATGTGCCAGTTAGTAGAAAATGAAATGACGATTTTACCTTTCCACAATTTAGTCTTATGAATTTTATTGGTGAAATGACCATTTTACCCTCAATTAATTATAAAATATTAAGTAATTAATAAATCAAAATCTAATATAACTTAGATTAATTACCTAACCTACGTTTCAAAAAAAAAAAATTACCTAACCTAAGTTAACTTAATTAACCTAATCTAATTAACCCAACCTAACCATTATCCTCGTTCTACCTAACCTAATCAATTTGCAGGATTCTCTAGTGTTGGCGTCTGGTAATTAAGTAGATTGCTGCTCGATTTGTTGGCTTTGGTGTCTTCTTTTTTCTGGGCCAGGGATGGATCGTGCTCAGTATCATAACATGTCTTCTCCTTCGGGTCCTTGCTTTCGGTTGGCGAGGGGTTACCAGTCACGGTTTCAGAACGCTCAGCACGCATTCCAGCTTAGGTTTCTCGGATTTGTTGACTTGCTACTGCTGGCTTGGAGTTTGGATCTCGTTCTCGGTAGAAATACCGGTCCTCCCCCTTTTTTGGGCCTCTTTTTGGTGTTTGCCGGAATTAGGTTTCGGAGGGCTGAGTGCGAGCTCCTTTGTCTGCTCTGTGTATCGCGGTTTTGTTGGAGGAGCTTCTCATAGGTCATTGGAGGTGTCTAGCTCTAGCTGAGGTCGTGGGACACGCTTCTACATCCTATTGGGTTTGGATCGTTGTTGAGCTATTCTAGCCGCTTCTGGTGCTTCGCCACCCGGTCTTTGGATTGTTGTTCGACTTTTCTGAGGAACAGGGCCTCGTTAGATTTCCTCTTCTACTCGGCTTGTCGGAGTTCATCGGGCTTACAGCGTCTCTTGCTGCTGCTGGTGCCTGGCTGCTGGGCTTGCCTCGTGCTCGGTAGAAATATCGGGTCCTCTCCTCTATGGACGTTTCTCGGTGTTGGCCGGTTTCATGAAGAGGACCGGGCGTGAGTGCTTGTCTTGTTGGTCGATCTTCTGAGGTAGTCCCTTTCATTTTTCCTTGTTTGGTTAGTTTTCTCCTATCCGTTCATGCTACCTTTGTATTTTGGCTTTCGTCGGTTAAAGGCGTTGATCCCGGCGAGTTTCTTGGGTGTTGTTTGCCCCCCCAGAAGCCATCTGCTAGGGTTTGAATGGAAATCCGGGTCTGCCTCAGCCGTTAGCGGGGTTGGGCGTCAACATTTTAATTGCTGTCTTTTTTCTTTTCGAAGGATTGGCAGCGCTATTAAGATGAGAGTTGGTTGATTCATTAAAGGTTAGAGATTGTATATCTTTTGGTTGGGTTTGGCAGTTGGAATCTTCTCCCCTCAATGCTTCATGGTGGTCAGATTTGGGTACTCAAGACCCGATTTTCAAAAATGGAACTTCATGGTGGTTATATTCGGATTCCAGATCCTTCTTTGTTTTTTCTTGGGAGTATTTTTCCTGTGTTAGTTGGTTGTTTCTTTTCTTGATTGTTTCAAGTTGTTCTTTGGTTGTTTCACCTTGGTTGGTTTGTTCTTGCCCGGGCTGTAGGGGCTGTCTACTGGAGTTCTTCAGGGTGTGTGTACCCTTTCTTTGTTGTTCTTCTTGACTATTGTTGTTGTATTCCCTTAAAAGACGACTTTGAGCGTCTTGGAGTTCTTTTTTATAGGTTTGTAGCTAAACCTTGTTTTCCTCTTTCTCCTCAAAAGAGGGTTTATAAAACTTTCAATATGCTTTGCCGATCAAAAAAAAAATTCACCCAACCCCCAATATCCTTGTTCAACCCAAATTTCAGCCACCTAACAAGCTTTGGTCATGCCTCTTCTCCGGATAAACTTTGTACCACACATGACACAACATGACTGTGACAAATACAAGAACATAAAAAATAAAAAAAGGACACACGAGAAACAACAAAACAAATGTTGATAAGAAAAATACATTAGAAAAAAATAATCACCTCTTGAAATAAAAATTTTATATATAAAACGGATACTAATGTCGGAAAGAAAATGATGGAATCGACCTCTAGATTAATTTAAAAATATTTATATCTATTTAGATTTGAATATATTATTATAAGACGATGAAAAAAAAAATCTTTTTATCATCAGACCAATTCAAACGAATTTCAAAAAAATAAAATTGATAAAATTGTAATATGAAAATATATCATACTCGCCATTTTGTTAAAATATTTCCGGTTAATAATACAAACGACCAAGTCCGGTTTTTCTTTGAAATTTTCTTTGAAGTGTCATAACCTAAACCTTCACAAAATCGAGATCCAATTGAGTTGATTTCAACCCTGAAAGGAATATTTCACTAAAAAAGTTGTTACCATGAGGAAGTGGGTAGAATGTGGGTCGGTGCCACATTGCACAGACAGCCATGTGTCATGTTGACTTTTAATTACCATTCAGGAGTTGAAGTGATGGGGACCCTCTTTGTTGTGTCCCGTATAGATTGGTACTCGCTTCGAATATTTGTTCAAAAATGTTTCAAAAATAAGGTACGGATGTCTTTGGACAATTAACACGACATGATAAAAACATCTGAGAGACTTTGAGCCGCGACTAGGGTTTGGTTATGTCGCATCGCTTGTCGTTTTTTATCGTTGGCAACTACTCGTTTTTGGTGATGTCGAGTCCATATAGTCCGTCTGATCCCTCTCCTTGACTCTCTGCTTTGATTCACGACGTTCTCACTTCATTCTCCTCCTGGGTAAGTGCTGCTTATCCGATTTTCCGATTTTATCCGTTTTTTCTCAATGATTTTTGTATTGATGCATTGTTTTCATGGCTTGGAAGGCAAATGGCCTCGATAATGGCATGGAATTGTCGGGGTTTAGGCGCTGATCGAAATAGCTAACAATTTGGTCAACCGGATGAAACCAGGCCTGCTATTTTTGACTGAGAGCTATCTCGATCTAGACTGGCCTTATTGCGCCAGAATTTAGGGTTTCATGAGGGTACTAGTTAACCGGTCGAGGGGAGAAAATAAGGCATTATGCTTATGTTATCGGACTGTTGCCGAGTAGACAGCTAGACACAAACCAAACCCATATCAATGTGCATGTTTATTACTGTCAGGAACCACTGCTTCGGTTTATAAGAATTTATGGAGAACCGATGAGGGAACATCGACACCGCACTTGGGAACTATTACGGAGACTTGGTCAGGATATATAGACTTGGGATTGGGTTCTAATGGGTGATTTCAATGACTTAGTCCATCTAGATGAGAAGAGAGGAGGTTGGTCGTACTCCATGCACCTCATTCAGAACTTCTGGCACCCATTTGAACGACATTGGGTTGGAAGATTTGCCTCTAGAGAGATGCCAATTTACATGGACGAAGGGAAAAGATATGTGGTCACGGTTGGAGGTCCGGTTTAACCGAGGTCAAATGTCCTCATCCCTCCGAGAGTGTTTTAGTCACGCCCAGCTGCGCAACATACGCTACACTAAGTTTGATAATATGTCGATTGTCCTTAAGCTAACACAAGAGAGGAGATGCCCTATGGAGATATAATTTCGTTTTGAGAATTATTGGGTTGAGGACCCGGATTGTGGACGAATAATCCAACAGGAAAGGGGGTCAACCGAGAGGACATCACATCAAGGTTGATATTATGGAGATTGGCCGGTTACTAGATGTATGGGACCAGACGGTCTATCAAGAGACAATCAATATGATCCGCAAATGCCAACGTCCTTTGGCTGAGCTGAACGACCGATGGGATAGGTCGGGTATACGCTTGTGGTTGCCCATACAGAACTAGTACGAACAAGCTCTATCTAGGCAGAAGAGTTTCTGGAAGCAAATGGCTCTCGGGGCCGTCATGATAAAATGACCTTGGGTACTAATTGTTCCTACTTGCGCAGCTCGTCTGATCCCCCGACTCTCAACTTTACCCTAGTGGTACCAAGGGGTCGAAAGGGAAAGGGGAAGATGGTTTATGAAGAAGCTTCCTCCCTTGACCGAGTCAGGTTTTTTCCCGTCAATAGTGACTGTCCGACCCAAGATCCTAACTCGCGAGTTAGGTCTTTACTCATCATGGGGACTCCCTTGGACATTACAGGATCTTCCATATTATGAGGAAGAGAGCCTTGATCACACCCACCACACCCTGGAGCCTTTCCCACTCTCCTTCCTGCGGAACCGTGCACCCGAGCGGAAGAGCAACTAGGTGTTACACGGAAGTTAGCTACATCTTCTCTCTCGATGGGTCGAAGCATCTAGAAGAGAAGATTCAAGACTTAAAGTCTAAAGGCTCTACACGATGTGGGGGGACACAACAAAATCGGAGGGGGGGGGGGGCAGCAAGCACCCTGCCTCGATCAAATAGGAGTTTGTGGTTAAGTTGGGTGGGGGTCGGCCAGCAACATCGCCCTACTGGACATATGGTGGCATTGGTCTAACCTAACGTCTGAAACGGTACTCTTCTATCATCTTGGGATCCAACACTCTCGCATTCTTGGAACCCTATATTATCATTTCAAGAAGGACGACACACGTTGGATCTTGGGAAGAGTATAGAGTCCGCCTCAACGCCAATTATCTAGAAAGGGGCTTGCTCGGTCCTAGCTTCCCGATTTGATTTTTTATACCGATTTCTTCGGATGCTACCGCATCATCAACATCTGAACATCCCAGTAAAGCGTTTCGGCATATGAGCTTTTATTTTTCGCTTTAATTTTCCCACATTGTTTTTTTGGATAAGCGCTAAAATTTTATTCAATGGTCATTCTCCAAGGAGGAGAAGCCATAAGAAAGCAACCACGATTACAGAAATCTCCATAGGAGAAAACAGGGAAAAATCCCTTAACAAAAAGCGACCAGAAACCACCACTCAAATAACTTCCTAGATTACTAGTCTTCCTCGTACCACTCGCTATCTGAGGTCTGAACGCTGGAAGTATTCTGATTGGTGGCTCGGGTCTTGGACCTAGTATTTTGAGTACGAGGTACCAACTTGGACTGAGGCCGACCCTTACGGGCCTTATCCGCAAGAGCTTAGTCCGCCCAATCATCGATCATCTGCAAAGCCTTTTGGGACACATTCTCAATGGGTGGAAGCTTCACACCAAACACTTTATAGTCCGCGAGATGTGGGGGAGCCCGGCTCAAGCGTTTGGGGGACTTAAGGAGGGCATCCTTCCAAGGACCAGAGTGATCCCCGGACGAAACACCCTTATCGATATCCTTACTACCTGAAACAAATTCTGGGCCCATCAGTTCTGACCCATCAGCACATGACAGATCTGCCCCAACAGCAATTTCTGGGCCTAACTGATCTGGCCCAACCACCTCTGGGCATGACAACTCAGCCCCGACTACATGGCCTGGTGAAAATCGTTGGGCTTGGGTTTCTGAGCCCAAACCCAACTCAGCATCACTTGAACGCGTCGTTGGGATTGGTTTAAACCCCAAATCAGCGTCTACTACATCGTCTCCACGCAGATTACCAAAATCTTCTCCTCCAATTTCGGCCTGGTTACCAAACCTACGCAGCGCCTGCGCTTCAACTTCCTCCATTTGAACCGAGTCAACAACAATATTTCCATCTTCCACTGAATCCAAAATTCCATTCGTACGGTGATCATGGGATTTTAAATCAAATCCTGAAGATCCTTGAATGGATACCGAGATCTCGGCATTTCGAAATCCCATGACTGATTCTGAATCTCCACTGGAATTGGACGCTGGCACACAAACCAGCTCACCGCCCCTATTGCTTGGAGATCCCGTTTTCTTTGGTTCGACAGTCGGACCCGTCAACAAGACGGGATCAACACCTTTGATGCGTTTTTCAGATGGGGCGATATACTGTCGAGCAGGTCGAGCCAAAACCACGAAAAGGATATACCCATTTTTTTTTTGTATCCATTCATGCTTTCCACAGCCTGAGATGCTGCGGAATCGGTTTCGAACGTGACGAAACCAAAATAGCGACCGCCTAAGCTAGGCCTACGAGGAACAGAGCAGGAAAGGATCGATCCGAATGGACCAAAGACATTCCGCACCCATTCCTCCGACGTCTCGAATGGAAGATTACTAATGAAATTCTGGTTTGGGATTACCGTGTTTCGTGATGTAAATGGACGTGCAGTACCTTGACTCTTCACCTGAACGCGCGGCTGAGATTCAAACACGGCATGATCCTCTGGATTTTCATCCCTCGAAACCTCCTTACTTGTCTGCTTACCATGGACAGAGGGTACACCCTTGGTGACAGCATCTCCTGCAACCCCAATGACCGAACCGGTTCGGGGTCGTGGACGGTGCAGGCGCGATTTCCCCCAACAGACTTGGTTCCCTTCTTTGTTTTGGCTAAAGAATTTACCTTGACCGGACAATCCACTCCCTTCCTCTTCAAAACCGTCGTCGTCTTCTCTATAGCTACTACTTCACGATAAATAGAGAGTAAACTTGCACATAATGTGAGAAAGGATGGAGGAGCCATGATAGATGGAGGATTGATAATTTTCCCACATTGTTAGGACTTGCATTTCTGTACTTTTTCTCTTCACTCTCGGTTATTCCCCTTTGGGTCGGATTTTGTCTTACTTTTAATATATGGTTACGTCATACTTCAAAAAAAAAATGGTGTGATATAAAATGGTGTGATATTAAATAAGATGTGATGGACTTTATCACAAACCTCACACGATCGAATTGAATGACCATTGATGAGATTCAAATACAACATGAAGTATATGCTACTCTCTTGGCCGAGTTTTATGCCGAGATAGTGTAGGAGGTTGTGGATACCCATATGTGGCATTGTGTTATGGGAAATTTGGCTAGCCAGAATTGGCTTGGCGTTCAATGGAGATATTCCTTTGGTGGAGCAGGTGATTTTGCGGGTCCAAATGAAGGCTCTTGAAGTTGGGAGGTCACTGTGTCCAAGTTTGCTTTTGACTCCCTTCTTGGAATGGCGCAGATATATATCTTCTGGTGAATTATAGGAGCTCCATTCGATGCAAAGGTGGAAGACCATAGTTTCTTTGATTAAGTTGGTGTTGTGTTTTTGTTCAGTTTTGGTGGGTGTGGTTGTTGGTTTGTTTTGATCTGTTCGGGTTTGTACTATCAGTTTAGACTCTATTGTGTAGTCCGTGTTTATTACTCTACTTTCCTGTAGACCATATTTCTTTTTTTCTTTTGAAATAAAAGTCTTTATAAAACTTCCCTATAAAAAGAAGAAGTATCTATTACAACTGTATAATACGTTTTTTCTTTGTTCGAATTTTCACTTTATAGTACGCGTTGATATGTGCCCATTTGTTCTATAACGTGTAATGTGGATCCATACTCCATACTCCTCTTTCCTTATCGTGTCTGTACAAGCACCAAATCAATAAGTCACTGTCGCACTTGTACAAGTATACTATCGCAAACATATGGAAGTGATAAAAAGCTGCATAAATAGTGTTCACACAAAAAAAAAAACATATCTCCATAACCTGATCCCCACCACCACCTTACCATCATATGATTTATATCTACGAAAACCGCGTTACGACTGGTTTTTTCTGTACAACAAAACGCAACACTCATCAGAGAAATGTCCTTCTATTTCTGATCCAAACCCATTTTGGACTTACACATAGAAATGTTCATAACGATAGCATTACATAATTGTCTACTTTTCACACCACAACCAAGCATCACCAAGTGCTCTATAAAAGCCCCAAGACCCACAAGGAGTGTTGCAGAGCCACAGAACATCATAGGAGAGACCGAGAGAGTGTTCTGTTCCTCATAGAGCTGCATAGCAATGGCTCCTTGTTCAGTCTTGTTTCTCCATTATATGGTGGTGTTCTTGGGCTTCATGATGAGTGCTTCTTCTTCTCAGATGGTTCCGGCCATTTATGTGCTTGGAGACTCACTTGTTGATGTTGGCAACAACAATTACCTTGCTCTCTCCCTTGCCAAGGCGGATTTCCCTCACAACGGGATCGATTTCCCGACCAAGAAGGCCACCGGCAGGTTCACCAACGGCAAGAACTCCGCTGACTTCCTCGGTAACTTTCTTGTCACACTGTTTTGAATGTTTTTCTTATCGGTAAGAAAACAAGAAATCTTAATTTATTTATTTACCCTGCTTTTAAATAGTTTTGTATTTATTAAGATTCGAACGTCTGATCTTAAAGAAATATGAGTTTGTTCAACAATCATTGTTTTAGATGTTAAAATCTGATAATATGAATCATAACATTACTTAACACATAAATAAGTGAAGGCTAGCTTGTGTTGGCGGGGAGTTGTTGGCTGGGAGGATTAAAAAATTGTTTTTGAGCCTTACCGTCAGCGGAAACAGTGGACACACTCTAATGCCAGGTGGTAAGAGCTGGTGGTAAGTTCATTTTTCTTCATAATTTTGCACACCACCAGCGTTGAAAACGGACGGTGTGAGCTTACCGTCGGTCCTCACCGCCAGCGTTCTTTCCGCCAGCTTACCGTCAACAGCTCTCCGCTGCCGTTTACTCACCGCCAACAACTCCCAACCAATTCCTTACCCAGCATTATGGATGCTCTGAGAACTTTTTTATTCTCGATTACATCTTCACAAATCATTCATGCCATCATGGGTCCTTTTGTTTGTGCTTGCATATGAGACCTTTTTTGTCGGTGATTAGTGGCTTGTAGAAGATGCTAGAAGCCACCCAAATCCAGCTTTGGGTCATGTGCACTTGTACTCTAAAGCATGCATAACCCATAAAGCATAGATAGGAAATTTAAAAAGTAGAGATCATATGTTTAGTCCCGAGGTCGATGTGGTCTTGTCTGATTTTTATTGCCTTTTTAAGGTGTTGCTTAAGTGGTTAATTTATTCAGACTTGTATTATCATTATTGTATAATAGTGTCATTTTGATGTGAAAAGGTGATCAATTCTGGTCATAATTTCAGAATTTACACCAAACGGGCATTAAAAATATATTTTGAACATATAATTATAAAATAATTAAAACAATATCAGAACATTTAAACAATGACTTAGTTGTAATATATTTATTCATAAAACTTCTTAAATTAGATTGATAAGATTATTTATAATTCAAAATTAATTTTACCATCAAGTAAAGTGTATATATTTTTAATTATAAAATATAATAAATTAAATTGATAAGTTATTGAAAATAATAATAATTTATTAAATATAATAATAGTTGGTTAATTATTAAACTTAAGATTAGAGTCCAAATCACTGAGGGTAAGATTTAATTTTAAAATATTGTATAAATATCTAGACATTATATAATATAATTAAAATTTTGATTTTGAATTTTCTGAACTGTAGCAATGCCCTTAAAATATCATTATTTTGAAGTATGAGTGAAAGAGAGTTATTTTGACTCTCAAATATTTGTAAACTAATTTTTTTTTTTTGTGAAAATTGGGATTTATTTTTAATGAAAGCTATCAGATTTTACCTGACCGGAAGACTGATAAAGGTAATAACGTACCTTTACTGAGAATATTAAAATTTAAAAAGTGATATAATTATATTTCAAAACAAAGTTATTTTGCAAATTTTCGCATTATTTACCCTTTCACTTATTACATTATCATAGTCTTATAATTACTGTTTGGTCATTTACTATATATACTTTTAACACGAATAAGATTTTATCTTCTCTTGTCCTTTTACTATATATAGCTGAAGCTGATGACTTTGATGTCACATAACAATCATATTAGTGTTGATCTCGTACTCCTAATTTGATTTTATGCACATTTTTTTATAGAAACCCATTTTCATGGAGAAACAAAAGAGTACACGCCAAATTCTCAATATAGATAAACACGAAACAAAAGAAAAAAGAAAAACAATACTAAACGTTAATATTTTTTTTGTTGTATGTTTTCCAATTTTAATATATTTTAACGAACGGTCCATTTCATTACAGCTGAGAAGGTGGGCTTGCCGACTTCACGGCCATATCTTTCCATCAAGAACAGCAACGCTTCTTCCTTTCTCACCGGAGTTAGCTTCGCCTCCGGCGGTGCTGGCATCTTCGACGGCAGTGACCAACGTTTCGTAAGTAAATAATTTATCTTGTTGAAATATAAGTCCCACGTAAAAAGTATATGGACAAATTAAACGCTTGATAAACATATTGATGTATCCACATCAATTCGAGTTTTTAGGTTGGACTGGGATTTAACATGATATCAGAACTGGTTCGACCCATGACTCGTTTGTCACCTTCACCGTGTAGTCTCCGGTTTATAAGCAGATGTCCAATCCGCCTATGGTTTACGTGTAGATGTCCAGAACATATGATAAGCATATTAACCTCCACCCATCAGTTCGAGATTTTAACTTAGATTGGGTTTTAACAAACCTATCCTGGATCGAACACGTGACCTTCGGATCCTTAGTCTAACGTTAATTCCTCCACCATTTGTTTTGTACGCAGAGACAGTCAATTCCTTTGACGAAACAAGTTGACTATTACTCAACAGTGCACCAACAATTGCTTCAGCTACTTGGATCCTCTGCCGCACAAACCCATTTCTCAAAATCACTCTTCGCCGTCGTGATCGGAAGCAATGACATCTTCGGCTATTATGGATCGTCTGATCTCATGAAGAAGAGCACCCCACAAGCCTACGTGGATTTGATGGTTCTAACACTAAAAACACAACTTAAGGTAAGAGTTTAGACCGCAAAACACGTCATGTTGTTGTTCCTAAGAAAAATCATGGTTCTTAACTTATTTAAGCTTTGTATTCGCGATCTTAATCTGAGTTGACATTTTTTTACTTTTCCCAACTATAAGCTTTACATTTTTTACACGGACTATCGTTTCCCGTTTGAATAAACATTGTCGTTAGTTTTGGATGGAAAAAGTCAAAAATAACCTCAACAAAAAATGTTAGTCCATGCAAAAAAATAGAAACTTCATAGTTGGAAAGTGCAAAAATAGGTCAAGGCCAGCTTCAGGTTATCGACTTTTATTGAGGGTATTTCTGTCTTTTTTCATCCTAAACTATCGTTCCCGTTAATTTTGACGACAAATGATAGTCTGTGCAAAAAATGGGAAGGTGGTAGTTGGGAAATGCAAAAAAAGGTAAAACCATGTTAGGATCGCGAAAACGAAGCTCAAAATAAGTTAGGAACCATGGTTTCACCTCATTCCTATTTATTGCAAAACTCGTCCTGTTGTCGTTCCTATTTATGTTTCGGATAAAAAACTCGAACCAACCACACCTTTTTTAATGTTTTGGCAGAGATTATATGAGAATGGTGCCCGCAAGTTTGTTGTGGCCGAGGTCGGGCCGATTGGGTGCTGTCCTGCGCAAAGACACCAGAACCAAACATTCGAATGCAACGAACAAGTAAACTTCATGTCTCAAAAGTATAATGTAGGTCTCAAGGCAATGCTGGTCGAGCTGAAATCAGAGCTCAATGACATAAACTACTCCTTGTTCGATACGTACACCGTCATGCAGAACTTCATTCAGAAGCCTGCTGATTATGGTAAGTCATTCTCATTCAATCAATAAGATTGACATTTTAATTGTTACGTCTGACCTGATACACTCGTTCCGACTCTAAAAACATAATTAGTATCATAACATGCAAAAGTCTAATCATGCAACAACCCAGAAGTTATTGTTCATTAATATACGTGAGAGATGGTGTTATAATATGAAACGAATAAAACGGAAGACAATGGTCATTCTCAACCAATGAAACTAACTTTTTAAAGAATGAAGGGATAACGACGATTTGTAATCCAGTTAGAAAGGTCATTTGTACACTCTAACCGTGCTCCATCTTTTGTGGCAGATCCTAACACAAAGGTGGTACACGTTTATAAAAAGTACCAATAACGCGTAGAATAATTATGAAAAAGGGGCTAAGATTTGTAAAAAAGTACCATCTTTATGCTACTTTCTGTAACAAATTACCACCTTTATGTTACGTTTTGTAACAAAAAAACTACCTTTGTGTTAAGATCTGTCACAAAAAGTGGAGTACGGTTAGGATGTGCAAATGACATTTCTAACTGGGCTAAGAAATGACGTTTTCCCAAGTATGAAATATGACGTGATATATGTAACTCGATAGTCGACTGAATGTAATGTTTATGTTTTTGTTAAGGTTTTACGGAGGTTAAGGCAGCATGTTGTGGACTAGGAAACCTGAATGCTAAGGTTGCATGCTTGCCTATATCAAAGTATTGTTCGAACAGAAGAGACCACATGTTCTGGGATCTGTACCACCCGACACAAGCCGCTGCTAGTATGTTCGTCGATGTTATTTTCGAGGGTTCATCTCAGTTCACTTTCCCCATGAATGTGAAGAAGCTAGTTACAGTGTAAGCAGAAATGAGTGAAGACGTTCCTAGTATAGTCAAGGACAAGGATGTGTACTTTACCACATTGAGATGAGAAATATATACACGAAAAAAAACATTCCTTAGAAATATATCACAATTATGGTCGATTTTTTGTTTGGAGGTTTAGTTTCTTGTTTGAGTCTAAATTTGTAATCTTTTAAATTGAGAGTTTCAATTAGAGATTCAGAAGTATAGATCATGTTTAAACCTAGTTGTATCACTTCTCTACTTCGGAAGTGTGTTCACCTGTAATTCTGAATCAATAAACTATTTTTTTTCACATCTATATCTTTCTTGCATTTTTGTTATAACCAGTGTTTTCTGTCAACTTGGATTAAATCTTCAAATACGAAGTATGTGCTATTAACAAACAACCTACGAGTTGAGTTTCTAGTAGATTCTCAGTCTCAACATGGGAAATAAGAAATTAATCTTTTTTTTTGATAAGCTCGAAAAATTTATTAATAAGACTGATTCCAAAAAAGGAATCAGAATGCCATAATTTAAGAAGAAGCAGAGTAAGGGACAACGATTACACAGAGACTCTAGTGAGGGGAGCCAAAAGGCGACACCTTTTTCCTAAAAACGAAACAAGGAACAAAAACAAAAACTAGAAAAGGAAACCCCGCCAATCTTCGCCTCCTAAAGTCAGAGACGAATCATCGCATCTTTCTTCTTGAAAGCCAATTCACGGATTGTAGTCCATGCGTCGGTTCCATGAGACGAAGCTGCAACTTGAGTTTGCCCAGTTCGGCCTTGCTCAACCTATTTCCCAATGTCAACAGGACGAACATATCGTTCCCGATCCAAAGAAAGATGCTTTGGTTTACACTGAATGGTATAGAATTCCGACAAGTGTTCGGGAGGTCGACTCACTCGTTTCGACGGTTTGAGTAGGACCGCCTTACAGGGACTACTCTCTGAAGGAACGCCATTCCCCAGAGCATCCTTCGGGCTGCCCTTAACCAAACTCGGATCTTTGAAAACCTGTAGCGGGATACCTTGTAATGGGTCAATGGTCGGTTGACCCACAACCAAACCACAACATTGTGGAGATGCCAACACGACCTCCGTATTAAGTGTCTCCAAAACCTACTGTGAATTGGATGTGGGCTCAGGTAACAAGCCTTGTACCATACCTTGCAATGAGATAATGGAGACAGACCCATCCACCGGCCCTTCTTTAGTTTGGGATGGGCCAACCTCTGGCCCATTGCAAGTTGTAGCTATTGGCTGAACCAAAGCCGAATCGAGCCGAGCAACATCAATTGGGTCGTGTACTGACTCAGGTCCACTACACTGAGTCGTCTTCTCCGCAACGAAGCCTTGTATCAACGGATGATTCAAATCGATCTTGTAAGAGCCGCCTCCGGTCGATCCCGGTTGAACCGACGATTTACGGCGAAAGTTGACTTTTTGCCCGAAAAGTCAACCGATGACTCCGAGAGTCATTCGAGACCTTTCCGGGGACCAAAAAGCTTAGCCGTTGTTACGGTTAGCTTAATTGGGCCGTTTCCTTTCAAATGATTGTAATTGTGAAAAAGTCAACTATCGGTCAAACTCGGGTCAAACTCCGCTTGTTTAAGGACTAAAACTAATTAACTAAATGTGATGAGATTTAATTTGGTTAGAAATGGTCCTCACATGGACATGTGTCCATAGTGGCTTGGGTAAGAAGAAACAAGGTATAAAGACCCTTATACCCTTAAAATCTTGGGCATGAAAGGCAAAGAGGCAAGAGGGCTTTTTAGGCAATTCAAGGGTAGGTTAAAGCCTCAATTGGGACACTTTTTCAGTCATAACCTAGTGCTGGCCGAAATTGGTAGAGAGAGAGCAAAGGAAGAGCTCCCATGGAAGCTTGAAGAAGAAACAAAGGAAAAGAGAAGACTTTTTGCCCATTTCTACCTCAAATCACCTCCCAAATCTCATTTCCTTCATCTATTCTCCATTCTCAAGGTAAATCCCCAACCCCTTTTCGTTTTTGATGATTTTGGTTCATGGGTTTTGAGGAAAAATGATGAACTTGGTTGGGTTTTGAGATTGTGGGTGTTGGATGATGATTTTTGGAGAGAAAGGATGTTGAATGATTGTTTTTAATGAGTTTTGTGGAGTTTTGATGAAGACCCATGATGGGTTTTGAAGTAGAGACGTTTTAGGGACTGTTTTGGAGCTTTGGGAGGTCATCAATGGAGGTTTTGAAGGTTAATTTCGTGAAAACCGAAGCTGGAGGAAGAAGGCGGAACAGTGTCAGACCCGTCACGGATTCGTGACGGGCACCGTGACGGAACACGTCACGGCTCCATGAGGGAGACCGTGATGACGCCAGTCATGGCTCCGTGAGGAGAACCGTGACGGTACAGACCACGGATCTGTGACCCGAGCCGTGACAGACCTGAGTTGGGCCTTTTGGGCCCCTTTTGTTGGATTTTGAGTAATTGGACGGTTATCTACAACCGAGTCCTTTTAGGGTTGATTGGGAATGTTTTCCTCTTTAAACCTTTTGTGAATTACTCTTGTTTCGAGTATTTGTTTGATCCAAGACTTTGGACCCGAGCTCGACGGAGGAGGAGACCCTTGGACATCGTGAAGTGACGAGGAGGAAGCTAGCCAGGTCGTTCGCAGCTAGGATTGGATTGCTTTTGAGGTAAAGAAAGTAGTGAATACCGGTTTAACTGCGGAAAGTTACTAGTATGCATATAGGTTGCAATTACTTGATTTAATGATTAGAATTGCATGATTAGGATGTGAGGAACGAGTGAAATGAGGGATAGCTTATGTGCCATGTCGAGCCGTAAGTTTGGGATTGCTATGCTGTAGAAATGCATGCGGGCCATGTCGAGCCCATAGGTTGCGTGTTGATTGAAATGGCATGATCTTTGATTGATATGCATGATGCATGACTTAGCCGTTGTTAGATTGAGAATCATGTTATGATATGTTCGGTGTAGTGTGTTGATATGCTTTGGGCATGTGTGCCATGTTTGCTGTGATGTGAAACATTGGTTGTGATATGATCGGGTGAGTGATAGACTGATGTGATGTGTTCGGTAAGTTTGTGGTTGGTATACCGTGGTTGAACTATGGCATTGCGATGCATGAGACCTTCTTGATGCATGTTCCAAGATGAGGTAATCTGTATGATACCTACACCGAGGGAGTATGCCGGTGTAGGGTATCTAGATCGAGGTTGGTGTGATCATTACCCGGATGTTGTGTGGTTCGGAAAGACGTACGACCGAGGTATGTGCTGGTCTGGTATGTGTTGTGAGTGATGCCCCTATGCTGTGTGTAGGGAAGACATCCGACCGATGTACATGCCAGTCAAGGATGTGCCCCGAGTCTAAGTGACGGGAAGATGTCGGTACCGATGTTGTGTGGTCCGGTACGATATAATTGGAACAAGCTGTAATAGCCGGTGACGTTGGGGATTGCTGTACAGATCATGTGTTTGTGCTGCTGTGTGTTTTATGCTTGATGATTGGCTGTGTGTGATGCTTAAGTGTGGTTATGGTCTTGTGAGAGTGTTTAGTGGTTGGTAAAATTCTGTGGACGTTGTTAGTTGTTATGCCTTGCTAGTATGCCATAATTGGACGGTTACTCGTGGTGGTGAGTGGATGTTCATAACCTTAACTACTCTTCCTACTGAGCGAAAGCTCACTCCCTTTACCTTGTTGTTTTACAAGTCTTGAGCGGGATTTGTGCTAGCGGGATTCTCGGCGCTTGGGAGCCAGCGAGGGTCTTGTCTAGTTGTCTAGAGACGTACTGTTTATTTGTCGTTAAACTTATTTATCACTGTGGTTTTTACTGAGCTGTTGACTCATGAGGTGACTTGGAGCTTTTAAACTGTTATTTGAGACCCTTTTTGGTATTAAATTTGTTCTATTATTTTATTATTTTAAATTCACGTCTCGAGTCCGGTTAAAACCGGATTTGGGGCGTGACAGATCTCTCTACCAACAATATCCTTACCTGAAATCACGAGATCAATCGAAGCCCGCGAATCTCGTTCAAAGGCAAGAGAATCACGATTCGCATCCAACGTAATCTCCGGAACGATTCTAGGGCCGGCGCGAATCCGATCAACAACCTCCTCTGCAACTCGAGCCCCTCTTACCGTCGGCAACCGGATACGACCTTTCCCAGGACGAGCTAATGCAACAAAAGAGAATGTAGTCGTTTATTTTGAACCCCTTGAGAGATTCAATTGCCTAAAATGCCAACTCATGAGAATAAAATTCTGTAAATCCGAAGAGACGACCTTTACGGTTGAGTCTCTTAAGGACTGTGACAGAAGTCACTTCTCCAAAGGTATCAAGGAATTTCGAGCCCATTCCGTTGATGTTCCCCATGACAGATTGTAGAGAAATATCTCCCTTCCCTTATCCAATGACGACACTCCTCCATCCGATTTCCTCTATTTTGTAATTGAACGAGAAGAACAGACTGGTCCTGCCCGGACAAGGACAAAAGCTCCAACTCCCTTCTTCACATGACCTACCTTGGAGGACTTCGACGTAGCCAATTTACGCTCCATCGCACGACCTTTGCGGGACGAGAAACAAAGCCTTTTTGAACAGCTTCCCTTGTCTTCTTAGCCGGTCATCTACGCCTTTTCTTGCGAACAAGATCATCGGACGAGGCATTCGTCCCTGGAAAACCACCAGAGACCTTGTTGGCCTTCCTAACCGAAGATCGACCCTTTTTGTTCTTCGTAACAGAGCCTAAAACGAGATTGTAGTACTCTACGTACAAGGCCAATAAAGAGAAACAAAAAGACGGGAAGGAAAGGATGTTCTTCATGGTTTTAGGAAGAAAGAATTTGAAGTTTGTTGGGTGAAATAAGAAATTAACTTAGATAGGTGAAATAAAAATTTTAGTAACTTCAGTTTAATTTATGTAGGTTTCATATCTTGATGATACAAATTTCATATTTTGATAATATAGATTTAAAATGAAAATTTTATTATCAGTAAATAAAGAGTTCAATCCTGAACGAACATGGCAGGAACGAGGGAGTAAACCCTTAGATACGGACAATAGCATTCCTATCAAAGGAATCCAAAGACGAAGAAACACATACAATCTGAAATCTAGATTTTACATACAAGTAGAACCAGAAAACTCAACCCAGCTTCAGTGGAACAAGTCTATCTACCTAGATTTGACTACTATTAAGAGCAAAAAAACTGGGAAGAGAGAGCGACCAAAAAGCCACCAGGGAAAAGAAAAAACAGTCATCCAATACTAGAGAACTCGTCAATCCAACCCCACACAGTCAAAAACTAGTGGAAAATCTCTTAATCATCGGTGCCTACGAGGAGGCAACCGACACGTAGGCTGCCAGGACCGTTATAATGGACATAAATAGGCCTAAGGGAAAAAATGCCCTCGAAACGGCCCACACCTAAGAATCGATTGCCTACCCAGATTTTTAAGGAAGCAAAGGCCTAGTCAACTCGTCGGAAATAACGAGGCCCCGAATGATACTGGACAGGAAAGGGAAAAATCGGATAGAGATTCGATTCAGAGGAAAGGCCATGAAACCACAAGTAATAGACAGACGAGGGAAGGAAAAAAGAGTTCTCACCTCAAAACACCTACTCCAAGAAGCACACAACAACCGAGATAGATCGGGACGGAGATCCATTGAGAGGCGCAACCGTCGCCGCTGAAAACAACCATCATAGTCGCCGTTCAGAGACCACCGAAGCAACCTGACAATTTTGAAGCCGATCTCAACAGCAAAAGAACAAATCCAAACCACCCGTCGACGGTCATCACCGAAACCAACGACCAAAGAGGGAGATAGAAGTCCCAGGATCTCTAAGAAGAGTAGATCTGGGCCAAAAGCGTAGATTTTCATAACTTTCTAATATGGATATTAAACATGGTTTTCACCGAGTCTATCCTGAATTTGTAAATATAATAGGGGTAACACTAGTAATACACCCTCCATGAGTTTTTAATTTAAAAATACCTATGAGACGAATTAGTACATAAATATTAATAAACAGTAATTGAAACAATTAATATTAATGAAAAATTAGTAAAATTACATGCAGTGAGATAAGGAACAAAATTGTAATTAAATAGAATAACCTCACTCGATGATCGGAGAAGGAACTTGTTTATCGAGGCCCATAAAACGGGTTTCTTACGACTATTTATTACCCCGTATGAGCAAAGTATCCTTGAGTACGACGAAAACGTATGGCAAACTCGAACCGTATACGAGAAGTGTCAACAAACGTATGATCTAGAAAGACAGCAGATTTTTTTGTATGAATAATGAATAGAGCTGAGCTTAAATAGGGAAAAAAGAGAATCGAGAGTGAGATTTTTGACTCATAAATTTCGGAATTCCTGAAATTGTAAATTAATTGTTGAGAATTTACTACAGACCAGAGCAAAACGTTTAAGCCTATTAGGTTGTACAGACCCTGAACTTGCACCCATTGCGTCTACGTGCGAGAGAGAGTCTTACTTCTAAGTAATTAAACATGCTAAAAAATAAAAATAAAACCTAACTCTCTCATCTTTCTTCCTTTTCCTGCCGCCACCCCTTCTTCTTTTCCTCCTTCCACCGAAGACCTCTTTTCCTTTGGGGAGATCGTCGATCCTTTCTTCCCTTCCTTTGGTCGTCTTCGAGCCTCCCTTTCCAAACCGCCCCACCTTCACCCACCACCTAGTTTCGTCGGCCTACCCTCTCACCACCCACTCCCCGAGACTCTCCTTTTGGCCGGACCGTGCCCGCCCTCTGCTTCCCACAGACGAGCTTCACTGACAGTCGCTGCCCGAGCTCGCCTCCATCCGCCGCTCGCCCCCAGCCGTAAACTACCACCCAAGCCCCGTTGCGTTCCTCCAACGTATTCGACGATGACTTCTTTGTCTTTGTTGATGTCTTACCTTCGATGTCGCCTCCATAACATATGGATGTGTCCGTGGCCATTCTTCTGTGTCACCATTTTGGTATCATTCAGCCGGGACTCCTAGATGATACGCATCCATGTGTAGCTCTTCCTAGTTTCTCGGTCTCGGTTGAGTCGATGTCCATCGCAGCAAGTCAAGACAACCCCTCGAAAGGGTTTTTAGAACTTTGTCTCTACTTTTTGTATGAATCGTTGATCTCGTTTAGCGAGCTCTTGTATTGTCCTCCTAAATTATCTATAGGATTTTGTTTAAACTTAGCGTGTCGGTGCACTTATCAATCTGATGGGTCCCCATACATAGTATTGACTTTGTTTTGGGTGTATTTTCGATTGAGTGTATTCATGTTTAAGTTTTGATTGTCTAACTTTAATGGGAAGATAACAAGACCTTTTAAAAAAGCATGCAAAAAAAATACTTTTCAATATATAAGCTCAAGGAAAAATTGGTAATCTTTTCACGTGAGATTTATATGAATAGTATATTTTTAACTTGCATTTTTCTCAACAATCAAGTTCAATATATGATCTTTGAAATTTAATTTCTCATTCACATTTTGTCCGTTTAGAGCTCGTGATATCATGTTGGAAATGTCTCACTTGCTAGAACACGAAACTAATCTTTCTATAAATCTAGAATGAACTAATTAAATAGAAAATTGAACATCAAGTCCGATAATCAATTTTCCCAAAAATATCTGTATTGTCTTAATAAGAACACATTGCCATATTTTAAACACAACAAAAACCTTCATGAATTTTATTAGTTTTCTAACTTTTCTATTAATTTGGGTTACGTTTTTTTGCATGGAATTTGATGTCGTTAATCAAAATCCGTATTTTATGTATTTATGAAAAATGTAACAATGTACTTTTGATACACCAACGATTAATGTATTCAGAGGCGGATCCAGAAAGTTAATATAGGGTATTCCACCTATAATAATTAAATGTAAAAAAAATCAATTTCGGTTTAAGAAGTGTTAAAGTTTGATCGATTTTCCAAATGACATAAATTTTTGATACGAGCCTTGATTTGGGCCCGTAGTATGTCAAATCGAATGAAATTCAGATATCTACAATTTTTATGAAAGAATTTCAAGTAGAAAATACAATACATGAACCCATACAGGTCGTGCAAGTTGAACAGTCAACCATACATTGTTTGGCCCACCATGGGCAGAGCACTCTGGGAAAAACATATAATCAGTCATACGACGTATTTGAGAACATAAATGATATAATATGAGACATGATTTCTTTTAAAAATGAGTCAAAATACTTCATTGTCAATTACTATAATTACTTATAAATGTATATTACTGAACTGTTATGTCTTAAATCTAACCTTTTCAAATATAACGTACGAAAAAATGTGAATAATATTTTTGGAAAGTGTAATAGACATTTGGAGTGTAAAAAGAACATTTTCAAGTAAATTGAGGTTATACACGCATCAGATATTTAAATTACCATAACTTCTTCATACGAACACCGATTTAGGCTCGTAAAATATCAAATTGAAAATATATGAAAACTCTACAGTTATATAAATTTTTCTCAGGGTAGGGTATGCCGTGGAATACCCTAAACCCTCATAAATCCGCCTCTGAATATATTCTATAAATAAAAAATTATGGAGTGGTGTTATAAGCATTTCCTCATTCTAATAGATTTTTTTGAGCGAAAGGTGCAATTGTATTAATTTTATATCTAAACATTGATGTCCGCCTGGTAACATGCTCCCAAGCCACAGATAAGGTCAGATAGAACGAGCAATGAATCACTGAACCTTTTACCACTATAACTGTCGCAGACGGTTTTTGAAAGCCATATACAGGACAGAATACGAAGGGGGGGAAGGGGGTGCCGTAAATCTAGGATCTCAACAACGGTGATGGTGGGAGGAAAATCATCTACATGGGACCCCTCCCAGGGCCAGTCCCCGATGCTTATCTTGCCTCTCATTCCTCTTGGCGGGGCTACTTCACCGCCCTGACCTGTTCCTCCCGAGGTGCTCCAGCAGCTAACCTCTTGAGTGCTCCAATTCCCTCTCCAGTTACTGTAGTGGGTGTTGGGACTGTAGCCTCCTTTCTCTCCAGGCCTTCACACGGTGCACCACTACCTTACTAGAGGACGATGGTGGGGCCCCCAAGATCGAGCCGGCATGGAACTGAACAGCCTCCAGGCAGGTGATACCTCGAGTCTCCAGACCAGGAGGCACAGAGCTTGGAGTAACCCGAGGGGCTCTATCTAGGGTCAAGGTGCCCCTAGGATTTATGCCATTTGGATTAGGTGATCGGTCAACCTCTCCCCAGTTTGTCGCATAAGCCTTGATCTTCTTGTCCCTCTGATACTCTAGCATAGAGGAGCTAAATCTCGAGGGGCCTTTAACTGCCCATGTGCACTCCTTCAAGTCATGGCCGAGTCTACCACAGTTGTAGCAGAAGATCGGAAGCTTGGAGTAGGTGAGTTCAATGTGGATTGGCTCAAGGAATTCCTTGAACCGAAGTATTAGTCCCCTCCGGAGCAGCCTCTCAATAAGATGCCAAAAGAGAATCTTTATAGTGCCACCCCAACACATGCCCGTCACATGTGACCTCCACACATGCCCCCAGATCGTCCCCGATATAGGTACTCGTCTCTCTTGTCCTTACCAGAGGAGGCAAACCCCTGGTGTGCGCCCACAATTGCACTCGGTCAAGGACCAGCATCTCCCTAGTGCACGGGTCCAGATCACCGAGCAGTAGAGCCCGACCGTCGAAGCATTAGGGCTCATTGCCTCGTACCCACGCCCGAGCCTCAGAGTACCGGAAGTAGAAGCCAAAAGAGTCCCGGCCCTAAGTCCTTAATCACAAGCCCCTCAGCAGCCTTCCTCCATTCATTCGTAATGATACGCAAGAGAGTGTCCTTCCGAGGGGTCTTTGAAGACCACAATTTTCCTAGCATGCCCTATTACTGGCAGGCAATGGCCGTCGATGTTGCATGGGAAGACGGGACAAACCCCTCGACCTCCGCCTCCTCTTCCAATGAACATAACGAAAGACCGTCCTGTAGACCTTGAAGCTCCGAGATCAAGTCAGCCGAGGGTGGAAGAAAATCCTCCATAACAAAGTGCCTTTACCGATCCCGCGTCATTCCTTTCGGCGTTATAAAGCACGCCAGGATAAGCGGGATCTTATCCTTGTTGGGGAGGCACCGTCCTAACCCGAAAGCCACCACTGTCGACCTAGGGAGTTCCTCCATCGGGGCCTTTCCCTTGGCTTGGTCTCGTTGTAGTGCGGTGCCCTAGGAGGGCTAAAGACCGGCATATTCACGGCTTTAACCCATGCACCCGTAGTGGGGGGAGGCGGGGCATGCTCATGACGCGGTGGTGAGGAAACCCTAGCCACCGCATCGCTTTGGAAGGGATCAGACGACGGCGGAACCCTTATAACCGTGCCGCCCTGTTGGGGAACAATCAGAGCGAGGTCGTGACTGGTATGGGGTGTCGGTGAACAAGGGTTAGGAGAAGGGAGGGCTAGAAGACCCTTACTTGCAGAGGAAGTAACCGTGGGTCGTTTGGTAACTGGCCTCCCACGTCTTGGTTTCATGATCGGAGTCGGGGAGGCGGGCCCCATTGAGAAGGAGATCCCATCCGAGGCTTCTTTTGGAGGAGGGAAAGCCGAAATCTCCACCATAGACGGCGAAATAGGGGGAGCCCTAGTCGGCTTGGGTTTTCTCCTCTGATGACTCTTCTCCCCCGCACCGTGAGCGGTCTGCAGGGGACAAGGTAATGCCAGGAGAGCAGCATCAGCATGAGCGAAGATAAGAAGCACGGCAGGAATCACCGTAGAAGGCGTGTCACCGTAAAAAACGTGTCGACAACAACGGAAATGGAGAAAAACACCATAGTTTCGTACGACTAAAACTAAGAGAGAGTCTGAAAAATTGAGAGAGTTTTTTTTCTCATTCTAATAGATTGATAACTCGTAAAAAGTCAAACACATAATTTTTCTTCCGAATATGGAATAAACAAAATCAGCTGGGCTGTTGTTGGATGACACCCCATATACAGTATTATGAAATATACGCGTTCAACCAAACTCATGACAAATTCGCAATAATAACTATAAAATAATCATTAATTAGTTATATTGGTTTTCTCTTGTCATTTTGTTGCAGATACACAAACATGTTCTCAATCACTTCATATTTTGTTGCACAAATATATTGATGCTTTCAAAATGAATTAATTTAAAATATTTACATTTCCTTGTTTCTGTTCTTTTTTCTTTACCTCATGATAAATTTATCGTTCTATTAATTGCTAAATTCTACGAATTAATATTCATACGTTCATTTATTTAAAATTTTGACGTTACATTTTTATCAACTTGACTTTCAAATTAAGTTATAGTTTTAAATCTACATCAATTACTATCGTAAATTATATTTCTTTCACGAATAAATCATCATATTATTGACCGATTTTTATAAGTATTGGATACTCATAAAATGTAGTAATATAACTAACTCAATGTTCGTGCTATAAAATCAATATTATAATAAAATGATCTTGTCTTTTCAACCAAGAGATTTATTTTACGTTAAGAAAAAGTATAATACACAAAAATCCATGGAGAATAAGTTAGAGCATCCACAACGCTGGGCAGGGAGCTGGCGGTGAGCAATCAGCGACGGAGAGCTGGCAGGAAGAACGCTGGCGGTGAGGGTTGACAGTGAGCTCACCGTCCATTCTCAACGCCGGGTGAGCAAAATTATGAAGAAAAAGACACTTACCACCAGTTATTACTACCTAGCATTGGAGTGTGCCGAGTGTTCCCGCTAAATATATGACACAAAAACAATTTTTTAATCCTTCCAGCCAGCAATTCTCCGCCAACACCGGTGTTTGGTATTGTGGAAGCTCTAAGTAATTATTATTTATAAAGATAAATACCTAAAAGGTCCAATACATATGCAAAAAAAAAACGACAAAAGAAAAAAAAAGTTCAAATTAAATATTTCAGCGACTGCGCGCATCTTCGCCGATCTCTCGTCTCTCTCTGTATCTTGTACAAAAATGGCTTCGTTATCATCGCACACTTGTTAGGGTTCTCACCGCCGGCGCCGGCGTAGGAAATGGAGGCGCCTTCCTTTGTTACCAAAGCTAGGACCGCTTTCCACTCCGCGGCTGCTAAAGCGGAGCGCGTCCTCTCCGACCTCAAGCCCGATCGCAGTACACGTCTCTTCAATCTTCAATCTCCGCCGCTCTTTCCTTTCTATTCCTGTTTTGCTATTTTTGTTTCCTATATGTTTGCTAATTGGATTCTAATCGTGTCCCGATTTTGTATCCTAACAATTCTGTCAAATCCGTGAAGATTCGGATAAGCAATTGCCCGGCGATTCTGCGAATCGAGCTGAAGAAGAATTTTCCAAAAACAATAGAGAGAACGAGACAAAGGTAATTTATTTTAATTGTTTTATTTATTTGAGGAGATTTGTATTGTTGTTATTGCGAATCGATCAATTGGTTTTGCTTCATTTGATTGGCACCAATGGTGTTCAAATAAATTGAAACAAGCATGCAATTCTAAACAATTTTTGGAAATGTGCACGGGAAAATGAATTAGATGTCTTTGTTAGCCAATGGACTTGTACAATGTTAATTCTTAAAATTTTGTTGTTAAACTAAAATTGGGTTATTTCTGTATCAGTTATAATGATTTTGAAATAATACATTTCGTTTAACGGAAATCTGCAGAGTCATCATGAGTCCAATAAGAATTTAAGGTGGAACCCTGCTTCTTCAAAGACCAAGCAGGATTGGCACGGTAGGTTTAAGAACTTAAGAATAGGGAGAAAAGTTGTCGAAGATACTGATAAAGGTGAAAGCACCAGTGGTACCGGTACAAAAGCAGAAAATAAAAGAATGTCGTTTCCGGTTTACGATGACAATTTGTACCTGCTCAACATGTCAAATGATCTTGAGGCTAAGGTAAGGGGCTATGTTTTTTGCATGATTATATAGAATTTGAATATGCAACTCATGTCTAATTCTGAATATGGTGCAACTTCCCTTGGATATTCGTATCTTGTTAGTTTTCCTATGAGGTTCCTATTAGCATGTCCGATCTCCATGTATAACAAACGCCACATCCAGTGTATACGTTGCCAAGGCAAGACTTAACTTTGCATGAATCACACCTAGTCTGGCCAGGTTTCTTATGCAGGATTACTTATTTTAGATAAAATCTACAGACACCAAATTACCCAAATAGAGCTTTAAATGACTAGAATTCTCAGTTCTAGAGGTCTCAAATAGTAGCTAGACGAGGCATTTGCTCTCCACAACCCAACCTAGTTTGATTGGGTTCGTTCTTATACAATATTGCTTAACTTCACATCTCATTTCCAAATACAACGAAATAAATGTGATAAAAAGAAATTCGGTATGCTCTATCTGCTTTCGTTATTGCAGCTTGAGTGTACTAAATTCTAGGATCTACAGTTGTTTGACCATGATATTCAGTATCAAACGATAATGTATTTTGATATTGTTCAGGCTGAATCAGCAAGATTGTCGCCTGATGGTTTAAGTCCGACCGATGCTGAGAAAATTCCTCCAACATCTGTCTTGAAGCAATTGGCCATAGCTGTTGAGTAAGTTTGTGCAGCTGGCATCTTAACTGTTCTTTGCGTTGATTCTCTTGTTCTGCTCAAAATTCTGCTGAATATTCAAGTCATACTTAGAAAATGTTCCAATATACTTTTTTTCTTTTGTTTTAATTTGGTTTCAACTTCCATTTGTTCTGATTTATCCTCCAACTTCGTGATTTTGTTCCGATTTAGTCCATTGTGTCACAATCAAACACTGATAACTTGTGCAGTTTTGTTCTGACTAATCCAAAATTTTGAAATTTTGTTTTGATTTAGTCCATCCTCGTTAGCACAACAGATAGTATTGAATACTTTAACTCAAATGTTAGCAAAAATTGATGGAAACGTGATAGAATGAACTAATATGGAACAAAACAAACTCAAAGGACCAAATTGGAACAAAGGCCAAAGGTTCTTAGCTATTTTGGAACGTTTTACTCACAATAGCTCTTTACTAATTTGTTTGATATGCAATTATTTGATCAAGTCACTGTAACTTGTACATTCTATCAACTCTTTTATAGGTCTGGTAAAAAGCACAAGTCAGTTAGAGATCTCATCTCGTCAAGTGGTGACTCTTCTCCTGTCAGAGAAAGGGCAGCATTGAGCCTTTCTGCTGTGAAATCATTAGTGCTTCGTGAAAAGGATGACGATGGTGATGATGAGAAAGATGCATCTTTACTCAAATCACTTTTCAGCTCAGGTAGATACATGTATTACATTACCTGGTGATAGTCGCTGCATGTAGGATGGTATCTTCATTTTACATTTTTTGTACTGTGATAGTCTTTCATTTTTGTTGTAATATCTGCAAGATTCTCGCAGAGGGGAATTTTCTCAGAAGGAAGGTGGGATCAGATTCATCCGCACTTGCCAGCACTTCGTCTTTGCCTAGAGATATTCATGGTTCTCCTCCTGAAAGTTTTGTTGTTAAACTATCTGAAGTTATGGGAAGCTTCAAAACTCAGCAAAGAATGGCTTCATTTTGGTTCAAGGTTGTTGCTGAAGTAAGTTTTCTCTATGGAACTGATGATGGCATTAAAACGTCACTTATTTACATTCATATCTGCATAAACTGACCCGTGTCTGCATTGCCCACCAGTATAGCATAAAAGAGGAATGTTAAAAATTAAACATTAATTGAAGACAATTAATCAATAATGTCTTGTATTAACAGGAATCAGTCAACTCTTTCAGTTGGAGAAAACCCTACTTCCATGTACATAATTGAATTTCTTGTTACTTTGTATATTTGTCTTTGACTAACATGTATTTATATCTGAGTATGCATGTTTCTAATCGTTCTTGTGATCATGAAGTGGGAACTATAATTAGCCTATAAATGTTGACAGCTGGCTTATATGAGCTAGTTGTGTTATTGCTACACAGAGATCTTAGTATGATTTTCGCTTGTCAAGAAATAATAGTGGATCTGATTTTTCCATTCATCTAAAACACATAGCTCCATTTTTATCAGTTTTGATGCATTGAAATTTATTATGGTAAGCTTTTACAAAATATTCTCTGAATCTTGTTAATGCATGCAGTTCGGTAGACTTTGGTCTGCAGAGCAGCATTTACCCGGCATCCCTCTGGATATGATTCCAGATCTGAATTGCTGTCTTTTGTATCAGCAGTTGCAAGTCATCAACTGCTGTGTGTCTCGCAAAAAACGCCGTGCTGCTGCAACTGAAGCACTGGAATTTGTAATAAGAGAATCTAGTTCTAATACTAATGGCCTGGTATGTTCTGATGGTGCGGGTCCCATTAACCATATTTCTTATGCTAGAATTAACTCCGGAGAACCTGTACTGCGACTGGGAACTGATTGTCGAACTGATTTGACGATGTTGGAAAGTGGAGAACCTTTATTCTCTCCTGTCACCCAGGTTAGGTTATATTTTTGCTAGAAAAGATCAATACATAAATAAGGTTACTCCCTTTGTTCATATCTATATGCACATATGTGTAGGAAGAACCTTTGCTCACAGAAGATCTCATCAAAGAGACAGAAGAATTTGTTCTTCGAACTGGGAGGTTAGTATCTTTAATATGTTCCGTTCAAATTGGTCATTTAGCCTGTGATTTTATTCAGGCTCTCTTACATGTTTGCTGAATTGCAAACTATATAAAGACCCTAATATAAGTGCTCTTTTACTTCTGTTATAGAATAGGCATTATTTGTTTTGTTGAGTGAAAGTAACATTTTCATCTTTTCTAAGTACTCTTTGATTAATATTTTTTTATGTATTTGGTCAGTGTGGGTGCTGGTTGTTCTCAGCTCCTCTCTGACATGCAGGCTTTCAAGGTCAGTTTCTCAATGAAGATAGTGTTGACCTTCTGCATATTTGTAAATATTTTCAGAACCATGCCTACCAATCAGTTTGACTCAAGTTTGTTATTTATCATTTGTTAGGCCGCGAACCCTGGTTGCATTTTGGAAGATTTTGTAAGATGGCACTCTCCACCTGATTGGACAGAAGCCGAGTCAATTAGTGGGACAAAAGAATTCCCTATTAATTCAGCTACAAAAGGTCAACTAAGTAGTCGAATGCAAAAAGAAGGTCTATCCCTAGCCAAAATTCCTTCAAATTTCGTCCTCCCACAATATTTAGTACTTCTCGAGATTGATCACTTGTAATTTTAGCACATATCTTATGAGTTGTGATGTGTTAGGTAATTTGTGGCTTGAACTGTGGGAAACGGCAAAACCAGTACCAGCTGTTAAACAGGCACCTCTCTTTGACGAGGACTTAGCTGTGTAAGTTGGAACTAATTAAATGATTTGTACAGTTACATTTCATAATGTATATAGTAGTGAGATGAGAACTTACCCATGCTGCAGGGAAGGTATTCTACTTCTGTTTGATGGTATCTCACCTTCTCAGCTTTTTGAACAGCTATTTATTTCTTTGGTAAGTTCTTAATCCATCTATTTGTATATTTTCTTTCCTTCTTTCTTTATGTTATATAGCAATAAACTTGCATTATTGTGCACTTGTTTACCAAAATTAATAATCAATTTGGCACTAACTATGGCATGCACTAAAGCAGAAATCTGTCTTTTATATTCTATCATGTAGTATTAAGATTATCAGATCAGGTTAGAGTACTCATGGTGCACAAATTGCTCTTTTTTATAAGCATATAAAGCAGTAAATCCTGACCTAACTCCTAAGCTGCCCCTAACCCCACCCCCAGAAGAGGACCTACTAGGTTTCGAACATTGAACCTCTTACTAATTCCACTTACTAATTTTTTTTTGTAGTATTCATATACCACTTTTCTGGTCAAAGATGCAATATTATTTGTGATTCCTTCATGAGTTGAATTGAAGCAGACTGAACTGATGCTATCTGATCTTCAATTTTCAGTTCGGTTTGGGATTGGTGATGGCTGAGGCACTTCTATCAACTGATAGTAATTTATCAAAGCTGTTCTATGAGTGCAAAGACTACGTCGTTGTCGCCTTTCAAGGGAGTGCATGGAAAGACAAAATTGACGATCTTTGCCAGGTAAGCTCAACGTAAAATAATAACGTAAAAAAATGTTATTGTTTTCTTGAAAAGTACCTGACACATATTTGTTGTTGTTTTCGTCGTCGTGGACTAAATGAGGGAAAGGGGGTGGGAGCAAATAACTACCCCAACTTTAAAATTGTATATACAGCTAAGTTTCAAAGTGAAAAGTCTAAAATACCCTCCACTATTCACCAAAATTTCAAATTTATGCCATCAACTTCTAATCAAATGAGGGACATTTTGGACTCATCACTTTGACACTTAATTGTACCATACCTGTTTTTAACACCGTGAGAAAAACAATGAAAGTTTGAGATGTAAATAACGTTTTAAAGTTTGACGTAGTTACCTGCAAACGTCGTATAGTAGGGGATAGCTACCTGCAATTATCCCCTAAATCAATTGTGATGCTAATCCTTCTTAGTTCGATACTAATTCTTGGTTTAGGTATATGAAACGGTAGAGAAAATGTTAATTGATCCAGAGGAAGTCATAAGAATGACGAAGCAGCCCGAAACACCCCCAGCTGGAGGGGGGGACACAAAGAGCAAGTTCCGAAGGCTCATCCTCAACTTTGGTAAGGATAGACAAGCAAAGAAACAAGCATCAAAAGAGCAAGATGCTCTGGAGAGCCCGAGCCCGCCGTCCTCAACGCGCCAAGCATTTGCAAACTTTTTCGATGGCAAATCATCTTTGTTCTCGAAGAAGCCTGCCAAGTCTGAAGGTTCATCCCCTGCTGAGAAACGCCCAGATGATGATTGGATGATTGTTTAAATATGTGTACATTGTTTTTAATCCCCCAATTGAAACCTGATTTTACAGAATTGTAAATTGTTAGTGAAATGTGTTTGATGGTAGAAAAATTGGGAGAACCTATTTGTTCAGTTTCTTGATGAATGAAGAAATTAAAGTGTTCTTTGTGTTACTTAAAACTGAGGATGCTTAACTTTGTTCCATGCTTACATGTTTATGCAAAAATCCAGGTGCTCAGTTTTCGCACCATGTCCTTTCTAGGGTTGCTCACCGGATCATATGACTGGAACGGGATGTTTTTTCCGGTATGGGTTGGAGGTACCGTTTTCTCCTTTTCATGGTACCGAGACATCTAACAAAACGTTCCAGGTTTTGCTGTGTTTTTATTGAAAAAATTTACCAGTTGGGTCTTTGGTTTTGACCAAAACATTTGAATAAGATGTCGAGGCACATAGATGAATGGACGGTTGAGAACGAACGACGTGGGAGGACGGGGTACATCTGTTTCGTCATGAAAAAGTATCCGCCTCGAAACAAGTCACGTGAAGAGGGAAATATAGGCTTAACATGCCCATGTTTGAATTAGATGTAAAACTCAATTGGACTATACATTCTTCCTAGTTGTCAGTGTTTGGCGTCTAACCTCGGGTTATAGCTTTTTACTGATAGAAATCCATCAAATTGAGACCATTGGTATAAAACACAATACGAAAATGATGACTTGAGTGTGAATAGAGTTGTTGGACCAGGACTAGGAAAATGCACGCCTTGTAAAATTCATGCGTGCATCTGCAACAGTCCGCTTGACTCTATCAGTAGAAAAAGCTCTAATATCTTCAAGCCCAACAGTAACGGGCGTAGTTACTTCCATGCCCCTAGAAACGGGCGATGGAATTTCAGGGACCTGGCTACCAGAAAGCTGGCCGGGTACCAAGTTCTTCCACCCTGGATCAAGTACCCCGGTGCCCCGAGTCCTTATAACATTAGATACAATGCTCGGCGAAACCACCAAAATCTTCACAAGAGACGGGGTGCCTTTAGATACAATGTTTGGAGATAGTTGGCCAAAACCAGGAGGTACCGCTAGCTTTGGCTCCTGCTAGTCTGTGGCATATGACTTACCCTGTTTGCTCTTCTGATACTCCAACAAAAAGGGCCTAAACCTCAGCTCGCCCCGAACCTCCAGCTTGCAATCTCGCACACTGTGCCCCATCCGCTCGCAATTGTAACAGAAGCTCGGCAACTTGGAGTAAGTGAGTTCTACCCGGACAAGATCCACGAAGTCTGTGAACCGCAACACTAGTCCTCGTCGAAGAGGCAGATCGATGAGGTGCCAGTATTGTACCCTGACCGTACCTCCCCAACACATGCCCCATTGATCACTCGGTATAGTCACACAGACACCCAAAGTATCTCCAATTTCCTGCCCCGTCGTCTGAGTGCGTACCAAGGGCGACAGACCACGAACATGGACCCAAAGCTGAATGCGATCCAACACGGGGTGGGGTGGGGGGTGGGGGGGGGGGGGGGTCCTAAGCACAGGGACTGAGGTCGCCCAATAGGAGGGGACTGCCATAAAAAACCAGGGTTCATTGGCACGAACCCAAGCCCTAGCCTTTGTCGTCCGAAAATAGAACCGGGCCTAGTTCCTTAACGATCAAGCCATCCGCCACTTTGCCCCAGGTGGTGGTGATGACTCGCAGGAGCACCTCCTTCCTCGGTGCCCTGTCCGACCAGAGACGTTCGTTCATACCCCACTACTTGCGGGAGATAATCACCGAGTTAACTGGATAGTAGGGAACTACCACCTCGACGTCCTCGTCATCCTCAATGGAACAAGAGGAGACCCCGTCTTGAAGAGCCTCCAACGAGGCCTGCAGGTCCAAATCATCTATAACAAGAGGAGGTGGTCGACCCTTAACCATGCCTTTCGGAATAGTCAGGCAGGCCGGGATCAGAGGAACCTTGTCCTAATTTGGCAGACGCCGCCCTAGACTCAGAGCCTTACCCGTCAGTTGAGGGAGGCCCGATAACAACGTCACCCGAGGCTCGACCCCTCCTTCGTCCACCATCG
Source organism: Erodium maritimum (assembly GCA_963921825.1). NCBI lineage: Eukaryota > Viridiplantae > Streptophyta > Magnoliopsida > Geraniales > Geraniaceae > Erodium > Erodium maritimum. Next base: position 7,122,848 of record OY997591.1, read on the forward strand.
GAGTTTTACCTTTGGCGGGGTCACGATGGAATGGAGGGCAAGGAACATACGATGGAGACTCGGGTGCGATAAGGTGAGGATCCGCACCCGGTATGATCGAAGAAACCCTAGGTGGCGAAGAAGCGTATGGTAGCAGAGCCATCGCCCTAGGTTTCGAAGCCATCGGCCTAGGTTTTAGAGCCCCCGCCCTAGGCTTCATCGGTCGTCCTTGATGCGACTTCGTTGGCGGCATCGATGGAGAATTCCCAACGAAGAATGGGACAACCCCCAAAGACAGAGGTGACGGAGGGGCACTAGGGGCCGGCAAGGATGAAGGTTCAGTCACCACCAATGATGCGAGAATAGTGAGAGCACCGGGCATCACCGGCGAGGGGATGGTACGTTTGGGTTTCCTCTTTTGACGGAGATTTGAAGCCGAGGAGTTCCTTGTAGCCACGCCTGTCAGAGACAAACGCTGCATGGGAGGAGACAGACGCAGGCCGGCTGGAGCACCAACAACAAGAGTCGTGTCGGCGGTCACATGGTAGTTAGAAGCCATAGACGCAAAGCGGTAGACTAGGGTTTAGTCTCAATGTACGAGAGAGAATAAGTTAAAAATACTCGTGGTGATTCTTAATTTTGGGTTTGTTATATTTTATATAAATTTATTTCAAGTGATGATTTTATCTTTAAAAAACTTAATTCACAAATAATAAATAAAAAAATCTATAATTTTCAATTTTCTTCTTCGTTAGACATAAAAAAAATATACGAATTCCTTGTTTATTTATTTAAGGGAAAATTTCATTTTAACACCCTGCCAAACATTTAATTTCACTTTGATACCCTGACATAATTTTTTTCACTTTCATACCCTACCAAACTTTTAATTTCACTTTCATACCCAGCCGGGTAAAAAGACCATAATACCCCTAACTATTATTCAAATTTTCAAACTCATGACATTGGTTCAGAATTTGAAAATAAGTGAAATGACAATAATACCCTTTATTGTTAGGGTGTTAAAATGAAAAATATATTTCAAAAATTTTCAAAATCACTTTTTATTTTTATTAATTCATTTTTAATTTATAAAAAATATTTTTTATTTTTAAATATTCAGTTTTATTTAAAAATTAATATAAAAATTAACTTTAAAAAAAAATATATACCCTTTTGTTGAATCAAAACCGTAAATCTCCATTTACCTTTTCCATTTCCTCTTCATCTTAGAACCCACTTCTTCATTTTGCTTCAGCTCCTCTTCTGCACTGCCATTCCATTCCCTGACCAAATATAGATGGAGATTTGGAGGTGGGTCTTTGTTGGGGTCCTCTGTGCTTCCATGGTGTTGAGGAATGATGGTGTTGAGGAATGATGCTTTTGAGCTGCGTCAGGATCGCCACTCCGAGCGAATTTCATGTTAAGTTTCTGATAAATTTTCTACTTCAATGGGTTTTTAATGTTCATAGCTTTGCTTGCTCATCAATATTTTATCTGACATTATGGCTTACGGTTCTCCCAATTCTTAGTTTATTTTGACATCTAAAATATAGGGATTCTGGGGTCGTTTTCAGATATGGGCTTTGGGTCCCTCAGGCACCAGCTCCTCTGTATCATCATCTTCATGGCTCAATCATGGCTGGGATGAAGGAGACAGCAAAGGAGAAGGAGACAGCTCCAGATCTGCTCGAGCCCGTGGGTGGCGGCGGTGAGCCCGTGGAGGGGCGGCGAGCTCCACGGCCTCCTCCAGATCTGCTCATCCTTCACGCCGAGAGGTCGGTTTGTCTGCAACTCAAGCACTTGCAGATCTGATTTTTCAAAGAAGATGAAGCCAAGCATATATTTGAAATGTGGCCGGCGAGGAAGGTGTCTGTAAATCTGGGTTTGGATTTTTTTTTTTTGCTTTGATTGATGTACTTTTAGTCATTTGGTTGTCTGTAAATCGAAAGTTTGGACCATTTTTTTTCTCTGTAATTTGAAAGATGGCTCTGTACTTTGATTGAGGATAAGGGTTTTGTGGATTTGATTATTAACAAGTATTTGAATTAAGGGTCTTAGTTCTAATTTGTTTTTCGTATGAAATTGAAAAGAAATATATGAATTAAACAAAAAAAGTTAGACAAAACAAAAAATTTAAAAATAAAAAAAATATTTTTATATATTTTTTAAAATATTAAATATGATATATATAAATTACATATGACTTATAAGTATATTTTTTTAAAAAAATATTTTCATATTAATTTTTAAATAAAACTGAATTTTTAAAAAAAAAATTATAAATAAAAACTGAATTAATAAAAGTAAAAAGTGATTTTGTAAAATTTGAAAATCTTAAAGGAAATTTTCATTGTAACACCTTAACAATGAAGGATATTATTGTCATTTCACTTATTTTCAAATTCTGAACCAATGGCATGAGTTTAAAATTTTGAGTAATAGTTAGGGGTATTATGGTATTTTTACCCGGTTGGGTATGAAAGTGAAATTAAAAGTTTGGTTAGAGTATGAAAGTGATAAAAATTTATGCCAGGGTATCAAAGTGAAATTAAATGTTTAAATAAAGGGAAAATGAAATTTTCCCTTTATTTAAAGATAAAACCATCATTTTTATATAAATTTACACCGTATAACCAAAAACAAGATAACGTATTTTTTTATTATATATAAAAAAATATTACAAATAAAAATGACACATCGTGATATATTTTTATTTTACCATTATTCTTTATATAAAACGCCATCCTCATCAAAACTAATAATTGTATTTCATTTTATAGCTCTCATTTTCATTAAAGCAATGTTCTAAAAATTTTGATTGGGCGTCGCTTAGGTGTCCGCCTAGGCCCCATTTTATGTCTAGACGATCCGACTAGGCGTCTAGAATAATTTTGCATATTATAATCACTATATTTAAATAATTAGATGGTTGTGCAGAGTTGTTTGGTGTTGGTGATATTGTGGATTGTGCTTCTGGGTTGTTTGATGTTATTTTTTAGGTAATTTAAATATTTGTTACCATTTTTAATATAAGTAAATTCATATTTTGTTTCTATATATAATAATATATCTATTAAAAATTTAAAATTTTAAAAATAGAAAAATACCAATCCAATTAGTCCCCGATTAATCCCCATCTAGTCCCCGATTAATTCTCGAAAACCATAGCCGTTCGACTAGCGCCTAACGACTTTTAGAACCTTGGGATGAAGTATAAACTCATATCTTATAAAGAAGAGGTTTAATTTCAATTTTTTTTTGGCCGATTAAATAAAAAAAATCTTATAAAAGTAACAAAAATTAATATAATTATAAACGTAACAGATTCAAAAATTGACTTTTTTGTCACGTAGTTCGATTTTAAAATTCTATAGAACGGTATAATATTTACGTAGGGGTATATATATTCTAACGCCGTATATATTCATCGTTCTTGGCTTATTCAAATGTACGTACATACCTCTCTCAATTAGGGGTGGGCATTGCGTGGTTAACCACCCAATGGAACTCTTTACGAACCCAACTCGATATTACTGGTTTGACATATCCTTGAACCAGCCCCAACCCAAAAACCAATTTTTTACAGTGAAACCAACCAGTTCACTGACCGGTTGGTTAGTGGTTTTAACCAACCAACCACTTTACTACATGTAAATACAAATTTAGATACCAATAACCATACACATATTTCTATTTTAAGCCAAAACATATTACTACATTCTCCAAAACAAAAGAAAAATTACATATAAGTCATCATGTTCTATGTTAGCAATCCGTGTGACACAAAAGAGTGCTCATGGGTCATTCATCTATATTAGATCAATGGTTATTATGAAGTCACATGTATATGATGAACAGTACCGGTTTGGTTGGTTAACCGATGGTTTGACGTTTCAAGAACCGACAACCAACCGTTAACTTTCCGGTTCGATCGTCAAGAACCCACAACCAACCGTTAACTTTCCGGTTGCGGGTTTTCCGGTGCGGTTTCCGGTTGGTGTTGGTTGGTTTTAGCGGTTTCGGTTTTTTTTGTCCACCCCTACTCTCAATCACTCATTCACAACTCTCGAGCCAATGCAATACTTCTTCTCCATTATATAAACCCTCCACTTCTCATAGAAACTAATCATTGCAATATATATTAAGAGATGGCTTCGAAGATGGTTCTTGGTGTGTTTCTTTGCCTTCTTCTTTGTTCCATGGATGCCAAGCCGATGGTAGGTGAAGAAAAGGGTTCTTCAGTGGGCCGCAGCAGAACCCTCCTTCAGCCCGATTTCCGATACGGTGGTTCCCAAGGGTTTGGTGGCAGTGGCGCCGCCGTTGGAGGAGGTGGTGGAGCTAGTAAAGGGTTTGGAGGAGATGATGCCAAACGTGAAGTTAGAGGTTGATTTCCATGAAAACAAATATTGATGCATATATATATAAGCAGCAAAAGTGTATCGTATATGTGTTACTAAATGTACAGTATATTTGTATTTGGTCCGTGTGATTTCTGTTTTCGTATGTGCTGTAATTAATGTACTTACGTTGCCAAGCCAATAGGAGGGTGATGTTTCTGGTTTTTATGAATAAAACATCTTTGTAATAGTCCTAATTACATGAAGGTAATTTGTTCGTTCGATGTTCATAAGGTTTCTTATCCCAATAGACAATTGTAATTATTTTTCAATAAGCTAAGATTATAAAATCTTTTTTTCAGAGTATGAAAAGGGGTGAGAACATCATGTTTTTAGCTATAGAAACTAAACCAAATACATATTTAAGCGCTGGTATGAAACACGCCTCATACAAAACTAACAAGGAGATGAAGTACAATGAAAAGGTCTATAAACCCGAAATACGAAACAATAAGAGCAGTAAAGCCAACAAAGGCTGAGAAGTAGGTCTAAACACCCTAATTTTCCTAACATGAAGAACCCTTAAACAAAGGATTTAAAATCCAAACTTTACAACCATGAAGATCTAAACCAACTCACTAATCAAAACACCCCAACCCCTTACCAGTACTTGATGTATAAAACACCTCATCTCATCAAAAACCCAATCCAAACAAATGGAAAAGGCATCGACACGCCGTCGGCCCAACCCGCAAACGGCAGTCGGCGACAAACAACCACCGATACTAAATCCCCTTAGAATCAGAATCCACAAGACTTTGAACGAAGGCACAAAAGTCAAAACACCTCGTCGGAGGCCAACACCTACATGACCGACGAGAACTCACCAACGTGGAGAGGAACAACGAAGACTTTAAATGGATCCAAGACTAGGAGACAAGCAGTGTAAGAACCGCCCCCGGTCGATCCCGGTCGAATCAGAGGTTTTCGGCGAAAGTTGACTTTTTGCCGGAAAAGTCAACCGATGACTCCGGGAGTCATTCGGGACCTTTCCGGGGCCCAAAAGGTTTAGCCGTCATTACGGTTAGCTTAGTTGGACCGTTCTCTTTCAATTGACTGTAATATTGGAAAAAGTCAACCCGGAGTCAACTTCGGTCAAACCCCGAGATTTAATTAATTAACTAATGGTGTGCTGAGTTAGTTTGAATGAGGTGGCCCCCACTATGGACACATGTCCATAGTGACTTGGAGGAGAAGAAATAAGGTCTAAGGACCATTTTACCCTCAAAAGCTTGGGCATAGAAGGCAATTAAGTGAGAGGGCATATTGGACATCTCGAGGGTAGGTTAAAGCCCTCACTTGGGTCACTTTTCAGCCATTATTCTATTGTGGCCGAATTTGGGAGAGAGAGGAAGAAGAAAATTGGTTTTGGAAACTTGAAGAAGAAGAAAGGAGGAAAAATGGAAGCTTGAAGCCATTCTCTACCCAAAATCTCTCAAAAACTCTTGATTTTTCATCCTCAAGGTAAATCTTTCTTCTATTTTCGTTTCCATCAATTTTGGTTCATGGTTTTTGAAGAAAATGATGAACAATGGTTGGGTTTTAGAGTTTGGTGTTTGGATGATGAAGTTTTGGAGGAAATTGATGTTGTATGTTTGGTTTTGTGGAGTTTTGTTGAGTACCCATGGTGGGTTTTGAAGTAGAGACGTTTAGGGACTTTTTTTGGATCTTTGGATGGTCATCAATGGAGGTTTTAGGGTTATTTTCGTGAAAATCGCGGTTAGAGGAAGAAGAAGGCGGAATAGTGCTGAACCGTCACGGATCCGTGACGGGAACCGTGACGGGAGACGTCACGGCTCCGTGAGGGAGACCGTGACGGGAGACGTCACGGCTCCGTGAGGGAGACCGTGACGGCGTCAGTCACGGCTCCGTGAGGAGAACCGTGACGGCGCAGCCCACGGATACGTGACCAGATCTGTGGCAGACCTGAATTGAACCTTTTTGGCCCTTTTGTTGGATTTCGAGTAATTGGAACGGTTATCCATAGCCGGGTCCTTTTGGGGTTAATTGGGAGTTTATCCTCTTTGAACCTTGTGAATTACTCTTGATTCTAGTTTTGTTTTGTGATCCAAGACTTTGGACCCGAGCTCGGAGGAGGAGGAGACGTTTGGACTTCGTGACAAGATGGAGGGGAAGCTAGCCAGGTCGTCAGCAGATACGAGTTGAGAGTTGATCACTTTGAGGTAGGGAAAGTAGCGAATACCAGTTTAATTACGGGAAGTTACTAGCATGCCTTTATGTTAATAATAATAACCGGAAAGGTCCTAGTTGGCATATAGGATGTGGTTCACTAGAATAACCGCTTTCAATTACGATAATAAACGGAAGAGTCTTAGTGTGCATGTAGGATGTGATTCACTAGAATAATCGCTTTCAATTCTTGGGAAATTGCCGTGCTGGTAGAATGGCCATGTCGAGCCTTAGGTTGTGTGCTGATTGAAATGCCATCATGAGATGCATGAGGTGTGACTTAGTGTCGATAAGATTAAGAATCAAGTTATGGTAGCAAGGTTATGGCTATGTGTGGGCAAGTGTGTCATGTTTGATGTGATGTGAATCTTTGGTTGTAATATAGTCGGGTGAGTGATTGACCGATTGTGTGTTATGGTGAGTTGGCTCGGTTGGTATACCGTGGTCAAACTATGGCATTGTGATGCGTGTTATGCTCTTGATGTGTGTTCCAAGAGGAAGCGTAACCGGTGTGATACCTACACCGAGGGATGGTTTCGGTGTAGGGTATCGGGGCCAAGGATGGCGTGATCAGTACCCCGATGACTCGTGGTCCTGGACGATGTCCGACGAAGGTGTGTGCCGGTCCGGTACGTAAGGTGAGTAATGCCCCGAGTCTGTGTGCCGGGAAGACATCTGACTGAGGGATTGCCGGTCGAGGATGTTACCCCGCGTCTCAGTGATGGGAAGATATCGGGACTGATGTTGTGTGGTCCGGTACGATATAAGTGGCTAAGTGCATTCGGTGATGTTGGAAACTGTTGTACGGGATCTGTTTTTGTCCCGCTGTGTGTTCTATGCTTGCTGATTGGCTTTGTGCGTTGTTTTAAGTATGATTGTGGTCTTGTGAGAGTGATTAGTGGTTGGTGACTTCCCGTGGGCGTTGTTAATAGTCATGCTTTTCTAGTATGCCCTAATTGGACGGTTACTCGTGGTGGTGAACTGATGTTCATAACCTTAACTACTTTTTCTACTGAGCGAAAGCTCATCCCTTACCTTGTTATGTTTCAGGTCTTGAGCGAGATTTGTACTAGCTGGATGCTCGATGTTTGGGAGCTAGCGAGGGTCCTAGGCTAGCTTGTCTAGAGACGTACTGTTGTTTTGAACTCTTTTACTACGTATTTTTACCGAGCTGTTGACTCGTGTGGATAATTGGAGGTTTAAATCGTTATTTTGAGACCCTTTTTCATTATTAAACTGCTTTACTATTTACTGTTTTAGTTCACGTCTCGAGTCCGGTCAAAATCGGATTTGGGGCGTGACAAGAAATGCATACACAAGTAAGTAAGCAAGTTTAGGAGGTGAAGTGAAACCTTACCCATCGGAACCTTGTGAACAGGAGAAGCACCTCCACCGGAGGTCCGAGCATAAACCAACATCAGCAAGGCCACCACACCAAAATGGCTAGGGCTTGAAACGGATCAGCAAGAGCCAGACCCAAAGCAAGGCCCATGAGCAGGCCCAAGACGTTGGCCCAGGCCAAAGCCCAGACCATGCCCCATCCCAACACCTAGCCAGGCCCAGACCCGAGCCCGCGACCCTAGCTCGGAGAAGGCCGGAACACACCTGCAGTTCCGGTGAGCCAAGAACCCGTCCGGTAGACCCCACGGGCAGCAGCGACCACCACAGAGTCCGACTACATCACCTCTACCGGAGCAAGCGACGCTGGAGAAGCCAGGAGGCTGTAGATCTTGACGAGACGGAAGATCCAAAACCCCGAGCCACCAACTTCGACGGGAACAAGGCGCGCGCCGGCCGAGCCTTCACGGCGAACTCGAGCAGCTGCCGACAAATCCGACGGCAAGCAACACCATCCACCAGCAAGAACTTCGGCAGGCTTGGACATACGCGACCACAACCACTGGGTCGAAGCCAAAACTTGAAAAAACGGAACCAAACGAACAAAGAAGGGAGAGGGGAAGTAGAAGGAGGGAACGAAGGGCCTCCGCCGGCCACAACCTAGGCTAGAGCCCAGGCCGTCACCGGCGGGGCAAGGGAAGCCTGGAGTCTCTCCATTCACTACAACACAACGATTTTAGCCGATGGACATAGATCCTATGTCTAATAGTAATATCGTTGGTTGAGAAGATTTTTGATATTCACGTCGTTGATCAAGTTTCGTTGTTTAGTGGCGTCAAAAAATTTCTTCCGTCGGCCTCATGCTGTCAGTTGTTACGTATCTGGTACTCAAATTTCTACATGAAATTAAAAATTACTCGTAATGTGTACATATAATTACTAATTTGTACTTGCCAATACTTTTCTTTAGAAAACATTCAATTGTAGTGTGTGGGTTTTGTTTGTAAGATCAAAACCCATTATCTAGTCATGTTTTCCTATCTTATAAGTCATCATATGTTTTTCAACACAAGTTTGAAAATGTTCCTGAAAGATTTTCATCTACATTTTTTCAATGTGAAGCATGTCTAATACATGTGTTGTCCATAATGTCTAGAATTCCCAGAATATTTAACGACATGTCCAATACAAACATATTTTCCCGACTTTGTTTTTTAGAGCAAACCTTGGATTCAATAACTAGACGAGGTCATTACTTCACTGAATACATTATCACTTGAAAGTGTCGTCCAAATATTTATTTTTCCTTTTTTCCATCAATTTTTTTGTCCTCGATATTTATACGTCCCACAATAATATATCTTGTTGTGACCATGTTTTCCATCAAGGTTATCCATGCATATTTTATGGTCTTCCACTTTTACTATGGTTACTAGATCAAGGATTCGCTCGCTGAGTAGGGAATGTGTTATCAAGCCTTACCTCCTCTTTCGGCTTTGTGAAAATAATCTCATAAGGCTGACAAGAAACACGAGGCTTAGTTTGACGCTTTACTTTTTTCGTTTTCTTTGTTCATTTCATCTTTTCTTCATACAAGGTTAAACCATGTAGCTCTCCTCGACGAAGTTTTTTTTGTAAGCGTGTGACCGGTCTCCGGACCTCTTATCTAATTTCTCCTTGAAATGAGTTCTTTTTAATAAAAATATGAGCTTATTAAAAAATTATTTTTATTTCACATTATATAAATTCAAGACCTCTCTTGGCTTGTGATATTTTCTTTTTTTTCAAGGAAACCCTAGCCTCACCTATAGAGGCCTTTATCCTTGCCGCTGATGTGACTACTGCCTCCACCGCTGGTCATGTCCCATCATAGCCTCACGTGGTGCAGCACATGCCACCTGTGACACCACCACGCCCCTCATCGAAGGTCGCGCCCCCTATCAAAGCGAGACGGAACCGGAAGCCAAAGGCGTCTATGGCTTTGGTCTATCTCCATCCTTCTACCACAGGTCCAATCTCGACCCCACCACAAATGGTGTCGCCGGTTTTTGCTATGGTTTCTTCCGAACCATTGGTGAAGCCTCGATAGGGCCGTCCCCTTAAGTCCAAAACCCTAACGTCTCATCGAAGTCTGGTTAGGGTTTTGATGCTTTCCCTACCGACGTCAGCCCTGCCGCCTCATCTCCATCCCGACCTTCAACGATTGCTTCAGCTCCTCAACTGCTTCTAGAACCTCGAGTTCCTGACACGCTGCAATCGTTGGTGCCTCCCCCACCTACGCTGGCATGCATTCCTCTGACCGACAAGGTGGAACCGGGGCTATCGGGGTTGGTCGTCCCGTCTGATTCCCCCACGAAAGAGGGAGGTTCCTTTCGTCCGGTGTACAATAGCCCACTCTTGTCCACAACCTTAGCTTCGGCCTCAAGTTACACAAGGGTGTTGGAAGTTCCCACCTCCACTAATAAGGGATCCAACTCGGAGAGAGACCCCTAAGATAAACATGGAGAGGGAGGAACTGAGACGGAAGGAGCTGGAAGCCCTATGTGATGGGATCATCGTCCCCAATGGTGATCAAGCGCCGTAGAGTTTTTTAAACATAAGGGCACCGAGACCGCCCCAAAGACGCTGGAGCTTCCGGTGTCATTGGAGTTTAATCTGATCAACATTCAGGATGGCCTCTCGTATTACTCGCTGGAAGAGGAGGTAGTTGAGGTCTCGTACCTTCCAATGAGCCCGTCAGTCCTCGCCCGGCAATAGTCTTCTATGCTGGGAAAATTGTGGACCGCCAAGCCACCTTGCAAGGAGACCCTCCTCTGGATAATATCTCGGGTTTGGGGGAAGTCGGCCGAGGGGCTGGTCGTAAAGGACATCGGACCGGGGGTGTTCGGGTTCTATTTTGAAATGGCGGCGGAACGAGCCATGGTGCTTTGACGGTCGGCCCCTCCTATTGGCTAATCTGGATCCCATGGCTAGGGAGCCTCCGGCCCTGGACCGCCTACAACTATGGGTGCACGCCCACGACCTCTTTACGGTAGTGCGCACAAAGACCAGAGGAGAGACGATCGGCTCGACACTATGGCTATGTGTCGAGGACCTGTGTGACCAATGGGGTATCTATTGTGGTGGTGCAATGAAAGTCCATTTTTGGTACCTCGTGGAGCTCCATATCCGCCGCCAGCTCCAACTTCGATTCTGGGAATTCCCCGAGCCGGTTTGTGTCACTCTTATCTATACCAAACTTCCCATGTTTTGTTGTAACTGTGGTCTAATTGGTCACATGATGGCTGATTGTGATCGGGAGTTGGTGGTAAGCTAAAACCGGACTCCTCCGTCCTGGAATATCAGAAGGACCCACCCAAAGACGTATGCGACGGACTGGAACGATCAAACTCCTCGTCGACCAGTGTCCTTGACTTCTGCACCTCAGGGTCCCTTGTCTTGGGGCAGGGGCCCAATTGTATCTTCGCCTACTGCACCTCAGTGTGTGAGCCCTCGACGGTTCTCCCAACTCCGGGTTGGTGATCCAGCCTAGAAGAACTTGGTGATCGGCCAACCAGTCAGGGGCATTACAACCATGGTTGTAAAAGTCCCCGCCTAGGCCCCAAAATCTATAAGAACGCCCGACTCGCCGCCTCGCTTAGGCCCCAAAATCTGAAAACCACCCGACTCGTCGTCCCACCCGATTATTCAAAAATTTGGGACTCTGGTTTGTGAAATCGGACATTTGTAAAAGAGATGAAAAAGTGAGAGGGACGATATGTTTGTAATGGTCTTGAATTTCTTGATAAAAAGAATATGGCACGTGTCCCTCTTTGGTGATTCATCATTATAATTTATATTTTTATTAAAGTAAAGAGTAAAATCAAAATGAGAGCATTATTTGGTTTAATATTTTGTAATTTGATACTTTATGTTTTTTATATCATACAAATATAGTTTATATTTTGATTTTTTTTATTATGTTTGTGTAATATATATTTATGAATAATTAAAAAGTTAAATCTTCGTTGGGGAACCCCAAGATAACCAAGACCGGGCTGGGAAGATGGTCCGAATGGAGGAATGAATTAGATTCAGTGCTCTATGCACTGGCCCTGGGAGGGGTTCCTGAGAAGAGCTCTGCCTCTCTTGGAAGCTGGTGTCAGCAAGTTTGGTAGCATTCTTCAGAATATTTAGCAGTTAGGCATGACCTTGAGCAGCAGACACTGGTTTCATTGTTATTTATTTTTTGTTCGTCTTTATGACTCCGTAACAAACCGACTTTGTCCGTTTTTTGTCACAGAGTTATGAATAAACAGACTTTAGAGGCTCGATACCATGTAATAGCTCTTCTACTATAGTCAATGGTTTTCCTGATGCATTTTCTTTGTCAGATTGAAATCTAAACTAATGAATTTGTAACTTTTACTAAAAAAAAATCAAGACAAAACATTATAATTATTCAATAGGCAGAGGGATCCTTATAAGAATGAATCAGCGGGATGTTCAACAAATTGTTTTCTAATATCGATTCTGAAATCGATTTTTATTTGTACCTATTCTAATACATCTAGTAGGCATGGAAACATACGGGTAGGCATGAAGAGGATCTTATCTTCGTTCAAATAATCCATGCACGTACAAATAATCCATTGAAGAAGGAACGTTAATTTGTTGGTCTATTCATTTGTAAGTACATTCCTCTCTCAATCACTCATCAATACTAATTCTCTCTTGAACCATTCAAAGAAAGATTAATTTGTTGGCCTCTTCAATTGTAAGCACATTACTCTCTCAATCACTCGTAAACATTCTCTCTTGAGCTATGCAGTATATTTTCTCTCCATTTCCTTATATAAAACATCGACTTCGTCAAAATATATGTAGGGAGACCTTGTGTGTTATTTCTCCGAGTAACCCATGTATAATTTTTTTTGATCAACAAAGCATATATTAAAAGAACCTCTCACGAGAAAAAAAAAAATTACAAGATGAATCCAACTATAGATTCAACCAAAAAAACAATCAGAAACAGAACTACAAATGAAATGTAGGACGCATCCTACTGAAACTGAACCACTGATGAACAAGTTCTAAAAACTAGATTTAACTACCATTAAGCCCCGAGAAACCAAACACAGTAGAAATACTCCCAAAAACGAAGTGGGATCTGTAATCCGGATATAGACCATTATGGTATGCACCCGTGCCGGTCCTCGTCACGAAATCAGCCAACACCGAGAATCGCCTGTAGGGGACCCGACCTTTCTACCGAACACCAGGCATGCCTTTAGGTCAGGCTTCGGCTTTAGCCGAGAGGGTACACCTCCAGTGAGGTTAAAAACACCATCCACAGCCAAGAACTCCAAACGAAGGAGGGCAGAACTGAGCAGCACCCATACCGGAACTCACCGGATCTGCAGGCTGAGTGCAGCAAGATCCCAAGAAACAAAGCCCGATGCCAACGAACCCGAGCAGCCCGACCTCAACCAAAAACAGAGAGCAAAAGTCGTCGAAAGCATCGACCCACCCCGATCTGGACCAAACAGGCCCAGACCAGACCAGGTCCAGACCAGATCCAGACCCAGACCAGGCCCAGACCCAGTCCAGGCCCAGCCCCAGACCTGGTCCAGACCCAGTCCGGGCCCAACTCCTGACCTGGTCCAGACCCAGCCCACCCGAACTGGGTCAAAACCCTACGGTTCCAGACCCGAGCAGCATTAAGCCGCCTAAATTAAGTTTCTAAGGAGCAATGACACTAAATTTTATGTTTTCTACTTCTTAGAGCATCTCGTATAATAATAACTAGTTAGACCTTCCACAATGGGATTGGATCGAATCGGTTTAATCCCGATCTGTTTAGATCTTAATTTCGGAATTTGTAGGTATAATTCGACTTAATTCAGGAGTATGTTGTTGGTGGTACTACAGTGGGAATAGACCAGTTCGGTCTATTTCGAGAGTAATGTGAATTAAAAGTGAATAAAATAATATAGAGCGTATTTTTTTTCCCGAAAAAATACAACAATACTTCAAAGTGAACCCGATAAACAAAATATCCAAGAATCTAGAACAAACAACCTCCATGCAGACAACCCCCGAGCAACCTGATCGGATGAAAACTAGAGGCTCAGAAATTCGTTCATCTAACACCATTTCGAGTATTCCCGAACAGTCGCCCACCACTCATGCTTGTTGAATTGGTAGACGATATTACTAGCATAAATCCGGTTGGCCTCGAGGAGTACCTCGACATCGGTTGTGGTTCAACCGAGCTCATGTAAGGCATGCAAGAACGATATCTCAAATCGCTGCACCCGGATGTTGGTCTTCTGCCAGTGATTGTAAGAACCGCCCCCGGTCGATCCCGGTCGAACCGGAGGTTTTTGGTGAAAGTTGACTTTTTGCCGGAAAAGTCAACCGATGACTCCAGGAGTCATTCGGGACCTTTCCGGGGCCCAAAAAGCTTAGCCATCGTTACGGTTAGCTTAATTAGGCCGTTTCCTTTCAAATGACTGTAATTGGGAAAAAGTCAACTATCGGTCATTTTCGGTCAAACCTAAGACTTAAAAGATTATCTAACTGCTTTGCCGAGATATTTTGGAAGAGGTGGTCCCTACTATGGACACATGTCCATAGTATCTTGGGTGAAAAGAAACTAGGGCAAAAAGATTCCTTTACTCTTGAATTTAGTCTTGAAAGGCTTTTGGGCATTAAGGGCAATTGGGTCACTACACTATTAGGTTAAAGGGGACCTTAGGTGAGCAATTCAGCCCAAAAAGAATAGTGTGGCCGAAATTAGAGAGAGAGTGGAGAGAGAGAGTGAAGCTTGAAGCTTGAAGAAGAAGAAAGAAGAGAAATGAGGGAGCTTTTTGGGTCATTTCTTCATCAAAGGCCTTGATTCTTCCATTTTCTTCTTCTACTCCACATTTCCAAGGTAATCATCTAATCCCTTTTCGTTTTGGGTGATTTTGGTTCATGGGTTTTGAGGAGAAATGATGAACTTGGTTGGGTTTTGAGTTTTGGGTTTTGGATGATGATTTTTGGAGAGAAAATGAGGTTGGATGATGGATTTAATTTGGTTTGTTGTGGTTTGATGAAGACCCATGTTAGGTGTTGAAGTAGAGACGTTTTAGGATCTGTTTTGGAGCTTTAAGAGGTCATCAATGGAGGTTTTAAGGGTTAATTTCGTGGAAAACCGAAGTTGGAGGAAGAAGAAGGTGAACAGTGCCAGACCCGTCACGGATCAGTGACGGGCACCGTGACGGGAGACGTCACGGTTCCGTGAGGGAGACCGTGACGGCGTCAGTCACAGCTTCGTGAGGAGAACCGTGACGTCGTGGACCACGGATCCGTGACCAGATCCGTGGCGGAGACCATCAAGGCTTTGTGACCCGAACCGTGACAGACCTGAATTGGGCCCTTTGGGCCCATTTTGTTGAATTTCGAGTAATTGGGACGGTTATCTATAACCGGGTCCTTTTGGGGTTAATTGGGAATGTTTTCCTCTTTTAAACCTTTGTGAATTACTCTTGATTCGCGAATTGTTTTGTGATCCAAGACTTTGGACCCGAGCTTGACGGAGGAGGAAGCTGGCCAGGTGGTCCGCATCTAGGATTGGAGTGCTTTTGAGGTTGGGAAAGTAGCGAATACCGGTTTAATTGCGGAAAGTTACTAGTATGCATATAGGTTGTTATTACTTGTTTTAATGATTAGAATTGCATGATTAGGATGTGAGGAACGAGTGAATTGAGGCATAACTTACATGCCATGTCGAGCCGTAAGTTTGGGATTGTCGTGCTGTAGAAATGCATGCGGATCATGTCGAGCCCTTAGGTTGCGTGTTGATTGAAATGCCATGATCTTGATTGAGATGCATGATGTGTGACTTAGCCGTGTTTAATTGGGAAGCATGATAGGGTATACTCGGTGTAGCATGTTGTTGCTATGTTTGGGAATGTGTGCCATGCGTGATGTGATGTGAACCATTGACTGTGATATGATCGGGTGAGTGATAGACCGATGTGATGTGTTGAGGTGAGTGGGCTCGGTTGGTATACCGTGGTCGAACTATGGCATTTTTATGCGTGTTATTCTCTTGATGTGTGTTCCAAGAGGAGGTACACCCGGTATGATACCTACACCGATGGAGGATTCCGGTGTAGGGTATCTAGACCGAGGATGGTGTGATCATTACCCCGATGCTATATGGTCCGGAAAGGCGTACGACCGAGGTATGTGCTGGTCCAGTATGTATGAGGCCATGAGTCTACGTGATGGGTAGATATCGAGACCGATGTTGTGTGATCCGGTACGATATAAGTGGCTGTGTGCATTCGGTGATGTTGGAAACTGCTGTACGGGATTTGTGTTTGTTCCGCTGTGTGTTCTATGCTTGCTGATTGGCTGTGTGTGTTGTTTTAAGTGTGATTATGGTCTTGTGAGAGTGATTAGTGGTTGATAACTTCCCGTGGACGTTGTTAGTAGTTATGCTTTGCTAGTATGCCCTAATTGGACGGTTACTCGTGGTGATGAACGGATGTTCATAACCTTAAATACTTTTCCTACCGAGCGAAAGCTCACCCCTTACCTTGTTGTTTTTAGGTCTTGAGCGGGATCTGTGCTAGCGGGATTCTCGGCCCTTGGGAGCCAGCGAGGGTCTTGTCTAGTTGTCTCGCAACATACTGTTTATTTGAACTAAACACTTTATTACTGGTCTTTATGAGCTGTTGACTCATTTTATCGGATTTATGAATTTCAGAGTATTATTTTAAAACTTATTTCCTTTGAATTGCTTTAATTATTTATTACTTTAAGTTCACGTCTCGAGTCCGGTCAAAACCAGATTTGAGGCGTGACAGTGATCTTTAAGCTGCTTCTCCGAACGGGGTATGGTTCTGTTGCCATGGATTTCCAATCCGCGTAGAGATCGTGCCAGTACTCTCTTCTGTCACTCCCGTGTATCATCAAAGCCACAACTATCCTCCTCTCCTCAACGTCGGTCCACAGGGTGTCATGGATTCAATGGTGTAGGAAATATTAGGATGCTGATTCTGTTTTGGTGAGAGGTTTGGAGAAGAGGTGTGGTTGCCGATTCTGTATATGGGTTGGTATAAATAAGAAGGCATAATCATATGGTTTCAAATTCAAAGTTAAATAATCGTTCCAAATGCCGATTCGAGGCATGTGATCAAGAGGGACCGAATCGGTCAAACATTAAATGACAAGCATTAAAAGACAAACCTAAACACCACATTTATTACGAACTTTACGGATTGGTTTTCGGAGTACAAAATAAAACCTTACTTGTTCGAAATCGGGAATGTTAATACAAAAACAGATCACTAAGCATGCTAGTTGTGTTTCATAACTCGAAGCATCTCGAATATAAGAAACTCATGGTTGGCCTTCTCGAGCGGGGTCCAGTCATTCGTGTCAAAGGCAACTGATTTAGTGTAGTGCCTGGTCAATGACAGTTGATACTTCATCAGCTTCGCCTTTGTTAGCTCGAACCGACCACGACCACATTGTTCTCGCTCGATTCAGAATGATCGCCCCACTCGTACACCCCCTATAGGTCTTTGGAACAATTCCTCCAAGGTCAATGTATACAATGAGATCAAAGAAGTCCCGACAACTCAATAGGAGCAATCGGTGATGAAGCCTCAAATAAACACGACAAGTTTCCTTGTGAAATTAGGGATATATTAGAATTCTAGGAAGGGGTAAGCCATTGAGGCGGAGAGGATAGCCGAAACCCTAGCAAAGTTTGTTCAAACTGAACGTTAAGGACACAATTATAATTTTATATTAACAAGGGAAAACGCTGAATCCTAACTGTGTTGGAAATGTGTTTTTGACGTCCTAACTGTGGCCACCTTTTTGTGACATGTCTTATACCAAAGGTGGTTTTTTTTACAAAACATGAAAAATGACACAAAAAAGTGGTATAGCGTTCGCATTCGATGGTTTTTCCTCTTAATTTTTGTATAATTTGCGTTTATCAGTGCACTACAAGAGGTAGGTGGTATAAATTTACCAAAAACACACTTTTTTGTGTCATTTTTAATGTTTTGTAAAAAAAGCACATTTTGTATAGGACATGTGACAAAAGGTGCCACAGTTAGAACGTGAAAAACACATTTCCAACACAGTTAGGATTCGGCGTTATATTTTAACAATAATCCTAATACAATTATTTACATCCTATCCAAACAATTCAACTGATAATTCATACTTGTATCAATTTTGTTATAAAAGAATATGAACACCCATGTCCGGCACGAAATCAATACTTTTTTTTTTTGATTGGGTGGGAAGGGAAGAGAAGCATATCCTTTTTTTATCAGCGAAAACATATTTAAATTAACCTCTTCTGAGGAAGAAAAGATTAAAAAAGAAGCAATCATCCTAAAGATTGCAGAGGACCAAAGTAAGAAGCAGGAGAAAGGGTACGCAGACCCGGAAGCTATGATAGGGTACGCAGACCCAAAAGCAAAGACAGGGTACACCGACCCAGAAACCCCACACTAGGGAAGGCCAACAACTACCAAGGGAGGGTATGCAGACCCTAAAGCAAAGAAAGGGTACGCAGACCAAGAAGTCAGAGAAGGGCACGCAGACCCAGAAACAGTGAAAGGGTACGCAGACCCAAAGGCTAAGAAAGGGTAAGCAAAGACCCAGAAGTAAAGAAAGGGTACGCAGACCCAGCAGCAAACAACCGAAAAAAGTAGAAGGTCCTAACACCCAGATTTTACAACCATGAAGCACTCAAAAATAGAAAAGGTCTTTAACCCAGACTTTTCAACCAATAAGCACAATCGATACTGATATACAACCAAAAAACGGCCTAAGCAAGTAGAACGCCCTATCTCATTAGTATCATCAATCAGTCACACAGACTGGAAGAGAGGGACTAACACATCAACGGTCAACACCGTAAGCGACAAAAACAATCCCGATGAGTAATACCCACTAGTGCACCTAAACCCTTAAAGCGAATCGGGTAAGAAAACAACTGAAAGACACAAAGACCTAAAACCTCATCGGCGGCCAACACCTAAAATCGACGAGTCCAAACCACAAAAGTGGAAGGAAGCAGATGCATATCAAACCAAAATCACTAAAGGGGCAAAGCGGGGACACAAAAACTTAAGCTACATAGAGGGGTATACCAATAAAAGTACCACGATGAACCGCTAGACCCATGACGATCAACACCCGGGAGGATGAAGAAGCGCGTCCCACGACCGGATCTGGAGCGACACACCATGCAAGCAGACGAACCACCAAAAGCGAGAAGAACAGCTCTTCAACGAACCCCACCAGAGAGGATGGAGAAGCGCGTCCCACGACCAGAGCCAGAACTAGAAACCTCCAATGATCCGAAAGACGCTCCACCCTTGGAGCCCAAACCAACCCTCCAAAACTTAAATCGGACAGCACCGAGAAGGGTGAAAGAGGAGGACCGGTATTTCTACCGAAGACGGGCTACGAGGCCGGCGAAAAACCAAGCAAGAACCCTAGGACAGAACCAGACCAGACCTAGACAGACCCAGACCAATCAGACCCAGACCAGACAGACCCAGACCTCAAAGGCCCAACCGGTCAGGCCCAGATCCGACCATACATGCCCAGATCCGGACCTGCAACAGTCTGACCCGGCCCATCTGGAGCAAACCTGACCCGATTAGATCGAACCCTACTCGGTCCGACAACTGCACACTAACCGAAGCCCTTCGCGCCGCCCCCGAAGATTCACACCCCGTAGATGTTTTGTCCTATTCACCATGTATTCACATGCCTCTCTCAATCACTCTCGTCCATACTCTCTTCAACTTCTAATGCAATATCAATTCTCCTTCATGTATATAAACCCACTCACCCAAAGTAGCCATACCGCATTGCATTCAGCTCTCATCTTCGTTTAAATATGGCTTTCAAGATGCTTCTTGTTCTGCTTCTTGGCCTTCTTGTTTGTTCGATTATCGATGCTCGAAAGCCGATGGGGAGCGAAGAAAAGGGTTCTTCTAGGGACCACAAAACCTTCATGCCTTATTACCGTGGAGGTGGTCTCCAAGGTGTTGGTGGCCGCGCCATTGGAGGTGGCGGACAGCCTGAAGGAGGAGTGGTTGCTGGTGGTGGGCAGCCTGAAGGAGGAGGGGTTGTTGGTGGTGGAGAGCTTGGAGGAGGTGGGGATGTTGGTGGTGGAGATCTTGGAGGAGGTGGGGCTGGCGGAGGGCTTGGAGGGGCTGGACCTCCCTAAAGAGAAATGCAAGCATATATGCACCAAAAACTGGAACGTACATGTAATATGTACTATATACTATGACTACAAAGCTACTTGTACGTTACTTAAAAGTATAAATAAAAGGTATATTTACAAGTGATTACGTTAATGTATATGTGATTTTCACTTAATTTTTTTTTTGATCGATAAAGCAAATATTATAAATCTCACGTGTTCAGAGGTTGAATTAGAAGGACAAACTACTGATTTCTAGCCACAGAAATCAAGATAACAAACAAGCAAACCAAACTATTACAAAGATTGATACAATACAAGAACTATTAAAACCACTTAACCATAGCAGCAAAGAAGGTAGATTGCTGCAAAAATGATAACTTGATAAACAAATTCTATTAGAGATACTCATTTAGAGTGGTTTGGATCTTACAAAATTATCTTGTACACCGTCTACATTACAACAATATAAGAAGTCAACAATTAAAAGTAGTATAAAAGTTCATAATTGCTTTATTTTGTTGGTCCTCTTAAAAAAGAGTATGCATACTGCAAATTCAAGGAAGTAAGATAGGAGAAAATGTTGTCGAAGAATAGTTCAAACCTTGTACGGGAGGAGATCATTAAGGAAATAGATTCAGATGTAAGGAATCAAGGTCTGATACGATATTAAAACATCAAATCAACTATAACTTCAAGTTGATAGTTGAAAGCTTAATTATAATTATATTCTAACAGTTCCAAGATGTCGTCATATGAATTATTCTCACAATGCATGGCATCCAAAGTGTGTCTAACCATTTAATTGACTGAGTAAGATAGCTCGCGGAATATCGATACATGTGGCTAACATACTTGTTTTGTCGTTTTGAGTTTAAACCGTACAATGTTTTGCATATTGCATATATTTGAGTAATAGGGAAATATGGATCGGAGTTGGATGAATTTGGACGACAAAAACAACAAGGAATAATTAGAGGGTGTGAGAGAATTTTTTTATTTTTTTATAAGCGAAAATTTATTAAGCACATATTCTTCTGAGATGGAAAAACAAGGCAAGGAGAAGCACCCGAAAAAGGGCCTCATCCTCAAAACCAAAACAAACTTCAAAAGAGCTAACACTCACAAGAGCTAACACCTCCCACACGAAGGAAACAAACAAAACAAAACAGGAACACACCAAAAAACTAATCAACAAGAGCACGACCTAAAACAACGAAAAAAACCAAAAGAAAACAACACTCGACCACCATAGGAGCTAGAACGAGTCCAACCGAACCGATCAAACTAAAGTAGGACCATCACAAAAAAAATCTGGTCTCATCTTGAACCCCAACCTCAGAATTCAAGGACTTATTCATGGAAGAAAACCCCATGGACAAGCAAGAATCCAAGGCACGATGAACCACCTTACCATCCAAAATGATCGAAACCACCCCGCCTCTATCCTTGCTGCTAGACTTAGGCTGAATCTGATAAAAAACCTTTGTTGTGACCTGCTTCTTCCCTTGACCTTTAGGCCTCCTCTTATTCTTCCGACCCCGACCCTATATAGTGAAATCATCCTCAATAAACGTATTTCTAGTAGAGGGAGAAGGGAGAGGATCATAAACCTCTAAAATTGGTGTTGACACACACTTATGAACTATCGAAGGGACAAAGAACTCGTCAGGGTCAACTGAATCCAAAAAATCTGGAGTAGACGGTAATGACTTTGAAGGATCCTCACCTTCCCTGACCTTGCACCTCTAAAGGAGGTCGAACCTGCAACTCCGACTTCTGAATCATACTCAGAAACAACGTCAGAGTGAACAGAGTCACCGACCGAAACACCCGAGCTCAAAGTACTAGGGACTCAACTCTCATCAATGTCTCGAACAAAGACACGAAAAACAGTTTCATCAAGGATCAACTCCACCACCTCGCCCTCAAAATCTTTTCGCAGTGAATCAAGATGAAAACACGGCCAGAAGAAGGCCCAAGTTCTTCTTCTTGGATCAAAAAGACTGAGCCAAATAGCTTTCCAATGGATAAAAGATTAACGATGCTCCAACCATGAAAAGGCAGACCATCAACCGCCACCCACTTAAAAAAAACCACTATGTAGCACCAGAGCCCCTGAATAGTTTGATATCACAAACCACCTCTTCAGTTAACGCCACTTTGTATCCTTCATCGCCGCTTTAAAGACCGGGTCCGAACAAGTAATGAGACACACCCTTTTGTCAAAAGAATAGAACTCTAAATCCAGAACCCCTTCTCTCTCGATCTCTGTACGAATCGCTTCCAGGCTACGAGAAGAGCGAGCTACTAGTAAACACCTTGACAAAGCCAAAACACAATGTTAAAGAACAGTCGAGCCTGGACACCTTAAACGATTCTCCTAGGGACACGCAACTACAACAGACTCAAGTCTCGATTTCTTCTTCCAAACCTTAACAAAGAAGGTACTAGTCGTGCCTCTCTGTCAAGCCCGATCAACCAAAACGATTAGGTCTTTGAATTGCATCCGCCTTAACCACCTTTCCTTTCCGACTGAAAATATTGAACAACCAGTCATATGACGTTGGAAAAGGCAGATGACAAACAAAGATCTTGACATTCTCCAAAAATTCCTTGACGATTGAGGGCTTCAGAATGAATCCTTTGAAACTAGGATGAGGACCGATCGAGAAGGACGAAGTTTCCATAAAAAACCATCGGAACCGAGATCAAGCACCAAACCAGTCAGACCAATCAAACAACACCTATAAGACTGTACATGACTGGCTTTCCTCAGGTACAGAAGATGAACAACAGTTGATCGGAGAACACCGATACTAGCTACAACAAACGGAGGATGTAGCTAAAAACAACGACACACTCCTCTGGCACGACCTCTGGCAAGACGACTACGGCACATGAAGCAAGGTGCACCTAGAGCTCTCAAACCAAAGGAAACGAGCAATTTCTGAAGTGAAAAACAGCGAAGTGCAGAGGACGTTCCGGTTGAAACTCAGAAATCCCAGACTTCGTGCATGTCTTGGTTTAGCGACATCCAAACGACGGCAGCAACCTAGAACACGAAGGCATAGCACCGGAACAGACCTGAACCATGCACAACCGATCTCCTATGGCTGAAAAGGCGTCCTTCAAAAGCAATCGGCAACCAGAACGAAAAAATAGAACGGGAAGCACCGACACATAACCTGGACCACGCACAACCACTCACCTCTGGCTGGATTCAGAGATGATCGACAATGTGAACGAAGACGCTACAATATCGTCAAGGGGGCGCGTGATTGCACGTACAAAACTAGGGCCGACTCTGTGTTTTAAAATTTTTGGAAGCTAGTAATATGTGTGAGAGAATTTAAACAATATTTGAAAAGAAGGGGACACCGTAGGACAAGATGTCGGTGATCGTAGTGCAATAGCATCCATAGAGGGTGGTTGATCGAAAAGAAAAGGCTTCAAGTGTGGATCAGGGGTGGCCAAAATAATTCGGATGGAATGAGTGAGTTTAAAAAGTTTGAGAGAACTTAAACAGCACAAATTTCTAATTTGCCAAGTTAATTTAGGCCTTAACCTAATTTGAACAATTTCTTTAAACTAACCCTAATAGTTTCGAATTCCAATAATCATATAATTAACTAATTTAAGTCATTTTCCAATTCCATCATCCAACCATCAAATACTATATTCTAATCTACCTGATTTCCAGTCATCAAATAACAAGTCAATTCCATTTCCAATCACCAAATAATTAACTAATTGGATTCATTCTCCAATTCCATCATCTATTAAACTAATATCCTATTAATAAAATATCAATTGTATCTTCAAATACTCCAACCATAAAATGATATATTCTGAACCACATAATTTTCAATCATCAAATGACAAATTAATTCCATCTCCAATAATCAAATAAATCCTACATTCCAAATGAGACATCAACATTTGGCCAAAACAAGGCTAAAAGCATAATCAACTACTTTTTCTCTCTAAGCTCAATTGTTCTCCCTTCTTTCTATCTTTACGAACCCTAGTCGTGCGTTTTCTTCGCCCGACCTCCGATCTGGCCTCCTCTGGGGCCAGAGACGACGTCGGAGGCCACCTTCCTCCTTTTCCCTTTACTTCCTCTCCCTCCCCCTCCATCCTTTTTTCTTCCCTCGATCTCCGCCGCTCCTCTTTGATTTGGGGAGTTTTCTTTTCTCCACATCTATTAGTGGGAGACGTTTCTTCATAATATATGGTGGGGATACTCGTGGATCTGGAGTTCCGAGCCTCATCGGAGCGTTAGACTACCGGTGAGGTGTTTTGGCCGGGTGGGCCTTGGTTTTGAAGACTCAGTTGCAGAGGATGAGGTGTCTCACGGTCGACAGACTCCAGCTGGGATCTTGTGGCGCGGCGCAGGCTCTCGCTTCGGACTTCGCATGATCTACCAGGTATGATTCCCTACCGTTAATCCTTTGTCTCTCATCTTTTGAGGGGTCGGACCGGCCGTTTCTGGTGCTAGACGGCGACCTCTCGGTCTTGATAAAGGTGATTCTGGGTTAGGGGTTTACTTGGGGCAAACTGTTCTCTCGGTATCTTTTAGATGATGGTTCTCCTCTAACAGACCACCTCCTTGTGTTGGCTGGGGGAGGGTTACCCACTGAGGTAACGGAGGACCGAGTGACTATTTTCCCCCTGGTAGTATGCCGGTCAGAGGTGTGTTCAGGGTTGTTGTGTTGGTTTGGGATTTTTCGGTTTTTTTTTGTACTCCTGCTTCTTTAGTTAGCTCAGCCCTGGTTGGCTTTTGTGTTCTTCATGTCTGTAAAATCCCCTTTGGTAAAAGTCCTTTGTTTAGTTTTCTTTCATGGTTGTTAAACTTACTTGGGTAAGAGTCCCGTTACAGGTTTGTTGACCTTGTAGGTCACTTGTTTCGTTTGCTTCAAGTTAGAAAATTTTGGGTTCTAAGACCTTGCTTGTACCCAAGTCTGGGATTGGTTTGTCTGGTTTGAGATGTCTACATGACATTCTCGTGGTTGTAATGAGGGTGTTCCTTGACCTAGTTTTCGATTTGTAAATCTGGTTCTTGAATAAAACTTTGCTGATAAAAAAAACATTTGGCCAAAACATTAACCTCATGTATTTTGTGTATTCTAAAGGTAAACATTGTCGCTACTGTAATCTGATGATCAAACCCATGTTTTGTGAAAATCTTTAAGTATATTTGAGGCCAATTATGAAGCAAAACCATGCTAAACTAACATTAGAAATTTTGCCCACATGGGTTAGCCTGGTAGTAAATACCTCTTCACATCTCACCTCTGCTTGAGGTCACAGGTTCAAATCCCGGTGGGTACACTTATTTGGGAGTAAGTGTGGGTGATGGGTAGTTGGTTAGATTAGGCTAAAATAGGATTTTCCTGAATTTCTCTCTGATAAAAAAAAAACTAACATTAGAAATTTGAAGGCTTTAAGTAAGGTATGTTAAAAACTAAAATCTACTTTGAACTCCAAATCTAGCTAGCACCTCCAATCACCTACTCAAAGAAAAAGATTGATCATGTGTATATTAGTTTTATGTGTAACCCTATTTTATCTACGTGTTTAAATTAAGTCGACCTTTCATTATATATCTTAACCTTATCTTTTCAAATTTTTACACAAAATGATGGACTCTGTTCAACGTGACATATCTGTTAATTCACCCATCGTATGAGCAATACATTACTACTTTCAATCTCGTAAATATCCGTTCCCTTACCTCTTCACCTCCTTCTTCATCCTCCCAACCCTAAATTCAATCTCATGAAATGAAAATAAGAGCAAAAAATAAATCATGATGTTAAATTGAAGCGGAAAAAAAAGTCCTAAATCAAATCTCTACAATTTCTTAATGTATTACGTTTTATTTTAAAATCAATAACTCAATATCTGTCAACTTTGTCTTTCATACATTTATTCATCAAATAAACATTTTTGAATGAATTTTCATAGTTTTTAGGATAAGAAGTGCTACATGATTGATTTCTCCTTAAAACATATACTAACCGCCCGCATATAATTTCCGCTTTGGCGTTTCTCAATAAAACCGTTATTTTTGCTGATAAAAAATATAACAATATATAGTTGTCATTCACCATTACTATAATAATCCATGGGAGAAAGAAATGTAAAGTTCTTGGCTTATTCAAATGTACATACATACCTCTCTCAATCACTCATTCACAACTGTCGAGCCAATGCAATACTTCTTCTCCATCTCTCATTTTTATTCAGAGATGGCTTCGAAGATGCTTCTTGCTGTGTTTCTTTGCCTTCTTCTTTGTTCCATCGATGCCAAGCCGATGGTCAGTGAAGAAAAGGGCTCTTTAGTGGGCCGCAGCAGAACCCTCCTCCAAAATTACCGAGGCACCGGTGGCCAAGGGTTTGGACGCGGTGGCACCGCCGTTAAAGGGTTTGGAGGAGATGATGGCAAGGATGAAACTAGCGGTGGATTTCCATGAAAACATATATTGCATGCATATATATATGTGTTCATAAATATACACTATATTTGTGTTTGGTTCGTGTGCTTTGCTTATTGTACTTGAAGGTGATGTTTCTGGCTTTGATGAATAAAATATGTTTACAACAGTCTTGATTGCATAAAATAGTCTTATATTATCATTAAGATAATGTGTTCATTCAACCTGATAGTGAAGAGAGCTCTATCATTCATGTTGGTAAAGTTTCTAATCTCAATGGACAATTTAACGGGGAGCGGGTGCAAGGTGAAAATTTGGGGAGTACAAATATAAACAACATATAAGTTTCATTTATATTAAGAATTAAGGAACAATTAGTGTATTCTCACGGTATAATAGTGTTTCCAAACCAAATTTTCTAGAACTTTTGTCACGCACTAAATCCGGATTAGACCGGACTCGAGACGTGAACTAAATTATTAAATCAATAAAGCCGAAATACTAAAACAAACTTTCATAAATTCAAATAAAAGAGTCAACAGCTCTTAAATAAACCGTAAAAACAGTTTTTGGTTCAAAACACGGTACGTCACTAGACAACTAGCCTAGGACCCTCGTTAGCTCCCAAGCATCGAGCATCCAACTAGTACACCTCCCGCTCAAACCTGAAATACAACAAGGTAAGGGGGTGAGCTTTCGCTCAGTAGGAAAAGTAGTTAAAGTAATGAACATCGGCTCACCACCACGAGTAACCGTCCAATTAGGGCATACTAGTACAACATATCTAACTGTCGACATGGGGTTCATAGCCAAACTTACAACACGCTTAACGACCACTTTCACAGGTAAAATCTTAATCGAACAACAACGTATCACACACAAAAACAACCAACAGACGTCTTGTACTACAGTTTCCGAATTACCAACAGAACATCCCCTAAAGTTATCGTATCATCTCGAATAGCCCCTCGGTCCAGAGGAGACACATGCATCGTGGCGACCAAAAACGTTCCCTAAGAATGCACCTCAACGGAGGGCCCAGAAATGTTCCCAAAGGATCATAGATCATCGGGGTGGAACACAACCCGTAGACTCAATCACGACCCGTAAGTCCCATGCTACCCGTTATCCCAGCACGACCCTCAG
Organism: Erodium maritimum; assembly: GCA_963921825.1. Lineage (NCBI taxonomy): Eukaryota > Viridiplantae > Streptophyta > Magnoliopsida > Geraniales > Geraniaceae > Erodium > Erodium maritimum. Next base: position 7,150,564 of record OY997591.1, read on the forward strand.
GCCCAATCACAAATTCTAGTACGACCATTTTCAACGGAACTCGTACCCACAATCCTCAACTCAGACCAAACCACACCTAAAACAGAGCACACAACCCGTCAACAAGCATAGAGCACACAGCAGAACAAACGCATATCCCGTACCGCAGTTTCCAACACCACCGAATGCACCCAGCCATTTATGTCGTACCGTAACACGAAGCCTCGGTCCCGACACCTTCCCGTCACGTAGAATCGGGGTAACATCCCAGACCGGAAATCCCTCAGTCGGACGTCTTCCTGTCACGTAGAATCAGGGCCATATTCCTCCCGTCACAGAGACTCGGGTATCAAACACGCCATCTTTGGCCTCGATACACTACACCAGAACTACCCCACGGTGCAAGTATCACTCCGGTTACGTCTTTTCTCGGAACACACAGCACAAAGTCCAAGCTAGTCTCGTATACCGACCGGACCATCACAACATAGCACACAGCCGGTCTATCACTCACCCGGTCATATCACAAACAAGGGTTCTCATTACAACAAACACGACACACATGCCCACACACAATCACAATCATGCAATACCGAGCAATAATCTTATTGAACTCTTAAGCACACTCAAACCGTCACGTACTTACCATCACTTACCGACCCCACGTTCAACGTGGTAACCCCACCGGCTTAACCGGTATCAAAACCCCAACCGTCCCACAGTTCAACATCTCAATTAAACAGGACATAATCACACAGGTCATCAACATGCATCACTAATTCAGTTCTACTCGTTTTCATGTTCGTTATTTATTAACCGTTCAACAACATAGCACACCAACAGATACACTCAGCAATCAATCCTACGGGCACGACATGGCTCGAACTACCAGCACGACAAATCCCAAGACAGAAAACATAAATGTTCACAGTTCAACGTCTACACTAGTTGTCCACATCCTACATGCCAAACTAAGATCTTTCCGGTTTTATTAATTTCTAGCATGCATACTAGTAACTTTGCGTAATTAAACCGATATTCGCTACTTTCCCTACCTCAAGATGATACCACAACAACGTCTCCTAGCTGCTGACGAACGGGCCAACTCCGTCTTCTAGGGCGGAGTCCACGAAGTCCAAGTCAGGGTCCGATTTCGGTCTTCTCGGGCGGAATCCCAGTCTGAATTTAACAGATAAAACTTACCATCAGTTCCGGTACAGTCCAATTTAAAAAACAGCAGTTGCCCTTTTCAAACTCAGACGGGTCAAAAGCGGGATTAAACGACGAATCGGGTTCGAACACCTGAACCCCGAGCACAGAACCCAGCGCACGTTTTCCGAGGCACGGTTCCCAATGTACGGGTTCCACGACACGGATCCCGAGGCACGGTTTTCGAGGCACGTTTCTCGAGGTGTCCAGTTCCCGCTACGTTTCCAACATCGTTCAACAATCCAATAAATCGCCTTAACTCAAATCTGGTCTTAAATCCTTTTTATCAAAACTGATTTTCGTTATAAAAAGATCATTTCTTTTCTTTATTTCTTTTGATTTAAACTTCTTACTTTCAGTTTCAAACAACCCAGCAGATCTGTTTTAATTTGTTTCCCTTTATTTCTGTTTCAACCACCAAGTCCAAAAGAAAAGAAAACGAAGAAGAATAAGACTCGGACGAACTCCGGCAGGCCACCGGCGGCGGCGTTGCCGGCCGAGGCTCCACGGGTCAAAACTCACCGTGGGGGAAAAGACGACGAAAGGGGATGGAAGTGGTCGTGAGCGTGGCGAGAAGCTCGCCTCAGATCCGGACGATTCCGTCCCAGATCCGTCGAGTGCTCCGGCGAGATTGTCTCGGCTAGACGAGCACGGAGACGGCGGCGGCTTGGCTGACCGGAGAAGAGGGAGAAGGGCGGTGGCTCGGGAGATCTGAGAACGATGCGGCGGCGATTTGGTTCCATCTTCGCCGGCGAGCCAGAAGCCACGGGGAAGATGGACGGTGGAGTGAGAGGACGGGAGAGAGAGAAAGAGGGTGGTTGAGAGCGGCTGTGCGATGGTGGGGGAGATGGAGAGAGGAAGGAGCTCGGGGTCGCGGGTCGTTACCGGCAAGAAGAGAGCGAGGCCGGAGAGGTGAGAAGAGAGAGGGCGAACTGAGGGTCGGAGACGGAGGAGCTCGCTAGGGCGAGGCAGCGGTGATTCGAATGAGAAGAGGGAGGCGGGGTAGGGTTCTGAGAAGAAGGAGAGGACGCGCGGAGAAGAAGAGGAACGCAAATGCGTTCGAAACCCTAAAATTTTGGGGCTATAAAGGGCGGGCCAGGCTAAATGGGCCTCAGACGGCAAACGGGCCTCGCAGCCCAACTACACTGAAGCAGGACCGAGCCTGGTCTGGCCCATGCGCGCGCTTGGCTCGGGTTCGCATGTCCGACCCGGTCCGACCTGGTCCGACTCGGTGACTTCTTTTTTTTTTTCAATCCAACCTCGATGATCCGATCGAATTAAGTAAAATAAAACCTTTTTACCGAAGCGGTCTTTACAACTCTCTTGCTAATCGAGAGTTAAATCCTAGTTTTAGCCGTCAACCCTCTGTAACCATGGTGTTTTTACCTCTGTTCCCGCTATCGACACAACTGACACTACTGTTGCAGTCCCTGTCGGCCCCGTCATGTCACCCCTACTACAGTCCTCTCCCTGAAAGACCACGTTTTTCGATGGGGAGCATCTTCCTTTAAAACCATGGCGTAGGAGAAAGCCAAAGCCAACCCTAGCTGGGTCTCCTGCAACGCCTTCTCCAACTCTGGTGATTCCCCCGATCCTTTCTTCCTCAATGGCATTGGTACCCTTCTCTGTGGGTACCTTCACTCCACCACCTTCTGCCAAGCCACAGCGAGGACGTCCGGGGAAGCCCTAGGCCGTTACTTCGGCCACAAGTAACCTTGTGTTTTCTCTTCATCCGCCGCCACAACCCATCATCCCTTCGCCAACCCCGCCCTGCGTTCAGATTCCTCGTGTTGATCCTTCTCCCCCTCGTCAACAGGATCCGGCGCGTGGGAAGGCTCCAATGGAGGACCTCCTAAGGACGACGATAGAGGCATTGAGATTGGGTCGTTATCTCCCCAACCGGGATAGAATCCCTCTCATCCCCTCCCTTCTCACTACTCCGGCTGGCATAGTTCATGGCTGGAAGGTGGCTCTTTCGCTGGACGAGCCCCCATCGCCTCCTGCTACGGCCTTACCGGAGTTGTAGGCTTCCATGACAGTGCTTTAGGATGGTCTTTCGAGCTGCTCCATTGAGGATGAGGAGGAGGAGGAGGTCGAGATCGTGGTCCCATACTCTCCGGCTGCCTCTATGATTATCGCCCGTCAGCAGTGGGGGCTGTTGTGGAAGCTGTGGACGGAAAAGTCTCCTCGGAAGGAAATCCTTATCCGGATCATCACCAATGCGTGGGGGCAGGCAGTAGAGAGCCTCGCCGTCAAGGATCTTGGGCCGAGACTCTCTTGCTCCTACTTCCGGTCGGCGGAGGCACGCTCCTGGGTCTGGGGTAATGGGTTCCATCAAAACTTCAAATAAACACAACAAAACCAACCTAACTTCACTAATTCTTCTTCAAAAAAAAACAATCAAACAACACATGAAGCTAGTTCTTCAAGTTCCAACCAAAACCCACGAAACCCAAAATAGAAAGTAGATGAAATGAGAAGATGGGAGTATACAAACCTTGAGAAAGATGAGATAATGAAGCTAGTAAGCTTTTGGTGAAGAAAAGATGAAGATTGAGCCTAAAGTTCCTCATTTTCCTCTCTTTCTTCTTGCTCAAGTTATGGAGCTCTCTCCCTTTAACCAATTTCGGCTGCAACAATAGAATAGGAGCTTAATTGTCTCCAACAATTGCTTTAATTGACCTAGGAATCCAATTTACCAAAAGGCCCTCTAAAGTTCTATCGATTTAAAGTCATTTGGGAGTGTATAAAGGTCAGTAAAGCCTCATTCCCATCCTCCAAGTCACCAATGACATGTGTCATAGTGGGGCCACTTTCACTTAAATAAAATCTAGCAGTCCAAAATTATATCGGATTTAGCCGATAAAAAGTCTGAGTTTGACCGAAAGTTGACCTAACCAATATTACAGCCAAACGAAAGGTAATGGCCCAATTAATCCAACTGTGATAGTGGCTAAGCTTTTTGGGCCCCGGAAAGGTCCGGAATGACTTCCGGAGTCATCGGTTGACTTTTCCGGCCGAAAGTCAAACTTCGTCGAAATCCACCGGTTCGACCGGGATCGACCGGGGGCGGTTCTTACAGATGTGACCCGTCGGCCCAATGCAATATGATGTGACCCGTCTGTCACGCCCCAAATCCCGTTTTGGCCGGACTCGAGACGTGACTCGAGTTGAGAATAAAATAATAATATAAAATGCAACCTTTCAACAATAGTAAGCCTCAAACTTTACTTCCAATTAAATAAGTCGATAAAACGGTTTCCAAAACTGTAATAAGAGTCAAGCTCCGAATAAGAAAATAAAATATGAGGTTCAATACAATGACCAAGACGTCTCTAAACAAGCCCAGACTCTCCGGAAGCTCCCGAGCTTCGAGCCCACTACTCATCAATCACGCCTGTATAAACAACAAATAAAACAAATAGGGGTGAGCTTACGCTCAGTAGGGAAAATCATAAACCGGTTAGCCTCATTTTAATAATAAAAGGGTTTTAGCACGGTCGCACCATATGCAGTTAATACCAATAACCAATAACATACTATGAAAAGACTAAAGAGAAAATAATATTCAATTCTTAAGAATAACGGTATTATAAGAAATCAAAAGGAAAGTATTGCAAGTATTTGATAACCATTAAAATGAGAGCAAATGAATATCACGCTAACAACTTCAATTCCAATACTCCGGAGCACTAGGTTCTTGTGTCATGTCGGATCCCATACTCCGATCCACAATAGTCCTTGTGTTATGTCGGATTGTCCCTCGGTCCAAAGGACCATAGATCATCGGGAACCGAGGTAATGCTCCCGCAGGACGCACACGCTCGGGTGAATCTCAAGTAACCATTCTATCATCCTACACCGGACTCCTCAACGGTGTAGGTACCATACCGTATCAACAATAATCATGATCTCATCCTACACCGGACTCCTCAACGGTGTAGGTACCGTACCGTGTCAACAATAATCATTATCCTGCAGGATCATCCTATCAATGCCCCGCAGGGTCCATAACCCATATCTCGCAGAATTAACCAACCAATGCCTCGCAAGGTCCCCTAATCAATATCCCGCAGGATTAACCGACCAATGCCCCGCAGGGTCCCCTAATCAATATCCCACAGGATTAACCAACCAATGCCCCGCAGGGTCTACCAATCAATATCCCGCACCGGATTCCTCCACGGTGTATATCCAATAACCAACGCCCCGCAGGTTCCATAACCATTATATCACCCTACACCGGAATCCTCAACGGTGTAGGTACCATGCCATATCAACAATAACCGTTATACCACCCCACACCGAAATCCCCAACGGTGTAGGTACCATACCCAGTAACCCGCAGAATCTATCAAACAATGCCCCGCAGGATCCACAATCAACATTACGCAGGATCACTCAAACAGTGCCCCGCAGGGTCCATAACCAATCAAAGAAAAACACAAGTTCATTAATACACACCACACGGGATTCATACCCATGATTACACTTACCACCACTTACCACTTGCTCTCCACCGGTCAATCGATCACCTGATCGTACCTCCTTGGCACAACCAGTCATACTCGATCAACCATTCAATCATTTAAGCAATCAATCAATCAACAATGATTCAGGCATTCAGGTGAAGCTAAACAACCATTCAAGCATGCATTCGATCTAGGTTCATTAGACTCTTGATTATCCTAATAACTAGCAACCAAGCATGTGAAGCTAACACAACTAATCTGATGGCTCATCACGGCCTCTCTACCAGTAAATCAAATCACAAGTATTGAAAGCGAGTTAACTAGGGATTTGCATCCTAATCATGCATTTCTAGACTCGTCCGGTTATTAGTAATTGAAAGACACTTATTCTAGTTGTTCGCATCCTATATGCAATTCTAGAACCTTTCCGATTTTATTAACCTAATAGGCATACTAAGTATTGAATTGCACGAGGAGTTTAGTATTTCCCCTACCTTGTGGTCTTCCTCTAATAAAACTTCTCGCTATTGATGACCGGGCCAACTCCGTCTTCTCAGGCGAAGTCCAAGCTCTCGGGCGGAGTCCATTCTGGATTTATCAGACAAAAAGGTCCAATCAGATTCGGTCCAGATAAGCAGTCCTCTATCATAACGGTCCAAAAATTATCTGATTTTTGTCCAAAAGTTTCATTAAATTAATTATTTAATTTTATTTTTAGGTCTGTCCGACCGGAATGGCCCGAACCGACCCGAATCCGGAAACCGACCCGGATCCAGATCCGAGGTCCAGACCTGCCCAGATCCAGGCCCGGATCCGACTCACCACAACGGATCTGGGCTTGACCAAGGCCTGGCCCGGCCCAATGTTCAACCGCGTTCCCGTTTGGCTCAAGGCCCACTGGTTCGAGGTTTGACCCTGGCCCGGTACCAGTCTTGGCCCAAGGCCCAGCCCCACTAGGGTTCAGAGCCGTCCGGACACGCGAGGTCGGACACGGCGGCGGCGAACTCCCGATCTTCTACGGCGGGGGACGAAGTCAGGCTGGGATGGAAGGACGGAAAAGGTCGCTGGAGTGAACCCCGGTGCCTCCGTTCAGATCTGGCAGTACTGGAGGTTCGCCGGCGTCAAAAAGGCCGGATCTGACGGCGTCCCTTCCAGCATCCCTCTCCGGAAAGACCCAGCTCAAATGAGCTCGAAAGCGCACGATACAGACAAGGCACGGGGGGGAAAGGTTGAATAACACAGGGAAAAACCTCACCGTGAATGATTGTCACGGTAGACGGCGTGGCGAAGCTCGGATCGGAGACGGGGCTCGCGACTGTTCTGGTTCGAGGAGAAGGAAGGCACGGTTTTCAGGCGGAGGCTTGTCACAGGTGGACGGAGAAGGAGGAGAAGTGGAAGCGGAGGTGGGAAGCGAAGGTGACCGGGGAAACGAGACGGCGACGGGATCTGATGTTGGCTTGCGAGAGAAAGAAGGGAGGGCGGTACGTGTGACTTGGGAAGCGAGACGCGAATGGTCACTGAAGAGACGCGATCTGCTCCTTTTGTTGTTAGGGTTGGCTTGATTTGTGTTGGGCTGGGTTTTGCGTGGGTCAGGCCCAAATCAAGCCGGACCAGTCCCAATCCAGCCCAGATCCCCTCTTCTCTACTTTTTTTTTCTAAAACTTACCCCAGCGTTTCCAATTTCAAAAATATTACCATTAGAAATAAGTGGGGTTTTACAGCCGTCGGCTCCGACCCGTCGGCCCAATGCAATATGATGTGACCCGTCAGCTCCGACCCGTCGGCCTAACACGACCCGTAGGCCCAATCACAACATCGGCCTAGATGTCCTACACCGGCATACCCCCTCGATGTAGGCATCGTACCGGAAACACTCTCTTGGATCATACATCAAGATAATATCACGCATCACAATGCCACAGATCAAACACAGCTCACAGGCCCAACAATCTTACCACAACTACACAACACGTCGGTCTATCACTCACCCGACCATATCACAATCAAGAATTCCCCATTCATCAAACACGTCACACTTGCCCACACATAGCAACAACATGTTACACCAAATATACTAGTTCTTGACTCTTAAACTTATCGACACTAGGTCACACAACACGCATCTCAAAAAATGACAGGCGATTCAATCGGCACACAAACTACGGCTCAACATGGCCATTCTACCAGCACGGCAATTTCCCAGAATATTGAAAGCGGCTAACACTAGTGAATCACCTCCTACAAGTTACTAAGACTCGTCCGGTTATTTATATCATACAAACGTTCGTTCCAGTTTTATTATTACCTAGCATGCATACTAGTAACTTTCCGTAATTAAACCGGTATTCGCTACTTTCCCTACCTCAAGGCGAACCGACAGCTACGTCTCCTAGCTGCTGACGTCCTAGCTCGCTACCTCCGGTCTTCTCTTCGATCAAAGCCGGACTCTAAACTACAAGAAAAGCCAAAATTAAATTAAAGTTACGACCAGTACCAATTAAGTTCAACAGTTGTCCTTTAAACTCGAGCGGCTAAAAGCGGGATTATACGACGAGTCGGGTTCGAGCACCCGAGCCCCGAGCATAAAACCCGATGCACATTTCCCAAGGCACAGATTCTGAGGCACGTTTTCCAAGGTGTCCAATTCCCGCTTTGAATTCCGTCCTAAGTCCGATTTAACAGTCCGGTTTATTCGTCCGGGTTCCAACGTTCCACGTTCCTCGAATCAGTTCAACAGTCCAAAGTTCCAATTTTTATTATCGATCCGGTAATTCGATCCAAACGGTCCAGCTTCGTTCAACAGTCCAAAAATCCGCCTTAATTTAAATCTGAAATTTAAACCCTTTTTGATTTAAATTAAAAACCCTTTTAATTTCTGTTCTGCATTTCTTTAATTTATTTTTTGTTAAATTTTGTCTCAAAAACAAGCTCAGACCCAAAACACTCGGGAAGGAACAAAGGGAAAAAGAAGAAGAAGTGGTCCGGTTTTAAGTCCGGCCGACCACCGGAGGAGACGCCGGCGACCAAGCCTCATGGGTTTTGGGATTCTCACCGCGGGGAAAAAGACGGCGGCGGGAGACGGTGGTCTCTCACCTCAGATCTGGACGGCGCAGCGGTTCCGTCCCAGATCTATCGAGCGTGCCGACGAGCTCGTCAGGACATGCACGACGACGTTGGGTTCGGACCACACGCGGGTGAAGAAGGCTCGTCGAGAAGAAGAAGGAGGAGGATGAGTTGTGGTGGTCGGAGTCAAAGCGGGAGGCGGTTTTGAGCTCGGGACGAGGGAGAGGGCGGCGGACTGGGTCTGAAGGGAGAAGATGAGCGGGAGAGGGTCGTGAGGACGACAGCGGCGGCGAGCTGGCTGAACGGAGAGAATGAGAGGCGAGAGGGGAGAGAGAATGGTCGGGAGAGAGGCTGCGCGATTCTGAGGGGAATTGGGGCCGAAACCCTAATTCGCGTTCTTAAATAGCGCGGGCATGACTCTCATTTGGGCCTCAAGCGAGGGTCCGGGATTCACGGCCCAAGAGGAGAGGGTGCTGAAACGGGCGGCTTGGCTTGGACCGGGTCAGCTGGTCGGGCCTGGCCCGCCCGGTCCAGCTCCTTTTTCCTTTTTTTGTTTTTCTTTTCTCCTTTTTTTTTGCAAAAGCTCTAAATTTTCGATCCGTTTTCTTCCCACCACGACGATACCAACAACCGACCCGATTTCCAACCTCGACGTTCCGATCGAACAAAAATTAAATAAATTAAATCTTTTTACCGAGGCGGTCTTCACAGTCTATCTAGATAATAGGCCTAGTTTTTTTTTTCGCCAGACCCCCCCCCCCCCCCACCCACCAAAAACGAGCCAAAGTCACATGTATGTTATCGACCATTGAGCGAAATACCTTGAAGGTAAACATGACATATGTTGGGAAAGATGCAAGGGCAGATCGAATCATGACCTCCCATCTTGCTTGAGAAAGGAGTTTCCCGTCCCAGAAGTAGATTCGTTTCAGGACCTTGTCCCCTAAGTAACGCAAACCCCTCTTACGATTTCACCCCATCATGTTTGGCACTTATAGATACATGGAAGCATCAGAGGTCATCGGGATGTGCAAGACCTGGCTCGAGGCCTAATGAACTACTGCAAATCAGTACTTGGGAGACGGATTGGATCCGTCACCTAAGAGGACGTATCCGTCTCCCAAGTTCTTAGGTGACGGATGCATCCGTCGGCCAAGTTTCGTCGGCCAAGTTTCGTGACGGATACACTTTTTAACTGATTATATATAGCTTTATATAATTAAATTAAATAGTTTTTGTTATCAACGTACTTAGTACCTATTGTCAACTAATTATTTATAGCAAGTTAATTTTTTCATGTGCGCTACATTGTTTATATTTATATAAGGATAAATTACAAATATGTACCCTTAACTTATCACGTTTATCTGATACATATCCACAACTTTTTTTTAACTGATACCTACCCAGATGTTTAGTTATAAGACAAATAGACCCTTAATCTCTGTTAACTTTTTTTCTAAAATGACGAAAACGCCCTTAGTGATTTTTTAAATATTTTTTTATAAATAAAACTGAAGTGATTAAGTAAGTATATATATATATATATATATATATATATATATATATATAAAAGTGATTTTTTAAATAATTTTTTAAAAACAATTATTGAAGTGTGGTTGAGGGTATTTTCGTCATTTTAGAAAAAAGTTAACAGAAAAATGGGCTATTTGTCATATAACTACACATCGGGATAGGTATCAGTTAAAAAAAGTTAGGGGTAGGTAATTTACCCTTTATATAGTACTAAGACAAGGATAACACAAATTTTCTTGATCGTTTTCTCGATTCGAAGTACAAAATATTGTTTTTTTTTGTGATCAAATACATCATATAACTTTTTTTACAACAATATCAATCTAATGATTATAAACTTGTGAATTATGGACATCGGTCGCTCAATGTCGGGTTTCAATTTGATGCCCAAGTTCAAAGATAAAATTAAAATAGTGGAAATAATTAAATATATATATATATATATTGAATGATGGATATATGCATCCGTCGATGAAAAAGCTGGCCGATGGATATATGCATCCGTCGGCCAGCAGAAGTTGACTTACATTGACCAAAACCCCAAAACCCGTCATTTTTCCCGACTATCGTAGTATTGATAATTGAACGATATAAGTACTTAGCATGCCTCATATACAACATAAGATCGTATAGTACTCATACATATCACATACAAAAAATGAACGAGACAACGTCATACGTTATACTACCGTAAGGCTAAATATGTTCATGCACATAGTGGAATTGGCGATTTCAATCAATACGTGTCGGTCTCTCGCATATTATATAATCAAGACCGTTCATCTCGTATGTACTATCCAAACTAGTATACAAATGTAAAAAAAACTATCATCGAACGGTTAATTCATCTTGAATATTGTGGTCAAATTTTTTTTGTAAAATAGTCAACCCACTTGGGTGACGAATAGAGCCCACTTGGGTGACGGATAGAGCATGCGTGGCTAAAGTTTTCTCACTTGGGAGACGGATCCAGCATGCGTGGCTAAACTTTACTCACTTGGGTGACGAATCCAGCATGCGTGGCTAAAGTTTTCTCACTTGGGTGACGGATAGTAGTTACCTTATCTCACTTGGGTGACGGATCCAGCTATGCGTCGGCCAGGTGGTCCACTTGGGTGACGGATGTAAGATCCGTGACCTTAGTTTCACCACTTGGCTGACGGATTGCTGTATCCGTCACCTAAGTGCCAAAACTTAGGTGACGGATCCATTTTATCCGTCTCCTAAGTCGATTTCTGCAGTAGTGATGGGTTTGGATTTCAGTATTGACGTGAAATAACATGGACGAATTCTAGGGATGAGTACTTGTCCCGACCAGCCACCAAATAGGGAGATGAGATCCTGAACTTGTGTTGCCTTAGTTGTGGTGGCTTTGCAAAGGATGTAGCAATCGTTGGTAGATAACATATGAGTAATGATTGACGCGCCCTAGCCCACCTTACACATATGTATGTGCCCCTCTCGACGGGCCTTTTCAACGAGTTTTGAGGGACCCTTCATACAAAATAAGAACATGTATGGAGAGAGTGGATATCCATACTGGATACCCAAGGTAAGGAGTATAGACTCAAATGTTCTGCCTCCCAAGTTGATTTGGTAAGAGACTGTCCCCATGGAGGCCCCCATAAGGGTGGTCTAACCTTAGAGAACTCAAATGTTCGCATCATGGAGAGGGTGAAAGGACATTTCCCCTACCGTATGCCTTGCTGATATCTAGCATGAGGGCCATAATCATGGCACATTGGGTCTTCCGACGAATGTAATGGACGACTTCAAAGGATACATAGATGTTGTCCTAGATGGCTCGACCAGGGACAAAGCCTCCATGGGTCAGGGATATGATGGCCAAAAGGAACCCTTTAAGTATGATTGTCAAGACCTTGGACAAGATGTGATAGACCACATTGCATAGCGCTACCGGCTAGAGATCTATAACCACCTCAAGTGTGTTTTCTTCGGAATGAGGACCAAAGTAGTAGCAATACCTTGTTTTTTGTTTTGATCGGCAAAGAAAATTTAATAGATAGACCGTCTTTTGAGGGAAAAGAGAATACAAGAAATAAGAACAAACAAAAGCCTCCTCTAATCGATCATATGCCGATTTTAAGAGGAGAACAACAAAAGAAAACAGTTAAACCAGCTTAACTACTAAAACGAACTGAGAATGGACTATGGCTTAAGAGCGAGAGCCAGAACAAGCTAATCGAAGTCAAAACCAGAGTTCCTTCCATAATCTGTTGGATGAAGGACATAACTACGGGTGCCAAGGTGGACCAGTAGTGTGAATAAAACTACGGATTTAGGTTGTCTAGTCTTGGTGTTTTGTCCGCGCCCACCTGGAAGACAACTTGGGTAACCTCCCTCCCCCAATACCACTTCTGTGAGGGTATTATTTAAAGACATTGTGATCACCGGACGGAAACCTAAGCCCATAAAACGAATACCCGGCTCGTTTTAAGCAAGAGCCGCCTCGAATTGAGTCCAGCTAGATTTAAACCATAATTTCCTATTTCTAACCATCCTTTCCACCACGGCTAAGTAGAAGTGGGAAGTGATGAGGTGGTCGTTTTTGAAAGACAAGTTTAATATACATAATTTTTACAGTTAACATAAACAAAACGAACTGTAATTTATAAAAAGTATATACGTCAAAATACTTTTTGTAATTATCCATATTGGCGTGAACAAATGTATTAGTTTACGGGTGATGAATAGGATCTTATCTTCCTTCGAACATAATTGGCATGCACGTACAAATAATCCATTAGGGAAGAACATTAATTGGTTGGCCTATTCATTTGTAAGTACATTCCTCTTAATCACTCATCGATAATTCTCTCTTCATTTTCGTATATAAATCTCTACTACGGCGCCATATGTATGTAGGGAGCTTGTGTACGAGATGCTTCGGGCTTGTTTGTGTGTTATATATTGTCTCTAAGTAATCTAGGCACAATTAAGCCGTCCAACTAAGCAGTGTTCTAAAAATCTCGACTGGACGCCGCCTAAGCACCCACCTACGCCTAACCGCCTAGGCGATTACAACAATCTTGCATAGTAAACCGACTGAATTAAAATAATTAGATGGTTGTGGTGTTGGTGTTATTGGGGGTTGTGCTTCTAAATTGTTTAGTGTTATTTTTTTTAGGTATTTTAGATATTAGTTACCATTTTTAGTATAATGAAATTCATATTTATTTCTATATATAATAATATATCTATTAAAAATATAAAAAATACAAATCCGATTACCGATTAATCCCCGCCTAGTCCCCGATTAATCCTTGAAAGACCTAGCCGTCCGACTAGCGTCTGACGACCTTGAACCTTACAACTAAGTTTTGAAGTGGTGATTGGTTCTTCCTTTCTTTTTTACTTCTCAGCTGCTCATAACTTGTCAATGTTTTGAAATGAAGTATTTAATTTTAGAATATAGATCACTAGGTGCAGAATGAAGGTTGTGTTTCGTCACAAGTAATGCCCAGGAATTCCCCCCGAATAAGTAACAAATCTATATGTTAGCCACTAAATAGTTAATCTCTCTCGCAATTCAAGAGTTCCTCACTCTTGAGAAAACCCTATCCCTTAGAGAGTTATCTATCTCTGTCGTTGATGTGACCGTCGTTAGTCCTATCGTCGATTTTGTCTCATCGCAGTCAACTCTGGTGAAGTCTCTCCCACGTGCACTATCGTCTCGCCCCTCGTCAGACGTGAAGTCTCCTACTAAACTGGGGCGCAGAAGAAACCCTAAATCATCTTCTGCAGCCTCAGTCACTCTCTCATCCTCATCCACGCCACCTCTCTCGCTTCCCCCGACTACAACCTCCATAGCTTTCTCCTTTGGTTCCTCGGAACCGGTGGGTAAAGTTCGGAGTGGATGTCTTCTGAAGACCCAAAACCTAACTTTTTCTGTAAGTAAAGTTAGGGTTTTGGGAAACCTCGATCCGCCGCCTCCTATGGCCGAGCAGAAAGCCCTACCACCCACTCGAGATGATGAGCAACCTCTGTTGGCTTAGATGAAGGTCCCTTCTCTCCGACCACAGGTGGAACCTACTCCTTCATGCGTGACCAGTACTCCGGTCGTCATCTTCTCGCCTCTCCCCGTCAAAGTGCCGCCTGATCCAGGACCTGCCTCCACCATTCTGCCCCCTCCGTTCTGGGATCCTCTTAAAGGAAAAGCTCTCATGCCTACTCAAGGAGGCTGAATCCAGGGAGGGCGGACGTGATTGCCCTCTATGAGGGGATCGGGGTTCCATGATCCCAGTGTTCCTCACACCACCTCCGGGGATGACTCACCGTCGTCGTTCCTTCAAACCCAAGGAATCCGGCTCAACCTCAGTGGCACCTCCCCCTCTGATAGGTCTGGACACCCAACTCCTCAACCAACAGGATGGCTTTTCGGCCTACTCTTTGGAGGATGAGGAGGAGGAGGAGGAGGAGATTAAGGTGATGGTACCATACACCCTGGTGAGCCCATACATCTTTGGTAGGCAACAATTTGCCATTATGGGTAACCTATGGTCGTTCAAACCGCTCTAGAAAGACGTCCTCCTTCGGATCATCGTGAAGGCATGTGGTACATCAATGGAAGGGTGGGTGATTAGAGATATCGGCCCGGGGGTGTTCGGTTTCTACTTTGAAACTGAGAAAGCTCGGGCATGGGTACGAGACAACGAACCATGGTGCTTCGATGGAAGACCTCTCCTACTAGGTGACCTAAACTCGATGGCTAGAGAACCCCCCCCCCCCCTGAAATAGGCTCCAACTATGGGTGCATACTCGTGTCCTTCCCCCATTGGTCCGTACCAAAAACCACGGGGAAAACAATTGAGGCGACACTAAGGCTCTATGTCCATGACCTGTGTGACAAGTGGGGGCATGCTGGGGAGATTCAGTCAAAGTCCGCTTCTGGCATTCTGTAGAGCGCCTCCTTCGACGCTACCTCCTACTACGCTTTCTGGAATTCCCGACCCGATCGTGTCACCATTACCTACGCAAAGCTCCCTTCGTTTTGTTATAACTATGAGATGATAGTTCACATAGTGTCCGAGTGTGATCAGGAGGTGATTGGTACCCCTCGGTTCGACTCTTCGATGCTGGAGTATCAAATTGACTGCCAACCCAAAACGTATGCTACAGATTGGAACGCTAAGTAGTCTCGCAATCCAGTATCCTCAATGCGATGCCGTGCACAGTCATTAATAGAGAACGAAACAATAATTTCTTGGCATATTCAAAATGTATGCACATACCTCTATCAATCACTCTCGTCCGTACTCTCTTTAGCTTATAATGCAATATCCGTTCACCTTTTTTTTTATAAAAACCCATAATCTCACCTAAAGTAGCCATATCGCATTGCTTTCAGCTCTCTCATCTTCGTTTAAATATGGCTTCTAAGATTCTTCTTGTTCTGCTTCTTGGCCTTCTCGTTTGTTCCACTATCGGTGCTCGGCAGCCGGTGGTCGGCCAAGAAGAGGGTGCTTCTAGGGACCACAAAACCTTCTTTCCTAATCACCGCGGTGGTCCTATCCAAGGTGTTGGTAGCCTCGCCATTGGAGGTGGTGGGCATAACGGAGGAGGTGGGGCTGGTGGAGCTGGTGGTGGGGATAATGGAGGAGGTGGAGCTGGTGGTGGAGAGAATGGAGGAGGTGGTGGAGGGGTTGGATTTCCCTAGAAAATTGCAAGCAAATGCAGCAAAAATGAAGGGTAAATGTATTGTAATATATTTGGTCTCTAACTATGACTACGAAGTTACTTGTACGCGACATATAGTCCATTAAAACGGTGAGTCGTATAATGTATTCATGGCTTATGTACGAATAAAAAGTCACCTACGTACTCTTATACATAGAGTTTCAGAATTACTATCTACAAAAAAAAAAATCATACATATTCGTGAAACATGACGAAGAATATCATCTGATTTTTGTATAGCATTAGCAGGGGCGGAACCAAAAAAAATTTCAGGGGTAGCCAAGATAAAAACAAAAGAAAGAATTGGGATGTGTTCGTCGTAATTCGAACTCGAGTTCCATTGTAAATATCAGGAGTTTTATACCATTAGACCCAATTGTTATATGTCGGAACACCCTAAATATAAGGTGGTTCCACCCCTGAGCATTAGATGATCAACACTCTCAAAAATCATAAAATTGTGGTATATCAGGTTAAGTCTTTTAGAGCATTGGCTGTAGTTGACTTAGTCTATTAGTTTGTTAGGATCAGAGTTTCATCTCAATCGGTATTTCAACCGTCCACACCAAGCTTCATAGTACTAAGCTTTTTTTTTTCTTAAACAAAATTAGGATTCATATTACTTCATGGACAAAACAATATATAAGTAATTAGGTTGAATAACGAACGAGGTTAATGTCGAAATAGTGTATAAAAGAGGGTATTGACTTGCCAAGACCCATCTTTTAAATCATTGACAAAATGGTTTGCCGTCTCCTATTAGACTACTTAAGGGATGGTTAAGTTGCACGAACATTCACATCTACACTAAGTCACATTAGAGTGTCTGAAAGCATATTCTTCTTCGGGAAAGGAACATATACTGATTGAAGGATGCTAGTTGACTTAAAAGAAACTCATGAAATAACAGATGAGGATGAAAGGCCGATGCTGGCCTCGAGGGCCCGCCTTCCTAATAGACGGCCCGCTGCCTTTGAAAGGCCTCATTTGGTCCTACGAGCCTGCTTGATAGACCTTGCCTTTTCCTACGAGTGCTGCTCACCGCACTCCCCACCAAATGGGCCCTCCAAGACCTGCTTCCGGACCCCACTACTCGCGGAGCTGGAAGTGAGGAGTTGTCGGGACTTGTGTACCTTTCCTAGCTTCGACGAGTCGAGCGGTTCCATCCCAACTCCGATGAGACGGGCAAGCCAATGGAGACACGAAGCTCAAGGGGAGAACAACAGGGCACCACGACGGAGGAAGAAGAACATAACCTTCGAGCCACGACCCAGAAATTGTCGGCCAAGGTCAGGAAGAGAGAGGTCACCGGCCAGGAAGCTTTCCCGAGCAGTAGAAATGAAGTTGGAGCAGAAGAAGAGACCTCAACCAAACGAAGAGAGCCCGTGCTGTAGAAGGCTAGGGGGAGAGAAGAAAGTGTGACGGACAATAACCATGACCGGAGTCGTGACCGTTGTCAGTGAGACGGAGAGAAAAATAAGGGGCGGTTAGGGTTTTGAAAGGAAACGAGAGGTTGGGTCTACTTTTTATTCATCAAGCCTATTGGGGTTGGCCTAATTTTAGACGAGTCGAATTTTTGATAGCCGATATGAGACTGAATCCAATGACCTGTGGAAATAAATTTATTAACTAAACCTTTATGTTCACTAGTTGGTTTATGCTTTGTAAAATGAGTACAGTTATGTACTCATCGATCTACTTTATATTTTAATAATAATCGTATATGTTCTTCTCAAAAAAAACAGCAATGCACAAGTACGATATTGTATTGCAAACACATTCTCTTAATGGCATTAAAAGAAGTGGTTGAGAATAAGTCAAGGCCTTGGACATAAGAGTTGAGAGGAAAGACACGAATATAGGGACATTCCGTGTCAAAGACATGACCTTTCAACCGCAAATGCCTCCTCTCCACACTCATTCTCTTCACATTCAACATATAAATTACAAACTTAACATATCTCGACAGGCCAAAAACGAAGCCAAAACTCATACACCATAACTATATAGATATAGTAAAATTTTCTATCAAGAACAAACATGAATGCCAATAAGATACTCCTCTTGGCCCTTATCGGCCTTCTCGTTTGTTACGCGGATGCGCAAGCAGGCGGGAGCCAGGAAAACGAGCTAGAAAAGGACGACGACGCTCCACGCCCTGATCGAGAGCTTGGAGTCCTTGACCGGGCCTTTGGTAAACACACGGCCGCTAAAGATGTTATTCATGGAGGTGGTAATGTTTGATACGTGTTTGCTTCTCCAATGCGCCTTGTCGTGAATTATTAAAAAATTGATGTATAAAAATTAATTTATTTTTTCTTTATGTATGTGACATTATATATCAACTCTAATGATATATACATACCGATCATTGTATGAACGTAGTTGACATATCTCTTAATAATATTTCAATTGTTGTAAAGCTCGTGTTTATAAGATCGAGTTTGGATGGAACCAGCAGCAAAACATCGATGGCTCAATAGTAACAGGAATGCAAAAGTTGGTGTCTACGGGTTGGTTACCGAGCAATCAAGAAAGAACACTTGAGATTGGGAGTTAGAGAGTGAAATAATTTCTATTCATATCGTGAGAGTGTCTTACAAGATTGTTGTGTTGAGTTGTGTTTTGGTGTGTCTAATACAAGGATTTGGTACATCTGGCATGTGAATTGTGGTGGCCACACATGGCATAGTCATGTCATCTCACAACACTCCCCCTTAAACACCATAATGCGCTTCAAGTTCGGTTTTCCTCGTTAAAAACCTTCTCAGGAAAACCTGATGGGACAAAACCTGTAAAGAAAAGAGTGTTACACACAAAAGTGTGCTTGAAGTTTTTCTTGATGTTGTACTTTATGCTGCCTCATTAAAAACCTTTCCAAGAAAACCCCGTGGGACAAAACTTGGATAAGGGAAAAAGAATGCAGCGCAAAAAACTTGTCTCCCCCTGACTTCAGACATGCTACTTTGGTTGGTTTATAAGGCGACGTGTAAAACCCGATTTGGTTTAAAAGGGTATTAAAGTGTGAACTGATACTTGGGGGTTGTTTTTGCATCAAGTTTGGTTTTTTTAAAAAAAAGAAAAAAAGGGGGGGGGGGGGGGGGGGGGGGGGGGGTTTGAGGCTGGTTCTGGGTTGGGCAGGGCAGCAGACGCGAGTGGGCCTGAGCCGAGCGAGCCCATACCTCACGCACGAAGCCCAGACGACCCCAGGCCCAACCCGCGTCGAAACCCTAACCTTAAAAGGACCCTCCACCCTCTTCAGCCTCTGAAACGCAGCACGCATCCCGAGACGAGAGCGTCTCTCTCCCGTCGAACTGAAACCCTCCGACGCCGTCGTTCTTCCACTCCTTCTCCGGCCACCACCACTTCTTCTCCGAGCTAACACACATCCTCCTCCTCTTCTTCTCCTTCTTCTTCTACCCGTCGTGCCAGAAACCCAGACACCACCACCCGTCTTCTCCATCTCCGATTCAACGCCGCCGCCGACGAGTACGAGCCCACAGTGCCTGATTCAGGCAGAACTTCACACGGTGAGTCGTTCCTCACAGGTTCCACCCTGTTCCCCCTTCTTCTCGCGTCGATTCGAAGGGCGTCAAGTTCTTTTGGGGTCAGAGAGGGTCGGGAGCGTCGCCGGAACTCTCCGAGTTCCAGATCCGCGATTCACATCGCTGGCGAGCCCTTGGCCGTCAGATCTGGCCGGGAGGGTTCGGACCTCGCCCCACTCCTCGTTCCGGTTGAAGTCCCGAGCCTCTGTCAACCCAACAGACGCCGGAGCTGCCGTCGAACCCTGACGCCACCACCGCCGGAGTCGCCGGAAACCTAACCTCAGCCGACGCCGTCTTCAGCTCAGACCGGACGAAGAAGAGACCTTGGGCTCGGGCTCGGAGCTCAGCTGGGCCTCGGCCTAGACAGGATTTGGGCCTTGGGCTCGAATCTGGTCTGGGCCATGGCCCGGACTGACTCTGTACTTCGAGTCCGGACTCGGGCCTGACTCCGGGACTGGATCGGATACGGACCGTTTGGACAAACTCATTTAATTAATTTTAAAACTGATTTAAACGACACTTGAGACTAAGTCGGACTTTTATCGGATTAAATGGTGTAATCAAAGGAAATGAAGAACTGTTAATTTAAAGAACTGGGTAATCTGGACCCGATCTGATTTTGGATCGTTTGCGTGTAAACCCAGATTCGTAGCTGGGACTTCGCCGAGGTGACGAGGCGAGCCGGATATCTGTTGATAGGAGTATTTGTTCGTAGGAAGACCGCAAGGTAGGGAAACCCTTAATTACTTAATTACCGCTTAGAATGCATGATTAGGATAATAAAATCGGAAAGGTCCTAGAATTGCCTATAGGATGCGAATAACTAGAATAATCGTATTTCAATTACTAATAATTGGATGAGTCTAGTATGCATGCTTAGGACGATGACAATTAGTGAAGTGTGCTTTCAATACTTGGGAACTTGATTTACTGGTAGAGAGGCTGTGAAGAGCTCTCGGATTAGTTGTGTGCTAGGTTCACATGCTTGATTGATAGTGTCGGGTTATCTTAAGAGTCTAATGAAACTAGATTAGCGTCTCTTATTGAGTGTCTATTTATTCGTTCACATGCTGTTGTGTGGTTGAATGCTTATTTAATTGATTGAGTGTTTATGTTGCTATAAT
Source organism: Erodium maritimum (assembly GCA_963921825.1). NCBI lineage: Eukaryota > Viridiplantae > Streptophyta > Magnoliopsida > Geraniales > Geraniaceae > Erodium > Erodium maritimum. The sequence continues at coordinate 7,171,189 of OY997591.1, forward strand.
TATTGGTTGAACGGATGATCGAGTATGATTGATTGTGCCAAAGGGGTACAATCAGGTGATCGATGTACCGATGGTCGGTGACAGGTAAGTGTACGGTAAGTATGAAACGGTATTGGTTGTGATGAAAGAGTGTTCCGACGTGTGTTACTTGATGGATGAATGAAATACTTGTTCCTTTATTCTTATTCTTGAAATGTATGTTCGTTTATTGGTTCGTCTGTTTGTTACTTGGTTTGGAACTACACCGGGGGGGGGGGGGGGGGGGGGGTAATCCGGTGCCGTTGTGATGGTTGGAGTTTGACAAAGGCAGTGGTTATTGAGTGATTATGGAGTGGTTAATTGAGTGACGTGAGGAGCTTATGGCTCGGCATATCCTACGGGATATTGAGTGATGTGAGGAGCCTATGGCTCGGCAGATCCTACGGGATATTGAGTGATGTGAGGAGCCTATGGCTCGGCAGATCCTACGGGATATTGAGTGATGTGAGGAGCCTATGGCTCGGCAGATCCTACGGGATATTGATGAGATTACTTCATGAGAGTTGGGTTCTAAGGTTTCACCCAATGGTATGCGTCCTACGGGAGCACTACCTTGGTTCCCTATGATTATGGTCCTTTGGAGACACTTTCGAGAATACCGAAGGCGAGCATCCCTATGGGATGGTGTCCGGTACTCCAACATATATATGTCTCCCTCCGGACCGAGGGAAAATCTGATATGATATGAATACTTTAATGGATCGGAATATGGGAACCGAGGTGACACTAAATTTTATTCATGGATCGGAGGCTTGAGAAAGCAGGTGGTTGGCGTAATATCAATTACTCCCATTTAGTCGTTATGATATCTTATGTTAATTCTGTTATGGAACCTTTCAAGTTAATGTTATTTTCGAGAGTACGAGTCTATCGTATTCCATCTTAGTTATACTTTCTTTCATTGTGTTTATCTTATTCTATTTCATTTGTTTATTGTCTCATCGTACTTATCTTATTCTATATTGTTACGCTTTATTTCATTGTGGTCGTGTTGACTCTTATTTAAGTCATCCGTTTATACAGTATAATGTTGATCCAAGGGTGAATTGTTAAGGTTTTTCCTATTGGGCGTAAGCTCACCCCTTTGTTTCTCTTACTGTTTTACAGGAGTATCTGATGTCTAGAGAGGAGAGGCTTGGGAGCTTCCGTGATCTTGGGTTTTAGTTTAGACTTATGTTGGCCGTCGCACTAAACGTTTACTTATTACTTTACTTGTTGAGCTGTGACTCACTGGAGATTCTGAACTTTTATTTGCTGATTTGAGGAGATTTACTTGTCTATTTAAAAGGTTTTATAATTACTAATTATCGTTTTCTTTACAAATTCTATTCACGTCTCAATTCCGGTCAAAACTGGATTTGGGGCGTGACAATTTGGTATCAGAGCCTGGTTTCATTTGAAACAGGTTGTAATTTTCGAACCGTTTTCAAAAACCTCGGACCAACATAATTTAGGTGGGTAGAATTAGGAAGTCTAAGTCGAGTACTCAGTGATGCGGAGTTAAACACGTTGATGCATAGAGTAAGAACGACTCGAGTCTTACTGTTTATTTGGTTACTCAATGTTGAACTCCTCTTACTATAACGGTTGTGTCGCTTGAGGGATACCCTTACCTTATTGATTGTCAGATGCAGAGATCGGTGAAACCGATTGGTTGAGGTCGGTATTGGGTGAACGAGAAATGACTGAACCGTTGTATGATGCTTGTTGAGTAGCTTGTTATTTGATTAAGTGTATTACCGCGGTGGTTGATTGTTTTGTGGTGTTAAAGCTGAAGGATTAATGGATGGAAGTGTTGACGAAGTTAGGGATTGAATTTGTTAGGGTAGTACGGTCGAAAGGATGTAATCGAAGAGTGGATTTATGGAAGGATTGGATGGTTATGATTTGGAAATGGGTTGAGTGTCACCTCAGTTATAGTAATATGACTTATCTAAAATTTTGGCCTTGAAGGGTGTGACCCAATTGGAGTAACTTTGAAAAGGAATCGAAATTGAGTAATTTGGTACCCTTTGATTGCGTGTGTGTACTTTGCGAAGCATGAAAATCTCTGTGTTGATTGTGGTGTGCACTGCAGAGCATGGGGGCTCTTTGAGTATTATAACTGGTGGAAATTTATTGATAATTGTCCCGCTTAAGCGGAGGGTTAGTGGAAAATACGAATAGGTCATGCCGAATTTTCTGTAAAAACTGAAGTGTGGGTTCTGTCGCGAGTTGACACAGGGCGCCACTGTAGTCAAACGTGATGGTGGGATGTCAAGTGGTTACAACAAGGTTCGGGGACGCCTGAATCGAGTTGTAACGATTCGAGATCGTTTCGACTAATTGATTAAAGATAAGTAACTTGAATAAGACGAGTAAGGACTAATTGATTTGTTTCCGGATACCTCGTGAGGTATTCCCACTGCTACCATACACTCTCACACTCGTCAAACCACCATGTACTCAGTCAGGATGTCAAGACACCAGAACCACACCAAGGTTTTATTCTTAGACACTCACGCCTCCTCACGTGTAACGAAAACCGAAGGATGTGATGTCTGTGGGTTATGGGTCCACCACGCTTCCGCTGCGCCACTCTGATCTCGTCGTCACTCAGTCACCTCTCTTGACCGGTTGACAGCTTACTAGCGTTGTTGCGGCCCTCCGCCGCTCGGGCTCTCGTCTCCAATGTCTCGGCGGTCGACCGTGTGAATATACTAGCCCAAGCGACCTCGTTCCACTGTTTTCGTTGTATCCACCATCTCAGGACTACACTCGATTCATCAGGTTGATAACTTGACCCAAACTCCGGGCTCGGGGCCCTCTCTCGAACTTTTTGCATTTAAACGCCTCGACGGCCTCCCAAACTGGTGCAAACGGTCCACGCCATAGTTCTGACCTCGCACCTCAACTCTGATGCTCTGTCCCGTTACAGCCCGGGACCTGCTGGTGTTGCTTCTCTTAACCTCCCCAGTGGGAGTAACTCGTGCATTTGTGCCCCCAACGGATTACCTCTCCTACCTCGAGGTGCCACGACGCCAGTACCCTCCACACGGGTAACGCCCACGTTTAATTTCTTACTCTTAAAGAACGACGCGCTTAAGATAACTAACGCCACACGCAGTCCACTCAATACTACTTATAGTATTAATATACTCAATATAGTAATATAGTCACGCAGATGCACACAGCAAAGAAGTTAGCACACTAGTGCTTCACACAGACATAAATATATACACACAAATCATATATACACACAGCAGGATTTCACTCGATTTCACACTTAAGCCACATAAGCTATAGTTACATCACAGGCAAAACCACAAAGCACACTCATATTTCAGTTTCAAATTCTTAGCAATCCTCTTTCTAACAAAACATTCATGTTGACATCGCGTCGTTACAACCTGATTCAGGCGTCCCCGAACTACGTTGTAACCACTTGACATCCCCCCATTCACGTCCAGCTACAGTGGCCCCTATAGCCGAATCGTGATGGTACATACACTTCAGTTTCTGCAGAAAATCGGGCATGACCCGTTCATAAATTATGTTAACCATCCGCTTATGCGCGACAACCTAACATTACCTGCACACAACACTCAATCACAATTATAGCACACATCAATTTATCTCAACTTTTACACCTCGACCAAGTCCACACTAGAAACAACAGTTAAATATGACAACGAGACCAACCACACAGGTTCACCAAGGGTACACGGCACTTAGACCGAACCAACCACCAACCCGAGACTCTTTCCGCCTCGTTTCTACGCGTAGAACACCTCTGACTTGCGTAACCGACACACAGTACCCTAACGACCCACTCTACCCACCTAAGTAACGTACGGTCCGAGGTTTTGAAAACTCATTTCAAAATGAAACCAGGCTCTGATACCAAATTGTCACGCCCCAAATCCGGTTTTGACCGAATTCGAGCCGTGAGCTAAAACAATAATGATTTTCGTCGAAAATAAAACCAACAAGCCTCGATTCACAATTTTTAAAACTTTAAACAAAGTCGCAAGTCGTAGCTCAATAAAACAATAGTAAAATAGTTCAACAGTTAACAGTACGTCGCTAGACACTAGCTAAACCCTCGCTAGCTCCCAAGCTCCGAGAGTCCTGCTAGTACAGATCCCGCTCAACACCTGAAACACAACAAAGTAAGGGGGTGAGCTTACGCTCAGTAGGAAAAGTAGTTAAGGTTCTAAACCATAGTTCATCACCACGGGTAACCGTCCAATTAGGGCATACTCGTAACGCACCACTATTCGAAACAAATAAACCATTACTCTCATACAACACTTGGCCTTCACTCAGGCACAACCCGCACAACGACTTACAACAAACCGAACTCAAAACCACTTTCCACAACCAGCTCTTGACACTCATCACCTAACAATTCTCTATGAACAACACCTACGGTTATCTCACAACCGACCACGCGTGCGAACTCGCACTGCAACGCAGAAATTAGGTATAACCATCTCAAGTCACCACACGCTCTCACAAGACCCAAGTCACACTTAACCCAAGGCACAAGCCAGACTGCCCGCACGGCACACACAGTAGACAGCGCCCAAAGCCCAACCACACGCACAGCGCACACACAGACCAACCCAGAGAAAAAGGCACACAGCAAAACACACATAGAGTCCATAGGACGGCACACAGCAAATAACGGGGAAGGGTCCGGACGAAACGCACACAGATGTCGTAAATTGCGGGAGTCAACTCCATCGATTTGCACACAGCTGATTATATCGTACCGGAACACACAGCGTCAGTCACGATATCTTCCTCCTCACACAGACGAAGGGCGCTACTCTCATATGTACCGAACTGGAACTCCACCGATTTGCACACAGCCGCTTATATCGCACTGGAACACACAACGTCAGTCACGATATCTTCCTCCTCACACAGATGAAGGGCTCTACTCAACGTAAATATAAAACCGACACACTCCTCGATCAATCCCATCCCGGATTATGAGTCATCTAAACACGCCATCCTTGGCCTCGATATGATTATCCATCCGGCTACGCCGTCTCTTAAACACACACAGGGTTTCGCACACAGCACACTCACCGATGGTCTCGGTATACCAGTCGAACCATCTTAGCATACACCTGGTCTATCACTCACCCGGTCATTTCACAAACAAGGGTTCACATAGTCACACATGGCACACTTGCCCACACAGCCACAGCATGCAACAACGATGATAGTTCTATTTAGACTCTTAACCATCCTCAAACCGTCACGTACTTACCATCACTTACTGTCTCCACACTCCATATGGTAACTCCACCGGCTTAACCAGTATTAAAATCTCTCATTCATCCCACAGTTCAACATATCAAATAAACAAGAAATAACCACACATGTCATCAACATGTATCACTAGTTCAATACTATCCGTTTTCGTGTTCGTTAATTAATACCCGATCAAACAACACAAAGCATGACAGTATACACACTCAGCAAACAATCCTACAGGCACGACATGACCCAGTTCTACCAGCACGACAATTCCCAAGACAGAAACATAAATGTTCACAGTTCAACGTCTACACTAGTTGTTCGTATCCTACATGCCAAACTACGATCTTTCCGGTTTTATTATTTCCTAGCATGCAAACTAGTAACTTTCCGTAATTAAAGCGTTATCCGCTACTTTCCCTACCTCAAGACGATACCACAGCAGCGTCTCCTAGCTGTTGGCGACCGGGCCAACACCGTCTTCTAGGGCGAAGTCCGCGTCCGGGTTTAACTCCGTTCTTCTCTTCGCTCGAAGCCGAACTCTACTTTACACAGAAAGTTACAATTAAAACCGATTTCACAATTTAATTTAAAAGGTTACAACGGTCTCGATTTAAGTTCAAAAGTGGTCTTTTAGACTCGAGCGGGCTAAAAGCGGGACTACGACGAATCGGGATCGAGCACCCAAGCACCGAAAACAATGCACGTTTCCCGAGGCACGATCCCAGTGCACAGATCTCGAGACACTGGTTTCATGGCATGATTCTCGAGGTACGGGTTTCGTGGCACGGTTCCCGAGGCACCTGATTCAACGTTCCACTCTTATCCCGTTTTACAGTCCAGAATCCAAAAACTATTACAATTCGTTCAAGTCCAAAATCCCCCTTTTTCTTCTTTTATTAACATTAAAATAAAACTGTTTCAACTTCCATTTTCTTTTTGGTTTTCAACAGTTCGAAACTGAAACTCTTTTCTTTTAAATTCTTTTCAAAAAACTGCTCTGATCTTTTCCATTCTCAAAGGTTCAAGTCCAGATTTGTAAGAGCCCAGAGATGAACACGCTCGGGACAAACCACAAAAACCAAGAAACGAAAGAAGGGAGAGGAGCTCGGTTTTGACACCGGCCGACCACCGGCGACGATATCGCCGGCGACCGAACCCCAATGGTGAGAATCCCACCGTGGGGAAAGGAGACGACGTCGGGGAGGGTAGAGGTTGAGGTCGAGGCAGCGGCGGAACACGGCGACAACCCCTCGATGTAGATCTGGACGGCGCGAGCTTGGGGTGAGAGAGTCTCTCCTTCGCCGGCGTCTCCGAGCCGTGCACGGCGAAGAGAAGAGGTAGAGGGAGGTTGGGATAGAGAGGGGTCGGAATCGAAGTCTGCGAAAGAAGATGAAGGAGAGAGAGGGTTAAGGGACGGTGCGATACGAAGCAGACGAGGAATGGGTTGAAAACCCTAAAAACGGGACTTTTATACCTCGGGCTGGAGATAGTTGGGCCCCTAACGGGCTTCTGCACGGCACAAACGCGAGAGACCAGGGCCGGGTTGGCCTGGTCGGGCCTGCGGGTCTGGGCGGGTCTACCCGGTCCAGTTTCTTCTTCTTCTCTTTTTTTTTTAAAAAAAAACATTTATTTATTTATTTAAAACTGATTCAAAATTCATTTTTTTTGAACGAAGAAGAGGTTAAACTCAAAATTCACCCTCGACGTTTCGATCGAACAAAAACTTAAAACTTAAACCGCTTAAAGCCGGAGCGGTCTTCACAAGAACCGCCCCCGGTAGATCCCGGTCGAACCGGAGGTTTTAGACGAAAGTTGACTTTTTGACGGAAAATGTCACGCCCCAAATCCGGTTTTGACCGAACTCGAGACGTGACCTGAGCTAATAATGGAAAATAATAAACACCTGATAAACATTTTAACAACTAGACTAAACTCCATCAAATCCTCATAAATAAGTAGTTCGAAAACCTCAAATGTGAGTCAAAGATCAACATAAAGTGCAAGATATATAGTGTTTAGTACAAAAGACCAACACAACTCTAGAATAATCCCCAAGACGTCTAGAAGCTCCCGAGCCTCGAACTCACTAGACATCAAGTACGCCTGTAAAAACAGTAAGAAAACTATAAGGGTGAGCTTACGCTCAGTAGGAAAAATCGTAAACAATTTAATCTTTAGTTTACTCATAAAACATGCCTTAACATGACAACGCAAATAACAGTTCAAAAACGAATAAACAATGGAATGCCAATAATCAGAATAAATAAAGAATAGTATTGCATTCTCAAGGACAACAGTAACTCAAAAGATTCCATGAAAAGTACTATAAACAAATCATGGCTACTAAAACGGGAACAAATAATATCACACCAACCATTTGCTTTCTCAAGCCTCTGATCCATGGATAGATTCTGGTGTCACATCGGTTCCCACATTCCGATCCACCAGAGTACCCATATCATATCAGATTTTCCGTCGGTCCAGAGGAGGCACATACATCGGGGCACCGGAAACAATCCCAAAGGGCGCTTATCGTCGGAATTCTCGGAAATGCCTCCAAAGGACCATATGTCATAGGGAACCAAGGTAGTGCTCCCGTAGGACGCATACACTCAGGTGAAACCACAAGTAACCATTCCCCGCAGGGTAAAACCATCCAATTTCCCGCAGGCTCCGATAACTAATGCCCCGCAGGGTCCAATAATCAATGCCCGCAGGCACCAATAATCCATGCCCCGCAGGGTCCAATAATCAATGCCTGCAGGCTCCAATAATCCATGCCCCGCAGGCTCCAATAATCAACGCCCCGCAGGCTCCAATAACCAATCATTATCCCGCAGGATCTGCCAACACCAACGACTATAACACCACCGGATTACCCCCCCCCCCCCCCCCGGTGTAAGTATCATACCGAACAACCAATCATCCTAAGAATAAGAATAAGGGAAACACACAATAACACATCGACCAACCAACGTTTATAGAATCACACTTTCACCACAACACATCAAAGACATCCATTTAATCCTCACACTTACCGTTATACTTACCTGTCACGATCCCTCGGTCCATCGATCACCTGATCGTACCGTTTAGCACAATCAGTCATACTCGATCATCCGTTCAAGCATTCAATCATTCAACATTCAATCAATCAACCAAACATATAAACATTCAATCAATCAACCAAGCATACTATTTAGCTAGTTTCGTTAGACTCTTAACTTATCCAAACTAGGCAACCAAGCATGCGAACCTAACACAACAACTAATCCGAGGGCTCATCACGGCCTCTCTACCAGTAAAGCAATTCCCAAGTATTGAAAGCGAGTTACACTAGTTATTCTCATCCTATGCATGCATACTAGACACATCCGGTTATTAGTAATTGAAAGACGATTATTCCAGTTATTCGCATCCTATATGCAATTCTAGGACCTTTCCGATTTTATTAACCTAATAGGCATACTAGCAATGAAATACTCGAGTAATTAGGACTTTCCCTACCTTGTGGTCTTCCTCTTAAACTCTGTTGTTAAGCCGATTAGTCTCTCCTCCGTTCTTCACACGGGTTCCGGAGTGATCTTCGTCTCTCTAGCTCGGGTCCAAGGACTTTCCTTCTCTTGAGCTCGGGCTCACGGTCTTGGACCATAACAATACCAAAATTAGTAACCCAACGGAGTGTTCCTCAACCAAAAAAATTACAGAACAAACCTCAAGCATTGGAAACAAGGTCAAAGAAGTGATCTAGAAATCAAAATGGGCTAAAAGGAAGGGTTTTTGTGTCACCCCAAATCCGGTTTCGCCCAGACTCAAGACGTGACTAAAGATTTACAGTAAAACAAAAATAATGAAATAAAATAAAACTTCCAAATGATATAAATCCTTCAAAAAAGTAAAGAGTCACAGCTCAAACGGTAAAACACAATATCCAACATAAAAGACTACACGTCTCTAAAACTAGCTAAACCCTCAAGCTCCCAAGCTCCGAGAGTCCGGCTAATTCTGCCCCCGCTCAACACCTGAAACACCACAGCGACAGGAGGGGTGAGCTTACGCTCAGTAGGGAAAATGCATAACCAGGTCACCCTTTTAGTTTAATAAACAAGAGTTCACAAGTTCATTCAAATCTTAATAAAACGAGAAACCAAACCGATGATGAAATACAAAGGCAAACTGAATGTTTAACAATTTCAAAGAGTCAATAATGATCGTAGGAAAATAAGGGAATCAATGCATTTCTTAAATAATCAATAGAAGATCGAACGTTCAAGTAATGCCGTGGGACATGAAGTCGCCACCCTCCGATCCACAATACTAGTTGTGTCATGTCGGATTTTCCCTCGGTCTAGAGGAGACGCATAACGTCGCAAAGACGTATAACATCAAGAATGCCGGAAACATCCCTATGAGGACGCATATCATCGGGATTCTCAGAAACGTCTCCAAAGGACCATATGTCATCGGGACAAGTAGAAGAATGTCGTGGGACATGTAGTCGCCACCCTCCGATCCACACACTCTCTGTGTCATATCGGATTTTCCCTCGGTCCAGAGGAGACGCATAACGTCGCAACGACGTATAACGTCGAGAATGCCGGAAACATCCCTAGGAGGACGCATATCGTCGGGATTCTCGGAAACGTCTCCAAAGGACCATATGTCATAGGGAACCAAGGTAATACTCCCGCAGGACGCATACGCTCGGGGGAAATAATCAAGAAATCAATCCCCGCAGGGTAAACCATCCAATTGCCCCGCAGGGTTGAGTGTCCAATGTCCGGCAGGGTCCGTAACCATTTCCCGCATGCTCGATAACCAATGCCCCACAGGGTCCATAACCATTGCCCGCAGGCTCAATAACCAATGCCCCGCAGGGTCCATAACCGTTGCCCGCAGGCTCAATAACCGATGCCCCGCAGGGTCCCTAACCGTTATCCTGCATGATCAATAACCGATGCCCCGCAGGCTCGATAACCAATGCCCCGCAGGGTCACTAACCGTTATCCCGCAGGATCAATAAATGATGCCCCGCAGGGTCCGTAACCATTATCCTGCAGGATTTGCCAAACGATACCCCGCAGGGTCTACCAAACAATATCCCGCAGGATCTACCAAACAATGCCCTGTAGGGTCCATAACCAATCATAGAAATACACACGTTCATTAATACACACCCCACGGGACTCATACCCATAATTACACTTACCGTTACTTACCACTTGCTCTCCACCGGTCAATCGATCACCTGATCGTACCTCCTCGGCACAACCAGTCATACTCGATCAACCATTCAATCTCTTAAGCATTCAATCAACCAACCAAGGATTTAGGCATTCAAATTAAACATTCAAACATTCAAGCATGCATTCGATCATTCAAGCGCTCAAGCATGTATTCAATCTAGTTTCATTAGACTCATAATTATCCTAATGACTAGCAACCAAGCATGTGAAGCTAACACACAACTAATCCGAGGGCTCATCACGGCCTCTCTACTAGTAAATCAATCACAAGTATTGAAAGCGATTTAACTAGTGATATGCATCCTAATCATGCATTTCTAGACTCGTCCGGTTATTAGTAATCGAAAGACGCTTATTCTAGTGATTCGCATCCTATATGCAACTCTAAGACCTTTCCGATTTTATTAATCTAATAGGCATACTAGTATTGAAATACTCGAGGAGTTAGGACTTTCCCTACCTTGTGGTCTTCCTCTAAAACTCTGCTGTAAAGCCGGTTAGTCTCTACTCCGTTCTTCACACGAGTTCCGGCGTGATCTTCGTTCTTCTAGCTCGGGTCCAAGTTCTTCGTTCTCGGGCGAAGTCTCGTCTAGGTTGACAAATAAATATCCAATCAATACTGATAGTTGTCCAAAGGTCCACTGATTTAACCAAATTTGTCCTTTAATTTCTCACCTTGAATTGATTAAATCAGTTAATTAAATCTGATTTTAAAATATTTTTCTTTGAAACCGGGTTGACCCGGATCCAAGCCCAAACCTGGTCCTGACCCGGTCCAGACCCGGCCTGACCCGGACCCAGACCCTGGGCCTGGCTCGTCCTTGGTGCTGCTCGGCCCAAGGCCCAAACGGCCCTGATGGTCCAAATTCGTGCCTGAGACGCGGCTAGGGTTGGTCTGAAGTGCGATGGTGGCGGCGGCTCTACTCCGGTGGCGGCGACAGCGGCAAGAAGCTCGGAGGAGGGGAGACGTCCGGTGGGAGTGCCAGGGCTCCGTCGTGGACGAGAGGCGAAGCCTGGCGTGCCCTCATCGTTCCTCCGTCGCGAATCTGGCTAGGGAACTCTCCGGCGAGAGGAAACGATATCGGCGTTCACCCAGAGGAAGGAGAGTCGGGGAAAAAAGGACGGGGTCGGACGTCGTTTACCTGTTGAGGTCTCTGTCACCAGCTTGACTCGAATCATTCCCGAGAGAGACGGCCGGACACGGGATCTCTCCGTCGACGGCGTCTGGGTTTAGGGCTCGAGGCCTCGATCCGTAGATAGAGATGAAGGGATTGCCGGTGGCGTGGTCGTGGTGGGAAGTAGAAACAGAAGAAGGAGAAGTGAAGAGAGGAGCTCCAGCGTTGGTTCTCGGTGTGGACGACGACGAGGGGATAGATTTGGTGATGGAGAGACGCGAGGGAGAGAGAAGGGAGAAAGGGGCGGCGTCAGATCTCCTTGGTTCGCGTGCGAGGACGCGTGAAGAAGGAGAAGCGAGGAGTCTTTAGGGTTGGCGTGGGCTCAAGCTTGGGGCATGGTTCGCGCGATTGGGCTGGGCCCGGTTCTCTGGCCGGCCCAGTCCAGTCCAAAACCTGCTCTCCTCTCTTTCTTTTTTTTTTCTTTTTCAAACAATTTCAATTTACAACTCGTTTTTACAACCTCGACGTTTCAATTCGAAGAAGATAACTTAAAATAATAATTTTCTTCTTTTAATTTAGCCGGTCTTCACATTTTGGATCTGGAGGTCTGATCCGGAAGGTGGCCCTGACCGTAGCACAGGCCGTGCCGGAATCTGGCACGGACCGTGTCACAGACCGGCCTGGTAACCAGCACGAACTGTGCGAGGTTCCGTGCTGGTCTCACGCCAGTTCCGCGCAGCACGCCGTGCCGGCACAGGGCCCGGTCCGGGTCACGCTCCGTAGCGAACCAATCCAGGTTCTTCCCCTTTCTTCCCAGCTCGAGTTTCATGAAAATCAAATCAAAAACCACATTTCCAAGTCCTTCTAATTCCAAAATGTTCATCAAAAGTCTCCAAACATCAACACCCTCAATGGGTTCATCAAAACTTCAACCAAAAACACAATCCAAGCAACCTACTTCACTACTTCTTCTCCAAGCAACAACCAAAAAAACTAGTTCTTCAACTTCAAGCCAAAAACCCACAAAGACCCAAATTGGAGAGTAGATGAAATGGAGAGTTGAGAGCATTCATACCTCTAGGAAGGTGAGATGATGAAGATGGAAGGAAAATGGAGGCAAAAGGACTAAGAATAAGCTCCAAAATGCTAGCTTTCCTCCCTTTCTTCTTCCTCAAGAAATGAGCTCTTCTCCTCTTCTCCCCTTGTGATTTTCGGCTGCAACAATAAGGAATGAGCTGAGTTGTGTGCTCATGTTGCTTTAAATGACCTATTTTGCCTAATTACCAAAAAGCCCTTAAGGTCATATCCCTTTAAAGGTAAGTTGGGAGGGTATAAGAGTCAATTGAAGCTCCTTCTTCATCCTCCAAGCCAAACATGACAAGTGTCATGTGGGGTCACTTTCACTTAAATAATTTCCAGCTTACCAAGATTTTATCGGAAAATAACCGATATAAAGTCCAAGTTTGACCGAAATTTGACCTAACCAATATTACAGTCAAACTGAAGGAAACGGCCCAACTAAGCTAACCGTGATGACGGCTAAGCTTTTTGGGCCCAGGAAAGGTCCCGAATGGCTTCCTGAGCCATCGGTTGACTTTTTCGACTGAAAGTCAAACTTGTCTAGAATTCACCGGGATCGACCGGGAGCGGTTCTTACAGAAAAGTCAACCGATGACTCTGGGAGTCATTCGGTACCTTTCTGGGGCCCAAAAAGCTTAGTCGTCGTTACGGTTAGCTTAATTGGGTCGTTTCCTTTCAAACGAATGTAACTGTGGAAAAGTCAATTGTCGATCAATTTCGGGTCAAACTTCGTTTTTTAGGATTAAAATAAATTAAACCTTTTGTGCTGGATTTTCTTAAGATGAGAGGTGGTCCCCACATGGACAAGTGTCCATAGTGGCTTGGGTGAGAACAAACAAGGTGGAAAGGACCCATTTAACCCTCTATGTGTGGCTTTGAAGAGATAAGGGTAAGGGGGCATTTTGGGGATTTCAAAAGTAGGTTAAAGGCACAAAAAACAAGAGCAATTCAGATCATTTTGTGCTTGTGGCCGAAATTAGAGAGGGAGGAGAGAGAGAGGAGCTCCAATGGAAGCTTGAAGAAGAAGCAAAAGAAAAGAGAAGACTTTTGCCCATTTATACCGCAAAACACCTCCCAAATCTCATTTCCTTCATCTATTCTTCATTACCAAGGTAAATATCTAATCCTTTTTCGTTTTGGGTGATTTTGGTTCATGGGTTTTGAGGAAAAATGATGAACATGGTTGGGTTTTTGAGATTTTGATGTTGGATGATGCTTTATGGAGAGAAAAGGGTGTTGGATGATGGATTTAAATTGGATTGTTGTGTTTTTGATGAAGACTCATCATGGATTTTGAAGTAAAGACGTTTTAGGGACTGATTTGGAGGTTGGGAAGGTCAAAAATGGAAGTTTTGAGGGTTAATTTTCGTGGAGAAGAAGCTGGAGGTCGTGAGATCGCAGAAATAGTTTCAAGATCTCATATATAAGTCCGAGATCTCAGACCTAAGTCCGAGATTTCAGACCTAAGTCCGAGATCTCATACATAAGTACGATATCTCATACATACGTCTGAGATCTCATCCGTGACGGGGGCCCTCACGACTCTGTTACCCGAACTGTGACAGACTTGAATTGGGCATTTTGGGCCAATTTTGTTGGATTTCGAATAATTGGGACGATTATCTATAACCGAGTCCTTTTGGGGTTAATTGGGAATGTGTTCCTCTTTAAACCATTTGTGAATTACTCATGATTCGAGTATTTAATTGTGATCCAAGACCTTGGACCCGAGCTTGACGGAGGAGGAGACTTTTGGACCGTGTGAAGTGACGAGGAGGAAGCTAGCCAAGTCGTCCACAGCTATGATTGGATTGCTTTTGAGGTAGGTAAAGTAGCGAATACCGGTTTAATTGTGGAAAGTTACTAGTATGCATATAGGTTGCAATTACATGATATAGGTTGCAATTACATGATTTAATTGTTAGAATTGCATGATTAAGATGTGAGAACGAGTGAAATGAGGGATAGCTTACGAGCCATGTCGATCCGTAAGTTTGGGAATTGTCGTGCTGTATAAATGCATGTGGGCCATGTCGAGCTCTTAGGGTTGCGTGTTGATTTGTGATGCCATGATCCATGTTTGAGCTGCATGATGTGTGATTTAGCCGTTGCTAGATTGAGAAGCATGATAGGGTGTACTCGGTGTAGCATGTTGTTGCTATGGTTGGGCAAGTGTGTCATGCGTGATGTGATGTGAACCATTGGTTGTGACATGATCGGGTGAGTGATAGACCGATGTGATGTGTTATGGTGAGTTGGCTCGGTTAGTATACCGTGGTCGAACTATGACTTTGTGATGCGTGTTATTCTCTTTATGTGTGTTCCAAGAGGAGGTGTGTCCGGTATGACGCCTACACCAAGGGAGTATGCCGGTGTAGGGTATCGAGGCCAAGGATAGCGTGATTATTACCCCGATGTTGTGTGGTCCGGGAAGACGTACGACCGAGGTATGTGCCGGTCCGATACGTGTTGTGAGTGATGCCCCGAGTCTGTGTGACGGGAAGACGTACGACCGATGGATATGCCGGTCAAGGATGTGGCCCGAGTCTAAGTGACGTGAAGATATCGGTACCGATGTTGTGTGGTCCGGTACGATATAAGTGGGACGGCTGTGTGCATTCGGCGATGTTGGGGACTGTTGTATGGAATATGTGTTTGTTCTGCTGTGTGTTGTTTGCTTGATGATTAATTGTGTGCGATGACTAAGCGTGGTTATGGCCTTGTGAGAGTGTTTAGTGATTGGTGAACTTACGTGGTCGTTGTTAGTTGTTATGTCTTGCTAGTATGCCCTAATTGGACGGTTACTCGTGGTGGTGAACGGATGTTCATAACCTTAACTACTTTTCCTACTGAGCGAAAGCCACCCCTCTGTTTTGTTGTTCCTCGGGTTTTGAGCGGGACTTGGACTAGTGGGATTATCGGAGCTCGGGAGCTAGCGAGGGTCTTAGACTAGTATTGTCTAGAGACGTACTGCTTATTTTGACTTAAACATTTTTATTGTCGAATTTATGACCTGTTGACTCACTATTTCGGAGTATTATTATCGTTGGAACTTATTTCTTTTAAAAAATTTCTTTTATTATTTATTACTTTAAGTTCACGTCTCGAGTCCGGTCAAAACCGGATTTGGGCGTGACATAGATAGGGGAGGGGGTCCGCAGGAAGGATCGGGCGAGGGATGAGAAGCACCCTCCCCAGATGCCATGATTAGTGTTTAGAGATTCAGGGATTTTGGTCGGGAGGAATCCCTGAATCAACAACGGTTGCTCTTTCAGAGCCTGCTTGTGCTCCTTGTCCTTTTTTCTTCTTTTTCTCCCTTTTGGGTTGTCTCTCCCTTTTTGAGCGGAGCAGATGTCTCTGTCTTCTTTTTTATTAGGGTCTTCTTGATCTTTTTCAGATCTTGTTGTTGGTTTGGTGGTTGTGGTTTCCTTCCCGGAACCCACCGCACTTATTATATGTATTTTTATTTTCTGATAAAAAAGGAGTTCTTGTTCGTTCGTTCTCCTCACAACGAAAAGAGTCATCTCAATTGGATCAAGCAGCGTTTAGGCACCATCTTGAGCGGTTCTCCATAGTTCGATTTTGATTTTCAGTTTATATATCTTTTGTTTACAAACCGTAGTGTTATCGGTTCTTTATCTCATATTCTGTTAAACAGGGACCTACGGGACCTTATTTTCTATATAGACTGTTTTTATTAATAATAGGGAAAACTTCACCTCACTACCCTACAAAAAATTCTTGAATTTCACCTCACTACCCTAACCAAACTTTGTTGTACCTCACTACCCTAATTTTCATTTTAGTTTCAATTTAATACCTCCCGTCAATTTTCCATCCATTTTGGATGGAAAATGGTCATGTGCCTAGCACATGACCTTAAACTTTTTTAAAATTGCAGTTTTACCCTTCAATCTCTAAAAACCCTAAACTCCTTTTATTTTTCTCCACCTTCTCAGATCCCATTTATGCTCCCAACCCCATTTCTTTTCTTCCTCAACCCAACCCCATCTCACTCTCGTAGCCCTTACGCCTCCACCACCTCTCGTACTCCTCCGTCGTCCCGGACTTCCTCTCCCCCTCAACAGCCTCAACCTCCTCGACCTCTTCGTCAACACCCTCACCAGTACCATCCTTCCCTCTTTCACACAGATCTGAGAGTGTCGTCTCTTTCTCACACAGACCCTCACCAGCCCTATCTCTTCCTCGGATCTAGCCGGAGCTTCTCGCCTTCACCTCGCCGGACCTTACCTCGCCACTCTAGATCCGACCCCACCTCCTCGATATTTATGCATCTTTCGTTCAAAAAAACGAAAAATAATGACAATTAATATCCTCATTAAGATTCTAATACATTTGTTAACATCTATATTTACATTGCGAAAATAATTCATAAAGAGTTCAGAATCATGTTCTCTAAAAATTACTGAAAGACAAAACCATTGATTTTGTCGTGCAGTTGGTTTTTAAGCTACAATTTTATTTCCTGACCACCCAGTTGGTTTCTAAACACCTTCGTACTTTAATCCTATTGAATCTGATCATAAGAGGTTGGTTCTGAATGAAATTTACAGAAAAGTACCTAAGGCTTGTTACGTTCAAACAATATGTATCTTATATATATAAACAAAAAATAGGTATGTGCAACAACAAGCGGGGATAGCTCAGTTGGGAGAGCGTCAGACTGAAGATCTGAAGGTCAGGTGTTCGATCCACCTTCACCGCAAATTTTATTTTTTTGCAAAAAAAGAACTCTTCTTTTTGTTTCTATCCTTAAATAATTACATTTAGCCCATAACCCAATCTTTCAAATTTGCAAATGCAGCACAACATTATCCACTTTGGGTTTTGTGCAATTATATTACTTGAAATTGATTACATTATTGGGCCTCGGGGAACAGGCTTCCCGACCACCAGAAGGTCAGTACTAGCAAACAATGGTTCACTGATCTTTCGAATATCATAACCGTCACAGACGGTATTTTGACGTCCCTTGGGCAATGAGATCCTTTGAATATCATAATCGTCACAGACGGTATGTTGTCGCCCCTTGGGCACTGAAAGAAGACGGTGAGGGGGAACAGGATACAGAGATCCTGCGGGAGCTCGACGGTAATGTGATTCCTCTTCGACAAAGAGAGAAGACAGTGGATTCATGTCGCCATTGACCCTACAAAAACGAAGTCATAAGAAATAACAAAGACTCACTCGATTAGCCAGATCTATAATCGAGAGAGGGGTAGAAGAAGAAGCGGTGGTTGAGGCCAGGGAGGAGGAGGTTTCAAGGACGCCAGTGACGCCTCCAAAGGCGGCAACGGCGGCGGAGGCCGGGGAGAAGGACGTGACAGTGGCTTCAGTGGCGACGGGGGCTGATCGGGAGAGACAACACGATACCTCGAAGGCCCAGGTGAAGGCGCAACCCTAGGCAACACGCCGTCCGAAACAGGAACCAGAGCAAGGTCGTGGTAATCCCGAGAATTCGATGATATAGGGTTCGGATGGAGAGGGACAGGACCGTTGCTTGGGGTGGAAGTAACCCAGGGCTGAGAACGCCATGATAATGGAGAGTAGAGACCGAAACTACGTCGGGAGAGGTGGAGGCAGCGTTGGAGTGAGATGCGACAGGAAAAGGTCGAAACCCTAGGTTTGCCCTCCATTGGAGGCACAAACCCTAACAGAGTCGGGATACCCAAACTATTTTTTATTTTTTATTCACCTTTTGTTTATGTCTGACATTTTCTGAAGAATTTTCAGTTTTCAAGTATTAAGTATTTTTTTTTCATGTTTGTTTGTTAAATATTTTCATTGTTCGTCTTTTGTTTATGTCAAACATTTTCTGAAAAAAGTTATGTACATTTTCTAAAAAAAAGATGTAGACAATATTTTCATGTTAACTTTCTTCCTCGAAATTCCCTCATATTGACACAGTAGTTGGACTACTTCCTTGCTTCGTTAATATAAACCTTAGAGCTCTTACAACGCAAAGGTACGAGTATAATACCCTGTCAAACATTTAATTTCAATATAATACCCTGTCAAACATTTAATTTCAGTATAATACCCTGGCATAAATTTTTTGCACTTTCATACCTAAACCAAACATTTATTTTCACTTTAGTACCCAACCGTTAATCTTCTGTTAGTTTGGATGGAAAAAGGTAAAAAGACCATAATACCCCTAACTATTACTCAAAATTTCAAACTCATGCCATTGGTTCCGAATTTGAAAATAAGTGAAATGACAATAATACCGTTCATTGTTTGGGTGTTAAAATGAAAATTTCACAATTTTAAAAATAAAATCAGTTTTTGTTTTATAAATTCAGTTTTATTTTTATGAAAATTATTTTTATTTTAAAAATTCAGTTTTTATTTTCAAAAATTCAGTTTTTATTTTTCTAAATTCAATTTTTATTTATAAAAATTTATTTTTATTTATAAAAATTCAGTTTTTTTATGAATATTATTTTTATTTTCAAAATTTTATATTTTAATTTAAAAAATACATAAAATCAGTTTTTTTTATATAAAAAATCAGTTTTTATTAAAAAAATAATATAAAAATCATTTTTTTTATTTTTTAAATTATTTTTTTTAACTTTTTTAGTTTAATTCATATATTTATTTTTTTCAATTCAATACCCATCAAATTTTTTCAGATCTACTTTGTTCCTCCTCCAAACCCATCCCCATTTCAATCACCACAACTTTCAGATCTTCTCCGACCCCTCCCCCGGCTTCGGCTCCGGCATCCGGCATCCCGACCTCTTCTCCTTCTTCTCCAACTCTATCTTCTCCAGCTACTCTGTCATCCCCTGCCTCTTCTCCTTCTTCTCCAACCCAGTACACATCTTGCTGGTGGGCTCGGAGGAGATTTGGGCTTCGGCTCGGAGATGAAACCGGTGAATCCCAAGGCGACGACGACGTCGGACTGGACGCAGAACGCCTTCGTGGCCGTCCCCGCCGAGCTCGTCGACACCAGCAAGTACAGATCTGAGATCCGTGAGGATTTGAAGATCTGAAAAGGTTTGGAGGTCATGAACGCCGATCAGTTGTATCCGGACGAACTAGGCTTCTTCTTTTAATTTTGATGGACATGGAAAGCTTTTGATTCATGATTGAACTGAAACTCTTGAAGGAAGACGAAGAGGATGTTCTTTTGGTTGCAGATATGGTGTCGTGGAGCTTGAGGGGATAAGAACCAGAGTTCCAATCTCAGAACTACATAAAAAAAATGAAAAACGAACATAATTTGTGTATTTGAAAAACAAAAATAATTTGTGATATTGAAAAACGAAAAAAAATTGAAAATTAAAATATTATTTAAAAATGAAAATAAAAACGAAATGTAATAAAATATTAATTAAGTTAAAAAAAACTAATTTTTATGTATTTTAAAAACAAAATCTGATTTTTATGTATTTTTTAAATTAATATTTAAATTTTTTAAAATAAAAACTGAATTTTTATAAAAAAAACTGATTTTATTTTAAAAATAGTGAAATTTTCATTTTAACACCCAAACAATAAAGGGTATTATTGTCATTTCACTTAATTTCATATTCTGAACCAATGGCATGAGTTTGAAATTTTGAGTAATAGTTAGGAGTATTATGGTCTTTTTACCTTTTTCCATCCAAACTAACAGAAAGTTAACGGTTGGGTACTAAAGTGAAAATAAATGTTTAGTTTAGGTATGAAAGTGCAAAAAATTTGTGTCAGGGTATTATACTGAAATTAAATGTTTGGCAGGGTATTATACTGAAATTTTCCCTATTTTCATGTTTTGACCAGACTCGAGACGTGAACTAAAACAATAATAATTTTAATCGAAAATAAAGCCAATAAGTCTCAAACTCATAATTTTAAAAACTTTAAACACCACTCAAGTCACAGCTCGGTAAAAACCAACTGTAAAACAGTTCAAAATAAAAACGATACGTCTCTAGACTCTCTAGCCTAGGACCCTCGTCAGCTCCCAAGCATCGAGCATCCGGCTAGTACACTTCCCGCTTACAACCTGAAAAACAACAAGGTAAGGGGTGAGCTTTCGCTCAGTAGGAAAGTAGTTAAGGTTATAAGCAAGCTCTCACCACCACGGGTAACCGTCCAATTAGGGCATACTAGTACAGCACACAACTAATATCCAACGGGACTCGTAACCACAATCCTCAACTCAAGACCAACTCGCGCTCACAACCATAAACGACAAATGGCACAGACAGCAACCAGCACACCAAATAACACGCCATCAAACATAAAGTAAACTGTAAAAGCATAAAATATCTCGTACCGCAATCCCCTACTCGGTCGGCTTTCCACAGCCCGACACCCTCATATCGTACCGGAACACTCAGCAGAACAAACCCATAACCGAACGGTAGTTCCCAACACCACTGAATGCACCCAGCCATTTATGTCGTACCGTAACACGAAGCCTCGGTCCCGACACCTACCCGTCACGTAGACTCGGGGTAACATCCTAGACCGAAAATCCCTCAGTCGGACGTCTTCCTGTCACGTAGACTCAGGGCCATAAACTTCCCATCACGTAGACTCAGGACCATAAACTTCTCGTCACGTAGACTCAGGACCATAATCTTCCCGTCACATAGACTCGGGTATCAAACACGCCATCCTTGGCCTCGCGACACACTACCCCGGAACTATCCCACGGTGTAAGTATCACTCTAGTTACGTCTTTTCTCGGAACACACAACAAGATAAATATTACAATTGTCATAATTAAACACGGCTTACCGAGCCCAACAATCTTACCACAACCAGTCACGTCGGTCTATCACTCACCCGACCATCACACAACCAAGGGTTCAGATCAACACAACCACGGCACACTCGCCCATACATAACAACAACATGCTCAACGGATATACTAATCTTGTCTATTAACCCTAAAGACAACGACTCATAAGGCAGGCATATCAAACAACAATCAGGCAACCAAACAACCCGCAACCTACGGCTCGACACGCCCGATCTACCAGCGCAGCAATTCCCAAGACAGAAACGTAAATGTTCACAGTTCAATCGGCCATGCTAGTTGTTCTCATCCTACATGTTACTACGACTCGTCCGGTTATTATCTGATATAAACGTCTTTCCAGTTTAATTAATCCTAGCATGCATACTAGTAACTTTCCGCAATTAAACCGGTATCCGCTACTTCCCTACCTCAAGACGATACTACAGCAGCGTCTCCTAGCTGCTGACGACCGGGCCAACACCATCTTCTAGCGCGAAGTCCGCATCTGGGTTTAACTCCGGTCTTCTCTTCGCTCGAAACCGGACTCTACTTTACACAGAAGGTTACAGTTAAAACGGGTTTCACAATTTGATTTAAAAGGTTACGACGGTATCGATGTAAGTTCAAAAGTTGTCTTTTAGACTCGAGCGGGCTAAAAGTGGGATTACGACGAATCGGGTTCGAGTACCCGAGCACCGAAACCGGTGCACGTTTCCCAAGGCACGGTTCCAAGGCACAGATCTCGAGGCACGGGTTTCGTGGCATGATTCCCGAGGTACAGGTTTCGTGGCACGATTCCCGAGGCAGCCGTTTCAGCGTTCCGCTTTTATCCCGTTCAAGATCCAAATTACCGTTCAGTTTAAACGTCTTGTTTAGTCATAGCTCCAGATTCATTACAACAGTCCCAAAACCCAAATTAAAACGAATCTGATTTTTAAACCCTTTTCTATTTAAATTAGGTTTTAATATACTTTCCTTTTGAAAATCGCTTTCTTTTCACATTTATGTTCCAACTTCGATTCCACACGCCTAAAATCAGTTCTTTTGATCAAAACAGATCTTAACCCTTTTTGAATAAATCTTATTTTCGTCTTAAAAACAGTTTTCTTTTCATTTTCTTTTAATAACAAACTCAACCAAACTTTCAGATTCCAGCAGAACTTTCCAGATCAAAAGTAACGGAAAAGAGAAAGAGGAAAGAGCTCGGTTGAACTTCGGCCGACCACCGGCGACGCCGCTGCCGACCGAAGCTCTACGGATCGGATTCTCACCGTGGGAGGAAGAAAGGGACGACGGAGGCGTAAGGGTTGAGCACGGCGGAGATGCGCCTCAGATCTGGACGAAAATGGACTGTTCCGTCCCGGATCTGTGCGTGCGCCGGCGAGTCCGTCTCGCCCCGGCCGTGCACGGCGACGGCGGGACTCGGGGACGCTCGGGCGCGGAGGGGAAAAGGAAGCTCGAAGACGATACTGACGGCGGCAGCCGTGAGGGGAGAGGAGACGGTCGGGGAAGACGCCGGCGATGACGGCCCGAGTCAACTGAGAAGTGAAGGAGAGGGAGGAAGCACGGGGCTTCTTCGCCGGAGCGGCGGGCTTGAACGGAAACGGGGAAGAAGGAACAAGGGTCGGAGATCTCTCGTCAAGGGAAGGAGAGATCGGACGGAGGGAGGTGTGGCGGCCGTGAGGTGGTGATGAGAGAGGGAGGCGTGGTGGTGCGCGAAGAGAGAGAAGGAGAGAGGGTGTTCGGCTGCTACACAGGGGAGAAGAAGATGGACTGAACAGGAAACCCTAAAAAAGGGCTTTTATACCTGATGTCGCGACTGGGCTTGGGCCCAGAACCAAGCCGGGCTTCTGATAGGTCTCTGGTCGCACGGCCCAAACGAGGGAGAGGATCTGGGTCTGGCCGGGTTTGCTCAGGTCTGGTCCGACCCGGTCCGGACTTTTTTACCTTTTTTTTTCTTCTTTTTTTTAACGAACCAAGAAGTAAACCGATTTTCGACTTCAACGTTCCGATCGAATGAAAATAAATAAAACAAGACTTTTTAACGAGACGGTCTTCACAGTCTGGGTCAATTCCACCCCGGACAAAACTACTTGTTCCCACATCAGTACAACTTATATCTTGGTCAAAGCTAACCGGGTCCACTGCAACACAGCCAGCTACTTAACTACTATGGGTACGTCGATTATCCACCATGGCTACAACACGTGCCCGGCAACAGCGGCACTCGTATGTCGTCCCAATCATTCTCTGCAGGTCCTTCCCAACCACGACCGGTTCGTGCGACACAAGCGAGAAAAAAATGGAGCGTCGAGGCCAACATGTTTTTAGCAATCAACACCTCATATTTGACTGACATTCTTTCAACGGATTTCAAACTCAATCGAAGCCACAACATTCATAACAAAGGTTTCAACCGGTCATCACACTTCGTAGTCTTCAATTTTAGATTCGACCTCAATTCCACTCATCAATAAACAGGGTTCTAAAAATCGTTAGACGTTAGTCGGGCGGCTAGGGCCTTTTGAGGATTAATCGAGGATTAAGCGGAAATTAATCGGAGCTTCATTAAATTAATCGGGTCGACAAACAAGAAAATGGGGCCTAGGCGGACGCCTGGGCGAGGCCTGATCGAGAATTTTAGAACACTATCAATAAAACGTTTTGAGTTTGAGTAGGTTAAGCCCATTGGGCCATTGATTATAATTGGAACGGTAAGTATTTGGAAATTGGAATGGCATAAAAAAGAAACAATTGGTTGAGAGTAAGTCAAGGCCATGGACATATGAGTTGAGAGGAAGGGCACGAATATAGGGACATAGATCACCTTTCAACCACAAATGCCTCTCTTGGGAACGTAATCACATATAAATTATAAAGTTGCCATTTCTCGACGAGGCAAAAAAGAAGCAAAAACTCATAGGCTGGTTTTAGTGAATAATTATAGATACCATAAAGAACAAACATGAAGGCTAATAAGATCGTCGTCGTAGTAGCCTTTATCGGCCTTCTCGTTTGTTACGCTGATGCGAATGCAGGTGGGAGCCAGGAAAACGAGCCGGAAGAGGACGACGGGCCGCGCCCCGATCGGGAACTTGGAGTGCCTGATCGGGCCTTGGGTCCCAAACCTAAACCCGCACCTCCTAGAATTATTCACCACCATGGAGGAATATACTAATTAAGAGATGTATATGTACGTAGGGGATCGTAATATTTGATACATTGCTAATTAAGGGGTGTGAGCACCAGTGTGCCTCTTTTGAATTAACTGTCACACCTTAGTTTTTAAAAAATCTATCGTGTATGAATTATTAATAATTTTGATGTATAAATTGATTTAGTTATGTGTATTTGTTAAAGATAAATTGATTTTTTTTAAAATTCTACATGTATTACGTGTTAATTATGAAGGAATTATCATTCTTGCAGTTACCCTACAAGAATTACAGCTCTTTGGGTCAACTTTTTAGACCGGGTACGTATTGGCAAGGAAACCACAAACCAACGAAAGAGTCCATACAAAAGGCCTGAAAAACCAAAAGCAATCGCACCATTCGAAAGGGAGAAACAACTCATCCAAAACTCATAACGTTGAACTAGTGAATGGTGTTACAAGAGCCCATACAAGGCGAAACCTTTGGACTCGAAAAGGTTGAGCCGAACACGCCTCACCATTACCCGGAGATAGTAGAACGACTCTAAAAACGACTCGTGAACAAACACTCATAATTGTTGACAAAGAGAAGGAGAAAAGGCATGACAAGAAACCGCGATTTGAGAGGATAGTAAAACAAGAAGAAATTCAAAGACCTAAATGAAAAAAAGAGAATATATCGCTAATAGAATTTGAACCTTGGCCCTCTTCGCCCATCCTAGAAGTATCCATATCTTGGAGAACCATTACTCACGCATGATGTTCTCACCCGCTCCGATTGACATGAAACAGTGATTCTCCATGCTAGCCAAGCATTCTTCCAACATCGCAGTGGCCGGTGCCTTCCCCTTTTTCCGAGACCTTCTCACCTTGTCCGCCTTTTTTCCTTCAAGGCGGAGCCTGTGCATAGGTCCCGGAAAGCCTTGTGCCTTGACAGGAACGTCAACTAGGGTGTCCATTAGTCTACTTTGTTCAACAAGAAATAATACTTCTCTCTCTAAAACAAAAGCTCTCACCTCTCTCTAAGTTCCTCAATCATAATCTTGTTTCTTCAATGCAACCGGTGTTGGATCCGGTCTCTTCTAGAGCCAGTGACGACGCCGGTGGCTTCCTTTCCCCCTCCTTTTCTTCCCCTTTACTCCTCTTCCTCCCTTTTGTCCTCCTCTGACTCTGACTACTTCTCCACCGACTGGGTAGTCTCTGATTCCCCAAATCTACTTGTGGGAGATGTTTCTCCGTTGTTCCAGGTGGGAATTCGTCGTAGGTCCGGGAACCTCTCCTCAAATCCGCTCCGACCCGAAGATTTCTTGTCGCTTGTGGTCTCAGCCCCATATCCACTTTTTTTTTCTTCCTCTTCTCTCGGTCGTTGGGGTTCAGGGCCTCGTCGGAGCAAGTTGACCTCCGTCGAGGGGTTTGGCCAGATTGGCCTTGAAACTGAAGACTCTATGAAGTGGAGAAGACCTCATCGCGGCGAGAATTTTGGCATCGGCTTTGGTGACACGGAAGCTGGTTGCTGCTCAGGCTTGGTGGACTTTATCAAGTATGGTCCCCTTCCCTCTAAATCCTTAGTCTCTCTGGTTTTTAGAGAGGTCGGACTCGCCGTTTTTTCAGTGCTGACCGGCGGTATTAAAGTCCGATTTGGGGGTTTTCTGGGATTAGGGACTTTTATGGGCTTTGTTCACTCGGTATCGATAGATGTCGGTTCTCCTCCTTTGGAACTCCTCTTAATGTTGGCTGGAGGAGGGTTTACCTTCGGGTAACGGAGGGCCGAGTGAATCTTTTCTCCTCTGGTTCTTGGTGGTCTGTTTCTTTTGGTAGGCTTTTGGGTGGCTTAGGTCTTCAGGGTTTTGTTTTGATTTTAGTATTTACTTGTTGGTTTTGTGGTTTAGCCCTTGTTGGCTCTAGTGTACTTCATGGTTGTTATATATCCTTTGGTATGAGTCCAAGCCCCTGCGTGGGTATGTTGTTTGGTTTTTTCTGGTTTTAGTTGTTCTTCATGTTAGTCATACTTGGGTAATTAGACCCTTTTCTCTACCCTTTGTTTGGGTTATTTCCCCTGTTTTGAGGTGTCGGACAGGCATGCTTGGGTCTGTGTTTTGAGGGTTTCCCCTAGCTTCGTTTTCGGTTTGAAAACTTTGTCCATCAATAATACGTTTGTTGATAAAAAAAAAACTAGGGTGTCCATCTCCGACATAGGAGTCCCCTTGAGACCGCTAAGTGCTTATGCCATATGATTGAGGAATCCCCATGCTAAATGTCTGAAGAGTCCCTCTACAAGATCTTGAGGTGTCGATGAATTGGTCGATCGAGGAGAACTCGTTATCAAAGTGGTGCTTCCAACATGGTTTATCCTTCACCAGATTTCATCAGTGCTTCCAAACGAACTTATGTTTGTACTTCTCAGCGTACTTCCTCTCCGCATCGGCCATGATTTGATCGTCGGAGTTACAGCTCTGGTATACGTGTTTGAACTTGGCTAGAAGACCTAAAACTTCTTCACCTTTCTGTTTGTGAGTGGCCACATTAGCTTGTATTGTTTGTCGGACCTCTCCGTCTCTAGGGTTGTCCTGTTTACGATGAAAACTTCCGACTTGATGTTCCACAAAAAAAAAACTCGTGATAGTCTGGGCAGCCCTGTTCACGGATTCCTCGGAGTAGTTGAGCCATGCACT